>JAZHFQ010000725.1:0-2400000 GCA_038387885.1 Spodoptera picta
CATGTAAAATCTAAAATGTACAACAGCCCGCCAGAAAAATTCTGGATGCGTTCCAAATTCGAATAGTAAAGAACGGTATGCTTTTTAAATTTTACGTTCGATTTTCAAACGAATTAGTCCAACCGTTCCTTTAATTAGGCGGGAATCTAGGTTAGATTTTTAAATAATTCTTTCCTATTTTGAATCTACCTATCTGATTGGCTGTTTAGTTTTCCGTTTTATTAGTAGAATCTCGGGAACCAGGTTATCAGTTTAGTGGGGCATCGAAGTCGAAACTCAGTAATTGTTAGTGCGAATATGCCTATTACATAGGGTGACTATGCTATTAAGCATTCTAGGATATTTTAGAATAATTCCTTGTCCAAAAAGTTATGTCGGTGTTCAAGTTTTTAAAAACAGGAATATCTGAATAGACCATCGTGGGTTTGATACTAGAGTCGGGTAAAATATTATTGCGTCTTTCGATTTCGCACAAAATAAATCATGTCCATAATAGAAACGAAGCTCACTAAAGTCTACACTTGTAGACGAGTGTGTTTTCGTTTTACATTTAAAATATTGTCGGAACTCTGTCTAGCTCTTCAGAGAAAAAAATAGTTATGTTATTTTACCATAAATCGATTTGAAACGAAACATTCTTATTAGTCGGTAGAGGGTGCCCTAGATGGATATATATTAAACTGTCAAATACCAAGCGGTCACCGGTGACCGCAACCTATTGTTCTATAATTGTGTCTGCAAAACCGGTACTCGACGAGTTAACCAGATTGGCGATATATTAAACAAGGGCCAAATTAATGTACCCTTAACCGACGAGCATTCATGAAAAGACTGATTGTTGATGAAGTGAAGGAGATATGTAAGAACCATAGCAATTAGCGTTCCATAGTCTCTGCCTACCCGCATTTGAGACAGGCGTGAGATTATCTATGTACGATTTTATTTTTAATCACGATATTGTTCAATGAAAAAGCTATAAGACAAATGCAATGTTACTGCAATCGACATTTTATTGTCTAGACAACATTGGCCAATAGATTGCGTTTAATTGATTATTCACAGTTATTTTGTTTCTTAATCTTTTACAAATAATGTTTCTATTCCTACCTCGTAAAGTTTACACGTAGAATTATTTATTTGTAACCATTCGATAAATTCATGTTCTTATCAAAAAATATACTTATTTTAAAGACCCTTACTTCAGCCGGGTAAAAATTACTACAATAACAACTAACAAATTAATTGGTTAGTAATCTACCACAATGCTTCGATGGCCGAGTGCGACTGCCGAGCAAGGGGTCTCGGGTTCGATTACCGGGTCGGGCAAAGTATTACTGGGTTAAAAAAAATCTCAGTAGTAGCACGGAGTCTGGAAATGTGCCCGGTATATGGCAATAGGCTCACCCTCTATTACATGGGACTCATAACATAAATAGTGAAAAGTGGGTTTTACTTCTGTGTGCACCTCTGCCTACCCCATCGAGGATAAAAGGCGTGATGTTATGTAATCTAACACACATTGCATTATTGACCAATAACAAAAAATACACAACATACACAATTTGTTCCGTGTAAATTGTAATTTAATAACAACACATTCGTTGAGACATAGTTTGTTTGAATTAGCCAATCACAATCGCTACTTGATTGCAATAACCAATCAGATTCGCTCGTTAACCGTCAAGTGTTCTCTGATTGCGTATTTCGTTATTTGAATGGTGCTTGCTCGTGATTTGAGTAGATTATGAACATGTAGGAAATATTTGGTGATAAATATTATTGTGCAATACTCGAAAATCCAAAAACCACTGCCTGACTCGTGAATTGAACCCAAGACTCTTGTCCTTTAGTCGCACTTGCAACCACGCGACCAACGAGGCAATCTTAGTAATTTTAATTTGCGAAATATATCAACTAAACCTAATATCCTTAACAAGAAACCATCTAATTCAATATGAAGGTAAACAAAATTCTAGAATCTAGAATAATCCAGACTTTGTTAGCATACCTAGTTCTAGCTGGAAAGTAAATGTTTGCATAGTAAAATTAATTAAACAAACGCTACAACTATGAACGCGCTATAAACCGTGGGAACCTTGCAGAGTAGATGGACTGTTTAAACTAGACTCTTAGAACTTTTGCATTTCTAATAATTATACGGTTAAAATACTAGCGACCCGTCCCGGCTTCGCACGGGTGCATTATGCATGTATTACACATATAACCTTGCTTAAAAATCACTCTATCTGTTTAAAAAACCGCATCAAAATCCGTTGCGTAGTTTTAAAGATCTAAGCATATATAGGGACAGACAGACGGCGGATAGCGACTTTGTTTTATACTATGTATGTATTGAAGTAAGATTAACCTGGCTACCGTCTTGAAAAAAATTCAAAATCGAGTAGATTATCTTGTTGTACTTTATTTCTATTTTATTGTTAGATTTACTTAATACTTAAGTTAGTCTCCAGTTATCATGTATATAAATATGGTTACGTGCATTGTATATAGTTAAGTTTTTGTTTTATGTATTAGTTCGATATCTCACTCAATTTTACCTCCGAAATACTATAACTAATTCAAATTTCCAAATTACTTTGCCGTCACACAAAAGCTCTATTTATCATGGCGGACATTTACAAACTACCTATTCAGCAAAATTTAAATTAAATGTCGATTCACAACTACAGCAATAAAATGCCGCATGTTCCACTGCGGTCAATAAAACTCGTGTCGTTTTGTTTCCGTTTTATAATGTGTATAAAACTTTTAATATCGTTAATGTAAAACGAAGAAATAGTATAAATGTTGATTGTCTTATTGGTTTGGTGAGGTATTATTCGATGTTTCTGCGTTTTAACTTTTTTTTGTGGAATAAGCCGGTAAACGAGCTTACGAAACCTGATGGTAAGCAAACAGCGTCGCCCATGGACACCTGAAAAACCAGAGACGTTATACTGTGCTACCAGCCTTTTGGGAATTGGGAATTAGAGGATTCGGAGGGATACGGGGATTGGGAAGACTGGTGAGGGAGCAGAATCGGGCCTCCGGTAATCTCATGTTATTTCACGTTGGTTTTTTGTGAGGACATGGTATCGCTCCGGTCGAGTCGGCCCATTCGTGGCGAAGAATGACTCCTCCACTAAGTACGTCTGTATCACTGTTATCATAAGCAAGAGACCGTGGCAGTTGAAAGTCCAATTCTGGATTGTAGGCTTCCTCTACATAAGAAGGTTTTCCAAAATGTCCACACTAGGCATCTGCCTAAACCCATCTGGGTTTTGGAAATTACGATACCAAATCCATCTGTCAAGAAAGGTTTAAAAAGTTTAGATCAGAGAGCACTGTCAGCTTTTATGACTCAGCAGTAAGTGATAGTGTGCAGTCAGCCAGTGCAATAGGTGTAGAGGGCACAACAGCATTATACAACATGTGTGTACAAAGCACGTTTCCATCACGCATACATTAGTACCAAGTATCGTCAAGATAACATCAACTCATCTCATAGTAAAAACAAAACAAAATTAGATTTTTTGACCTACATAAATCAATAAAACATACTTTTAGTTTTATTTCTTGGTGGAAGGGTCACGTAAGCCTTCAAATTAAGAACACCATCGTGCATCGTCCCAAAACAAGATTTTTAAACGAACGACAACAAAAACAAAAAGTCCTCAAGTTTCGTGATTGCATGGTCACCCTACTAACCGAGTTGCCGTGATCGGAATAATTGATGAGCTATCACCGATTCGATGCCCGACGCGTGTACAGAATGTAAATATTAAGTTTTGCGATCTTGTGATTCGTTTCTTAGGGACTGTAGTACAATTATTTATATGTAAATTGTCCAATTTCTGTTTGGAAAAAGTAGGTTGGCATTTTTTTTTTTAGAAATAAAACGGATAGGTACTACACACTACTCAAAACTACTTAACTTTAGCGTAAAACTTAAACTAATATTGTAACAATCTTGTCTTTCATAATTTTCTATTCGGCGTCAGAAAGAGATGCACTCATATTCGCCTACTGTTTTGTCAGCTGTGAGTATAACAGTTTACATAGGTTGTTCAAGAATACACATTTACATAGCTTGTTCCGCTTCTCATGCATGAAAGTGAGGGTTTGGAACCTACCAACTACTACTTTTTCCGACTCATATGTACTTTCTAATTTGTAAACACCAGTGACCGACTGTGAAGGAAAACAATCTAATTATAAGTTTGAAATTGCCAACCCGCATTGAGTAAGTGTGGTCTGGTGATTAATGCATATACCTTCTTCGAGCGAGAAGAGGTCTTTGGTCAGCAGTGGCCACTTATAGGATGCTGATGTGTATGATGTGTATTCAAGGTTAACCCTAAAAATAGACATCTGCTCGAATAACAGCATAGCCCTGGATTACCAAGCAATACGAAAGCTTGACACAAACCAGAGTAAAAATCCGCCATTTTATGGACAAAAGCGGCCATTAAATTAAACGTACACAGATCGATTTTATAGACGGCGGATGGCGTTAAAATCTATTCTTAGTGCATTTGATGTTTTTAGTTTAATGGGGATGGCAATGGGAGCAGATAAGGCGAAATATATTTACGATCTGCAGTTTATGGCACTTTTATCGAGAAGGTGCGGTTGAGAAATCTTTTAAGGTGCATTAAAATGATAGTATTTATGTGCATTTTTGCATAAATCGAAAGGCCTTTGACTGTTTACGTAACCACACGTCATGCGCGCGCCTCAAAGAGCCATCGCACCACCACGGATAGGGCCCAACAGGGCTGATGCCGATTCGGAGTCGCGGAGAACCTAACGGATAACCGTGCAGGAGAAGGAACGGGGTGGTTTTTAGTCAGTAAGAGCCTGACACTCCCTCCCGCCTCACCCAGGCGAGAGCAATCATTCGATGATTTACCCGCCTTAAAAAAATAAAAAATAAAGCACACGTCATACCCACGCTTTTATCAATCATTATCATCCCTACATCACGCCTATAAGTGGCCACTGCTGACCAAATTCCTCTTCCTACACTGGGAAGAATTGAGCATTAATTTGCTCACCACGTTTGCTTAACTCGTCGAGTACCGTCATTATAGACACAATTATAGAACAATAGGTCGCGGTCACCGGTGACCGCTTGGTGTTTGACAGTTTAATACGGGTTGGCGATTCCAAACTTACAATTGAAATTATAAGCCCAGGTTTCCTGACAATGTTTTCCTTCATCGTTTGTCAGTGGTATCTAGATAATCTTAGAAAGTACATATAATCCTGAAACAGTCACATTAGTGCTTACCGTTGATAGGTTTCAAACCGGCACTCTCATGCAAGAAAAGTGGGCAAGCAAACTCTCTTATGTAGAGGAGGTCCATTGTTCAACCATGGACTGTCATGAACTGGTAATGATAATATTCTCTCTTTTCAAATGAAACAAATGGTTGAAATTCCACACACATAGACTATCATAGACTTTTTTCCAAATATTAAGTACCACGCGAAAGTAGCTAAACTTTCGCGCGGTCCCACTCGCTTTGCTCGGCGCCTATATCGGCCTACCTCTATATCGCCTATATCGGTGGTCATAGTATGATGTTTAATATGCCTATAGCCTTCCTCGATAAGTGGACTATCCAACACAAAAACAAACAATCTGTCCAGCTTTGTATAATAGTATAAGATAACAGATTTGAATACAATTTTTATGACTGACTGAAGATAGTAAAAATAAAGATCAAGCATAAAATAATGTATGCAAATATGGTCACCCTACTCGTTTTATTACAAAATATCGATACTGTGTCACATCACTACGCTTAACGAAGTCATCGTTTGCAGACGTATCGATATCGAGGATACGACTATCGATATCGAAACTATCTTACAACATCTATCCTTAACATCAACTAAAATTGTCAGCACAAAATGTACAGTTATCCTGCTTACCATTTTCAACCTTAAAATTGAGTCGACAAGGCTTATTATATATAAACATGCTAGCTATAGAAACTATTGAGCCTTTGTTATCATTCTTGTTTCGTAGTAGGAAGGTTCATTTTCGTAAATCTTGCTTTGTTTGGTTATTGAAGTAGGTAATTGGATGTCTTCGTCACGGAGAACCTAACGGATTACCGGGGCTCCGACTCGAAGCGCAGGAGAAGGAACGAGGTGGTTTTTAGTCAGTAAGAGTCTGACACTCCCTCCCGCCTCACCCAGGCGGGAGCAGTCATTCGATGATTTTCCCCCCTTAAAAAAAATGGTGGGTTTCAAGCGAATTTTTTGGGCCTTGTCTATAGAAAGATGTACTACTTAACCAACCGTTCTTAATTTTGTTTTTTTTTATTGGTAACGGTTTAGTACCCCGAAGATGGGTTTTCAGTTTGAGAACTTGATTTCGATAGATTGAAGTCCAGACAATTTTCGGAACCACTGCTCAATACAATAAGTCTTGACATAAGTTTAAAACTGGGAGAGCCATACTTCGGCACGAATCTACCGGCTCGACAGGAGTGATAGGCCTCACAGAAAACCAACGTGAAACAACGCTTGCGTTGTGTTTCGTCATGTGAGTGAGGTTACCGGAGGCCCAATTACCTCCCACCCTTCCTCAATCTCCCCAATCCCTGAACACCTAAAAACTTGTAACGCCTCTGGTGTTTCAGGTGTCGGAGCGACCCCGATTGCTTACCATCAGGTGATCCGTCAGCCCGTATACAGGCTTATGCCATCAAAAATCTCTATAGCTACTCATTTCACAATTTTTCCTTTTACATTGGAAAACTGGCACTAGGTACACTTCCACGAAAAACTTAATTATGCCTTCCATCCACTGGCGATATGTTTGCTCGATAGCTTACAAACTTCAATATCGAGAGCTTTCACTGAAAAAAATTTATGTAATCTTCCTGACTGTTAGTTTTACGAACGAATCTTCTATTGGTTGGTAGTTTATTGATTTCTTCTGTGGTCATGTGGCTGCCAGTGCTACTGTCGAACAAGGGGCCAGTCAGGTCGGTTATTGTCTCTAACACAGAACATATAACGAAGGTTTATACGTATAAAGAAAGAATATACGAATAAGGTTTATATTATGTTCTGTGGTCTCTGAGTAATAGCCTGCAATCCTGCCAGGTACATGGTAATAGGAACAACTCCATTTTGCTCAGGTGAATTCCTTAACATTTTTAGTGACCATGTCTTTTTTTCTCTTTGGCCGAATGGTCACAAGTGCGACTGCCGGGCAAGGTGTCTCGGGTTCGATTTCCGGGTCGGGCAAAGTATTACTGGGTTTTTAAAAATCTCAGTAGTAGCACGGAGTCTTGAAATGTGCCCGGTATATGGCAATAGGCTCACCCCCTATTACATGGGACTCATAACAGTCATAACTTGTATATCTGTTTGTTTCAGCTGCACTCCGAGTACCGCAGCACTTACAAATGGCACGAATACAAAGAGCAGCAGCAGCAGCAGGGCGTGGTGAAGCAGCCAGCACCCACGCCCCCCTCCGCACTGCCCATACAGAGGGGTAAGTCTTCAACATGATTAATTAAATTTACCACGGCCTCACGGAAAACCGACGTGAAGCAACGCTTGCGTTGTGTTTCGTCGTGTGAGTGAGGTTACCGGAGGCCCAATTACCCTCCCCTTCCCCAATCTCCCCAATCCCTGAATCCCCAACGCTCCTCAAACTCCTAATCCCCAAAAGGTCGGTAACGCACTTGTAACGCCTCTGGTGTTCCAGGTGTCCATGGGCGACGCCGATTGCTTACCATCAGGTGATCCGTCTGATCGTTTACCGGCTTATGCCATAAAAAATATATATTTAAAACTGGCTGAAACCACATCTGTATCTGCGTTTTCTAAAATAAAAGTAGCCTATATTACTCCTTAGTACATTGCCAATGAAATCAGTCCAGCCATTTCAGAGATTAGCCAGTACAAACGGACGGACAGACAGACAGACTGACAAGAGCCTGGAAATATGCCCGGTATATGGCAATAGGTTCATCACATGGGACTCATAACATAAATAGTGAAAAGTGGGTGTTACGTCTGTGTGCACCTCTGCCTACCCCTTTGGGGATAAAAGACGTGATGTTATGTTATGTTATATAGTATAATGAGGCCAAACTCTATATCTTTAACAGCAGACAATTCAAGGCTCCATTAAACCTTCCAATTTCATTATCAAACCAGATCGAAGGTGCTATAATATTTAAAATCTAGAGAAAACATTTTCCTACCACTCACTTTCACCACTTTGTATTGTCTACAAAATATATGTCATACCCATAAAATACCTTGACACAAAACTAGACAAGTTTTAGATACCCTATACCAGATTAGGAACCTCTTGACCTCTTTCGGGGTCAATCTAAATCCGGTCCCGATCCCAACGGGGTCCTTTTCTATTGACCTCTTTTTTCTAGGACACACTGGGGTGTCGGACAAATGTGTGTGTGAGGATTGACAGATATAAATTACATATTAAAGCGTGTGATTAATACAAGACAGTGATAAATGAAATTTCAACTTCTTCATGTTCAATTTCATAAAAAAAGTCGTGGTGGCCCGGAGGTTTAAGACGCCCGCTTCTCATGCATGAGGGTGCGAGTTCGAAACCTTCCAACGGCAAGTACCAATGTGACTTTTTGTGAGTTATATGTACTTTTTAAGATTATTCAGACACCACTGACAAACGGTGAAGGAAAACATCGTGAGGGAACCTGGGCTTATAATTTCTAATTATAAGTTTGTAATCGCCAACCTGCATTGAGCAAGCGTGGTGATTAATGCTCAAACCTTCTCCGTGTGAGAAGAGGCTTTGCTCAGCAGTGGGTATTTATAGGCTGTAGGCATGTTCAATTTGAGGCAAAAATTGGATTATTTCATTCTCCTTCTATAGGTAATTGTAATTAGTATAATGCGTCAACCATGTCTTTGAATTGGCTAGTTTCTTAGGGAAAAAATAAATTGTTTCAACTTTTCAATGCAATAAATAATAAAAAAATAATCATACTCTCATCCATTCATTTGATAATTTACCTACTTTTAGATTTTTCTCGTTAATTTTAAGGAAATAAGTATTTTATTTGACGCAGAAATATGATGACGTCATAATTTGCGATCCAATACAAAATTCATAGAAAAGTATCGTTTTAGACATTCCAATAAAAGTATTGAATTTGACTACCTGTCAACTACCCTATTGTTCTCACATATACGTACAGTATTGGAATATGTATCAGAGACATTGTAGAACATACTATTTTAAAAAGAGTAACGAATGGAGTTTCTTTCTCGTTCTTCTCCATTCAAATCTACATTTTGGAATGAGCTTCACTGACGGACTGACTGACATATTAATTATTTTGTATTTGTTGGCGTATCAAAAGTACCAAATTATGGTTTAATTGAAATAAATGCTTTGACTTTGACTTTGACTTTGACTTAGGACTAAATGATTAGAGTATTTATTTTTTGTATTTTGTTAATTGAATTTGATGAAGAATAACTGACATGGTAAGAATTTTAATTTGTGCTAATTAAAACTGAAACGTTCTTCAACTTTTCTTGTCAATTCAAAATAACTGAATCACAGACTAAACGGATAACTTTATTTAAATGTTACCAATGAATAAATTCAAATGTAAAATGTTTACTTGGCTCCTGGACATGTGTATTTACTCCGTTAACGAATTTTTAAATCATCCTTTTTGACCTTGTAATTAATATTTGATGCTATTAGAAATATTGACATTATAATTAATATATAAATATATTTTTACATTAGAACCAGTAACTATGACATATATTTTCTTTTTTTTATTCTGTTTGGTATTTATTTATTGACATAACAATTTGGACGAAAAATGTATTATTATTTTTTTTAATGAATAAATTGTATCAAATGAAGATTATTGTAATGTCTAAGATTTGCATGGACTTAGCTTATTTAATATTTCTACACCAGAAATGGTAGTATATGTGTTTCTATGTCATTCTAAGATCTCAGTGTACCATGTACTTAGAAATAAATACATCTTTATCTTTATCTTTAAATTCAACTTTATCAAACATTTCTCTATTTACCTCTAAAATATTTATATCTATCTATACGCCAATACGCTATCTATTCTTATGATATGTAGGTCATCATCAACAGCCTATAAATGCCCACTACTGAACAAAGCCTCTTCTCACGCAGAGAAGGTTTGAGCATCAATCACCACGCTTGCGCAATGCGGGTTGGCGATTACAAACTTAAAATTAGAAATTATAACTCCAGGTTTCCTCACGATGTTTTCCTTCACAGTTTGTCAGTGGTGTCTAGATAATCTTAGAAAGTATATCATATCATATCCCTCGAAAACAAGTCACATTGGAACTTGCCGTTGGTAGGTTTCGAACCCGCACCCTCATGTATGAGAAGCGGGCCGAAAAATGGTTGTAGGTACACCTATCTTACGAAGATAATAATAGTATTCTATACCCAATGATTAACCCTTTTTACCAACAGGGCCAATGGAGCCAGCGATGCCTCGTCGCAAGAAGTACCCCGGAGTGGCGTACAAGACGAACGAGCTGTTCGACCCGGCGCCTGCTGACGACATCAGACCACAGCAAACGTCGGCCTTCGATAGAGCCAGGGTAAGCTTCCATTTAATAAAATACATGACATTTTGTAAGTGTAGGAGAACTGTGATTTAGCACGATTGGACGTTGACGACCGGAGTGAATCGAACCAACAAAACTATGTACCTAACTAGAGAATTGTATTATCAACCTGATTGAAAAAGAGTAACCTATGGAGTTTCTTGCTCGTTCTTCTCCATAGGAATCTACACCTTGGAATGAGCAAATAGCTTCACTTTTAACTTTTTGTTGACGTTCAAAAGTGTCTTTCTGGTCTAATTGAAATAAATGATTTTGACTTTGACTTCGACACCACGGCCTCACACGAAACGACCGTAAATTTATTGAATACATAATGTATACATAATATCACGCCTTTTATCCCCGAAGGAGTGGGCAGAGGTGTGCATTACGGCACTTAATGCCACTGTACAATGTAACACCCACTTTTCACTATTTATGTTATGAGTCCCATGTAGGTGAGGCTATTGCCATAATTCATGAATTTATTGCACAGTCGAAATAATTTATTTTTTGATCTAGGAAAGTACAACGTTTTACACAAAAAATACAAAATACAAAAATACAAAGTACACACAGTGTGTAGTATGTGTATTCAGGAGCTACGTGCAACGTGATTAATTTTGAACTGAATGTAAACACAGACTGTTCTCGAACGAAATAAAGGCCATAGTCAACATAGACTCGAAGTAAACAGAGACTACACAGCTCTAGAGTCGACAGAGACTACTAATAAAATGTTCCTGCAGTTTTATAGAGCTATATGAAAATACTTTTAGATAATGGTAATTTTAAATGTTATAAATAAATGGTATACCTATTTAAATGATTCGATTAATTCGAACGACTGTTGCAACCGCTGTCACCATCGTCGAGCCGCCGCCATGGTGCGGCCTCCAGTGCGCTAGCACCGGCGTGTCGTCGGCGTAGCGTATCGTGCCAACGCCGTTCGGCAGGTCGATGCGCAGCCCAGTCATATCCGCTGTTCCACGGAGCGGCCCCAAACCGAATCCTGTGGAACACCGCGTGACATCTCTCGCAAGTCCACTGCGCCGCGGTGACCGGAGTAGATGACGGACCTGTCCGTCAGGTATGCCTCGATTACACGAGGCGGCAGGTAGGCACCCGATGCTATCGGAGTGCCATGCAAGCCGTCGAGCTCCTAGGGCAGGTAGTTGAAGGCGTTGGCGATGTCCAGAGCACCGCCGCTCTCAGATCTTACCCCGGACACCGCAGGCCACGATCGTCCGGTCGTCTAACGTCGCATGATAGCGTCCACCGTGGAGCGCCCTCTGCGGAAGCCGAGCTGGCGTCTGACAGGATCCGGCCCGATGTATATCAGGTGCGCGACGAGGCGGTTCGAGGATGATTCATGCGAAGACTTTCACCACCTCGTCGAGCAGCACTCTGGGCCGGTATGCGGACGGAGAGTCCAGGGCGCCCCGCCTTCCGCACGAGGACCTGTGCCGCTTCGAAGCGGGAACTGGCCTCTCGAAGCATGCGCTGTAGAGACCGATTAATCGAGCCCGGCCTCTGAGGCCAGGACCCATGCTTTGCCATGCAAGCCGTCGGGTCCTGGGGCGGTGTTCTTGGCGCCCATCCGGCGCACCGCCGCTCTCAGTTCTGCCTCGGTCACCTCTGGGACGATGTCGTCGTCATCGTCGCTGTAGCCCGCGTCGGGCACCGCAGGGGGCGGAGTCATATACGGATGGGTGAACCCCCTCCACAATCGGGGGAACAGGGCGCTTATCACCTCCTCCAAGACCTCTGGCCGGAACGCGGACCACATGGGGCCTGTCTGACCGGCGGGTCTGCGGACTCGGCGGAGACGTCGAACCGGATATACCGGTGGTCGGAGTACGTCTCCACCTCCTCCATGACACGCCAGTCAACGATACGCGGTGACAGAGCAGGGCTGGCGAACGAAATGTCCACCACCGACTCGCCCTGCATCCGCACGCACGTGGGGACAGAACCCCGGTTCAGGACGACTAGGCCTGTCTCAAGGGCCCAGTCTTCCACCATCCTACCCCGGACGTCGGTGAACCGGGAACCCCAAGCCAAGTTCTTTGAGCAGCCTCCGAGGACGAGCACGGGGGGAACGGAACCGACGACGACGGTGACCAACTCCATCAAGGAGTTGTGGAACTCGGCGAGAGTTCGGTTCGGAGAGAAGTACACGCCCACCACAGCGAGCTCTCCGAACCGTGCTGCGACACAACCCCGACCTCTTTGAGCAGCCTCAAGAGTCGGGGTACGGGCGGCGGCCGACGATATGATGGTCACCGAGCCGTCCAGGTCCGTCACCCAGTGATCCCTGGGCGGGACGAAGTACGGCTCGGAGACCACGGCGACATTGATCAACCACTGCTCTGGAGCAGGAGATCCTGAGCAGCGGCGCAGTGGTTGATGTTCGCCTGGAGGAGGCGGAATGGGGCCATTATTGGCAGTCCATCCCGACCTCCTCAGTGGCGGCAGCGGCGACTGCGGCGGCAGTGGCGGCGGCGGCGGAAACGACGGGGGCGGCGGAGGGCCTACTTTTGACCTTGGCTTTGGCAGGAGGGGAGCAGCCCTTACTCCCGACCCGGTGATTGGCCGGCTTGCCAGCCGCCGCACATGCATTGCAGTGCAGCGGGGCGGTACACGAGCCAGCTTTGTGACCGGGCCGACCGCAGCGGAAGCAACAGTCGCTGCGGTCCACCTCCGAGGTGCATTTAACGCTCACGTGTTCGCCCACGTGGCAGCGATAGCACCTCAAAGGCCGGGTCTCGAGCAGCTTGACCTGCGCCGAGACCCATCCCACCAAGAGCCTTTTGCCCTCCTTCAGCTTCTTGGCCGCTGTGACGGGGCAGCTCACCACTACCGTGCGCAGCCCCGAGTTGTCCGGACGGATGGTGCCCGCCTTGACCTGGTCAGCAGGGCACCCTCCCGTCCTGGCCACAGCGGCCACCACTTCACTCTCCGTGACGGAGTCGTCCAGGCCCAGAATCCTGACATCCAGGCATTTGGTGGGCCTGGACACGCGGGCCTCGTCCACACCGAGGCACGCCCTAAGCCTTTCAGCCAGGGCGTCAGCCGATGGGCCGCTGGTCGCGCCGGGGACCTCGAGAAGACGGGCTCCGGTAGCGGTCACCTTGACCGCGAACCCGTCCGGGGCCCCGAACTCCGCAGGAGTCACCGCCCCCTTTAATTTGGCGAGGACGTCGCCATATGTAACGCCCCTGTTGACCGCCTCGGGCTGCAGTGTAATTACTACAGCCGCGGTCTTAGGGGCGAGGAGCAAGGCAGCAGCGCGTTTCTCCCTGCGCTGCTGCTGCCGTCGTTGCCGCTGCGCCTTTTTTCGGCGCTTCCGGCCCTCCTTGGCGACTCTCCTCGCCTCGCCGGCGATTTGCCACCCGCCGCCGTCCTCTGCTTGCGGGGCGGGTTCCGCCGCCACCGCCGCAACCCCAGCCTGCCGGGCCGGAGTGCCCCTCCTCTTTTTGCGCCCAGCGGGCGCAGGCGCAGGCGCCGGCGGCGCAGCCGGCGTCCGCGCCGGCGGGGGCGCCAACGTCCTAGCCGGGGCAGCTGTTCGCACCTTTGCCGGCGGTTGGGAGCTGCGGCTAGCCTGACCCGAGGTCGAAGGCTTGGCCGCAGCGGCCGCATACGACCGCGGAACCGCGGGGGCGACCTGGCTCGCTGCGAGCGGGGGACGCAAGAGCCTGCCCTCCAGCACGTCAAAACGACGCTGGAAAGCGGCCATCTCCGCTCGCAGTAGTCCGACTACGTCGGCATCCGCTGAGGGCTGGGGGCAATTCTCACGAGCGGCGGCGAGCTCAGCCCTGGCCGTCCGCAGCTCGGCCTCCAGAGCCGCATTGGAGGCCGCCAAGCGCGCCATCTCCCGCCGCATCTCCACCAGCTCCTGGTGCACTCCCTCAGCGGTGGGCACACCATACCGTTGCAAGGCCACCTTCATAATGGTGGCCTCTGCTGTTTTGAGGAGGGCGGTCCTGGCAGGCTGGTTTTTGGTCACAGCCAGCCTGCGGAGCTCCTCCATGACAACTTGGAGGAAGCCCCCGGGATCGCCCTCGCTCCCGGAACAGCGTTCGCCCTCCGACATGTCGACGCCGGACATTTCCGCCGCGGAGGACTCTGAGCGGGCAGCGCTCGAAAGAGCCCTGCCCTCCGCAGCCAGCTGCTCGGCTGACTCCGCGCAGGCAGCTGGTGCCGGTTTCCGGCGACCGCTGCCCTTGCCACCTCTACCCCGCGCCGCCGTGGGGATCTTAGGGGGAGGCGCCTCCTGCGCGCCAGTGGACGGGGACGGAACGTCCTCCTCCAGTCTGGGACGCTTACACGTCCCCGTCACGCGACGGCGTGAGCTCTTAGAGCTCACGCTCAATCGCTCCGCCAGCGATGTGTCGGACTCAGAGTCCGACCCCCTCCGACTAGACTCCCGTGTGTGGGGCCTGCTAGACGAGTCCAGCGCCTCACCACGAGTCCCGGAGCCACTAGGGCTCCCTTCACCCGCTACTGCAGGCGAGCCGAGCTCACCCGCAATCTCCTTCTTCAATGTGGTTTGTTTTGGTTTTGTTTTAATATTCTCCATTTGAATCCCACGAGTATGGGGGAACTATTCGGTCCACCCAGGCAGTGCCCCCTGTACCTGGGTAAGTGTTCATTTGTTTCCCAACTAGAGGTTCCACTGGTCCCCTAGCTGGGGGTGCGCTCGCGACTGACACTACTCCTCAGCCATGCATACTCTCGCCGCGCACCAGAACTTAGTATTGGAGGAATTTTTTATAGAGGTTATCTTCCTCGCGGTCCGGGCGACCAAGCCAAGACCCTCGTCCCGTTCAGAGTCACAAAACATGACCGTGACCTCCTTACGGATTACGATATCGACGGCTGCAATCGGGGACAGCTTGTGTTCCGATGCTGCTCGCTGGCAGGGTGAGCGCACAGCGAGCACCGCCCTTGCCTCTCCGCCACGCTCTCTGCTATGTTCAGAGAGACAGGCGGAGAAACGCCCCACGGAAGCGCGGGCCATGAGCACACAGCCCGCCGCCTCCAGAACCCTGTCGGGTTCGCCCGCCCAGTCCAGAAGTCTGCTGCGGGCGACAGTCACTCCAACCCTATCACCCCCGCTAGGGAGACTGTCGCCCGCACCCAGGGTGCACCACGGGGAGGTCTTCTGGCACCGCACCCCAGTTGCAGAGGGTTAAGACTGCCTAGTTGGCCGAGTGGTCGCAAGTGCGACTGCCGGGCAAGGGGTCTCGGGTTCGATTCCCGGGTCGGGCAAAGTATTAAATCAAATCAAATCAAATCAATTTATTTGTGAACACAACATGTTTAACATACATAACAATAACATACATAAAAAATTCTCAGTAGTAGCACGGAGTCTGGAATTGTGCCCGGTATATGGCAATAGGCTCACCTCCTACATGGGACTCATAACATAAATAGTGAAAAGTGAGTGTTACATTGTACAGTGGCATAATGTGCACCTCTGCCTACACCTTCGGGGACAAAAGGCGTGATGTTATGTTTATTATTTAAATAAATAAATAAGTAAAGTCTTAAGTCTCACAGTCGACATATTATGCTGAACATAGGCCTCTCCCAACGACTTGATTTTGATAATAATAATTAATTGATTAAGTTATTTTGTTTGTGTAGAGTGCGCAAAGGAACGATGCTGATCGCGCTGGGCGCCGCAGCAAGTCTGAAGGTCCACGCCAGCCGCGCTGGACTGACACCGTGGAACCCAAGGTAATAAATCATATTAATATACCTAATTATCTAGAAAGGAACCTATGACCATCAAAGAGAATAGCAACAGTAGATTAAATGTCAAAGAACTACCTCGTTGGCCGAGTGGGTCGCAAGTGCGACTGCCGGGCAAAGGGTCTCGGGTTCGATTCCCGGGTCGGGCAAAGTATTACTGGGTTTTATAAATTCTCAGTAGTAGCACGGAGTCTGGATTTGTGCTCGGTATATGGCAATAGGATCACCCCCCATTACATGGGACTCATAACATAAATAGTGAAAAGTGGGTGTTGCATTGTACAGTGGCATTAAGTGCCGTAATGTGCACCTCTGCCTACCCCTTAGGGGATAAAAGGCGTGATATTATGTTGTTATGTGTTTATTTCTGTTTTTCTTGGCAATTTTCCTCTCCCCCTCACTCTACAAAGGCTACGGACATAGTTATTAATAAATCATCATCCGTCCCTAACTACTATTTAAAGAAATATCAGTTAAGATGCACTATCAAGGTCAATTTGAAAATGAAATGATAAAAACGAATAAATTTATCTAAAAAACATTACAATAGATGTGACGTAAGAACCGTGAGAAACTTCAAAGAAGATAAATATTTACACCATCTGTATAATATGATAGAATCGTTAAAGGGATTTGTACACACAGCTACACATAGAGCTTTACATAACCAGTATACCTAATCATCATCATCAACAGCCTATAAATGCTCACTGCTGAGCAAAGCCTCTTCTCACACTGAGAAGGTTTGAGCATTAATCACCACGCTTTCTTAATGCGGGTTGGCGATTACAGACTTATAATTAGAAGTTATAAGCCCAGGTTTCCTCACAATGTTTTTCCTTCACCGTTTGTCAGTGGTGTCTAGATAATCTTAGAAAGTACTTACCTCTACATATAACTCGGAAAAAGTCACATTGGTACTTGACTGTTGGTAGGTTTCGAACCCGCACCCTCATACAAGAGAAGCGGGCGTCTTAAACCTCCGGGCCACCACGACGTCTATAAACCAGTATAAACTGAACATTAAATGTACGGACAGATGATGCGACGCGACACCAGGATAAACAGCAACCTTTAGGTTGTTCTATATACAGACGGCCACACATCAATAGATAACACATGCTCAAAAACAGCATGCTTAATTAAAGGCGTTCTATTGAGTATGTTCAAAAATCGAACGCCTGTCCCTCCGCGTGCCCGTGACAATAAAGTGACGCAAAAATTAGAGGCGCCTATGACATGCTTACCTTTTTTTTATTAAGGGGGAAAATTATCGAATGACTGCTCCCGCCTACGTGAGGCGGGAGGGACTGTCAGACTCTTACTGACTCAAAACCACCCCGTTCCTTCTCCTGCTTCGAGCCAGAGCCCGTTAGGTTCTCCGCGACATGACGTGCTTACCTAGGGCGCTCTGTATATTTGATTCGCCTCTGATGGTATTACAATAGGGTATATTATGACTATTTTTTATTTTCTTACGGAAACGAATAATTTCGAAGATATATTGATTTGAAATATCGCATGACGTCACATTTGAGTACGATTTATACTCTAAAATGACGTAGCTACCTCGCACTCCTAAAGTTTGATTCGTTTTATCTAAGTATTGTTTTCTTATACGACAAAATAAAAAAATACCTGTCTAATATTTTTTCATTACCTAACTGACGGACTAATTAGATTTTTAATTTTCATACCTTGTCGTCATCCCTATTATAATCACATTCTTCATCACTTTCTCTCAACAACCAACTACTTATGTTCCTTATCTAATCTCCAGCTGTTATCATCACAGTGACAACTTAATACGAGAGCCAGTGTTATCACTGACGGTCACAGTAAGTGTTCGAGGTTATTGTAACCATCAGCTGATTGAGGTGTGATTTTCAGTGTTTAAAATAAGACTGTTCTGGTTTTTCAATTCCTCAGTAGGACTGGAACACGAAGTCTGTAATTGGGTAGTTTCCAGGGTATCAAAATTAAAAATCTAATTAGTCCGTCATTTAGAAAATGAAAAAATAATAGACACGTATTTTTTTAATTTTCTCGTATTAAGTTGCAATACTTAGATAAAATGGCGCTAAGTTTAGGAGTGGGAGATTGTTACGTCATAACGTGCTACAAAATGTGACACGTTGTGACGTCACACGATATTTCACATTAATATATCGACGAAAGTATTTAATTTGATAAGAAAATAATTAATACGGTCGAAAGTTTTAAATTAATGTACCAGACGGACATGAAAGTAAAATTTAGGAAACTACACTACTGCTCCCGTTTAAGATACCTACACGAGTAAACGGGACAAAAAGTAATTGTTTTTACAGTTTTCATCATTTTTGTTTTTGGGTTATTCATGCAACATGCACATGCACCACAGCCTTGAGCAGTTGATTACAATAGGGATGATGACAGGGTATGAAAATCAAAAAACTAATTAGTCCGTCAGTAAGGTAATGAAAAAATATTAGACACGTATTTTTTTATTTTGTCTTATAATAAAATGACACTTAGATAAAACGAATCAAAGTTTAGGAGTGGAGGCTAAAACGTCATTTCTACGTATAAAATGTACATTAAAGTGACGTCACGCGACATTTCAAATCAATAGGTATCGTCGAAAGTATTTGTTTCTGTAAGAAAATAAAAAATACGTGTCTAATGATTGAAAATAATCTACCAGACGGACATTAAAATAAAAATTAGTCATCTACCCTATTATTATTACATAACAGAAGCATTTACATAATTCCTTACTTTTATTGAACTACTACCTACTTCCGCGCGGTTTCACTCGCTCTGCTGGGCGCCTATTGATCGTAGCGTGATATTTTATAGCCTATAGCCTTCCTCGGTAAATGGACTATCCAACACAGAAAGAATTCTTCAAATCGGAGCAGTAGTTTCGGAGATTAGAGCGTTCAAACAAACAAACAAAAAGACAAACTCTTCAGCTTTATAGAGGTAATATTAAGTACTAGCGGCCCGTCCCGGCTTCGCACGGGGGGACTTAAGATGTTTTACATAGTTTTACGTTTTATTTATATTTATTCTAAGTTTTTTTTTATTTAGGAAGTATTTACCTTTTGAAAATATTTTTCCGAACTTCATTTACTTATTTCATTTATTTATGAACAATTCATCTATAGAGCATTACTATATGCTCACGCCACGGAAGGCCTCAGAAACGATACTTTTCCCCCGTTTTTAAAACATTTTTGGTTACTGCTCCACAACTATAAGACCTAGCGTGATATTATATAGCCTATGTTACTTCTGAATAATGCAGCTTTCTAATGGTGAAAAAATTATTGCAATCGGTCCAGTAGTTTTTGAGTTTATTCATTACAAACATACAAAAATACAAATCTTTCCTCTTTATGATATTAGTATAGATAGATAACTTGTTCTTTACCGTCACCTGTCGGCATTTCTCGGGAGCGTCCCGTTTACACCTTGTATACTCATGGCATAGCTGATAAAAGATTGCTGTTATAACTTATGCACCTACTGCACCTATCGACTCCTTTGGAGATTTTTTATCAGAGAGCGTTATCCTATTAATCATAATATAACATAACACAAAACAACAAGTAGACTATGCAATTAATACGGCCATTTAATCTACCCATTAATTATGAGTACTGCTAATGTTTGACACCGTATGTGGTCATACTATATTAAGTACTTGGTACACGCCCAGCTTAGTATTTTAGCACGATGTAACAGATATTTTGGTTTACAAGTCTGTAATGGGATACGGGGTGACACCACGGCCTCACAGAAGACCGACGTGATACAACGCTTGCGTTGTATCGTGTGAGTGAGGTTACTGGAAGCCCAATTATTCCCCTCCCCTTCCCCAATCTATCCGTAAGTCCCCAGCTATCCTCAAATTCCTAATCCCCAAAAGGTCGGTAAGGCTCTTGTAGCCTCTGGTGTTTCGGGTATCCATGGGCGGCACTCATTGCTTACCATCAGGTGATCCGTCTGCTCGTATATCATTTCCAACCGGCTTATCCGAAACTTATTTGAGGAGCTTGTTCACCAGTAGAAGTCATGTGTAAACACATTCATGGCTAAAGAGGTGATAGAGGGTCATGTACTGTGATTTTGCCTAATCTTTGTTAGATGCCCCTTAGTCGGCTCTTACGAAAACCGCAGAAAAAGAAAAATATCAGCAAACTTTTCTGTGTGTGAGAGCCATGCTTCGGCACGAATGGGCCGGCTCGACCGGAGTGATACCACGGCCTCACAGAAAACCGACGTGAAGCAACGCTTGCGTTGTGTTTCGTCGTGTGAGTGAGGTTACCGGAGGCCCAATTACCCTCCCCTTCCCCAATCTCCCCAATTCCTGAATCCCCAACGATCCCTCAAACTTCTAATTCCCCAAAAGGCCGGTAACGCACTTGTAACGCCTCTGGTGTTCCAGGTGTCCATGGGCGACGCCGATTGCTTACCATCAGGTGCTCCGTCGGCTCGTTTACCGGCTTATACCATAAAAAAAACTATATTTCAGTTATCATCACATAATCTTAAACGTCAAACTCTCTGAGAAATAAAGACATCAAAGTCTAATTGGCAACAATCTGTCATAAAAAACAACGACCATGAACAATACTAATGAAAAAACCATTTTACAAATAATGGACACTCTACACATCGAACTATGCAAAACCAGTTTATCATGATCTCACTTTCTATCATCTTTCCGCATATTCAACGATCAATTTATACTAGTTTTCATATACATAGCTTGATGTGTGACGACGATTATGAACAATCTGTTCTTATAAAACGTCAATTAAAATAACGGAGAGATGCGAGAATAATCAGTAATTGATTAATAACAAACTAGATGCTGTATCTCGGCACGCTTTGTAAACTTAGTGGCCGGAATAAGGAACTTCCGTTAAGAAATTGTAACGTTACACTTCGTTATATGTGTTATGGTTATTAAGTGTTGATTGGTGATTACAAGAATGGTGATACAAGATTGATGGAGCTGATGGATTCAAAAGATTGCAGTTGAGAAAACTGTCTGTCAGTCTAGAATTATGTACGACTAGCTTCTGCGGCTTTGAGGGATGATTGTCCCTCTTCAAAATAAACTTTGGAAGTTATAGGAAAACTGCCCTTTTATGTAGAGGAGGCTTTTTATCTTTTTATGATAAGTGTAGGAGAGCCATGCTTCGGCACGAATGGGCCGGCTCGACCGGAGTGATACCACGGCCGAGCAGAAAACCGACGTGAAGCAACGCTTGCGTCGTGTTTCGTCATGTGAATGAGGTTACCGGTGGCCCAATTACCCTCCCCTTCCCCAATCTCCCTAATTCCTGAATCCCCAACGATCCTCAAACTCCTAATCCCCGAAAGGCCGGTAACGCACTTGTAATAACTTTGGTGTTCCAGGTGTCCATGGGCGACACCGATTGCTTACCATCAGGTGATCCGTCTGCTCGTTTACCGGCTTATGGCATAAAAAAATCCAACAGTGGACTACCATAGGCTGCCATGATCTTTAGCAATTTTGTAATTCATCAACTTTTACGATGGTCTTTCCCCAGGCTACAACGGCGTTGGGAGAGGTGATGGCAGCCAAGGAACCGGAGATAGTTAGCACGGAGTACCGCAACCAGTTCGCGTGGCCCAAGGACACCACTGATGCTCCCAGGAAGAGCATCTCCATGGGAGCGCTGAAGAAGGCTGCCGTAGCTGAAGGTAGGTCCATTCTTTGGTTTAGACTCTATCTGTTTAAACTGTGTCTTTTTCGAGGGTTATCATCAAGGTGGAAGATTTGGTCCTAATTTTAAGAAGAGCAAACTATTCTCATCATTTTTTTATTTTCGGAATAGAATAGATACCCAGGTGTTTGACTATACCTATATTGGATGTACAATTAAAATACAAGTATATTTTACGGGAACAGAAAAAATGAGAATCGTTTTTTTACACAAAAGAAAATATTAAATGAGGAGGATAACAAAAGACGGATTTTATAGTTAATACTTATGATATAGTTAGTTAGCTGTTGGACATTTTGTCCAGATAAATGTGATAAAGTCTAGTCTTGATAAAATATATATCAAAAGATTAAAATTATCTAAATATATAATTATGTTTTTTGTCTTACTCACGTAATTATTTGACGAGGAACTCGACTAGTTTCAAGCCACGCTAGAGACTCATGTTCATGAGCAGCATTCCGCGACCCATAACACGGCGATTGTCGAACTACTACTTTACACACTGCTGCTAGTCGAATTTCTCATCAAATAATTACGTGAAGAGGCCGAAAAACATAATAATCAATTTAGTATGTCTCACAAAAATTATGATATTCTCTAAGTAAACTACAGATCAGAACTACATTAAAACCAGAAATAAACATTAAAATATCCCATAAATATATTAATAGTCTTCTATCATTCACTTAATCAGACGTTAAGTTATGCAACGCAGGAACTTCTAGGTTGATACGTCAAATATACATATGACATACGATGATACGAACAAACTTGTTCATACACACCTGCGAATAGGGTTGCCTCTATTTCATTTGCTTGATATTTCGAACATAATTAATGTTAAATAAAAGTGAAGTAAACATAACGTGTAAAGAACTTAAAAAAGCAATGCAAAGAAAAACTGAGGAGTTATTTTAAATGCATATTTTTTTTATACTACCTCTACATTCTGTCGCCTTCTTTGGGACAATCGGCAGTATGTTGGACATTACTGTAGTTTCACTTTCGGTATGGGACCTGCGTCACATCCTCCTTATAAATATAGTCTATTTACCGTGGATGTTGGATCACATGTTGTGGTATTCTACGCTTTAGCCGACGGAATATCTTGGCCTATGTTGATCAAAAGCCTCTTCTCACACGGAGAAGGATTGAACATTAATCACCACGCTTGCGCAATGCGGGTTGGCGTTTACAAGCTTATAATTAGAAATTATAAGCCCAGGTATCCTCACGATGTTTTCCTTCACCGTTTGTTAGTGATGTCTAAATAATCTTTTAAAGAACGGATTAACTCGGAAAAAGTCGCGTTTTTTAAAAAGAGTGATAATCATAGAATGACTTCTCCCGTCTGGGTGAAGCGGGAAGGAATGTTAGACTCTTACTGACTAAAAACCACCCCGTGCACTTCGAGCCGGAGCCCCAGTGACCCGTTAAGTCCTCCGCGGCTCCGTATCGGCATCAGCCCTATTGGGCCCCATGGTGGTCTGAAAGTCGCATTGGTACTCACTATATCTTAGAACCTCAGTATTCTAGAAAAGATTAATGTACTCAAACAGAACATAGCTTCTTCAATACGCCAGCCCTATGAGAACTAAGTTATTCAGATTACTTCCCCAACTCAGTACAAGAGCTGAAGGAAATGCATTATTTATCAGCCAAAGCTCGTTCCCATGAAATATCTGAATATTATTCAAATTGACAGTCTGTTGGCCAGAACTGTTCTTAACATTACATAAATGTCTATTATAAATTGTATAGCTATTTTGGGTTATATAAAAGCTGTTGGTGAAATATTAGTAGTTTCATTGTTTTTTTTCTGCAATACTTCGGTCTAAGTAGTTGAATCGAAATGAAGCTAACTAATGTAATGTACAAATCCATTGGTGTTCAATAAAGAATTTATTTATTTATTTATTATTAATGAATAAACTGACGGTTAGACTGCACGGCTGCCGCGTAAAATGTTGATGGTTCGATTCCCACACTCTTTGTGTGATCCATAAATTGATGTTGCTAGAGTAGGACAACGTTTTTTTTTAAATATTACTAGCTTCTACCAGCGACTTCGTAGGTACGCGCAATCCCATTATGCCCCCGTTCCCGTTCGTGATTTTCGGTAAAAAGTAAAAAAAAAGTATTCTATAAAAAATCTGCCAATTTTCATCTAAATCGATTGAGGCGTTCTTGAGTTATAAATAGTGTAACTAACACGACTTTCTTTTATACCTCTATATAGAACTCTTGTTTAAAAATGTCACTTCATTCAAATGGCAACCTCGAATAATCTAAATTGTTAGTAAACGCACTTCAGTCACGACTTTTTTTAAATACTGACTTTTAAATAGGTTCATTCAATAGGCACTAAGCTTAGCAGCTATCTAAGAAAACTAATTAATCCAACCCGGAAAACAGTATCATCAGAAACCTCGTAAACTACAAAGAAAAACATGACTTTAACATATAAAGAAAACAATTTGAACACAACAAAAAACCATGAAACACAAATAATACAATCAAATTGTAACACGCTGTAAAATTCGTTTGACAAAAAATATCTCCAATTTTTTTCTTTTACGCTTTTAAGTTCCAGTTGGTAATGAAGATCAGTGTCAAAGACCTCGGTTAATGCGACTGTTGCGCAGATTTTGAGAGATATTGTTTCAACGAGGTCATTTGGACAAGATTTTGCAGTTACTAACGTTTGTAGGTCAGGTTTGACAAGGTTTTATGAAAGGCGATTTGTTTTTTTTGTACTCATTGTATGTATGGAGCTTTAGACTATATTTTCAGTGTAAGCCGGTAAACGAGCAGACGGATCACCTGATGGTGAGCAATGGGTCCCGTCCATGAACACCTGGAACACAAGAGGTGTTACAAGTGCGTTACCGGCCTTTTAGGAATTTGAGGATTATTGGGGATTCGGAGATTGGGCCCGTAAAAGTATAGAAATAGATGATGATAGCATTTAGTATACATATTGCAATTAATTACCTGTTAACAACACAAACAAAATCAATACGAAACGAGGAAAACCACAAATAAAAAGAAGCAGAAAATAAACGAACATTTCTACCGCAATGGCCTCTAAGAATGAACGAGAATAAAAGAACGAACAACTAATAAAATTAGCAGCTGACTGCTCAATGAAATACCGCCATTATAAGTTTAATTGCAAATGTTTTGCTTTGAAAATGTATTCAAGTGAAATGAAATGAATATTAAAAGAAAAGTAAGCAAGAAAACACGCTAAAAACAAAAGACAGGTTTAACCAATCGCGACATATACATACATACAGGTCAAACTGCGAAACTCCTTTTTCTAAGTCGGGTAAAGGAACTATGTCCCTCATTGTGTCCACATCGAAACAAAAATATTTTTTTAAACAATCTACCTCTACTTACATATAAATTTTTGTCAAAATTCGAACTCAGTTTTCACAAGTTCATCCAAACCTTCCAGGTCTAGTAGAAGCTGAGCCGCTCATGAACCACGTGGACGGTGATCATGATGACCACAAGCGGTACATCGAAGATTACCTCTGGAATGGACAGAAACCTGGAGTACAGAGGTGAGTGACCTCCTAGATCTAACAACTTGTATAGATTCATCTGTAGAAGTGATTGGTTTTATAATAAAAAGATTTTGATCAAGTTCGAGAAGCATTCTATCGCTTAAATACCAAATAAGTTCTAAAACCAACTTCACTTCAAGTAGATGAATACATTAGTATAACATCTACAAAGGAAAATGTTTCAACAAAGTCGAATTTTTGTCCAAACATTTTTTTATCAAAACAGCTTCTGCTTATCACCTTTTCCATAAGAAGACAAATGCTTCCCATAACTTCCTCCTCTTATAGATTGTTTCATATTACTCTGTTTCTATATTTTTCTTCTCAGCATGCTTTAACACTAACACTCGAAAGTAAAGCAGAAACAGTCTATAATCATCAATTTCGATGACTTGATCATTATCACAGAAATGCTTTGCTTTCGCTAACAAAGCTGCTTCTTAGCGAATTGATTCATTAACAAAATCATTGAAATGATTGAATTTTGAAATAACACCTTCACCATGAACATTATTTTTAATGGGAAAAAACACAACCACATAATGATACGAATTAAATAAAAATCCGCGAGTTTCCGGATATTTTAGACACAACACTATTTTATATGATCTGTTATATGAATCATTAAACCCTGTACATACTAATATAATTAAAACGTAAATACAATAATCTAAAATTTTTTCAGGTGAAGACAGATTTTGATATACTTTTATTACTTTTTTCTAAAATCGCTATAGCTTTCAAATTTCTATGTGTTTAGCTTTGTGTAACTAATCTAACCGTGGAGGAACCTCTTTCTGCTAAAAACTAACATATAGCCAATGTTAATATCAACATTTTACTATGTTTGTTTAAAAATAACGGCACAAAAATAACACGACTTCAGCTGCATAACAGCCTTTTTTCATTTGTTACAATCGCATCTCTATTAATAAACTTCACTACCTCTATATTGAAGAAGCTAATTTATTTTTTGTATTCACACCATTCTTATGAATTGACCGAGATAGCTTCCTCCACGGCTGTGTTCTGCCCCCAATTCTTTACTGAAAGCCTTTCAAAGCAGAACAAAGTCTAAATTTCGTTTTTGATATTTGCTTAACATAAGTCCTCACGGTGGCGGTGTCTAGGCCGAGTAGATTTAGTTCAACAACAACTAACATTAGTTCGGAATGACAGCTAGATTTTTTAATTACTCAATGTGTCCTGCACTTTTGTCGATGTGAACGTTCATTAATAATGTTTAATTAGAACCTGTATGTCGATGTATCACCACACTTGAACACTGGAGTTAGATTGTGAGAGGGCACAGGGCGGCAGCCCGCACTCTGTCGGTCCTTCTAGACTCTTCTAGGTTTCGACATCCTAACCTCACCATTGCGAGCTTGACAATTATTTGAAGCATGTCTGTACTACTAACCCGGCTCGGCGCGAGTCGTTTCTGTTGCCACATCATCATCACAGACAACAACACCAGGCGTCTAAGACTTAAATGGAATTTTCCAGAAAATCGACGTTCCGTAACGCGCTATCGGCCCTCATATCCAACGGGGAGGATCGTTCCAAAGATAATAGGAAACGTTACAAAAGCGAGTACAAAAAGAAATTTAGACCGTTCTCTCAATACGTGTACGAGGCGTCTAAAGGGACATTTACGAAATGCAGGGGGAAAGGGAAGGCAAATGAGGAGGCGAGCGAGAGGATGCTGGGGGATGCGGGGCAGGGGGTGTCGGGGGCGAGTGCGGGGCAGGGGAGTGGGGCGGGAGGGGTAGCGGGAGTCGGAGATGCCGGGGAGGACAGCGCCAACACGCTGCGCGCGGCCGGCTTGCAACCGCTCGGCCTGGCCCAGGGTGACTCCTGGTACCGAGAGGTGCTGGACCTGCGCAAGCGCGCCGGCGAGTACAAGGTCTGCGCCTGATACATACTAATGTTATACCTGAGAATAGGTCCCGACATAAACTGAGAAAATATATTGATTGGATACGTTAATCCTAATGGACACAGAACAGAGAAGTTTTCTTTCGAGCCGGAACCACAATTCAGGTTTGAAGCAAACAAACGTACGTACTAAACACATGAACCTTTAACTGTAAACTGAAAATAGTTGATAAAAACGAACTATAAAATAAAACCACAAATAAAAAACCCTTTAAACCTATCTATAAAAATTTCTCTGTCCTATGATCCCGAAAAAAACATGACTTAAAAACCTGCTAAACTTAATATTAAACTAGGTAGGTTGATCAGTATTCGTTATCATGAATTTCAACCTCATTCTTATCAAATGCTTTACCATGATCATGCTTGGTATTCAATATTGGCAATATTTCGACAGTACCGCGGCTGGGGGACAGAAATGGCGCCAGAACACATCACACAGCTTTACAATAAGCAGATCGAACTCTGGTACCAAGTGTCCCGCCGATCCTCGCTGTCGGCATTATCACTAGCTTCCACAAATCACAAGTAAGTGATGCACTAAGCGATTGGCTTGTTCACCTCAAAGGACCAGTTCCGAACCGAACCACAACACCAGGATTGTATAAAACACCCAGAATCTTATAAAATGATAAAATTTCCCGGTGATACAAATGTATAATCCCAACCCTAAAAGAATAAGCTATTTTGGACAATGAATAAAATATATTTAAGATGATAATATTAACAAGAATGATGGCTTAATGTAAACAATTGGTAAAGGACGCATAACCAAAAGCTTGCGAGCAAAATGGTCTTTCGAGATGGATAAATCAGGAAGCTTTTATCTAATCATAAGTATATTTAGTGGCAATAAGGCTGATGCAATCAAAGAATGGCTTGAATGGCGGACGGAAGCCATGGTATCCCATGCTAATCGTAGCGTAGTATCATCAGCCTTTTTAGTTTAGTTTTCGGAAGGTGACTGGGAGATCTTTGGTCCTGGCCACGGTAAGTCGATCCGAAAATAACGAAGCTTCGGCTTATGGATCTCAAAAACACCAAAGACTATTTTGGTCTTGATCAAAACAGTGTATATTGCACAGCAAAAAAACTCCTTGTGATAAATATTCACATGCGATGTTAATTTGGGAATAATTTGAGGAAACAATTCAATTTTGAATTCTTATAATGTAAGTCCCTTCTCAAATCTTCTCGTCCTTCCAGGGCACTGCCTCGCGACGAAAAAGATGGAAAGGAATCCAAGGGCCACTCGCCTAAGAAGTTCAGGTCCTTCAGGTCCGCCCCTCACCAGTCTATCCACGCGAAGTTACAAGAGACGAAGGCACTGGAACGCTCGCCTCATAAGACTTCGCCTCAGAAGCAGAGGAAGAAGCTGCAGGGACATAGCTTCGATGAAGGTGCTACCCAGGATGGTGAGTCTTACCACTTTTTAATTTACTTATCACCTTTTAAGGTACAGGCTTGGCCTAGTACGTTAGTATTCATAAACTGTTTGTCAAAATGTTTTGGTACGTACAATAAACACTTTTTATTTATTATTTTAATGAATAAGTACTAAAACATTGACCAAGTGCTTTCGTACAATGGGTTGGGTTAGATTCCCAAATTAGAGGTACACCTTTTTCAGTATTAACACAGAGTCTGGAATTATGATAAGCATTTGACAGTAAACTCGTTCCTCATAACAAGAAGACTATGAATAAGTATTAAAATAGGAATAAGCCGAATCAAACGTGTGATGGGGAAAGCATTGCCATACAACGTGGCAATGCTGCCAGCCTTCTGGGTACTTTCCCCACTGACGTCAATGCCGACGAATTTTTCAATGCCTTTTGTAAATAGTTGTTTTTAGTTTTATTTTTATTATTTTTTTCTTAAGTTGTATATATTTAATTTAGTAATAGTTAGTATTAATTTTATTTAAGTTTTAATGGAAATGAATAGTCTTATAACACTAACGTTTGATGTGATATCAAGCACTACAAATTATCCGTCCTCGATAACCTTCCTACTCTCTTTCCAGGAGCCAAGGGAGAGAATGCAGCCTTCAGGTCTCCCAGGCGGCGACCTCGTTCAGCTGACCCGGCGCCTGCCGCAGCACATGTTAAGCTCCTCGCCAATGGGCACGAACCTCACCCAGCGCCCATCAAACCCACTGGTACGAAAAGTATAACGCTTCTTGTAATAGATGTCAAACGCTAGACATAGATCTGAGAAATACTTTGGTAAATAGGCAATCACAAATGGATGTCTATTTTCCAAAGTTATTCTTCATTGTTTTGTTTTCTTTTGTCATAACAATGTTTGATCTTCTAAAGTCTCATAGATTTCTCACACGAACAGTTATGAAGAAATCTGTGAAGGCGTAATACTATTGGAAACCAACGTGTTTCGCATAAATGATCAAACTGGTTTTAATGTTTGATTTCATGATCTTCATCATTTGAAAGAAAAATGATGTAATTAAGACTCTTAATTTTGGAAACATTGAGTTAGTATAAATCTCTTTCATTAAAAACTTTTATAGATGAGCTCTGAATACCATAACAATTTCAGAGTCTCGACTTCTGTAATAGCAATTAGTAAATCTTCTAATCTTGGTGTGATGCTCATCACTCCAGGTCAAAGAGTAGTGGAATCCTTCTGTTCTATTCTATCCTAGATTCTGTGTCTAGACATTATATTAATGAGCTAATCGATGTCTGTACTAATCTGTTGTGTTCCTGCCTGATGCCTGTCCCCTGTCCTGTGTGGCTAATTTGTGAGAATATGGCTCTATATTAAACTAGTTTACTTTTAGTTCTGAAGCATTTAATGCGCTACACTACATATTGTTGCCACGATAAATAGAAACGGCAAACAAGTCCGAAAGAAGTTTACGAGTTTTAATTCTTTCACAATGACTTTTTGACTCAAGCTAACAAGAGCCATTTCTCAGTAGCCAAAAAAAAGTAGAAAAAACTTTCTTCTGTAGGTTTGCAGTTGAGTAGAGGGAGTAGTAATAGAGTTAGGTCGACATCAAGGGGCGGGCGGTCACCGTCAGCGCCGAGCAAAACTGGGGCTGGGGCTACGGGGACAACTGGGGCTACGGGAACAAATGGGGCTCCGGGCCGAGGGCGCCGCAGCCGAAGTGTGTCAAAAGTCGGCATAAAGTTGGGTGCGTAACTATACAGGTGACAGTACAGTTGCGTCGACGCTCTATGTTCTAAAATGATGCTTATAGTCCTTGATGCTTCTGTCTTGGTCTGTTACGATTGGCAATGTGTTTGGCCTCCTGTGGCTTTGACGATTGATGTTTTATTTGCTTTTACTGTCTCTTTATTATCTAAATTTATTATTTAAGTCAATTTTTGTACAGAAAATTATCTCGTGACCAAATTCAATTTCGATTTGTGAAGAGAGAGTAAAAGCACTGAGTTGAATTTTGAAAATTGACGGTTTATAACCTATTCCTTTTTGTATGGCTCTATTCCGCACGTCACAACACCCTTTGTCTAACTGTCAGTTAGACAAAATGGCAACATTACCTTCCTAATCGAGCTGTATAAAATGTAGAATATGTTTTGAACTAAGTTATTGGATTTGAAGCTTCCATATGTCCTGTGAGCTTTGTTTTATGTTGAATGGTTAGTGCGTCAACGCAACGTCTGATCACTGATGAGCGCATTGGCACCGACTAAGGGAATGGCTTCGTCACAAAGTGTGGTTGTATGTCCGTCTTGTCCGTGTGATCACCCTGCACACCCACATGTAGATGTTCGAGATTTAAATTAGATTCAACAACAGCAACAACTTAGAATTTAGCAGTGAACCTTTTTTAATAATTAATTTGGTTTCAAAGTGCTATTCAATGAATTAGTTTCTAAAAAAAATTATTGTCGTCATTATAAATAATAACTAATAAAAATCGTTTGGTAACGAAGTTTTTTTTTCAGTTTACTTGTATTTTGGGGTATGATAAATATGGTTGACACTCATTACAATTTTCAGAGACAATTTTATCACTTTTTACGTAGGCACATAATGTTTGGTTAGGTTAGGAAGTTAGGTTAGGAGCAAAACCTAAATGTTTTCTGTGATTGTACTCTAGTGTGACGCGTTTAGATGTACCTAATTCACTCAAAAATAGTCTTACTTACCTATTATCTATTATTTTGACAATGTTTTAATTTGCATGCGATGTGTACATTTTTTTAGATACAGCGATTTGCAACTGAATGTTTGTTAGATTACTTAGTTTTTCTTTTTCTTGTTTTAATTTTATATTCTTCGTTTCGTGTTATATCTATTTATGATTGTATTGAAGAAGACTGATTTATCTAATTTTATTTCTAAAGTGTCAAAGTATTTTATTCATTTTAAATGCTGATAATACATTAAAAAATCTGTAACATCAACATTAGTGAATACTTTATTCAGCTAACTCAGATAAATTAGAAAAATCTTCTTGGCAGCAAACATCATAGACTGAATGGCGCCAAGACTTCAGCTATTAAAAAAGAGCTGCCCGCCAGTACAAGCATTAAAACTGTCATTATTCTCCGATATTGCCACAGACTATAAATATTATCTAATATTTAAAAATGTACAATAATATTAATATTTTTAATTGATTAGTATAAAAAATCGGTATGTAGCAGTAGTAGTAATTATAATATTATGATTTAAAACCAGATCCCAAAGAATGTACCAATCAATTTATTCCACCAACACAAAGCAATAATTTTAAGTTAGGTAAATATGTACCTATAATATATATGTAAAGAAATATTTGTGATTAACAGATTAAGCACGTTATTTAGATGTATTTTGGTATGTATCGTTGTAGTGTTCTTGGAAACAGTAAGTTGGACTTCAAATCACTACTCATAGACAATATTTTACAAATATACGAAGCTATAGATACGCTTATATAGCTTTAGGAGAACTTAAAAAACATGTTTTAGTAGCTTTAAATGTTTTCTACCTTTACTCAAGAATAATTGCATTTCTTTATTTATTTCTCACATGATGCTGGAAACCATACTGATTACTTCCAATTCTTTACTCTGCAGGATTAAGAGTGTATAAAAACCGCCAGTGATTCAAATAATGCTACAATTTTTAGGTTATATGGCTTTCAGTGTTGCCAAAAGTAATTTTAATGACTAAAACTTTTCCATCTTAATATCTACTTAATGCAACCGAGTAGAGTTTCCAGAACCGCTATTGATGTACCAAAAACGCTGTCACAAACCCCAAGGCATATAACGATACATACTGGCTATTCCAGACAATAGTATATACCAACTGCGATTTCCAGATGACGAGATCCCCTCGCACCGCAGCGCCTCCGTAGCAAAGGATCATTTCTTCGACGACTCTCCTGTCGTGAAGTCGCCCCCTGAACCAACCAGGGTCAAGTCTCCGGAGCAAATGAACATGCGATCTCCAGATCCTGTCAACTGGACTGTCCCACTGGACACCGGCAAGACGTTTACCGTCACCCAAAATGTGAAAAGCGGTGAGTGTAGGAATCTCATCAGATTGGGCGGCAAATGTAGTTAGATATAACTAGGATAACTTGGTGGAACTGATTTTACGAGAATCTAGAATATTTTGCCAAAATCTAGAGTTTTCTTCAAAATTTTTAGAAGATTTTCGAGGTTATCTTTTGAATTTTGTCGATCTTTGTACGGTTGGAAACTTTTGATGATTAATGATTGAATTTCGCAGTGTAATATATTAGTAATGCTTCTAAATGAATGAAATGATGTCCAGGATAAAATCGGAGTGACTGAGCTAGATAATTGTTATAAATACTAGTTGTTAGACAATTGAAATGAAATTTTCTTCGTAAGATTAGTCACACTTTTTGATGTACAAAAGAAAAAGAGTATCTTTTTCTATTTGTAGGATTTTAGTACGAACCTAATGATGGTGATGGTGTTGCCATGTAAAATATCGCACTTTCAAATCTATCACATTGTTTCGAATAAGATACTCTTCGAATGACCAGTTCTGAATTGGATTATGATCATTGACTTGTTAAAATATGTAGGTAATTAAGGTTTAGGAAATAAATTCAAAACCAAATATAAGCCATCACACTGTCATGTCACAACACTGGTAGAGAAAAGGACTCATAGTCATCCAACCATTTTTGAAGTGTGACCACCCTAGTACGGAACAAGTAGAGCTTGCAACACTAACACAAATGACACAGTAAAATCATATGCATTGGAACAAAATATTTCAAATGGTAACACACTCATTAAAATCCCTGTCATTGAACATTTCACGTCTTTTGTTCGTACACAACAAGTGTTTTATTTAAATACTGTTCTACGTTTATTGAAATCGACATTGGTAACTTTGTTATTTACTAAAACGTCACGACTGACCTTATAGGCTGAACACGATATGTGTTCTCGCTATGCATAAAAAAAAGTTGCAACTGTCACTTTCGATCGACATAGAACGTAACGTTAGTCCACTTCATCCGACCATACAACTCGCTCACCATTTCAGATGAGAGCATTAAGCGCCCTAGCTCTGAGTTTAAGGGTGGCTCCGTAGCCGAAGAAGCAACTGTGAAGCCGGCAGGTACGACGAACACAGCCACCGCCTAGACCATCGGCCATACACGTTTTAATGAGTGTGACAGACGATGCGACAGTGAACTCTAAGCACTAACAAATAGAGTTCACTATCACATAAGCACGACACACGATCGACACCAGAAAAAAATATATAATCTGTTTTATATTATATCTATTAAATAGTTCATGATTAAATTGTGTTACTCCAATAATTGAGATGCTTTTATTTATTTTGACCGTACTCCGCTGAGGCGTCGACCACGTATGTATTCACTTGTCTGTGTGTGTCTGTTTCGATGTTTGCGTACACTGTCACTGTATGGCACCCGAATTCTTATTGTTTCTCCATGTCATTATAATCGTTCACTTTTGCATGCTGCCTGTCCTCTATCTGGGAAACTATCGGTGTATGCTTTCATCTCATGAGAGTAGACTTGTTAGATCCATATTGGCCTATTGTCAGTTACTACGTTTTATGAGCTAGTTTAGGAAAATAGGTCTTAATTACTTTGATATATGTATTTAATTATGTTCTTAAGCATTATCTCAACTGCATATTCATGAAGGTTTTTAATAAAATGAATAGTTTGCATGTCTTCTTCGTAACTAAAGGTATTAGTCGAGCTATTTATTAGCGTTTCTAAGTTTAGATAAGCATTAGCATGATATATCTTGTTAGGGTACTCAAATATTAGACGGGAGCATGTATGAGTGAAGTAAATGGGTGAATTTTATAGACTGGAATATAGCCAGTCGATTTATTACCTTGATGCGTAAGCAATTAGGTGGTAAATGCAGTCCCTTAAGGAACCGTAGGTGAGTAAAAGTAAATAGATGCCGAAATTAAAAGTTGAGCACCCTACAATAACAGGCTAGGAGACATCTCAACCTGTCGATCTTTCATTCTCCTTTCTAAAAAGTGTTACTTTATATGCTTTTGTTACTTATTTATAATGTAGTAACTTATTTCTAGAATAACTTTAAGGTATAAAAAGGGCAATGAAAGATACCCTGTATGTGCTTAATCGGTGTACTAATGGGAGTTCCAAAATGTTTAATTAAAAGACTAACAAAACTAGATATTTATTTCTGAATAATTCATTAACCTAAACCATTAATACTTACTCTAAGGTAAAATCCTTTTGTAACTCCCAATAAAACTTGAGATAACAAGACCAAAAACTAAAAAATAATGTAACTGTTCCAGAAATCGCTCCGATACATCACCAGCAAATGTCGCCAATACGTTCGCTGAAAAAGAGCGAATCGCCAACCAGCCTGAGCAAGCGCACCGACAAGACACCGACCACGCCGATTAGCCTTACTCCCATCGATGAGACGAAGGCTTTAGACATGAACAAAGTTAATGGGATCAATGGCGTGAACGGAGTCAATGGCGTCAACAGCAATGAGCTTACCCCTGAAACCCCTACTCAGGAACCCATTCTAGAGAAGGAACTGATCAAGAAGTCGACTGAGGCCACCCAGATAGCTCCTGGAGTGGTGGATACTAACGTGGTGAATGAGGCTCCGGCCACCGGTGGTCTGACCGCCTCAGAGATACTAGATAGGGCCCGCACGAGGTTTGACAAGTTCTGGGGCAAAAAAGAAGAAGACAACGTTTAGTTGTTTCCAAGTTAGATTCACTTTCCACAAGAAATCGTGTCTAAATGAAATTTTAAAATATTTGTTTGTATTATTGCTAACACTTGAATCCGTAATACGTAATAAAAATGTCATGATACAAAGAAATGTTAAATTAAACTTAAAAGCTTTAATTAACGACCTTAGCTAAATAATTCTGACATCATGAAGACACAATTTTCTGCTGGCAAAGTTGACAACTCAATGAAAGTAGGGAAAATTAAACGCAATGTTTAAAAACAGATAAAATATGAAAAAAAGCTTCGCTTTATAACGACGACTGTAATAATATGTATTTAATATTATTTGATATTTATTATCATAAAATCACTGTCTATTTAATAGGAGTGTGGTGGCTTGTGATAGTAGTAATGACGATGACTAGTTATTAATTATTGTATGTGTTTATTATTCATATTTATTTAATTAATTTATTGTATTTATAACGACGTATGACAGATTTTCGATTAAATACTTTTAGTATAAGACCTAAATAATCTTGTTGAAACTTAATCTCATATTAATATTTCTTTCTGATTCGCTGTCCTGTTTTACTTATTATCGTATTCTAATGAAATTGTTAAAATGTAGGTAAATATTAATTAATGTTGATCTTTAGTACATTATTAACTGAGATTATTTTACGTAATTGTGTGATTTCTACAGCTTATAACGCTAGCTTAGCTCTATTATACAAAATAATTTAATTTAGGTATTTATACTTTCAACAAGTTACTTTCTATTTCAAAACATATTTATATTTCGTTCGAAAATTAAACAGAAATTATTTTTGTCAAGTACACTACAGTTAATTTCATTTCTAAACAGAAATGCAATTAATAAGATTTTAATAATTTACAATAAACAAGGGCAAAGTATACAAAACATATAATTAAAAGCCGTCCATGTAGTGTTTATTGGCGAAAATTAATTTTAGTTGTCGATACAGTTTTTGAAACACGATATTCTGAACGCATTTTTAATAGACTATAATAAAAAAAGTTTAGCCGAATCTATGAGCCAATCACATCACTTCTCATAAACGTCATCCTATTTTGGCGGGAATATAAACTTAAACAAAATAAAGCAAATATTTAGATAAATTTTAAACAAAATCCCTATAAAATGGAAATATCACGCAAGTCCTGTCGCTTGTGTCTCACAGAGACGGAGTTCAACGTGTCTTTATATAGTAATTTCGGCAGAAGAACGAATATGGTAGACAAAATTCTAGTCTGTCTAAAAATAGTGATTGAAGAGACCGATGTTCTGAATACAATTTGCTACAAATGCGCCGAAAACGTAGAAAGGTATTACGATTTTGTTATGTTCATAAAGAAATCACAAACAAAACTAGTCGAGCCGCAGCGTAAAATGGAAAATTCTGTCAATCGTCGTTTGATCGCGTCGTACGTGCGCGAACAAGTTTATGACGCGGACTACACGTTCTCATTTCTCGATAACGAAGAAAAGAAAGAGCCACGATCTTCTAGTCCGTTCTTTTCCTATTTTTCTCCACCAAACATGTTAGTAAAACGTACTGGGGAGGAGCCTGTGTGGAAAACGCCAAAGCCGCGTAGAGAAAATGTAGAAAAACATGAAATAAGACAAGATGACAAGTTGAAAAGACAATATAGGCCGGAGAGGCCCCGGCATCATTCCAGAGACTTGTTCGAGTCTCAATCTCAGGACGTAGATGATACTGACCTAAAGCCTCTAGACTGGAAATTAACACCAGATGATAACATTATAAAAAGGGTTAGGGACAAATGCTTTGGACGATCTGATTTTTAGATTTTTGTGTTCAACCTATATTACACTTTATTCTCCATGAAATTAAGTTGATTTTTAATGTAGAACAACAATGTATTTGAATGTTATAACATTTCATTAGGAGCCTATGTTACTAGGTTTTGTAAAAAGAAAATATTCCAATTGTATGACTTCATAGCCTGTCGTAAATATTTTTACATTAAAAATATGTTAAAGACAGTAAGAAGTTTGTTAACTACAGATTGGCTAACATTCTTAGGAGGTTTTTTAAATTATTTAAAACATTTTTTAAACCAAGATAATTATTCAAATTGAAGTTCCTGGCTTATGATGTAGCTATAATTTGGTGTATAATAGTTATGAAATAGAATATTTGAGAAAGTATAATAGTTCCTTAGTGACAATAGATAATCTGTTAATGTAATTTATGTCAATATAATAAATAATAAAGTACCTATAAGTCTCAAATAATCTGTTACAAAATCACCATTTTTTACCTACTGCAATGTACACCAAACATGCTCATTTTGCTTAACATTTACAAATATGTAAGTAAATGTAATTTTAAAAGTGTAATATAGGTTTTTGTATGTATATTAGTTATACAATTATAAATTGTTATGTTTGTTGAATTAATTTATTCCATATTTTTGACATTAAGTTATTGTTTTTAATTTGAAAGGGTACTAAGAAAGTTTTTAATGGCCTGATTTTTAAGCTGATTGTCATTTTGATGTTTAGCTATTGTTTGAGCTGAGTGTGGCATAGCAAATGATTGTAACACACCATCACAACAATATAAAGGTGGTCTACACCCTTGATAGGAAAATAAAACAGTGTACACACTTATACCAGGTTTAAAATCATGAGCATTTACTGCAAAATGTAACAAAAAGTATATAAACTCAGCTCAAAGTAAAATAATTTTAATTATTCCAAACTAAAGACATGATACTGTAAAAATTTAACAAGGAAATGAAAAAAATACCCACAGAATTGAAAGCTCACGCAAAATTGTATGGATTTGTATGTACTAGATAATATAGTGAGCAGTGTTTTGTATGTAATGCGTAGAAAGATATTATAAAAAAATAATTTTAATTTAGTTCCTATCAGAGTCCATTCTCGCATCCTTCCATAAATATTAAATAGTTTGTTCTAAAAAATGTCATTATTTTTTAAAAAGCTTTTTGCTCCTGCACTGTGTGTATTTGAGTACTTTGAAAATAGTAACAAAATTGACAAATTGAAAAATTCCAAGATTAGCATAGTTGTAACATTCAAATTGTTAAAACATAACACAAGTTTGTTAACATGAAATAAAACAGTATTAAAAACTTATACTAATTGAAAAGTGTAGCATTTTTAACTTGAATAGAACTTTTTGAAACATTTCAAAGTACTAAACTACACAGTGGGATGTCATCATAAATGTACTCGTAACTAGAAAATGTATGTACCATAAGTGTATCTAATAATGGTCTGGAAATCCTGATTCAGTTGTCATTATCCCTATTTTGAAAGCCCAAATTGGGCGCCAATTGTTTAAATAAATTGTTTTAAGTTATAAGTTCCTATAGAATGTGTTGTTTTCGCACAAAATGTTATATTTTTCTTCCGTGGTGTATGTAACCCCCTGCCCTATGTCTTCTAGTGATATTACTCCCCCTCAATAGAAGATAATGATTACAAGATTTTAGCTTTGCTACGGGTTTACAATAGCATGTGTTAATTTTCAGTTGTTAACATCAAAATGGACACCTAAATAAAAACTTAAAAATGCTTTTTTTGTTTTATTTTAGACTACTTGTTATTTAAGATAACGTTACACCTATTGGAATATGTATTTCTCAAAAGACAACTTATGTTGGAAGTCCCACTTGAATAAATAATTTCTAATGCAGAGTCCAAAATATTTACTGCCTTGATGGCCAAGTAGTTGCAAGTGCGACTGCCAGGCAAGGGGTCTCGGGTTCGACACCCGGGGCGGGCAAAGTATTATATATGTACTGGGTTTTAATGAAAATCTCAGTAATAGCCGGAGTCTCGGATCTCGGAGTCTGGTATTGTACCGGTATATGACAATAAGCTCACCGCCTATTACATGGGACTTACAATTACAACATAAATAGTGAAAAGTGGGTGTAACATTGTACAGTGGCATTAAGTGCCGCAATGTGCACCTCTGTTGACCTTTCGGGGATAAAAAAAGGCGTGATGTTACGTAGTAGGTATAACTATCATCATCAATCATGTTTAAAAAATTCAATTCACTGGACGAAGTACTAAAAGGTTTTTTCTCTAGTGCCTTGCAAAAACATGAAGGGAGGCGTAGATAAAAAATATCAATATATCGGAATAAAAATTTCAATAAATGAGTCAAATGTCAAACACTAGCGGACCTTTTCTGACATTTCTTTGGAGTTGATAATTTTACACAATTGCTCAACCACTTTATTATAGCAATATCGACCATTATTTTGCTTTTCTTAGCGCCTCCAGAAAACAATCAATGTAAGTAATGAAAATTATTAATGTTCGAAGTTCGAACTGGGGCTTACTCTTGAATCCAATTTCGATTGATCGACATTGGTATTGTGAAATTTCGTAGTCTCGAGTTGCAACACTAGCGCCCATTGCATCCGTATTGCATGGAACTTGAATGAACTTAATAGTATTGAGTTTGGCTTGATATTCCGTTCTCTGAATGCTATTTCAACAGCTACGAAAGAGGTTGTATTTACAGTTTTGACATTGAATAATTTTTGAGATTTTATTGGATTGAAATTGCATTGACATTGAGATTGGTGTCAAGAGTAAGCACCCTAGTATAACTTCTTCTTACCGGGCGTCGGGGATCGCGGGACGATCTCCGGCCACCGTAAGCGCGGGCTGCGGACGGCGAGCATGGGTGGCTCCCCGTCCGACCAGAAACAGACCCGAGCGTACGGCGCGTCGCGTTCCGCGCGCGCCTCAAAGAGCCATCAGACCACCACAGATGGGGCCCAATAGGGCCGATGCCGATTGGGAGTCGCGGAGAACCTAACGGGTAACCGGGGCTCCGGCTCGACGTGCAGGAGAAGGAACGGGGTGGTTTTTAGTCAGTAAGAGTCTGACACTCCCTCCCGCCTCACCCAGGGGGAGCAGTCATTCGATGATTTTCCACCCTTAAAAAAAAAAGTATAACTTCTTGGATCCCTACAACTTTATGCCATATTTTTACTCCAAAAGTTCTAACGACCTATAACGGCACAACGCCGTAGCGTCTCTCAAGCCACTCCTTAAAGAGGGGACTTACCGCTGCAATAACAGCGAGTCTAATTTGCGCCAAGCCTGGGTTTTTTTTTTTTTTTTTTTTTTAAGGGGGGAAAATCATCGAATGACTTCTCCCGCCTGGGTGAGGCGGGAGGGAGTGTCAGACTCTTACTGACTAAAAACCACCCCGTTCCTTCTCCTGCACGTCGAGCCGGAGCCCCGGTTACCCGTTAGGTTCTCCGCGACTCCGAATCGGCATCGGCCGTATTGGGCCCCATCTGTGGTGGTCTGATGGCTCTTTGAGGCGCGCGCGGAACGCGACGCGCCGTACGCTCGGGTCTGTTTCTGGTCGGACGGGGAGCCACCCATGCTCGCCGTCCGCAGGCCCGCGCTTACGGTGGCCGGAGATCGTCTCGCGATCCCCGACGCCCGGTGTGTCCTTCGCGATGGCTGGGTTGCGAGGAGGCAGCGCTTCGCTGCCTCACGCGTCCCGCCTCCTCCTTAGCTAGCATCACTGCTTCGCAAAAGGAGGAGACGGCATCCCAGTCCCCCTCGCTCCGCATCATGGCCTGCACTAGGCCCGGACGCGAGAGGTCGCCATCGCCGATCACTTCCCTGAGGACACGGCGGTGCTCAGCCCACGAAGGGCATTCTCCCACCGTGTGTTCCACCGTGTCCTCAGGGCGGTCCTCGCAGTGATGACACCCGGGCGTTTCCTCCCGCCCCATCAGACACAGGTACCTCCCGAAACTTCCATGTCCGGTGAGGACCTGCGTCAGGCGGTAGGTGAGGACGCCGTAGCGTCTCTCAAGCCACTCCTCAAAGAGGGGACTTACCGCTGCGATGGCAGCGAGCCCAGCCCTCGGTTGCGACAGTCGTTGCTGCCATTCCGCCATGAGATCGCGCCGGAGCTCATCCCGCCACGCACCTATTTGGCGCGGCAGCGGGGTTTCGCCCCGGCGACGTGCCTCCGCGCGCATGCCGTACACGCGCGCGAGCACCTTCGCCTCCAGATCCCACGGCGGTAATCCGGCAAGGAGGTTCGCCGACTCCCCAGAGATCGTGCGGTATCCGCGGATCATTCGGATCGCCATGACCCTCTGTGCCATGAGCAGCGTCCGAGCGGGACGCCGCAACAGGTTTGGCGCCCAAACAGGGGCGCCGTAGAGGGCCATGGACCGCACGACCCCGGCGTATAACCTCCGGCAGGAGGCGTTTGGCCCCCCGAGGTTGGGGAGGATGCGTTTAAACGCAGCCCCCGTCCTCTCCAACTTTGGGGCCAAACGTCGGAAGTGTTCTATGAAGTTCCACCGACTGTCGAGGACGAGTCCTAGGTACTTCATCGTCGTCTCGACGTCGATGGTAACTCCTCCCGCCGTTATTTGGGACCCACCCGGAGGTGGCGCGTTCCCGCGGCCATGAAAACACATGGCCTCGGACTTGTGGAGCGCCACCTCGAGTCCCAACTGCCGGATTCTCTCAACGACTGTCGCAACCGCTGTCGCCATTAAGTCGGCCGCCGCCTGGTGTGACCTCCCGTGCGCTAGCACCAGCGTATCGTCGGCGTAGCATATTGTGCTAACGCCGTTCGGGAGGTCGGTGCGCAGCACCCAGTCATAGCCGATGTTCCACAGGAGCGGCCCCAGAACCGAACCCTGTGGAACACCGCGTGACATCTCTCGCCGGTTCCACTCGCCCCGGTGACCGGGGTAGCTGACGGACCTGTCCGTCAGGTAAGCCTCGATTACACGACGGAGGTAGGTAGGCACCCGATGATATCGGAGTGCCTCCAAGATGCAGCTCCAGGGCAGGGAGTTGAAGGCGTTGGCGATGTCCAGAGACACCGCCACTACGACCTTACCCCTGGACACTGCAGTCCCCGTCGTGAGGTCTCTAACGCGCATGATGGCGTCCACCGTGGAGCGCCCTCTGCGGAAGCCGAACTGGCCGTCCGACAAGTCCGGCCCAATGTCCGTCAGGTGCGCGACGAGGCGGTTCGAAATGATTCTTTCGAAGACTTTCCCCACCTCGTCGAGCAACACTATGGGCCGGTACGCACACTTATTACCCATACTGTTATATTACCATACTTCGAGAGTAATGGGGAAAGTCCTGTAACGCCGGACGGCACCTAACGCCGAACATTTGTATTATCTCGATAACTGATAACACGATCACAGCGATCATCGAAATCGATGGCTAAATGTAATAATTGGTGTGTGTTAGTAGCTCATTTATTTTCGTTTGTGCCGAGCCTGGGTTTTTAGAATACTGTCCTTTATCAATGTCAGCTTCGAATCTTATCAGTTTAATTGATTTTGTACAGATTGAGTAACAATAGATTACATAAAAAAATACAAAGAATCTAAATCCCCAATTGATTATAAGGTTTTCTCTCAGTTTCGGGCTAAGGTGAAGGCAGAAACGGTTAATTGTTTTTACAGTACAAAGATAGAGTACAGAACCATCTTGCTATAGACCCAAAATCATTCTGGAACTACGTAAGGTCCAAAAAAGACTCATCTAAACATTGCAAGTTGATTAAAGAAGGACGAGTTCTATCAAGTGAAGAGTCTGCTAGGGGTATTATTTTTTCAGTCTGTGTACAGTACGACGGCGGGCACACTGAACGCGGAGGCGGCGTGCGGGGGGGCGACGCCGAGCGGTGCATATTCGCACATCGCGCGCCTCGAGCGGGCGGCCGTCCGGCGCGCGCTCACCTGCTTGCCGCCTAAGCGCTCGGTGGGTCCGGACGGTATTCCACCTTTCATTTTAAGAGACTGCCGTAAGGTACTAGTAGATCCCTTACTTCACATATTTAATGTTTGCTTATCGGAAGCATATTTTCCTGATCGTTGGAAGCTGACGCGTGTGGTGCCTATACCAAAGGGTCGGGGTGATACATGCGTCAGTGACTTTCGGCCAATTGCAGTACTGAGCGCGCCAGCTAAAGTATTCGAGATGTCTATTCACACCGATCTCTATACACAGATGGGCGTACATTTGTCTGAAGCGCAGCACGGCTTCCGACCTGGACGTAGCACTACAGGAAACCTACTGCACCTGATGTCACAGTTGGTACCAGCTGTTGATGTCGGGTTACAGGTGGACGTGGCCTACCTGGACTTCGAGAAGGCGTTCGACACGGTCGACCACGACATATTATTATCGAAGTTGGCAGGTATGGGCTGCACATATCATACTGTGAAGTTCTTTGCCAGTTATCTTCGAGATAGACGTCAGTATGTTGACTGTGCCGGACGCCTCTCGAAGCCTTACTACACCAGATCGAGCGTCAGTCAGGGTAGTAATTTGGCACCTTTATTATTTATCATTATGATAGACAATTTGCCAAAGGTAGTAACTTCAACATGCCTATTATTTGCTGACGACTTGAAGTTGTCCACCACCATAGAAAAAGCCTTTGATCGGACGCGTTGCAGAACGACTTGGACAGGGTCACAGAATGGAGTCACTCCAATAAATTATACGTTAATGTATCAAAATGCTCAGTGCTTTCATTCACACGCACACGTAACCCTCAACACCACGAGTACATCATGAACGGGAAGCCGCTGCAGCGTATCACGGAGGTAAGGGACCTTGGGATTCATTTCACAAGTGATTTACAGTTTCGTGCACATGTGGTGCACATTTGTAAAAAGGCGTTCAGGAATCTGGGTTTTGTGCTGCGTCGGGCAAATGATTTTACGAACATCACTGCTCTGAGAGCTTTGTACGAAGTTCTTGTGAAGAGTCATCTCGAATACAGCGCGGCCGTTTGGAGTCTGAGTGAAACAAAATATAAAGATGTGGCGACACATGTCACAAGTCAACGGATGACGTCATAAAAACCTACATCGCACATGCGAAGTTTACATTCGATTTAACACGGATAAAAAATCCCAACGAGCAACACACGGTTCTGAAGGACATCTCCTCCCGTCAACGCAGACGCCAGCCACTGCGCACCTACCCTCGCAGCATCTCTTCCCCGACTCACCGTGGGACACTGCGAACTCATCTCTCCGACTCACTGGAGTATCGCCCTGCACCGCTCACCCGACTCACTGGGCACTCAGCGGCACAGTTCCGACTCACTGGAACTAGGGACTTTCTACACTGGCTCTGGCACCGCTCATCTCAAGCATCGACAGGTCGTCTCAGCGGGATCGACCTCCGGTCTTGGGAGGGAGTGATGTGGCGACACATGTCACAAGTCAACGGATGACGTCATAAAAACCTACATCGCACATGCGAAGTTTACATTCGATTTAACACGGATAAAAAATCCCAACGAGCAACTGTTGGGCAGAAAGCCCGCCAGGCACGATCACCTCGCCTGGTCGGAGGATCCTCCTTTTCCGATCTTAGGGAACTATACTCTCTGTTCCCTAAAAAGATATGATTGAAAAAATTCATAACAAATTCATTCGATTTCTATATCTAAAGTTGTATGGAGTATATCCGGGTTACCCGTTGTTATATCCTACCTTATTCTGTCTGGGCATGGTAGGATACTAGAGGTATAGTTTAGAAGCTAGGAGAGAAGTGGCACTAACCGTGTACCTCTTTAAAATTTTAAGAGGTAGTATACAACACTGTGGGATACTGGCAGAATTAGAATTTTGTGTACCGGATGAGTGCATTGCGCGGAGGCGCCGGCCGCGACTGTTTGTGGTGCCGCGCGCGCGCACTAACCTCCTCTATCGCGCGCTGCGCACTCTCAACACAGTGGCAGATATACACATATTCACCTGTAAGCTGAGTGAGTTCACGAAGGTTACGTACTACATAGTTTGTAAGATGTAGATAAGATATAGTAGTCGGTATACTTCTTTTATATTTTGCTAAAAACATTGTTTGCTAAAATTTTATCTTATGTCAAATTACTTTGTCGCATTAAATGTAGTCTGTAATGACAATTGTAATATGTGCTTAAATAAATAAATAAATAAATAAATAAATTTTATTAATGAAAATAATTTTAAAAGTATCTTATCTGAAAAAGTATTTGTAAAATCTATATAAATAAAAATGAATTTCCATTCGTTAGTCTCGCTAAAAATCGAGAACGGTTGAACCGATTTGGTTAATTTTGGTCTTGAAATGTTCGTGGAAGTCCAGGGAAGATTTAAAAGGTGACAAAAAAAATTGAGGCGAGACGAAGTTTGCCGGGTCAGCTAGTACTAAGATAAAGAACGAATGTATCTAATTACAAGATATAAAATGGAATTTTAAAAAAGTATTTCAAATACAAGATCGAAATACGTATTTTGTATCTTGTATCTGTATTTCAGATATTTATATCTTAAATCAGTCACATCTCTGACCATGATGTACGAGTCCCATGGTAAGTGTAAGTCATTATTAATTACAACAAAAATCTATGTCAAAATTAAGCTGGAAGCTCTTGAGCTTCATCCGTCTTGACTGATCGCGATGGAGGAATTCAATAGACGCCCTCTGCCCTAACTAGGGGCCTAGGACATTAAATCATTATCTATACTATATTAAATAATATTATAAAGGTGAAGAGTTTGTATTTTTGTTCGTTTCTTTGAATGCGCTAATCTCCGTAACTACAAGTCAGATTTGAATAATTATTTTTGTGTTGGATAGCGCATTTATCGAGGATGGCTATAGGCTATAAAACATCACGCTACGACCAATAGGAGCTGAGCAGAGCTTGTGAAACCGGGCGGAAGTAGCTAGTCAAAAATAAAACACAACAAATAAGAACAGTTAATTCATGACTTTATTTCAGTTTACATTCAATTCATACACATAATTGATACGCTAGAGAAAATATATCCTCACTAAGACAATTGTCGTTTATTAATAAATCACATTTAACATTTTAAACACTAAGTTTAAATTTAAACTAATTCAAGTACAAATTATTTTTTATGGCAGACTACGTACATGAAGATAGTATTGAATTATGTATTATATTATTTACTACATGTAACTTATATGCGATTTCTTGTCACTAGAACATTCGACAATCTTATGGCTCCGTTCCAAAACGAAGCTTGCATATTTAATTTTATGCTCAATTCCATTAAAATAATATAGATTGCTTCCATAAAGAAATTAACATATTTTTCTATATAGTGGTCCCAAAAGCAATTTATACATACATGCATACAATTACAATAAGATCAAAAATAATCTACGCAAAATTCATTGTTTAACATTTTGGTCTTCACATTAAAAAATAGTTGCCATAGTAATAAATTGCTCATAGCGCGCGAAATTAACATTTAATGGGTAATTGTTTTCCACCCTGTGTTACCATGCAAACAAAACTAAATTTACACTTATTTTTTACAAGTGGTTTAACCATGAGTATTACAAAACGATATTTTTTACAATAACGAAATTAGTCTCCAACAAATGTCTAAAAAGCAACTTTTAATTAATTTTACGTATAAAATTCTCCTTGTTATCAATATTAATTGGTTTAAAATTGATAAGGGGATACAATCTGATCAGGACTTGCATTTTTATAGTATTTGTTTATAATCTAACTGTTGACTGAAGAAAAAAGGTTTTTCCTATTTTTACTTTATTTTTAAAGTTTCCAATTATACTGTATTATTTTCATGTTGTGTGCTATTTCATCTGTACTAAGGTTAAACATCTATTTATTTACGTATTTCATAGCCTCTTTACTTACAACAAGACACTGTAATAATGGATAAATATGCTCCTATTATTTTCTTCGATATTAAGTTGAATTTTCATCAAATATAATGGTGATTTCGGTAACCAAATGCCTTAAATATCGCAGTTATTTTATAAACAAACACTATACAAATAACCGAACTCGTTGAAAAGCACAAATGATTAATTGTGATACATTCAAAGCCTGAAAACTGAAACGTGAATAAACTACTTATTTCATTCTTGCAATCATACAAGAAGCAGACAAGTAGTCCGTTCAAAACTTTGATTAAAACCATTATAATATTTACAATTAACAAAAATAACGTTTGTCTGTATTTATTTCTAAACCAGATCTGTTATTTTGACGGAATGTTCACATTTTAAAGACTGTATTTCCAAATATAGAGGTATAGGCAGAGGTTATTCTTAATCCTTAAAATATAAATATTGTTTTTTTTTTGTGGCATTAGCCGGTAAACGAGCAGACTGATCACCTGATGGTAAGCAATCGGCGCCGCCCATTGACACCTGGAACACCAGAGGCGTTACAAGTGCGTTACCGGCCTTTTGGAGATTAGCAGTTTGAGGATCGTTAGGGATTCAGGAATTGGGGAGATTGGGGAAGGGGAGGGTAATTGGGCATCCAGTAACCTCACTAACACGACGGAACACAACGCAAGCGTTGCTTCACGTCGGTTTTCTGTGAGGCCGTGGTATCAATCCGGTCGAGCCGGCCCATTCGTGCCGAAGCATGGCATTTTTTTTTTTTAAAAAAAAACGTGCCCCACACTAGGATTTTCTCCTGTGTCGTGGGTGCGTTTACAAACATACAAGTTCACATACACAATGACACCCAGACCCGGAACAACACTTTGTGGATCACACAAAGTGTTGTCCCGTGCGGGAATCGACACGTTGCACGGCAGCCGGTTGCCCAGCCACCGCACCAACCGTGCAGTCTATTGTGCATTGTAAGTTAATTTGATCAAATTTCATGTCATTATAAACTTTTTAATACAGATTAATTATTATGTTCTTCGGCTTACTCACGTAATTGTTTGACGAGGAACTCGACTAGTTTCAAGCCATACTAAAGGCTCATATTCATGAGCAGCATTCCGCGACATACGACGCGGTGACCACCGAGTTCCTCGTCACAGTTACGTGAGTAGGCCGAAAAATATGATAATTAATTTAGTATAACTCACGGAAGTTTTAATATAGCTTTTTAGGATACAATTTCCATCTCATCGTTTTTTTAACCCCTGAAGGAATAGACAGAGTTGCACATATAGAATCTAACATTCACTTTTCATTAGTTTAAGTCTATCTTATGAGTTTCATGTAATATGCAGAGAAAAATTACCCATTTATATGATACTATCGGATATATTCAAGCGTATATTTCCAATATTTAAATCCTATACTGGTTTAAAGTTCTTATACCTCTGCCATACATTAGAAATCCAGACTTTAACTATACCTCGATAAAAATTATTAGCTTCACATTACTTTTAGATCATTTTTAATACAAAAAACGTTTTTTGACAAATAAATTTAACTTTTAAAACGACAACAGAATACGTTTTTTAAATATACAACGTAACATGTATTTCGTTCGGAAGACTGCATTGAGGCCCCTGCATTCTCAAAGATGCTTTAGTATTAATGTGTACTCTGCATGCGGCTTCGCTGGCCTATGTGTTATTGCAGATTATAATACGCCACTGTTACAAATTACATCTCGATCCCTTGAGCCGTTTTAACGTAATGAGTAACACACAAACACACAAACTTCAGCATTTATCTTATTAGTTACTGGTCTCTTCTAAAGCTCAGTTGATTGTGAAAACGAATCATAAATTCGCATAAAAATAAGAAAATTAAATTAATGAATTAAATATGTAACTTTTTGTATAATGTAGACATTTTTTTGTAATGTAGACAATCTGAATTCTATCAAAGAGTTAGGCTTTAAGAACAGATGTGACATCTTATTTATAATAATATAGTTCTTTAGTATATTTTGTTAGAAAACTGAGCATTTTTTTAGATATTAAAAGTCCCAGAGGCCTCAAATTATGGCACTGATATTTAATATACTGGAATGTGACTAAAATTAACACTGTCCTCAAACCCAAATGGAGTAGACAGAATTGTTGATTACTTAAAAAGTTTTACTGACAATATTTACTTAATGAAACAATGATAATATTAGATACAGATTAGTAAAAAACGCAAAAAAAACAAGATTTTTTTGTTGTGTATACAATTTTTTTATGATTTATATACTTCAATTATTAGTTTACAAAAACAGGATTAGTACATGTTTTATTAAATTTGTAGACAAATCATAAGAATTTATATACACTACAAACATTTTAACTACACAACTAAAAACGGGAGTAAAAAATATTGCATTAAAGACAGTTAAGCATTTTATCAAATATCACATACGTCACGTGCCCTGTTATAACGTAAATGACACTTAGAATGTCGCTTGTTAAAATAAGAGGACAAGCAGATTGGCTACCGAACATTAGATAATCAATAAATTAAAAAAACGAGATCTAATTTTGAATTTTTGGCGATAACAAAGACTTTTGAAACTTGATTCATTATAATATCAAGATAAAGTAAATTTTGTTAATCACCAAAAACATATTTAAGCATTTGCTTGCTTGTCCTTCTAAAAAAACTATATTTACAAAAAGAAATAAGCGATCATTTCAGTGCCGAAACCGTTGAACAGGACAAAACTAAATACTAAAAAAATACAATGCTACAAGTAATAAACTAAAACTAACAAATGAGATTTACTATAAACATAGAACTTATACGAGACAAAAAATGATAACTACATCAGTGCGTGAAGAAACACGACATTACAAAAAAAAGTTAATTATAAATAAAAAAGGTTTTTATAATTTTCATTGTTATTTTTTACATTTTACGAACGCCTCAATCGTTTTAATACTGAAAAGCGACATGTACTAATTAAATCGCGAAAAAATGTCGTGCTGGCAACACTTTGGGTGACGCCATTTTAGATTTTATTATCTATTTGAGGCATAGAGATATATAATTCGATTGATACAGAAAATTGCTATCTATTATTTTCTAATTTATTTCACAGAAATAAATAAAAACTGCGTTTTATAAGCCGATTAAAATCAATAAAGGTGAAAATTAGCCCTATATTAGATATCAATTTAAATGAACGCCTTATTTCTGCAAAAAATAAGAAAAAGACCGCGATGTATCTCTTTCTCTTTTCATAGCCATGTAAAACGTCACCCAAAGAGGTCGTTGCGACGAAAATTTTATATATTTTAATCAATTTACGCTATACCAGTCTAAATGAAGCTTACTATTTTTACAATCGTTTATATATTTTATTTATTCATTTGTATCAATCACAACACCGAACGCCGGTTTGATACATTTATGAATATTTGTTCAATTGTATCATCATCTATAAATAGCCAGTAAATGCCCACTGCTGAGCAAGACCTCTTCCCACACGGAGCGTTAGCATTAATCACCACGCTTGCTCATTGCGGGTTGGCGAGTGGTGTGTAAATAATATTAGAAAGAACATATAACTCGGAAAGTCAGATTGGTAGTTCCCGTTGGTAGGTTTCGAACCCGCACCCTCATGCATGAGAAGCGGACATCTTAACCTCCGGGGCAACACCTAATATTTGTATACCGAATATTTTTTTTTTAGTAACGGAAATTTATGTCGCTGGTGGCTTTTTCCGACCGGCCTAACTGAAAATTATTGGGAAGGGCCTAGAGGTATATTCAGCAGTGAACGTCTTATGGCTGATATTATGGTGATTTTTTTTAATGAATCAACAAGTCTTCATAATTGTACGATAACTCGATATAATATTAATCGTTTTAATTAATTTTATTACTAATTACGTTTAGGAATGGCAAAGAAACAAGTTATTGTATTATTAAGCTAAGAAATTTTGAAAGAAACAGTGACAACTTATAAGAATTGACGGAAAGATTCGATACATGAGAATTTGATCAATTTTACAAATACTGAAATATGAACAAATGAAAACTGAATATACAAAAGTTGGTCAGATTATTTTTATAGTAGAAAAATACTTGAATTAAATATCACAAAGAAGATTTTAAAACAAAATGTCTGAAATCTGAAACTTTGCCTCGTATTTACATTGAAAAATTCTATTTACAGAGTTTAATGAAAATATCGAAATATCATCAAACCGGCGTGAAACACGTACGAGCAAATAAGACGTAATAAACACATTATCAATCTTTACCCTATATCTCACTACTTGTCTCGCGACTTAATTAACTGCTTACCCCCTTTTTGAAGCAGCAAAGATGATCATAAGAGCTGTTCTAAATACAGCCATTTTCCTATACAGGTCATATTTCGAAATCACACAACTTACTGGGAAATGATTTTTCTGAAACAACCTGTATATTGTAGTGTGATTAAAAAACACAGCCTGTATTTACACTCAAGCAAAGCTAAACACCTCTAAAAATACGATAGACGACGCTAGAATATACCCACCCATCTAATTCCCAACCTTACTTAACATCATCACTTAAAAGCTTAATTTGACAGCGAAACGAAATCCATCTATCTATATATTTCACTCCCACACTGTCGAAGAAATATACCTATCCCTTTCGCACTTAGTCAATGTCCTAGGCCCAGCGTAGACAGGCGGAGGCGAGGCGAAGATACTGAGAATAAATCAATTTAAAATAAACCTTAACTCATAACATCACGCCTTTTATCCCCGAAGGGGTAGGCAGGGGTGTACATTATGCCACTGTACAATGTAACACCCACTTTTCACTATTTATGTTATGAGTCCCATGTAATAGGGGGTGAGCCTATTGCCATATACCGGGCACAATTCCAGACTCCGTGCTACTACTGGGAATTTTTTGAAAAACCCAGTAATACTTTTGCCCGACCCGGGAATCGAACCCGAGACCCCTTGCCCGGCAGTCGCACTTGCAACCTTAACTCCTATGGCATACGGATGAAAACCGTACGCCAAAGATTTAATTTTAGTTAAAGGCGCGCGATGCGTCGTCAAACTTTCTTAGCATGCCATTTTCCGACGTATACGATAGTAGTTAAGGTTCATTTTCAATTGATTTATTCTCAGTGTGTTCGCCGTGCCTCCGCCACTCTGAGCCCTAAGCTACCCCAAACACTAACACAATAACATTTGCACTATAAGACGAACGAGTAAAAACATGTCCGTCTCGCTCGCACTTATGAAAATTACATATCTCTGTCTTACTTTTCTCCTGATGATGAGCTGGAGGCTCTGCCTCTAGCTTTCTTCGATTTCTTCTCTTCTGAATCTCTATCTGAAGGTTTCTCTTGAGGAACCGGTTCTGACTTGACCGGTTGTTGTGGTTGCGGTGGTAGGTTACTGCTCTGAAATAATTTAGACAGGTATTAATGAAGCTGGAATGTAAAAACAACGAAAAATATTACCGTCCAAACTTTTATATCTTTCCAAGACTAAAAAAACATGGCCTTAAGACAATATGTCTCAGATTATCAGAACAAATTTTAGATTCAAAATTTTCGCCTCTCCCTCATTTCCAATCCCCTAATCCTCTAAACCCCAATCCCCCAACCCTCAAATCCCATGAAGGCTGGTAACGCACTTAGTAACTCCTCTAGGGCATCCATGATGCGGGTCTGCGGACGGCGAGCTACCCTTGCTCGCCCGACCAGAACCAGACCCGAGCGTACGGCGCCGAACGTTCCGCGCAAGCCTCAAAGAGCCGTCAGACCACCACAGATAGGGCCCAGTAGGTACGATGCCCGGTACGGAGCCGCGGAAGCTTAACAGGTTGCCGGGGCTCCGGCTCGAAGAGCAGGAGTAGGAACGGGGTGGTTTTTAGTCAGTAAGAGTCTGACACTCACTCTCGCCTATCCCAAGGCGGGAGAAGTCATTGGATGATTTTCCCCACTCAAATAACAGGGTATCCTTGAACGCCGTCGATTTCTTACCAACAGGTGACACGTCTGCTCATTTGCCACCCTCAGTAAAAAATCTTAATGGAATCAAATATGCGAGCATACCTTTTTCTTAGCATGTTTATCAGCTTTCTTGCTTCCTCTATGGTCATCATCGTCTCTATCCCTGGTCCCCTTGCGCCCCATCACTCCTAGTAACTTGCTTACCATGCTGTTCTTCGAACGACTCTCTGATTCCAGAGGTTCTGGTGACTGGAATATGAAGATTATTATGATATTAAAATACACAAAGAAACCGTCAACAATATCAAAGCATTTTTTTAAAGTATACTATTGTTTTCTTGGTCACCCGATAGTGTTAAGGTCTAGTGGCAAACCATTGTATATTTTATCAAACAACCAACAAGGAGATGGGGCTATCTATTTTCTCTATTCCTTCTAATTTACATCTACAGCAATTGACAACAAATATTGAAATGTCTATCTTGGTCCTTTAGTAAAGTTAATTATTTATTTCCAAAATTAAATAAAATATTATAATATAAACTATACATTACGTAAAGCCATACCTTAATATTATCAACAGACTCTTGCTTCTTGAGTCCCTCACTCCTCTTAACAGACTCGCTTCTCTTCGCTTCAATCTTCTCCTGTTTCTTCTCCTTCTCCACTTTCTTCTCTTTCTCTTGTTTCTCAACCTTTTTCACAGAACCAGTCCTCTCCATGACTTTTTCTTTGGTCTTGTCTTCTTTTAAAACGGCAGCATAGTCCATTTTTTCCTCCATTCTAGATATGGAATCTTGTTTTTTTAATTCTGGTTTCTCTGGCTTCGTTTTTTGTTTGTCCTTTGTCTTCAAGTCTTCGTCCTTGAGGCTGGAGTCTGACTTCTTTCTGGCTTTCGGCTGTACTTCTACTGGTGGTTCTGGTATTGTAATTTTTTTCGGTTTTTCTTCGATAATTATGCTCGCGTCTGTGCTTGTTCGGCTGTCATCTGTAAGATAAACACGTATTTTTGTTACTTTTTAAACGTTAATTCTTTTCCCATAAGTTAGAGGGCGCCCTAGACGGACATATATCGACCAGATTGGCGGTATATTGAAGGGCCAAATGAATAGACCCTTAACGGACCGGAACGAACCAAAAAATGTAAGTAAGAATCGTAACAATTTGCGTTCTGATTACCCCATAGGAGGTTAGGTATATAATTTTTCGTCAAGGGATATTTTCTTTCAAATAATAGTTAGTCAATATTCTTAAATACAAAACATGAATAGCATACTACGGCAACCATGAATTAAGTTAAATGTTAGGTAAAGCTAGCTTGGTTACCAAAGGTTTTCAAACAGTAATATCTTAATTCATAGAAAATATAGTTACTATTGTATCTTTTTCACATTATAGTTTTTATTTATCTAATTTCAAACTCCAAAACCTCGAATCATACTATCGAATAAATATCTTTCTTCTTTCTTATTGAACACAAAACCTCAACGTCTAAATTTATACACTTACCTAAATAAACCTCTCGTGACGTGTCCAGGAGGGAGAGATCAGCAGACGTGTCAATGAACGACTCGTCGGAGAGTGACAGCGAGGCGAACGAGGCAGACGTGTCGAATGTGGACTTGTCCAGGCTCGGCTTCGGGGACGACGTGAAGATACTGGGGGCCGGCTGCTTGGCGGGGGTCCTGGGGGGACGGGGGGCAGTGTTAGGGGGGTATCGGTGAGTTAAGTCAGGATATATTAAAATACTCTAAAATTACATGTTTAAATATGTCATATAATACTATATCGTTTGTAATTACATACTTATTAAAAGTTGTACCTACAGGTGCAGACTAATATTGATTAAAAAGTAAAATCTAATTTGCAAAGATTTAGTATGTATTAAAAACCTTCTCTCAACATTACCTGTTAGGCAAGTTCCTAGCATGATGTGTGGGCGAGTCCTTTTCCTCTGCAATCCTGGGCAGCGGCGCGGGCGCATCGTCCAGTTTGTCGGCCGGCGGCGGCGTCGGCGTCGGCGGCGCCGGCGCGGCCGCCCGCCACACCACGGCGCGCCGCGCGGCCGGCGCCCCGCCTCGCGCGGCCGGCGCCCCGCCCCGCGCGCCCGGTGCCCCGCCCCCCGCGCTCGCCGCAGCGCCCGTGCCGCCCGCGCCGCCGCAGCACAGTGGAGAAATCGAGCATTTGGACTCCGCCGAGCGAGGGTGTAGTCTGTTGGGGAAAGTATTTAGTTATTATATTGTTATAATATTTATGACATTTGGTGTTTCTTTTAACGTAATTTAATACAATAGAGTTACAGACCTGAGAGCCTATTATTAATATTGACCAAACATGCAACTATACACGCTGAAAAGTACTAAAACACCGAAATTTGAACATGACAACATCGAATGAAATAAGCACGTCATACACAAACACAATGCATTTAAGCACACAAACACATGCATAGAAACACAGCTATATACTTACACACAGGAACTTAAAATGGAAATCCAAATATTGTCAAATTGTGCGCCGAGAACAATTTGACACTACACTTTGGTACACCATGCTAAATGCCCGAAAACATGATGTCGAGATTTGAATTCAACTGTCAGTGAGTCAGTCTGTAAACGCGCAGAATGATCAATCTGCTCGTACGCGTACTTGATGGTAAACAATCGGCGGCGCGAATGATCACCCGTAGCAGTAACGGAGATACAAGTGAGTGGCCGCCCTTTTAGGGTAAGGGGTAAGGGACTTGACGATTGGGGATTCCATCCAGATTAAGATTTATCATTAATTTCGGACATAAAACACTCATAACTGCTATTTTTGCCGATTTAACACCAAAAGAACACTTTAAATGAATGATTCCAATACCTGTCAGGCGATAGAGCTCTTCTAAGCAGTGGGGAGGCGGGATCCCTACGAGGCCACGCCCTCCGGCCCCCGGCCACGCCCCCCACTCCTGCGCAGTCCCGCACAGCCAAGGGGGAGGGGCTTCGCGCTTCACATCGGCTGGTGAAATGGAGGTTATATGGTGGTGTGAATGATTGTCATGATTGTGAGAGTTAGGTACAAAACATGATTAATTTTTGAATACGAGATTTCAATTGGAAAGTGGTTTGTTATATTAGAATGCGTGATTTGTTAAATTATTGTAACTACACATTGGAATGTTAATGTGTGTGAAATCGTTGTATAGATATCGAATATTAACCTTTTTCGTATGAAAGAAGGTGTTACAAAGTTTTCTGTAAAATTATTAATTTAAATATAGAACATTTCTCGATAGGGACACGCACCCAAACCCGAGCAATGAAATATTTTTACTGAACATTTAAAAAATATGAAATTCAGTAATTTTATAAAGATTATATATATTTTGACATACACAAACATATGAATATAATGTATACGTGTAGTTTTTCAATTTCACATGCACATAGACAATAGAGGCATCGCATAGACATAGACAATCCCATGAGACAGCTTGTGACATAGACAATGTATGAATGAACGTATTTATGACTTTTCTAACACTTTTTTAAGCATTTACTAAAGTCTATTGTAACATAAAATTCTAATGTCGTTATGTTTTTGTGGTTTCTCCAAGGTTTGGTAGTTGGTTCAAGTCCTGTTGAATTTCAATGTAACGCAAATTTATTACAGTATTTTTCTACTCAGGTAAAAGAACTTGAGATGGAAGTGAATTTTAACTAGAAAAACTGTTATTTGTTGATTTTTTAATCTCTTCATGTAGGCCCGATTGAAGATGCTTTTAATTTAAATCATCAAAAATGGCCAACCTACTTTGACCAATTTCGTTTTTAAAAGAGAAAAGTATAAAAGTTAAAAACTGATATGATTATATTTATTACTAGCTATTTCCGCGCGATTTCACACGCTCTGCTCAGCTCCTATTGGTCGTAGCGTGATGTTTTATAGCCTATAGCCATCCTCGATTTAATGCGCTATCCAACACAAAAAAAAAATTCAAATCAGACTTGTAGTTACGGAGATTAGCGCGTTCACGTCACGCGCGCGCGTCACGCTATAGGTACTTAAGCGCGACATAATATTGATAATAAGAATAGTGGCATTTTAGCATTCAGGCATTAACCGCTTAAGAAGAGGATTCTATTCGACTAGCATATTTAACGTCTCTTGTTTTACTTAACACCTAATTAGTATATTTTAAAATAATAAAAACTTTTCTTACCTAGTAGGCGAGGCCGGTTGTGGTTGCGGCGAGGGGGAGGGGGTGCGTGCGAGGGGGGAGAGGGGCATGTGTTGCAGGGAGGCCCGTCGGACCTCTCCCCCTCCGCCCACTGCGCCTACTGCACCCCCTGCTACTAACTTGTGCTTCAACCCGTGGAGGGATGACGGCCTGAGGAAACAAATTTCGTTGTTTATGAAACAACAAACTGGAACATCTATTGCCAACTTAAATAAGTTTTATATTAATGATAAATAACAGTATCGTCATCCGAGTAGTTCACTGAACGTGAAATTCTAATCAATCTAATTCAGTTGCTACGGTGCTCACGTATATGGTATACGAGTCCCGTTGTGACTTCAAATTAGTCCAGATTTTCTCAATTCGTTCACGTAAATAAGTTTTTATTTTGTATTTATTTAGTATGTCTCACGATGTCACTCTCCAATTTGATGTATCAGTACAGAGTGGCCGTACCGTTGGTAGTGCGTGGTGGTGGTGGCGTGGAGCGGACTGTCGGCGGCGGGGGACGCGGGCGCGGGGGACGGGGACGACACGCACTCGCCCGATGACACCATCTGGGAATATACACATTTAGGATTTATTATGAATTTGTTTCTGTACGGAACTTCACCCGGTTTTGCGAAAAATTCTTACCTTATATCAAAACTTTAATTAGTATCATGAGACATTGAATAGAAAAACATTTGAAATACGGTTATTTACGGTCCTTGACTATCGGTAGATAAGTGCTAAAGGCAAATCTTCCGCAAACGACGTAGTTATGCCGTGCATAAGACAGTTGTAGAGTATACATACCTGGTGCATCTCCTGCGAGGCCCGCTTGGTGGAGATCCTCCGGAACAGCGAGCACCGGCGGCGCGGCCGCGGCCGGGGGGGGGCCGTCGCGCGGCGCCCGCACCACGCGCGCCGGCGGCCGCCCGCCTGGGGGGCATGACATTAGCTGAGGCGTTTGTTTAAAGGTGGTATATAACATTAAAGAGAATCCCCATACCATCCCAAAATATAGATTCATATGAAAAAGAACGAGCAAGAAAGTCCACTCGCTAATTCATTATTTGATAAACAAAATACGAATATGCTACAAGTTTTAATATAATTACTTCACGATCGCAACTTATGACATAATCATATTTTTGCTTCAAATGCCACACTTTTATCTTTTTTTTTCTTTCATTTTTTTTTCATATTTCTTTAAAATAAGGTAGAAAAATTGAAAACGCAGTAGCTACATCGCAAAATCAATAAATGAAAGTATGACTCATCTAAAACATTTCCACGTGCTTATTGAAAAATCGAAATAATCTAGTTTTTTACTGAGGAAAATGCCCGAAATATAGTTAAAGTTAAAGAATTTATTTCAATTAAACCATAATTTGGGATTTTTGAAACGTCAACCAATACAAAATTAATAATAATCTGTCAGTCAGTCGGTCAGTGAAGCTCATTCCAAAATGTAGATTCGAATGGAGAAGAACGAGCAAGAAATTCAATTCGTTACTCCTTTTAAAAAGGTATGTTCTACAATGTCTAGTACTAGTACGACCTTACCTGTATAGTGGTTTGGTCGAGCGGTGTCGCCCGCAGCGTGGCGTGGGGAGCGGCTAGTAGCAATCGGAGAACCTGGACAAACACGTAAAAACAATTAATTATAATGAAAACCATTTATTTATGTCCAAATAATATAACGCCACCCAAGTTTAAGTCACGCTTAAGATGGCACGATACTTAAGTACGACTTAAAATCGAACGTTTCAGTATTTACGCGTATGTGATATAAAATAATACATAAAGCTATATATTGCATTTAGTTTGTAATTAAATAGCAGAGTAATTCAATTGGGTAGTTTCCAGGGTATCAAAATTAAAAATCTAATTAGTCCGTCAGATAATGAAAAAATATTAGACACGTATTTTTTTACTTTCTAGTATTAAGTTGCAATACTTAGATAAAATGGCGCTAAGTTTGGGAATGGGAGGTTGTTACGTCATAACGTGCTACAAAATGTGACACGTTGTGACGTCACACGATATTTCAAATTAATATACCGTCGAAAGTATTTAATTTTGTGAGAAAAGAAAAAATACGTGTCTAAAGTTTTAAATAAATGTACCAGACGGACGTTAAAATAAAATTTAGGAAACTATCCTATCTGTCTCAAGGTTGCGCTAAAATGGGTATCAGTGCAAACTTGACAAGCTATTTTTGAAAAGAAAGACTAGTATTGAAAAGAAATCTAAATACTTCGACAGCTCGGGATTCGCACCTGAGTGAGACACATTGCTCAAACGCTTAAACAACGAAGCCAAAATTTATTAATGAATCAAAAATGAGGAAATTCTATACCAATATTTGAAAATAAAGGTTTATTTAGTTAAATTTACTCAATATAAATATTCAACTTAATGAATGTCTCACAATGGTCCCATCGTCATATCGAGATATCGACATGAGTAGTGGTACTATGAGTAGTGTACCTGTGTATGCAGGAGCCCCTGCACGGACTCCCCGTTGAGTTGCGTGATGAGGTCCCCGGCCCGCAGCCCGGCCGCCCACGCCGCGCCTTGCTCGTTCACCGCCTGGACCATTACAATATATTCACTCAATATCATCATCATCATCATCAGCCTAAAACTGCTGAGCAAATCCTCTTCTCACACGGAGAAGGTTCAAGCAATAATCACCACGTTTGCTCAAATCGGGTTAGCGATTTCAAATTTAAAATTACAAAATATCAGCCTGAGGAAATCTGCTTCACGATGTTTTCATTCGTCGTCAATCGTCATTAAATACTCAATAATAACCTGAGATATTCCACAACTCGAATATTGGCCTTATGGGATTAATTAGTAAACGAGCTGACGATTCCCTGATGATAAGCAATCGGTGTCGCCTATGGGATGTCCATGTAACACCAGGAGGCGTTACAAGTGCGTTGCCGGCCTTTTGGGGATTAGGAATTTGAGGAGTGTTGGGGATTTGAGGATTGTTGCGAAACACAACGCAAGTGTTGATTCACGTCAGTTTTCTGCTCGACCATGGTATCACTCCGGTCGAGCTGGTCCATTTGTGCAGAAGCATGGCTCTCCCATTCTTAAAATATACACTTAATCTTCTAGAGATTGTGAACACCTTGATGCTTGGTGGACGGATCTTCTAGCGTTAGATTATATAAGAACATTAAATTAAAAATCACAGTTATGTTTATTAATATATATATATTTTATAGGGAACTTACCGAGACAAGATGATGCATGGTATAGTAGTCTGTGTCGCCGTAGTAGACGCGCACCGTATGGATAGTGAACCCGAAGCCTCGCGGCCCGCGGCGCACCACTATCGGGGGCTTCGACGACTGGATCAACCTGGAAATTATTTTTCTGTGTTAGATTCTGTCGTTCAAAAAGGTATATAGGTAGGGTATAAGATATAAGGTATCTGGTACATACCAGCTATCCAGACATTGTGAACAAACCCTAAGTATAGTTAAATATATCATCAAGTTGTATACTCACGAGTGGCTAGGCAGAGCGAATGGCGACGGTGGGTCCCGACAGGGTGAGGAGTCGCGGGAGGAGTTGGTGGAGGACGTGTTCCCCGCGCATGGGGACCCGGCGCCTATACTCAGCGTACTATCGTCTGCTGGAGGGGAAGAATAGTTCAGTTACATCATATAACAGTTTAGAGTTCTTTAATTTTTTGGCTGTATCTAGATTTTTTTATAAGTACACGTGTTAAAGTGCTATTTTGTAGTCTATTTACATATATATTTAAAAAATTGGTTCCGGCTAGCAAACGAGAGTTTCTTAACTGGTTCCCAAAATGCCTTTGTTCATTTGGCTTTGAAAACGGCTATTTTTATCGTTGAGGTATGTTGCACCGGTTGCCCAGCCGTGCGTTATATATAGTCAGAATTTTAATTAGATTCCAGATTTGACAATAGCTACTGTCATTTTGTGAAATAATGATACCACATATAATAGTGTAGTGATGAACGCAAAAATCGATAAACAATCAGTGTGTGTGTTTTATAATAAATGTTACAGAAAGTGACAGGATAGCGATAGCGATGACGGCGACAATTTATAAAATAACTTATTACCATAATACATCTATCTGTTTTATTTGTCATGTTCCTTCATGATTACCTACATTTTTTTATTTATTTCACACACAATTATAAAAGAAAAGTCTCAGATCGTTAATTAATCGTCATAACTAAATTATCGGTTCAGAAATATTTAATTTCATGATATACTTAGTTTACGAGAGTAAAATTATAAACAAGAAGAATCGATCCAGAAATATTGCATTTCCATATCGAATAATTTCGCAACGTCACTATTTAGTACTTGTCATAACGTTGCAACACTGAAATTGTCAAATCTGGAATCGAATTAAAATTCTGAGCGAAAAACTTGTTGGTAGCGGTGAAGGTTACGCACGTGCTTTTGTCGTTCCTACGTTTTTTCTGTTATTTTTAGTGTTTTTATCCATAGTGAACTGAATTGAAAACCTTTTAGTTCTGTGTTGTTGTGTTTTTAACTGTGTGTGTAATCTTTAATAAGGTATTGGTTGTTGTAAGTGAAGGTAACCACTTGTTCCCTCGTTAAGCTCCGAAATGGACGAGGAGAAACCACCTGACCCTCCTGATAAATCCCCCCAATATGAAACCGAATCAATCCTCACGATCATCCTTCCTCCCAACACCCCGGAATCTGAAACAATGGAGTTAGAAACCGCGAACAGCAGGAAACGACATGCCGGCTCCCCTCCTATCTCCCAGAATAATCCCCCAAAATTGGCTAAAAGTACTCACGGTAGACAGTGCTACACGGCCAGGGATAACCCCCCATATATGGTTTATGTATCCCTTAGGGATTCCCAGACGTCTGGAACCACGCTACACCCTGTTAAGTTTGGGATGTTTTTAATGAAACACAACATTAACAATGTTAAAATTGGTGGTGTCAAACGGCTGGGTAGGAATAGAGTATCGGTCGAGTTTGTGTCTCACCAGGATGCAAACAGTTTCTTAGTGAACGGTATGGTGGCTCAAAACTACGTGACTTCGATCCCACAATTTAATATTACTCGAATGGGCATTGTAAGGGACGTCCCTGTCGAGTGGACAGAGGACGAAATAATTGGTAATATCAGGGTTCCCGCCGGGTGTGGGGCTGTGATAAAAGCTAGGAGGATGAATCGAAGAGTTACATCTACAAATGGTACTGAATGGAAGCCTACGCAAACTGTAGTGCTAACTTTCGATGGTCAAACCCTACCCAAAAAGGTGTTCTGTTTTTATTCAGCACTGCCGGTGGAATTGTACTCATACCCTACCATACAGTGTTATAACTGTTGTCGTTTTGGGCACACCCGCACCCTTTGCCGCTCCAAGCCGCGTTGTTTCAGATGTGGCCAGGATCATCCAGGCGATGGATGTCAGATTTCAGCCGAGATTGCCCATTGTATCAACTGCAATGGCAATCACTTTGCTAACGACAAAGCTTGTCCTGAGTTGGGTCGCCAGAAGAGCATTAAAGCATTAATGGCGGAAAAATCAATCTCATATACGGAAGCAAGCCAAGTTTTCCCAACCGTTAAAAGGTCTTATGCTGAGGTCTCAAGATCAGCCAACCTTATAGATTCATCTCCCAACAAAACTCCATCCCAACAAAGAGTGTCCTACAAAAAAACAGTCCAACTCAAACCTAAATCACATGCGCCCCTCTCTCCTAGCTATGATAAGAAGGCCCATCGGGCCCTTATCCAAGACCACTCTTTCTCCCCATCTAAAAATGGTTGCGCTTTCCCTGTGGAATCCGGAACCAATACTCGTAGCTCCAAGTACATCCTAAATATAGTCTCTGATATGCTTATGGCAGTACTAGCAAACCCTGCCCAAAATATACCTGACCACGTCGCACACAAACTTTCTACAATTCTAGATTATATCTGTAACATTCCATCCTCTAACACTGCTTCAGTGGAACGTGAGGAGTACTCTTCCCAGGAAGAGTGACTTACTCCACTTGATAAATAAATTTAAACCATCGATTTGTGGCATTGCTGAGACATGGCTTCAACCGAATATTAATTTCGGGATCCCGTGTTTCAGTGTTGTCAGACATGACAGATCTGATGGTTATGGAGGGTGTGCTTTGTTAATTAATAACAAAGTGCCCTTCACCCAGATCCCTCTACCCTTCGTTGGCGATGACATAAATGTTGTCGCTGTTAAGGCTGAGGACATAAATGTTTTTGTATTTTATATTGCTCACCCTCATGTTGATCACATTATGTTAATTAAAAGTTTACTAACCTTGGTAAGTGGCCCATTGCTTATAATGGGTGACTTCAACTGCCACCACTATAGATGGGGTTCAGATGTATGCGATAATGTAGGTATTGAATTAGTAGAGATGCTGGACGAACTCGAATTGTGTGTCATCAATGATGGCAGCCCTACTCGTAGGTCTGCATTTGGTCAAAGAAACAGCTGTGTGGACTTGACCTTCTGCTCGCCTGCTATGGCTGGCGTGCTTAATTGGAGTTGTTTGAATTTGACCTATGGTAGTGATCACTATCCTATCATAATTAAACACCTGTCAAAATCTATTCCAGATAAACCCCTTCCCCCCCTATTAAAATATCGTTTGAATGCAGCTGATTGGGATCTTTATTCAAAATTATTAGACCACCGTATCTCCTTCCTTCCACCAATTAATCCTGAGAATGCTTTGGAGTGTTTCCACTGCTGAAGATTGCTTTCCGGTGAAAAACGCACCGAAAGGCAAAATCCCTTCTCCGCCATGGTGGGATAGTGAATGCACTGCCATGATAAGGGCTAGGAATGAGGCTGAAAAGACATATAACCAAGATATGAACCTGGAAAACCTCATAAATTTCAAGCGAATTTTGGCTAAGTCAAGGAAATTGTTCAAAAAAAAGAAGAGACAAGGGTGGCAAAGATTTTGTGGTTCTCTGAGCCCATCCACTCCAGTATCTACAGTTTGGCAGAGAGTGAAAAATTTCAGGAACTCCACCAAACCTCCCACTATCTCGATTTTACCCGAATCTCTAAGTAACTGATTTTTAAATAGTATTGCTCCAGTATATGTTCCCAGTGCAGACGAGTGCTGCCAGAGACCCTATGACGAAACACATGAACCGCTCGATTTGGAGTTCTCTTATGAAGAGCTCCAAACGGTACTCAACCATGTCAAGGACTCGGCACCAGGGATTGATGGGTTCCCTTACTCCTTCCTATCTAAGGCAGGAACTAAAACAAAACAATACTACCTTGACTTGGTGAATTTTTGCTTTACTTCAGGCTATATTCCTCCTACTTGGAAGGTTCAGGTTATCATGCCGCTGTTGAAAGCTGGCAAGGATCCTGGTGATCATAAATCCTACCGACCTATCGCTCTATCGTCCGTACTTATTAAAACCTTTGAACACCTCATTAAAAACCGCCTTGAATGGTTGGTTGAAAGCCGGGGGCAACTTCCGGCGACTCAGTTTGGCTTCAGGAAAGGTCTGGGTACGGCTGACAGTGTGGGTGTCCTCACGTCAGCCATCCGACTGGCCCTTAGCAGGCAGGAGTCGCTGGTCGCGGTCTTCCTGGACATCTCAGCGGCCTATGATTCTGTCCTCTTACCCCTTCTCAGGCAGAAACTGCAAGAGCTGAGAATCCCGAGTGGGATTTGCCGAATTATAGGCTGTATCCTCTCCAATCGTACCCTCCAATTGAGAACTCCTGAGGATAACCCAGTACAGAGGTCCTCCTGGACAGGTTTACCTCAGGGGTCAGTCCTTAGTCCTATCCTTTATAACATATATACCTATGACCTCCCCTCCTGTTTAAATTTTAACTGTAATGTCCTTCAGTACGCTGATGATATCGCATTAATGGTCACCAGCAACTCTATAACAGAGGCCGCTCACTCCATCAATGTCTCTTTGTCCTCATTAAACCAATGGCTTCTCAATCACGGGTTATCTTTAAGTGCCCCAAAAAGCTCGGCTGTCATTTTTACACGCAAACGACGCACCCCGGATCTTCGTATAGAGATGGACGGTCAGACTATCCCAATTAAAAGCAGCGCTAGATTTTTGGGAGTCCATCTCGACTCAAAGATGTCTGGGGTGGACCACATAAACACCGTAGTTGGTAGGTGTGAACGCTCAGTATCGATACTCAGAGCTCTGGCTGGGGTATGGTGGGGTGCTCACCCCTCTTCATTGAAGCTCATATACAATGCATTGGTCAGAAGTGTAATGGACTATTGTTGCTTCCTTATTGTACCTTGCAATAAGGAAGCATTAAAAAACTAGACTCCATTCAGGCCAAATGCCTTAGAATAATTATTGGAGCTATGAAATCATCCCCCATAAACGCTCTTCAGGTTGAATGTGCGGAGCCTCCTCTCAACCTTCGAAGACAATACCTTGCAGACCGCTTCATCTCAAAAGTCCTCTCCCTCTCATCACATCCCCTTCTCCCTATCCTAGATCAAATCCACTGTTCCTACAGCTCCTCTTCTTACTGGAAAAATAAACCTGTCCCTCCCGTGATTGCTAGGTACAGGGAGCTTAAAAACCTCTCTGCACCCATAAGTCAATATCCTGTGCTCCCAGTGTTTTCTTCCGTATATGAGGTTATCCACTTTAGACCAAAGCTGATTTTAGGACTTGGCATTTCGAAATCCACCGTGAATGCTGCAGACGAGTTCAAACGTGCCTTGGACAAATACTGGAGAGGCTGGAATACTTTCTACACAGACGCGTCTAAATTATCCCGAATCGGATGTACAGGAGTGGCAGCGTACTTCCAAAATTCGAGGATCGCTCTCCTCTCTAAGTGTCCCCCGGAGGCATCAGTCTTCACGGGTGAATGTGCGGCCATTCTGGAATCACTCAAATTCATTAGAGCTCACAACCTCAAAAATTCCATAATTTTTTCTGATTCCCGAAGTAGCCTACAGTCCCTCAACCAAGATCAGCTCCATTCCAGAACCCATAGCAGTTTGGTTGTTGAGATAAAGGCGCTTCTTCTTTCCTGCTTCAATGATGGCCTAAACATCGAGATCGCCTGGATTCCTGGCCACTCTGGCATATGCGGTAACGAGTGTGCGGATTCCCTAGCCAAATTTGCGGCGTCGAACGATGTCGAACGTCAACACTACGTGGTGTACGGGTATGATGTACGTGCCGACACCAAACACAAGCTTTTTGAGTCATGGGCTGCAGTGTGGGTAGACACTTCCAAAAGTAAAGGAGCCTACTATGCAAGTGTCAAGCCCGGCATCCGGCGGAGGCCTTGGTTTTCCAAGTACCCTAAGCTCCCCCGCCACACTGTTTCATCCTTGTGCAGACTCAGACTCGGCCATTGTAGTAGCCCAGTCTTCCTCAACAAGATCCGTGTCCGCGACAGCTCGCTGTGTGAATGCGGCCTTGACGAGGGAACTGTAGACCATATATTTTTTTCGTGTCCTTTAAATTCCCAATCTTTTGACCTTTATAAAAAACTCCCCAGTATTCAAATCCCACTTCCAATTAATTTCCACCTCCTTTTAACTCACTTTTCCCCTAAATTAATCCATTGTTTATGTAGATTCATTAATGATAATGAGATTAAACTATGACGGTGACATTTATGTAAATGGTGTATATATCTGTGTGTCTGTATTGTGTACGTCCCCCCAACTATTTTCTCCACCCCTGTACTCATACAGTAAAATAGTTGGTAATGTTTATATGTAATGTTTATATTACTAACCCAATTGTTTTGTCCTTTCAGCTACTAACTACTAAAAACTACCGCAAAGTTAACTTCGACGGCTCATTAATCTGCCGTCACCACCCGACACTGGCAGTATAGTCGACAACATCGTATTGGAGACTCGGTTGCCAAGGAAAAAGAAAAAAAAAAAAATCTGAGTATAGTAAATATCAGACTTTCTTACTTACAGACAGACTTACTTATTTCTGACAGAAATTATTCTAGTAAAGGAAACCTTATGAAAATACGTTCAATAGTTTCTTAGTTTATCACTAACAAACACAGCTGATGCTTATATTTTTAAACATCTTATCTTATACTATTATATAAAGCGGAAGAGTTTGTTTTTTGTTTGTTTGTTTGAACGCGCTAATCTCCGTAACTACAAGTCTGATTTCACTATAGGATGGCTATAGGCTCTAAAACATCACGATACGGCCAATAGGAGCTGAGAAGAGCGTGTGAAACCGCGCGGAATTAGCTAGTGTTATAAATAAATGTATAATAACAAAACATACCTGGATGTATAACCAGGGACAGTCCAGAAGTGCTGGCTGAGCGTCGCATGGACTTGGGGACAATGGCAGTCGGACGCGACTTTTCAGGTCGGTCGGGGCGGTCCGGGCGATCGGGTCGGTCGACTCGGTCGGGTTTGTCCAGGCTAAGGCTCTTGTGGGGCTCGTCCTTCTTCGATATATCCGATCTATAAGGGGAATTATTGTAATTTCAAAGCTGTATATAGATTCAAAAAATATAGTTTGGTTTAATATACTATTCCGGGATGTAAGCAAGTAGGTTTCTCATAAATTGTAGGTATAATTAATACAACTACAGGTAATTAAAAATGTATGATAGTTAAAACATAATTTTTCTTGTCAACTTTATGAAAATATGAAAGTTTTTAATTAGACATAATTTTAGAAAATATAAACATATACTTACAGTCTAGGCACAAGCGCCATTGACGTAGAAGTAGTAGATAGGTGAGGATGCGGTAACAACGCGGGCGCGGGGTGGGGGTGGGGGACGGGGTGCGGGTGGGGGTGCGGGTGGGCCAGGGGGTGCGCGTGCAGGGAGTGGTGCGGGCCGTGTGCCGGGCCGTGCGTGGGTCCGTGCGTGGGTCCGTGCGTGGGTCCGTGCGTGGGTCCGTGCGTGGGTCCGTGCGTGGGTCCGTGCGTGGGTCCGTGCGTGGGTCCGTGTGCGTGTCCATGCGTGGCGTGGAGCGGTCGCAGCGCGGCGCGGCGTCGTGCGGCGGGCGACACGTCGTCGCTGTCGGTCTGTGACGACTCCGCAGTAGATGTGCCTCCCACCATCTGGGGAACAAACATGCATTCTTATCACTACACATAGAGAGGGAATATATTACAAATGTAGTCATCTTAAAAAAAGTACTAGGTCACAGTGACTGAGGTTACAAGCCGACTGCATAGTACTTGGCCGCATCTAGATTACTTTTAAAAAAATACACAAACAATATTAGCCTGCTAAGCTATCAAGACAAAACATAATATATTAATTGACACATAAAAACACTTAACAATAATTAAGGAAAACATCTAAAGAAGTAATTCCACTCACCGGACATTTAGGATGGTGATGCAGTGGTGCAGTGGGTGTAGTTGGCGGACCCGCACTGTCCGGGGTACCGGGCCAACTGTCCGTGCTCTGTTAACGATATAACCGCAAATAAACAAACAGAGTTCAAGCGTTACGTCTACTGAGAAATAGTGAGATGTGATGGTTGAATACTACATAACATAACATCACGCCTTTTGTCCCCGAAAAGGTAATGTGCACATTACGGAACTTGATGCCATTGTACAATGTAACACCCATTGTATAATGTAACACCCATTTTTTACTATTTATGTTATGAGTCTCATGTAATAGGGGGTGAACCCATAGCCATTATACCGGCCACAATTCCAGCCTCCGTGCTACTACTGAGATTTTTTTTTAAACCGAGTAGTACTTTTCCCGACCCGGGAATCAAATCCAAAATAACATTTAAAAGTATACGATATTTATAATTCTTCAATAGCTATATCAAATATTTTGTTTACTAACCTATTAGTAAGTTAACTATTAGTTTTTAATTAAATTATTTTGCATGATATTAGGAGATAGTCAATGTAATTCGAAACATACCTAATATTAAATAATAATATGGAAGATTTTTTCTATACAATAAATGTAAATTAATAAAGATTAAGATATAATGTACCAACAACGTAAACATTATTCGAGTGTAATAAAACGCACTAATCGGTTAGTTCCGGTACTCAATTTATTATTTTTGTTAATATTAACAACTCCTTATTTTCAAAATTAAACATAAAAGTATTGAATATTATTAATTCAGGATTATTTTATAGCCAATTATTTATAGAAACTCCATAACACAAAAAGTACTAAAAACCCAACATAAATTCTCAATTTATTCCCCAAAAAACGGCATAAATATCCCGCAAATATTTTTCCCGTACCAAACAACACCCGTACTAACACAATACCGAAAAAAACTAAAAAAAAATCACCATTAAAAGTTAGTGCTCAAATTAGTTCCGATTTCACAACTAGATGGCGTTGGGATCGAGTTAGATGTCGCTATGGTTTCGTTACATGCGTTTACATAGGTCTTGGCGTTAAAAACATTTCCACAGCCCCACAAAAGCTGGACATAGGCCTCTTCTATTATATTTTTGAATAGCGAAATCGTCATACATGTGGCGATCGCTGTATAATACCGTGAAATGAATAAGTAAATTATCATCAAGCTTATTTACATATGGTTGAATAAGCAAAATTCGTCTCGCATTGTTCAGTGTTCACTTTTCAGCTCAATATTTCAATGAAACTGGATTTTCTTAGGATTTTTAAAGACAATTAAAAATATAACACCAAGCTCACTTTGCTTGTAAGAGTTAAGGCAGACATGACTGGTACACATTAGTTTTATCTAATCGGGAAAGCGATTACTTCCTAGGCCACCTGGATTCATTAATCTTAACCTACTTCAAAACAATAGACTATACATATTTTTATGACGTTCATTCTGAATTGCGATTGTATAGGTTTTTCCTACCAAGATTTCTATTAATTATATTTTTGCGTATTTTATAATTATTTATGTTAAGGAAACGATAGAGGTATGTAAGAATCGTAGCAATTGGTAGTCTCTACCGCCCTTGGGAGACAGCTGTGAGGTTATGTATGTATGTATTTTACCTACAAATTAAACTATTATTACGTGTATTATGCGTTATTTCAGGATATTAGCGCGTAAAAAACAAACTTAGGTAATATTTTAATATTTCAGAAAATTGATGGATTTTTTTATATTATTTTAATAATCAAGTGCAAGATTATAATGAAAAGGATCAGACTAGAACTAGAGTAAGCAAAAATAATATAATTCTATATACAATATAAGATAATACTGTACGGGGGGTAAACGTAACGCTTTCGAAAACGCAGACAAAAAAATTATGATACAATATTTGTTATAACTAAAAATCGCGGGTTACTCACGTAAAAATACTGAGAAAAACTCTATTAGTTGCTAGCCACAGAGGGGATCTTCCTCATGAGCAGCGTGAGCTGTCGCGGCGATGTCGCGCAGCCTACTGATTTTTATTTTCGTGTAATTCATACAACATCAGCCTTGAGCAGTTGATTACAAGTAATTATTACATTATAGAAACATTTAATTTCTGCATTGACTGCACAGTTGGTGCGGTGGCTGGGCAACCGGCTGCCGTGCAACGTGTCGCGGGTTCGATTCCCGCACGGAACAACACTTAGTGTGATCCACAAATTGTTGTTTCGGGTCTGGGTGTCATTGTGTATGTGAACTTGTATGTTTGTAAACGCACCCACGACACAGGAGAAAATCCTAGTGTGGGGCAACGTTTCTTTAAAAAAAAAATTCTTACTTTTTGAAATTAAAAGTAGTTTTTAACATCATATGTATGCGTTTTCAGAAGCGTTCATTTTACTTTTTCATAGGATAATACTGAAGGCAAGGTTTATAGGTGATTTCTATATAGGTAGAATTAACATTAGGCTTTTGGAAAATATACTAAGATATAGGTTACCTTTTGTTTGAAGAACTCGGTTGATGAACACGTTCCAAGACTGCTAGACTATTGTATTATTGAAACTAGACTTACCAATTTTTATATCTTAGTAGGGTGTTTACAACATATTCAGTAAATATCAGTCACATTTTAGCTAACTGTTGGACATGGAACACCATACATACAAAATTGGATACCTCGCTTTACTTTCGAGATTTTTCCTTTAAAAAGCAAATTATATTTTAACAAGAATCAGGTATTGAACCTGGCATATGATTGATCTACAGCATACTGTTAACCACCAAAAAGCAAAAACATTTACTTTAACTTCACTGTTATTGAAATCTAAACGTACAATAACGTGGTAGGTAAGATTTTCTCCAAATTATGCATTTTAATTAAACAACTACATACCCAATATCAATTTTGAACAGCAGACTTAGTCTGATGCAGGCTTGGTCTGATGCGTATTTTTTTTATAACAAGGTCCTGAGGTGCCTCCTCTACTGTTGCTATGAGCAAAGGTGATTGCTTACTAATCCTAAAATCCCATATGGTGGACAACGCATTTGTAACGCCTTCGTGTCCCAGGTGTCCATGGGCGTCGCCGATTGCTTACCATCATGTGATCCATCTGCTCATTTGTTCATAAAAAAATATACGTATCATCTGAATTGAGAATTTCCTGCTTTCTGCTTATGTTATGTTTCTTCCGTCATAGAAAATTGTTGAACGCAAATCCACTAACATCAGTCACCGGCGACTCCCATGGCATTAAACATATTAAAAATAGTACGTACCCTAGAGTCTGGGGCTATACAGGACGGCTTCGACTTTATGCAGGAGTAGAAACGTAGTGGTGGTTAGTCAATAAGAGTCTGATATTCAGTCTCACCTCACCCAAGGCGGAAGGAGTGATTGTATGGTGGAGGACGTACCCTGGAGTCGTGTTCTGCGCAGGAGTGGTGGTAGTGCCGGCGCCACTGCGGCGAGGTGGAGGAGAAGGCGGCGAAGAGCCCCGCGTCGTCGGGCGCGTCGGCGGGCTCGGCCGCCTCGTCCGTGTCCACCTCGCTGTGGTTGTACCGCTCGCAGCGCGCTGCAACACGACACTGCACTCAACCACTGCACCCACTGCACCCAACCACTGCACTAACCACGGCCGCACTAGCAATGCGGCGAACTAGACAAGTGCCCACAGCGTCTGGTTTTACAGGGGCGCCGCGAGACGCACGCGTCCCTCTGCCCATGGACTGACAGCGATGCCAAAAAAAATTCTCTCTCTAGTATCAATCTGTTTCAGAGTTAATATTATCTTGTACTGACTTTTCCCGCGCAGTTTCAGCCGCTACTCTGCTACTATTGGTGGTAGCCCATTACATTATAGCCTCCCTCGATAAGAGGATGACTGAATTATTTTTACAATTCAAAATATTAGTTAACGCGTTCAATAAATTTCTCAGCTTTATAATAAATACTTTAAGTTCTAGATTATCTGTGTCTGGGGTGTATAATACAATTTCAGTGAAATGATAACATAACGTAACATCACGTCTTTTAACCCCGAAGGGGTAAGCAGAGGTACACATTACGGCACTTAATGCCACCGTACAATGTAACACCCACTTTTCACTATTTATGTTATAAGTCCCATGTAATAGGGGGTGAGCTTATTGCCATATACGAGGTACAATTCCAAACTCCGTGCTACCACTAAGAATGTTTTAAAAATCCAGTAGTACTTTACCCGACCCGGGAATCGAACCCGAAACCCCTTGCCGGCAGTCGCACTTGCGACCACTGGGCCAATGAGACAGGCAGTGAAATGATACTTACTGTCAAAGTAACTGGTATCCTCGTCGTTGTCCAGCTGCGGTATAAATTCTGCCTTCCTCCTCAGCAGGTTATTCCAGTCCAGGCCACAGAAGTAGACATGTTCCTGTTACGAAATAAATATTATAATGTAATAGTTGACCATTGTTAACAGAAGTTGATGACTGCTGTGCCACGTGTTACGGGTTCGATTCCCGCACAGAGCAACTCTTTGTTTGATCCACAAATTGTTGTTCATGATCTGAGTGTGATGTTTATGTGAACTTTTTTTAAGGGGGGAAATCATCGAACGATCGCTCCCGCTTGGGTGAGGCGGGAGGGAGTGTCAGACTCTTACTGACTAAAAACCACCCCGTTCCTTCTCCTGCACGTCGAGCCGGAGCCCCGGTTACCCGTTAGGTTAGGGCATCGGCCCTGTTGGGCCCCATCTGTGGTGGTCTGATGGCCGTACGCTCGGGATGGTCCGACAGAGCACGTAATGTTTACCCATAGGAGCGTCCCCAGCGGAGTGGCGTACGCTCGGGATGGTCCGACAGAGCACGTAATGTTTACCCACAGGAGCGTCCCCAGCGGAGTGGCGTACGCTCGGGATGGTCCGACAGAGCACGTAATGTTTACCCACAGGAGCGTCCCCAGCGGAGTGGCGTACGCTCGGGATGGTCCGACAGAGCACGTAATGTTTACCCACAGGAGCGTCCCCAGCGGAGTGGCGTACGCTCGGGATGGTCCGACAGAGCACGTAATGTTTACCCACAGGAGCGTCCCCAGCGGAGTGGCGTACGCTCGGGATGGTCCGACAGAGCACGTAATGTTTACCCACAGGAGCGTCCCCAGCGGAGTGGCGTACGCTCGGGATGGTCCGACAGAGCACGTAATGTTTACCCACAGGAGCGTCCCCAGCGGAGTGGCGTACGCTCGGGATGGTCCGACAGAGCACGTAATGTTTACCCACAGGAGCGTCCCCAGCGGAGTGGCGTACGCTCGGGATGGTCCGACAGAGCACGTAATGTTTACCCACAGGAGCGTCCCCAGCGGAGTGGCGTACGCTCGGGATGGTCCGACAGAGCACGTAATGTTTACCCACAGGAGCGTCCCCAGCGGAGTGGCGTACGCTCGGGATGGTCCGACAGAGCACGTAATGTTTACCCACAGGAGCGTCCCCAGCGGAGTGGCGTACGCTCGGGATGGTCCGACAGAGCACGTAATGTTTACCCACAGGAGCGTACCCAGCGGAGTGGCGTACGCTCGGGATGGTCCGACAGAGCACGTAATGTTTACCCACAGGAGCGTCCCCAGCGGAGTGGCGTACGCTCGGGATGGTCCGACAGAGCACGTAATGTTTACCCACAGGAGCGTCCCCAGCGGAGTGGCGTACCTTGACCTGGTGCGTGCCGCCGGTGCCGAGCCTGTCCCGCGGGTTCCGCGCCAGTAGCTCCGTGATGATGGCGCGCGCCTCCACCGCTATGGGGAAGTCCTCCTCCGACGGCCACTCGATGTCATCTGTAACATACAATAATATTGGCTAGCTTTCATAGACCGACATATATTTTAGAGAGTTTTTAATTCCTAGAGATGGGCTCGACATTACTCCATGTCCTTTAATAGATAACATTTCCGCAGAATGAATTGAGACTAGCCTTCATAATACTAAGGAGGAGGCGGAGCGCGTGAGGGAACGGACTCGGGTTCGATTCCCGGGTCGGGCAAAGTATTATTGGTTTTAAAAAAAAATCTCAGTATTAGTACGAAGTCTGGAATTGTGCCCGATATATGGCAATAGGCTCACACTCTATTACACGGGACGCATAACATGAATAGTGAAATGTGAGTGTTACATTGTACAGCGGCATAATGTGCACCTCTGCCTACCCCTTCGGGGATAAAAGGCGTGATGTTATGAAGTTGCAAACAAAAGCTAGTAATGTCATAAAACAATAATGATGTAAATTTACCGTTGACAGTATGCGCGAACAGCTCCTCAGGAGTGTCACCGAAGAAGGGCACGCATCCGACCAGGAACTCGTACAGAATTATACCCATCGACCACCAGTCCACTGGCTTGCCGTAACCCTAGACATTTTGAACACATAAATCGTATATTTTATACTATTAGACAAAGCTAAAGAGGTTTTTATGATTGTTACTTTGTTTGTTTGTTTGAACACGTAAATCTCCGGAACTACTAGTCCAATTCATAATCATCATCATCAACAGCCTATAAATGCCCACTGCTGAGCAAAGCCTCTGCTCACATGGAGAACGTTTGAGCATTAATCACCTCGGTTGCTCAATGCGGGTTGGCGATTACAAACTTACCTTATAATTAGAAATTATAAGCCCAGGTTTCCTTACGATGTTTTCCTTCACCGTTTGTCAGTGGTGTCTAGATAATCTTAGAAAGTACATATAACTCGGAAAAAGTCACACTGGTACTTGCCGCTGGTAGGTTTCGAACCCGCACCCTCATGCATTAGAAGCTCTTAAGCCTCTTAGACCACATGCATTAGAAGTCTTAAACCTCGGGGCCACCACGACATGTCCGATTCAAATAATTATTTTTGTATTGGATAGTGTATTTATCGAGATGGTTACAAGCTATAAAACATCACGCTACGACAAATAGGAGCCGAGCAATGCGGGTGAAACTGCGCGTAAGTAATCTTAGAAAGTACACATAACTCGATAAAAATCGCCTCGCCTTAACTTCCAAGCCACTACAAATTGTACCCTTATCACAACTGCATAAAGTTGCATTTTCCTTACCTGTCTAAGTATGACTTCGGGTGCGATATACTCGGGAGTGCCACAGACTTGTTTATCAGAGAACTGCCTCGCCTCCCTGTCCGCATACTCTTCGTATAAATTCGTCGCCACTGTAATGTGTAGAGAATAAGATAAATTAATTATTCAAACGAAATAGGACTTTCTTGGTATATTTTTTGAGTATACTATGAATTGGTGTTTGCTTCTTCATTGTTATACGGGGTAAAAGTGGATGTTTTCTTCAACTTAAATAATATATTTTTTATGTTGTAAATGTACTTGAATAAATATTAGTTGAACAAATGCTTCGACCTTGACCCTTTAAAGTCGTTTTACTTTTATGACAAAAAAATTTGAAAGTTGTTCATTTACCGGTAATTTGAAAATTCTTTGAAATTACTACCTCGTTGGCCGAGTGGTCGCAAGTGCGACTGCCGGCCAAGGGGTCTCGGGTTCGATTCCCGGGTCGGGTAAAGTATTACTGGGTTTTTAAAAAATTCTCAGTAGTAGCACGGAGTCTGGAATTGTGCCCGGTATATGGCAATAGGCTCACCCCCTATTACATGGGACTCATAACATAAATAGTGAAAAGTGGGTGTTACTTCTGTGTGCACCTCTGCCTACCCCTTCGGGTATAAAAGGCGTGATGTTATGTTATGTGTCTTTGAAATTAGTAAAAATATAATATTTTTTGTACTTACACGACATCAATCCCATTTTGCTGAGACCAAAATCCGTCAGTTTGATGTGACCGGTCGCCGTTATTAACAAACTGAAATATTGTAAGAATATCATCAGGCTAATTAACCCCCCCTCCTCCTCAATCCCTGAATCCCCAACAATCCTCAAATTCCTATTCCTAAAAAGCCGGTAACGCACTTGTAACGCTCCTGGTGTTCCAGGTGTCCATGGGCGATATCGATTGCTTACCATCAGGTGATTCGTCTGCTCCGTTACCGGCTTGCCACACATAAAAACAAATATATGTATGTAATTCTTCCACTTCCACGTTACATATTTTCATATAATTCTCTGTTCGGAAAACAAATATAAAATGAAGAAATACAAATATCGCATTTAAATAGTGTTCAGTTTTACGTATAATAGATCTCTTCACCACCGACATCCCACCCCCCGTACCCATCAAAAAGGGGAAGGAACAAGGCCCTTATAGATTGTCATACGTACTTATCAGGCTTAAGGTCCCGGTGCACGATGCCGTATGAGTGCAAGTACTCGACGGCGAGCACTGCCTCGGCGAAGTAGTGGCGAGCCATGTCAGGGGGGAGCGGCCCGGCGCGGAGCAGGGTGGCGCAGTCCCCACCCTCCACGAACTCTAGCACGAAGCACAGGTGACGTTTCGTCTCGAACGAGCAGTACATTGTCACCTGAACAGCATAAGAGATGTTAATTAACAAGAAAGAGAATTGAAACTACCTCATTGAGCAGTGGCGTGCAGTCCATATAGACGAAAAGGCTTTGCCTACCTATAAATATCGTGAATATATAACATACATAAAATGTACATACGCGTTTATTAAAATTCAATAATATAATAAAAGTTTGTAAAAAAAAACGGCTAACATAAACGCGCCTTTGTAAAACAATGAATGCGCCCCGCACGCACCACGCATGCGCTGCTATTCCTTAAATCTTGGCTGCTAGTTGTGACGTCACGAAAGTAATGTACCAAAAGTATGCACCGCGCATGCGTGTAGTTCACGACCATGGTCACGGTACAGAATAACCATTCATAATTATATTACACGATTCCTTTTGCTTGACAAAATGTTTGCAACTAAAAAATTAGAGGACCGTTTGTTCATCACTTGGAAAACGATCGTATTTTATTAAGAATTCTAAAACAATAAAACAGCAACAAGTTATTGTATTTTTAAAAACAATTAAATCATAAAAGGATTTAAATTGATAAAATCTGTATATCGTAAAGTACTGATGAATGAAGTACACCAGCGCCATCTATTGAATTTTTTGTTGAAACTTCTGAACTCGTTCGATATAATGCGAATGTATTTTTATAATTGCGTATTTAACAAATATGTTTTAAGTGTTTTAATTAAAGCTTAAATTTTTTACGCTTTGTCGGTTTATAGAAATTTTAAACGAGGAGTTGTCTTTATTAGTATAAAAGTTAAAAGAAAGTTATTGAAACTTCAAGATGGCGCCATTTACAACGTTTCAAATTATATGAATGAATGTTTTTTAGTATGAAATATTGGTTTAAGACGATGATGCAATTTCATTTGACTTACTAAATTAACCTTTGTTTTTTTGAAATTAAACGCTGCATTACCTTAATTTTTAAGTTACATTTTTTTTTATAATAAACGCTCAATTGACTATTGGTAATGACTTCAATTCATTTCCAATGTTTTCGGCCATATTGTTTTCATGTGATGTGCGATCGCTTTGTTTATGTTTTCGTTTAAATTATTAGGAAATAGTTTTAAACATAAAGTTGCATAAATGTGTAGTAGTAGTTAAATATATGTGTAGGTTTTTCAAATAGTGTATTTGTTTATCAGATTCTAGTACAAGTACCTATATTATTCGATTGTGAAGTTTGTGTGAATTATAGGTAATTTTATGTGTTTGTTGAAAGCAAAAACAGTAAGATTTCGCAAGAAAATGTCCTTTATAGGACTAGATTCAAGTAATGACCATAGGCAGAGGTGTACTCGAGTTACAAGAATTGACCCAAGTAAAAGGTAGGTAATGTAAATATGTACTTACTATAATGGATCTGTTATTTGATTTCTTGTTTATTGTTTGATAATTCTTAAAAATATCAACTTAGACTTCGGGTTGTACTGATTTACATATTAATTCTTATTAATAATTATGTAATGTAATAATAACAAATGTACCGCATAGACTCAGGTCGGCCACAGCCGGCCGCGCTTGTTATTGTTTTGTTTGTTGACATAATGTAGGTAAGTACCTACGCTCTTAAATTCGTAATATATTATGATTTTGAACAGATTGATTAAACTTAACAATTCCATAATGAAATTTGGTTCATCAAATTTATGCTTCATTATTAAAATAAATAATAGATCCTTCATTATTTGTCACCTATCAATAGGTGATGAAGTACTTCACAAAAAATACGCGAGATGTCAGTGTATGTAATTTGGCGAAAGAATACACCACAATATTCTTGAATGCATTTTTCAAAATATATTATGTATGTACATGTACCTGTCTTGTGTGAGTATGATTGTATGACCGGCGGGGGGAGGGGTTTAATCATACGATATTTAGTTGCCTACCCTGTCTCGAAAACCTGTGCACGCCACTGTCATTGAGCAAAGGGTCGCAAGCGCAACTTTAGAGCATGTGATCTCGATTTCTTTAGACTCGGTGAAAATAATAATGAGTTTTAAATTTCCGTTAATTGTAAGTAAAATTATAATAGACTTTATAACATAGAGATAATGTTTTTTGTATTATTTATTTTATTTAATATTTATTGTAAGGTTCCACTCACCACAAAAGGATTGTCAGCAAAACTAAGGATATCTCGCTCAGCAAACGCTTGTTCCACTTGATTTCTTAATATCAAATTATTTTTACTTATCTTCTTCATTGCGTACCTGGGGAGAAGAATGGTACCGTAAATTATTTTAGTTATATTATTTCTATACTTAATTCAATTATTGTGAAGTTTATTAATACAACTTTGAACAGTTTTATTTTTATTTTTTTTAAGAGGGGTAAATCATCGAATGACTACTCCAACCTGAGTGAGGCGAAAGGGAGTGTCAGACTTTTACTGACTAAAAACCGCCCCGTTCCTCCTCCTGCACCTCGAGCCGGAGCCTCGATAACCCGTTAGGTTCTCCGCGACAACTTTCAACAGTTTAAAGAGAAGTAACTGTGGGAGAGCCATGATACGGCACAAATAAGCCGGCACAACCGTAATGATATCACGGCCGAACAGAAAACCAAAGTGAAACAACGCTTGCGTTGTGTTACGTCATGCTAATCAGGTTACCGGAGGTCTAATTACCCTCCCTCCCTAATCCTCGAACCCCCTTCGAAATGTTCAAATTCCAAACCCCTAAAAGGCTGGCAACGCACTTGTAACGTCTCTGGTGTCTCGCGTAAATGCGCGGCGCCGGTTGCTTAACACCAGGTGATCCGTCTGCTCGTATGCTGGCTTAGCCCATAAAAAATCTATTATCAAAAAATAACTTTCAAATCTTTGTTACCTAGTCCTAGTCTGCTTATGTTTAACCAGGTAGACGGCTCCGTAGGCGCCGTTGGAGATCAGTTTGATGACGTGGTAGTCGTTCTCGGAGGGCGGGGCGTTACTCGAGCCCTGCCCACTGGGCGGGGACGTGCGACCTCGCGTTCTGAACAAAAAATACGTAATTTTGTAAAAAGGACTTTTTTTTAAAAGCCTCTTACTTACAAGTAATAGATTTTTTTGAGGTGGAAAAATCATTAAACTACTTCGATTCGAATTTAATTATAATTTTAAACATTACTCCATGCAAGAATTATCTCATGAGTCTTGGGTTCACATACAAATGACACCCAGACCCGAAACAACAATCCGTGGATCGCACAAACAGTTTTTACGTGCGGGAATCGAACACCACTTTGCGTGGCAGTCAGTTGCCTAGTAGCCACTGCGCTAATCGTGAAGATTAAATTTTTTCTTTTAGTGTGGTTATGTGAATCAAATGGATAAATGAGACTATAGGCTATAAAATATCAAGCTACAACCAATAGGAGCCGAGCATTGGGTGAAGCTGCGCGGGAGTAGCATGCAATATAGCTATGTTACTTACTTGGAAGGCGAAGTATTCTGTGGCGGTGGGGGTGGCGGTGGGGCGTGGAGTTCAGCTAACGGGTCCCGGGACAGGCCCAGCTTGTGAATTATATACTGCGGGATATCCGTCGTTATACCCTAGAATACAAGGCTTATATTAGCATAGCATTAATGAGATTTAGGTATTTTTTTAAGGGCAGAAAATCATCGAATGACTGCTCCCGCCTGGGTGAGGCGGGAGGGAGTGTCATACTCTTACTGACTAAAAACCACCCCGTTCCTTCTCCTGCACGTCGAGCCGGGGCCCCGGTAACCCGTTAGGTGTTCATGAGATTTAGGTGTACCTTAGTAACTCGCATTTATTAGCCGACTTCAAAAGAAGAAGGAGATTTTCAGTGTGACCTGTATACCATATATATGTATGTTTGTGCGCGATTATTAATCTCGCGATTAAAATTATTATTTAAAACTAGAGGTAGAACAAACCTGTTGATGTTTAGCATGTCCCTCAGCGGCCTCCAGCAGTCGGTAGAACCGCTCGGGATCGAACTCGAGACACTCGAGCAGGCGCGCCGGGCGAGCCATGGCGAGTATCAGTCGAGTCACTAGTGGAGCTACTTGGTTCCCGGCCTCCGCTGATTTCTCTCTAGTCTGTTAATAACAAACATATTCTTATATTTTATCAAACTTTATATTTAAACAAATTTTGTTTGTTTGTTTGTTTGTTTGTACGCGGTTATCTACGGAACTACTGGTTCGATTTGAATAATTATTTTTGTGTTGGATAGCTAATTTATCGAGAAAGGCTATATGCTATAAGACATCACGCTAAGATCATCAGGCGCCAAGCAAAGCGGGTGAAGCGCGAAGTAACTTGTAGTAAATAAAGAACAATTACGTCGTCTAACTGCATAAGCCGTTTTCATCAACTACTCAAAAACCATTATAACTAAGAGTTACTTAAAGTGAGAAAAAACCAAAACATTCTTTATCCTTTAGGTGTCACTTGTAAAAGGTTGGTGACAACAAAAATGGTGGTGAAGTTAAGAAAGTTTAGTTTTAGCATAGGGATTCCTTAATATTTAAGTACTTACAAAGTTAGACAATAAAAGATTCTTTATCTTTAGGAGTTGTTGAAAACGAGCATCATTCTCTAGAGAATAAAATCAAGAAGAAATTACAGTTGTTTTTTTAAACGTTGGCCTACACTAAGATTCTCTCCTGTGTCGTGGGTGCGTTTATAAACATACAAGTTTACATACAGATGACACACAGACCCGAAACAACAATTTTTGGATTTCACACAAAGAGTTGCTCCGCGCAGGAATCGGACCTGGGGCACGTTGCGCGCCAGCCGGTTGCCAAGCCACAGCAGTAACCTTTTAATTAGAATACAATAAAATATTCACCTCGGCAAGTAGCCTGTCCAGGCTATCCGCCATGTCGTAGAAATAGGTGCTGGTGACTTGCTTCGACTCCGACTTGTGTAAGCAGTCGCGAGCCATCTCCAACACCTGACAACGTTCACATATTATGAATTAAGTCTTAGAGAAGAGAGGGCGCGAAAAAAGGGGTGTGGGGAGGGAAAAGGAAGAAGAGGGTAAGAGAAGAGACCGGGGAGATGGGGGGTAAGGAGCAAAATAAGAGAGAAACGGGATTTCGGGAGGTGGGTAGGGAAACGAGATATAAAGAGGGGGATGGGGTAGAGGGGGGAGGGGGTAGAAGGGGGAGGGGGTAGAAGGAGGAGGCAGGTGAGAGAGTGATATTACATTACTAGACGTCTAGTTTATTTCTTTGACCTTTTTCTTGCAGATACATTTATCTGCAAGGGAATGAAAAGATATGTATTACCCCTAATTAACGTTAGGCAAATTCCTCCCATCCCAAAACCCGCCAATCCTCATATACATTGCATTTATAACTCCTCTGGTGTTGCGGGTGTCCATTGTTGACTATCAGGGGATCCGTTGACTTATTTGCAATCAATAATATAAGGTTAAGCGTACCTGTCTCTGTACAAATCTCTCAATGGGCGGCCGGTCAGGCTTCTTGTCCAACTCTAGAACTTCGTCGATTAATGCTCGTAACCTGGAAACATTCTTAACATTACACCAGGGTGCTTATTCTTGAAACCAATCTCAATGTCAATGCAATTTTAATCCAATAAAATCTAAGTAATTATTCAATCTCTCCCCCCCCCCTATCGTAGCTGCAATGGGCGCTAGTGTTACGATTCAAGAGTACGAAATTTCATAATACCAATCTTGATCGATCGGAATTGGATTCAAAAGTAAACCCCCTGTACCTTGAGTGGTGTTGGAATTACCAACATTCAATAAAAAAAACGTATTAACTAGTGAGAGTTTAAAAAAAAAGATAATGCAGATCTATTCAGAGGATCTCTCTATAAAGGGCGCTGATAGTGGAAACTAGGGTGGTTATACGTAAAAATCCGATTTTAGTTTTTCTTCCAAAAATATAGGCACTTTTCAACATACTTGTCATCCATAGCTTTCTGCGCGGCGGGGAAGCGGGCGGCGAACAACGCAGACATGGCGGACACCGCGTCGTCCCTCGAGCCCGAGCCGCCGCTGGACCCGCCCCCGCCACCCGTACGGGACGGCGAACTGAAATCAAAAGATTAATGTTAATCGATAAAAATTAAAAAAGAACTGTGTCGTGGTGGCCATGAGATTTAAGACGCCCGCTTCTCATGTATAAGAACGCGGGTTCGAAACCTATCAACGTCAAAGTGCTAATGTGACTATATTCGAGTTACCATTATTTTAACATTATTTAGACATGCCCGGCATCGGTGAAGGAAAGCATTGTGAGGAAACCTGGGCTTATAATTTCTACATATAAGTTTGAAATCGCCAACCTGTATTGAGCAAGCTTGGTGATTAAAGCTCAAAGTTTCTCCATACGAGGAGAGGCTGTTGATCAGCAATGGCCACTTATTGATGAAAAAAGAAAGAATAATCATTTGTTTGGATCAATAATATAACCGCGTACGCTTCTCATGAATAAGAATCCCACTGTTACTTGAAACTAGTTGAGCTTTTCTCAATTCACGTGAGTAAGCCGTTATTTTCTATAAATAGGCCTAGGCATGTCTCACGATATTACGATGACAATTGACACTATAAATAAGTAACGAAATATTAGATTACGTCCGTAAGAGTTTTGACTCTATACCCAAAGGACGTAAAGACGAAAGTTTTGAAACTGATCGAGATAAACAAACACGAGTCAAAACTTTAATTATACTTTATTGCACACATAGAAAAAAAAATTGTAAGCATTGCAATAGTAATTTGAGTACAATGGGCGGTCTTATCACACGCGGCGATTTCTTCCAGACAACCTTTCGATGGAATTTTTGAAAAGAAACAAACAGTGTTATGTCTCTTGGGGAAGCACTTTCAAATTGCATTTTGGACGCGTATTCAAATTATTGTTCCTTTATCCTTTCTATACTTTGGTATCTATCTTAATATTATAAAGCTGAGGAGTTTATGTGTTTGTTTTTTTGCTAGTGAGTGACGCGTGATTAATTGTGTACCTCAAACTTCTGCTGCGCACGCGTCGCGCGGGGCTCTGCGGCGAGGGCGCGCGCGCAGCCGTGTTGCCGCTGCCGCCGCTGTCCGACAACGACGCCCAGTTGTTCATGCCGCTGCCCTGTGAACTGCTGCAGACGGAAACATTACGTAGAATTAGTATTGGATGTAGAATATTGTCGAAATCATTATTAATTCTAAAATTGTCAGTAAAACCTTTCCAGTAAGGATTAAATTCAAGAATCCTGTGCTTATATCTCACTTATAACAACTAAGTTATTGAAGTGATCTATGGAAACGCCCCTCTTCGAATTACTTAATTAGGTAACAGACACTATTTTTGCAATAAAGTCTCTCTACATGGAAATACTATGGCACTTCGAAACTAAAATCAATAATTAGAGTAATTACTATCCAATGACAATTGGAACCGATTCGAGGACTGCCATGTCCAGATACTCTACAGATCTGCTGTAATCGTCCACAACTTACTTGAGCGAGTTTTGGTGCTGATGACAATGTGGACACGGAGCTCGCGGCGGCTCGCACACCGCCTGCACTGCGAGCAACCTCTCCTGGGACGAGCATTGCGACTGGAACAATAATGACAAAACCATTTAAAACCTCATATCAACTATCAATGCGACATTTTCCGAGTTATATGATGTATTTTCTTATATTATTTAGACGCCAACTGACATACTGCAGGATAAATAACACATAACATAACATCACGCCTTTTTATCAGGCAGAGGTGCACATTACGGCACTTATCTGGACAATGTAACACCCACTTTTCCATTATAATGTCATGAGTGAAATAGGGGGTGAGCCTATTGCCATATACCGGACACAGTTCCAGTCTCCGTGCTACTACTGAGAATTTTTGAAATACCCAGTAATAGTTTGCCCGACCCGGGAATCGAACCCCAGACCCCTTGCCCGGCAGTCGAACTTGCGGCCAGTCGGCCAACGAGGCAGCCTAGGATAGGATAAGAGTCTAAGATAAATAACATCGTGAGGAAGGACACCTTACAATTTCTAATTAGGTATAAGTTTGAAATTGCCAATCCACCTTGCAAGGTTGTAAATAATTAACTAAAAATGACGGTTACTCACGTAAATGTACTTAGAAAAGCTCTACTAGTTTCGAGTCACAGAGGGACTCTTCGTTATGAGCAGCGTGCGCAGCCGCGGTGACTGTCTTAAGTCTTACTGACTATTTACTATCAAGTAGCGCGTGTCGTGACGCGGAATGGCATGGCATGGCTTGAAAGTCTTGAAACTAGTCGAATGAATTCCTCATCAAACAGTTACGTGAGTAAGCCGAAAACGTACCACTCCTACTTCTATTTACCCCTATAGGGAACAGCAGTAAAGAAATACGGTCACAGGTAGACGATGCGTGCACAAACACACACTCTAGGCCTCTGGGAGTAAGGGAATGACGACATATTATTAATTTAATTTAACACGGCTCACACCTCAACATTGTCATGACAAACAACGAACATGTTTGTGTCACTTCTAATTCAAATGGACATGTCCATATTAGAATTGAACTATAAAAAATACCACTCATGGTACTTTATTCTATATTATTATAGATTTGAAGAAAAAAAAAGGTACCTATCTCAAAAATAACCTCGATAAAAACTTTTACACTTAAAATTCTACGTTCCAGTTCTTGTAATTAAAGCCGTGATGTCCATTCTAAGTTCTACATAATATAAGTATTCTATTTATTATACACAAAATCATTCGTAATCATGCTCATTGTATTTATGTTATAACTTTCGTCAGACACTATATTAATTACTGTTTTTCGGTTTACTTGCGTAATTATTTATATGCTTATGTGTATGCCCAGAGGCCTTAGTACGAGTTTGATTTACGTTTAAAGTATTCGAAACGAGTACGCGTTCGGCACTCTGATTGGCCGGCGCCAATGAAGCAACCAATCAGAATCAGAGCGCCGAACGCGCACTCGTTACGATTACTTTAAATGTAAAATAAACTCGAACTAAGGCCTCAGGAATATGATCCTCTAGCATAAACAATGATCCCGCATTTCGGTTTCATTTGCTGTACGCCTGCTTAAAACTAACTTAAAACTTAATAAACACTTAAGTTACAATTGACCCTTATGATATCACATCAAACTACACAAAACACGCCATAAATATTCCACATGATAAAACTGGTACCACTATTAAATCCAAAGTTGGTAAACAAAGGTTTCGTTCGAAACAACTATGTATGCGGAGGAGTTTCCTCAGTTCGCGATTTGAATACTAACGGTCAAATCATTTTGGCTGTACTCGGGCGCGATTATGTTGAGACAATGCTTTTGTTTTTTATTTTAAACTAGCTTCTGCTAGCGGGTTGTCGCGTTTCCGGGATAAAAAATATCATGTCTCTTGCACCTATCATTTACTCTTCTCTGCATCACCCAAAGGTCAGACTGGTAGAAAATGCCTGCGGCATTAAGTCCACCTAAAGTACAATTTCTGCATAAAGCATATTAAATAAAAAAAAATGTCAATGTGTTATTACAGGCTATATTCCCAGTGTACTAAACATCCCAATTCGTCTAGTAATATTTCGTGAAAGATTGAAAAACATACATCCATCGACGTCTTTAAGTCGTTCATGTATTCATCCACACATCCTCACAAACTTTTGTATTTGTAATAATAGTAGATTCCAAAATCTTTGCCGTTGCCCCACACTAGGATTTTCTGCTGTCGTGGGGTGTGTTTACAAACATACAAGTTCACATAGACATACACATGACACCCAGACCTGGAACAACAATCTGTGGATCACTCAAAGAGTTGCTCCGTGCGGTGATCGAACTCGCTGCAGCCAGTTGTCCAGCGAATGAAAAAAAAAATCGCTAGTGGCTCCATATCTATGCTCCTAAATATGTTATGTCACCTTAGAACGGAATGCAGAGACATAAATACCCATAGGCGCCCTAAAATCTCGACTTAATTTTATAAATCCCTTAATATAACGCCCTGAATTCTTCACACATTTCACAAACGCAACGCAATAAATACCTTAACAGCAATAAAATAGGGCTCAGAATTACGAAACAGCATAACTTTCGAATAATAAAACCACTAGAGCGACAAATAAATAAAGCGATACGAAAATTCATATGTCGGTCAGTCGTTTATACGAAAATAAATCTTTTCAAACATATTTCTATATTGTAATATAATAAAGTGGAAGAGTTTGTTTGTTTGTTTGCTTGCTTAAACGCGCTAATCTCAAGAACTACAGGTCTGATTTCAATAATTCTTTTTGTGTTGTAGGTATTGCCCAATCATCAAGGAAGACTAAATGCTATAAAACATCACGCTATGATGAATAGGAGCCGATCAACGAGTGAAACCGTGCGAGAGCTGCGTGAAAATAAATCTTCACAGTCATATTTAAATATCCAAATTATCTATGGTATTTTTAAAGGACAAATGTAGACAAGCGCATCAAAATACCATTTGGACAGTAAAACTAATTGATTTTTACTTGTTTACCTTCATTCTTAAGTAGTATCTCATCTCATCTCACCTCAGTACAGACTTTTCCGGTTTTTCGAAAATTCTAATAACGGCATTCGTGTCATTATTGGAATTGTTGCCGTGTATCTGTGTATGGCAATTGGCAATAGGGTCACCCATTGTGATATAAGATTATTTGGATACCACTGACAAACGGTGAAGGAAAACATCGCGAGGAAACCTGCAGCTGTCTACATGTAGAATAGAAAACCAAGATATATGGAATTGACGTAAGTTTTTACACTTGTCAGTGTCATCCCCATACATTTTGATTTCTACTCTCTCTGTAGACAAGCGCTATATTGGCGTTTGGCTAAAGGCACTGGATTTTTTTTTAAACGTTGCCCCACACTATAATTCTAATTATAAGTTTGTAATCGCCATTCAAACTCAAACTCAAAAGCATTTATTTCAATTAAACCATAATTTGGTACTTTTGAAACGTCAACAAATATGAGATATATAATAGTCTGTCAGTCTGTCCGTCAGTGAAGCTAGGCGCTCGTTCCAAAATGTCGATTCGAGTGGAGAAAAACGAGCAAGAAACTCCATTCGTTACTCTTTTAAAAAAAGTCTGTTTTACATTGCTCTGATACATATTCCAATATTGTACACAGATGTGAGAATAATGTAAAGACATACCTGACGCAACATACAAATAACAGAACATACTAAAATAGAAAAAAAAAAACAAAACCAAGACAAAACAAATATCTTAAGTCTGACATGGTCATTGTGCAAGCATGGTGATTAATGCTCAAACCTTCTCCGTGTGAGAGGAGGTCTTTGGTTAGCAGTGGCCACTTATAGGATATTGATGTGATGTGATTCTGTATAGAACTAATAATAGAGGTATAACTAGGATAAAGGTTGCTACATGTATATGTGGTCTACGAAAATTTAAAAAAATTGTGTATAGTTATAGTTATTACCTAAAAAGTTGTTTGGTATAACATAATGTGCTGCTGACAACATATCTATTGATCAACAACTATTTCGAAACACTTGGAAATATCTCAGACAGTTGACATATCTGTGTTAAGATGATAATAGACTTTATCTCCAAGATCTAAAGACTAGATTACGTTGTTTGTGCTTTATATATATATTTTTGGCAAGTAATGTGCACCTGATGATAATTTATATTTTATTTTTGTACATAGAAGTGCGTTGGTTTGTAATTTTGTAACGTCAATATCTTATCAGTTAGTTGTTTTCCGCGGTTTCGCTTCACATACCTATATCATGAACTACCTACATCCGTACGGTTTATAATCTTTCCGTAAGCACAAACTTCAAGCATCACTTTCTAGCAAAAATCTCAGCTTTAAAAAACCAATTTAAAAAAAAAACAAAATACGCTTTTTCTGTTAATGCATGCAAAATGGTTAAAACGGGTTCCCTATTAAAACCCTTATTTGAAGGGGACCCCTAGCCGGCTCCACTCATTGGTCGCTCAATGGAGCAGAAAAGCCGTCGAGGGGTTTTCGGATCACCCCTAAAAGAAACCATTTTATAACGTTACGTAATATTTGATGGTGAAATTTTAGAAACATGGAGTTGGTATATTTGTTTATGAACAGTTTACGAAATACGGCTAGTTTTAGTCTGAAAGAAGACAGATAGAACGTGTTAAAATATAATATATGATACATACAGCCAACGTTTTACTTTTTTGTACAGCTTTTACCGGGTAAAAATATTTATTACCTATTTTAAAGGTAATAGAGGCATAACGATAAAATAAATAATGACTCCTGCTGCTAGCTATCATCGGAATTCTGGCATATAGCGTCTCGTCATTATTCCACCATTATAGGACTAGATTTGTTGCATGTCAATCTTGAAACCATTCAAATTCCGTAACACCTAAATATCATGGCAGCAAAAAATATCTGAGGTATTTCCTCGTAGCGCTCTCGTTTTGAAGCGCTCCCATCTAAGCGCTCCCGTTTTGTTCCTCCAAGCGCTCCCAAAAGGAGCGCTACGAGGAATACCTTAAAAATCTTATTTAAATACTTCATCTCTCCTACGACCTACAAGACCCAGAACCCTATATTTCAGTTTCTCCCACGACCCGGAACCCAGCTTCAAAAACAACGATAAAATCAAAGAAAATCCAAATAAACAAACGGACGAAAAACCTCAATTAGTGTAACATTAACAAGAACGTTTGCAAATAGCTAAAAGAATTCCTTTATTCCGTACATTTCGCGGAAATGTTTTACAAACACGAATTTAGTCGGCGCATGCGTCGTGTGACTGTGTGTCACTGGCGCACCCGTTAATTACTTTAGCTGGTGATTCATTTCACTAGAAATTAGTGCATTTTTTTTTTTTTTAGGGGGGAAAATCATCGAATGACTCCTCTGACACTCCCTCCCGCCTGGGTGAGGCGGGAGGGAGTGTCAGACTCTTACTGACCTGAAACTGAAATTAGTGCATACCTCTATTATGTGTACTATATATTTACCTAGGTTTAGGTCATGTGGTTACGAGAGAACCAGCCTCAAACAGCAGGTTTGCCCGCGTTTGCAAGATGAAAAGTCTATGAGTTCCAGAGTCCCAGTAAACTATTATCTGTTGCAATTTCCAACTAAATCCATTCAGTAGTTTTTGTGTGAAACAGTAACAAAGACACATACACACTACACACATGCTGACCAACTTTCACATATATAATATGAATAGGATTAGGATCATCATCAACCTATAAACGCTCATTGCTGAGCAAAGCCTCTTCTCACACGGAGACGGTTTGAGCATTAATCACCACGCTTGCTCAATGCGGGTTATGGATTACAAACTTATAATTAGAAATTATAAGCCCAGGTTTCCTCACAAGGTTTTCCTTCACCGTTTGCCAGTGGTGTCTAGATATCTTAGAAAGTACATATAACTCGGAAAAAGTCACATTGGTGCTTGCCGTTGGTAGGTTTCGAACCCGCATCCTCGTGCACGAGAAGCGAGCGTCTTAAACCTACGGGCCACCACGACATAATAACGTAATCCTACTCGTGTGGCCCGTCCGTAAGATAGTTTATGTTAAAAGCTAATTTATAATGTTAAATATAGACTTGGGTTATAACAGGTCAAACGCGATATCTGTTCTTCCTGTTATTGTTCCTAACAAATAACAGTTCTCGATATCTGTTATCAAATAACAGTCTGTTATTTTGGCAGTGTGTTATGAAATGATGATGAGCGTATAAATATGATAGTCTTCTCTTGAGTCTAAAGTGATCACAGTGCAATGAAACAGTTTCCATCGTTTTTGTTACGAGTCCCATGTACAAGCGAGCAAGTCCATTGCCATTAGACTGGGTACAATTACAGAGTATCAAATACTTTGTATAAAGTTCAATTTTTTACCCTTATTGCGACATCTTACTTTTGAAAGTATTGAAAGGGGTGAAGGAAGTCAAATAAGTATTTAGGGTTCATAGTAGACTACCCTGTTAGTATAGGATAGGGTGAAAAACAGGACTGCGAAGCAAAGGGGTTAAGGTCTGACCCCGAGTTGAAATTATTTGTGTATTGTCGCATGTGCAGTGAAATCTTGCAAGTCAATTTTTAAACAGATATCTTGACATCTCAACCGATTGAGCTGAAATTTTGTATTTTTTTTAAGGGGGTAAAATCATCGGATGACTGCTCCCGCCTGGGTGAGGCGGGAGGGAGTGTCATAATCTTACTGACTAAAAACCACCCCGTTCCTTTTCCTGCAAATCCAAATCATTGTTTCCAGCTATTTTATAATTTTGTATGATGACAAAAGCTAACATAGCGTTTAAAAATATTAAGACTCTAATGTTTAGGTAACATTACAACAATTAATAAATGAATTTGAATTTGAAATACAAAAGAGACAAATATCCCAAGACATAAATCAGCGATATGTCGAGCGAAATCGGCCGATGTCGCCAAACATATATGATACGGTGACAAAGCGCAGCGACTGTCCACAGCGACATTGATGTTGCCAAACATGTCGACCAAAGTTCGGCAACATCGCGCTACCTCACCCGACGTCGCTGGCGACACGTGTCACAGGACATTTGTTCCCCAGTTTATCCTTGTCTAAAAAGTTGCTTGTCGCCAAATTTAAGTATACCTAAGTATCTCATATTTTTATGAGGTACCCCGAGAAGACAGGCGAAGCTAGCAGGAGTTACTTATGAATAAGGATAAAGGATTATACTTACAGATAGACTAGAGCTCCCCGGAGTAGTCCCGTAGCCTGATGATGGAAGTGACGCCACCGACCACCTGCGACCATCGCTGTACACAAACATACAAACATTATGATATGTCATATTTAACTGACTGATGATGAACATGGTAGAAAGATGATTATCATTGCGGCTGATTTATACTCCTAAAGGATCGAATGCCTATTTTTTAACTGACTACCCAAAAAAGGATGAACTTCTCCTCTTTCTCCAAGAGTATGTCGTTTCAATCAACCTCTCTTGAATTTTAAGAAACACCCAAACTAAGATAAGTGACACTAAACGACATTTAAGTTCTGATTGACCTCTAAGTGACAACAGTAGGTACAGTTTAGGGATAATTTTAAGTACTCGCTCACGCTAAGGAAATCTTAGTTAAGAGATGGTATAGAAGTGATTAGTAAACGACCATAAGTCTAATGTCGAAATTACAGCTTCATAGTGACATTATAGACCACCAGTTGAATAACATCATGATGACAAAGTCTTCAAACTCTAGGCACAAAAATTGATTAAATTTAGACTTTCTAAGTGTTGTAATAGAATGCTTTGTGCCCTAAAACTTAATATCGTAAACATCCCTAAAAGAAATGGCTACGTACGTGACCTGACGATTAAATTACCGAACAAAACATTGGCAACAGAAACTTAATTATCGTCTCCCAAACAGAGATAGTAATTAATTTAATTCCCAATGTTGTGCGGTTCAATTAATTGCGAGTTAATTATAGCAATAATTATGTCGGTTTCTGTACCTATACAGTGTGTTAGGTTAAACGAGGGACTTATTGAGGGAGGGTATTCAGTATTCGATTCTCGTCCCGAATATGTAAAAAACCTATAACCAAAATTTTTGAAGTAATTGTCCAATAAAATAAATCATCATGAACACTGAGCGCGCAACAAGTGAACTTGTAAACAGAAACAGTACTTACATAAAGTAAGTCGCGTTGCAAAACATGCGCCGATCTTGCCGAAAAGGATAGAGTGCGCTTAAGCCCGCTAAGCCGTAACCCGTAAGCGTAAGCGTTTTTATGGTTCTGTCTGTTATTTATTAGTGTTTTCGTTTCGTTTATATGTTTGTTAGGTTCATGTGAGTATACACTATTATGGGTTTGAATATGTCCCTCGTTTAACCTAACATACTGTATATAGGTACTGAATATTACACAATGTTTTTGCGTAGGAGGAATATTTGAAATGAGCTGTCCAGCTAAATCAAACTATAATTTCAGATACATGATTATATGAGAAAATGTCAAGTCGTATAATCGCTTAACACTTTAAACGCCATGGCAGTCACTGGTGACCGACATTAGCGGAGGATTTGCCTTCAACAGTTTTTTATTGGCAGTCAAAGCCTTAAAGACTAATTAGTAGCTCACATGAGGTATAATGTAACGCCCACTTTATACCATGAGCCGATTGCTATACAACAGCCTATAAGTGCCCACTACCGAGCTCTACTCACACGCAAAAGGTTTAAGCATTATAATCATCACGCTTTATCATACACTGGACACAATTCCAAACATCGCGCTATTACTTACTGAGAAACTTACGAATAATGGAAATGTACACAATAATTTTAGATTATGGGGCCCTGTTGTAGCTCAAAATCAGTCGAGCAACCTCATCGAACAGTTACGCGAATAACCCAAACAACTATATTAATTTAGTATGTCTCAATATAATACAAAATAATTACTTCAATGGATGATGTTTCAACAAATGATGACAATATATATATATACAGGAATATGTACAGTACATACATATATACTTACATATCCTTAGTTCTAATTCGGTTAGACATGTAGGCAATACAATAGAGACGTTAGACAACTCTGCTAACCGTTTGTTTTAGTATTATGACGAAAGACCATCTTCTGAAGTGACAATGTACTATTTGTAAATCTGGGGCATATTTTGAGGTGATTTTGGCAGTGTTAGACCTGAGTGTCTTCAACGCTCAAGTGAATAGGTCGCTTATGGGCAGGGTGCTCCATTGTAGGCCACATCATCGCTTACCCACTAAGCAAGATAGTGGTCATATGGCACATATTTTCAATATCAAAAAAAAGATTTGGTAGGTAACAGTCATGGTGCCTCAGGTGTTAAAAGTGTACAATGGTTACAGTGACCGATATGAAACAGCAATATAAAAATCGCTTAAAACGTTTAACTAATTGAAATAAACGACAGACATAGGTTTGTGTTTATTAATAAATAATGATCAAACAAATAAAACTACCCTGGTAGGGCTAAACATTTTAGTTTTTTTATAGTATTAGCCTGTAAACTAGCAGACGGATCACCTGACGGTAAGCAATCAAAGTGACGCCCATAGACACCTGAAATACCAGAGACGTTACAAGTGCGTTACCGGCCTTTGGGAATTGGGGATTTGAGGATTGCGGTGGATTCGTTTGTTAATTTTAAAATCCTTCCCCAATCTCCCGAATTCCTGAATCCCCAACGATCCTCAAACTCCTAATCCCCAAAAGGCCGGTAACGCACATGTAACGCCTCTGGTGTTCCAGGTGTCTATGGGCGACGCCGATGGCTTACCATCAGGTGATCCGTCTACTCGTTTACCGGCTTATGCCATAAAAAAATCTGTAATTTTGTTCCGACAGGTCCTGTCCTTTCACACTATAATTCTTTCAACCTTAATCATCTCAAAATACGACCTTAAATGTTTTTAAAGTAACAAATTCATGAAAGCTTTGCCCTGAAAGCCTGAAACACTGAAGATAGTCTTTGTGATGCAAATGCAAAGAGACTAAAGAATAAAAATGTATGAGACGAGAGATGATTATCATGAATACCTAGAAACGTGTTGAAGACTAGACATACCTGAAACTGGGTTTTTGATAACCGCATAAATTATAGTATCTAAGTGAATTCTAAGAATGCGAAAAATACCTTTTCTAAAAATCTATAGTCCATCTGTTTAGGTAATTAACTAAAGGTAAACAAACAAAACCACGTGACACAGAGATACTTAACCTTCTATTACTTCAAATATTTCTCGTGTTTTAATTTAAACTAAATACACTTTAAAATTGTTCATTTGTCACACACACATACAAGCACAAATGCCTAAATCGTACAAGAGCCTAGCCTATGGGTCTATTTCATTATCATGTTTAAATAGAAACTATTCTGAATCTGATGTACGATTTCTTTCTTGTACGGATATGTGTCTTTGGGCCAAGTTTCTTCAATATATTTAAACACATTAATTACAAACGATGAATAACCCAAACTTAAATAACTTAATAACAAAAACAAAACAAAGAAACAAGATAAATTCAACAAAATAGGAACGCGAGCGCAAACGACGAGAGAGCTGTCAATGGCCCAACTAAACGTAATACACGCTACTTTCATTGTCGCGCTACATCTTAATTGTAGAGGTACTCTTTAATTTGACAACATTATCTAATGCTTCGTTCTTAAAGAAAGGTTTTGGATACCTGGGATTTTAGGCTCTTTATGGTGTCTATTGTAATGAAATATTACCTATATTATTTAATAAATATTATTAAATTATTATGCTCAAGCAGATATATATAATATTTACTAAGAAATAAGTGAAAAGGAACAGAAACATAACATTTAATAGAGAAAACTGTCGTAAAAATGGAAACAATTTTATTTTCTTATGAAGTATTTCGAGTCATGGAAATGTCAACTATAAAGAACTCTTTTTATGGTTTGTTTACAAATAGTTAACTACCTAAACAGAAGGAGTATAATGAAAAATATTTACATTGCGTTTGATTCGGTTTCATGCAAAGAAATGGCTTTTGAAGATTTCTCTAAAAGCCTAACTGAAAATTTTAAATGAAGAACAAAAATTTGCGTAAATATTGAAATGGGGTAGAATGGGCAATCTAGTTCCTAGTGATCCTATCTAGATTTAACCTGGGTCAGAAGCTTGTCCAATGTCGCCGTACATGAAACAGAATATTTTACAGAAAAAGAGAAAATACACAAAGAAAAGTAACACATAACAGTATAGATAATATATGTAGATACAAAGAAAAATTTCCTTCTTCATTGTCATATTGCGCAGGAGTCTCATTATTGTTACGAAAAAAAAGTAGAACAGTAGAAAAAACACTATCATAGATCTGATAATAGTAGCAAAAAATAATTACGATGACAGTAAATCACGCGATTCAGTCGTACAAATCTTTACAAGCTTTATTCTGTAATTTCATCTGTTTACTGTATTATATATTAAGACATTTCCAAATACATAAAACTACAGTACATTTTATCAAAGAAGACTTCACTTGACTATTTTGTTTTTATCCTAATTATATCATCATTGTCCTTTTATAACCATCCTCCTCACGTGCACACGCTAGCACATCAACCAGCTCCAATCTATCCAATTGATTTAATAGACTTTCAACTTTACGCATTTAGAAATACTTATCAAAATCAATCTGGTAGATTGGAGTTGGAAGACTTGCCGTCTGTGCTAATGGAATCAAGGTGGAATTCGTTCCAGGTACTCACAGCTCCTTCCCTCGTTTGACGCTGGATGACAGGAGTGCGTGGTGCAGGGGATGGGGATGGTGCACGTGTGGCCATCGAGGACCATCAGCTGGTGATAGAGGCCCCGTGCCTGGAGAACTGCAACGGCCTGACCCGACCTGGGAGAAGGAAGAAAAATAATTGTGAGATGTAACATTGATGGTGTTTAAGAAAATCCTAGAAATATTTTGATGATTTCACGTGATAAAAACGTAATTATGGCAAGCTGACACAAGTTTTATTCTGTTTGAAATTTTATGGCCTATAGAAAGGTACGTGTTTGTATCTAGTAGAAGACTTTTCAGTTCAAGCTTTGACCAGTAAAGCAAGCCAACTAGTAAATTAGAAAAACAATTCGGAAACTATAAATATTCGACATCTTTGCCAGAATTCCTAATATTTTGCTATTGAGGTCATCATGGAAATAGGTGCTACCAGAAATTCCATGAAAGTATGGACGTGGCAGTTAAGATTACAGTCCCACAACCTCAATAAAACCTGCGAAACACAATCTAACAATGGAAACCGTAAAATCGTCGACAATGACATATCATTAACATTTTTTTTTTTGCAAAGAAACCTCTTTCGATGGACTCGATAAAAATATCGATACAGACGACATCACTCGAGAAACGGTTAATTTAAAATTTCACCTACTTGGCTTTTACCCAAAAATTCGTTAACGTGTCATTAAGGACGTATAGACTATAATCGATAGCTTTACGAGTTTTTTTACATCACGATTACACATAACGGGGCTACCGCAAGGCGCGGTTCTGGAGCCAAAAAATATTTGTATAGAAGTGATGTTTGCTTATCTTTTGATTATAACTTCAGGTCATACTAATTTATGCCTTTCGAGCAATCATATTCTCAAATATTTTTTTAACTAATCTATCTCTTGTCGTACAAATGATAAGGGTTGAATGTGAGACATGCTCTAAACCATTCCATGATAAATTATAACAATATTTTATTGTAAACACACTTGGACATAAAACACTTGTATCTACAGCAGTAGCACTGTAGTACGTTTTATAGACAAAAGTTCAGACAAGTTTGCGTCAATTGGAACTTCTTTATATCATAGGACAATGGTACAAAAAAGTATTGAAAGAGTGTTTTTTGCAATTTATCACATAAAACATCTAGTCGTAGCTATCAGTGCGCGTACGCTGGAACAAGTTTTGCTTAGTACGTTAGTACAATGGCCTTTGGATCGACCGAGTGATCCATCCATCTTTGTAGTTGGTTTAATACGAACTTGAGTTTTCTAAGCACATAAACTGCAGACCGATTTTAAATTCTAAAAATATTTGGATACAGTTCGTTTTCAACTGGCTGTAATTCCTAAAAAGGATATGTACTATGAGAACATTCCTTGTCATTACCTATGATATTATAATACATGTAGTTGATGAAGTTATGGCCGAGCTCCGTAGTTTTATAGAAAATTTTGCAATCAAAAACTACAAGTTAATTTACAGAGTGTTAGAACCACTTGTTATCGACTAGATTGAACTGGATAGTTGACTGCAAAAAGAGACTTATTACAATGAGAAAACCTGTTTACTTATTGTAATAACAGACTCATCATCATCATCATTTCATCCAGGATTCAAAGGTCCTAAATTAATATTGTATCCTACGAATGTATCAAAAAACACTTCAACTAAAAACTTCAAAACTATACAAGAAAAGAAATTGCACTCCTAGCAATATAATCAAAACTAAAGTTTCACAGTACTGAGAGAGGAGGTCGGAGATATTTGTATCGGATGGGAAAATATCAAAATAACAAAGTTCTGTTTAAAGTTCAAAAGACAATAACATCTGCTAAGAATTGTTTATATTTCGCATCGTTTTGGTTTGGAAACTTTTGTTTTGAATTTTATTTACTTTGTTGGTCGACAAGAAAATGGCGATCCGTAAGCAAAGGTTAGTTTTCTTCAATGGTTAAGTTAAATTGCTTCAGTTAGGCCATTACCGAAAAATTTAAACCCAACTGAATTGAAGGATCTACGTCCTATTAGCATTTTGCCGTGTTTGTCCAAGCTGTTGGAGAAAGTCGTTAGTCAACAGTTGATTCAATTTTTGGAACAGAATAGTATTCTACCTGACTTACAATCTGGGTTTAGGAGGCAACGCAGTACGTCTACTGCTTTGCTGGACGTTACGGATAATATTCTGGTAGCTCAGGATCAGGGAATGTGTACAGTGCTTGTCTTGCTGGATTTTTCCCGCGCATTTGACGCAATAAATATTCCCCTATTATTGTCCAAATTGAGTTATTACGGTTTTGCGCCTAGTGCCGTGCAGTGGTTCCGCAGCTACCTCACGAATAGAAAGCAATTTGTCGATTTGCATCTGAGTGATGGCACTACTCTTAGATCATCCTATATGACAGTAGAGAGAGGAGTGCCTCAGGGCTCCATCTTGGGTCCGATTATTTTTATTCTCTATTGTGCAGATATAATTAAATGCATCCATAAATGTAAATACCACATATACGCCGATGATGTCCAGGTTTACATATCTTTCCGTCCAGATGAGTATCATGATGTCATTAAGGATCTTAACGATGATCTACACACAATTGCCACCTGGTCTGAGGAGCACTGCTTGTCATTGAATCCAACAAAAACCAAATATTTGGTATTTGGCTCAAGACAACAGCTTGCAAAGCTACCTCCATCATTTGACCTGAGATTAATGGGCGAGCAAATTGAGCGAGTGTATGAGGCAAAAAATTTGGGGCTGGTATTGGATAAAGACTTGCGTTTTGAGAGACATGTGACAGAGTCTGTTAGAAATTGTTTCTATCGCCTGAAGGTCTTATACAGAATGCGACCGTACCTATCAGTGGCATTACGGGAGCGGCTGATAGAGACCTTAGTTCTTTCTAGGTTAAACTACGTAGACACGGTGTATGGTCCACGCCTGTTAGCACGTACAGATCGGCTCATTCAAAGGGTCCAAAATGCTTGCGCTCGTTTCTGTTACAACATTCCTTGCAGAACCCATGTAACACCATATCTGAACGAACATTTCATATTAAAAATGAAATCCAGACGCAAGCTGCATCTGGCCTGCCTTTTATTTGGTGTAGTTAAATACCAGAAACCGGACTACTTATTCCAAAAACTAAAATGGCTTACAGGCCGGCGGGAATGTGAAAGAAGGCAATGTTCACAGCAACTCACGACCAAGTCATATGGTACAGCCGCTTTTAGGGGCAGCTTTCGCTATGCGGCTTCCAAAGTGTGGAATAACCTCCCACCACCTATTAGAGGGACAAATACAATAGGTGCATTTAGAAGACGCTTGCGACAATACCTCATCGATACACAGCGAAGGCTTGATATGGTGGTGCAAAATACCTCAATTATATAAGTAATGTACCCGTGCATTCTGTTCATACACACGCAATATAATTTTTATCATATTTAATAAATCTTTTTTGGCTAATTACTATACCCTATTATTATATGTATGTATGTATTATGGTATAACTATATAAATAACTTAATAATTTTATAATACACTTCACACGCTACTCTGCATTTGCTGCTTTGCGTCCGTTGCGTCACAGCCACAGGTTCAGTTGAAAACCAGCGTCAGGCACTAGATGTCTGGCATTTATGCTGAACTGGACCTTTTTTGGTGCAGCTGTCGGGCACATGATTATTGTTGGTATATTTAATTTTTAAATTTTGTATATACCTACCTACATCTATTTATGTTTTTTCTTTTAATTTTTTTTTTTAATTCACTTCTAATTTTTTGTTTGCATTGTATTTGTTGTATTGTGTTTGTGCCTGGTGTTGTACCAAATAAATTATTTTTCTTTCTTTCTTTCTTTCTTTCTTTCTCTAAGGTTTTTCTATTCATTTATAGATACAAGATTTGTATTATAACTTTCGTGAGACATATTAAACAAATTATTATGTTTTCGGCTTATTCACGTAGTAATTCGACGAGGAACTCGACTAGTTTCAAGCCATGCTAGAGGCTCATATTCATGAGCAGCATTTCGCGACCCGCGACCAGTCCAGTTCCTCGTCAAATAATTACGTGAGTAAGCCGAAAACATAATAAGATACAACATTAATGATCAGGCATTAGGTTTGTTCGCGCAGTACTCCGCCATTTGTGAACCGATTTTCAAAATTCTTGTTTTGTTTAAAAGGGTATACTCCCGAGATGGTCCCATTTTCATGAGATCACGATTTGATGATGGGGTCCTAGGGAAACCGAGGGGATCTTTCGAAAATTCTGTGGCCGAGTAATGCATATTATGTTTTTCAATTAGGGTTTTTAAACACTACAATTTGATAAGGGTCTGGAGTCGACCTGATGATGGAGCCGACAGACAGTGGAGGGAACTCCTCAGCGGTTTATTAAATGACAATTAGTATGTTTGATGTCGTACTACTCAAAAGCTACTCGATTTTAAGTCGCGTTTAAGTCTCGATCGATGACAGAGATAGCACGATATTTAAGAACAAATTAAAATTGAGTAGCCTTTCATTATTCGAGTATAAGTATAGTTAATTGGATACATGCCAACTTCAATACTTTTTACGAACTGTCAAAAACGACAGTTTTTTTATGAATTTTGTACGAGATTGTGTATTGTGACGTCACGTTTTTTTTAGCGTCAAACAGCATATTATTATTATTTAATTTGCTGGAAACATACTAAAATTTAACTGGTCATAAAATGAATTGATAAAAGTGTGATTATTTTTTTAATATTTTATTGTATTGTACAGTCGAAATAATTTATATTTGATTAAGAAAAGTACCATTTTGTATAGAAAGTAATTAAAGCTTTGTCTTTGTTGTCATATGCCTTTCCTAGTGTGGGCTGTTTGAAACGTTTTTATAAATATAAAAATACTCAGAGACATATAATAATTACATTATTCTTTCGAAAACAATTTCTAAGAAGAGAAGTAGATTAAGTCTTAAACTATCGACAAAATTGTTAAAATGGAATCCTCCGCTAGCATCGGGCATCATTGTCTGACACGGCATCCAATGTGTAAGTAACTAAGAAACGACTCTAAGTACGGCCTTTAGACAAACATTGAGTGACGATGTTCAATTTCTTTTTTATTTACCTTTAATTCAATGCCATCTTTGTTTAAATTCACGGGTCGTGATCATAGTAAACAAGGTTACGTCTTTACACTCCATGGTAAGATTTTTTGTAATTCCGGGCAAACATACGGAAGTTTAGCGTATAATGACATTACGGCATTTTTGGTTCTAGTAACGAGAATCATCACATTTAATAACATGTATTTCCTGAAGGAACATATAATTTTTTCATTGCATTCATGCAAGTGCGACTGCCGGGCAAGGGGTCTCGGGTTCGATTCACAGGTAGGGCAAAGATTTACTGGGTTTTTAAAAAATTCTCAGTAGTAGCCCGGAGTCTGTAATTGTGACCGGTATATGGCAATAGGCTCACCCCCTATTACATGGGACTCATAACATAAATAGTGAAAAGTGGGTGTTATATTATATGCCTACAGTGGCATAATATACACCTCTGCCTACCCCTTCGGGTTAAAAGCGTGATGTTATGTATGCATTCATGTTCTAGAGTGGAGGCCGCGTTTAGGCAAACGTAGTGTAGGGCGCTCTCCAGCTGGGTGGAGTGACGATATCCGCAAAGTCGCTGGTAATGGTTGTTGCGTAAAGATGAAGACCGAGCTTAGTGGCGTGCCATTGGAGAGGCCTATGTCCAGCAGTGGATGAGAACATGCTATTGTTGATGATGATTTAAAAAAAACGTTCGTTCAGTAGAGATTCTCTTATACCCCGAACGGAACAACATACATTGCTCTAGAAGATTTAATAAATTTCTATTGTATATTATCTTATGGCTAAATAGAAGATGAAATATACTGTTCAATTTTCTATGCAATTTCCAACACAGACACCTTGCCTTTTTGTTAAGATATATCTTCGATTCCCCTTAACCTGAACCAAAAACGTACATCGCATATATTGCACGAAATCCATAAGATGAATGTTCACGGAAAAAGTGGATCATGCTGAATATGATTTGTTACAGCAGAAAAGGGCGTGAATATCGAGACGATGACAGATGTGAGAAACGTGACAAACTTTGTACCTGTTATTCTCTGAAGAGATAGGCAGTTAATAACCTGATTTTTAAACAGAGATTATTGCCATACTCTTAGAGCGGATCTAGGTCACGGAAAAAGTTCAATCTAGCCTATTTCGATGTCATAATTTATAGGTTTTGATGTATGTTTTTTGTTGAGGTTTGTTTGAGGTATGTAATTTATAGGTATGTACATTCAGCAGTGGATATATCATGATATTTCCAATTCTCAGTCTCATTCAATCAAACAAACATAACATAACATCACGCCTTTTATCCCCAAAGGGGTAGGCAGAGGTGCACATTATGCCACTGTACAATGTAACACCCACTTTTCACTATTTATGTTATGAGTCCCATGAAATAGGGAGGGTGAGCTTATTACGATACACCGAGCACAATTCCAGACTCCGTGCTACTACTGAGATTTTTTTAAAAACCCAGAAATACTTTGCCTGACCCGGGAATCGAAACCGAGACCCCTTGCAGTCGCACATGCGACCTCTCGGCCAACAAGGCAGTCAATCAAACAAAATGATAATATAACGCCACTTCTAAAGAATCTTATACCTAAATGGTAATTTGACTTTGATTCTCAACACTTTAAAGTCAACAATGATCATTCATAAACAGAAATAATCTAACACAACAATCTTCTAGATTAACGAGTCGTTTCTAATTAACCGAAACGGCAATGAATGAGATAAAGCAATTAACTAAACTACCTATTCATAAACACTAAGTAGACACATCAAGCTATGCAAAACCATTATAAACTGAACTTTGAATGTGGAGAAATACTTATAAAGCGAGATCATGATAAATTGGTTAACTATAGCTTGATGGGTACACAGATATCTGTTTACACACACAACTGCATGATTACATGCATTATCTGATATCTAGTATTAATTAAATTGTGAATAAATAAGGTAGCTTAATGGCCAAACGTTAATTAAACATATACAACCGTTTTGTTATTCCCCAAAGGGTTAGACGTATTTATACAACTACTTTTCGCCTCTAACGTTAATTAGTTCCAAATGTAATGGAGTAACCTCGTCTATTTAATTGAAATTAAAACTGTTATTACTGAAACTACACAGTTAACGGGGCTGCTTGGTGGTAAAGTGGTCACCGTAAATCATCAGTACTTTGTCAACCATGAAGCCAACTATTTAATTGTGCCATTATTAACAAGGCTGATCAGTGAGCTTCCCGAAATTAGCAGAACCAATACCTATTATCTATTCTTAATTTTGACAAGCTTTTATTTGAAGGCAGAAAATCTTCCAATGACTTTTCCCGCCTTGGGTTAGGCGAGAGGGAATGTCAGATTCTTACTGACTAAAAACCACCATTCCCTACTTCTGCACTCCGAGCCGGAGTCCCAGCAACCCGTTAAGTTGGCGCGGCTCCGTATCGGCATCAGCCCTATTGGGCCCCATCAGTGGTGGCCTGAGCGCTGTTCGATTCTCAGGTAATTATAGGCTGGTTACTTCAACGATCACACTATACATAATGTGAATATTACAAGTCTTCATACTTTATTACAAGTAATGATAAAAGTAGTACTATAAATATGTTAAATTGGAAGGCGGACATTGAATCTTATATGCAAACAGCTACACCATTTGGATGCAAAACATAACGTACAAGGTTGGCGTGGATGGCTTGCAGACTGCTGTACTAGTCGTGTTGGATAGTACATTTATCGAAGAAAGATACAGGCTATAAAACATCACACAACGATTAATAGGAGCCGAGAAGAAGCTAGTTTAACAATACACCGTGTGTGTGGGAAAGCCATAGCTTAGGCACGAATAGGCCGGCTCGACCGGAGTAATACCACGGGCTTGCAGAAAATCGACACTTGTGATGTTTTGTTGTGTGGGTGAGGTTACCGGAGGTCCAATCTCTCCAATCCCCAACAATCCTCAAATTCCTAATCCCCAAAACACCGGTAACATAATTGTAACACCTCTGGTGTTTCGGGTGTCCATAGGCAGCGCCAATTGCTTACCATCAGGTGATCCGTCTATTCGTTTACCGGCTTATTCCAAAAAGTCAAACCTTAACTAATGAGATTCGCCACAAATACCAACAAAGATCTAAAAGCTCTATTCTCAAGGTTTTTGTTAAAAGTCTCACCTTGACAGTGCTTTGACTCCGTGAGTCACAAACACAGCATGTCCATAACAGTTCGCCAGGGGCGTTTGTTATTGTTTTTATGTACGAACCCGTTTCATTTGTTATACTTCTGTGTTTTTTGTTGCGTCACCGCAAACCATGTTGAAATAGTCGTTCATATTATGCTAAATGACTTAAAAATTTGTTGCTTTTATAAATTAGTCATGAGTTTATTAGACTGTATGTATGTTAGTTTTGATTTATTCACCTGTTTCAAAGTATTATTCAACTTGTTAACGCCTTAAAACATCAAGTTTTCGTAAGCATTAGAAGATATAGTTTCCCATTTAAATCGTAGAACACCGTAAAAACACATTAGTGACTGTGAAATTAAGTAAAAAACCATTAAAATGCAAACTAACTTGTTCAAACATCCCCATTTCACTCTAATAAATCAATATCGTCGTCACTCAATCAAACAAAAATAGAAACTTAACTTTCAACACCAAATAAACAAACAAACGAGTTTTAAAAATCTCGATATTCTCACTCGATAAATTCGGAATGGAAAAGTTTATAGATAATGACACCACAAGCAGATGGACACGGATGATATTACAGTCATGTGTCAAAAATATAAATAAAATAAACATATTGGAATGAATCTGTTAACTGATAATACAGAATGCAAGATATTTGGTAAAAAGGAGTTAAAAAAACTGCCTCATTGGCCGAGTGGTCGCAAGTGCGACTGACGGGCAAGGGGTCTTGGGTTCGATTCCCGGGTCGGGCAAAGTATTACTGGGTTTTTATAAAAATCTCAGTAGCAGCACGGAGTCTGGAAATGTGCCCGGTATATGGCAATAGGCTCACCCTATTACATGGGACTCATAACATAAATAGTGAAAAGTGGGTGTTACATTGTACAGTGGCACAATGTACACCTCTGCCTACCTCTTCGGGGATAAAAGGCGTGATGTTATGTTATGAGTTAAAAAAAGTAATGTTGTTAAGTCACTTAATATCTCTCAAGAAAACAAATTAAAGTTTGACAAAGATGTCTACTAAACCACTTTTAAATTTCATTTCTTTAATTTCCTAATTAAATAATGTGGGATTAAGAATTAAAGTCCAATCAGGCCAAGGTCAGCTTTGGGGGCAGGTCATGGACTTGCCCTATGTCGGTAAAACTTTCTTAAGCCAAGGTATATACCGGCCTTACCTATTTTCGATAACATTTCTAACGTTCCATATTCCATGTTCGGTATATTGGGATGAACGACAATGCAACTGTAACTATCTTTAGGCCTGTTTCAGAATGTCTGGAGATTGTTTCACTATGCTATGTTCCATATAGAATTAAAAACATAATTTATAAGAAGTATCTATCACATAAGTTTCTCGGGTCCTTGTACGGAGGTAGTGAAACAAGCGGTTAGTTTTGCACAGATAACTAGAGGTAGAATCTCAAGAATTCGTTCGATAATACATTCTATGTGTTCGTTCTAGGCTTTCAGTACATCGAATATCGTCGACACGCTATTGAACATTCAGTTTACTGGTATTTATGGGAAAGATTATGTCCAAAAATGGATAAAAACCTATCGTAATGTACTTAAATTATGAGACTTATTAAATTACCCGAAATTAACATTAGTCCGTATATAATTGATACCTTATCTACTGCTCTATCATTTAAAGAAAATCTGACAGAACATAATGGTTAAATAAATTTAGATTTTATCTAAAAATAAGGATAATACATATGTCAACAGCACAGTCGTATACAAACAAACAAACACAAACGGTAATTAATGGTCTATTACACGGTACGTGACGCGAACGCGGTTACCGAGCTTAAGACGATGACGATACGTGAAGGACTGGTCTAACATTATCTGTGGAATAATAGAAAAGAAACTGTAATTGCCTGACTGTCTTTCTTTATGGGATAGGGCGGCGAACGAGCTAACAGATCACCTGATGGTAAGTGATCAGTGCCCCACATAGACACTCGCAACATTAGAAGAGAAATGCGTTGCTGTTCTTATGCCCAATCTTAATTTTTCTTAGGTAGATTTGCTTTGAAATGACGTGGGGTTATGGGGTAAGATGAAGCAAGAAGCTCAAAACTGATCATGTTGAACTTCTATAGACGGCTTATAGCCAATTAGAAGACAGGAAATTAAGTCTAACTAGAAAAAGATATGCATAAAAGCAGTGGCGTGCACAGATTTTCGAGACAGGGTAGGCAATTATATTGGGTAATTCATTCGCTAAAAAATACGAAATCAGCTGGTTACGACGGCATCACAACAGACGTTATTAAATATGTGGCTCGTTATATTGCTCTGCCTTTGGCTCACATTATTAATCTGTCTTTTGAACAGGGTTGTTTTCCTGATAGATTGAAATTATCGTTGATTAAACCTTTACACAAAAAAGGTACAAAATCAGACGTCAACAATTATAGGCCAATAGCGTTAACTCCAATATTATCAAAAATATTCGAAAAAATAATGTACAAGAGATTGCTTAAATACTTGGATAGATTTGAAATTTTAGTTCCGCAACAATATGGATTTAGACAGAATAAATCGACTACCATGGCAATATTTACCTTAGTAAAAAACATAATAGAAAATATTAATACAAAAAAACCATCCTGTGCCTTATTCCTAGATTTAAGTAAAGCATTTGACCTCGTTGATCATATCAGACTTATAGAGAAACTTGAAAAATATGGTGTTAGAGGCCCTGCAAAAAAATGGTTTCAGTCGTATTTAAGTAACAGACAACAGATAACAAGGGTAGCTAAACTTAGTAAAGTAACAAATACTATTGAAGATTTTGATTCTGTTCCACTTACTAATGGCTGTGGCGTGCCTCAAGGTAGTATCCTGGGGCCGCTACTATTTCTTGTGTACATTAATGACCTACCACAGTCAATAAGTCATCAGTGTGTTCTCTTTGCTGACGATACTACTATTATCATAAAGAGTAATGAACCCCAAAATTTGAGTATTCAGGTCAACAAAGCATTAGGTGAAATTATGAAATGGCTAGATACTAATAAGTTAAAAATAAACATCCCTAAAACTAATGTAATCTATTTTAAAACATGGAAAAGTAAGCCCGTACAAATTGATGTATCATATAATAATAATGTTATAGAACAAATACATTGCTCTAAATTCCTGGGTATAACAGTAGATGAAAATATTACTTGGAAAACTCATATTGCAAATGTATGTGTAAAAATCAATAAATTTGTCTTTGCTTTGAGAAAAATTACATGTATAACATCCATGCAAACTGCCTTAATGGTATACCATGCATACGTTTGCTCAGTTATCCGCTACGGTATCATTGTATGGGGAAACTCTTCGGATATATCACGAGTGTTCATTGTCCAGAAGAAGTGTGTTCGTGCAATGTTTAATGTTGACTGGTGTGATTCATGTAGACCCTCATTCCAATCAAATAGCCTCTTAACGGTTCCCTGTATTTATATTTACGAGATTTCTAAATTTGTGAAAAATAATCCTCAATTTTTTGTGTCTAACAATAATGTAAATAAAAGGAAAGCTACTCATCTAGAATTTCAGTTACCTGTTCCTAGATTAGAGTTATTTAGACGAAGCTGTATTTACATGGGTCCCTTAATATATAACTCTTTACCAAAAACTATCTCCGGACTACCTTCAAATAAATTTAGTGTAATGCTAAGAAAATGGTTATGTCAGCAATGTTTTTACTCAGTTGACGAATTTCTAGCAAAAAACCCATGTAAATTCTACAATTGTGAGCGATCTGTGAGGTATAGACTGTAAACTTATAATTTAGATAAATTGTTAAATGTTCTATTTCTGTGATAAGTATTTGAACTGTATAAAGATTTGCATGTCGCCAAGCGGCAAGATGTATATGGCACCTTGACTATGTTATTATTATCACCATTATGTACCTACATTTTATGCAAATAAAGATTCTATTCTATTCTATTCTATTAAATATCGTATGATTGAACCCCTCCCCCCCGCCGGTCATACAATCATACTCACACAAGACAGGTACATGTACAGAATACATTTTGAAAAGTGCGTTCAAGAATATTGTGGTTTAGTCTGTCGCTAAATTACATACATTGACATCTATCGTATTTTTTGTGAACTACTTCATCAGCTATGGAATAAGCCAACAAAACTTACAAATAATTTGAACATCTATTAATTATACTAATAATGAAGCATAAATTTGATGAACCAAATTCAATTATCGAATTGCTAAATCTATTCAAAATCATAATATATTACGAATTTAAAAACGTAGGTACCTACCAACAAACAAAACAATAACAAGCGCGGTCGGCTGTGGCCGAGCCGGGTATAAGCGGTACATTTGTTATTTCATTACATAATTATTAATAATAAATTAATATGTAAATCAGTACAACCCGAAGTCTAAGTTGATATTTTTAAGAATTATCAAACAAGAAATTCAAATAAAAGATCCATTATAGTACATAATATTTACATTACCTACCTTTGACTTGGGTCAATTCTCGTAACTTGAGTACTGCCTATGGTCATTACCTGAATCTAGTCGTTGTAGGACACATTTTTGCGAAAACTTACTGTTTTTAACTTTCAACAAACACAAAAAATTATCTATTATCAACACAAACTTCACAATCGAATAATATAGGTACTTGTACTAGACACTGATAAACAAATACACTATTTGTAAAACCTACACATACATTTAACTACTTCTACACATATTTATGCCACTTTATGTTTAAAACTAATTCCTTATAATTTAAACGAAAACATAAACAAAGCGATCGCACATCACATGAAAACAATATGGCCGAAAACATTGGAATGAATTGAACCCATAGTAGTCAATTGAGTGTTTATTATAAAAAAAATATAGCTATAACATTAAGGCAACCCAGTGTTTAATTATAAAAAAACAAAACGTTAATTTACCTAAGTCAAATGGAATTCCGTCATTGTCTTATTATTATTTTCCAATAAGAAACATTCGTTGATAATCATTTGAAACTTTGAGTAGCGGCAACTTGACGTTTTGATAACTTCCTTTTAACTTTTAAAATAATAAAGTCAACTCCTCGTTTAAAGTTTCTATAAACCGACAACGCGTAAAAATGTTAAGATTTAATTAAAATACCTGAAACATATTTTTTTAGTATGCATAATTATAAAAAGACATTCGCATTATATCGAACGTGTTCAGAAGTTTTAACAAAAAATTCAATAGATGGCGCAGATTCATAAATTTAAAAGGCCGGCAGCAATGAATTTTTTGCGTTTATGAATGGTTATTCTCTGCTGTGACCATAGTCACGTGACCTTCACGCATGCGCTTTGCATACTTTTTGTGACGTCACAGTCAACAACCAAGATTAAGGAATAGTAGCGCATGCGTGGTGCGTGCGGGGCGCATTCATTGCTTTACAAAGGCGTGCGGTCCGTGTATAGTATATATGATAATGTGAATGTATATTTATGTTAGCCGTTTTTTTACAAACTTTTGTTTTATTATTGAATCTTAATAAACGCGTTTGTACATTTTATGTCAAGCAAAGCCTTTTTGCCTATATGGACTGCACGCCACTGCATAAAAGAGATTAAAAAAATTGGAATACATCAGACCCTACACAGTTTGCACCAAAATTGACTTTAAATTTGCCCAAATAGTGGTGCTTACAACACAAACGTAAGAAAAATAGATGTCCAGAAAGAAAGCTTGTCTTGTATAAATAACATAGCACTCTATAAACTCCATCGAAGTCAAGTAAACACCAATTTAAACTCCAGGGAAACTTGCAAACGGAATTAGGTTAGCCTTTAGATGCGAGTCCAGTAGGAATTTAACTTAGTCACACTGGCACATTAAGATACCCTAAACAGTCTTACTTTAGTAGCTTTTCAACTCTATCGTAACAGCAGAAGGTTGAAAATCATGTGTTCTTAGTTTTTATGTACGGGTTGTAATTTTTATTATACAGTATTTCTTCAGTGCAATGTGGATCAATAGCTCCTTCTCCTTCCAATTTCCCTAAGTATTGTAGAGAGCGAGTCTAGTCGAGTGGTTTCAAGTTAGGTAAAGTATTATTGGGATGTCTTCAGTTTTTCATGATCTAAGGCGGAATACGAGCAAACGAATGACGACCGGGCGGAATACGACCTGATGGTAAGCGATCGGTGCCGCCCATTGACAAACACAACTCCAGAGTAATGACAAATGCGTTGGCGGTTAAAAACCACCGCGACTTCGTTCTAGTTGCTTACCAGGTGATGCGTCTGCTCCTTCCGTCTCTCCTCTCGACTACCGTCAGGCTGCCTTCTTGTTCAGCCTACTCAGGCTGAACAAGAAGACAGGATCCTTACTAATATTACAAATCAGAAAGTGAGTTTGTTTGTTTGTTCCGCTTTCACGCCGAAACTACTAAACCGATTAAATAATAGGGTATTTTATATCCCGGAAAAATTGATATTCTAGAGGGAAAACGAAATTATTGGTATAGATGGCGCTGTGTGTATTGGTATATGTTACATAGGCTACATTTTATCCTTTTGTGACGCGAGCGAAGCCGCGGGTAAAAGCTAGTAAGTTTATACATGCCCGAATATTGAAAGGTTCCAAAATCAGTTAATTTGAAGTTGCACTTACATATCGTGCCATCTCAGTCATTTTACAAAGAATTTGTAGAGACAGAACTACCTATACTTAAAATTGAGATTTCAGTATTCGGGTGTTAATCAGTAAGTCTAGTATTTTGATTGAAATTCTTCACAAAAAAATCACAGGCGTAAGTCAGTTGCATATTGCATAGTACGTGAAGGTTTTTCCCAGCATTGCATGTACCTACATAACTTATGCATACCATTTTTCTATTATTATTTTTATGCGGAAATGGGAAAAATGCGTGAATAAAGTCTCTAAACTATTTGATGTAAGCATAGTATAGTCGTGGAATCGGAAATTCTTTTTTTCGGATTTTTTTTTTTTTGATAAATAAAGCTACCCAAAGTCACTATTCTAAGGAACGGACAAAGTTACAAGCAGAAGCTAGTTAGTAATACCTAAACACGTTATACTAACAGCATGCATAAATATCATTAATTTAACGGTTAGGAAGTCGTATACCACATTTATTGGGCTCGCTGCCATCGCAGCGGTAAGTCCCCTCTTTGAGGAGTGGCTTGAGAGACGCTACGGCGTCCTCACCTAGCGCCTGACGCAGGTCCTCACCGGACATGGAAGTTTCGGGAGGTACCTGTGTCTGATGGGGCGGGAGGAAACGCCCGGGTGTCATCACTGCGAGGACCGCCCTGAGGACACGGTGGAACACACGGTGGGAGAATGCCCTTCGTGGGCTGAGCACCGCCGTGTCCTCAGGGAAGTGATCGGCGAGTGCGACCTCTCGCGTCCGGGCCTAGTGCAGGCCATGATGCGGAGCGAGGGGGATTGGGATGCCGTCTCCTCCTTTTGCGAAGCAGTCATGCTAGCTAAGGAGGAGGCGGGACGCGTGAGGCAGCGAAGCGCTGCCTCCTCGCAACCCAGCCATCGCGAAGGACACACCGGGCGTCGGGGATCGCGGGACGATCTCCGGCCACCGTAAGCGCGGGCCTGCGGACGGCGAGCATGGGTGGCTCCCCGTCCGACCAGAAACAGACCCGAGCGTACGGCGCGTCGCGTTCCGCGCGCGCCTCAAAGAGCCATCAGACCACCACAGATGGGGCCCAATAGGGCCGATGCCGATTCGGAGTCGCGGAGAACCTAACGGGTAACCGGGGCTCCGGCTCGACGTGCAGGAGAAGGAACGGGGTGGTTTTTAGTCAGTAAGAGTCTGACACTCCCTCCCGCCTCACCCAGGCGGGTCATTCGATGATTTTCCCCCCTTAAAAAAAAAATACCACATTTATAATAGTAGTACTTTCAGTTAATTTACAGCATTCTCCAAGTCTATTCTTAGAATGCAATATAGAAGGTATGAGGGAAATTGTTCAGCTTGTGAGTCACCAGGCTGAATCTAGCCATGGCGCTGAAATTACATTCATCCATAATATGAGACTGTGGATCGCCAATTGGCGATCCACAGTCTCATATTGCTATGATTCTTACGTACCTCTTTCGCTTCATCAACAGTCTTTTCATGCATGCTAGTATTGCTAGTCGATTTAAGAGTACTGTTAGAACCCCAATAATAATGCTTACTACATCGCTGACTTCCATTCTTGCCGTAATGCAAAACTGCCTACATATTAAAACTGCATCAATTGATGTCAAATACAAAATTCTACATCAACAATTATTTGCTATAAATAATCATTATTTTCTTGAATTCAGTGCAGTTTTAGTCTAGACTCTGGTGTTGATATAATCGTTATCTTTAGATCTAGCCCAACTTGTTGGTTCTCAGCCCAAATTCCTGATCTAGACCGGGACGTTATAGGCTTTCATTAGGGAAACCGCGCCACTGTGAATTGTAGACCAGGACACTTAATTCTGTAATACAGAATACACTTGTCCATAAACTAAGTTAAAAGGATGTGTGATCATAACTTTTAGCCCTTCTTTAAACTGTCAAACACCAAGCGGTCACCGGTGACCGCAACCTATTGTTCTATAATTGTGTCAACAAAACCGGTACTCGACGAGTTAATATATCACCAATTTCATGTTTTTTTTGCATAGAGCGGTAAACGAGCTGATGGATCATCCTGATTATATCCAATCAACGCCGCTCATGGACACAAATGCGTTGCCAGCCTTTTAGGGATTTGAAATTTGAGGATTGGGGATCTGTAATTGATAATTTGCATCAATTCCAATCTATCAATCAACATGAACATGATGAAATTTTACCAAAATATTCATGTTCATGTCGGTCAAAGTCGATGTGGTCAATAAGTGGCATCATGCTTGTATAAATAATAATTAACTGAATGACTAAGTCTAATGAATTAATTTGTAAGTCTATCAAATGAATCAGCCGTTTTACTATCTTATTCATCGTGTGAGAATATTTCATTGAATAAATATAATATTGCATTGATTGTCGAGAGGTCTGGAGAGACTAAGACAGAAGTGAATAGACTAGACTTACTGACAAGGCAGAATGTTCTTATATAAAATAAGGACTATAAATAACATACAACATACTGTAAATATTTCATCTCATGCAAAATATTTGATATCTATCCAGATAAATTACAAACGCACTTAATCTGATGTACTTGAAGATGTTAGATGTAAGGACAAAGACCGAAATACCAAGTGCAAGGGGAATTTATTTTCTACCAAGGTGTTTTGTGATATTTTCCAAATATTTTGAGAAAAAATAATTGAAAATATGTGTTTTGTTTAGAATTCAGTCTAATTAAGAAAAGGTCTAGTTACATTGACTGACTGGATGCATTATATGAATTACTTGTTTAATATGTACAAACTGTGCAAACACAAGAGAGATAATAGGCTGTTTTCCAAAATATGAGGCAAACAAACTACAGTAAATATCGATAAAATGTATACATAGACGAGAATTTTTTAATACTCAGACTATTTTACAAAGATGTGCGTCGGAGACAAAATCTAGTAGGTAATAAAAGAAAAGAAAATATATTATTTACAAGACCACTAGAACATACGACGACAAGCCGGCAATAATCTTAATTTTATACGTTAAAATATTTATAAATCACACAGACGAAATATCGCACCTGGCAGATACACTGAAAAGTTTTCTAAATCACATTTGTGACGTCATTGCAGCTAAATCGAGAGCTACAACCGTGTAATGGAGTGACAACACGTTTATCGTGGTATATGGTGACGGACTGACTGACAGACAATAAATTTATATTATAACTAGCTTCTGCCCCGCGGGTTCAGCCGCGTTCCCATGGGATAAAAAGTAGCCTACGTGTTATTTCAGACCATAATCTATCTTCGTTAATTTTATCCCGATCCCTTCAGCCGTTTTCACGTAAATAAGTAACAAACAAACATACACACAGACACACAAACTATCGCATCACTACATAGTATAAAACAAAGTCGCTATCCGCCGTCTTTCTATCCCTATGTATGCTTAGATCTTTAAAACTAAGCAAAGGATTTTGATGCGATTTTTTTTAATAGATAGAGTGATTCTTAAGGAAGGTTTATATGTACCTCTATAATACATGCATATTGCGCCCTTGCGAAACCGGGGCGGGTCGCTAGTTTATAATATTAGTAAGACAACATAACACTGAGGTCTTTAATTTAAACAAATATCTGATGAGACGACCATGAGTTACTGGATTTAATGTTACAGTCATCATTTTATCGAATCGGGAACAAACGAGCAGACAAATCAGCTGATGGTGAAACGATTAGCATTATCCAAGGAATTACAAACAGATTGCCGTCCTTTTAGAATACAATACGGTCTTTTGAAGATTTCAAGGTCAAGGAACCTCAAACCATTTATTTCAATTAGATCTAAAAGGGATCTGAAGGTCAACAATGAAAATAAAAATGCCTGTTTGGCGGCTGTTTAGTGAAGTTTATTTTAATTTAAAGCAAATTTCTTTACAGATAATCGAGCATAAGTTTGGGATCCCAAATTCTGGAATTTTAGGCTCAAGATTTACTCGGGAGCCGCTGGATGCAAATCGCTTCGAACCGGCCATTTTTTGAGGGGGAGAATCATCCAATGACTTCGTCCGCTTGGGTGAGGCGGGTGTCAGACTCTTACTGACTAAAAACCACCCCGTTCCTACTCCTGCACTTCGAGCCAGAGCCCCGATAACCCGTTAAGTCCTCCGCGGCTCCGACTTCCAACGGGCCTGCCTTGAAGTCATTGAGGGGAGGCCTATGTTCACCAGTATTTTTTTTTTATATTTTTTTTTTAAACTACGACTAGTGATATTTTAATCCACATAAGTCTATTTGTTACATCAAAATATATGATTATAAAGAAAGAGTAATAACAAACTTCGAAGCTCCTGAAGAACAGTGAAACAAAAATATACGTTCAGTTGTTAAATTCTACCGTATTAGGTTGTAACAATAAAGATCAAAATGCAATACTCGGCGAGGTTTCTTACACCACTAGCAAAAATTAGATTAAATGTACATTTTCGTAAGATTGAAAGAGTTTTTGCGCGTTTTTGCGCCAAAACGCAACGTAACGCAAGTAAGTACGGCAACGAGTTTTTTCAGCACTTTGACTACCTACTGCTTAAGACATTATAATGTCGTGATAGATAATGTAATTTAACCATTTTTTCCAAGTTCTGTACACAACAGTTGCTTGGTCATACTTAAAAAAGAAGTACTTTGTAATTGGTTCTGATTTTGGTACATTTTTTTATATGCAATTGGTTTGTCTGTACTTTAAAAAACACGTTGGCAAACACTATGATTTTTTTCTGTATACCTCTATTTACAAGCATAAAATTTCACATACACATCCCACATAGGAGCCATAACAACAATTTATCACAATAGCGACCCACCCCGGCTTCACACGGGCGCAATATGCATGTATTTATACATATAAACCTTCCTTAAAAATCACTGTCTGTTAAAAAAACCGCATCAAATTCCGTTGCGTAGTTTTAAAGATCTAAGCATACATAGAGACAGACAGACGGCGGATAACGACTTTATTTTATACACTGTGCCGTACCCATAAAAATAGATAAATATAGAGTATAATGCATTAACTATAATGGCCATTTAGATAAAAATATAACTCATAGACAGACAACAACAGCTGTTAAACTGCATCAACGCGAACCGCGTCACACTTCAAAAATGTAGATAATAATATGACAAACGCTAAATCTAGACATACCACATATAAACCCGACACATCGTCAGAGTATTACCGGTATTACATACTTGTTTATTTAAGCTGGCAACACACGTAGCACCGAATAAAATGTTGCCCATCACAAAATTAATAGTGCACTACCACGCGAGCTGAGCAAAAATTTATTTACGTAGACACACCAGCAAGTCAAAGTACACTCAATTGTTAGATTTCTTTAATCGATATTCAACTTTAACGTTTGCTGATAAAGTTCAAAGTCTCTATGATAGAATGGGAGTAGGTTCAGCTGCGTCAGTACGATGTTTTATTTTTGCCAAGCCGCGCTAAAATTGGGTTGTCGTCTAAAATTGTCTCGGATTTGTTTTTGATTTATATCTGTTTATTTATTTATAGTTTGTTATAAATATACTATGACGAAAACACCATTAGAGTTATAATTTATCACAATAAATAGTAGCATAAGTAGTAATAATTTTTTTAAAGTTGTTTGTGTACATACATCAACAGCTTATAATAAACCCACTACCGAGCAAAGCCTCTTCTCAAACGGAGAAGGTTTTAATCACCACGTTTGCTCATTCGGGTTGGCGATTTAAAACTTATAATTAAAAATTGTAAGTCCAGGTTTCCTCACGATGTTTTCCTTCACCGTTTGTCAGTGGTGTCTAAATAATCTTAGAAAGTACATATAACGCAGAAAAAGTCACATCGGTATTTGCCGCTGCCTGGTAGGATTCGAACCCGCACATGCCTGAAAAGCAGGCGTCTGAACCTCCGGGCCACCATGACACAACGCTATTTGTGTGCATGTCGTGAACTTCAAACTTTTTCTAAATTAATAAATTTAAATATGATTCTCATCGCCTCCATGACTGTTTAAAATATTACACAGACATTTGTTGCTCATTAACACAAAATTACTCGACAAGTTATAGTAAAATACACACACAGATAGATCAAACCCGTAAAACAACACTTGTAACTTCTTAAAACCGACCAAAATGTACGTCCCTTGGCAATAAAAAGTGCATAAGTTATTACATAAGACAATTACTTAATTCTACAATTCAACTGGCCGGTTAACGAGGCAGTAATTAAGAGCATTTCCTCAAGAACCGATGACCTTAACCGTCATGTAATCATTTGTTACGTAACTTGCATAAGATCAGCTGTTGTTCGCTAACTACGGGTCATTTTCTGTTATAACATAGTGTTTCGAACAATGAAGGTTATTTGACGTAGGGAGATTATAATACGACTAGCTACTTCCGCGCAGTTCCACCCGCTCTACTCGGCGCCTATTGGTCGTAGCGAGATGTTTTATAGCCTATAGCATTCCTCGATAAAGAATTTTTCAAATCGGACCAGTAGTTCCTGAGATTAGCGCGTTCAAACAAACAAACAAACAAACAATCAAACAAACTCTTCAGCTTTATAAAATAGTATAAGAGTATAAGATATAAGAACATTTTACGAAAATGTAGGCGAAAAGTAAAGTAAATAAAACGGGAATCCAACGCGAGGCCCTTTGCCCGGCAGTAGCACTTAAAAACACTCGGCCGACGAGGCAGCATCATTCGACTAATCCACACAATATTAAAAATCCAGCAAAATCACATCTCCTATTACAAATACAATCAGCACAAAACGAGTGCACTATACCTACCTCTATAATAGTCATGCCCACCCCTTTACAACGTAGTCACGGTATGCGCCCACATGACCAGTATTTTCATTTCAACACGTCGACCCTGAACACCAAGAGAATCTGGGAACAGAGCTTGTGTACACAAACATCTGTTGCAGACACCATATGATTGATTATATTTATCAATTTTTATATAATATTGTATTACCATAACACTCCCACGTTGCATTCAGAACATAATTTATTATTTAAGTAGTTTCTGCCAGCGGGTTTACTCGGATGAAAAGCAGCCTATTTGTTATTCCAGACTATCTATGTATGTCTGTACCAAGTTTCATCAGAATCCGTTCAGTCGTTTTTATGAGGAAGAAGAAACATACAGAACAGAAACAGACGAGACTGCTTACGACTTTCTTATAGACTAAAACTTTAGATAAGTAGTAATATAAGTATTTCATTAAGAAAGTCTATATTTTGGCGATACAATAGTCGAACACAATATTGGTCAAAGGAAAAGACCTTAAGGAACGCTCAATCAACACCGCTCTCAAGCATGCCATAGAAACTAACTCATGGAAAGCTTTTGTAGAGGAGAAAATCATCGATTAGGTCCTCGGGTCCCGGATGAGGCGATCAGAGATCGGATGAGAGTATCAGACTCTTATAGACTAAAAACCACCCTGTTCCACCACCTACTTCCAGCCAAAGGCACAGTAAGTTCTTGCGCTTTGTCTACATGCTGGGGAGTTACACGAAAGACTTTAGACCAGGGCGCTTACACTTGAAACCGATTGGTTTCAAGTCAATGTCAATGCAATTTCAATCCAATAAAATCTCAATAATTGTTCAATGTCAAAACTATACAACCCTTAACGTAGGTGTTAAAATAGCGTTAAAAGTACGGAATATAAATCCAAACTCAATACCATTTAGTTCATTCAAGTTCCACGCAATACGGATGCAATGGGCGCTAATGTTGCAACTCAAGAGTACGAAATTTCACAATACCAATGTCGATCGATCGGAATTGGATTCAAGAGTAAGCCCCCTGAAGTCGGTCTATAGACACGACTATCAGTAATGATGAATAACCGACGAAGAACATGATGAGGCGAACGAATCCATGAGCAAAGGCTAATAGTTCTTACATAAGTTGCGTGATACGTTTCCTATTACGCGGTATTGTGGTATCTGCAAGGACACTTAGTATCATTGCGGTGAGGAGATCCGTTAAATTGATACCTATACCGATATTATTTATTTATATGTGCACCTATACTTATTTACTTTGTATGAGTAATATTATGTTACTCATTTGTACAATGTAGTAACTTGCAGTATTAATATATATAATAACTAGCTGACCCGGCAAACTTCGTGCGCCTAAAAGTTTTTTCTCACTTTTAAACCTTCCCTAGACTTCCACGAACCTATTAAGACCAAAATTAGCCAAATCAGTTTAGCCGTTCTCGAGTTTTAGCGAGACTAACGAACAGAAATTCATTTTTATTTATATAGATATATAATAATGATATATGTAGGATTCAGGGATTAGAGAGATTGAAAAGAAGGGCCTCCTGTAACCTCGCACACAATACGAAATTCAACGTAAGCGTTGTTTCACGTCGGTTTTCTGTGAGACTGTGGTATCACTTCAGTCGAACCGGCTCATTCTTACCGAAGCATGGCTCTCCCACACTTAAACCCCTTACACCATCGGCATAAACAAGTAAATCCTTAATACTCCATTTATCAACAAAATATCAGAACTTCATCTTCAGTTCCAAACTAATATCTGCTACCTACATACTAACTACAAAGTAAGTCAATAAATATAAGTATCATAGGTCAAGCAGTTATCCAAGTTTCATGTTTAGACATTCGACCTTTAGCTCCTCAAAGGTAAAGATAGATAAATAATTAATTTGTTTTGAAGACGACGAGACTTCTAGAGTTAATGAATTATTTAAGAAGATAAGTAATGGTCGTTTTTATGAGATGAGAGTCTAATGATCAGACGGATCGGACAGCCTCTGCCCATGGACACCCGCAATTTAGAGCCGGCCTTTTGAACCGAATTAGGTACTCTTCGGTAGGTCGGCTCTTCTTGAAAGTTTGTTTCCTAGATAGTTCATATGATCTGGTGAATAAAGACTTAGAAAGGGAGAGGTAACGTAGACGGCACTAAACTGTACATCAGTCAGAACCTAGGGAACTTTCCTTGAAGAGGCCTCAGGATGCCGAAGACACGAGAAATAAGCACCTGGTCTGAATTAGGTAATCCTGTTTTTAATAAACTGTTTCTATTTTTGGCTGTAGCCATTTGTCCTTATTCTTGTTAGGTACTAAGAAATATTAACATCATTGGACTGCAATTAATGCATCTGTGACCTTCCAACGACCTTTGGCGAAACAAAAAACCTTCAAAATGACAACATTGAGATGACACACATCCATGACATCAGACAAGTGACATTTACATCATATCAGAGAGTTTTATCTCCATTAGATAATATTATAATCATATTTAATCTGCTAATTGAAGAGATTCTGATCTCCCAAAACACTGCAGAGATAACGATAAAATTAGAGTATAAGATTAAGTTTTATTAATAGTTTTGGCATGAAATCTTTATCTAAAATGTAAAGGTAACCTGTATGTGCAATCTGTAAACAAGCGATAAATCTACAATCTAGTTGTAGATATAAAAACAAGACGAAAGAAAAAGATGGACGGATTGTGTACAAAGTGGTGGGAAAGAATAGAATATGTTTGACATGATGATGTCCTAAAAAAAGAAAGGGAAAAGAAAGGGTCAAAGAAAGAAAAGAAGAAGAATATATTGATTTTATAGACGTAACTTGAGATAAAGGCTAATGAAGAAGATGATTTAAACAATGGCATAGTGTTTTTCATTCACAACTTTGCAATACAAAAATTATATGAGAATATTCATACATCGGCGAGTGAAAAGATATCAGACTATAGTTGATATCCACTAAATTCTACAGAGACAGGCATGCCTACTATTTCACTATATTTCACTAGATAAATTCTACAGCGTATAAGGGACTAAGGACCTCTATTCGTCCTTTATAACCTCCATCTTGGGGACGAAACAAATTAAGATTTACAACGCTGAGAGTTATGACCCTCTGGTGAATTAAAAACCTTCGTTCCACGTGGAAATTTCTGGAAAATCTGGCTGGAAAACTACCCTACGCGCAATATTAAAGTATTAGTAATAATAAAGGGTTTTGTTTTACATTAAAAGTTTTGACTGCTAATAAAAAACCATTGAAGGCAAATTCTCCGGTATCCCTTTCTTTTTCATATTTGATGGGTCGACGTTTGACCACTCTCTCGCCTGGTGGTAAGCGATGATGCGGTCTACGATGGAGCACGTCGTCCCATAAGCAACCAACAACAACAATTATTTGTAACAATTTTGCAACAATTATTTGTATGATGCGTCAGGTATGTCTTTACATTATTCTCACATGTGTGTACAATATTGAGATATGTATCAGAGCAGTGTAAAACAGACTTTTTTTTAAAAGAGTAACGAATCGTGGAGTGAGCGCTTAGCTTCACTTGCGGACAGAGTGATATTATTTATTTCATATTTGTTGACGTTTCAAAAGTATCAAATTATGGTTTAATTGAAATAAATGTTTATGAGTTTGAGTTTGAACCTATTAACTCGAAACTTAACCTCGTCACCAGTGATCCCCATGGCGTTTAATGTGTTAATTGTGTGTAATTTGTCATTTATGTAACGAATGAATCTTTCTTTCTCTTTCCTTGTGAGATTAAAGTGAGTCTTTCACCTTTGAAAAGAAGACTTGCATGTCTCTTGTTTAAATATTCAAACGCTACTCAATTTTATAATTCTGTCGCTACAAATTAATTGTAAAATGACAGAGACGGCACAATATTTAAGTATAACCTAAAAAAGATTTTCAGTATTCAGGCGTCTATCTCTAAAAGCCTTTTAAATGTCTCTATTCAGTTCATGAATATACCTATATCATTGCTAACATAATCTTTGGCTTTATTATGCTAGTTTCGGGACTTTTTACCTCTAGGTTTTTTAGGAGAAGACGGAGAAGACTTATGTCCAGCAGTGGAATTTTATAAGTTGACTAGCAAACCCGGCGAACTCTGTTTCGCCACCAGATGGTTTCGTTTTATGTAACATTCTTTGCTATAAACCTCACGAAGCCCGAGACCTTTCCAACGAATGCAAAACCGTGGAAATCGGTTCGTGCGTTCTGGAGTTATAGCGTCAGGAAGGAAAACCCGACTTATTTTTATATAGTAGATTGAAGATAATTCTAACATGAATTTATAGATACAAAGTATCTTATTCCTAACCCCAGTGTTAGTAAATAACACTTTCAATTTTCTAATCTTCTCGCAACACAGATTAATCCGACTCCTACGTACAAAAAGTAAGGACATTCAACCACATGGAACAAATGATCATTATGAGATAAATAACTATTCATCTCTGAGAAAACAATTTACGAGTGAAAGTGTTTCCTGTAAACAATAACTTGGGCCAATGACTCACGTTTTTCTTAGATTTCAGAGATAGATATTTTATTATAATCTAGCGTTGACTAGACTTTGTGTGGTCCACAAATTGTTGTTTCGGGTCTGGGAGTCACTATGTATGTGAACTTGTATGTTTGTAAACTCACCCACGACGCAGGAGAAAATCCTAAAGTGGCGCAACGTTTTTATTAATCAATCAATCAATCAAGCGTCAATTCGCTAGTATATTTAATGACGTAAAGTCTGTATTAAATGAAAAAATGTCCCCATTTTTAATAATCCCATTAAATAACACTTACCAAGAACTTATGATAATGAATAAAAATGATATTTGTACAATCCAAATCTATCGACTGCTTGGTTATTTTTATTTTATATCTTATACTATTATAATATAAAGCTGAAGAGTTTGTTTGTTTGTTTGTTTGTTTGAATGCGCTAATCTCGGGAACGACTGGTCCGATTTGAATAATTCTTGTTGTATTAGATAGTGGATTTATCGAGGAAGGCTAAGCTATATCACGCTATGACCCACAAGGGACAAGCAGAGCGACAATGGCTAGTTTTGCAATAGAGTTAAAAATATCACAGTATATTGTCACTTTACATTATCTTAATGTGCTGCCGTGGCGTGTAATGTAATCAAACAATTTCTATTAACCACAGATAATATTGTCAATAGCATTAATGTGTTCCGCGAATAGATAGGGAAAGTGGTTGCTATCTATTGTTGTTCTCATGTGTGGGTTAACGCATTATTTTATAGATATCGATACTATGGTTATTGTTGCATAGTAATATTTCTTCCTTGGTTTTCAAGCTCCATGCGAATAAGGCCGCATGATCTCCTTTTTTCAAATTAGCGCTTTCACACAAACAAACAAGTTAAAAGTCTTGGGATGGTTTGAAAAATGACAGAGAAAACTGATGGAATAATATATAGATACGATACAATACAAGAGACTTTTTTTTTTAAGGGACAAGCCTGCCACAACCTCCCAAAACCGCTGCAACTCTTGTAAGCCAGGATCTACAGTAGATACAATCATGAAAACATCGGAACATTGAAGTCCGGCGCGTCAACGTTCAACGAAGTGAATCAGAAGATATTATAAGAAGAGAAGAAAAAAAAACGATAATTTGCACTTCCCTCGGTGAATTACTGCAGGGACAGAGTGAATTAAGCGTAAAAGCACAAAGAAACGAAACTGTACAACTGGGTGAAGCTCAGTCGCACATACAATAGACTTATAGAACTGGTGAAGATATATGTATTTGATAGAAAGATAATTAAAAAAAACTCTAAGTAATATAGGACATTCATTGTTCCTAGAAATAATCTCCCAAGGACAAGTAAATAAACAAAAAATACATAATTCAACATTGTTTTATCGGTCGTGTATTCAAGTGAAAGATTAACAAGTGTTTTAGAGAAAGGTTCATGAAGTGGTTATAAAGTTAATTTCACATTAAATATTGCGAGGGATTTCATCCGTGGATGATATCCAAATCAGCAATGGACTGAAGCTGTTTAAACTGTCAAACACCGCGAGGACACCGGTGACCGCAACCTATTGTTCTTTAATTGTGTCTATAATGACGGTACTCAACGAGTTAAGTGACAATAGCATAGATGTGATATCATCGAATTTTTAATGTGACTTATCACATATCGAAGTCGATATTATGGTAATTAGGATAGCGATTTTTAAGGGGCGAAAATCATCGAATTACTTCTCCCGCTAGGGTGAGGCGGGAGGGGGTGTCAGACTCTTACTGACTGAAAACCACCCCGTCCTAGTCCTGCACTTCAAACCAAAACCCCGACAACCCGTTAAGTTCTCCGCGGCTATATTTTTGACCATGCGAGGATTAAATGTGGATTTCCAAGCACACTTCTGTCAAAGCTATCTCAGGAAATTTAAACCTTATACAGAAATTTAAACCTTATACGCACTCAAATACAGATCATTCTGTTAATTTTTTGTATAAGTTTATATTTATAACACTTACCACTAGTGAAAGCCGGTGGTGCGGGGGCGGCGGTGGCAGCCTCGACGGCCGCCGAGACACAGCACATGTCTCCTTCTGCGAATAGAAGAAACAATGGAATATTACAGACTAACTATAGACCATAACACCTTTTTTAAAGAGGAAAATTATCTTATAACTTCTCCTGCCTTAGGTGAGACCAGACGGAATGTCACAACTCTTACTGACTAAAAACAACGTACCTACTCCTGCTTTGAGTTGGGGCCACGGTAACCCTTAATGGACAATCAAAACTTTAAACACAGTCAGAAAATGAAGACGGGTGGCTTAATATTTAAAGAACTCTTTTCACAGACAACCTCTAACTCTTGACTCTATTTCATCTTAAGTTAATTTGTTCCACAATATGATGCTATACATCATAGATGACTGCCTCCTTGGCTGAGTGGTCGCAAGTTCGACTGCTGGGTTTCCCGGATTCGATTCCCGGATCGGGCAAAGTAATACTGGGTTTTTCTTATAAATTCTCAGCAGTAGCTCGGAGTCTGGAATAGTGCCTGGTTTATAGGCTCACCCCCTATAACATGGGACTCATAACACAAATAGTGAAAAGTGGATGTTACATTGTACAGTAATGCGCACCTCTGCCTACCCCTTCGGGGTCAAAAGGTGTGAAGATATGTACATCATGGATATAATAAAGATAAAATAGACAAAATATAAAAGTCGAACGACCTCGAAATTCGCGGGATAGATTTATACTCCTTTCCTACCTTCCTCGAGGCATGAACCACCTCATTAACGTGAAAAAGGCCTAATCCTACACAATCTTAGTAGCAATAAATTACGGTTTAATTCTAAATGAGTTCTTTAAACGCCTACTATAAGTACTTATAACTTAACAGTTACGTATGACGCCTACTATAAGAATTCAGAGTAAAGTGAACTTGTTCCCCAGAAGTAGAGAAAGGCTTTCTTAGAACTTTAAGCGTATAGTTGGAAAATTTTTGCAATGTGGGCGTATACTAATGGTTAGATTTTTCAACTGTGGAAGGTTTTCTTGAATATATCAATTATGTTAGGTCATTGATGTATATGTACTAATGTAGGTACTTAAAGCTTTTGATTGCTTAGTGAAACGTAAAGCTATCTACGTAACAATTTGATTCTAAACAATGGACAACAAGAGAACAAAAATTACTGAAGTATAAACAAGACGATAATTATTAAATTACTAAAAATGACGAGTCACTCATTTAAATATACTGAGAATAGTTAGCTACTAGTTTCGAGTCACAGAGGGATTCCTCCTCATGAGCAGCGTGCGAGGTCGCGGCGATGTCACGCAGCCTACTAATTTACCCGTCATTTTTATTTAATTCAGTATGTCTCACAACCATTATCATAAAAATCTTAAAATACTCATAAACATCACATTAAGAACAAAACTACGTGACCAAACAAACAAAGCACTTTAATTTTCTGCTATTCAATTAAGACATTGACAAGGTACTTAGGGCTGGTACACAAGACTGCGATGCGACGTCGCATCGCATGATGTGCGAGCGCCCTCTCTGTACGCACGCATTTAAGAATTTTGATGCGCGATGCGAATCAATATAATAACAAAATAACAGAAGTGCACACTTCTTTTTACGATCTATGCCAGGACCTAGTTTTCAATTTAAAATACGTTAAGTACGGTTGACGGTCGTCGAAGGAATGGTTACTCTGGGAGACGCCTTGTCCCACGAAATCACATTGCAGCAATTCGCATAGTAATTTTTTGCGTTGCGAATTCACATCGCAGTTTTGTGTACGAGCCCTTAAACAGCTGTCTCATTGTGGCCAGATGTCACTTAATAGTGCCATAATGGCAAGAAGGAGCTAACAAGATCACAAGTAATGACTCATTACACCCACCTAGAGCATCAACTTATAAGGAGCTTACTCTGGTGGTGGTCAAGTTGCGAGCCGCTACAAAAGGTTGGATTAATAACTCGGCTTTAGAAAAATATTTTGTTTTGTACAAAAGTAGTTCATTTCTTGCCATGTTACTATTTTTTATGGTTTATTAGTTGCTCAAGAAATGGGACTTGGATCTTACTAATATTATAAGCCAGCTACTTCCGCGCGGTTTCACACGCTCTGTTCAGCTCCTGTTGGTCGTAGCGTGATGTTTTACAGCCTATACTATAGGCCCTATAGCCATCCTCGATAAATGGACTATTCAACACAAAAAGAATTATTCAAATCAGACTTGTAGTTACGGAGATTAGCGCGTTCAAACAAACAAATAAAAAACAAACTCTTCCGCTTCATATAATAGTATAAGATAAGAAATAAGATGTGAAACATTGTGTGTTTGTAACACACTCCCGTCAAAACGGCTGAAGGGATCGGGATAAAATTTGGAACAAGGATAGATTATGGATTGGAATAATACTTTTTAGGCTATGTTTTGTTTTACGGAAACGTGGGCGAAGCCACGAGCAGAAGCTCGTATAATATGTGTAGTTATTGTAATACACATCGTTAAGTTGTAGAACTTCAAATTCTATGACTGTAATACGGTTTTTCACTGCAATAGCAAAAATAAAGTTTTCTGAAACTCACTAGTGCTGCCCTGGAATCGTAAAGGTAACAGTTTTTCGAATTAAAATATATAAAGAGACTAATAAAAAAGATACTCACGACGTGAACAGAGAGTGTAGGTGCTGACTTCCCGAGCGCGGACCTGCGCATACGCACGAGGTTCGACTGTCGAGAAGTTTTAGTTGCATCTGTAACAATAGAAACATATTACATTAAAAAAATAAAAACAATGAGTGTTAGAGAGATATAATTTGTAAATAAGTTTCCCAAAGGGTTTTTGGAAAGATGAGTTATTAAAATGAAAATATTTTCCTCACGATTATACAAAATTTGGTTTGATAATCCTTATATACCTAGTTTTTTTATTATTTTCTTTGACAGCTTCGTACGTAGGTAGATACATAAATACGTACGAGTTTATTTTGTGGTAAGCTCGAATTTCGCTTTTGCAACGACCTCATTTGCAATATAATCCGTTTACTTTTTTTACCAAAAACAGTTCTTATTTTAAAACTGAACATTTTTAACTCGTCGAGTACCGGTTTTGTAGACACAATTATAGAACAATAGGTTGCGGTCACCGGTGACCGCTTGGTGTTTGACAGTTTATTGATATGCATCGACTGTTCTGCATTGGTACTTGCAGTATTCTAGATGATTTAGCTTGCACTTAATTAAGGTCAAATACGAAATCCAAGAGTGTTATAAAAAAAAACGCAAAGCAGAACCTTCCCTTTTTTCAAATTGGATGAAAATATCCATTTCATTATAACAAGCTTTATTTATGGCTATTAGCATTATGGCATAGACCGGTAAACGAGCAGACGGATCACTTGATGGTAAGCAATTGGCGTCGCCCATGGACACCTGGAACACCAGAGGCGTTACAAGTGCGTTACCGCCCTTTTGGGGATTAGGTGTTTGAGGATCGTTAGGGATTCAGGGATTGGAGAGATTGGGGAAGGGGATGGTAATTGGGCCTCCGGTAACCTCACTCACACGACGAAACAACGCAAGCGTTGCTTCACGTCGGTTTTCTGTGAGGCCGTGGTATCACTCCGGTCGAGCCGGCCCATTCGTACCGAAGCATGGCTGTCCCACACTTTTTTATTTTGTTATGCCAATATACTGTAATTTTATTGTAACATAGTTTTTTTAAGAACTAAGTACTAACTAGGTAATTTTTATATCCTTATTTTATCCAAACCAAATCGCAGTAGTAATTATAAATAGATATGACCTTAAACCGGTATTAGGTGTGTGGTATAAGGTGTAAGCAGTATTATGTAGTTGGAAATGGAAGTAGACAAAACAAGATGAATCGACATGTTTACATGTTGTTATCTTTAACAGCCATATATCAATGAATCACTGTGGTGAGTGTTTGTCTAGACGGTAATGGGAATGATGCCTTTATCCGGTCAACGCAGTAATGCAGTAATTATGCCTCAGTTACTGAGAAGAGGCGTTAAAGAGTTTTCTCATTTTTAAGTCATCATAATCATCGTGGTGGTATTTTACTAAAGCAGGTGAGATAGTGGTCAAACATCGGCCCATCAAATATAAAAAAGTACTATCAAATTAAAAGTACCCCTAACCGACGAGCATGTATGAAAAGATTGATAACTGTTGATGAAGCGAGAAAAATCTAATTAGTCCGTCAGTTAGGTTAGGTTATTATTTTACATATATATATTTTTTATTTTGTCCTATAAGAAAATAATACTTAGATATAACGAATCAAAGTTTAGGGAGTGAGGGCTAACTATAAATTATACATAGAAGTGCCGTCATATGATATTTCAAATCAATATATCGTCGAAAGTATTCTTTCCTGTAAGAAAATAAATAATACGTGTCTAATGTGTGAAAATTAATCATCTACCCTATTGGCGTTCCATAGTCTCTGTCTACCCCCACGAGAGACAGGCGTGAATTTATGTGTGTATGTAAGTACTGTCAGCGAAGTAGCAAGGTCGCAGGAAGAAATCCCATAAGTGATATCCAGTACCTATGCACCTTTGTTTTGTTATATACCTCTACCTCTATATATATTTTCCTGTATATTGTCTGTGTTGTGTACATAAATATATAAATAACCGAGTTATAAGTAAATAACATTATTTAGTATGCAGGTAAGTAAACATTGATTCAGTATAAAGACTATTATGTAGTTGTTGTTGTACCAAATAATACCTTGTAACGAAGTCATAACTTTTGTAATCATTACTCGGCTTAGTAGACAACCAATGGTCTCTGTATTGAATCGATTTTTAATTTTATTGAAGAATAATAAACGAGATGAAAATTTAACAATACGTTTGTTAGCCGGTAAAGATTATAGACTTACAGAGAACATACATAGCGCACTAGCGCCACATGTGACAACAATCGGAAACTTAAGTTGTGTTCAGAAACTACATTAAACTAACAATATAGATTTTATGTTTACTATTTCAACAGTTTTGTTATCTGTATATCTGTCGTCTAAATAGTCGTCATGTACCTCTATATACCGTCATTACAGACACAATTTTAAAGAACAATAGGTTGCGGTCACCAGTGTTCTCGCGGTATTTGACAGTTTAATATAAAATGTTTAAAGAACAATGTTCAACCAAATAGTTTGGCTAACTGTCGTAGATACTCTTAGCTAAGGTTACTTTTACCACCAAACTAAGATGACTTAAACCATGTTTTATTATATCGCAGTATACAGTAGGTAAAGTTTTCTTTTATCGATAGTATTTTCTATTCCTACCTCCTATCCCCATTTTAGTTCCAGTTCCAACCCGTCTCACCAAATAAATTATTATGTTTTCGGCTTACTCTTACATAATAATTTGACGAAGAACTCGACCAGTTTCAAGCCATGCTAGAAGCTCATATTCATGAGCAGCATTTTGCGACCCACGACGCGGCGACTGTCGCGCTGCTACTGGCGCGTCCACAGGGCGCGTCTCACCAAATTTAATTGTCTACCCCACCCAAGTCGTAAAGGGATAAAATATTGCAGTGTTATTTACTCAACGTCCAATTCTGGTAATGAATGACAAATAGCTACATTTCATATGAATAATGTCCAAATACTCAAACGAAACACTACTCAATTTTAAGTCGCGTTTAAATATAGTTCTGTCCCTATAAATTCTTTATCATTTTATAATGAGAGAGACAGCACTATAAAATTGAGTAGCCTCTCAATATTCGGGCGTAAATATCTTTAGTGTTTTGAATATGTATTAGACAGCTTAACCACTCGCATTTGCAGTTGATTGTTCGATGTTTTATTGTCGAGTTATTAACATGACATTGTACATAGTATCCCATAAACATAATGGACGTTTTATACTTACTATTGATGATAATGGAATTTTACTATACATACATAACATCACGCCTTTTATCCCCGAATGGGTAGGCAGAGATGCACATCATGCCACTGTACAATGTAACACCCACTTTTCACTATTTATGTTATGAGTCCCATGTAATAGGGGGTGAGCCTACTGCCATATACCGGGCACAATTACAGATTCCGTGCTACTACTGAGAATCTTATAAAACCCAGTAATACTTTGCCCGGCCCTGGAATCGAACCCGATACCCCTTGCCCGGCAGTCGCACTTGCGACCACTCGGCCAACGAAGCAATCTCTATCTTTCCTACTTAAATATACCTCTATATCAAAATGTTTAATATTCCACCCCCGATATGTAGGTGACCTAAAGTGATTAAAAGTGAAGCTATTTGCTCATTCCAAGATGTAGATTCTTATGGAGAAGAACGAGCAAGAAACTGTATAGGTTACTCTTTTTCAATCAGGTTCACAATACAATTCTCTAGTTACATAGTTTTGTTGTTTGGATTATGCGAGAACAATGTCTAAAATCCAGTCAAAGAGATATAAAATAAATGACTAAATCTTGCAGTTCGTACTGAAGTTGTACTAGGGAATAATTACAGTTTCTCTGTCGATTTCCTGACTAAATAACAAACTTGATGTTAAATACCCACAGAGCAAGCTAAATTGGAATTACTTCAGCGTCGAGGATTCCCTGAAGACTGAATTAAAGTCTGAAGCTTCAAGCTAGGAATATTTATAGCATAATTAGCTAGGTCTCGGCTAGACACGACGCGTTGAGGGAAGATCTAGAAAACTAAATACAAAAGGTAAGTGATTTACTGAAGTTAATCTGGTTAAATTAAGGATATTACATAAGATAACATCACGCCTTTTATCCCCGAAGGGGTAGGCAGAGGTGCACATTACGGCACTTAATGCCACTGTACAATGTAACACCCACTTTTCACTATTTATGTCATGAGTCCCATGTAATAGGGGGTGAGCCTACTGCCATATACCGGGCACAATTTCAGACTCGGTGCTACTACTGAGAATTTTTTAGAAACACAGTAGTACTTTAACTTTAAGGATATTAGTGGTGAAAATTGGTGATATTTATCTTTAAAGAAATATGGAAGGAATATTTTTTTAGGATATGTATTTATTTTTTTACGTCTGAAGCCTTATAGTAACTGCATTTCTTCAGAGAGACCGTTTTGACACCTAATCTAAATGCTTGTCCTTTAGTCATCAACATCATCATCATCATCAACAGCCGAAAGACATCTACTGCTAGACAAAGGCCTCCCCCTTAGTCCTCCACGTCGAACGAGAACTCGTCACCTGCACCCACTGGCTCCCCGCAACTCATCGATGTCTTTAGTCATTTGTTAAATGGTAAACACAACGCTATTTTTGTATCATAAATAAATAAAAAAATATTTATCTGATCTCCTTTAGCCCTAATACTCAATTATTTAGTACTCCTACATTAGGATTTTCTCCTGTGTCGTGGGTGCGTTTATAAACATACAAGTTCAAATACACAATGACACCCAGACCTTAAAGAACAATTTGTGGATTACACAAAGTATTGTTCCGTGCGGGAATCATACCCGCCACACGTTGCACGGCAGCCGATTGCCCAGCCACCGCACCAACAGTGCAATTAAATTCAGGTACCAGGCTACCAGAAAACGATAAGAGGTGTTAACCTCATTAAAATGAATTCAAGGCGCGGCAGGGGTGTGTCAACGGTAGATATGAAACATAATGATAACTATTAATAATATAATTATTATAAAAGCGAAATCCGTGACAATAGTTCAATAGTTATCTGTAAAATAAATAATGATAATGCCTGCTTTGTCTGTTGATTAAAATCCGGTTGTATTGTATATGTTTTGAAGTAAATGATTTGCATGTATTTAAGTTAAATGCTAAAATGTTTATTTGTTTGTCATATCTACAGTTCAACGGACATTTATAACGATAGATGACGTCAAAATTAGACTCATTTCAACGAACTTTTCGAGGCAGCCAATCTTTTACATTTTCCAAAGTCATCTTGTTAATCAGCTGACCTGGAAGTCATTGAGGAGGCTATGTTTAGCAATTAATTAATGTCTTTTTACTGAAATAAAGGGTAACAGGTTAAGTCGACCTAAATCCTTTAAGAAGTGGATGTAACCATGATTTCTGACCGATTTGACTAAGGAACCCCATATCCCAGACCTAACCAATCCCAATATATCGGTCTTTGAGTATCTTTCATAAAAAATCCAGGTTTTTGTTGATGGCCCCCTTTTTGTGTTTGGTGTCTAAATTTTTTTTCTGGTTTTACCATATTTTTAATTTGTATATATCTTGAGAACGGTTAAGTTTGGGATATGGGGTTCCTTAATCAAATCGGTCAGAAATCGTGATTACATCCACGGCTTAAAGGATTTAGGTCGACTTAGTCTGTGAGGTAACCTGTAAATCGGTTAGGAAAGATGGATACTACCACCTCTTAAGGGATTTAGGTAGACTTAATCTGTAACACTGTATATTATGATCATGATTATGATGATCCTTGAAAATTAGTAAAACGTATGAAAAAACTAGCGACCCGCCCCGGCTTCGCACGGGTGCAATATGCATGTATTATACATATAAACCTTCTTTAAGAATCTCTCTATCTATAAAAAAAAACCGCATCAAAATCCGTTGCGTAGTTTTGAAGATCTAAGCATACATAGGGATAGACAGACGGTGGACCACAATTTCAAGAATAGCCAGAGAAAATACCTAAAAGCTATAGAAGCGAATTCTTAAACCATTTTAAAAGGTATAAGATACAAGAAACCACTTTATTTGTAGCATTTATTACCAGAGCACGACTTTGTGGTGAGATCACCCGATTTGGCTGTGTTTGGTCAAACGTTGGATCAGATACGCCAACACGATTACACGACACAATGATTCGAACTGATGACTTACTTAGATATTTTGTAGATTATAATATAAAGCTTTAGGTTTTTTGTGATAGAAAAATGGAGTATGTCAGTATCTGGTGATAACGTTATTTTGGACTTAAAATCGTTTGATATAAGATTGAAATTGTAGTGCATGAAAAAATCTGAAGATATAATTGCGCGGATATTCCTCGCATACTTATAAAACATTTTTAGCTTTACTGAAATATAATAAATGTATGTCCTACCAATCAGCTAGGCGGTATTGATCTCGTTCTCGTCCGAGTGAGCTCGATCGCATTACCGCCCGTCATTGGTCGAAATTATTCTCAAAACCAATGACATGGCGGACAGCGATCAAGTTCACTTCACTTCAGCGCTACGAAATGCGAAACCGTAATTTTTAACTTTTCCCTTTTTTTAACTTTTTACTCAGATTTCATTAAAAAATATTAACACTACTAGAGCTACAAGAAAAGTAAAGAAGAAGAGTTCCTTTACACTAGTTTTTATGAAACCAAACTGAAAGGAATCTAAGATGGATTATCCCTCGGATATTACATCGAGAATCGGAAATGAGAAATGTTTCCAATTCCGATATTTCATCTATCTACTAGATTATCGAAACGATTAACATTTCAGTTTGAAGGCAATCGAGTGATCGGTCTATCAATACCACTTCGCATTTGGTGCAGATATCGATTATGTTCTCCCAATGTGGTTGCACACGAGATATAACGAATCAAAGTTTAGAAGTGGGGCCTAAAACGTCATTTCTACGTATAAAATGTACATAGAAGTGACGTCACGCGACATTACAAATCAACATATCGTCGAAAATCAAAAATACGTGTCTAATGTTTTAAAATAATCTACCAGACGGACATTAAAATGAAAATTAGACATCTACCCTATTAAAAGAAAACACGATTAATTTTTGTACGTGATAGACAATTTGACGCCCGCACCACTAAATCGCTGTCTGCTTTAAATAAGCTCTTTCTGTCTGTTAACATTGCAAGGGGCTTTACTCAAAAACACTTGGCAAAGATTGGATGTCATCGCCTACCGATTTGAAAATAAATATTCAATAACATTCTCACTATGTTTTTATAATAACTATCGTGGGAGATACTGAAGTTACGACAATTTACGAGTTACTCACGTAAAGATACTAAGATAGGCTCTACTAGTTTCGAGTCACAGAGGGACTCTTCTTCATGAGCAGCGTGTGCGGTCGCAGCTTTTCTCAGTATATTTGCGTGAGTAACTCGTAATTTTAAGTTAAAACATTGTTATTTATTGTGTAGTATGACTTCGTCACGAAACTTGCTGAGGTTGCGTTCATTTTTAAGTAATAGGCGAGCTCCATTTTCAGCCAGTTCATCGTTTACCACTGGTGAGGATGGCGAGACTTGAGTACCAACTATGAAGATAAGAAAGATTCGAAAGCTGAACAAATACAAACGGAGATCGCAGTCTAATTAAATATCGTTATTATAACGGGTATCAAAACATACCATTATCAAGTAATTAGAGAGTTCTATTGAGATTTTGTACAATAAACAATTTTTATTTTTTTATTTTTATTTTATCGCTTAATACTATTAAATAATATACTTATCGTTACTATATTGATAATTTTCTAAAATAGACCTTATAGTTAGAGTGTAGAGTTGATAGTCTTTCTTGAGCTAAAGGCTGTTTGGAAACTAATACACTAACTGTTCTAGTTACATTATGAATGCTTATCTATTAGTTTCAAGCTTATATAAGATAATATTTACTGACTGACAGACTGCCTCGGTGGCAAGTGCGACTGCCGGGCAAGGGGTCTCGGGTTCGATTCCCGGGTCGGGCAAAGTATTACTGGGTTTGTAAAAACCACAGTAGTAGGTAATAGAGGGTGAGCCTATTGCCATATACCGGGCGCAATTCCAGACTCCGTGTGTGTGTGATTTTTTTGAAAAATCCAGTAATACTTTGCCCGACCCGGGAATCGAACCCGAGACCCTTTGACCGGCAGTCGCACTTGCGACCACTCGGCCAATAAGACAAGTCTTGTCCAGTCTGTACATACTTTACTAGGTAGGTACTCAGTTCTCCACGGTATACAAAAACATGACACCTCTTTCGACCCGAAGGCATATAACACCGTTATATGTATATACATATACAAATACATACATCTCACGTGGCCGAATCAAAATACTCGGCACGTGGGTTATTGGGCTAGCAGCCAACTATGTACATTTTTACACTCTTTTACACTATACGCATAATTTTCGTTTGTGTATATGTCTACAATTATCGCATATTTCCAGATTCGTTGGCCGAGAGGTCGCAAGTGCGATTCCGGGCAAGGGGTCTCTGGTCGGGCAAAGTATTAAAGTTCCTCGATAAATAGACTATCCAAAACAAAAAAAATATATTAAATTTAGAACCAGTAGTTCCGTAGATTAAGCGCGTTCAAATGAACTATTCAGCTTTATGATATTAACATAACATCACGCCTTATATCCCCGAAGGGGTAGGCAGAGGTGCACATTATGCCACTGTGCAATGTAACACCCATTTTTCACTATTTATGTTATGAGTCCCATGTAATAGGGGGTGAGCCTATTGCCATATACCGAGCACAATTCCAGACTCCGTGCTACTACTGAGATTTTTTTAAAAACCCAGTAATACTTTGCCCGACGCAGGAATCGAACCCGAGATCCCTTGCCCGGCAGTCACAGTTGCGACCAATCGCCAACGAGGCAGTTAAAAATAAACATTAGTTAATATTACTCAACTCGCTATTATGAGCAAACACAATCAAAACCGATCAGTTCTCTTGTGTATCCACCCACGCATACATTCAAACTTTATAATATTAATGATATACTATGTAAACAGTTAAATTGTAAGTCTGTTTATGTAAAGTACTAATTTCTAACCATTACTGAAGAAACTTCTAGTAAGGTCTTGGTTAAATACATAATACATATCAACTGCCTTATGACTTCTCCCGCCTTGGACGAGGCAAGAGAGAGTGTCAGACTCTTAACTTTTTTATAAGATAAGCCGGTAGGCAGACGGATCACCTTATGTTAAGCAATCGGCGTCGCCCATGGACACCCGAAAAACCCGAGGCATTACAAGTGCGTTACCGGCCTTTTGGGAATTAGGAATTTGAGGATTGTGGGGGATTCGGGGATTGAGGATACTGGGGAAGGGGGTAATTGGGCCTCCAGTAACCTCACTCACACGACGGAACACAACGCAAGCGTTGTTTCACGTCGGTTTTCTGTGAGGTCGTGGTATCACTCCGGTCGAGCCGGCCCATTCGTGCCGAAGCATGGCTCTCCCACACTTAAAAACCACCCCGTTCCTACTTGTACTTCCAACCAGAGAGGTAACAACCCGCAAGTTTCTATATCATAAAAAACAATATAATATTATGATCATGTACACCGAATACGACCTCAAAATAACATACAGACTGTTCTAAATATTAGCTTGATATTTTGCCAACGTACGAATGGTTATTTGTACAGATTTATTAAGCAACCTTGTGGAAATTCTTACCATTGTTTTCATACATTGAACATGTGAGTAAGCGACGTAAAAATGTTGTTTTCTTGTACAGTTTTTCGCTACTAAATAATTTTGTCGAAGTTATTTACTATGCTCCTTTATTTAGGTCATTGTGTCTTATTTAAAGGACACTTACTCTTCATAAATTATGTTAATAATCCCATTGTATTTAATAGATATTTTTAGATAAGCACCGGTCAAAATATCCTTAATATATCCGGAAATGGGGGCTCCGGAGAAGGTCCTTTTCAGAGGACACGGTGCCCCTTACAGGTTTTGAGCGTGGACACTGGGGTGGTTTTAGTGAGGTAAAAATCCGACACTCCCTAGTGAAAGACTAGGGAGTGTCCTCAAAAAGCTAGGCGTAGTTAGAAGGTTTCCTCCGTTACCAAAAAAAGGTATGAAAGGATAGACTAGCTTTGTGACTAGCATATGTTAAAAATTATATTTTAGTATCCAGTTTAGTATAACTGCAAGCATATAAAAACCCTATAAACCTTTAACTAACCCGAAAACCAAACCAAAGGGCTTCAATAGTAGGTACTACTTGTGTACTACATACAGGTAAACATCGAGCTATAAAAATCCAGTCTGTCATGGTCTGGCTGTCTATCATCTTTCCACGCAATTGAGGATCAATATACACTGGTTTGCATTTGTAGCTGTACACAACAAAATAATAAATAATGCTTATTGTTTATTTACTTTTAAACGACCCTACACTACACAGCTGCGTCTGCTGACCTTGTATATGCAATCGAAATAAAAATAAAATATCGTTTGATAAAGAGAATCGTTCATTTTGTTTACTATTGTAATTTTATTAATACTACAATGTTATTATGGTTTTAGATAGCGTAAAACCGTAATGGAATAAATTGGATTGGATTGTGATTACACTTTACGGTTGATAGAAATTGTAGACAGGCCTTTTAGTAGGACACACAACATAACATAACATCACGCCTTTTATCCCCGAAGGGGTATGCAGAGTACACCTCTGCATACCCCTTCTACATACAGGTGTTACATTGTACAATGAACACACCCACTTTTCACTATTTACTATTTATGAAACACCCACTTTTCACTATTTATGTTATGAGTCCCATGTAATAGGGGGTGAGTCTATTGCCATATACCGGGCACAATTCAAGACAATGAAATGACAATCCAAGGAAATGTATTATCATACGGCTCCGCATGTAAAATCCGTTCTGCTCTATGGGTGCGAAACGTGGAAGGTGACTAAAGACATCTCACGCCAACTTCAAGTCTTCGTTAACGCATCGGTTCTCTGCGTCGCATTCTCGGAATTTACTGGCCCGAGACCATCTCCAACGTAGAGCTTTTGGAGAAATGCCACGAAAGCCCAATCGACTGCCAGATCAAGCGCCGCAAGTGGGGATGGATAGGGCACACGCTCCGAAGGGATCCTGACCATATACCCAAGCAAGCCTTGGATTGGAATCCCCAAGGGAAAAGAAAGCGTGGCCGTCCTCGGCAAACCTGGCGTCGCACCGTACTGGCAGAAACGACGAGCATCGGTATGACGTGGAGTGAGGTGAAGCGTGAAGCTCAAGACAGATCGCGATGGAGAACTTCAGTGGACGCCCTCTGCCCCATCTAGGGGACACAGGATATTAAGTCAAAGTAAGTCACGGCTCCGCATGCAAGAGAAAAGCATAATCATCATCATCAACAGCCCATAAATGGCCACTGCTGACCAAAGACCTCTTCTCACTCGGAGAAGGTTGATCATTCATCACCACGCTAGCTCAATGCGGGTTGTCGATCTCAAACTTATAATTAGAAATTATATAGGAGAAAACTATGCAGACTGTGATTCTGAATGTTGCAAATCAAAATGGTAAAATTTCAACTTGTGTAGTTGGAAATTTACTCAGGTTTCTGTGTTCTCTTACCATCAGGCTGGCCGTAAGCTTTGATACCACCTACAAAGAAAATAAGGCTATTGAACGCCAACAGCTTTGAAAGGTAAGATCACCGTGTTCAAGCAAAAAGCAACCTCAGTTCTACAACATTAGAGTTGAGAATTTAAAAGCCACATTTACCAAATCATAGCTCGCTACGCATTCAATATTAGCTTTTCTTTAGATTTTTTCTGAAATGTAAATGTGGTTTCCGATGTAAGTACCTTAGGGATGTAATAAACGTATACGGCTCCTATAATATTCAGATTCAGATATCATACGAATCCTGCTCATATGTAAGTATCTATACATTATAACGGGAATGGATACTAGAGGTATAAGGGTAAAATAACTGTGAGATTGCTTATTTTTTTTTAAATCACCATAATGAACAACATTTCACAATAAATATAACTGAATCGATGCTGATGAGATTTGTTCCATACCATTGGAAAACCCGTTGAAATCCACCCCCTGAATTTGGTCATACAAAAGTAGTCTCTAAACATTAGAAAAAAGGTCTATAATGTAATGTAATATTAGTGGAAAGCGGTCACCGGTGACCGCTTGGTGATTTATAGGTTATTAACCTTGGAAAAGACTAATTAAAACATCCACAATTTGCCAAAGTCATTATTATACGCGGACGAAGTCGCGGGGAACAGCTAGTACATTATAATTTAGTAGAATATAATAAAGTAGAATGACTAGAGGTTTGTTTGTATCCGACTTTAACAATAAAATATGAAACTTTTAATAAAAGTATTGAACCACTAGCGTTACAGTACTGAAACAAGAGTTCCATCAACAAGACTAATAATAATGGAGTATGGAAAGAGAACAAACTTATAGATCACAAGAAAAGTTTCTGTAAGTAACATTTTCATAAATAATAATTAGGTTTATTTGCAAAAGCACCAACAATAGCATTACTAGTGAAACAATTTCATGTTTGAAGCTTACCTTAACAAAATAAACCTAAACGTCACAAAAAGCATGTAAAACACAACACCATAAAAAGTTACCGGAACGTAGAAAATCTCTTAAAAACAGCACATACCTACTTACATCAAAGTTACCAGAAAAAAAAATACCACGTACGTAAGCGATTTTCTCCCCAATCAAATAGCATATAACATGCGAGGTTATTCAAATTTCGAACTGAGGACTTAGTGCCAGTTTGTTTTACACTAACTCGATTGACGCGCTTATGACGTTCAACGCTCTGATTGGCTGCTTCAAGTTAACCAACGAATTAGAGGGCAAAACGGAGTAACGTTTCGTTGCGTTACCCTCTGAAGTCTGAACACGCCATGACAGTAATAGGTAGGGAGCTAGGGAGTTATGGAAAGTAGGCCATACTAGGGAAGCCAATGTCCTGTCTCCTGACTTATGGTACATTATAAATTGTTATGACACAGCGGAAATTCGTATCTCGGAGTAGAATGAGATTTAAATTTTGAAGTAAATCTGGAATGGTTATCTTACAAATTAAATGCACTTATTCTACACTATACTCAATTTAAGACCCGTGGGAAATTCGTTACGAATGGGCGCCGGCTCAACCAGAGTGATACCAAGGCTTCAGGCACAATTACCCCCCCTTCCTCAATCTCCTCAATCCCTGAATCCCCAACAATCTTAAATTGCTAATCCCCAAAACGCCGGTAACGCACTTGTAACGCCTCAGGTGTTAAAGGTGTCCGTGGGCGACGCCGATTAGTTGCATAAAAAAAGACTTCATAGTCTTCTAAAACTGCATAATATTCTACAGACAGATGCAACGACAAGATATACCAAGTAATAATGCAATATTTGCAATTCTATGCATCGCAGCTGGTTGACACACAAAATGATTACACACACAATTCAGTCTTACCAACACAAGAAGAGCTCAAGAAAACATTTGTTTTATACGGAAATGAAACGTGCTATTGTGAACACAGATATAGCAGTAGATCTTAAGATAAAATGGAATAGAACTTAAATAGAAATGAAATAGGTACAAACGACATTATTTGACTGTCTCGTTGACCGAGTGGTCGGAAGTGCGTCTGCCGGGCGAGGCGGTCGAGTTGGATTCCCGGGTCGGGCAAAATATTAATGGTTTTTAATCGCAGTAGTAGCACGGAGTCTAGAATTGTGCCCGGTATATGGCAATAGGCTTACCCTCTATTACATGGGACGCATAACATAAATAGTGTAAACTGGGTGCATTGTACAGTGGCATTAAGTGTCTCCTCTGCCTACCACTTCGGGGATAAAAGGTGTTATGTTATGTATGTGAGATTATTTCACAAGCGGTTTCAATTCCGTAATAAGTATATTTATTTTTCAAATTCTAACAAATCCCTTCTATCTTTTTCAGTCTCTCAAAAAATACGTGAACATTTTCTTGTTACTATTTAGAGGCTTTTTATAGTCTGTATGGGGTTTTTCCCTCATGCAGTCTTCCATACCGACGCTACAGTCAAGTTATGTAGGAAGGAAAACATCACTTAATTTTGTTATTATTAATAAAATAAATCTGACTGACGGAAAAGGAATGTGTGTACTTGCCGTCAGTTTATTTCAGGATCTAGAGTACTTTGAAACGTGTGCAAGTGGTGCCACCTATAAGCGCCAAAAGTAAACAATTTCGTTAAAAAACAAGTTAACCTTTGGTTGAAACCTTGTCTGAATTAAGCATAATTTGATACATCACGAATATATTGAAGAAACACATAAATTAAAATAAACTTCAAAACCTAACCTCGAAACATCATATTAATAATAATATTATCAAACAACGCGTTTAAAAAAACCGACTCCATCTTGGGGACTTACTCTTCCATTCAATTCCGATCGATAGACATTAGTATTGTCAAATTTCGTAGTCTTGAGTTGCAACACTAGCGCCCATTGCATCTGTATTGCGTGGATATTTAATGAACTAAATGATATCGAGTTTGGCTTTATATTCAGTACTCTGAATGCTATTTTAACAGCTACGATGGGGTTTGTATAGTGTTGACATTGAATAATTATTGGGATTTTATTGGATTGAAATTGCATTGACATTGAGATTGGTTTCAAGAGTAAGCGCCCTGCTCGTAAATGTAACAAACACTTTTCTAAACACCATAACGAAACCCGTTCCGCCAATTCAGAGATAATCGAGGACAAACATACACACAGATAGAACTCGAAACCTTCTTTTTTAAAGTTAACGTCACTATCCACTGACACGTATCATGACACAGTAACAAATAACATTGAGACGTTAGACTAGACGTATATTTGACAAACGTTCGCTACTCTCCATAGATCACGGACAACGAGCGTGCATAATCTACGGCGTTACAGTCCAGTGAACCGAGACCCTAACAGACCACGAAATATGTAACAACCAAGAATAATAAAGTCAAAGTCAAAGTCAAAGCATTTATCGCAATTAAACCATAATTTGGTACTTTTGAAACGTCAACAAATACAAAATAAATAATAGTCTGTCAGTCAGTCCGTCAGTGAAACTAGGCGAAGTTAGGTGCTCATTCCAAAATGTAGATTCGAATGGAGAAGAACGTCGAAGAAACACCATTCGTTACTCTTTTAAAAAAAGTACTTCTACAATGTCTCTGATACATATTCCAATACTGTACGTATATGTGAGAACAATGCAAAGACGCTAGACGCATTATACTAATTACTTACAAAACTTACTAAAATAAAAAAACAAAACAAAAAAAATCTTATAGTCTAACATGGTGGTCACATATGCATAATATTAAAATTAAGAAAATGTGTATGTTAAAACATTTGTTTTCCTGCTACACAAACAACGCTCTTTTATGAACCTGAAACTGCGATCTCGAACGCACCCATCAAGCGATCAGAGGCTTTAGTACGAATTTATTTTACGTTTAAAGTAAACGAAACGAAACCGCGCTGGGCGCTCTGAGGCCTTAGTACGAGTTTCGTTTACGTATAAAGTAATCGTATCGAGTACGCGTTCGGCGCTCTGATTGGTTGGTTATTTGGCGCCGGGCAATCGAGTGCCGAACGCGTACTAGTTTCGAATACTTTAAACGTAAATAAAACTCGTACTAAGGCCTCTGATTGCTTGGGTAAACTGGGTGTTACATTGTACAGTGGCATTAAGTGCCGTAATCGCATATCTGCCTATCCCTGGGGAACAAAAGGCGTGATTATCTATGTATTGATAAAGACAATATTTTTTAACCATCCCCAAATTCTTTACGTGTTACAACCCTACAAAAACAAAACTGAATCAAACCTACAGACGATCAATTTGAAGCAAGTTATTTATTTCCTGCACGTACACTATAACACATGACGTCACATAGCAACAATAACACACCTACAATCTTAACCTTCCACCGCCCACGACAATACATTTAAGCGAAGTTTACATAATAATACAAATAAATACCTGACCTCAACCACACCATTTAGAATAAATATATAAATACATAATTCATAATATTCGCTAGCATAATAACGTAACCCGTGCTTTATTATATAGCAGAAATTTTTGTTTGTTTGTATTGAATAGACTCCGAAACTACTGACCCATTTTGCAGTATTTGCCATTAGAAAACTTGCGAAAGTCAATAAAGTCTTTCTCCATTAGTAAGCTGCATTTTTACTGAACAAAATAGGCTATAGTTATAAATACGTACGTTTTAAAAAAACTGCCCTAGTCACAAATCCACACAGAAGTAGCAGGCAAAACAGGCTAGTAATGAATACCCAAATATATTCATACAATTCAATGACCAAGTCGTAATGTAATGTATTGCGTAATAACAACGTCACGATAACGGAACGACATTGAAAACGATGCCAAAAGTTTGTGTATCAACAATCGGCTATGCGGTCTTATTTCTACCGGTTGAAGGTTGTAGGGTTATGTTTGAATAAATGGTTTTTTTTTGAGGGAGGAAATTCATCTAATGGCTTCTCCCGCCTTGGGTTATGCAAGAGGGAGTGTAAGACTCTTACTGATTAAAAACCATCCCTTTCCCTCTCCTGCACTTCGAGCCGGAGACCCGATAAACGTTTACGTTTTCGAGGCTCTGTATCGGCATCAGCCCTATTGGGCCCCATCCATGATGGTTATCATGGATGGCTCTTTGAGGCGCGCGTGGAACGCGACTCGCCGTACACTCGGGTCTGGTTCTGGTCGGGCGGCGAGCTACTCAGAATAAATGGGTTGGTTTTGAAATTTCAACGAGTAAGGGATACTTACTACTACCCACTAATAGAATTTTTTAGAATCACCCAAGAATAGGTCAAAAAGGATTTGCTAGAATATGATATTAGCCATGTATTTCAAGTGTCTGAAAGTTCATTTTTAATCTTGGTTGTCAGTAGTTATGTTGAAGAACTTGATGTTACATATTTTGATGTAGGTCATTAAGATATAAATCGACCATTGCATAGTAAATAAAAATAGTGGATTTTTTTTTTAAATCGTAGCCCCACATTATGATTTTCTCCTGTTCCGTAGGTGCGTTTCCTAACATACAAGTTCACATACGCAATGATACCCAGACCCGAAACAACAATTTGTGGATCACACAAAGTGTTGTTCCGTGCGCGAATCGAACCCGCGACACGTTTCACGGCAGCCGGTCCACCGCACCAACCGTGCAGGAACTAGATCCAAAACAATTTTTCTAACTTACTAGTTTGCAAAAAATGTTTTGTAAGCTAGTTTTCATACTAAAGCAGAACAGCTGTACAAAATCCTTTTACTGAAATCATTTCATCTTTCATAAAACTGCCTTCTTGGCTCATATCAATCCAAAGCAAAGAAAACGCAAGTACAGCCATGAATATATTATCATAATCCAATGTAGTATACAGTTACAGAGGAAATTGATCCTTAGAGACAGTAAACACTTAAACAGTTGTTATTTGGTATCAAAGTCCCTTAAAATCATGTAAACGGGTCAATACTTGATACGATATGGAAGTTAGGTTCCGAAGTGTACAAAGAACCTAAATTATTCAGGCAGTTCTAAACTTTATAACGTTAGATGAGAGTTGAGAATGTGTTTAGTAATTCAGAAGCCATCTGATTTGAACCTAGACGAAGTTTATCTAAGGTGGAAGTTCAGGATTCTATCGAGCTTTAAGTACTTGTACGCTTCAATGAAACCTTTTATAGTGAAGGAGTTGACAGAGAAAGTAGAAACGCTTGCTTTACACTAGTGTCCGACCGAAACTGGTTTTCCGGCCGAAACCGAAACCGAAACAGAATGTTCGGCCGTGGCTTCAGTTTCTGCCGAAACCGAAACCGAAACTTACGTAGTCAAGTATAAAATTTCTTAAGATACTGAAATTTGGTGCATTTTAGACTAAGTTAATTTTTTTTTTTTGTATGGCCTGAGTAAAAAGTTTTATACAGGTTGGCGGTGACATTTTATTTGTCAAATAATGACAATCGTACAGTGCCGCGGGAAACAGAGTTATGCGAGCGTGAACGTGTGTGAACTTGCGACATCAGTTTCGGTTATGGCAAAAGTTTCGGCCGATTTTGGCCGAAACCGAAACTGCCGCCGAACCTTGATTTTTGGCCGAAACTCGGCCGAAACCGAAACCGAAATTTCGGTCGAACACTACTTTACACCCATTATTCTTTCATCCTTAGAAGTGGAGATGCCACGTAGATCATCAGATCAGATATTGCGATCTACTACTGGAAAGCCTATTCTATCGTGCACCACAAAATCACATAACATAGGGGTAGGCAGAGGTGCACATTATGCCACTGTACAATGTAAAACCTACTTATCACTATTTATGTTATGAGTATTGCTATTCCATGAAGTAATACAAAAAAAATAGCCTGCCCCATAATCGATGACTTATGGCCATTTGTCCTAAGCACTCTAGCACGTAAACTAACCCCTTAATTGTACTGTTGGGTGTCACTTATAAGTTGATGAAAACAAAAATGAATTCTAATATCTTAGTTTAGTGTTTCAGTTTAAGAGAGGTTGGTGAAAAAGATGTATAATAAACCTTCCACATACAGACCCCTGACTATGAACAGTCCGTTATCATAATCCAACCGATTCACATCTTACACTTTTGTACATAGCTGAAGTTTGTTTGTTTGTTTGAACGCGCTAATCTCAAGAAGTACTGAAAAAATATTTTTGTATCAGATAGTCCATTTATCAAAGAAGGCTATAAAATATAAAACATCACGCTACGATCAAAAGGAGCCGAGTAGAGCGAGTGAAACCGCGTGGGTGTAGCTACACATAAATTGCGAAGTTAATCAGCTATGAACGAGCTCACGACCGCATTATGTCAATGGAGCTTGAACCTTAACATGCATATAATTACACTTCATTTTAGATTTATACCTAATGGATGAGCTAGGGGTGCATGGCACACACGTTTATGTAAATTACGTCATACCTGTCTCCCTTATTTATAAGGGTGGATATAAAGGAGAGTCTTGTGTCTATCCTGACATACTGCTTTAGATTTATGAAAGTCTATTTATGTGGAACTAAATATTAGTAGATAATAATATCATAGAAAGAGAACGTGTCTTATCTACACCGTGAAATCGATTTCGTTTTCGTCTCGCGGCAAAACAACTTGCCATAAGGAGTACTTTCGATGTACAAGGCAAAAAAAAAAAATCATATCGGTACAGTACTTCCTGAGATTAGCGTTAAAACAAACAAACTAACACACTCTTCAGCTTTATATTATACTTTTTTTTTTAAGGGGGGAACATCATCGAATGACTGCTCCCGCCTGGGTGAGGCGGGAGGGAGTGTCAGACTCTTACTGACTAAAAACCACCCCGTTCCTTCTCCTGCACGTCGAGCCGGAGCCCCGGTTACCCGTTAGGTTCTCCGCGACAGCTTTATATTATACTAGCTTTTACCCGCAGCTTCGCTTGCGTCACAAAAGGATAAAAAGTAGCCTATGTGCCATATACCAATACCAATACACACAGCGCTATCTATACCAATTCTTTTGTTTTCCCTCGGCAACATCAATTTTTTCCGCGATAAAAATACCCTATTATTTAATCCGGACTTCAAAGTTTACGTCTGCGAAATTTCAAAGCAATCGGTTTAGTAGTTACGGCGTAAAAGCGGAACAAACAAACAAACTAACTCACTTTCCGATTTATAATATTAAGAAAGGATTATAAGATACCTAGTATAACTACACACGATTATTAATAAGGGGCACAATAAGTAGGTACTATTGATTATTTTTAGGGTTTAAACATCATCATCAACAGCTTACAAATGCCCACTGCTGAGCAAAGCTCCTTCTCACACGGAGAAGGTTAAAGAATTAATCACCACGCTTGCTCAATGGGGGTTGGCGATTTTAAACTTATAATTAGAAATTATAAGCCCAGGTTAACTCACGATGTTTTCCTTCACCGTTAGTCAGTGGTGTTTGGATAATCTAAGAAAGTACATATTAACTCGGAAAAAGTCATATTCTTTCATGCTGTTGGTAGATTTTGAACCTGCACCCTTCAACCTCCGGGCCACCACGACACGGGTTCAAACATATGTCCATGCATTTAGACATAAAATAAAGAGTCCTACTAAATCACACTTAGCGTCTCTCACCATCAAACGTTAAAGTTTGGCGAGTTTAGATTTAACGCCACACCTATGTAAATTTTCAATAAATAAAATAAATAAAAAACTCGATTTCACTATCACACACAAACACAACAGCGTTCAATTACACAATAAACTTTCAATTTAAACGACGCAGGAAAGAATCCCAAATTTTCGGAATCGATTCACATAATAAGTAAATTAAAACAAAACACGTTCTGTTCCGTCCACATAACTACGGGTACGATATAGTATAACAATGTTGAATTTAATCTACATAGCATCACGCCTTTAATCCCCGAAGGGGTTAGGCAGAGGTGCACATTACGGCACTTATGCCACTCTACAATGTAACATCCACTTTTTATCAATATTTATGTTATGAGTCCCATGTAATAGGGGTGAGCCTATTGGCATATACCAAGCACAATTCCAGACTCTGTACTACTACTGAGATTTTTTTTTAAACTCAGCAATACTTTGCCCTGCCCGGGAGTCGAACCGCTCACAGTTCACAGTCACACACACACAGTTCGGCAGCCATACTTGCGACCACTTTTATCTCAATACAATTCTTAGTTACATTGTTTCATTAGTGTTTGATAGTTAATTTACTTGATCATTCCGGTAATAATAATCCTCAATGCCGATAAACCACCTATGTTTATCACAATAAACTATTATGATCGACACCGCAATCACACTCGACGCAAGGACCTCAACTTGAACAGTCAAGCTTTCAACCACTCGACCACAAGACAATCGCGAATTAAAATTCCGATCGAAGGTTTACCAAATGAAAGTTGTCTGTCACGACCCCGTTGTCGCACACTATACCTTCGCACACACAAGTCAATAGATTTACGACTCTATTACAAAACGATTAAGTAGATATTTTATTGAAGAATATTGGCAGTAAAAGGTTAGCTGGATCTGCTGCGGTCTGCACCTTTGGATCAATGAAGTGTATGGGGAATTGAAGAGCAGTCTTTAAACGAGGTCATACGCCTACTAGAGTATTATTCTCGAGTGACTATGATGACTAAAGTCATGTTCAATGGTAGGTATTTAAAGCAAGGTAAATGTTTTACAATTTGCTTATTAAGATCTACGTGTGAAATAATTGCGGTAGGAACTTCCTACTTTGGATTATACAGCAATATTGACTGGATTTAAAATGTTTTTGAAACAACTTTTTCCCGTTTCTTTAAAAAATACCCAATTTACATACCAAAGTATTGCTGCTTCCTAACTGACGGACTAATTACATTTTTAATTTTTATACCCTGTCATCATCTCTATTGTATTATTTTCAAAAATCTCCCAGAAACCAAACCAAACAAAAAGCATGAGCTGCATCATATAACTGCATCACACCTTGTCTTTGTGCCAAGGCTAAAACATCAGACAGCCAGACCATTACTCTTCGGTTCGCAAACACTGCAACACCTTTGCCAAGAGATGCACACAAAATAAATAAACAACTGTCTGTAATAATATTTCGTATAAGAGATATTATTGTAGACTTTGGAATCGAGGAAGCAAAGGATTTACATTTATAGCCCTAGTTATATATAATGTTACATAAACAAAGTTTAGGCTCTAATAGCTAACTACATCGATTTATTTTTAAGTTGAAACGTTGGCCCACACTAGGATTTTCTCCTGTGTCGTAAGTACGTTTACAAACATACAAGTTCACATACAAATGACACCAAGACCCGAAACAACAATTTGTGGATCACACAAATAGTTGGTCTGTGCGGGAATCGAACCCACTACACTTTGTACGGCGGCAGCTGGTTGCCTAGCCACCGCGCCAACAGTAAAACAAAATTTAATCTCTATAGAGATCAGCTATAGCTGAAATCAAATATGATTAAGTAAATATGTACCTAAAACCAATTCACCATATCTGTTGGAATATTCTAGTAAACAATTTCATTGAGAACCATGTTTTCTAATGTTCTAACTTCTAACTTTCATGGAAAGTATGAGGAAAATTATCTAAATCTGTCAATTACTGACAAAAGTACACCGGGTCAACTAGTCATGGTCAGTTACGCCATTTATAATTCAAGAACAGCTGGGCCGATTGCCATGATCTTTGATTTAGTCTACGCTCCAAATAGCAGAATTACCAATAAGGGGAAAAAACGTGTACAGTCTCCTAAAACGTGGCAAAATATACATATATCATTCAATTAAAATCTATGGCATTCTCTGCCCAGTTCACAGGAATGCATGCTCTGAGATACGGGCCACGACGCCCACGATCACGATAGCGAAGGGTTAGCCTTTAACAGTTTGGATATGCCTCTGTCGACAGTCAAGGCCTTAAAGGGAGTTCTCGAAATTCTAACGGGAATTTTGGTGTTTGGCCTTCTTTGACTGTTGATAACGTGAAAGCCGTGAAAGGGGTATGTAAGAATCTTAGCAATTGGCGTTCCATTGTCTCTGCTCTGTATACCCTCATGGGAGACAAGCGTGTATGCAATTCAAAATAACTCTGCTATAGTAACTTGGATTTCGTCATCATAATTTTCAAACCCTCATTCCTAGCTACTCTGGTTTAGCAGTGTTCTTCCTCCACTGTACCCAGTCAAACATCCTATCACAAACCACCTTTTACTTCAGGTTGTACCTCAAATAGTTATCTCCATATTTGGAACTGTGGATAAAGGACTGTGGCATGATATTGTATTTAAAGTCATCGCGTATAATGACAGGATATTAGCTCATCGGCTTATGAACATATGGACTATGGTAAACCAGGATGTTCAAAACGATTTGTGTTCTTGGTTCATAAATTTTTTCATAACACGATAACCGTTATAGTCGAAACAATTTAAAATCTACAATTGATTGTAATGGTATCTATTGGGTCTGTAAATAGAAGGTACTTTAAACTTAGAAATGTAACGCATGATTAAACAAGTGCCCTTAAGCTATAATTAGGTTAATTATTCATAATTTATTAAAACAAGGTGATAACAAATGAACACAATACATGTTACTGAACAAAGTTACAATAAGATACAGTAAAACGGGGTGAATAGAATTCGAGGGGTGAATAGATACAGAAGAGGGGTGAATAAATGTTGGGAAAATATATAAATATATATTCTAACATTTATTCACCCCATTCCTGTATCTATTCACCCCGTTTTACGGTAAGCATCAGATAATTGATTTCATACGATAATGGACAATAACCTATGGTGACTAGGGTTACCACAGTTAAGAAATTAGGTACATCACGGTTGTTCTTTTTTTTTTTAAAGTGTGCCATGACTTACATGTCTTTGCATTTTAAGCATTGGTTAAGCACTGACTTTTGAAATTTGTAGGAAGGATTTTTGAACATTACCTATACCCAATGTGCTGATCACCACAAGTTCAAGGAAAACAAAGGAAAGCTCTACCTTCCTGACTGGTCGTATTTATAAATTACTTTTTTAGAGTATCTCCTAAAATTGAACTCGCCGAAAAAGAGGGACACGACTTAACTCGTCGAGTACTGGTTTTGTAGACACAATTATAGAACAATAGGTCGCGGTCACCAGTGACCGCTTGGTGTTTGACAGTTTAACCAAGCCTGGAGTGTTTCTTTTCCTTCCCCAAATCTCTCGAAAATATGACCATATCAACGATCCATCATGGCGGCCTTAACTGACCGTAACCTACATGCGAGTGGTGCTTGATAAATCATAATCAATCAGGCACAATGCTGCGTGAAGGGCGCTGAACTGCCGACTAACTAAGTCACGGCCAGTAGCTACAAACTTGTCGCGGGCTTAAGAATTTATTAGCAACCTCTGTGGACTTATTTGGCCAAGTTTCTTTAGTTTTTCCACATTCCTATTTATATACATACTATAGAGTTTTATCTGTTAGCAATTATTTGTATCTGAATCAATTCATCAATTGTTCGAGTAAGCGATCTACTAGTCAAAACTATTTACTTTCAAGAGCGTAATCAAAAGTAGGTAATTAACAATACGAGTTCCCAAAATGGGTTCGTCTGGATAGAAATTACTACAATCACTTAGGTCAGTCCTGCTAATCATACACAAAAGATGAGACACTTGACAGGCAGTCTGTAAGATTTCATTGTTGATTGTTGTCAAATAAATGATAATTAATTTCCTAGCCAAGAATTCCTTTCATCTTCACAAATGCAGTCTGTCACGCTGCAATGCAGCCTGACAGCACCAGCACCAATTTAGGTGACAAGGTCATTTGTGTTGTTGTAAATATTATCTTACAATGCACCACAGACGCAATAAGATGCAGCCGCAATTTCTGATAATTGGTTCATCGATCCAACTGACCATTTTCCTTAAAAAAAAGAACAGATAAGTTATCTACCAAATTAATTGTAGTGGTAGACTTAGCGTAATTGTTTTATTTAACATCTGATTATCTTGAGATTGCTTAATTACTTGAGGCTTATAGAGATTGTGGTTCGGGAAATAGCACACCCACTGCGTGATCTGTTATCAGATCTTACAAGTCAGCGTACATGGTTTTATCAGATGTTGGAACAGGGATCTGGGTTCTTTATTCTCTTTTCTGCTCTCATCCCAATCTATTTGAGATAGATTAATATTAGGAGGGTCTTCTTTCCTATTATCCAGAGGATCTTCTTTTACACGTTGCTTCACGAAACACAGATCACACTAGTCTTAGAAGACAACAGTCCTTAACTTTTGTCTCTGGATATGGTATGACACGCAGACGTCTTAGTACTTTATCCCACACGTATAGCTGATGAGATAAATTGTCGAACAAACATCTACCGCAGTAATTACTTGTAATCAGATTGTTACACAGAAGTGTGCCAAAGGTCAAAAAGAGATCTTCATATCACTACTAGTGGAACTGTGATAGTCACAACTTAATACAAAAAAAGATAAAGATTTTAATAATGGCAAATATAATGGATATGTCTATGTAAATGCAATTTCGACAATTTCCTGTTTACAAAACATGTGTGGTTTGTAGATGTAACGAAATACCTCTAGTGGCGTGTGCATCGTTTAATGCTGTGAATAAGCAGAAATTGACACCACGTGATGATAGATTAGGACCATTCGGCTTTATCGTGTTATCTGACCAAAATGTTAGGTCATGAACATATAATTAGCGTCACTTCGAAGGATTCTCTAAAATTATCAAGAATTTACTATGATACCATTTATTATTGTTCATTAACTTCTGGCTAATTGTTTGTCAGTGATGTCAGATCTTTGTTTTGAGAATTGGGCATGGCTTTGCCATTTCGTAAAAGTAAAGAATCCATCCTTAACTCAATGCAGTCATTAAAGCATCGATTTTCACTGAAGCATGCTTGGCAAACATGATTGACCGTCTATATTGCTAGCTTGTCTGACTGCCCATTTAAAATTAAGTTTGTTTCAGAATGTAAGTCGTATAACCTCTGAGGAAAAGAACGAAAAAGTAATCCATAAAGTCCAGAAATACAGAGTCCAGAGTCTTAACGTTCAAGACCTTATCTTATGGATCGTACGGTTCCTTTAAATATAAGGGGAATACGGGACTATGAGTTCTGTTAGTATACGAGTTTTGACCAAGGACCGTTGAAAATGGGCGGACACAGTCTCTTGAAACAATGTCTGTGGCACCTGGCTACTATGCACTTACACGCATAACACACACACATTAACACGAAGGATATCTGTCATTTTCTTAAGTCTGGTAACGTGGTAACTCATTATACACGCAGGCATAAACTGTCCAATCCACTGAAATTTTGGTGCTTCAATCATTTCTAAGTGGCAGTATTGACTGCACGGTTGGCGCGGTGGAACACAACTGGCTGACGCGCAACGTGTCGCGGGTTCGATTCCCGCACGGAACAATTCTTTGTGTGATCCACAGATTGTTGTTCCGGGTCTGGGTGTCATGTGTATGTGAACTTGTATGTTTGTAAACGCACCCACGACGCAGGAGAAAACCCTAGTGTGTGGCAACGTTTTAAAAAAAAAGTGTGTCCGCCTTTTTAACATCCTTGGTTCTGATTAAGAAAAATGATTACAGCGAATTTTCTAACGGAAACACAATGAATAATTCAAGTGTATCTACAGAGGATATAATATATCTTGTAACACAAAGCAAAATACAACGATTTTTACACAACCACGTTAGTAATTAATAAATTATTACCTGGTGTTTGAGTTTGAAGCAAATGTTTGGAACTCATTTACAATTTTCCGTTCAAATAGCTTCCGAAACCGCTTGCATAATTAACGCATTGGCTGCCGTGTCGGACAATGTTGTCCGACGCTAGCGGAGGATTAGCCTTTAACAGTTTTTGTCGGCAGTTAAAGGCTTAAACGGTCAATGTTAACAGACTGTTTAGCATTACTCGTGTATTGTTTTCAACTGAAACATTGTTTATTTATACTGAAACAAGAAAATGTACCTATTTTACAATTACACTGCCGCATTATTCTGTTGTTTACTAGCAATATCAAACAGCGGTTCGGTAATAGGTTCATTTTATGGATAGAGACTTGTAACTATACGAGGGATATACGTAACACAGCCAGAAATACATAGGTTGCTTAAACTGTCAAACACCGCAAGGACACCGGTGACCGCAACCTATTGTTATTTAATTGTGTCTATAGTGACGGTACTGAACGAGTTAAATATATTATTATGAGATATATTTCAGTTTTAGCACGGAGTCTGGAAATGTGCTCGGTATATGGCAATAGGCTGACCCCCTATTACATGGGACTCATAACATAAATAGTGAAAAGTGGGTGTTAATTCTGTGAGCACCTCAGCCTATCCCTTCGGGGATAAAAAGGCGTGATGTTATGTTATGAGATATGTACATATTTTTGGGAATATAAACGGTAGTAATACCACAGCCCCATAACAACGTCAGTGTTGTGTTATGCGAATGAGGTTCGCATTGTGATCGCAACTTTTCTCCAGTGTTGCTTTAAAAGTTCATTTTGCAAATCAATTCTGAATCCTGGTCTGCGGTGACATTAAAGTTTCATATTCTGCAAATAAGTGAGTTTGGCACTAGCGCCAATAGGTGATGACGGAAGTGAGAAGAATTATAATAGGTACCTAAGTATTTTGATATTTTTATTTTGGTATTTTTAATGGATTTTAACGTGTGACTTGCGAGGTTATTGGCGACATGACTCTCGAGAGGAATTAACATTACAGAATAGCACTGCTAGTATCTACCCTTAGTTGATCTGTCCGTTCTTTCGCTCCATTGTCTTATATATAAAATTCTCGTGTCACAGTTTTCGTTGCCATACTCCTCCGAAACGGCTTGACCGATTTTGATGAAATTTTTTGTGCTTATCCGGTATCTATGAGAATCGGCCAACTTCTATTTTTCATCCCCCTAAATGTTAAGGGAAGTCCATCCATTTCTTTTATTTTTAGACAAAATTTTTAATTTCTATTTTTTTTATGATACAATTTACAAAAACACATACAATCCTCAATTTTCACCCTTCTACGGTATTATTTATATAGCAAAACAATGTTTGCCGGGTCAGCTAGTTCTCTTATAAAAAAACTACCTAGATGTGTCAACAACAATCACTCATCACAAACAAACACGTTCCAATTTCGATATAAAAACAAACCTACATGTTGGCTACTGATAAATAATTCTATCGATAAAAGCCCCGTTCCTTGTCGGTCCATTGTTTAAACGTTATCGAATATGCACTCGAACAAACACTGACCGAGTGATTTTATCGATATCTCTACTCGATTAGATAAACTTCGTGGAAAACGTTAATGTCAAAATGTTTTTGTGATTTGTTATTGTTTGCTAGAAAAAAAAGGAAACCGAAAGATCTTCTTTTCGTCAGCTAAGAAAAGTTTTATTGGAAACAGAATTGTTTTGCCCATAGATTTTGTTTTCAGTTTCTTTGATTTCAAAATCAGATTATATATTTTATTCAGAACTATAAGTCCCCTTTGAGACTAACACTGCGCATACTTCATGGCATTGATATTAAGAAAGCCGGTTTAGTATTTTAGGAACTAATAATCTCTTTAAGCACAGGGAACCTACTGTGGTTATAGTTTTTTTTTAGGGGAGAAAATCATCTAATGTCGTCTCGCCTTGAGTAAGGCGAAAGAGAGTGTCAGACTCTTACTGGTTAAAAATGAGTCCGTTCCTTCTCGTTTAAGTCGCGAGCCGGAGCCCCGGTAACCCGTTTAGGTTGGCCTTAGCTTTAGAACCTATTGTATACTGAGTTTATCTACTTAAACCTTCAAGTCCATTAAGTAGTTACCTACATAACTTGAAGTAACATGACATCACTTTACGGCGGGCTTGCGTAAGCGCAGTACAGTCAACTACTAAGTTGGTACGGGAAGCCGTTACAAAAAAATCGATGTAGTAAGTGATATCGATATTATTAACGAATATAATTAATTACAAATTTCAACATTTTGCCACAGTTTTATTGCTTGTTTTACTATAGGTAATTAAGACATTTTATAGAGGTATAGCTATAAAGATGTCGTAAATGACACACCGCACACACGTACCGTGTAGTTACAGTTGCAGTTAGTTGTACTTTGATATACACTGTAAGGTACCGTTCAAATATTACGTAAGCAGATTCTTTTACAATGGTTTACCCCCCCCCCTGGGCTCGCTGCTATTGCAGCGGTAAGTCCCCTCTTTGAGGAGTGGCTTGAGAGACGCTACGGCGTCCTCACCTACCGCCTGACGCAGGTCCTCACCGGACATGGAAGTTTCGGGAGGTACCTGTGTCTGATGGGGCGGGAGGAAACGCCCGGGTGTCATCACTGCGAGGACCGCCCTGAGGACACGGTGGAACACACAGTGGGAGAATGCCCTGCGTGGGCTGAGCACCGCCGTGCCCTCAGGGAAGTGATCGGCGATGGCGACCTCTCGCGTCCGGGCCTAGTGCAGGCCATGATGCGGAGCGAGAGGGATTGGGATGCCGTCTTCTCCTTTTGCGAAGCAGTCATGCTAGCTAAGGAGGAGGCGGGACACGTGAGGCAGCGAAGCGCTGCCTCCTCGCAACCCAGCCATCGCGAAGGACACACCGGGCGTCGGGGATCGCGAGACGATCTCCGGCCACCGTAAGCGCGGGCCTGCGGACGGCGAGCATGGGTGGCTCCCCGTCCGACCAGAAACAGACCCGAGCGTACGGCGCGTCGCGTTCCGCGCGCGCCTCAAAGAGCCATCAGACCACCACAGATGGGGCCCAATAGGGCCGATGCCGATTCGGAGTCGCGGAGAACCTAACGGGTAACCGGGGCTCCGGCTCGACGTGCAGGAGAAGGAACGGGGTGGTTTTTAGTCAGTAAGAGTCTGACACTCCCTTCCGCCTCACCCGGGCGGGAGCAGTCATTCGATGATTTTCCCCCCTTAAAAAAAAAAAAAAAAAAAAAAAACCCCCATCACCCTGTCAGCAAAAGTAAGCAAAGATCTTACCCCCTCCCCCTTTGCTTATGTAAACATTTTAAATTATATCTTTTTTATGCATATTGTAATTTTAATATTCTCTTAAAGATAAAGATAAAAGATAAAGATATTTTTTATTTGCGTTAACATGAGTAATATTACAAGAGTACATGCAATGGTGTTAAGTTAGGAGTATGAGCTACATGTTATGCCGTTTTGGCGTAAAAAATATTTAAAATTATAATTTAATATTAAAGCAGGTAGAGAAAAGAATATATACATGCAAACCTAAATAAGCAAAAAAGACATAGAAGACAATATTAACCGTTACACAACAAAATTATGTTAATTGTATTACAAATCTAATTTATCTTTCAAAAAATCTTCTATATTATAGAGGTAATAACATTTCTTATGTAACAAACGTTTGAGTTTATTTTTAAACATGTTAAAATTTAACCGTCTGCAGCTGACGTGTAGTCCCACAGACACCGCGAAATACAAAATCATTGTCATTGTCATTGTGTCATTTTTCAAATACGAGCATCACTGCTGCGAGTACCTTACTGTATAGTGCTCGCTATACTTTAATTCTACAAAAATATTTGCTGTTGAAATGGTGTCTGGTATAATATACACCTCAGTTGAATTGTAACAATTTAACCACGTCAGTTGCAGAGGGTTAAGGCTTGTATGGATTTAGATATTTTATTATATACCATAATGTCTAGTTCTTTGTCGATCTTTGCTTGTAATTTATAATTTCAACGAATAAAAAAGTAAATAACTACCGATGACGTAATCATCGTCTAGACTCCTTTACCTCCCATATCATCCAAAATAAGTGAAACAGAGAGCCAGCCCCCCCCCCCCCATGGTGCTAATGTAATACTTGAATAGCACCTAAGTGCGAATATCTATGATAAATTAAAAACATGGAAACAAAATAGGTACATTTTCAAACCGATAATCTCAAAAACGCAACTTGATCAACATTGATCAACGCTCACACAAATAAAATCAGTAATTTCGAATAAAATACCTATCACAAAAAAAAGATTATAAACAGCGTTCAAAAACCGACTTCAACCACCCCTTTTATTGAAATCAGTAAAATTAATATACTCTTTCTCCTAATTGTAACAAACACTATTCTGCAAACCTCATCAAAATCGGTTTCGCCAATCGCCAGATAATCACGCACAAATATACATACAGGTCAAATTGAGTATAACCTTTTTTTAACCCGTTGAAAATCATTCCCTAAATTTGTTCATTTTTTTTTATGGCATAAGCCGGTAAACGAGCTGACGGATCACCTGATGGTAATCGGCGTCGCCCATGGACACCTGGAACACCAGAGGCGTTACAAGTGCGTTACCGGCCTTTTGGGGATTAGGAGTTTAGGATCGTTAGGGATTCAGGAATTGGGGAGATTGGGGAAGGGGAGGGTAATTGGGCCTCCGGTAACCTCACTCACACGACGAAACACAACGCAAGCGTTGCTTCACGTCGGTTTTCTGTAAGGCCGTGGTATCAGTCCGGTCGAGCCGGCCCATTCGTGCCGAAGCATGGCTCTCCCACACTTAAATTCATACAAAAGTAGTCTCTAAACATTGGAAATAAGGTCTACAATGTAGTTAGTGGAGAGCGGTCACACGAAAGTTGTTAATATAGTATTAAAAACAATAAATATTAACAGAGCGATAAAAACGTACTATAATACATAATCATGTTTATTTATTTTATGTATAACAATCTAAACGAGGTCAAGATACTAATAAAAAAGTCATACGTACTTACGTATGTACCTAGTTAATTAAAATGCAAATTGTTATAGGATTTTTATTAACTATATAACAGAACAATTTATCGCAGGAAATTATATATTTTATATATTTGATGTGTCGACGTTTGACCACTATCTCGCCTGGTGGTAAGCGATGATGCGGTCTACGATGGAGGCTTGAAGACACCCGGATTTTATATACCCTTCAGGAAATACAGACTCTGGCTAAGAATTACACCTTAGGCAATAGAGTTGCCTATATTTTATTTTAATGTCCGTCTGGTACATTAATTTAAAACTTTAGACACGTATTTTTTCTTTTCTCACAAAATTGAATAATTTTGACGATGTATTATTTTGAAATATCGGGTGACGTCACAGCGTGCCACATTTAGTAGCACGATATGACGTAACGACCTCCCAATCTAAACTAAGCGCCATTTTATCTAAATTGTATTGCAACATAATACGAGAAAATAAATATATACGTGTCAAGTTCATTATCTAACTGACGGACTAATTATAATTAGGTTTTTAATTTTGATATCCTGGAAACTACACAATTATATGAAATAGCTTCACGCTTTTATATTTAAGGGACTGACTAAAATATACTATAGCTAATCCCGTGTCGTTTCACGTACTGCTCGGCTCCTATTGATCGTAACGTGAGTTACAGGACTATAGATATAACCTTCCTCGACAAATAGATTATCTAACACAAAAATAATTATTCCATTCGAAATAGTAGTTTCCGACAAATCGCGTTAAAACAAACCAATTCTTCAGGTTTATAATACCAGTAAACATATTTTAAATTTTAAATTCCCCTGCTACAAACGGTAAGTCGTACGTCTACCTACCTACGCACACTATAAGCAACTGACATTAATATTGCAAAAGAGGGTAGTTACCTACCTCGGAACGCTAACCTCTTGCCCCTACCGTGGGCTAAATACAAATCAATGTTTAAAACCCCATTAAAATTTCTACAGACTTAAACTATGGCAGTATGACATACAAGTAGGCACATGTAAGGAACAGTAATTGATTTTAATCACACTAAAGCTAAAATGTTTGATATCTGTATAGATATCAAACGTTGTCTAGTTGTCTATAACCTCGCAGCTTCAACCCACCTGACTTTACATATTTCAGCGTATGTGTGGACATAAAATCAAGGGTTCAAAAGGTTCAACTGTTAAGGCAGGTACACCACCAAGAGTTGGGTAATTAAAATGCTAATTTTGAACTGAACACAAGCATTACATTAGGGTTCCTTATGGGTTTTACGTCAGCATATTATAAAACCCATGATCCCCATTGGCAGATTAGATATCGTTAAACAAATCTGTGCTTCAGTTTTCAAGTGTGTAGTGAGTGAGCCATGCTTCGGCACAAATGGACCGGCTCGACTGGAGTAAGGTTACACTCTAGTTTGTAATATATCTAGTCGTGGTCTGTATAATTGTTATCAGGTAGCTTAAAACAGCACTAACCAATTTTTATTTAAATTGGACAACGCTGCAACCTCCCAGAACCGCTGCAACCCCTGTAAGCCAGGATCTACAATAGATACAACTATGAAAACACCGGAACACTGAAGTCCGGCGCGTCCCAGGGACATGAATCTTCTCAATCTTCTCAATGGATGATGAAAGACGAATAACTGTCTTATTTAATTTTTGTGCAAACCTCAGACAAATATGCCATAGTAATCATCACCTTCTCAGCTCTAAATCTTTTAAAACAACTCATCCGGCAGAAAGATAACCAGTCAAGCCTCTTCGTGTAGAAAACCAGAGTTCACTAACAAACAGGCATACAAACAAACAGATAACAATATGGCAGACGAGACAAAAGCTTAAAACAATAACAGGCACACGGTCTGATTCACGGTAACCTGTACTCGGGTACTGTTTATTTAGCTCACTCTTAGTATTCTAGTGTTTATATTTTATGTGTAAAAATGTGGTACACAGGTCACAAAATTACTAGCAGATTGGCTATTGGGTCGGAGATTCTCTTGCTTTTATTAGAGATGTGTGTGAGTGACGATTTTGGACATAAGCTAGGTCTAAAATCTAGACATTTCGAGTATAAAACTATGAAAGTCTATGTGGAAAACACAGACCATTGCTGTGACAAAAATCCGGATATATCAGTAATGTGGATCTATAAAATAGATCCGTGGGCAGATAATTATAATAAAATCAATATCCGATTCCTGACCTATTTTTTTTAAACCGCCTCAATCTCCCAATTTCGCTGCAACTCCTGTAAGCCAGGATTTACAATAGATACAACCAAGAAAATACCGGAACACTGAATTGCGGTGCGTCCCAAGGACGCGAATAAATCAGAATATATTTATAGAGGACAAGAAAAAAACGATACTTCTGAGTTCGTTAATAAGTGATCCGAACATCAGACTAGAGAAAATCCGTTCTTACTTACATAACATAACATAACATCACGCCTTTTATCCCCGAAAGGGTAGGCAGAGGTGCACATTACGGCACTTAATGCTACTGTAATGTATCACCCACTTTTCACGATTTATGTTATGAGTCCCATGTAATAGGGGGTGAGCCTATTGCCATATACCGGGCACAGTTCCAGACTCCGTGCTACCACTGAGAAAAACCCAGTAATACTCTGCCCGACCCGGGAATCGAACCAGAGACCCCTTGCCCGGCAGTCGCACTTGCGACCACTCGGCCAATGAGGCAGTCTTCCTCAGTCCGTTCGTACTTACCTCTTTAAAATTAAGCGTGGTCATGTACCCTTATCGCGATAGACAATAACAAGTAATGAGCGTCCAAGTAGCCGTTTGGCCAATAATGTCTACTCACTAATTATAATTGTTAGTTAACATGTTATTAAAATTCTTGCGCCCAATACGTCATTCTCTTTAGGGGTCAGTGGACACAGAAAGTGTGGGAGAGTGTGTGTCTAAATGTGGGAGAGCCATGCTTCTTCACGAATGGGCCGGCTCGACCGGAGTGATACCACGGCCTCACAGAAAACCGACGTGAAGCAACGCTTGCGTTGTGTTTCGTCGTGTGAGTGAGGTTACTGGAGGCCCAATTACCCTCCCCTTCCCCAATCTCCCCAATTCCTGAATCTCCAACCATCCTCAAACTCCTAATCCCCAAAAGGTCGGTAACGCACTTGTAACGCCTCTGGTGTTCAGATGTCCATTGGCGACGCCGATTGCTTACCATCAGGTGATCCGTCTACTCGTTTACGGGCTTATGCCATAAAAAAAAACACAGAGAATAAAACAGAAAAAACATTCGTTAGAACTGAAACAATATTTTGTAGACCTGCGCATGGTGAGTGGTTTTTTCCTCCATGGCACCCGAAGGGTTTATAGTTAACTTAATCCTCTGATGTTGCGCCCGTCCATAAGCGGCACCGATTGCTTACCATCAGGTTATCGACCTGAGTGCTATTTACCGAGGTTCCTGATGAAAGTACCGATTTTTTCTTTAATACAAACATTGTGTTGACAATAACAAACAAACTACAAAAAATAATTAGGTGTTCATTTTTAAAAACTTAGGTCTGGAGTTAAGTCCTTATCATTTTTGTTTATATACCTAGGTATACTAATAGGTAGGAGTTTCTATGAGTTATACGTCTTACGATTCCCATACAAACAACTGTTAAAACTGTATGGAATTTATGGTTTTTGTACACCGTTATTTTCCGTCTGGTCTCTTTCCCACACAACTTAATTATAACTTTAATGTACTACTAACCTAAGAGACGAGTACCTACCTACTATCTTCTTTTTATTCTTTGTTCCACATTTTTAACCGACTTCAAAAAATATGTATTTATACGTTTGCAAGCAATTATCTCGCTTGGCTGAATTGACTGAACCGATTTTGATGCGGTTTTCAGACAAGTGTTTATTACACTTATGAGAAAGTTTAAGTACCTATATTAGGTAATTAACCGACTTCAAAAACAGTGGGGATTGAAGTATACGTAGTTTATAAGACAATTATTGTTTACAGTAATTATTTATTTCATTTACTTCAGTACATAGAACATCGCGATTTATTATCTGGGCGGACCTCTAACTGGTTTATTAAAATATCTAGAAGGCAGATTAGTCAGATTTACTTCACTGCATTTTGTTTGGTTTGTATAACACTGGTATGCATTTTTTTAATAAAACCATTATTAAATAACCATTATAGACTAGACTATCCTTACTAATATTATAAATCGGAAAGTGAGTTTGTTTGTTCCGCTACCACACCGTAACTACTAAATCGATTGCGTTGAATTTTTGCAGACGTAAAGTTAGAAGTCCGGATTAAAGAATAGGGTACTTTTTTTCCCGGAAAAAATTTGATATTCCCGAGGGAAAAAAAAAGTATCGGTATAGATGGCGCTGTGTGTATTGGTATATTATTATGTCACAGGCTACTTTTTATCCTTTTGTGACGCGAGCGAAGCCGCGGGTAAAAGCTAGTAAATTTACCTCTATAATATAGAGTTTATAGGAAAGAAAGTGCTCTACTAATAAGTATAGTTTTTTTAAAATGACGTATAAAAAAAAGACATCAACCCCCTCGACTTGAGGTCGATTTGTAAATCCACTAAAAGATTCTCTTAAGGTGTAACAAACGCTTTTCTGAAAACCACGGTTCAGCCAATCGCGAGTAAACATACATATACATAGGTCAAAAGGAGATCCTACCAAGTTTTTTTTTTTAAATAAGTTAAAGAATTTTAGTAAGTAATTACTTCTTGTTTTCCTGTTACACCGGGTTAATGCTTAGTCAGGGTGTAATTAATGCTTTACTAATTAAAACATAAACATCTAGTTTTGAGCGGGCCCATGTGGCCGCGGCCCGCACGCGATAGTAAATTAATTATCATACCTACATACATACTAATTATTTTTCACATAACTATTATTAGTCCGAATGCAATGTTTTTGTTATTTGTTTCGTTTCCTAAGTAAGGAGTAAAGACACTGAATTATCCTTTTTAACTGTGTCTAAAGAAGTTGAGGTTATCATTTTTTATTCTTATAAGTCTTGAATTACTTATAAAAGGTAAGTTATATCATTTGTATTATAACTTTCGTGAGACATACAAAATAAATTATTATGATTTCGGCTTACTCATGTATTTTATTTGACGAGGAACTCGACTAGTTGCAAGCCATGCTAGAGGGTCATATTCAGAGAGTATCAGAGAGTAGCAGCGCGACAGTCGCCACGTCCCAGGTCGCGAAAGGCAGAGGTGCACGTTACGGCACTTATGCCGCTATAGGTACAATGTAACAGCCCTACTTTTCTCTATTTATGTTATGAGTCCCATGTAATAGGGTTGAGACTATTGCCAATATTGCCATATACCGGGCACAATTCCAGACTTCGTGCTACTACTGAGATTGTTTTTAAAACCCAGTAGTACTTTGCCCGACCCCGGAATCGAACCCGAGACCCAGCAGTCGCCTTTGCGACCACCCGGCCAATGAGGCAGTCAGTTAGCAGTCTTAGTTTTATTATAACATTACCTAGCATGTTGTGTACAATTGTGTACACACTCACTCCATTATACATAGACGTTCTTCTGATATTTAGAGCAGACTACTTACTACTTTTGTATGAACAAATTTTGAGGATATTTCGTTTATATCAAGTGATTAAAAGAGGATTTGAAGGTGCCTGAGCTTATAATTTCTAATTATAAGTTCGAAATCGCCAACCCGCATTGGGCAAGCATGGTGATAAGTGCTCAAATCTTCTGGTGAGAAGAGGCTTTGCTCAGCAGTGGGCATTTATAGGCTGTTGATGATGATGATGTTCTTATGTTATAGTTGAAAAAAAAACAGATTAATAACAACTACTTGGTATTGTTAATATTTAACACAACATAACATCACGCCTTTTATCGTGTACATTATGCCACTGTACAATGTAACACCCACTTTTCACTATTTATGTTATGAGTCCCATGTAATAGGGGGTGAACCTACTGCCATATACCGGGCACAATTCCAGACTCCGTGCTACTACTGAGAATTTATAAAAACCCAGTAGTACTTCGCACAACCCGGGAATCGAACCCGAGACCCCTTGACCGGCAGTCACACTTGCAACAACTTGGCCAACGAGACAGTTAATATTTAAACAACATGTATGCATACTACAATAAACACTATTTGTTTGTAAGTATATTATCTATGGTTGAAGATGTATTGTCGGCTTACATTAAACATGTGTAAATATATTAAAATTCTGTATTAAAATCACCTTGAAAACTGATAACACACAATATACACCTACTTAAACAAATATGTAATCAGGTTTTTTAACTTATCTACACAAATAGTGAAAGTTTAAAATCAGTTGCAATCTTGGGAGATTGCACCTGTGCACTATGGGTAGTGCACAGGTTGTTTTTTGAATGAAATAAATAATTGCAAATCCGTACTTTCTTTTTTAACTTGATTGACCTAAATAAACTGATGTCATTTCGTGATCTTGGATTAAAATTGATTTGATAGCTGTATGAAGTTTCAGTCAAAAATATCCCAAAGATTTTGTATTTCAACTATTTAACTTGTTCAAGCTTTAATGGATTTACTAAATGGTACATTCCAATTAGTCAAATACATTCACACATACATACATAACCTCACGCCTGTCTTCCATATGGGGTAGGTAGAGAATATGGTATGCCAATAGCTATGATTCTTAAATTCCTCTTTCACTTCCTCAACAGTCATCAGTCTTTTACTGCATGCTTGTCAAATACAATCCTTTTCAGAAATGGAACAAGGTAATATAGTTCAATTTATTTATTTATTATTATGAGTTCACTTATCTCTTATTGATTAGAGAGAAGAAAATATTAAGAATATACTTAAAATTAAATCTGTTAATAACAATATAATTCTTTTTATCTAAGTATGTGAATTTGTTTCTCATTGAATAAATAACCTTTCTATGTATACATTAGTCCCTGTGTGATCACCGGTGATCACTCTGCACTTCATCCATTATTGACCTTATTTCTGATGTTTAGAGACTACTTTTGAATTAACAATTGTTGTGGATTTTTCATAATTGTGGAGAAGTTAATGTAATAAGGAAACTAGAGAAAAAAGGAACATAAAGTACATGTTTTACCTATTCTTACAGTTTACTTCAAATATGTAATTATGTATTCAGTTTCATACATTAATATGTAGAACTTGCATGACTGAACAGTTTAATCAATAATAGTGTAGATAAAGTGATAATAACATAACATAACATCACGCCTTTTATCCCCGAAGGGGTAGGCAGAGGTGCACATTCTACCACAGTACAATGTAACACCCACTTTTCACTAGTTGTTATGAGTCCCATGTAATAGGGGGTGAGCCTATTGCCATATACCGGGCACATTTCCAGACTCCGTGCTACTACTGAGAATTTTAAAAAACCCAGTAATACTTTGCCCGACCCGGGAATCGAACCCGAGACCCCTTGCCCGGCAGTCGCACTTGCGAATACTCGGCCAACGAGGCAGCCAATATTTGCAAAATGTATTTAATACCATAATAAAACAGTATTGCAAAAATCATGACTGTAAATTCAATACCTACCTAGCAAGTATTAAATATACGGAAACTGTTCCCGTTGATATCCATCCCCTAAATTTGGTCATACAAAAGTATTCTCTAAACATTGGAAATAAGGTCTATAATGTAATGTAATATTAGTGGAAAGCGGTCACCGGTGACCGCTTGGTGATTTATGGGTTCACTATTGGTGAAATAAAAAAAAAATGTTTTTTTTTTCTTACAAGCCACAGACAATAATGTTTTGTTTTTTTTTATTATTGTAAAGATAATGAATGAAAGTCTTACATGGGCATTGATAATTCTAATACAGGCAAATATGTGTAATAATTGATAACAGTGAAATGATCATGTAGGTCACTATAATGCAATTATAAGTTTCATGGTTTCGCAATCATAACACGATCGTAAGGTAGAAGATAACGAATAATGATACAAGCCGTCTTATAGTTTGGCGCACAAACATGATCCACCAATAAGGAGCAGCCGTTCATTCACGCCCTCGCAATTAAATTGACAGCAGATAAACCTTGAAAACACTACGAAACCGCGCTCCAATCTACCCATTTCACACATTCGCAAACCATAATATTATTAATTTCACCGACCTTCAGCGCTCTGGTTCAGCGACAATGGTGCTCCAGTGGATGACAAATCCTTCTTCTGTCCGAGTTTAGGCGGATCAGAGTCTGAATCGTCGAACACAAGTGTCCGGACAGACTGGGAACATCGGCGATCCATCGTAACTATCACAGCACAACACACAAATGCACTAAAATTTCCCCCATCTATCACCCCCTAAACAATTCAACGAATTCACGGTCTATTTACATGACACAGTTAAGATAAAATGTGCGTATCCATCGACGTAAGATCAAGGTATTCATAAACGATTGTGAATGCAAATATTTTCTATGTCATGATAAATAACGCGATACACGACTTCGCACAAATCGAAAAATGACATTTTTGAAGGGCTTACCGCGTATTGCCATAAACCAAGAGATAGTCCCCGATATTGCCAGTAGTTAAAAAAAATGCCAAATTCTCGGAAAGACCACATAGTTATAACTCACAGGTTCTTTTTAATAATATTATTTTTACTGAAAATAGTTAAATAGTAAAATGAAACAAAATCCATTAAGTAGTATAACTTTCATTTTATATTATGTCATGTACAAATGACACTTTTGTAAATTATAATATCTTTTGATAGATCGACGAAACTAGTAAATATTTAAAACGAATTAGCAATTTCATTGGGTGGTTTGAAAAAATACTTCAAACACATTCGAACATATTTTGGAACTTAGAAACTTTATAAATTTATAGAATGGCAACACTGCCCACGTTCCAGTTAAACTGTAGTTCTACATTATTTTTTTAGGCATAAAGTCTAAGCTAATATAATTCATAATATCATTAAAACTTGGTAGAGAAAAAACCAAATAAAAACCTGATAAGAGTAAATATATATTTTTTTATACGGGGAGGAAAATTGTTTTTCATTAATTATTGTCATTTCACGATGTGGTCAACTATTGCTTAATCACAACAAAAGTATTGAAAATTGTTTTCGAAAGCAATTCTTTCATAATAAAGTAAAAAATATATGCTAATTGCTATTTAATTCTGAAGCCGTAAAGATGCTAGTTAACGTAAGTATTTCGGTATACATTTTAGTTTATCGGTTTCATTCTCACAGTTACTTAATTAAAAATAGTACATATTTATGTAATACTATTAAAATATATAATTAATATTTTGTATGTACATTGTGCAATAAATAAATAATAACTGTTGTCAATATTTTCCTGAAAATATCGAAAAATGGAAAAAGTTGCTTCAAAGTTCTGAAGGAATTCAGTTTTATAGAAATAATGCTCAAAAACATGAAAACGTAACATGTGATTCTATAGTGGTATAAAATGTTTTTTGTTTCTGGCATTACTGCTAATAACAGGTGTAAAATACTGTATCCTTTTCTTTTTTTTTTCATTTCTGCGGCATCTAGTAGAAGTTACTGAAAACTACAGTAATATTTTTGTACCAGACTAAAAAAAGCTTTGACTACTGAAAAAATGTTGCCAAGTTATTGCCTACTCACATGAGTATAATTAAATATTTACTCAATATTTTGAATTAAAAATATATAGATATGTGAATTATGAAAATAATCTTTCTAAATAAAAGCGAATATTACTACAAAACTGAGAAATAACAGAGAAAAATATTAACTTGGTGCGCCATCTAGTGTAACATTGTGCCAAAATAAACTTGTTCCGTCAAAAGAAACGGAAAAACACGAGTGTGCGTCGCCTCGGTAGATATCAGTTGAATTATTCGGCTAAAATGCCCTGGCACGGGCATACGTAGTCGTCGGTCCGCCATTACGACGCAGCCGAAGACACGTTCGTCGTATTTAGTTAAATATTTTCGTTTATAAATGAGTAATAACGCTCATGAACTAAGTAATCGACTACTGAATGCGTTGGATAACAATTACAATGTAAGTTTCAGAGTTTTGACGATCGTAAGTCTGATAAAACGAGTTGAGATACGAAACGGTCCACGAGCCCATGACACCCGATTCGATGTTGCGATTCGGACACTCGCGAGGTTGTCTCGGGAGTGCCTTGTGCTGTGCTTTAATCACGAGATGTGTTGATAACCGTCCAAATAATAAATTGGAATATAGTGCGGATCGCGGAGCGGAAACGGACCGTGTGGATACGTGAGCGTGCGAGTTAGAGGGGCCACTGACGTCGCCAGCCCGCCGCCCCGTCCCTCCGTCCCTAGTGCCAAAAATTTTGCAATGTGAAAGTATGAAGAATTGTGCCACGCGCGACCTTTCCCGTTTATCTTCTTTGCTGTTGTGACTAAGCGAGTGGCTGCTGCAAATATGTATTATTTTGTACTTATTGACCTTACGTGAGTACGAACCTAGCTATAGATGGTGTGACGGCACCTGGCGCCCCGCGTGCCGTATGCTGCTCCTCATCACGCGCTTACCTTCTCTGTAGCCTCTATTTGTTGTCCTGTTCATGTTTGCTGGTGTGCAATAAGCAGTTGGTCGTTATTTTAGTGATAATTTAGCACACTCGTGGTATATTTCTTGCACACTCGTGGTATATTTCTTGCCTCGGTCTGTTGCTAAGGCCTGCCTGGCTGCAGGTGTATTGGCTAATTCGAATAGCCAGTGTTGTTGTCGATTGTTTAAAACTTTATTTTTATCTTGTTTATCAGTGTGCTATGATTATTTTAATGTTGATTACTCATTATTTACAAGTACGGTTTCTTTCCTTGTTTGTTCTTGGTTAGGGTTTGCAGGTGGTATGTTAGTGTCATTCCTTGATTGTGATATTTTTAGGTTATATTTGACAGATCATTCTTCGATCAAGTTTTTAAACCTAATCAGTGGTATTGTGGGTTGCAATTTGGTGCAACAATGATTTACTCTAACCTCCTAGTAAGGTTCTGTACAGGCATACATAAATGTCTCCTAACTCTTTCTGTATGCAGTATTCAGGCGTCAAGCCTGAAACCAACTATTTCAATCTAAAACAGCTGACTATGTAGCAAGTACTTAAACTGTCAAATACCAAGCGGTCACCGGTGACCGCAACCTATTGCTCTATAATTGTGTCTACAAAACCGGTACTCGACGAGTTAAACTTGCAATAAACAACTTGAAACTATAAATAACTATGCATTTTAGTAAACAGTTTTACATCTACATGAAAATGACCACTTATCCTGTTGCCTTCAATTCAATTTATTTATATCTTCCTCTATATTCTGAATTTACAATGAATTCCAAAGACAATATAGTTGTCACTTGTAGTTGAAAAGTATTTTAACATTAGTAACTATACTTAACGGCTTAAATTAGAACTTAACCTACCATACTTTTTATACCCAAATAGAAAGGCACAGTTGCACATTGCGCATATTAAATGGACAAACATAATATATGCACATAACAAATTAATCTCACAGCTTTCAATATCTAGACTAGAACAGTTTTGTCTGCACTGCGCTACATCTTCAATTTCATGTTTATTAAATACCAGTCTCTATTATTCAATATATTGTGCAGTTCCCTCATATCAAGCATGTTTCTGCCAGTGAGTTAATCCGTGTTACAAAAATCTATCTATGTGACAAATTTCGTCCGAATCCATCCAGTAGTTTTTCATGAAAGAGTAACAAACATACATCCCTCCATATATTACAAACTTTAGCATTTATAATACACAGTGTATTTAAAATGCTCATGAAACCGATAATCTAATCCGTTGAAATTTTTGAAAATCATCCCCTAAATTAGTTCACACAAAAGTGAAAGGTCTATAATGTAGTTAGTGGAGAGCGGTCACCGGTGACCACTTGGGGATATACGGGTTAATAATATATTACTCAAACACTAGTGAATACCAAAAACCAAATTTAATAATATATACTAGTAGCAATATAACTGGTATAAAGCTAGTTAGCCATTCATTGATGAAGTTATCGGAACTATAAATAAAAACTGCTATGGTATTATTTATATATTCCCACAGAACATTTCATCAAAGTCATCACAACACAACTTGCTGGGACTTGCATACATACTGATATATGGATCAAGTTTCTGAGAAATATGATCCACACAAAGTTAGCAAATCAGAGGCCGTACTTATAACTAAGTTTTAAATGAAACAAGTACATTTTGAGCTAAATAAATAAAGTTGTTGTTCCTACAAAGTAAGTTAGTAATGTTCTTTGTTTAGTTACATTTGATGTTTTTTATGACTTGATTTTTTCAGCTTAATTCATATGCATAACAATTTTTCAAATCATGCTATAAGTTAATTCTACAAGTTAGTATGTATATGCAAACAAATATTTCATCTTATTTATCATGTATTTATAATACTAAACTATTACGAGGTATTTTATAAAATTCTCAGTTGTAGCGCGGAGTCTAGAATTGTGCCCGGTATATGGCAATAGGCTTACCCCCTATTACATGGGACTCATAACATAAATAGTGAAAAGTGGGTGTTACACTGTACAGTGGCATTAAGTGCCGTTATGTGCACCTCTGCCTAACCCTTCGGGGGTTAAAAGGCGAGATGTTATGTTATGTTTTGTCATGTATTTTTATGTAAGGAAATATAAAATTGACCTCTAAATCGAATAATTTAATATATTTACTGGATAAATAATTGTTTTTTGAAACTGTAAAATATCTGTAAAATTTTCACACATTTTGTAGATTGTAACTAAAATAACAAGATATTTTCTGTTCACAAAAAGTTATTTTTAACCATACTTTGTAATTCAAGTTTAATGTGTAATTTTAACCTTCAGAAACACTAGTTCACATCTCTGGTCGACAACCTTGTTGAATATCATAATTATACAGTTGTTGATTGGTTAAAAAAAATGATATAACTATTGTCATCATAATAATAAGACTGCATGGTGGCTGGGTAACCGACTTTAGCACAACACGTAGCGTGTTCCCTTCCTGCAGAGAGCAACTCTTTGTGTGATACACAGATTTATGTTTCGGGTCTGGGTGTAATGTGTGTGTGAACTTGTATGTTAACTAACACATATATATAGATACAGGAGAAAATCCTAGTAGGCAACATTAAAAAAAAATAGTTTCTTCTAGAAAATATTTTCAATAGGCACTCTGGTACCATATTATGGTCTTATTCATACTTGAAATTGATACATAGTCTTTTTTTATAGTTATTTGTAAATTTTAATTTACTATTGGGTAAGGAATTCTGTTGAATCAAAGTCTGTTTTATAACTGAGAATCCAGAAAATCCTGGTAAATCTTTACCAAAATTTTAGTCTTTATATATTCCTTTTGAGGTCTTTTTGTCCAGTAGGTTACATACCTGTTTTGAAATAGAGTACTTTTTACTTGCTTGTAAACCTACTGTTTGTTTAGACATCATTAGGGGGTTATTTCTACAAGAAAGTTCCCAAGCACTTAATTCTCAGAATTGTATTTTGCTTCGTAGCCCAAATACTACTGAACATAACATCACGCCTTTTATCCCCGAAAGGGTAGGCAGAGGTACATATTACGGCACTAAATGCCACTGTACAATGTAACACCGATTTTTCACTATTTATGTTACGAGTCCCATGTCGGGGTGAGCCTATTGCCATATACCGGGCACAATTCCAGACTCTGTGCTACTGAGATTTTTTTAAAACTCATTAATACTTGTCTGACCTGGGAATCGTACCCGAGACCCCTTGCCGCAGTAGCGGCACTAGACCCAAGCAACGCCTCGTTGCTTGGGTCTAGTGCCGCTACTGTCAATACTACTGAACAGATTTTAAAAATTAAGATCAGTCACAAAGTATTTATATGTGATGTAACTGTATTACATTTATTAAATTCACTATTCAGTACTTGCTAAGGTCAATGAACTCTTTATATATTAATGATTTGTAAATAATTCACAATAGTTCTCATTTAAATGGTTTTCAAATGCAATTATTTAAAAAAAACTTATTTGAAATGATTTATTTAGTAGTTGGTAGTTAGTATTACTGTTTTCATTTGCTTTTTTGATTTTTAAAACTTAATATGTTGTCATTGACATGGTGCTTTTCTTTTTGGTCTTGCTACTTACTGTTTTTAGTCTGTGGAACTTCTCATTACTATTTTATTATGGCATGCAGGAGATACAGTTGTAGTGTGAGTTTGCTATAAATGGTTTATGAGTAAGATTTATAATATTTTACTCAATAAAAATGTATTAATTATGAACAGGAAATACTGTGTCTAGGAATGTGGCACTAACTTATATATTTCCTTTATTAGTTTACATTTATTTGTTGGGTTACTTAAATCTGCTAAAAATATCATAAATCTTGAATATCCAAGTTTCTTTGATTCAGGTAGAAAATTATTAATTTAATTATTTTTAGTTTTTTCCCCAAAATATTGCCTCTCAGCTTAAATGTTGCCCCACACTAGTTCCCCACAGGAGAAAACCTGTATCGTGGGTGCGTTTACAAACATACAATGTCACAATATGTACATGACACCTAGACCTGGGTGCTTATCACTGCGAGGACCGCCCTGAGGACACGGTGGAACACACAGTGGGAGAATGCCCTTCGTGGGCTGAGCACCGCCGCGTCCTCAGGGTAGTGATCGGCGATGGCGACCTCTCGCGTCCGGGCCTAGTGCAGGCCATGATGCGGAGCGAGGGGGACTGGGATGCCGTCTCCTCCTTTTGCGAAGCAGTCATGCTAGCTAAGGAGGAGGCGGGACGCGTGAGGCAGCGAAGCGCTGCCTCCTCGCAACCCAGCCATCGCGAAGGACACACCGGGCGTCGGGGATCGCGAGACGATCTCCGGCCACCGTAAGCGCGGGCCTGCGGACGGCGAGCATGGGTGGCTCACCGTCCGACCAGAAACAGACCCGAGCGTACGGCGCGTCGCGTTCCGCGCGCGCCTCAAAGAGCCATCAGACCACCACAGATGGGGCCCAATACGGCCGATGCCGATTCGGAGTCGCGGAGAACCTAACGGGTAACCGGGGCTCCGGCTCGACGTGCAGGAGAAGGAACGGGGTGGTTTTTAGTCAGTAAGAGTCTGACACTCCCTCCCGCCTCACCCAGGCGGGAGAAGTCATTCGATGATTTTTCCCCCTTAAAAAAAAAAAAAAAAAAGACCTGGGTGCTTACTCTTGAATCCAGTTCCGATCGATCGACATTGACATTGTGAAATTTCGTACTCATGAGTTGTAACACTAGCGCCTTTTGGATCCTTATTGCGTGGATATTTCATGAACTAATTGGTATTGAGTTTGTTTTTATATTCCGTACTCTGAATGCTACTTTAACAGCTACGGTAGGAGTTGTATAGTTTTAACATTGGATACTTATTGAGATTTTATTGGATTGCAATTGCATTGACATTGAGATTGGTTTCAAGAGTAAGCACCCTGAAACAACATTGTTGCTGCGGGAATCGAACCCGCTACACGCTGCGTGGCAGCTATTTGCCCAGCCATCGCGCTAACCGTGTCGGTGTCGAGTCGTGCAGCTTTCCATAATAATTATTCATCTCATCAATCGGCTGTTTAAATTTTAATAAAAACTATTATTTTAGTAAAAACTACGTATATGTGAGAATTAGTTAAGTAGGTACTTAGTTAATAATTAAAACTTGTCTAATAAGTGATCAGGAAAATCGTATTATCCAATTCAATGTGCTATGCTGCAGAATAATGCAATTACTGCACGGTTAGCGCGGTGACAGGGCAACTGGCTGCCGCGCAACGTGTCGTGGATTCGATTCCCGCACAAAAAAATTCTGTGTGATTCACGGATTGTTGTTCCGGGTGTAGGTTTTATGTGTATGTGAATTATATGTGTGTTTACACACACCCATGACACATGAGAAAATCCTAGTGTGGGCCAAGTTTGTTTAAAGGAAAAAAAAGTCGCGGAGAACCTAACGGGTAACCGGGGCTCCGGCTCGACGTGCAGGAGAAGGAACGGGGTGGTTTTTAGTCGGTAAGAGTCTGACACTCCCTCCCGCCTCACCCAGGCGGGAGCAGTCATTCGATGATTATCCCCCCTTAAAAAAAAAGGAAAAAAAAATTACGTGTTAGGAGCTCACTCGTCATCACTTCATATTAACCACAAGTATCATTTGCTGAAAATAGGCTTCCCTCAATGAATTCTGTTAAATTCAAATTATAGGTACATTAAAGTTATTTACCATAGTATTTGGAGAAAGCTAGAATAAATAAATCTAGACAGAATTAACTGTTCCACTTTCCCTACATATTTTTATTTGCCTAACTTGTTTTTTTATCTAAAAATAATGCAGTTCATTTAGTCTTGCTGATTAGTTGGATAATTCACTGCTAACATCCGATTACTCAAATTCTACTTTACTTAAATATATCGTATCTCAGTCATTATACAAATTATTTGTATTGACTGAACAAGCAGTCTTAACCGATACATCCCCATCTCTCCACTAACTACATTATAGACCTTATTTCCAATGTTTAGAGACTACTTTTGTATGAACAAATTTAGGGGATGAATTTCAATGTGTTAAAATTGAGTTGTGTTTGGGTATTTGGTGATAAGCGTAGATTAATTAAAGAAATTAGAGTTTCTTATGAATTATGACTGATAGTCGTGTTGGCCCGGAGGTTTTAAGGCGCCCGCTTCTCATGCATGAGGGTGCGGGTTCGAAACCTTCCAAGAGCAAGTACCAATGTGACTTTTTCCAAGTTATACGAACTTTCTAAGATTATTTAGACACCACTGACAAACGGTGATAAAAAACATCGTGAGGAAACCTGGACTTGTAATTTCTAATTATAAGTTTGTAATCACTAACCCGCAGTGAGCAAGCGTGGTGATAAATGCTCAAGCCTTCTCGTGTGAGAAGAGGGTTTGCTCAGCAGTGAGCACTTATAGGCTGTTGATAATGATGATGATGATGACATGATGATTAATAGAAAAGTTTTTAAAAAGTCAGAATTTGTAGGCTTTAAATACAGTGAAACTTGGTTAAGTGGGACCTGGATAAGTGAGAAACCTCAATAACTGGAACTCATGCTGAGGTCCCAACACTTTGGCACTGAATTACCTGCGTTAGTGGGATGAGGTAAACCTCTATACCTGGGATTTGTTCTTTCGATTTATCATCATAGTTACCTCTATAACTGAGACAGCGAGTAAATTTTATATGCATAAACCTCTGTAACTGAGATAACATTGTTTGTTTACTCATTTTTATTCTACCCAGAAATTCCACCTCTATTAATGGAACCCTCTGTAAATGAGACAGATATTTATTTATACCTGTATATCTGAGACACTGGGTAACTGGAATACTTCTATTTATAAGTGAAACGATATTGCAGGTCCCTTGATGTCTCACTTAACCAGGTTTCACTGTACAATAAAAAAGCAATGGTTAACATTTATCTAGTGTTCCAAATGTCCATAGACTACAGTAATTGCTTTTTATGAGGCAGACCATAAATCAATGGTATAAAATACTCCATTAACTCGTCGAGTACCGTCACTATAGACACAATTATAGACGGACAATAGGTTGCGGTCACTGTTGACCGCTTGATGTTTGACAGTTTAAAAATAATCATGTTTGTCAGTTTTATTATTTAAATGCTTATCATGATAATAATTATTTTGTAATCAATCTTGTCAGTACTGCCTATATTTTATCATTATTATGTATTTTTATACAATAGTTCAAACACAATTCTTTTATATATTCATGTTTTGATATCTTAGAAACCCTAAATAGAGGTTGGATAATTCAAAAATTTATCCAGATGATTTAAAAATTAAAAATGATTGAACATTAAATTTTTTCATACTTTTTTTTTTTTTTTTTTTAAAAACTTTGCCCCACACTAGGATTTTCTCCTGTGTCGTGGGTGCGTTTACAAACATACAAGTTCACAGACACAATGACACCCAGACCCGAAACAACACTTTGTGGATCACACAAAGTGTTGTCCCGTGCGGGAATCGAACCCGCGACACGTTGCACGGCAGCCGGTTGCCCAGCCACCGCACCAACCGTGCAGTCAAGTGAGATTTCAATGTGTATAGAGTTTTAGTGAGACTAACGAACGGAAATTCATTTTTATATACATATTTTCCTAAGTCTATCTTTTATCTTATCTTCTTTTGCTAAGAATATCTAAGTGATTGAACTCCCCCACCCCATCTATTAAAACAGGACTTCAATATGAGTACACCATCCATCAATCTTCAGAGAGTTATGGGGTAAAATTATATCGACATAATTTCAGAAATGCCCCTTTCTGTTTCACTATTTTATTGTAATTCACGGCGATGTTAGAATTTCGAGTTTCGCCTTGACACAGAAACCGATTTTCTTTCAAGTAAAACTCTGTAACCGACCCAACCGCCGTTGTTCTTTCTAAATATATACATTGTTATATAGTTTTATGAAAACTAGTAACACGCCTCGGTTTTACTTGAGTGCTGTTCCCTGATTTTCAACGTCAATTTATCGAATTTGGGCCTGACGATAACAATTACACCAAAAACATAACATTCTTGTGTAGTGAAGCTTTCCAATGTATATTTATCTCTTTAGCAAAATTTATCTTAATCGATTCAGCTGTTTAGGCGTTCAAACGTGTGAATAATATACTCACTGCAACAGAAGTAAATTTTAAATCAAGGTGTTTGTTGTGTCTTATTTTTGTTATCGTTACGTATTAGAATACTAGCTACTTCTGCTCGGTTTCACTCGCTCTGCTCGCCTATAGCCTTCCTCAATGAATGGGCTATCCAACACAGTAAGAATTTTCCAAATCGGACCAGTAGTTTCGGAGATTAGCGCGTTCAAACAAACAAACTCATCTGCTTTATAATATTATTATAGTATAGATTAATTTGTTAATGGCTTATTGAGTTGTAATAGTTAATCAGTCAGTTAATTTATCCTTTTTACTGATCACCTTTTTTATTTAGACATGTTTCTATTAACTAATTGTGAATGGTTTAAATTCATAACTTTCTGTGATTAATGAATAATTACGTATAATTAATGATGACTTGACATTAGCCACAAATTACTCTAATTTTATTAATAGATACTAATTCACAATTAGAACTTTGTCTTTACTTAAGAACAAAAGTTGTAATCTATGGAATAGTGTAGGTTGCGCCCGCGCACCGCAATCATAGGAAACGGTCGATAGTTGTTTTTTTCTCTCTCATTGATTGCGGAACGTCGTAAAACCGTGAAACTAAGAAATATCATAAACGAAAATAGAAAATAACAGTGAATTTTCAAATGGATCTGGATTTTACTTTATTGTCATCAGTATGTATTTTTTTTTACTGTTTTGTTAGCATAGGTAATTTTTTTTGATATTATACAACTTTGAATAAACTCTGTCTATCCCTTCTTGTTCTTTAAAATAATTATTGATGTGGACTTGTTAAAACATTTACTGCTCTAACGCCCGAATATTAAAAGGCTACTCAATTTTAAATTGTACTTAAATATCGAGCCAACTCTGTAGTTTTACAAAAAAAAATAATATAGTGATAGAACTATTTACACCTTTGAGTACCGTCATTATAGACAGAATTAAAGAACAATAGCTTGCGGTTACCGGTGTCCTCGCGGTTTAAAATTGAATGGCGTTTGAGTATTTTATACCAAAAATATACTTCATGTACAGAATTGACCTCTCTACAGATTTTTATAAGCATAGATAAATGCTAAAACTGTATGGAGAAGATCGAACAAGAAACTCTTAAAGAATGTATACTTGTGCCCGTTTTCACATAATTCTCCTAAATTTCAAGGAACTCCTAGCTAAGCCTGGTTTTGACCAACCTGTAAGTGACACCTAGCGGTACAAATAAAGAGGTTAGTTTAGGTTCTATGTCACACTAAGTAACTTTTAGTTAAGAGATGGTTTAGGGTGGTTTGTAAACACGGTCATCAGTTCTACTGTGTCTATATAATATTTAGTTAAGAGATGGTTTAGGGTGGTTTGTAAACACGGTCATCAGTTCTACTGTGTCTATATAATATAGATATTCAGTTTCCCTTTTATCTCCATTTTCAATGGCCTATACATAAGTTTTATCACACCCATTAATCAGATCAGAGGATCGATAACGATTTTGTTAGGCTGAAATTTTCAGAGTTTTTTCACCATCGAAATAGGCTAGATTTTTTAAATTAGTGTTTGGAAATCCTAGCTGTTGGATATATTTTTTCGGATACCTCATTTGAGGTCGAGATGTAAAAGAACTGTTTGATCTATGTCTTCTGTGCTGTTCAGGTCCACATGCACTGCAATAACCTTTATCGCCTTACGGAGCCGCAGAGGGCTTAACGGGTTGGCCGGGGCTCCGGCTCGAAGTAGGAACGGGGTGGTTTTTAGTCAGTAAGAGTCTGACATTCCTCTCGCTTCAACCAGGCGGGAGAGTCATTCGATGATTTTCCCCCCTTAAAAAATATACAGGCTTGCTTAGGGGAGGAATAAGATATAAGTACAACTTATATTGTTTTGCCATGGTTTTGTGAGATGCCTAGACGACTTCTGATTTCAGACCGTACTTCTCTTCTTCTCTGCCTTTTCTCTCTACTATCTTGTCGTAGTGTAGACCTCCTTCGACATCTTTCATTTATGTCTGCATTGAGCTCTTTGGATCTAGTTGGAGTCTACGACCTTTACATTTTTCCAGAATTTGTAGACTTCCAATCCAATTGCCATTCTCTCTTTGTCGGGGTTGTTTTTTTTTCTTAATTAGATCTTTTGTCTTCCTGGATTAACTACGGTTTTTGCTAGTATAAAGCAGTTTTAGATTTTGCTAGTGTCTGTTTTAAGCAGAAAAAAATGTGACTTGTTTTTTTATAGTTTGGCGTTGCAGAAGAGTATTAGGACGGGAACTCGGCTCAAAATGAATGAATTAATATTAAATTAACTAAAAATAACGGTTTACTTACGTTAATGTACTGAGATAAGCTCTACTATTTTCGAGTCACAGAGGGCGTCTTCCTCATTAGCCGCGTGCACAGTCGCGGCGACGTTGCACAGCTTACATAATAGTACTTAGGTAATTTTATATGCCTCAGTGTCTCACAGTAATTATTATAAAAATATTTAAATTATTATGTAATATTATTGCGCTAGCAATAATATTAAATGCAGGTAAAAAATGAAAGTGTAGCACAATTTTTTCCGTATCATAATGATACGAACTCCTAACGAACTGGGACTGGTTATCTTACTGACATAAGTTTTTAAAAAATATTCTTTTTTTTTTGTCTAAACCTAAAGGAGAATGTAGGTCGAAAAGTGTTCATGGGCTTGTGACACGATAGCACATTTTTATTTTAGAGCTAAGCTATGCTATTAATACTTAATATAGAAGCCATATTCATTAAAAATGGTCTTCCTCCTAGATTAAAGTAACAGGTCCCAGTAAAAAAATAAATGAGAACGGTAAAACCTTAAAAAGATTAAAATGTGATGTTTTTAAACTTAATTCTTCTTCTATATTGATTTTCAAGTGTTTTCTAATGAAAGTACGCAACTTATAGTACTTATACAGTCTCAAAGTATTGTTATTGTAAACAACACGGGTATTTCCCTTAATATAACAACTGTTCCTTTACACGCAAAATAATGCAGAACTGATAAAAAATAAAGTGGTAAATAGAATGTGAAAGATACGAATTAAACTGTCAAACACTACGGCACCTATTGCAAATTGTGTCTACAAAACCGGTACTCGACGAGTTAAACAAACATTTGCGGTTTAAAAAATTTTTTTTTCAACTTTAAGTCATTTCAACAAAAAATGTTAAGTAAACATTTAATGACTTTGAGTGTGTGCGGTGGTCTACTTAGGCCCGATTTTTCCAACGCCAGATAAATTATATCAAAGGAATAATTTTGACAATTTCTTCCAAAATAAATACTGTCAAATGGCAGAGCCATGCTTCGGAACGAATGGGCCAGCTCGACCGGAGTGATACCACGGCCTCACAGAAAACCGACGAGAAACAACGCTTGAGTTGTTTCGTCGTGTTAGTGAGGTTGCCGGAGCCGGTGCCTAATTACTCCCCCCCCCCTCATCCACAATCTCCCCAATCCCTGAATCTCCGACAATCCGGAAATTCCTAATACCCAAAAGGCCGGTAACGCACTTGTAACACTTCTGATGTTCCGGGTGTCCATGGGTTACGCCGATTACTTGCGACTTGCGAAATAAGAATTTATCTGTTGATTGAAAAATCAACCTTAAGTTATAATAATAAGTTAACTGTAAAAACAACTTGACTGTACTTTCTAAATGTTTTTTTATAAATATTTCCAGGTTGTCGACATGCATACTGTCCACGAAATTATATCCTTACTGGAGAGAATCAATATCACAAAAGAGCTGTTGGAGGTAAGAAAACCATTCTATTATTATTTTTAAAACTATTGTCCAAATACATAATGGTTACCTGCATTACATTTGAAAATTGATTTTATTATGTTTGCTTATGAATTTCTATTTTACGCAAACGTCCCATCTCGACCTTGCCATCATTCTTTATTCCCTGAATATTTTCCCTGCAAATTTTGTCTTGACAAAGGAAAACTTGTTCGATTTGGTGCAGACGTTTGCAAGTTATGCGCGCACATACCTACATTTGAACATGAATTTCGAATTCAAATCCGAGAAAAACATGTATGTTTATAAGACAATTATACAGTCAATCTTTAAACTATACCTGAATCACATTTTAAAAAATAATGCTATCCAAAACGAAAGCAAAAAATCTAAGTAATAGCATTTAGCAATTAGGAATTGTCTGGAATTATGCCCGGTATATGGCAATAGGCTCACCCCCTATTACATAGAACTTATAACATAAATAGTGAAAACTGGGTGCTACATTGTACAGTGGCATTAAGTGCCGTAATGAGCACCTCTGCCTACACTCGCTATCAGTAAGTCACTCGCTAAGTAACATCTAATGATGATGACTCATCATTTACTTATATTTGATAATTATTAATGACCTCGTTATTGACTTTTCTATCACGAGTCCAATGTCCGGATGCAACCTATTTCTAAAAATCCATATACTTGAATAAGTCCAAAAAGGGTTAAAATTCAGACTTGTGTAAATAAATAGTCCAACGTTAAGACCTTTCCAAAGTGAACATTTCATTGACATGGGAGAATATTGAGAATTAAAGGTTCGGGGTTTGGGTATGGGGGAGATTGAGCCTCCAGTAACCGCACTCATACGACGAAACAGATTTGTTTCACGTCGGTTTTTCTAAAAGGCCATTGTGTCACTCCAGTTGAGCCGACTCTCCCACACTTAAATGGCATATTATAGGGCAAATAATCAAAACTTTTAAAATGTAAAATATGTATTATAATGTATGTTGTTGAATATTTCCAGACCACCCGACTGGGCAAGCATGTAAACGAGCTAAGACGGAAGACGACGGACCCGAGCCTCGCGCGCCGAGCCAAGGTGCTTGTCAAACGGTGGCGGGACCTCGTCATACCCACGGTTGCATCGCCCGGACATACAGGTAATATTGACACAATATTGGCGATTATTGTATATAAAAGAACATACAACATAACATCTCGCCTTTTATCCTAGCAGGGGTAGGCAGTGGTATAATGTGCATCTACATTATACCACTGTACAATATAACACCCATTTTTCACTATTTATGATATGAGTCCCATGTAATAGGGGGTGAGCTTATTGGCATATACCGGGCACAGTTCCAGATTCCGTGCTACAATTTTTTTTTTATAAAAGAAGTATTTAACAATACAGTGAAACCTGGTTAAGTGAGACATCAAGGGACCTGCAATGTCGTTTCACTTATAGAGGTATTCCACTTACCCAGTGTCTCAGATATACAGGTATAAATAAATATCTGTCTCATTTACAGAGGGTTCCATTAACTAGGGGACTTGGAATTACGTGTGGAATTTGTGGTTAGAATAAGAATGAGTAAACAAACAATCATTATCTCAGTTGCAGAGGTTTATGCGTATAAAATTTACTCGCTGTCTCAGGTATAGAGGTAACTATGATGATAAATCGAAAGAACAAATCCCAGATATAGAGGTTTAATTCGTCCCACTAACAGAGGTAATTCAGTGCCAAAGTGTTGGGACCTCAGCATGAGTTCCAGTTATGGAGGTTTCTCACTTATCCAGGTCTCACTTAACCAAGTTTCACTGTATTTACTATTTGCTTGACTGCCTCGTTGCCCGGGTCGTCGCAAGTGCGACTGCCGGGCAAGGGGACTTGGGTTCGAATACCGGGTAGGGCATGGTATTACGGGGTTTTAAAAAAATCTTATTGCTACTGCACGGAGTCTGGAATTGTGCCCGGTATATGGCAATAGGTGAATAGGCATTACATGGGACTCAAACCATAAATAGTGAAAAGTGGGTGTTATATTGTACACTGGCATTAAGTGCCGTGATAGGTAGGCCTGCCTACCCCTTTAGGAATAAAAGGCGTGATGTTATGTTATGTCCCTCGCGGTTTCACACACTGCTGCTGATATTCCCCCTCAGTAAAATAAAAACACTCAGCGCCATCTATTGCCGTCATCAACAATCACCGATACACCCTATTGGTCTTCAATACAAAACTGTGGCAATCGCTCTTCAATACAAAACTGTGGCAATCGCTTGCCAGTCGTGACCAGTCTATTCGGACGTAATTAGGCTACCAATGCCACTTATGAAACACTGATTCATTGTCCTATACTGTTATTTAATTTGATGTTGTTTTTTTTATCGATAAAATGGTGTGCCTTACTCATTCTTCTCCATTCGAAACTACACATTCGAACGAGCGCCTAGCTTCACTGATAGACACAGACGGACGGACAATTTAATACCGTAGTTGACAGGTAGTCAAATTCAATACTTTTATTGAAATGTCAAATACGATACTTTTATATGAACTTTGTATTGGATCGCAACTTATGACGTCATCATATTTCTGCGTCAAACAGCATACTTATTTCCTTAAAATTACCGAGAAAAAATCCAAAAGTAGTTAAATTGTCAATTCAATGTATAAGAGTTTGATTATTTTTTAATTATTTACAGCATTGAAAAGTTGAAACAATTGATTTTAAACCTAGGAAACTAGCCAATTTTTGATATATCAAAAGTGCCTTAAAGCATTAATTTAAATAAATGCTTTGACTTCATTACTGTTACTGTTTGGCAATGAAAAGTCGATGATAGATTGAAGTTCGTTCAGTGAGTTTGAATGTATCATTTAGTTTGGGGTTTATGGGCAGGAAACTCAAAAAATGAACAGATTAGAAAAGATTATAATTTTTGAGTACGATGTGCACTATACAGAATACAAGAATGACAACCTAAGAGGACAACTGAGGTTTTTTTTTTCAAATTTTCTTTTTTACAACCATGATCTATGACAGTTTGCGTTTATGATCTATGGCATTGATACTGGGTATTTTAAACGTAGTATAGAAAAGAATTATTATTTAAACATTGTTAGAATCTAGCTGTTTCATGTAACTCCAGGCTGGCAAGGACTACCCTCACAGTAGACCAACGTGATTTGCCCTACCCTGTTTGATTACGCCATCATTTTCGGAATGTCCTCTTCAGAAACGATGGTGCAATAAAACAATTTTCTGCATAATCTAAAGACTTGTTTCATAAACCATAATATTACACTATCCCCAGGTTCAAACCGGTCGTCAGCAGAGCGGCAGGTGCACAGACGTCTCGGCGGCACCCCCCTCACATCGCCGGCACTCTCCAGGGTACCTATACATGTACTTAATATTTCTATCTGTTTACACTTAGTGTGATCCACAAATTGTTGTTCCGGGTCTGGGTGTCATTGTGTATGTGAACTTGTATGTTTGTAAACGCACCCATGACACAGGAGATAATACTAGTGTGGGGCAATGTTTTTTTTTTAAAAAAAGGTCAACTGCAAATAAAACATTGTTTGTATTTTTAAAACTTATATAAAATTAGCTTATTCCTCCAGTATTTGTGAAAATTTGCCAAAAGGCATAGAATTTAATTTAAACTTTACTTCAGCTCAGTTTCCATTGCTTTAGATAATAGTAATAAGATAAGATTTTTAATATGTAGTGGGCCGGTGTTTGGCCACTATCCCACTTGGTGGTAAGCGATGTTGCGGCCTACGATGGAACACGTTTGCCCATACACTCGGGCCTCGAAGACACCCAAATACCCTTTAGGAAACACGGAGTCTAGCAATTCGACTCCTTAGCTGTTCTAATAATAAAACTTGAGGCGAAGCGCTTCGTGAGAGTGTTTGGTATATGCACCACGAAGCGGATAGTTTAATATTGTATGTATTGTGTACAATAATGTGTTGTATTGTTGTGTTACAGCAAGTGGTGAGCCCGGCAGTGAATAGCCCGCGACCGCCGTCCAGACCGGGTCAGTATACATTTATTTATGAATGTATACTATACTAACTCGCACCTTCGTCTAAATTACTAGGATAAAAAGTAGCTTAGCTTCTGCATGAGGCTTCGTTCGTGTTACCACGATAAAAAATCATCATCAGGTCTCTTCACACACGAGGTTTGAGCATTTATCACTAAACTTGCTCAAGGTGGTTTCAAATATAGTTTATAATTGGAAATTAGGCTGCGCGATCTCCGCGACTGCCCACGCTGCTAATGAGGAAGAACCCCTCTGTGGTTCGAAACTAGTAGAGCTTTTCTTAGTATTTTCACGTGAGTAACCCGCGATTTTTAGTTAATAAGAATGAATTCATGGGTTATTCTAGGCTACAATCTATCTGAGTTACAAATATGTAAACCAGATTTATTCAGTAGCTTTTGCGTGACAGCGACAACCTATAAAACTATAGTCAGAATTTTAATTAGATTCCAGATTTGACAATAGCTACTGTCATTTTGTGAAATAATGATACCACATATAATAGTGTAGTGATGAACACAAAAATCTACAAACAATCAGTGTGTGTGTTTTATAATAAATGTTACAGAAAGTGACAGGATAGCGATTGCGATGACGGCGACAATTTATAAAATTACTTATTATCATAATACATCTATCTGTTTTATTTGTCATGTTCCTTCATGATTACATTTTTTTATTTATTTCACACACAATTATAAAAGAAAAGTCTCAGATCGTTAATTAATCGTCAAAACTAAATTATCGGTTCAGATATATTTAATTTCCTGATATAGGTACTTAGCTTACGCGAGTAAAATTATAAACGAGAAGAATCGATCCAGAAATACTGCATTTCCATATCGAATAATTTCGCAACGTCACTAATTAGTACTTGTCATAACGTTGCAACACTGAAATTGTCAAATCTGGAATCGAATTAAAATTGCGAGTATAGTAAAGATTTAAAGTTAAGAATTGTATAATATTAGTAGATTTTATGTTATTTGATTGTTATTCCAGCATGGGGAGGTTACGAGTCGGACTCTCAGGATGTGATCCTGGTGGACGACGAGCCCCCCGCGCCCCCCGTGCCCCCCGCGCCCGCCCCGCCCGCGCCCTCGCTGCCACACACACACAAACCTAGCACGCCACGTGAGTACCACAGACCTTATATTATTTTATTTATCATAAAAAAACATAAATTAATGTCCAAGAATAATCATATTTCGGTGAATTGTTCTTACGATTTCGTTTATAGATAATTTTAGCAATTGTTTTTACTAAGTATGTATGTCATTTAACACAAAAATATTATGGCGTCATAACGTTCGTATTTTAAAAATTCAATGTAAAGTATAGTTTGTGTCATTTCATTACTTTTATTTTTATCATTTTTTTTTCTCTTATTTGAATTACTTAGGGCCGATTATTCCAACGCCAAACGCCAGATAAATGACTGAGGAATAACCTTGAATTCTTCAGTTATCTGGCGTTAGCAATTCTTCCATACTAAAAACTTGTCAAATGTCAATTTTATTCTTCAGTTGCATTAAATCAAATGAATAGAAAAATCGTCATAAAATTTCAAATTCATAGACACTTGATAAAAAATAAAATATTTAAGTACATAATAATAAACCTATAGATAATCATGCAACGATAATTATGACCACTTGTACAGCTCTTATCAGTAAGATACTAAACATGTTGAGGTCAAAATAATCTTTGATTTTGTAATACATATTGGTTATTTCCGGTAACGATCGATTCTGTATGTTATTGCGTTCGCATTTACAATAACACATTATAAAATCACGCCTTTTAAAACCCCAAGAGCGTAGGCAGAGACTTCATTTCATACAAATGGTTGTTTAAGTTATTCAGAGTAAATGGAATCGGGTACTTGCCAACTAGTCAAATTTAATACATTTTTCGAACTGTCAAATACGACAGTTGTCTATAAATGTTGTACGAGATTGTGTATTGTGACGTCACGTTTTTTAAGCGTCAAACAGCATACTCATTAGTTAAAAATATACTGGAAAAATACTAAAATTAAGTTGGTCATAAAATCAATTAATGAAAGTTTGATTATTTCTTATTATTGTATTGTATTGAACAGTCGAAATGATTTATTTTTGATTAAATAAAGTACAAAAATTGGATTAGCTGCAAACTACTCTGTCGTATTCATATGTATTTATTAGTGCTATGTACGAAAATAGCTAAAGGTTTTGTGTACTATTACAGCTGTAAAACGGCCGCCCTCCCCGGAACCATTGTATGATGAAAAGAAAGCGAAAAGAGATAAAAAACCTAAGAAGAAAAGGTAAGTGTGAAATACAATACCTACCAATAATTAATGCTGTTCCCGACAGGGTCCATAATTGTTACTATTGTATTTTCTAACCACTGTATGTGTGGACATTTTGGATGCAATAAATACTTGATTACAATAAATTAATGTGGATAGATGTCCAAACTTTCGAATCGCAATTATGTTCAAGATATAACATAATACCGCGCCTTTTATCCCCGAAGGGGTAGGCAAAGGTGCACATTTCTGCACTTAATGCCACTGTACAACATAACATCCACTTTTGACTTTTGTATTATGAGTCCCATGTAATAGGGGGTGAACCTATTGCCATATATCGTTGTAGCACAGAGTCTGGACTCCGTGCTACTACTGAGAATTTTTTAAAAACCCAGTTATACTTTGCCTTACTGGGGAATCGAACCCGAGACCCCTTGCCCGGCTGTCGCACTTGCGACCATTCGGCCATCGAGACCGTCAAGTGTTCAAGATATATGGGAGTATCAACGTTTTGGGGTGTTTTTTATTATTAGATTTTGATCAATTGTGATCGTGAACATCTGTTTTGCCTTAATTGACATTATTCTACTATCTTACATTTTTTTATAAGACTTTAGTAAATTCTTCTTCGAAAGATCTCTTTCTTTCTTCTTCTCTCCCTTTTTAATTATTGTTTCCAAATGTACAAATGCTTATCATTTTTTTATTTATATTATTATTTGAATAATATTACTGTGTGTATTGTTTGCAGAGGACACAGTCGCGCTGGCTTGGGTACGGAAGCGACAGGTCCTGTGTCGGTGGGGGGCCCGGTGGTGCCGGCGGGGCCCGGTGTGGGGGCGGCCGGGTCCCTGGGGCCCGCGGCCGGGGCGCCCGCCGTGCTGCCACCGGCGGCCGGGGCGGCCGGGGCGCCCGGGGCGGCCGGGGCCGCCAGCTGGGCGGGCCGCAACGGCACGTCGCACGAGCGCCGCCGCAATGGCACCAAGCGACACGCGTTGGATTCATACGCCGCGCTTGTCAACCGTATGCCTCCCGCTGGTGCTAAGAAGGTAGGGATTCTGTCCATAATCGTATCTTTATCATGGTTAATATACAAAGTTAGTAATAAGACCTTTATAACTAGTAGTGACGTCAGACTGTGAAATTCTTACTTTAATGAAACTAACGTCATTGATAACTCCAGAGTTGGAGATCCCAATCTTTGGTACACATATTATAATGTAATACTAACTTAATTTTTTATGTTTGAGTATTAAAAATATTTTTTCACAAACCACATATTTGTACACAATAGGAGTGAATTTAGAACCGTTGTATAGAAGTAAACTAATGTTGAGCACTAACTTATTTCAGGTTAAAACAACAAAGGAGTTGTTGGAACAGATCCAGTCGCGCGGCAGTAAGCCGGCCGCGTCGCCTGCCTCACCGCGCTCTCCCGCCTCGCCAGACGTCATGCTAATAGAGCCCGACAGTATGTTCCTTGATTGATATTGCACTTGATATATTTATTTGTAATATTCGTCTGAAATACAGGCTGCTCCGTGTTTAAAACTATTGAAATGTAACAATAACTAAAATGATGATGTTACTTTTTGCCGATTATTGTTAGGAGTGTGTCGCTACATAAATTTTGTATTGTATTTATAATATATTTTGTTTCGTAGCGTTCGTGAAGGCGGAGTCTCCACTACGGAACGGTGGCACGACACCCCGCCCTCCGTCCCCCTGCGCGTCCCCCGCACCCCCGCCGTCCCCGCTGGAGGAGCCGCGCGAGGAGCTGCAGTGCACGTGCGAGGAGGTCGCGCAGGCGCAGTGTCCGCTGCGCGCGGCGCTGGGCGCGCGCGTGCGGCCGCGCCTCGTGCACGCGCTGCACCACGCGCTGCTGCCCGGCCTCAACGGCACGCGCGCGCCGCCGCTGCCGCAGCGCTTCGCCGTGCGCGCCGCGCCGCACGCCAGCGACCCCGACCTCTTCGCCAGCGTCGTGCCGCTCTACAAGTACTCCGACTACGCGGACGACTACTGCGTCAAGAACATGTCGCGCGTGCCGCTCTGTCCGCACCTGCCCTGGACAGAGTTCGCGCCGCCGCCCCCGGACCTGCCCCCGCCGCCCGAGCCGCCGCCGTTGCGGCCCTACCCGCCAATCGACCCCGAGCCGGCGGAGGGCGGCGAGGACGCTGAGCAAGACGAAGTATATGTGAAACCCGACGTGAAGCGGGAACCCAAGGAGCGCAAGGAGGTGGAGGCCGAGATGGTCGGTGTGCCGACCCTCGAGCAGAGCGAGAGACTGAAGGCGCCCCTGCTGTCGGCCGAGGAGGAGTCGCAGCTGGGGGTGGCGCGGCGCGAGGCGGAGTCCCCCGCGCGACAGTTCGCGGCCGCCGCGCCGCAGCACCGCAGCGTGCCGCGCACGAGAGCGGAGCCCGCCTCGCTACTGGCCGCCGCCACGGCCGCCGCGTCGCTGGCGCCCTTCAGCTACGCGCAGCTGGACGGCGCGAGCGTGCTGCCGCGCGCCGCGCTGGCCAGCGACGCGGCGCTGGCGGCGGCGCTGGCGGCGGCGCCGGCGGAGCGCGACGGGCTGGGCCGGCCGGCGCGGGCCGCGCGGTTCGCGGAGTGGCACGAGTGCGCGCGGCTGGGCGAGCTGGTGGCGCTGCCGTACGTGGTGCTCGACTGACGGAGTAGTGCCAAATGCGTGTCGCCCGCGCCGCCCACACCCAAGTGTCCTTACGTTAGTTATAGTGGCCGGCCGGCGGATACATGCCTAGTCATATATATTTATTTTGTAACGGCCGATGACGAGTCGTAGCGGGCGGGTCTCCCGCGCCCGCTTGTGATATTATGTAGGAGGCCGCCTGGGGGACGCCGATACATTCCCGGTCGAGACACGCGCGATATCACACACGTGACCCGAGCCGCAGACTGAACCTGAGACCGCGCGCGATGTGTCGACGCTCTTGGTATTTTTGTAATTGATAGTACATGCATTGCTCACTCGATATAGTGCCTCAGATCGCGCGCGGTCTCTGCGCCGAGTGATGGACTGCGGAGCCCCTCGGCCTCGCGCGGCCTCGCGCTCCGGTCCACCACTTCCTTGTATAGTTATAGAGTTCCCAAATAAGATTTAAATAATAATCTCCCGACTGTTTCATAAGTTGTCGTTACCTTTTGTGATTTTTAAAATGAAAGAAAGAAAAAATTAGGTAATTAATAAATAATTAAATAGGAGTTCCAATTGTATATTATACATAATTATTGCATCTATCATGCGTCGAAATATCAATGATAAGGGAAAGAGAATGTTAAATTTTATAAATATAAACATTTACTATATGAAAAGTTGTACCAAATTGTTGTTGTTGATATAGACAGCGCACACCGCGCCGCCGTCCTGTACTTACGACCACCAGCTTCCAGTACAGCCACGGACCAACGATGGGACACTAGTACACAGTAGTGTCTGTACACAGTAGTGCCTGTACACAGTAGTGTCTGTACACAGTAGTGTCTGTACACGCTAGCGCTTGTGTAGCCGCGGCCGCCGCGGTGTGCGCGGTCTCGATATGAATATAATTGTCTGTTACTATATAATTAACAAAAAAACTAATTATTATCAGATTATAAAATTATCACGAAATTGTAAAGTTCCTAGTTTTGATTCCGTTTAACAAAGCGAGCACTGTATGGTATGTAATGACAATTTGGTAAATTTTTCACCATTATCTTGTATGGAAAAGACAAGTTTTGAGTATCTATAGTTGAATATTGTTACATACAGTTTGTTATCACGTTTACAAAGATGCCAAATGATGCCGCTGTGCGGTGATTTACTGTATGTGTTGTGTTTATGGTAATTGTGATGCGAACGTGCGAGCTTTTATGTTTTCGCTGAATAATACGTTTTTGTAAAAGTTAAACTCTTTATTTTTAATTTACCGTTAGGTTTATGTGTAATTGTGTTGTTTCGAGAGAAGGACGAGTGTTATTGGTGGTGTTGCAATAGTACACAGGTACCAACATTGTGGTGATATTCAACCATAGATACCGCGGCTCGTACGTACGAACGAGCGACCGGCGGCTCGTGCGACAGACCCCGAACTGTCTACGACCACGCAATCAATAAGTGCCTATCGCCTGTCGCATGTCGCAGCCGCGCGCCTCGAGCGGGCCCAGTCGCAGGTCGCCGGTCGCGGCCGCTCGGTAGTGTTAGTAGCGAGTGTCGCAGTCGCGCCGCCGTGCCGCGCGACTGGCGCCGCGCCGCGGGCCTTACGTGCGTGCTGCGGGTGAAGCCGTCGACCTGTGCGACGGCGACGTACCCCGTCACTGCCTTGTTGGACGAGATCCAAAAACTTTGCTAAACAAACGAAAATATATATATCACTGTGTTTTTATTATCCCTTTGTTTTATTTTGTTTACAAAGTTACTTGTTTGGAACTGGTTGTGCCGCTAGCGACGTTATACAAAGTAATTTCGAATTTACTTCTCTTATATTGGCTGTTGGCTGTATCCTGTGACTATTTTGTACAAAATATTTACTCTTGTAAGGAGATGTTATGCATGGAACAGTGAATTTCTCTGAATGGACACAATGGACAAAAATAAAACAATATCAAGTTAATAAAATTTATTATTAATAAAAATTACAATATCTTTCTATACACAATAGAACTGAGCGCATTTTTATTGCAGACAATAATCCCCCACTTGAATATCTCTTACTTGTGAATGTAGGTGGCAGCACCGTAGCTCTCAATTTTACAGGTTCAGTCATTGTATGCGCCCAGTTAATCACGTGTTTTAAAATTAAAAATATCATTAATGGCACCATGTTAGTTGCTTGAGTACAGACAAACAATTTGCAGACGATATTTCAGTTATTGTCCAGTTTTATTACATTAATTAGACAATTATAATTGAAATCTTTGTTAATGAGATTCGTTGTAATATTCGTTGTGTAGAATCTAAATACACTTTCTTAAGAGAAGCATATAGATACTTACATCATAATAAATAAAAAATTTAATAGTTCTGATATACAGTTTGTCATCGACCTTAAACTCATCGTGAAGGTCATATTTACATACAAATGAAGAGCTTGACATTTCCTTGAAATCGTAAATAAAACGAGGTCATTTAACCGTTAGCTGTGAAAACAAAATCGAAATAATTACATATTACGTGTAAATCTTACAATTAAAAATAATATCAACATTAACATTGAGAGTCCAAATTCACCAAAGACTGTTGAAAATGGAATTTCGGTAAGGAGTTTTACATGATCACGCATGGCATGGCGCAGCATAGAGGTAGGCAGATTGGAACGGCTGTCTTCGTCTCAGAATGCTTCGATTTGCTTCGAGAGCCAGATTCGTACTCGTACATGCCCCGGGCTGACGCGTAGCTCCCACCTCCTTGTGCCATCGCCTGTAAAAAATACACATAGGTAAGTATGGGTTCTTGCGCAGTGAAGTCACAAAATTAACTGGTTTCGTAAGTATTTAGTGTTATAAAATCAAGTGACAAATCAGACGCCATGTTACTTGGAATTCATCATCATCGTCTTCAACAGCCTATAAATGCCCACTGCTGAGCCAAGCCTCTGCTCACACGGATCACCACGCTTTATCAATGCGAGTTGGCGATTACAAACTCATAATTAGAAATTATAAGTCCAGGTTTCCCCACGATGTTTTCCTTCACCGTTTGTCAGTGGTATCTTAGAAAGTACATATAACTCTGTAAAGTCACATTGGTACTTGCCGTTGCTAGATTAACGAACCCGTACATGAGAAGCGGACATACATACAACTTGGGATTAAGTTAGGATAATGCACGAAAAATACGGATTTTGGGATATACGTACACTGCTGGCTTGGTAGCCACCACCGCCCCCACCGCCTCCCTCCTTCTTCTGGAAGGGAGTGTGTCCAGGCGGGTAGTACACTGCAGGACCAGCCACGTTGCGGCTGTTAGCAACGACCGGGGACTTCGCTGGCGGACTGGGGGCGGAGTCCCGCGTGTCTCTGGTGTCTCGGTTCAATGTGGAGCTCTGCGTCGAGCTCTCGTGGGTGACGTGCACGTTGCGACGAACCACGCCGTCTGGCTGCGTTGGGAAGCGCTGGGAAGTAGAATTAACGCGTTAAGAAGTTAGGTAACCGTACCGTTAACGCAGTACCCAAGTTACCCAAGCATTTTGTTAAAATATTTCAATGTCAGAGCTACTGTTTTTGTTTATAGCCTATTATTATTTATTTATGTAATAAAAGGTACCTACATGGTATGCCTTACAATCTAACGCGATATCTAACAACAAAACTATACACAAATAGTAAAACTATTAACGAGGATGGGATAGTGTCACCTGCGGTCTAGGAGATTGAATATAGCCTACCTTGCTTACTTTTTTATTTATTTTCATTGATAAACTCAAATACAAAAGTAAATATTGAAATCGAACCATATTTTCCCGAGATTAACAAGTTAAAAGAAATTCTTCAGCTTTGTTATAGGTTACGAATAGAAAATAGATACTTACAGCTTCTGGGAAGTCAGCAAGCAGATCATCTAACTTCTTCGGTGGTTGCTGAGTGCCAGGCGAGGGGGTGCTGGGGCGGGGGAAGGGGCCAGGAGAGGGGGAGTTGGCGGGGTGCAGTGTGTGGGTGGGGCCGTGGGGGAGCGGGGACGGGGAGGGGTAGCGGTGGCTCGTGTTGTGGGTGGAATATGTCGTCTCCGAGAACTTATACGATGATGGACCCTGGAGATGAAATTTTAAATTACATTTGGTGTTTTTAACTCAATTTAATATTTGAATAACTGTGCTGCTAAGTAGTGTAGCCTAGCTAGTCATGATAGGAAAGAGCGTAAGAAAAAATCATTTTTCGAATAACAATAAGAATAAATCAAACGACATTTTATTTATTTATTGATACAGCAAATTAACGTTGCCTTGAAAATAATTGCTATACTGATTCCTCGACGCACTATAAAAAATATGTTTAATATTTATGTTTGTAGTCAAATTAAAAAAGAAAAGTTTTTTAACCGACTTTCATATTAATAACTATCACATGATAATTTTATTCTTTGACTGGTAAATGAAAAATTGACCCTGAGGAGAATGTTTGTTAGAAAAAAAGGGGGGGGGGGAGTCGGTTTTTTGTAAAAGTAGTTTGTTATGAAATAATTACTAGATACAGAACTTGTATAACTTACTGTTTAGTCCCATTGGGGTAAGCATAAAAGATATCAATCAAATTAGTGAAGGTCAATCTACTATGGAGTCTTAGAACATTAAGTTTTAATATTTATTTATTTAATAATTACGTATGGGCCATGTCCATTATGCGGTTCAGAGGGTAACACCTTGGTCTCGTTGACGGGTGCAGGATACACCATGCGTTCATTGGTGCGATCTGAAACATTGACAACGCAACTTTAATACAGGCTGAATAACTTTAGAGAGGGAAATATAGGTACCTACACCATTCCAAAGCGAAATGGTTTAAAAAAATAAAACTTATAAAACAAAAAAAAAATTAGTCAATGACTTTTATTTTGTCAAACAGCGTTTAATTTGTTAATACACAATATAGGTTTCTCTTTTCATCACACCCTTTTTTCTAAACGCAAGTACCTAGTTAATTAAGTTTACACTTACGGTGACTTATGTGTATATACCGTGCAATGGGCATTAAACTGATTTTTGAATGTTTTTATTTAACTTGGTTTTAGTTAGGTGATATAAGTCCACAACATAAAAATAAAAAGTCGCCTTTGTTTGTGCACCTGGGTGAATTAATTGCCAGGTGAACAAGGAAGATTACTTGAGTCAACTCAATTCACCTTGTTACGTCATCTGAGTGAAATAATTCCCAGGTGAATTGAGGACACCAAAAAGTATACTTTGTGCACCTAGGTGATATCACCCAGGTGAACGTGAACCAAGTGAATTAAACCAAAATTACTGGTGAACCATTGCAGAAAGCGAACTTCGAAACCGCATACGAACTCATAGTAAGTAACATTATTAAAACATAATGTAATTCTCGAGGAAGTATTTCACGTGCGACCCGATTGTGCCCACAAATTTACATCTACTGTCTTATGTGCGTATATCGACCAATATTTTATATTATCTCAGTTTAAAAAATATTACCTACTTAACTTCGGAAACTTGTATCAACATTTATTTATTTATTTATTTATTTATGTACACACATACAACATAAAGGACAACACATACATAAAATTAAAGTACAAAGGTACCGCCTATTCCTATTGGAATTTCTTCCTGTGGACCTGGAGCAGGAAAAGTAATAATAATAATGACACAGTGTGTAGTAAGGTAACAAATAGAAAATTGATTAACATGATTTAGATAGAAATCACATTTCTGAACATTTACTTTGATGTCAAAATAAGACTTTTTGGATAATCTGTGGTAAATTCAAGCAGTAATATAGGGTAATGGTAATGTTACAAAGTACATTGCATTTTACTTAGTATTTTCAGCGAGTGTGGCAATGTATAGTTTTATACATAGGTTTTGCTTGATTATTTTTTTGTATTTTTCTGCCTTTTTTTATATGTAAAATAAACATTTGAAACTATTTTCAGTTGTTTTTAATTATTATGAAGTGTAGATAGTAGCGTACCATCGGTGGTGGTGACAGTGCGGTACTCCCTGATGGTGGAGTTGCAGTGCGAGCAGTACTGGCAGCCGCCGGGGCCCGCCGGCGACACTAGCGCCGCGGGGGGCGGCGGGGAGCTCGCCTGACTGCTGCAAATATTCATCAATAGTGAATGTGATTCAGTGCCGGCGTAAGGGCCACTGACACCCCGGGCGAAAATATTGTGGCGCGCACTTGAGGAAAGCAATATCAAGTGTTAGTTTTTTCCTAATCGCAAGTAAAATTATATTAAGAATTTCATCTTTCCTTTAGCGTTACCCAGAGCTAACGACGAACCCACAAACCCTCAAAAATCCATCTAAAAAAATCTCAATAAAAAATATACGTAAGCACAAAGCGTAGAGCACAGTTCTGAGGGTTTGCACCAGGAGAGGCAAGAGACTGTAACTTCAGACCTCGGCGCCCCCCAGAATTTGCCGCCCTGGATCATCGCCCCATCACATTATTTTGTCAATAACTTACGTGGTCCTATTATGTTCTGAAGAGACGTAGGTATGTTGATGTTCAGCGTGCACGGGTATGGGCACGGTGGTGGGGTCCTGGTCGGCGGGGACCTCGTACGTGTATGTCTTCACTGTCGTCGTCACCTTGTTCATGGGGGTCCCGCCGCGAGGGAGCTAGGGGCATAATAAATACCAATAATAATTTCTGCTTAGGTATACTTTCTTCCAACTTACACTGTAAACAACAATGTGGTATACCTACAATATTTTACTAATGTTCAGAATAATAAACTCGATATGTCTACTGGCATCAGGCAGGCAATCCATCCATCAGCCATCTTACAATTTCATGAGACCAGCTCGATCGTACCATAATATTGTATGGTCATCTAATCTTATATCTTATACTATTATATAAAGCGGAAGAGTTTGTTTTTTTGTTTGTTTGAACGCGCTAATCTCCGTAACTACAAGCCTGATTTGAAAAATTATTTTTGTGTTGGATAGCGCATTTATCGAGGATGGCTATAAAACATCACGCTACAAACAATAGGAGCTGAGCAAAGCGTGTGAAACCGCGCGGAAGTAGCTAGTCTACATTATGTTTTTTTATAATTTAGACTGCACGGTTGTGCGGTAGCTGGGCAATTGGCTGTCGCGCAACGTGTCGCGGGTTCGAATCTCGTACGGAACAACGGTTTGCGTGATTCACAGATTGCTGTTTCGGGTCTGGGTGTCATGTGTATGTGAACTTGTATGTTTGTAAATACAACCACGACACAGGAGACAATCCTAGCATGAGACCACGTTTTTAAACAAAAATAAAATCAATTGCCTCATGATAATACAACAATTAGAAATGTGCTTAATTTTGATTCTTATATTTTACTAGCGACCCGCCCCGGCTTTGCACGGGTGCAATATGCATGTATTATATAATATACATGTCGAAGCGTCAACGCATATCAATTAATTTAGATGTGGCAACTATTGATTGAGAACGTCAAGTAATTACTTGAGGATGGTTAGCGCGGAGTAATGGCAACACCGATGGAAATATCGATCCGGAAGTTTAATCAGACTTTGACATTTGACAGCAAATGACGTTGACAGACGTCACTGAGCGCGGGAAACACTTTTGGAAAGGATCGCGGTGGTGGCGGCAGCTAGAAGGGTTACTCCCCGCTAAACTTCCTGCGTTCTTACTAATATCAATAATTTGGTGTGATTCGACAATGTCGCGACCCACCGGTAGCGTATCTCCGACATACATATAAACCTTGCTTAAGAACCAACTTGCTTTATTAAAAAAACTGCATCAAAATCTGTTGCGTAGTTTTAAAGATCTAAGCATACATAGGGACAGACAGACGGCGGATAGCGACTTTGTTTTATAGTAAGTAGTGATACCATATTAATTAAAAACAAAGTTTTCTTATTTGACAATAGCGGATTGACTCAGTTTAGGATTAGCCAAGCGAAGATTATGACAACGACAACCCTCATTTGTCCAGCAGTGGACTCTGAAGCAGTAGATGATAGTGACTTACAGTGCCGGTAGAGGGCGCGTGGTGGCAGTGTGTGCAGACGGGGGCCGGCACCGGCTGGGGGAGCGCGGGGGACACCGCGGGGGACACTGCGGACGGCACCACGCGGGACTCTGCCAAATAACATTCGCATATAACACATAACAACATCACGCCTTTTATCCCCGAAGGGGTAGGTAAAGGTGCACATTATACCACTGTACAATGTAACACCCACTTTTCACTATTTAAGTATGATATGAGTCCCATGTAATAGGGGGTGAACCTATTGCCATATACCGGGCACAGTTCCAGACTCCGTGCTACTACTGAGAATAATTAGAAACCCAGTAATACTTTGCCCGACCCGGGAATCGAACCCGAGACCTCTTGCCCGGCAGTCGCACTTACGACCACTCGGCCAAAGAGGCAGACATTCATATTTTAAATTCTATTACAACTTAGTGTTAACAAAAACGACTGACCCAGTGGTTGGGCCACGCAACTTGGGACAACTCCTTGTGTATGTGATTGTGATCCACATTATTTATTTATTTATTGTGGTTCTGGGTCAAAGTCAAAGCATTTATTTCAATTAAACCATAATTTGGTACTTTTGAAACGTCAACAAATACAAAATAAATAATAGTCTGTCAGTCTGTCCGTCAGTGAAGCTAGGTGCTCCATTCCAAAATGTAGATTCGAATGGAGAAGAACGAGCAAGAAACTCCACTCGTTACTTTTTTTTTAAAAGTATGTTCTACAATGTCTCTGATACATATTCCAATACTGTACGTATATGTAAGAACAATGCAAAGACACGCTTGACGCATTATAGGTACTAATTACAAACTTTACTAAAATAAAAAAATCTTAAGTCTAACATGGTGCTCACATATGCATACTGACAATCCATAGAAATAGTGCTTCTATACAAGAAAAAGGAAACTCTTTGTTTCCATAAATAAAGAAATGCTCGATGCCATAAGTAATGATGTGGTCTAGACATGATGTGAGTTCGTGTATCTTGTGTTTGTAAGCTCCCCCACGACACTGGAGATTCATTCAGCATTCTAGTTTGGAGCAAAGTTTGAAAAAGTAAAGCTCACCAGTTTTCTCCTCCCTATAGACCTCCTGCCGGATCTCAGCAGCCCGGGTGACAGTGGGAGGAGGGGGAGGGCTGGATCCCCACGAGGAGGTCTCGACCCGTTCCTCTCGCTTCAGCGTCGAGTACCCGCTTGATGGAGCCTTGGCTGAAGTGCTGGGGAACATTTTAGTCAAGATTAGATAACATGTGTGGCAGGACAACTTGCCAAATGGAGATTTTTTTTTAAATATTGCTACTTCAATCAGCAACAGTCTATAAGTGCCCACTGCTGAGCAAAGCCTCTTCTCACACGGAGAATTATTTGTTTCTTATTAATTTAGTTGTTTCTTTTTTTTAATAATTGAGCTAGTGAAGTTTAGTGGAAGGTTCAGCATTCATTTCTTAACCCATAAATCACCAAGCGGTCACCGGTGACCGCTTTCCACTAATATTACATTACATTATAGACCTTATTTCTAATGTTTAGAGAATACTTTTGTATGACCAAATTTAGAGGGTGGATATCAACGGGTAAAACAATTATTACATAATTTAAAAAAATACACTGTGTTATAGGATCGACTACTTAAACGATTAATTAGTAAGATGGACTTGTTCAAATTATGTAAAGCACTGCTTACCCCCGTCTGTAGTCAAATGACGTGCTCTCAGCTGTATCCGATGTGTAGCCATCTGAAATATTAGAATTTTTTATTAAGTTTAAAGTCCTCCTTCGGGTAATACCGTGTCATTTTATCATATTTTATCGTTTTAATCACTAAAAATAGTTACATTAACTGGTGAAAAATGTTGAGTGTATTGCCAGTTTCCCGGTCCAGCACTTCCAGCAGTGAGTGTTAACAATTCCTTTTTACAAGTAAGCTTTGTTCGTCTCACTGGGGTCTCAGTACTTTTTTTTAAACCTTGCCCCATACTAGGGTTTTCTCCTGTGTCGTGGGTGCGTTTACAAACTATATGTTCACATACACATGACATCCATCCGGAACACACAAACAGTTGTTCCGTGCAGGAATCAAACCCACCACACGTTGCACGGCAGCCAGTTACCCAGCCACCGCTGACCGCACCAACCGTAGTAATCGTCAAAGTCAAAATTAAAGCATTTATTTCAATTAATCCATAATATGGTACTTTTGAAACGTCAACAAATACAAAATAAATAATAGTCTGTCAGTCAGTGAAGCAGGAAGCTATATGGAGCTAGGTTGTATGCGGCTCCGGCTCCAAGCAGGAGTAGGAATGGGGTGATTTTTACTCAGTCACCAAACAAACGTACCCTGAGTCTTACTTTTGTACAGCTGCCTTTCCTGGTCCTTCTGCAAGTCATCCAGGAGTGAGTCCAGCTCCTCCACGTTTTGAGACAAGTCTTTGGTGACCTTCGAACTCTTCACCTTGGAGTACCCTGGAACTTTAAGGATAAATTTTAGTAACACAGCATACAGAATATTTATTGAGCGGAGAATGTAAGCCGAGGTCAGTTTTTGAGCGAAACAGCATTTCTTAGTAGCAACACTAAGGTCGGTATATGTTTTGAAAAATGTATCGATAGTAGCACGGAGTCTAGATTGTGCCCAGTATATGGCAATAGGCTCACCCCCTATTACATGGGACTCATAACATAAATAGTGAAACATTTCACTATTACAGCAATAAGTGCTGTAATGTGCACCCCTACCTACCCAGGCGATAAAAGGCGTGATGTTATATTATGTTTCTTGATTAGTAAACAGATTTTTTGTTAACATAACATAACATCACGCCTTTTTATCCCCGAAGGGGTAGGCAGAGGTGCACATTACGGCACTTAAGGTGAATGCCTAGATAGACCTCGCCATACATTTTTCAGGTGTAGAAATCTCCGTAAATAAATAGTTTCTGCAGAATAAAAGCAACATAATGAGACTTTATAATGTATTATGGTCGCGTATAACCCAAATTTTATATAAAAAACAGTATTTCTAGGAGAATTAGACCGAATAAAAAACGAAAATATCTTTACATGTGTGAGTGACCTGAATCGCACCATCTGATAGAAATTTATAGAACTACCGAGAAATTTGGTTGCTGTCGTGTTAAGAGTTTGCAATTCGTAAACATTCATAATAGATGGCGCTGTTCGAAAATTCAAACAAGCGCCAAGGTTACTACCGAATGACGCGTGAATGCGACTTTGAGATCGTGCGCTGTTGCCATTCCGTCTATGATGTCTTGAACAACTTGCGAATAGTTTCCAGAAAAATGTGTCTCTAGCAAGTTAGCGCCGGGCGCGCGGGTTTGCCCGCGGAAATAACATTTTATGATTTTTAAAATATTTTTATCATGGAATGAGAAATAATTATTTATTTTATTTATTTATTTATAAGCACATGTATAATTTTACAGCACAAGCCAAAACATTATAAAGTTATTTATTCTGCAGGTCTCTGAGGTGTGGGTTTAGTAAGAATAATCTAACAAAACTATATAAATTCATTTGTTGCAGCGAAAACTACGTCTTCCAGCATTTGATTCAGATTGCACGGAAATTACATAAATGGAAGTAAAAAGTGACAAGCAGAAGACTGATATGGAGCGGCGGCGGCGGTGGCGGCGGCGGCGACTGCAAAAAGTAGCGCGTAGAAAAGAAGACATTTTATTATAATTAATATTTTTAAGTATCTTTGTATGGTGGTACGAGTCGATGGTTCGAATCCAAGCCGGCACTTTGCTTTGTATAAATTATTTCAGCACAGTTCAGAGGAGGCCTGAGTTTCAGCAGTGGGAACATTATAGAATAATTAATAAGCTATTTTTACACGTAGCGATGTATAGTTTGTTATTTTGTTAGTCCATAAGATTTTATTGTGTAGTTAATTTAGGTACCAGCCTAATAATTCAATTGTAAAACATTTTATATTTATTTCATATTTCATATTTATTGAAGTTCAAAATTGTATAATAAATAGGTATTCTTGAAAAATAAATAAATGTTATGGTTAGCTAGCAACCACTTGTGTGTTGTTATGTAAGATTCTTACAATCTTACGTATGATGTTATTTATATTGTAATGTACATACATAATTCTTTCTAATACTAGAGGTAAATTCAACATCATGTAAATATCTAAATATTTAAAAAAATATGTTATATTCTGCCTCGTTGCCGAGTGGTCGCAAGTGCAGTCGCACGCCGAGCAAGGGGTCTCGGGTCGATTCCCGGGTTGAGCAAAGTATTACTGGGTTTTCGAAAAATTCTCAGTAGTGGCACGGAGTCTGGAATTGTGCCCGGCAATAGGCTCACCCCCTATTACATGGGACTCATAACATAAATAGTGAAAAGTGGGTGTTACATTGTACAGTGGCATAATGTGCACCTCTGCCTACCCCTTCGGGGATAAAAGGCGTGATGTTATATTAGTATGGTGGTATGACTCGATGGTTTGAATAAATAAAACGATTATTTTTATGAAAATATTAACCCTGTTTTACTAAATAAATCTTATTAATTTATAGTAAGGTACAATAAAAAGCTTTACAATGGAATAAATAGTCTTTCATTTATTTATTTAGTAAAGTCGCTATTTACACATTACAATAATTAGGTTCAGTCACATATCAACAACTTATTAGGTATAGGGAGGGGTATAGTAGGGGATATAAGTACAGTATACCTATATTACCTAAAATAATTTATATGAATAATTTGAGTATACTTAGACCAATTATTATACTAATAAGAAATAGATGGGGACATAATTTCAAGTATATAAATTAATATTTTTATAGTATAACGACATCTATTGATGTCGAAAGTTACTACTATTATTTTGCATGTGTGTGTAAAAAGTAAAGTCAAGCATCAAAATCTTTATTTTGTAGTAATCTTTGTATGAGACCAGATAACAAGCACAAGACTATCTGAAAAAATCAAGTTAATGCCCTAGGTGTCGCGAACAATAATGTTATCTATTAAAAATTTCGAACTTAGCCGTAAAAATTGAAAATGTTCCAAATTGTGGATGTTACGCCATCTAGCGACAAAACGGCAGTTGAGATCATCATCCATCCACCTTAATGCCACTGTACAATGTAACACCCACTTTTCACTATTTATGTTACGAGTCCCATGTAATAGGGGGTGAGCCTATTGCCATATACCGGGCACATTTCCAGACTCCGTGCTACTACTGAGAATTATTGTTATTTGTATGAAAAACTGACTTGGTAGCATAGCATACCATAAAGTCGCGCGCCCAGGGCTGCCATCCTCAGGGGTGCCCAAAGAACCGAAAATTTCTACGACGCACACACACCGCTGCACGTCGCGCGATACCCGCAGCGGAGCAAATCTTTGTGTTCTCCACAAATTGTTGTTTCGGGTACCATTGGGTGCCATATGTATGAACTTGTTTGTAAATGCACCCACGAAACAGACGACAATCCTAGTATGGGGGCAACGATAAAAAACACAAAAACCATTCCAAAAGGGCTCCGAATTGGTGTGTGACCAACGACCCCCGCGTCTAAGACGGCCCTGACTATACCATGGTTTATTACCTGGAGTGGAACTGATGGACGACTCGTAGTTGTAAGTGCGAGTGCCTGAGCTGATGGCAGGCAGCTCCCTCTCCTCCCTCTCGTAGTAATAAGAGTTGGACTCCGAAGACTTTGGCACTCCCCTCGGAGGAATTGTGTACTCCTGGAAATTAACGAACATTATATTTAAGTATTTGACGTCCAATAGAAAACTGTTGAAGACAAATTCTTGGATAAAGTTGTTGCTTTTTATTAAATAAGCTGGTAAACGAGCAGCTGATGGTAAGCAATCGGCGTCGCCCATGTACACTCGGAACATCAGAGGCGTTACAAGTGCTTTACTGGCCTTTTGGGGGATTAGGAATTTGACGATTGTTGGAGATTCAGGGATTAGGGTGGGGGTGAGGGGGATTGGTGTTTACTTAACGTGTTGAACTGTAAGTTTCTTGTGACCCATTTCCAAATAGACAATAGGGTAGTTTCCTAAATTTTATTTTGTCCGTCTGGTACAATAATTTAAAACTTTAAACACTTTCTTTTCTCACAAAATTAAATGCTTTCGACGATATATTGATTTGAAATGTCGTGGGACGTCACAGCGTGCAACAAAATGTAGCACGTTGTGACGTAACTACCTCCCACTCCTAAACTTAGCGCCATTTTATCTGAGTATTGTAACTTTATACAAGAAAATAAAAAAATACGTGTCTAATACAGAATACTTTTTCATTGTCTAACTGACGGACTAATTAGATTTTTAATTTTCTTACCCTGCAAACTACCCAATTTTAAAGGATATACAATTAGAAATAGAAAGTTTTATGCTGTTCTTGTCAGTTTGTTACCGATATTGAACAGAAGTTAAAATTTAAGACCTTTGTCTTAAATTTTAACTTTATTAACAGAAGTACCTCGTCGATCCAGTAGTCGCAATTAAGTACAGAATTATTATATTTTTGTTCTCGGATTTTCTAAGGTTTCTCAGTTGTACCACGGAGTCTGGAAAACCGTCTGATGTATAATATACACCTTTTCATTGATGTAAAGAGGCACCTTTACCTACCCTTTCGGGGATCAAAAGGAGTAAGTTAATATAGTTAGTTATGTTGTTTAACATATCACTTTCATTATATAGCACCCGGACACTGTCGCTGCAATAGAAGCGTGATGATTGAAAGGTTAACTGTATTCAAACCATAGTTGTACAAAGTTTATAATGAGTAATTGATGACTAATGTGCTGATGTCACTCTCATGCAGACTGGTTTCATCGCCAGTTTATCGCTTCAGTTCTGTTCTGGAGCTCATTTTACGATTGTAACCGAATAAATAAAAGATGCACAATGACTATTAGCGAAGCGACTAATGGCGACATCTAGTGAGCAGAATCAAAGGGAGTCACGATCCTCAGCAGTGAGGAAATCAACTAAGAAGAAGAAGAAGAAGTGACAATCCGTTAGTTTCATTTTGGAATACTATAATAAACAGTCCAAATATATTATTTATGCCTGTCTGGACGAACCAATTGAGATGGGAGTTAATACCACTCTCGAAGAACAAACTTAATTCCAACTTGGAAGTCACATAATAGATCGGCAAGCGCGGTTTTCCGTGAATGTTACGTATTTCTTCTCTCATCTCATCATCTCTTACCTCGACCGTATGCAGATCCTTCCTGTCGTACTTTCCGGTGGGATGTTTCTCCTCTTTGTATTCATAGTGGTACTCCCGAGTCCCTCCTCCACGTCCCAGAGAGTCCAACTTGCTGCCTTTTGGTATCAGCTCTGATTTAATCATGTCTGTAAAAGAAACATTTAAATATGTTAAAATCAACGATTATCTGAGTGAATTAGAAGAAAGAAAGAGGGAGGCCTAAGCCTAAGCCCTAATTCCTAAATTATCAATCCTGAAATCCCCAGTCCCTAAAACGTTGGCAACGCACTTGTATATAAACTGTGGAATGATCTGTCGTCGGCGGTATTTCCGACCCGATACGACCTTCAATCCTTCAAGAGCTTATACTTTTTAAAAAGGCCGGTAACGCACCTGTGACTCCTCTGGAGTTGCGGGTGTGCATGGGCGGCGCTGATCGCTTTCATTCAGGTGATCCGTCTGATCGTTTGCCTCCTATTCCTACGGTGTTGCTATGTCCTTGGGTGGCGCCGGCCGATTGCTTACCATGAGGTGATCCGTCTGCACGTTTGATGCAATACACCATATAATATATAGAATATGCATAATAATATATTATATTTGGCTTTACCCACCGTGGACTCTTCAACGTTTGACTGGTAGGCAGTGCATTAGATCGGTCGGTAGACCAATTGGGTAGTTTCCAGGGTATCAAAATTAAAAACCTAATTAGTCCATCAGTTATCAGTTAGATAATGAAAACATGTTAGACACGTTTTTTTTATATTTTCTTGTTTTAAACTGTCAAACACCAAGCGGTCACCGGTGACCGCAACCTATTGTTCTATAATTGTGTCTACAAAACCGGTACTCGACGAGTTAATAAGTTGCAATACTTAAATTTTAGAGCGGGAGGTCGTTACGTCATAACGTGCTACAAAATGTGGCACGCTCTGACGTCACACAATATTTCAAATTAATATATCCTCGAAAGTATTAAATTTTGTGAGAAAACAAAAAAATACTTTTACGTTCTCCGCGGCTACAGTATATGCTCTGTGGCTACGCTAAGTTTACGTGATTAAAAATTACAAAAGAATAGTAAACAAGTACCTAATAATTTTTTAAATTCAAGATTATCTTATCTTATACTATAAACTATTATATAAAGCGGAAAAGTTTGTTTTTTTGTTTGTTTGTTTGAACGCGCTAATCTCCGTAACTATAAGTCTGATTTGAATAATTATTTTTGTGTTGGATAGCGCATTTATCGAGGATGGCTATAGGCTATAAAACATCACGCTAAGACCAATAGGAGCTGAGCACAGCGTGTGAAACCGCGCGGAAGTAGCTAGTTTCCCAATAAAAGTGTAAGAAAACTTACCAAACTGTTCATCCGTGTAAGGTATGTTGCCGCTGGACGAGGAGTACTCCTTGAACTCCTTGTGTTTACTATACGATTTGGTCGTCATGGTGGCTGCTACCTGTTAGCTGAAACAATACAAAATGCATAATTAATTTAATTTGTTCAAATCAATCGGGAATTATTGACTGCACCGTAGACTATAGAATAAATCCCTAGGCGAGCACCTCATGGGCGCCTCATGTTTTTTTTTGGCACCATCCTCGCACTACGGGCAGTTAGGCACGCGCATCTCGCGGCGCTCCTGTGTTACCTATCGCGCAATGCACTTGTCTAGTTTGCCTAGGGATAATATGGCTCTGAGCGTAGTAGTAGGGTGACTGGCTGCTGAGCAACTTGATGCAATTTCAATTCCCGTTGACAACGGAATGACATCATACAAACAAATATTTGTATGATGTCATTCCAGGTCTGGTAGTAATAATTATGTTCAGGCAAACCTATAGTTATTGAGACTCAAAATGTTAAAATTAAACTATATTTTAATTTGAATGGAACGATAACCAACGGAGTTTGTTTGTGAGCAGTCGAACATGAAAAGTCAACTGATAGCTACAGAGATACAATAAATAACAACAATAATAGTTTTTATAATAACTATCATAAGGCTTACTAAATCAAGTAAAATCGCGGGTTACACACGTGAATATACTGAGAAAAGCTCATGGGAAGAACCCCTGCTGTGGTTCGAAACTGTAGAGATTAAAAAATAATAGTTCTCATTTATATAAAAGACATCATAATACTGCCCTACCTATTCTATAAGTCAGAGCTGCGGCTCTGCGGAACGGATTGATGGTAACACTGCGGTGTTACCATCAATCCGTTAGACAGACGTTTGACATTTGAGAAATGAAAGGAGTTTCGCCTACGCACCTGCAGCGACCAGATTACGTTTCACCGCCTACTATAGCGCGACCTGTGGCTTTGAAACATTAAATGCATAGATAGGATATATGTATGTTCATATTTATACTATCTATGCTCTAATATATAAAGCTCATCAAAAGATTGTTTGAACGCGTCGTAATCTCCAAAACTACTGGACCAAATTTGAATATTAGCATCACGACTTAATAATCAAGAATGGGGTGGTATTTAGTCAGTAAGAGCCTGACACTCCCTCTCGCCTCATCCAAGGCGAGAGAAGGCATTGGATATTTATGCCCCCCCTCCAAAATTAAAACAAAGTATGTCGATGGATTAGTGATTATGCAAGTCAAAATCATTTATTTCAATTAGAACAGGAAGGCACTTTTGAACGTCAACCAATAAATTTAAAGTGAAGCTTTTTGCTCATTCTAAGGTGTAGATTCCTAGCCATCAGACCACCACAGATGGGGCCCAACAGGGCTGACGCCGATACGGAGCCGCGGAAGACTTAACGGATTGCCGGGGCTCTGGCTCGAAGTGCAGGAGTAGGAACGGGGTGGTTTTTAGTTAGTAAGAGTCTGACACTCCCTCTCGCCTCACCCAGGCGGGAGAAGAAGAAAAAACCGATGATTTCCCCCTTTAAAAAAAGATTATTGACAATCTGGGTTTATATGGCAGCAAACGAGCGGATGCATCACCTGATGGTAAGCAATCGGCACCGCTCATGGACACCCGCAATACAAAAGTTACAAGTGCAATGCCAGATCAATATGGATATAGAAATTGATGATTGGGTACTGGGGATTTGGAGATTCAACCACCGGTAATATCACTTACAAGGCGAAATGACCCCGCAAGATTTAAGTTAAAAAATAATAATATATGCAAATTTTCACGATATTGATTGTCGATATGACAAAATTTTGCCTGTACCTGCTATTAAGGCGAAATGAACCGATGACCTTTAGTAATCGTAGCGGTGTTTGCATTACTCTGCATACAATTTGTAAAGAACAGCTTGCCATAATGGATGTTGCATAGACTATGCTAGACTTCTGAAATGTCAACGAGTTGTTAACAACAACATTACATTTGTTTAAATTTTATTTGTTACCCAACTTAACTTGCTGATCGACAGGCTGGCTACCACCTTGGTGAAAGGTCAAAGGTTAAGCATTGTCATCCAATGCTGTCAATGTTTTGGGCATCCATCCTCACGACTGCGATGACTTCGAAAGTTAGAAATCTATTTTTTGTTTTCTTTCCTATTCTCTTTATTTTTTATGTTTTCATATATATATAATATTAATTTAATTTGAAGTTTTAAATATTTAATCTTAGTTTTTATTATTATTTTAGTCATAGATATTTTTGGTATTGTTGTACAGTAATTTTGATTAAATAACTGAACAGTAAAAAAACTTACAGGTATGTGGGTACCTACTTCATTGTTTTATTAGCTTCAAAATAGACTCAGAAACTCCCTACTATATTCGAGTGATTTTATTGAAGAACGAAGAAAGACTGCCTCGTTGGCCGAGTGGTCGCAAGTGCGACTGCCGGGCAAGGGGTCTCGGGTTCGAATCCCGGGTCGGGCAAAGTATTACTGGGTTTTTAAAAATTCTCAATAATAGCACGGAGTCTGGAAATGTGCCCGGTATATGGCAATAGGCTCACCCCCTATTACATGGGACTCGTAACATAAATAGTGAAAAGTGGGTGTTACATTGTACAGTGGCATTAAGTGCCGTAATGTGCACCTCTGCCCACCCCTTCGGGGATAAAAAGGCGTGATGTTATGTTATGTTTATTGAAGAAATTTTAATATAAAGTACAATTCCTAAATAAAAAAAAATAAGTTTTACGAATTGAAAATTCCTATTTATAATTAAATAAATTTTATAAATTAATAAATAAGTCCATAACACACCGTACGTATGCAAACTTATACGGCCGACGCAAAAAGCCCTGAATCGCGCAAGTGACATTTTCGTGGCAATAATTATATGACATAAAGGTTAAATGTTGCTCTCGGGGGTCATGTATCTCAAGGGAAGCCAGTTGTCGCCAAGCTGGTCTAAGTTGGCGTACGCTCAGAAGTGCCTTCCAGTGCAATTGCTCAAACGCAGTCAACAACTACTCACCGTTGGCTGTGCCCGACTGAGTGCTTCGAAAGCACCATTCCATCCGCCCTACCCCGCGATGTGGTGGATATTGAGAGCCCTAATATCCCCACAGCGCGGGGTTGGGGTGTATGGAAAACCTAAGAGGACAGGACAGGATTATTACAATATGACAAATGATGTGGAGAGTCAACGGGACCCCCCCTTTTTGTTGCTTTTTCATAATATGTTTATTTCTTTGTTGTAAATTATTATCTTTTTGTTAATATTTTTCAACAATATTAAAAAAAATATAGCTATTTGTTATATTGTCCTCTCCAGTACTTTTCAATAATATAATTATTTTTATTTTATTCACATTATTGATAGCTGTAAAGATACAATAAATAACAACAATAATAGTTTTTATAATAACTATCATAAGGCTTACTAAATCAAGTAAAATCGCGGGTTACACACGTGAATATACTGAGAAAAGCTCATGGGAAGAACCCCTGCTGTGGTTCGAAACTGTAGAGATTAAAAAATAATAGTTCTCATTTATATAAAAGACATCATAATACTGCCCTACCTATTCTATAAGTCAGAGCCGCAGTGTTACCATCAATCCGTTAGACAGGCGTTTGACATTTGAGAAATGAAAGGAGTTTCGCCTACGCACCTGCAGCGACCAGATTACGTTTCACCGCCTACTATAGCGCGACCTGTGGCTTTGAAACATTAAATGCATAGATAGGATATATGTATGTTCATATTTATACTATCTATGCTCTAATATATAAAGCTCAAAAGATTGTTTGAACGCGTCATAATCTCCAAAACTACTGGACCAAATTTGAATATTAGCATCACGACTTAATAATCAAGAATGGGGTGGTATTTAGTCAGTAAGAGCCTGACACTCCCTCTCGCCTCATCCAAGGCGAGAGAAGGCATTGGATATTTATGCCCCCCCTCCAAAATTAAAACAAAGTATGTCGATGGATTAGTGATTATGCAAGTCAAAATCATTTATTTCAATTAGAACAGGAAGGCACTTTTGAACGTCAACCAATAAATTTAAAGTGAAGCTTTTTGCTCATTCCAAGGTGTAGATTCCTAGCCATCAGATCACCACAGATGGGGCCCAACAGGGCTGACGCCGATACGGAGCCGCGGAAGACTTAACGGATTGCCGGGGCTCTGGCTCGAAATGCAGGAGTAGGAACGGGGTGGTTTTTAGTTAGTTAGAGTTGACACTCCCTCTCGCTTCACCCGGGCAGGAGAAGTCAATGGATGATTCTGCCACCATCATAAAAAAAATGTGTAGATTCCTATGGAGACGAACTAGCAAGAAACTCCATAGGTTGCTCTTTTTCAATCAGGTTCACATTGCAATCTTTAGGTAGGCAGTTTTATTGGTACAATTGTGTGAAAACAATGTAACACCAAAATCCAGTCAGAGATCGAATTCTGCTAAGCTATTAGGACAATATCATCATCAGAAGATGTAACTAACAAGTAATTGGAAAATAAGTCCTCATCCTTGACAATCTGCCGCGGAGAACTGGGGCTCGAAGTGCAGGAGTAGGAATGGGGTGGTTTTTAGTCAGTAAGAGTCTGACACTCCCTCTCGCCTCACCCAGGCGGGAGAAGAAGAAAAAACCGATGATTTCCCCCTTTAAAAAAAGATTATTGACAATCTGGGTTTATATGGCGGCAAACGAGCAGATGCATCACCTGATGGTAAGCAATCGGCACCGCTCATGGACACCCGCAATACAAAAGTTACAAGTGCAATGCCAGATCAATATGGATATAGAAATTGATGATTGGGTACTGGGGATTTGGAGATTCAACCACCGGTAATATCACTTACAAGGCGAAATGACCCCGCAAGATTTAAGTTAAAAAAATAATAATACATATATGCAAATTTTCACGATATTGATTGTCGATATGACAAAATTTTGCCTGTACCTGCTATTAAGGCGAAATGAACCGATGACCTTTAGTAATCGTAGCAGTGTTTGCATTACTCTGCATACAATTTGTAAAGAACAGCTTGCCATAATGGATGTTGCATAGACTATGCTAGACTTCTGAAATGTCAACGAGTTGTTAACAACAACTTTACATTTGTTTAAATTTTATTTGTTACCCAACTTAACTTGCTGATCGACAGGCTGGCTACCACCTTGGTCAAAGGTCAAAGGTTAAGCATTGTCATCCAATGCTGTCAATGTTTTGGGCATCCATCCTCACGACTGCGATGACTTCGAAAGTTAGAAATCTATTTTTTGTTTTCTTTCCTATTCTCTTTATTTTTTATGTTTTCATATATATATAATATTAATTTAATTTGAAGTTTTAAATATTTAATCTTAGTTTTTATTATTATTTTAGTCATAGATATTTTTGGTATTGTTGTACAGTAATTTTGATTAAATAACTGAACAGTAAAAAAACTTACAGGTATGTGGGTACCTACTTCATTGTTTTATTAGCTTCAAAATAGACTCAGAAACTCCCTACTATATTCGAGTGATTTTATTGAAGAACGAAGAAAGACTGCCTCGTTGGCCGAGTGGTCGCAAGTGCGACTGCCGGGCAAGGGGTCTCGGGTTCGAATCCCGGGTCGGGCAAAGTATTACTGGGTTTTTAAAAATTCTCAATAATAGCACGGAGTCTGGAAATGTGCCCGGTATATGGCAATAGGCTCACCCCCTATTACACATGGGACTCGTAACATAAATAGTGAAAAGTGGGTGTTACATTGTACAGTGGCATTAAGTGCCGTAATGTGCACCTCTGCCCACCCCTTCGGGGATAAAAAGGCGTGATGTTATGTTATGTTTATTGAAGAAATTTTAATATAAAGTACAATTCCTAAATAAAAAAAAATAAGTTTTACGAATTGAAAATTCCTATTTATAATTAAATAAATTTTATAAATTAATAAATAAGTCCATAACACACCGTACGTATGCAAACTTATACGGCCGACGCAAAAAGCCCTGAATCGCGCAAGTGACATTTTCGTGGCAATAATTATATGACATAAAGGTTAAATGTTGCTCTCGGGGGTCATGTATCTCAAGGGAAGCCAGTTGTCGCCAAGCTGGTCTAAGTTGGCGTACGCTCAGAAGTGCACCTTCCAGTGCAATTGCTCAAACGCAGTCAACAACTACTCACCGTTGGCTGTGCCCGACTGAGTGCTTCGAAAGCACCATTCCATCCGCCCTACCCCGCGATGTGGTGGATATTGAGAGCCCCAATATCCCCACAGCGCGGGGTTGGGGTGTATGGAAAACCTAAGAGGACAGGACAGGATTATTACAATATGACAAATGATGTGGAGAGTCAACGGGACCCCCCCTTTTTGTTGCTTTTTCATAATATGTTTATTTCTTTGTTGTAAATTATTATCTTTTTGTTAATATTTTTCAACAATATTAAAAAAAATATAGCTATTTGTTATATTGTCCTCTCCAGTACTTTTCAATAATATAATTATTTTTATTTTATTCACATTATTGATAGCTATAAAGATACAATAAATAACAACAATAATAGTTTTTATAATAACTATCATAAGGCTTACTAAATCAAGTAAAATCGCGGGTTACACACGTGAATATACTGAGAAAAGCTCATGGGAAGAACCCCTGCTGTGGTTCGAAACTGTAGAGATTAAAAAATAATAGTTCTCATTTATATAAAAGACATCATAATACTGCCCTACCTATTCTATAAGTCAGAGCCGCAGTGTTACCATCAATCCGTTAGACAGGCGTTTGACATTTGAGAAATGAAAGGAGTTTCGCCTACGCACCTGCAGCGACCAGATTACGTTTCACCGCCTACTATAGCGCGACCTGTGGCTTTGAAACATTAAATGCATAGATAGGATATATGTATGTTCATATTTATACTATCTATGCTCTAATATATAAAGCTCAAAAGATTGTTTGAACGCGTCATAATCTCCAAAACTACTGGACCAAATTTGAATATTAGCATCACGACTTAATAATCAAGAATGGGGTGGTATTTAGTCAGTAAGAGCCTGACACTCCCTCTCGCCTCATCCAAGGCGAGAGAAGGCATTGGATATTTATGCCCCCCCTCCAAAATTAAAACAAAGTATGTCGATGGATTAGTGATTATGCAAGTCAAAATCATTTATTTCAATTAGAACAGGAAGGCACTTTTGAACGTCAACCAATAAATTTAAAGTGAAGCTTTTTGCTCATTCCAAGGTGTAGATTCCTAGCCATCAGATCACCACAGATGGGGCCCAACAGGGCTGACGCCGATACGGAGCCGCGGAAGACTTAACGGATTGCCGGGGCTCTGGCTCGAAGTGCAGGAGTAGGAACGGGGTGGTTTTTAGTTAGTAAGAGTCTGACACTCCCTCTCGCCTCACCCAGGCGGGAGAAGAAGAAAAAAACGATGATTTCCCCTTTAAAAAAAGATTATTGACAATCTGGGTTTATATGGCAGCAAACGAGCGGATGCATCACCTGATGGTAAGCAATCGGCACCGCTCATGGACACCCGCAATACAAAAGTTACAAGTGCAATGCCAGATCAATATGGATATAGAAATTGATGATTGGGTACTGGGGATTTGGAGATTCAACCACCGGTAATATCACTTACAAGGCGAAATGACCCCGCAAGATTTAAGTTAAAAAATAATAATATATGCAAATTTTCACGATATTGATTGTCGATATGACAAAATTTTGCCTGTACCTGCTATTAAGGCGAAATGAACCGATGACCTTTAGTAATCGTAGCGGTGTTTGCATTACTCTGCATACAATTTGTAAAGAACAGCTTGCCATAATGGATGTTGCATAGACTATGCTAGACTTCTGAAATGTCAACGAGTTGTTAACAACAACATTACATTTGTTTAAATTTTATTTGTTACCCAACTTAACTTGCTGATCGACAGGCTGGCTACCACCTTGGTGAAAGGTCAAAGGTTAAGCATTGTCATCCAATGCTGTCAATGTTTTGGGCATCCATCCTCACGACTGCGATGACTTCGAAAGTTAGAAATCTATTTTTTGTTTTCTTTCCTATTCTCTTTATTTTTTATGTTTTCATATATATATAATATTAATTTAATTTGAAGTTTTAAATATTTAATCTTAGTTTTTATTATTATTTTAGTCATAGATATTTTTGGTATTGTTGTACAGTAATTTTGATTAAATAACTGAACAGTAAAAAAACTTACAGGTATGTGGGTACCTACTTCATTGTTTTATTAGCTTCAAAATAGACTCAGAAACTCCCTACTATATTCGAGTGATTTTATTGAAGAACGAAGAAAGACTGCCTCGTTGGCCGAGTGGTCGCAAGTGCGACTGCCGGGCAAGGGGTCTCGGGTTCGAATCCCGGGTCGGGCAAAGTATTACTGGGTTTTTAAAAATTCTCAATAATAGCACGGAGTCTGGAAATGTGCCCGGTATATGGCAATAGGCTCACCCCCTATTACATGGGACTCGTAACATAAATAGTGAAAAGTGGGTGTTACATTGTACAGTGGCATTAAGTGCCGTAATGTGCACCTCTGCCCACCCCTTCGGGGATAAAAAGGCGTGATGTTATGTTATGTTTATTGAAGAAATTTTAATATAAAGTACAATTCCTAAATAAAAAAAAATAAGTTTTACGAATTGAAAATTCCTATTTATAATTAAATAAATTTTATAAATTAATAAATAAGTCCATAACACACCGTAAGTATGCAAACTTATACGGCCGACGCAAAAAGCCCTGAATCGCGCAAGTGACATTTTCGTGGCAATAATTATATGACATAAAGGTTAAATGTTGCTCTCGGGGGTCATGTATCTCAAGGGAAGCCAGTTGTCGCCAAGCTGGTCTAAGTTGGCGTACGCTCAGAAGTGCACCTTCCAGTGCAATTGCTCAAACGCAGTCAACAACTACTCACCGTTGGCTGTGCCCGACTGAGTGCTTCGAAAGCACCATTCCATCCGCCCTACCCCGCGATGTGGTGGATATTGAGAGCCCCAATATCCCCACAGCGCGGGGTTGGGGTGTATGGAAAACCTAAGAGGACAGGACAGGATTATTACAATATGACAAATGATGTGGAGAGTCAACGGGACCCCCCCTTTTTGTTGCTTTTTCATAATATGTTTATTTCTTTGTTGTAAATTATTATCTTTTTGTTAATATTTTTCAACAATATTAAAAAAAATATAGCTATTTGTTATATTGTCCTCTCCAGTACTTTTCAATAATATAATTATTTTTATTTTATTCACATTATTGATAGCTATAAAGATACAATAAATAACAACAATAATAGTTTTTATAATAACTATCATAAGGCTTACTAAATCAAGTAAAATCGCGGGTTACACACGTGAATATACTGAGAAAAGCTCATGGGAAGAACCCCTGCTGTGGTTCGAAACTGTAGAGATTAAAAAATAATAGTTCTCATTTATATAAAAGACATCATAATACTGCCCTACCTATTCTATAAGTCAGAGCCGCAGTGTTACCATCAATCCGTTAGACAGGCGTTTGACATTTGAGAAATGAAAGGAGTTTCGCCTACGCACCTGCAGCGACCAGATTACGTTTCACCGCCTACTATAGCGCGACCTGTGGCTTTGAAACATTAAATGCATAGATAGGATATATGTATGTTCATATTTATACTATCTATGCTCTAATATATAAAGCTCAAAAGATTGTTTGAACGCGTCATAATCTCCAAAACTACTGGACCAAATTTGAATATTAGCATCACGACTTAATAATCAAGAATGGGGTGGTATTTAGTCAGTAAGAGCCTGACACTCCCTCTCGCCTCATCCAAGGCGAGAGAAGGCATTGGATATTTATGCCCCCCCTCCAAAATTAAAACAAAGTATGTCGATGGATTAGTGATTATGCAAGTCAAAATCATTTATTTCAATTAGAACAGGAAGGCACTTTTGAACGTCAACCAATAAATTTAAAGTGAAGCTTTTTGCTCATTCCAAGGTGTAGATTCCTAGCCATCAGATCACCACAGATGGGGCCCAACAGGGCTGACGCCGATACGGAGCCGCGGAAGACTTAACGGATTGCCGGGGCTCTGGCTCGAAGTGCAGGAGTAGGAACGGGGTGGTTTTTAGTTAGTAAGAGTCTGACACTCCCTCTCGCCTCACCCAGGCGGGAGAAGAAGAAAAAAACGATGATTTCCCCCTTTAAAAAAAGATTATTGACAATCTGGGTTTATATGGCAGCAAACGAGCGGATGCATCACCTGATGGTAAGCAATCGGCACCGCTCATGGACACCCGCAATACAAAAGTTACAAGTGCAATGCCAGATCAATATGGATATAGAAATTGATGATTGGGTACTGGGGATTTGGAGATTCAACCACCGGTAATATCACTTACAAGGCGAAATGACCCCGCAAGATTTAAGTTAAAAAATAATAATATATGCAAATTTTCACGATATTGATTGTCGATATGACAAAATTTTGCCTGTACCTGCTATTAAGGCGAAATGAACCGATGACCTTTAGTAATCGTAGCGGTGTTTGCATTACTCTGCATACAATTTGTAAAGAACAGCTTGCCATAATGGATGTTGCATAGACTATGCTAGACTTCTGAAATGTCAACGAGTTGTTAACAACAACATTACATTTGTTTAAATTTTATTTGTTACCCAACTTAACTTGCTGATCGACAGGCTGGCTACCACCTTGGTGAAAGGTCAAAGGTTAAGCATTGTCATCCAATGCTGTCAATGTTTTGGGCATCCATCCTCACGACTGCGATGACTTCGAAAGTTAGAAATCTATTTTTTGTTTTCTTTCCTATTCTCTTTATTTTTTATGTTTTCATATATATATAATATTAATTTAATTTGAAGTTTTAAATATTTAATCTTAGTTTTTATTATTATTTTAGTCATAGATATTTTTGGTATTGTTGTACAGTAATTTTGATTAAATAACTGAACAGTAAAAAAACTTACAGGTATGTGGGTACCTACTTCATTGTTTTATTAGCTTCAAAATAGACTCAGAAACTCCCTACTATATTCGAGTGATTTTATTGAAGAACGAAGAAAGACTGCCTCGTTGGCCGAGTGGTCGCAAGTGCGACTGCCGGGCAAGGGGTCTCGGGTTCGAATCCCGGGTCGGGCAAAGTATTACTGGGTTTTTAAAAATTCTCAATAATAGCACGGAGTCTGGAAATGTGCCCGGTATATGGCAATAGGCTCACCCCCTATTACACATGGGACTCGTAACATAAATAGTGAAAAGTGGGTGTTACATTGTACAGTGGCATTAAGTGCCGTAATGTGCACCTCTGCCCACCCCTTCGGGGATAAAAAGGCGTGATGTTATGTTATGTTTATTGAAGAAATTTTAATATAAAGTACAATTCCTAAATAAAAAAAAATAAGTTTTACGAATTGAAAATTCCTATTTATAATTAAATAAATTTTATAAATTAATAAATAAGTCCATAACACACCGTACGTATGCAAACTTATACGGCCGACGCAAAAAGCCCTGAATCGCGCAAGTGACATTTTCGTGGCAATAATTATATGACATAAAGGTTAAATGTTGCTCTCGGGGGTCATGTATCTCAAGGGAAGCCAGTTGTCGCCAAGCTGGTCTAAGTTGGCGTACGCTCAGAAGTGCACCTTCCAGTGCAATTGCTCAAACGCAGTCAACAACTACACACTGTTGGCTGTGCCCGACTGAGTGCTTCGAAAGCACCATTCCATCCGCCCTACCCCGCGAAGTGGTACTGGATATTGAGAGCCCTAATATCCCCCCCCACAGCGCGGGGTTGGGGTGTATGGAAAACCTAAGAGACAGGATTATTACAATATGACAAATGATGTGGAGAGTCAACGGGACCCCCCCTTTTTGTTGCTTTTTCATAATATGTTTATTTCTTTGTTGTAAATTATTATCTTTTTGTTAATATTTTTCAACAATATTAAAAAAAATATAGCTATTTGTTATATTGTCCTCTCCAGTACTTTTCAATAATATAATTATTTTTATTTTATTCACATTTTAATATTGAAAATAACTAAAAAAATTATGTTGATTGGCTCTGTTGAGTTATAAGTTATAAATAAGTAAATCATTATGCACACAAGACATCTAGAATGGATTTTTTTTAGTTTTGAGTTCCTTCGGGACAAAAAAGTTTACGTTATGTATGAGTTAGCCTACGGTATGTATGAGTATTAAAAACAATCTTCTAAATCGGGTAATATGTACTTGTACATTTTTCATAATAAACACCACGCAGGTAGATGAACAATAATATAAATTTTGTACCTGCATCGCGCAAGTAATATTTTCGTACACATTTGCATAAGACATAATATTTTAATCATCATTCGGGCGTCTCACGGTCTCAAGGTAAGCCAGTTGTCGCCAAGCTGGTCTAATTTGGCGAACAGTCAGATGAACCCCCTCTGGGGCGTGAATGCCGATCAACCAACTACACACCGTTGGTCGTGCTAGACTGAGTGCCTTAAAAAGCACCATATCTCCCCTCCACCCCCGAATACGGTGGAAGCCCCCGCCGTATTCGGGGGTGGAGGGGCGATAACCTATGAGATCCACAACACTCGGATTAGACGAATCCTATTGACACCCACTTTTTGGTCCGTATTTTTATCGTAATAAAAAAGTATTATTCATCATTCATTCAATTAGGTACTTGCCTAATAGTCAAATTTAATACTTTTTTCGAACTGTCAAAAACGACAGTTTTCTATGAATTTTATACGAAATTGTGTATTGTGACGTTACGTTTTTTTAGCGTCATGCAGCATTATTTATTTCTTATAACTCTTTTAATATTTCTGTGGGGCTATCCAACACAGAAAGAATTTTTCAAATCGGACCAGTAGTTTCGGAGATTAGCGCGTTAAAACAATCAAACAAAAAAACAAATTCTTCAGCTTTATAATATTAGTATAGAGAGTATTTTTTTTTAAGGGGGGAAAATCATCGAATGACTGCTCCCGCCTGGGTGAGGCGGGAGGGAGTGTCAGACTCTTACTGACTAAAAACCACCCCGTTCCTTCTCCTGTACGTCGCGTCGGAGCCCCGGTTACCCGTTAGGTTCTCCGCGACAGTATAGACGCGGTAATATTATCATAATAGTTCCGTATAGATGCCTTTTTTATTAATATTTTAGGTTTTTCATTGATTCTTTCTTAACTTTCCCTTCAAAGATTTGCGTTAACTTTTAATAAACTTACTTCCAAAAGACCAGAAAAGCTGACTTTAATTCCACGGTTGGTGCGGTGGTTGGGCAACTGGCTGCCGCGCAACGTATAGCTGGTTTAATTCCCGCACGGAACAACTCTTTGTGTGATCCACAAATTGTTGTTCCGGGTCTGGGTGTCATGTGTATGTGAACTTGTGTGTTTGTAAACGCACCCACACACAGGAAAAAATCCTAGTGTGAGGCAAAGTTTAAAAAAAGCTCTAAAGACTTCATTAAATACTCGAATATCATGAATGTAGAATATCGTAGGAGGGTAATAATAGAAATTGGGATTAGAATAGATTGAAATACAGGATGGCCCATATAAAGTGGTACAAAGATTTTTTCAGCTTGAGAGCATCATGACATGAGTGAACATTTAAAAATGCTGTAGCTCAGCAAAAACTTATAGTTTAGAAATATTAATTTTATATTTAAACTAATTCGGTAATTCAATATAATTTGGTATATAGTAGACATAGTGCTTTCCGGTAGTTTTTGTAATTGGCAAATTCACAGTTTTTTCGCAATATCTCTTTTCGTACAAAATAAAAATCCATTTTCCCAAGATGGCGGCGTGAGCGGCACACGTAAGAGGGTGCAAAATAGAAATCGGAAAGAGCGCATCAAATCTACGACATTGCCAATTTTTAAAACTCACGGAAAATATTCCAGGTGGAACTAGTAACTACCAAATGAGTATGACTGAACTAAAGCACCCTCTATATGCAATATTATTTTACAGTTACCGTCATTAATAAATGTATTTATTGAATACGAGTATTATGTGTCTTAATCTTAAGTTCGATTCCCACGTTATAATCACATGTTTAAATTCTACTGCAATAGGTTTATTAATAATCCTTGTAGACTTTTTCACATTTTTTTTATGTTTCCAATAAGTATTTATAAATATTTAAAAACATGTAATTAAAATTTTTATTCCTTTAAGTCCTAGGTTATAAACCTGTTCCATAATCATACTTTAAGACAAAACACGTATTTGTATCTTGCGCAACGCAAGCGCAATGTAACAAACATTCCTATTTCAAATCCAAACCGCCATTATTTTCGGTAGAATTCTTGAATCGCACATGCAAGATTTGCTTGTCGACTGACATGAGTTAAAAAAATTGTGTTCATTATTTGGGGTCCTATAACTCGAGGTAAGCCAGTACTAGCCAAGCTGGTCTGAGTTGGCTGCCAACTGTGATAGGTCCAGATCTGAAACTAACAACATTCTCACGTGGCTGACGTCTACGTTAGCTGCGCGCCCCTTAGCCCTGGTAGCCTTGTAAAGTGCGCCTTGATCTCATAGCCACCACAGGTGATGTAGTAATAGGTACGACCTCCGAGGAATTGTTTACACTAGACCCCACTTCTTTTGAATTTTTTGGGATATTTGTATTTCAATATTTTTTATGGAGGTGAAATCGTGTAGTTATTTATTTATTTATTTCTTCTTCACAAAAGACAATAGTGAATGGCGGACTTAATGCCTTAAGGCATTTTCTGACAGTCATCCATAGGGATGTGCAGAGAAATGAAGCGGTTGATGCGAAGCCAGAACACGATTAAAAAAAGAAATAATTGTTGATAAATAATAATCTAGAGGTATACTACACGCATAAAACCTATAAAATAAATATATAAATACATATAACTAATGGCTCCTTCCGCCGTGGGTGAGGCGGAAGGAGCCATTATACGTATCATCACGCACGCAGAATCTCCAAAAGAGGTGATAGAGAAGTTAATGAACAGAGACCATACTACGAATTTGATTTAAGTTTAAAGTAATCGTAACGAGTACGCGTTCGGCGCTGTGATTGATTGGTTTATTGGCGCCGGCCAATCGGAGTGCCGAACGCGTACTCGTTACGATTACTTTAAACGTAATACAAACTCGTACTAAGGTCTCTGTTCATTAACTTCTCTATCACCTCTTTTGGAGATTCTGCATGCGTGATGGATGATAGCATTAAATATACGTATAAGTAGATCTTAAGCAAATATCTTGTCGACATTATAATTGAATAGACTGAACATAAACAGCTGTCAACCAAATGGATGTAAATATTTCGATGTCGACAAGTTTTGATACCGAAGGGTGACTAGTTCATTCTATTGTCTAAAAAATTAAGTCTTCGATTGCCAATAGATAACTGTTGAGAAATTTTACACTTATATTAGAGGTATATAAAAGAGCGGCGCCTCCTGGTACAGGCATATATATGCTTAAAAAGGGACGCCACCAACTGTGTAACTTTGTATTTACGTGTAATAACGAAATAAATTACGTTTAAATAACGCCGTCTTGTTTTGGAAGTCGAGTACCTAATTAATATACTAAACTTCTTCTTTGTGTTCTTCCAAGTGCGACAAGCAGTTTTCTGAAAACCGCATCATAATCGGTTCAGCCAATCGCGAGATATTTGCGCACATACATACATACATACAGGTCAATCTGAGAACCTCTATATTTTCTTTTTGAAGTCGGTTAAAAAAATGTGTTCTTTTTTACCCTTTTTTTACTACAATAACAATTTGGTAGTTGACAGGTAGTCAAATTCAATACTTTTATTGAAATGTCAAAAACAAAACTATGAATTTTGTATTGGATCGCAACTTATGACGTCATCATATTTCTGCGTCAAATACCATACTTATTTACTTAAAATTAACGAGAATAAATCCAAAAGTAGGTAAATTGTGAGAGTATGATTATTTTTTAATTATTTATTGCATTGAAAAGTTGAAACAATTTATTTTAAACCTAGGAAACTACCCAATTAAAGAGCATGCTACAAAAAAAAAGACATTAAAAGATACATTTTTGTTAAAATTTCCACCAAAAATTGGGGGTCACGCTGATCTCACCTTTCCAGATCGTGTCGTGCCATCGAAGGTCGAAATTCACGATACCGAGGTATGATGAGCGTAATATGAGTATTTGTTCGACTGTTAGGAAATAGCTCGTTACCGCCCCTAAAAGATAGGTACATCTGAATGAACATCAAATTAGACCAGCTTGGTGGAAACTTGGCTTCCCTCGAGGCTATCTGACCCTCAAAGTCCTCCTTCACAGTTCCGTACATATGCGAATATCGCGTAAAAACTTTAATTGTGTGATGTAGGACTCATGTCAACACTATTTTTAATTTTGTACTTGGATGAATGATCGCAAGCGTGATTGTCGAGCAAAGGGTCTCGAGTTCGATTCCCAGGGAAAGCAATGATCATGGTCTTCCACGAACATTTGTCATTTGTGTCAAAATTAGTCAAATCTGTTCAGCCGAACGGAAACTCATTTTTGTTTATATAAGTAGACCAGCGACCAGTCCCGACTTCGCACGGGTGCAATTTGTATTATACACATAAACCTTCCTTAAGAATCACGCTATCTATTAAAAAAAAACGCATCATAATCCGTTGCGTAATTTCAAAGATCTAAGCATACATAGGGAATAGGGACAGACAGACGACGGATAACGACTCTGTTTTATACTATGGAGTGATTAGTGTTATTGTTTTTTTTATGGGTTTTGGAACTGATCTACTATGAATAAATGATTTTGAATTGTAATTAAGGCAGTAAATTCGACTGTATCGCATGACATTTAGGTATAAATTCTAATCGGTTCTAATTGTATTCATATCTAATTATTAATTTATATTTGCAAGGTAGGTATTGGATTATTAAATAAGCACCTACCTTTTTTATTATGACGTTGTATAAGTATAGATTACGTGAACAGATCCTAGATCGCGCAATTAAAGTTTTCGAATTAACACGCATGTATTATTTAAGTCGATGGCAGTGTTCGGGGGTCAACTGTCTCTAGGTAAGCCTGTTGCCATCAAGCTGGTCTAAGTTGGTGGGGTCCTTCCGATGTACATTACCTCTTTAAGAGGTGGTAACGTAACTTTGAGGTGTTCGTAGTAAGTTTTAAATCATTTAATGGCTGTACTAGGTTCAAAAACCTTCGAGCAGTGATTCGGGATCCCCAATTTTTTTGTCTTAGTTTTAATCGACTTCAATAAAGGACGTTCTCAGTTTGATTTATATCCGAAAATAGGGTAGATGCCTAATTTTTATTTTAATGTTCGTCTGGTAGATTATTTTAAATAATAAGACAAGTATTTTTTATTTTCTTACAGAAACGAATACTTTCGACGTTATATTGATTTGAAATGTCGCGTGACATCACTCCTATGTACATTTTATGCGTACAAATGACGTTTTAGCTCCCACTCCTAAACTTTGATTCGTTTTATCTAAGTATTGCTTTATTATACGACAAAATAAAAAAATACGTGTCTAATATTTTTTCATTACCTTACTTACGGACTAATTAGATTTATAATTTTCATACCCCGTCATCATCCCAATTGTCAGCGGGTCTCCCACGTTTCTATTTCATATTTTTTAACTAAAGATATCTATGTTTTAGTAGTAGCTTAGCCTAATGTTAATATTAATAGTGTTTGTAGTAAAACAAATGGTTTTAAATATCTAACCAAAACAGAAAAATAAGAGGATTTTTTATCATTACGATTTCAAGTCAACATTTTAATTTAGAATATCGTAGGAGGGTAATAATAGAAATTGGGATTAGAATAGATTGAAATACAGGATGGCCCATTTACAGTGGTCCAAAGATTTTTTCAGCTCGAGAGCATCATGACACGATTGAACATTTAAAAATGCTGTAGCTCGGCAAAAACTTATGGTTTAGAAATTATAATTAAATTTTTGACACAAAACCATTCTATTACGAAATATACTGGACCGAATCAAATATAATCTACTATATAAAAATAAGTCGGGTTTTCTTTCTTGACGCTATAACTCCAGAACGCACGAACCGAGTTCCACGGTTTTGCATTCGTTGGAAAGGTTTCGGGCTCCGTAAGGTTTATAAATTATAAAACAAAAAAAATGTTACTTCATCTTTTAATCACCAAACGATATATTACATAAACGAAGCCATCTGGTGTAAGTACGAGGGTGCAAAATAGAAATCGGTAAGAACGCATCAAATCTACGACATCTACTAACTACCAAATGACTGAACTAAAGCACCCTCTATATGCAATATTATTTTACAGTTACCGTCATTAATAAATGTATTTATTGAATACGAGTATTATGTGTCTTAGTCTTAAGTTCGATTCCCACGCTATAATCACATGTTTAAATTCTACTGCAATAGGTTTATTAATAATCCTTGTAGACTTTTTCACATTTTTTTTATGTTTCCAATAAGTATTTTTAAATATTTAAAAACATGTAATTAAAATTTTTATTCCTTTAAGTCCTAGGTTATAAACCTGTTCCATAATCATACTTTAAGACAAAACACGTATTTGTATCTTGCGCAACGCAAGCGCAATGTAACAAACATTCCTATTTCAAATCCAAACCGCCATTATTTTCGGTAGAATTCTTGAATCGCACATGCAAGATTTGCTTGTCGACTGACATGAGTTAAAAAAATTGTGTTCATTATTTGGGGTCCTATAACTCGAGGTAAGCCAGTACTTGCCAAGCTGGTCTGAGTTGGCTGCCAACTGTGATAGGTCCAGATCTGAAACTAACAACATTCTCACGTGGCTGACGTCTACGTTAGCTGCGCGCCCCTTAGCCCTGGTAGCCTTGTAAAGTGCGCCTTGATCTCATAGCCACCACAGGTGATGTAGTAATAGGTACGACCTCCGAGGAATTGTTTACACTAGACCCCACTTCTTTTGAATTTTTTTGGGATATTTGTATTTCAATATTTTTTATGGAGGTGAAATCGTGTAGTTATTTATTTATTTATTTATTTATTTCTTTTTCACAAAAGACAATAGTGAATGGCGGACTTAATGCCTTAAGGCAGTTGCTTTTCTGACAGTCAACCATAGGGATGTGCAGAGAAATGAAGCGGTTGATGCGAAGCCAGAACACGATTAAAAAAAGAAATAATTGTTGATAAATAATAATCTATACTACACGCATAAAACCTATATACGCATATTACCTTTTCTATCACCTCTTTTGGAGATTCTGCATGCGTGATGGATGATAGCATTAAATATACGTATAAGTAGATCATATGCAAATATCTTGTCGACATTATAATTGAATAGACTGAACATAAACAGCTGTCAACCAAATGGATGTAAATGTTTCAATGTCGACAAGTTTTGATACCGAAGGGTGACTAGTTCATTCTATTGTCTAAAACATTAAGTCTTCGATTGCCAATAGATAACTGTTGAAAACTTTTACACTTACTTGTATGATATAAAAGAGCGGCGCCTCCTGGTACAGGCATTTATATGCTTAAAAGGGGACGCCACCAACTGTGTAACTTTGTATTTACATGTAATAACGAAATAAATATTTTTTGATTAAAAAAAAAACCTATATATAACTGAAGGCAAATCTTTCGGTAACATCCGCGTCAGTAAGTTGCAAGACCCCCATGACTTAATGTGTTCATCATCAGCCCGAATAATTCTTGAATTCAATTCCGATCGATTGATATTATGTGCATGGTACTGTTGAATTGCAACGTGCAACACTAGCGCCCATTGCATTCGTATTGCGGGGGATGAACTAAATGGTATTGAGTTCCGTATTCTCAACGCTATAGTTAAAAGCTTCGGTTGAGGATGTATAATTATTGAGCGGTGATATACCACGCCTTTTAGCCCCGAAGAGGTAGGCAGAGGTGCACAGTACGGCACTTAATACCACTGTACAATGTAACACCCTCGTTTCACTATTTATGTTATGAGTCTCATAATAATTATTGAGATTGGAATAAAATTTACATTGAGATTAGTTTCATAAACCGCTAGTACATCACCGTGCCGGCACTCGTACGGTCTGGTTGTGTTTTTTGTCGTGGATCGAATTGTTATATTATTTTTTGTGCAAATAGTTGTTTACGCTAACACGTACCACAGGTGTGCGCCGGTCCCTTCGGTTGCAGGTACCTAGCTTGACCGCACAATGACTGAGGATTACGTAAACATTCCTTCGCGGTGTGATACACCCGTACCAATAGCCAGAAATGACATACAGAGCTTATTAAATGATTCCTCGGACATGGATGTCATTGATGACGATCTTAATAAGAATAAAAAGGAGCAGTCGAGAGCGGAAAAGAGAGAAAGAGAAGAAAGCACTGAAGAAGAAGAAGGTTGGAAAGAAGTTAAAGCTACCAAAAAAAAAGACTCGTCATGATAATAGAAATTCCGCGAAAGAGGAAAAAAATGAAATATATGTTTCACATAAAGAACGTCTCCCGAAACAGTTTGCAATGGCACGTATTTTAAAAGAAAATAATATCACCGCAATAAGAGAAGTTAAATATATAAGTCCTTTTAAAATACGGTTTGCTTTTGATACTGAATTGGCTGCTCAGAACTTCTTTATGTGTGAGAAACTATTGGAGAGAGGGTGGAGATTTCAGAAAGCTATGGAACTGTCCATCTGTTATGGTGTAATTAAAGATGTAGACCTGGAATTCAGCGAAGACGAAATCCTTAAAAACATTTCTTGCCAAGCACCTGCAAAGCTTCTAAGTCTTAAAAGGCTTGACCGTCGCAACAGGGCTGAAGGAGGTTGGTGTCCCAGCGAAACCCTTCGACTGTGTTTTGAAGGTGATAATCTTCCGACGTCAGTTCGAGTGTTTGACATGAATATTAAAGTTTTGCCGTACATACACCAAGTATCACAATGTTCACAGTGTTGGAGAATGGGACATGTCAGAAAAATGTGCCCGTCCAAAAATGTTATTTGCCCAAAATGTGGTGGCCATCACGAAAATTGTGATACATCAATGTTTTGTTGTGTCAATTGTAAAGGAAACCATATTTCGCTTAGTAAGTCATGTCCAGTTTATAAGAAGGAGAGAAGGCTCAGAGAAATTATGTCCGAGTTTGGGTGTACATATCGAAAAGCCTTAGAATGTTACGTCCCACCCGAAAACCAGACCCCTTCCGTTGCTAACTTCCGTCCTCAAGCCTCAGTAAGCTTAGAAAACCGTTTTTCCTCAACCCCATTTGAAGACATTCCAGTAAATCCTCGGAAACCTACTTTTGCCGAAATTATTAAAACGAAGGCCATAATACATGCTAAACAATCTCCTAACCCGATTACTAAGGATAATGTTTCCTCTATGCCTAAAACACAAGCACAAAAAACAAAAAGAAACCGCCTAAAGAAGACTGGATGTTTTGGCATGCAGATGATGACGATAAAGACGATCATCAATTACCTGTTGAGGAGGAAGGGAATGATGAACGTCCTTCATTCAAAGAATTGTTGTCCAGACTCAAGGAAGTGATTTATCTGAACAATGTCAGTTTTAGTTATAAGATAAAGTGCATCTTTCAGTTGTGTCTAGAATGGTTGACCTTAGTATCAGTGAGTTTTGTTTCAGAGTGGTCGTGGGCGAATGCTTTGTTTAATTTCTTTTTATCTCGCAATGGCTAATAAATCAATTAAATTGAATGTAATCCAGTGGAATGCCCAAAGTATAAGGCCAAAGCTGCCAGCATTTTGTGAACTCTTGCGCCAGGAAAGAGTACATATTGCTGCCCTTAGTAAAACATGGCTAGAACTAAACAGTAGTTTTAAAGTTAATAGTTACAATGTTTATCGCACGGATCGTGATGATTCATACGGCGGTGTAGCTATACTTGTACACAAATCTGTTAAGTCGCAGCTGCGGCGCATTCACGTTAATAATATGGGTATTGAGGTAGTGTGCGTGCAATTATTTAACTGTGACCCGATCGAATATATTGTCTCTGTTTATTGTCCATCGAGAATCTTTACAACTGATCAGGATTGGGATACTCTTTTTTCATTATGGACTTCTAAAACACTTATTCTGGGCGATTTTAATGCTCATCACACAAGTTGGTCATATAAGACGGACCACCGAGGCAGTATTATTTACGACTCATTAATCGAAAACAGGTTTTTCTGTTTGAACAATGGATCACATACACGCGTCCGTTTGGCTGACAATATTTTACAACAGTCTTCCCCAGATATGTCTCTAGTTTCTGTTGACGTAGCAATCAACTTTAATTGGACTGTTTTAAATGAAAACCTGGGTAGTGATCATTTAATAATTAAATTGTCAACATTATGCACGACCTACTTGCCTCCTATTACAAAAAGGAATTTTAGCAAAGCAGACTGGACTTCAAACAAAAAGTATCTGGAACATAAACTCCAAAGCCTATGTTTACCAGATGACTTACAAGAAGCTTATGACCGTTTCTTAGATGTTTTAAATGACGCGGCTAACCAATTTATTCCTATGTACAAGGTTAATCAAAACCCTACTTCTGTTTTCTCCCCGAAACCATATTGGACCCCAGATCTGTCACAAACCGTGGCCCATCGTAGGTTAGCATTATCCAAATTTAGACGTAATCCCACACCTCAAAACCTTGAAGATCTCAACAGGAAAATAAGTATATCCCAAAAGCTAATTCGTCAGGCTAAAAGGGAGAACTTTCAAAACTTTTGCTCCTCAGTTGATCACACCACATCATCTAGCGAAATGTGGCGCAAAATGAGATGGTTGAAAGGCTACCGTTCACCCAGAAATTTTGTAGACGCCCAAAGTTCCACAAATCTTCTGCTTTCAGTAACACCTGATTATGTATCCCCACCAATCCCTACTATTTACAATACGAACCCAATGTTAGAGTGCGAAATCTCTTTACATTTAACATGTATCAAATCAAAGGATACATCTCCTGGATGCGATGACATATCCTACTCTATGATTAAGAATTTACCTGAAGTAGGTAAGTCTAAATTATTAACTTTATTTAATCGTTTTTTTTATAACAGTTTTGTTCCCAGTCAGTGGCGCAATATTTCTATCATACCAATTCCAAAACCTTGTCGTGACCCTAGTAACATTTCTTCACTCCGACCTATATCACTACTGTCATGTATTTGCAAAATTTTTCACTATGTTTTGTATAGAAGGTTGGAATGGTTTCTGGAAAAGAATAACACTTTCTCCTCTAATACAGTCGGCTTCCGTAGAGGTAGGTCGTGTTTAGACAGTTTGAGTTGCCTTATCACTACAATTTAAACCGGTTTTTCTGAAGGTTGTTCCACTATAGGATGTTTTTTAGATATAGATAGTGCATACAACAATGTAAATAACTCTGTTTTAATAAAAGTATTAGACAATTTAAAAGTCGGGTCACGTATCTGTATGTATTTATGGAATTTTCTACATAAAAGAGTACTGAAGATAAGAATTGGCAACAGTTTTATTAGTAGATATTCCGGTATTGGTTTGGCCCAGGGTGATCCGTTATCACCACTTCTATTTAATATAGTAACGTCACATATTTGTAAACATATACAACACAATGTTTGTATTTCACAGTACGCGGATGATTTTGCTATTTATGTACAATGTTCTTCTGTTAGTGAGGGGCAACGAAAAATCCAGATTGCGCTTGATCTCATTAACGGCATGTTGACACGTGTAGGATTAGAAATCTCCCCCGATAAATCGAAAATCTGTTTTTTTAGTAGAGGTTTTCGAAGGCCAGTAATAGATATATTTTTAAACGGAACTTTGTTAGAGGTAGTAGATCATGTAAAGTACTTAGGGTTATGGCTTGATAAAGGGCTTCGATGGAAGAGACATATTCATGAGGTTCGTGAGCGAATTTTTAAATTAATTAATATTTTTAAATTTTTAGTAGGATCTGGGTGGGGCGTCCATCCTAAACACTCAAGAAAGCTGTATATATCCCTTATTCGTAGTCGTATTGATTTTGGTAGTTTTATACTTGATACTAGCGCAGACACACACTTAATTAAATTGGACAGGTTACAAAATATTTGCCTACGTTTAATAGGTGGGTTTATCAAAAGCATACCGATTCATGTAATGGAATCCGAATTGGTATTACCTCCTCTTTTTATCCGCCGTCGATATTTAGCTGGTAAATTTTATTTAAAATCCAAATGTTACAACTTTCCACTTTTCAGTTTACTGGATAAACTACATGGCCATTGTTATAATAATCCATATTGGAGAAATAAGAAAAAACCTTTGTTAGTTGAGTCTCACGATATACTCAAACGAGAAAATCTGTACCGCAGCAGTCAAATAGGCATGTTTTCCATGAACACTTGGGTTAGCAATATGGACCTTTCAAATATTGTAAAATCTAATTTAGACTCAGTTAATAAACCTAAGCATTGTTATAACGTACATTATTTAAGATCAATATGTTGTGATTCTTTAAACGCGCACTATTCCGGTTTCTATTGTTTGTATACAGACGGCTCGAAACAAGGCGATTATTGTGGTGCTGCCGTTTATGATTCGCAAACTGGAATTTCTTTTAAATTTAAAATTGTATCGACTATTTCTATCATGCATTTGGAGCTTATTGCTATAGCTGAAGCTTTAACTTATCTTGAGTCTGTGGACGTGGATCGAATTGTTATTTTCACTGACTCAAAAAGTGCTCTTCTCCATCTTGTGAAATGCACGAGTATTTCTTCTTTTAGGGGACTTCCACTGGGATTCACTATATTAAAAATGCTAGCTAATCTTGTTGCCAATCACAAAACCGTTGTACTGCAGTGGATCCCCTCTCACGTTGGATTAGTAGGTAACGAGATGGTTGATCGTTTGGCTAACGAAGCAAGTACAGATGGGGAATTTTACCAATGTGCTCCTTGGCACACTGAACTCTTGCCCTTAGTTAGAGACAGATGTATCCAAACATGGTCAGAATACTTCGATGAAAGATCCTTATCTAAGGGTATTTGGTATAGGACCATTCAACCATCTCTTGTTCGCATACCCTGGTTCAGCGAGGGGAGAATGAGCAGACAGAGGATCACAACGGCATTGAGGCTCCGCTCGGCTCATGTTCCGCTCAATAGCTTTGGGTTTATGATGCACAAAGTACTTTCACCTAATTGTACAGTTTGTGGTACAATCGAAGACGTGCATCATATCCTAGCGGAATGTGGTCGTATCGGACCCCAGAGGCGTGGATCCTTTGTTTGCGGTTCTAATGTAGGATTTTTTAATAGCATTCTGGCCTCTCCACTGTCGGTCGAGGCTAGAAAACTATACAAAATTATTATTATAGGTTTAAGGTGTCGGGTAGACTAATCAGTAATATTAAGTATTAAATGTATTAGGTATAAGTTATTCGTGTACACAATAATCGGGGTGACATTTTCTCCTGTGAAAAAACCCTGTAAATAAATAAGAATAAAAAAAAAAACCGCTAGTACATAAATGAACTTAATTTAAATATATAAGACGATTCTTAATTTCTTACATCGCGCAATTAAAGTTTTCTCTGTAATGGGCTTATGTATTGTGATCATTATACAGCCCTTGGGTGGGGGTCAATCGCCTCAAGGGGAACCAGGAGTCACCAAACTGGCATAAATTGGTGATCAATCAGATGTACTTGCCGAAAGGAAAGTAAACTTGACCATAGCGGAATAGATTAAACTACCTATGAGGAGGATATACATCCAATCGGTCAACTGGATCCCCATCCCAACTTTTAATTATTTCGAAGATAGTTATTTTTTTAAAGTTAAACGAACAGACGTATCACCTGATGGTAAGCTATCGATGCCGCGCATGGACATCCGAAACACCAAGGCGTTACAAGTGCGTTATCGGCCTTTTGGGAATTGGGAATTTGAGGATTGTAGAGGATTCGGGGATTGTGGAGACTGGGGAGAAGGGGGGGGGGTTATAAGTTACGTTTAAATAACGCCGTCTTGTTTTGGAAGTCGAGTACCTAATTAATATACTAAACTTCTTCTTTGTGTTCTTCCAAGTGCGACAAGCAGTTTTCTGAAAACCGCATCATAATCGGTTCAGCCAATCGCGAGATATTTGCGCACATACATACATACCTACATACATACAGGTCAATCTGAGAACCTCTATATTTTCTTTTTGAAGTCGGTTAAAAAAATTTGTGTTCTTCTTTAACCTTTTTTTTACTACAATAACAATTTGGTAGTTGACAGGTAGTCAAATTCAATACTTTTATTGATATGTCAAAACTACGAATTTTGTATTGGATCGCAACTTATGACGTCATCATATTTCTGCGTCAAATACCATACTTATTTCCTTAAAATTAACGAGAATAAATCCAAAAGTAGGTAAATTGTGAGAGTATGACATAACATCACGCCTTTTTATCCCCGAAGGGGTAGGCAGAGGTGCACATTACGGCACTTAATGCCACTGTACAATGTAACACCCACTTTTCACTATTTATGTTACGAGTCCCATGTAATAGGGGGTGAGCCTATTGCCATATACCGGGCACATTTCCAGACTCCGTGCTACTACTGAGAATGTTTTAAAAACCCAGTAATACTTTGCCCGACCCGGGAATCGAACCCGAGACCCCTTGCCCGGCAGTCGCACTTGCGACCACTCGGCCAACGAGGCAGTCCATGTCCATAAATTCTAATCGGTTCTAATTGTATTCATATCTAATTATTAATTTATATTTGCAAGGTAGGTATTGGATTATTAAATAAGCACCTACCTTTTTTATTATGACGTTGTATAAGTATAGATTACGTGAACAGATCCTAGATCGCGCAATTAAAGTTTTCGAATTAACACGCATGTATTATTTAAGTCGATGGCAGTGTTCGGGGGTCAACTGTCTCGAGGTAAACCTGTTGCCATCAAGCTGGTCTAAGTTGGTGGGGTCCTTCCGATGTACTTTACCTCTTTAAGAGGTGGTAACGTAACTTGTGTGGTGTTCGTAGTAAGTTTTAAGTCATTTAATGGCTGTACTGGGATCAAAACCTTCGAGCAGTGATTCGGGATCCCCAATTTTTTTGTCTTAGTTTTAATCGACTTCAATAAAGGACGTTCTCAGTTTGATTTATATCCGAAAATAGGGTAGATGCCTAATTTTTATTTTAATGTTCGTCTGGTAGATTATTTTAAATAATAAGACAAGTATTTTTTATTTTCTTACAGAAACGAATACTTTCGACGTTATATTGATTTGAAATGTCGCGTGACATCACTCCTATGTATGTACATTTTATGCGTACAAATGACGTTTTAGCTCCCACTCCTAAACTTTGATTCGTTTTATCTAAGTATTGCTTTATTATACGACAAAATAAAAAAATACGTGTCTAATATTTTTTCATTACCTTACTTACGGACTAATTAGATTTATAATTTTCATACCCCGTCATCATCCCAATTGTCAGCGGGTCTCCCACGTTTCTATTTCATATTTTTTAACTAAAGATATCTATGTTTTAGTAGTAGCTTAGCCTAATGTTAATATTAATAGTGTTTGTAGTAAAACAAATGGTTTTAAATATCTAACCAAAACAGAAAAATAAGAGGATTTTTTATCATTACGATTTCAAGTCAACATTTTAATTTAGAATATCGTAGGAGGGTAATAATAGAAATTGGGATTAGAATAGATTGAAATACAGGGTGGCCCATTTACAGTGGTCCAAAGATTTTTTCAGCTTGAGAGCATCATGACACGATTGAACATTTAAAAATGCTGTAGCTCAGCAAAAACTTATGGTTTAGAAATTATAATTAAATTTTTGACACAAAACCATTCTATTACGAAATATACTGGACCGAATCAAATATAATCTACTATATAAAAATAAGTCGGGTTTTCTTTCTTGACGCTATAACTCCAGAACGCACGAACCGAGTTCCACGGTTTTGCATTCGTTGGAAAGGTTTCGGGCTCCGTAAGGTTTATAAATTATAAAACAAAAAAAATGTTACTTCATCTTTTAATCACCAAACGATATATTACATAAACGAAGCCATCTGGTGTAAGTACGAGGGTGCAAAATAGAAATCGGTAAGAACGCATCAAATCTACGACATCTACTAACTACCAAATGACTGAACTAAAGCACCCTCTATATGCAATATTATTTTACAGTTACCGTCATTAATAAATGTATTTATTGAATACGAGTATTATGTGTCTTAATCTTAAGTTCGATTCCCACGCTATAATCACATGTTTAAATTCTACTGCAATAGGTTTATTAATAATCCTTGTAGACTTTTTCACATTTTTTTTATGTTTCCAATAAGTATTTTTAAATATTTAAAAACATGTAATTAAAATTTTTATTCCTTTAAGTCCTAGGTTATAAACCTGTTCCATAATCATACTTTAAGACAAAACATGTATTTGTAACGTGCGCAAGCGCATTGTAACAAACATTCCTATTTCAAATCCAAACCGCCCTTATTTTCGGTAGAAATCTTGAATCGCACATGCAAGATTTGCTTGTCGACTGACATGAGTTAAAAAAATTGTGTTCATTATTTGGGGTCCTATAACTCGAGGTAAGCCAGTACTTGCCAAGCTGGTCTGAGTTGGCTGCCAACTGTGATAGGTCCAGATCTGAAACTAACAACTTTCTCACGTGGCTGACGTCTTTTTTTTTTTTTTTTTTTTAAGGGGGGAAAATCATCGAATGACTGCCCCCGCCTGGGTGAGGCGGGAGGGAGTGTCAGACTCTTACTGACTAAAAACCACCCCGTTCCTTCTCCTGCACGTCGAGCCGGAGCCCCGGTTACCCGTTAGGTTCTCCGCGACTCCGAATCGGCATCGGCCCTATTGGGCCCCATCTGTGGTGGTCTGATGGCTCTTTGAGGCGCGCGCGGAACGCGACGCGCCGTACGCTCGGGTCTGTTTCTGGTCGGACGGGGAGCCACCCATGCTCGCCGTCCGCAGGCCCGCGCTTACGGTGGCCGGAGATCGTCTCGCGATCCCCGACGCCCGGTGTGTCCTTCGCGATGGCTGGGTTGCGAGGAGGCAGCGCTTCGCTGCCTCACGCGTCCCGCCTCCTCCTTAGCTAGCATGACTGCTTCGCAAAAGGAGGAAACGGCATCCCAGTCCCCCTCGCTCCGCATCATGGCCTGCACTAGGCCCGGATGCGAGAGGTCGCCATCGCCGATCACTTCCCTGAGGACACGGCGGTGCTCAGCCCACGAAGGGCATTCTCCCACCGTGTGTTCCACCGTGTCCTCAGGGCGGTCCTCGCAGTGATGACACCCGGGCGTTTCCTCCCGCCCCATCAGACACAGGTACCTCCCGAAACTTCCATGTCCGGTGAGGACCTGCGTCAGGCGGTAGGTGAGGACGCCGTAGCGTCTCTCAAGCCACTCCTCAAAGAGGGGACTTACCGCTGCGATGGCAGCGAGCCCAACGTGGCTGACGTCTACGTTAGCTGCGCGCCCCTTAGCCCTGGTAGCCTTGTAAAGTGCGCCTTGATCTCATAGCCACCACAGGTGATGTAGTAATAGGTACGACCTCCGAGGAATTGTTTACACTACCTCTAGAACCCACTTCTTTTGAATTTTTGTGGGATATTTGTATTTCAATATTTTTTATGGAGGTGAAATCGTGTAGTTATTTATTTAGTTATTTCTTCTTCACAAAAGACAATAGTGAATGGCGGACTTAATGCCTTATGGCATTTTCTGACAGTCAACCATAGGGATGTGCAGAGAAATGAATCGGTTGATACGAAGCCAGAACACGATTAAAAAAAGAAATAATTGTTGATAAATAATAATCTATACTACACGCATAAAACCTATATACGCATATTAACTTCTCTATCACCTCTTTTGGAGATTCTGCATGCGTGATGGATGATAGCATTAAATATACGTATAAGTAGATCATAAGCAAATATCGTGTCGACATTATAATTGAATAGACTGAACATAAACAGCTGTCAACCAAATGGATGTAAATGTTTCAATGTCGACAAGTTTTGATACCGAAGGGTGACTAGTTCATTCTATTGTCTAAAACATTAAGTCTTCGATTGCCAATAGATAACTGTTGAAAACTTTTACACTTACTTGTATGATATAAAAGAGCGGCGCCTCCTGGTACAGGCATTTATATGCTTAAAAGGGGACGCCACCAACTGTGTAATTTTGGATTAACTTGTACCTAGGTAATAACGAAATAAACATATTTTGATTAAAAAAAAAATTAAAAAAAATTAAAACCTGTAACTCTTAAACTGTAAAAAGCACCTCTGCCTACCCTTTCGGGTATAAAAGGCGTGATGTTATGTTATGATATGTAAAACCTGTAACTGAAGGCAAATCTTTCGGTAACATCTGCGTCAGTAAGTTGCAAGACCCCCATGACTTAATGTGTTCATCATCAGCCCGAATAATTCTTGAATTCAATTCCGATCGATTGATATTATGTGCATGGTACTGTTGAATTGCAACGTGCAACACTAGCGCCCATTGCATTCGTATTGCGGGGGATGAACTAAATGGTATTGAGTTCCGTATTCTCAACGCTATAGTTAAAAGCTTCGGTTGAGGATGTATAATTATTGAGCGGTGATATACCACGCCTTTTAGCCCCGAAGAGGTAGGCAGAGGTGCACAGTACGGCACTTAATACCACTGTACAATGTAACACCCTCGTTTCACTATTTATGTTATGAGTCTCATAATAATTATTGAGATTGGAATAAAATTTACATTGAGATTAGTTTCATAAACCGCTAGTACATAAATGAACTTAATTTAAATGTATAAGACGATTCTTAATTTCTTACATCGCGCAATTAAAGTTTTCTCTGTAATGGGCTTATGTATTGTGATCATTATACAGCCCTTGGGTGGGGGTCAATCGCCTCAAGGGGAACCAGGAGTCACCAAAGTGGCATAAATTGGTGATCAATCTGATGTACTTGCCGAAAGGAAAGTAAACTTGACCATAACGGAATAGATTAAACTGCCTATGAGGAGGATATACATCCAATCGGTCAACTGGATCCCCATCCCAACTTTTAATTATTTCGAAGATAGTTATTTTTTTAAAGTTAAACGAACAGACGTATCACCTGATGGTAAGCTATCGATGCCGCGCATGGACATCCGAAACACCAAGGCGTTACAAGTGCGTTATCGGCCTTTTGGGAATTGGGAATTTGAGGATTGTAGAGGATTCGGGGATTGTGGAGACTGGGGAGGGGGGGGGTTATAAGTTACGTTTAAATAACGCCGTCTTGTTTTGGAAGTCGAGTACCTAATTAATATACTAAACTTCTTCTTTGTGTTCTTCCAAGTGCGACAAGCAGTTTTCTGAAAACCGCATCATAATCGGTTCAGCCAATCGCGAGATATTTGCGCACATACATACATACCTACATACATACAGGTCAATCTGAGAACCTCTATATTTTCTTTTTGAAGTCGGTTAAAAAAATGTGTTCTTCTTTAACCTTTTTTTTACTACAATAACAATTTGGTAGTTGACAGGTAGTCAAATTCAATACTTTTATTGAAATGTCAAAAACAAAACTATGAATTTTGTATTGGATCGCAACTTATGACGTCATCATATTTCTGCGTCAAATACCATACTCATTTCCTTAAAATTAACGAGAATAAATCCAAAAGTAGGTAAATTGTGAGAGTATGACATAACATCACGCCTTTTATCCCCGAAGGGGTAGGCAGAGGTGCACATTACGGCACTTAATGCCACTGTACAATGTAACACCCACTTTTCACTATTTATGTTACGAGTCCCATGTAATAGGGGGTGAGCCTATTGCCATATACCGGGCACATTTCCAGACTCCGTGCTACTACTGAGAATGTTTTAAAAACCCAGTAATACTTTGCCCGACCCGGGAATCGAACCCGAGACCCCTTGCCCGGCAGTCGCACTTGCGACCACTCGGCCAACGAGGCAGTCCATGTCCATAAATTCTAATCGGTTCTAATTGTATTCATATCTAATTATTAATTTATATTTGCAAGGTAGGTATTGGATTATTAAATAAGCACCTACCTTTTTTATTATGACGTTGTATAAGTATAGATTACGTGAACAGATCCTAGATCGCGCAATTAAAGTTTTCGAATTAACACGCATGTATTATTTAAGTCGATGTCAGTGTTCGGGGGTCAACTGTCTCGAGGTAAGCCTGTTGCCATCAAGCTGGTCTAAGTTGGTGGGGTCCTTCCGATGTACATTACCTCTTTAAGAGGTGGTAACGTAACTTGTGTGGTGTTCGTAGTAAGTTTTAAGTCATTTAATGGCTGTACTGGGATCAAAACCTTCGATCAGTGATTCGGGATCCCCAATTTTTTTGTCTTAGTTTTAATCGACTTCAATAAAGGACGTTCTCAGTTTGATTTATATCCGAAAATAGGGTAGATGCCTAATTTTTATTTTAATGTTCGTCTGGTAGATTATTTTAAATAATAAGACAAGTATTTTTTATTTTCTTACAGAAACGAATACTTTCGACGTTATATTGATTTGAAATGTCGCGTGACATCACTCCTATGTACATTTTATGCGTACAAATGACGTTTTAGCTCCCACTCCTAAACTTTGATTCGTTTTATCTAAGTATTGCTTTATTATACGACAAAATAATAAAATACGTGTCTAATATTTTTTCATTACCTTACTTACGGACTAATTAGATTTATAATTTTCATACCCCGTCATCATCCCAATTGTCAGCGGGTCTCCCACGTTTCTATTTCATATTTTTTAACTAAAGATATCTATGTTTTAGTAGTAGCTTAGCCTAATGTTAATATTAATAGTGTTTGTAGTAAAACACATGGTTTTAAATATCTAACCAAAACAGAAAAATAAGAGGATTTTTTATCATTACGATTTCAAATCAATATTTTAAGTTTTATGAACTACCCATTGAAATACATTTAATTGACTTTCTCACTTACCCTGAGTATGAGCTACGTAAGACATTATTTACTACTAGTAATAAACACATAAAAATAACATCACGCATTTGATCTCCGCCTACCCAGGCAGAGGTGCACATTATGTCACTGTACAAGTGTACAATGTTACACCCACTTTTCACTATTTATATTCTGAGTCCCATGTTATAGGGGGTGAGCCTATTGCCACATACCGGGCACAATTCCAGATTCCGTGCTACTAATGAGATTTTTTTAAAAGACCCAGTAATACTTTGTCCGATCCAAATCGGGCCCGAGACCCCTTGCCCGGCAGTCGCACTTGCGACCACTCGGCCAACGAGACAGTCAAAACTACACCCCATAAGAAAGTTGATCTTGGGGGGAGTGGATTTCCCTACAATGCAAACAGATATTTGAACTGGATTCCCTATAGATATTCTAGCCGCGTTTTGACAAGGTGTTATATCAGTCTAAAGATAATTATGTCGTTAGTTAGACGCATGGAATCTGTGCATGGAATGCATGTACAGCACTGCATTATATCTCTATTTAATATAATATATTACATTGTGATTCAAATACACTCAAAGGTAGATATATTGTTCCGGTGGCCTTTAAAGGAATGTTAACTTAGTTTAATATACAACAACAGTCTCGTCTCGTCTCGTGTCTAAATGGTCCATAAGTATTTTATACCGACTTCAAAAAAAGGAGGAGGTACTATGTTCGGCTGATTGTTTTTTTTCGTTTGTTCGCGCAGCACTCCGCCATTTGTGAACCAATTTCCAAAATTCTTGTTTTGTTTGAAAGGGTATACTCCCGAGATGGTCCCAATTCCCTGAGGTCAGGATCTGATGATGGCATCCTAGGGAAACCGAGGGGAACATTCGAAAATTCTAGGGGCGAGTAATGCGTCTATTATATTTTTCAATTAGGATTTTTAAACACTACAATTTGATAAGGGTCTGGGTTTGACCTGACGATGAAGCCGACAGACAGTCGAGAGAACTCCTCAGCGGTTTATATTAACTACCTTGTGTTTGGACTTGATTAATTTGTATTGATGAGGACATTACACCTACATAGAGTGGGACTGTCATTAAGGGTCTGATGATGAAGAAGTGTAATTGTTAAGGGAACTCTTCAACGGTATTATTACTTTTTGGATTTTTGAAGTCGGTTTTTTAAACGCAGTTTTTATTTTATTCTGGAATAGGACGAATAGCAATCTGTCTGCACGGTTGGTGCAGTGGCTGGGCAACTGGCTGGCGCGCAACGTGTCGTGGGTTCGATTCGCGCTCGTAACAACTCTTTGTGTGATCCACAGATTGTTGTTCCGGGTCTAGGTGTCATGTGTATGTGAACTTGTATGTTTGTAAACGGACCAACGGACCAACGGGCAACGTTTTTTTTTAAAAAAATCATGACTGGTATACAAGTTTCTTTTTAAAGAAAAATAATGACATTATTTTAAAGATCCCTCCTAGCCCTAGCCTGCTTTAGTATCGCTACGTGCTTTTAATATAAACACATTATTTCTGTCCATGACGTGTTTACCAAAAGGGGTGATGCACTAATGGCATGGCTAACTATTCTGACTAACATGATGACAGATGACAGCTGGGAATGACACGAATGCTGTACCAAGAAGGGACTGATTAAGTACTGAGGATAAACAATAATTGATTAATAGCCAGTTATTGTGTACTTCTAAATAGCACTTTTCCTCCCTTAAAAAATCCCACTGACTGCCTCCTTGGCCGAGTGATCGCAAGTACGACTGCCGGGCTAGGGGTCTCGTGTTCGATTCACGGATCGGGCAAAGTATAACTGGGTTTTAAAAAAAAATCTCAATTGTAGCACGGAGTCTGCAAATGTGCCCGGTATATGGCAATAGGCTCACCCCCTATTACGTGGGACTGATAACATTATTAAAATAGTGAAAAGTGTGTGTTACTTCTGTGTGCACCTCTGCCTACCCCTTCGGGGATAAAAGGCGTCATGTTATGTTAAGTTATGTACAAAATCCAACTAAACCAATATTTTTGTTAAAAAAGTTTGTGACGATATATGTAACGTATGTTTGTTAGTCTGTCACGAAAAAGCTACTGGACAGATTTGGATGAAATGTGGTACAGAAATATAGATTTCTAGATTCTGTCCACGGTTTTGCCGGCGTACCCGTGGAATAAAAGTAGCCTGTGTTATTCAAGACCATAATCCATCCCTATTCCAAATTCTAACCCGATCTCTTCTTTTTATGAAGACTGTCTTTAGGCAAGTCAAGATGTGACTAATAACGGAGCCGCGAAGAACTTAACGGGTTACCGGGGCTCCGGCTCGAAGTGCAGGAGTAGGAACGGGGTGGTTTTTAGTCAGTAAGAGTCTGACACTCCCTCCCGCCTCACCCAGAGGGGCAGAAGTCATTCGATGATTTTCTTCCCTTAAAAAAAAACTTCACTAATAACAAGAAAGCTAAATAGACCAAAGTACCTACGCATCATAAAAAAGTCCAATATATGACTAAAAAATCACCTACGTCTTCCAATGTGACTGATCTAACTGCGCACACGTTCGTATGAACTCATGTAAGTCAATATTTCACACCTGTGAAATACCAAAACATATAGTTACCCAAAAATACATCTTATTTTCTAACTTATAAGGTTGATATGCAAGTAAACGCGTCTAATTAGGATTGTTTACCAAATTAGTTTGAAAACACTGAACCGCACCACAGTTGAACTTAAGATAGTATCTTAATTTCAAGGCGATAAGGATCATTTTATGGTTAAAAATGAGATACTAAAATAGAGCGGTTTGAGGTCGACCACATCAAAAGAGTATAAAGAGTATACATATAACCCTTGAACGCATGGGTAAAAATGACCTAATTACAGGTTAATTAACTAAGCGAAACGTTAATGAAGACTTAAATAACAAGTAAATTTTTGAAAAATCTTACATTTTTGTCGACTTATATATAGAGGTATTCTAAATTTCGTAAGACATACTGAATTACTCTATTAGAGTACTAGCGCGACAGTCGCCGTGTCGCGGGTCGCGGAATCCTGCTCATGTATATAAGCCTCTAGCATAGCTTGAAACTAGTCGAGTTCCTCGTCAAATAATTAGGTGAGTAAGCAGAAAAGCATAATAATTAATTTTGTTTAATTACTCGCTTGTAAAGTCGTGACAGACTCTTACTCAGCTCTCAAGTTCCACGACACCTACAGCACGGTAATAATAACATTACAGGAAGAGGAGGTGGCTCCGTTGTCACCACAGATATAATAAAGAAGTATTTCTGTGGTTGTCACCATACAGCATAATTGATTGCGCTGAACATTAATTAAATTAAAAATAGCTAGCTACCTATTTCGATGAGAAGTTTTACGTTTATGTGTACCTTTTTTAGAATGAGACGGTGAGACCATCCATTCATTTTTATTTTAGTGGCTAACTCATTTACCTCGTCTATCATGCCCTTGCCGAGGAGATTAGGCTGGAGTAGGGTAACATGTACTTTATTATTGCCAGGTATAAAGTCCCATATACCATAAAGGACTATTCTAACGAAACTGACAGTAATCGAAAGAATTTTTGCTACAAAATTATCGAAATTCACCCGATCAAATTAAGTACTACGTTTTTGTGTTATTCATAGCTCAAAACTGGAACTTCACAATTTATAATTTGATATGAACAAAAAAGTCAAATCCCTTTCAAAATTTCCCAAACACTCTTTTCTTTTCCTGTCTAAATTGAACCTCTGAATCTGCAAGAATGGCAGCACGATTCCAGGGAATTTAGGGCATTACACCTATTTAGATTAGTTATTTAACCGACGTGAAGCAACGCTTGCATTATGATCCGTCATGTGCGTGAGCATACCGGAGGCCCAATCAGCGCCTGTCCAATCTCCCCAGCCCTTAATCCCTACCATCCTCAAATTCCTTATGGTCGGTAACGCACTTGTAACGCCTCTGGTGTTCCGTGCGTCTATGGGCGATACCGATAGCTTATTAATATACCCATTTAGGATGGATGTCATTATACAAAAATGCGTAATAAATAAGGCACCGTCATATCTACATGCGTAGGTGCAGGACCAGTTACGTCATCCATTTACTGATCGACCATACACCCACGCATAAGTATCTACCATGGACCTAGGATAGGTCTAAACTTAACCTACCTAAGTCTAAACTTGAAGTCATAAAATGTTTTGTAATTCTAGGCTATTCTGTAAGATGTCAATTCGAACTCTCGAAGTGAGCTCGATCGCCTTCTCGTTCGTCATTGGTCGAGATTCGAAAACCAATGACATGGCGGACCGCGATCGAGCTCACTTCGATTGTTCGAATTGACGTCTTACAGATATGCTTAGCATATATGCTCCGAGCACCTTTTTGAAACTCCACTAGCTATAGTGTTGCGGGTTTCCGTGGGTGGCGCCGCTTACTTTTTTATACTAGATAGGTTGACGTTTGACCACCATCTCCCATGGTTATCACCGTGACCATGACCAGCGATGATGTGGCCGACGATGGAGCACGCCTACCTATGAGCAACCTGTTTACCACGGTGATCCGCCTGCTCGTCAGCCGTCCTTTGCCAGAAATTCATCCAGATGTTATTGTCATATACTGTCATTTGAGCTAGTAATGATGATATCGATTCATATTCCTTGAGGTTGGAGGAAGACATTTCCTATCCACTCAAGTTTCTCTAAAATGAACTAGACTAGAGAGATAAATAAGATTTCTTAATATTCGTCATTTTCATTTTGATACATAATCGTACCCACTCACTTACATACTTAATTATGTACGTGAGACCGTGAAGAAAACCAAAATAAATAAATAAGAAACATGTGCGAAATCCCTTTCGAACTTTAAATATTGAATCCACATCCAAAATATGTACTTTTATGTCAATAGCTACGTCACATCACTCCAATTATGGGCATATGCGCAGGCGCAAGTTGATAAAACCGCAAGGATTTCTCAACTGCATGCAGCGTTCGATACTTTAATGCCTATATTTTATACTCTGTGTTATCTGACACACGTACCCTTGACCGCTATTCGACTTAAGGCATGACATCATCATCGGTCTTGTTGCTTTTTCATTTATTTCTGCACGAACTCCTATCCCTTTCACTCCTATGATTCTTTCTCTTTTACTCATATGGTAATTAAAACTTAGGTTTTACAATAAAGGGTTTTCTTTAGCGATGTGCTTATGTACTGTAAAGTAGTCCCTATATATATACTGTATGGGGTTCGGTTCCCGTTCGTAGAATTGATTTAGAATTCGGAATGTGTGCGGAATGTTTTAGCTGTGTGTTGTGAATGAATGTTTCTTGGAATCGATCGATGTTTCGCTTATTTTTGGCGAGAAACGTGTATTCTGGTTTCGAATTTTTATATCATAACAGTTGGACAAAGCAGTTTTGAGATATTTGCGAGATTTAAAGAACTTTCGTACAGAGAATAGTTTATGATATTATTCATAGTAAATTAGCCATGTTTAGTAGTACATTCTAATTAATACTAAACTGATTTTAATACATACATATGGCAATAGGCTCACCCCCTATTACATGGGACTCATAACATAAATAGTGAAAAGTGGGTGTTACTTCTATGTGCACCTCTGCCTACCCCTTCGGGGATAAAAGGCGTGATGTTATGTTATGATTTTAATACATTATCTTTGGATCTATCTTGCTTTTTACACCATCCTTACTTCCTTACTATCCTTACTATTATAAATGGGAAAGTGAGTTTGTTTGTTTGTTCCGACTTCACGCCGTAACTACTAAACCGATTGCATTGAATTTTTGCAGACGTAAAGTTAGTAGTCTGGATTAAATAATAGGGTACTTTTTATCCCGAAAAAATTTGATATTCCCGAGAGAAAACAAAAGTATTGGTATAGATGGCGCTGTATGTATAGGTATATGTCACATAGACTACTTTTTATCCTTTTGTGACGCGAGCGAAGCCGCGGGTAAACGCTAGTAGACTTATAGGTATCAAAAATGTATCCCAATCCAATGATTTGATTTTCAATGTTGTTAGGTGTACATACGTGTACCTAATCCACCGACTATGAAGTTGCAGTTGGGGTCGAGTGGACGTCTTCTGGCTGATACGATTTTTTTATGGAATAGGAGGCAAACGAGCTGATGTATAGTGGTAAGTTACCAGCGCCACCAGAGAAGCCACAGGTGCGTTGCTGGCCTTTAAGAAAGGAATACCTACGCTCTTTTCTTGAAGGTCATTCCACAGTTTTGCTGTGCGAGGCAGAAAGCTACGATAGAAATGCATAGTTGTGGACTTGTGGTCTGCTAACCATCTATATGATGGTTAGCCGACAGATTGATGATGTCTGATGATTACAAAATTCCAATTTTATTTAGACTATACTTTCTCGAGACGTCTAGTCGTGGTGACCCGGATGTTTAAGACGCATGAGAGCGCGGGTTCGAAACCCACCCACGGCAATACCAATGTGACTTTTTCCGAGTAATAAAGTACTTACTTTCTAAGATTATTTAGACACCACTGACAAACGGTGAGGGAAAACATTGTGACGAAATCTGTGCTTATACTTTAAAATGATAAGTTTGAAATGAGCAGCCTGCATTGAGCAAGCATGGTGATTATTGCTCAAATCTTCTCTGTGTGAGAAGAGGGCTTTGGTCAGCAGTGGCCACTTGAAGGCTGTTGATGTTGATTTGTTTGATTTCTCATACACGTAATTAACCGTCTGCGGCTGACGTGTAGTCCCACAGACACCGCGAAATACAAAATCACGTGTTATAGGTGTCATTTTTCAAATACGACCATCACTGCTGCGAGTACCTTACTGTATAGTGCTCGCTATACTTTAATTCTACAAAAATATTTGCTGTTGAAATGGTGTCTGGTATAATATACACTTCAGTTGAATTGTAACAATTTAACCACGTCAGTTGCAGAGGGTTAAACTAATGAATAAAGTTCAGCGGTCGGAACAGTAATTAGTAGCTGTCTTGTTCAACGGGTAGCCATCTTGCCAAAAATTAGTCATCGACTGAGCAAAGAAATAAGGAATTACGCAAAATTCGTCATCGTTGTTAAAATATACTGTTGCCATAACACAGGGGTGGATAGAAATAGATATAGTAGAGGTAGGTAGTATATAGGTATCTATGTAGTAACTTGTTACCCTTATAGAGTTAAAATATATCTATACATATACATATACATATAAAGAATACCGATAAACAAAATTGTAGTGTCTGTTTGTAATATTAAAATACCTTTAACAGCTTTTTACTACTATATGCATTTAGTAAATACATACATACGATAAACATACCAAAATAACATTTTTTTACAATTTTTGTTTGTCTGTTTGTACTGGCTAATCTCTGGAATGGGTGGATCGATTTTGACGGGGCTGTTATTGGCAGTTAGCTGATGTACTGAGGTGTAACATATAGGCTACTTTTGGAACATCGAAACAAAAAAGTTATGTCCTTAAAATTCATATTTTACGCGAATGAAGTCGCGGGCAACAGCTAACTAGTTTACAAATAAAAGTTTTGCTCAAACGTGCTCAGGGCGTAATATCAAGCGAGTCTACCAAGTCCAAACTTCATCGCATAATATTTTAACTTTAACAAATTTACACATATCTAAATTATCTATTTTAAAAATAAATACCCAAAAATTTTCTTTAAATATTACCTAAAATAGATATAAACATCACACTTTATCTTTATTTAGAGGGTAAGCAGGCATTGATATTTGCGAGGAAACTAGATGGTGCGCAAGCGCATTGATAAGCGACTTCCTATTTACAGACAGAGGACAAGCCAACCGGTTTCTCAGACTTCAAGGATTTTAGCGGACATTTTACATCTTGAGTTATGTAACAGATTTTTATTTATTTACTAGCCTCTGCCGGCAGCTTCGCCCGCGTTGCCGTGGGACAAAAGTAGCCTATGTGGTATTTTAGATGATAATCTACCACTCTTCCAATTTTCATCCGGATTCCTTCAGCAGTTTTTGTGTTAAGAAGGACAAACAAATATAATTAAATAATATTAGTAGGATTAATTTAAACTTATTTTGTCAAACCAGTATTCTATAAAAACGATAATAAACTAAATGAATGTCACTAGTTTAATCTGTGCCATTGGCAACACTAGCTGTCATATTGACTCTGTCATCTGTCAATTGTGACAGATTAGTAAAGTTTCCCGCCCAGAGTCGTAACATCCATTCGGATTAGATGTATGAACGACCATATTACGCTGTTTCTTACAAGAATCTATTTTAGGATAAACTTTTGAATATTTAAGTATTGAGATAAACTAAAAATGCCTCATTGGCCGAGCGGTCACAGGTGCGACTACCGGGCAAGGGATCTCGGGTTAGATTCCCGGGTCAAGCAAAGTATTACTGGGTTTTCAAAAAAAATCTCATTAGTAGCATGGAGTCTGGAATTGTGCCCAGTATATGGCAATAGGCTCACCCCCTATTACATGAGTCTCATAACATAAATTCCTAATGAAAAGTGGGTGTTACACTGTACAGTGGCATTAAGTCCCGCAATGCGCACCTCTGCCTACCCCTCCGGGGATAAAAGGCGTGATGTTATGTTATGTTATTATACTAAAAAGTACCTAATAAACAATTTGCAAGAACTTTTAATCCGATGATATCATCCGAGAGGTCGGTGTGACCTCGCCAGATGTCGTACAAATGTACCAGCTGGGTCAAGTTTGTGTAGATGCTTTCATACCCTTATCTTGACTCATAATAAGGATCTTACATACCGTAAATTATTACAGTCGACATGTTTGAATTACTTTGTATCAACAAGTTAAGCTTGTTAATTTATTGTTAAACTAGCGACCTGCCGCGGCTTCGCACGGGTGCAATACTTATATAAAAATACCTACTACAAAATGTCCACACCGGTGGTGTTAAACACCACGGTCACAGCTATTTTGTCATTAGACAATACAAACATGTTTTATATTGATATTTTCCTCGCTAGAGAGCTTCGATAAACGCGAGCGGTCGTTGCAAGTCATGAAGTGGTCTAGGACGACGTTTTTCGAAAGTCGTTTGTGAATAATTGTAAATCTAAAGTGTGGGTAACTATCTTCAAAACTACTGCACTGATTGTTATGAAATTGAATTTTTTAAAAATGCAGATGGTGATAGGTGAATAAGTGACTTTTTTTTAGGGGGGAAAATCATCGAATGCATCGATAGCAGTTATCGATGCATTCGATGATTTTAACTACCTATCTAATTTATCGTTGTGTTCGGACGCTAGCTTACATTAAAAATCTACATCTGCACGGTTCCATCCATAGATATATATTTTTAAACGGGGAAAATCATCCAATGACTTCTCCCGCCTGGGTGAGGCGGGAGGGAGTGTCAGACTCTTACTGACTAAAAACCACCCCGTTCCTTCTCCTGCACGTCGAGCAGGAGCCCCGGTTACCCGTTAGGTTCTCCGCGACAGGAATAAGTGACTATGTATGCAAACAGTAATTATACACCGATTTGAATTCGTCAAATAAAAGTATTAATTGTGTTTTGAAGGCTATGGGAGCCTAGAATTTGAATAAGTATAGCAATTAACTTACTTCCTGTTATATAAAACTATTTAACATAACAGGTAAACATTTAAATATTAACAAACAACACAATTCTTACCTATATAATCTACGTTTAAATAGAAACCTACTTCAACCCCCTCTTTTTTGAAGTTGGTTTATTAATACCTACTAAAACTTCTCTTAAGTGTAAGAAACACTTTTCTGAAAACCGCATCAAAATCGATTCAGCCAATCGCGAGATAATAGGGCATAAACATACATACGTATACGTGAAAACAGGTGAAACTGAGAACCTCCTTTATTTTCTTTTTTTTTTTGTAATCGATTCAAAAGTAGATATGACGATTAAAATAAATGGACATTTAAGGACAAGAGTACAACAACAAGAAGCTGCAAATGAAATAAAAATAAGGGCGATGACAGATATTTTTATTCTAAATCGTATATGTGAAAGTTATTCAAGGATCTTAAGAACGAAAAAGGCGAACACTTAGGGTTATTTGTCCACAACGCGTCATTTGACGAATACTTACAGTTGCATGCAACCTACAAATGATAATAGGCGGTCTTTAAGTGACTAAATATGCGTGCATCTTGCTCAGAAACCAATAAAAACTGTCCACGAATCGCCTATCGTCATTTGTAGGTTACATGCATTCGACAAATGACGTGTCTCCGGCAGTGTAATATTAAATTCACACTAAAAAGGAAGTTTCATGAGTTTAGTGATGTCATTCGTATAACTTGTCCGATGAATGCAATTCAATCATGGTCATTTAGGATGACTTCATACTTCTTGGACTTTTATTTACTTTACCTTTGGTGGTCATTGTATGTTAATTTAGGACTTTTCCTTAACCTGAACATTAGGTCAGGTTTATCAGAAAGGGCGTCCTTTATTATTCGACGGGGTTTTTTTAAGGGGAGAAAAAATCATCGAATTAATTTTCCCGCCTAGGTGAGGCGAGAGGGAATGTCAGAATCTTACTGACTAAAAACCACCCTGTTCCCACTCCTGCACTTCGAGCCGGAGCCCCGGTAACCTTTTACGTTCTCCGCGGCTTCATATCGGCATCAGCCCTATTGGGCCCCACCAGTGGTGGTCTGATGGCTCTTTGAGGCTCGAACGTAACATGACACGCCGTGCACTCGGGGGGAAGAGAAGGGGTAGTAAAAAAAAATGGATTTTATTCTATTCTATCCGTGCGTGGCTGGAATGGTGCACGGAGTTACTGCGCAAGCGGAAAAAACAGTAGTGCGGTCATACATAAACAAAATGAGTTTCGGAACTCGAACCCACACATCGAAATATTTTACAACACTACAACTACTTATGTACCTCTATAGTAACTGTCCTTGTCAACACTTGATACAATGATCGTCCACCTACGACAAATTATGCGATACGCAAGCTCATAAAGATACACGTAAATATCAATGTTCTTTAATCGACTTTCAAACTTATATTGTAGATATAAGGTTGAATTTCTAGTAAAGTTTGATGGTGTAGGTTAAGATGCGGCGGCCAGTCTTCTAGCTCGGTTAGTTAAACGATTAATTTTAATCAGGCTATGGGTCAGGTGCTTAGGCAAAGGTTAGCTTAAAGTATGAGGCCTAATAGGCGTAACAGGTTACTGATTACCGGGACCGTAAGCCAGGAGTAGGCACAGGGTGATTTTTAGTGAGTAAAAGTAGGACACCCGCCGCACCAAAAGTAGAAGAATTCATTGAATGGTTTTCCCTGCACATAAATGGCATATATACCGAGGTCCTAGGATGTATAGTAAGTACTAATAAAACCTTAACGTAACTCATTTCGACCCACCTTTCGGGAGAGTAAATATTGCGCAAGTCCAGTCGTGTTACAGTAACTCGGTGCTTGGTGGTGGGCGAATGGGCATCAGAATGTCGCCCGCCCACGCCAGGTGGGTACTTTACTACTGGCTATTTTAATGCCGGTAACTTATTAAATTGAATACTTACGTCCAGGGCCGTCTTAGACTACACTGGGGCCCTTATGAAATGTTTTTTTTGTTTGTTTTAAATCACTAGGATTTTCTCCTGTATCGTGGGAGCTATTACAAACATACAAGTTCACATGCACATGACCCCCAGACGCAGACCCGCAACAACAATTTGTGGAGCACACAAAGATTTTCTCCGTGCAGGAATCGAACCGCAGTCGCGTCGCAACGTGTAGCAGGATGTCCGTCGTAGAAATTGTCGGTCCTTCGAGGCCCCCTGAAGATAGGAGCCCTGGGCACGGGCCAAGTGCCCTTATGAATATGACGGTACAGCTATCTGTCTATCGATTAATTATGACGTTGGCGACATTTGATGCTTATTTAAAATACAGAATTAGGGCTCGTACACAAAACTGCGATGCGATGCAAATTAGCGAGGCAAAAAATTACGATGCTAATTGCTGCGATGCGATTTCGTGCGATAAGGCGTCTCCCTGTGGCCATTCCTTCGACGACCGTCAACCGTACTAAACGTATATTAAATTGAAAACTAGGTCGTGGCATGAATCGTAAAAAGAAGTGTGCACTTCTGTTATTGCTTAGGAGATACAGGACAAAGAAACAAAGAAGATTTTAGGAAGATAAGATTTTGATGCGCGATTCGAATCAATTCGCAAGTTCTTGCGATGCGTAGAGGGAGCTCGCACATTTTTGCGATGCGACGTCGCTTCGCTATTTTCTGTAGGAGCCCTGCAATAGGATTATCTATTAGGTATATAGGTAACTTACTACCTATTAACTACCTATCTAATTTATCGTTGTGTTCGGACGCTAGCTTCCATTAAAAATCTACATCTGCACGGTTCCATCCATAGATATATATTTTTAAACGGGGAAAATCATCCAATGACTTCTCCCGCCTGGGTGAGGCGGGAGGGAGTGTCAGACTCCGATTAAAAACCACCCCGTTCCTACTCCTGCACTTCGAGCCGGAGCCCCGGTAACCCGTTAGGTTCTCCGCGAATCCATAGATATAATAATCTCATATTTCTGCTGTTGCACCCGTGCTCGGCTCATATTGATCGCAAATTGATATATAGACTTTCTCGATGAATACAAAGAATTTTTTATATCGAACTAGGTTCTTCTAACATAAGTGCGTTCAAACAAACACACACTACGTTAAATAGTTTCTGTAAAAATGAGTTTATTCTCACTTAAATGCCCCTCCACCTAAATTTAATCGGCACCTCGTTTCCTTTTGTCGACAGCCCCTATTATTATCGATTTACGAGAACGATTCGGGATTAGACAGACATACGGGTGACCATTTAGTATGTCTACATTACATAGTACATACATCAATAATAAATATCAATTTGTACCTATTAATTCTTTTAACGCACTTATTTTCTACCGACTTCAAAAAAGAGGAGGTACTGCGATCGGATGCTTTTTTTGTCCGATTATCTACTCCGCCATTTGTAAACCGATTTCCAAAATCCTTTTTTTATCTGAAAGTTTATACTCCCGAGAGGACACCATTTTCATTTATTATATAAATCGGTATTATAAATGGATTATCTTATACTATTGTATAAATCGGAAGAGTTTGTTTTTTTATTTGTTTGAACGCGCTAATCTCCGTAACTACAAGTCTGATTTGAATAATTCTTTTTGTGTTGGATAGTGCATTTACCCAGGATGGCTATAAGTTATAAAACATCACGCTACGACTAATAGGAGCTGAGCAGAGCGTGTGAAACCGCGCGGAAGTAGCTAGTTATTTTTATATACATCCCACCCGGATTGTATCGTGCGGAATGAGGGGCTACTGTGTTTTACTCGGCAGATAGCGCAAAAAGAGATTTATTAGTCCAATCACTGCAGCTATTGGTCATTGGTCTCGGCAGATAGCGCAAAAAGAGATTTATTAGTCCAATCACTGCAGCTGCAGCTCAACTCCTATTGGTCAATAGGAGTTGAGCAGAGCTCGTAAAACCGCGCGGAAGAAGCTAGTTATTATATAATGCTGAAGAGTTTATTTGTTTGTTTGAACGCGCTAATCTCAGGAACTACTGTTTCGATTTGAAAAAAATATTGAGGAAGGCTATAGGCTATAAAACATCACGCTATGATTAATAGGAGCCGAGCAGAGCGGGTGAAATCGCGCTGAAGTAACTAGTATCACATAAAAATATATACCTATTTTAAAAGGAAATTAAGTTATTTTAGAAATTAGACATACAAGCCTAGTTCTTATCCTACACAATAACATGCTTTAACACACGAGGCGGTCTATGTAGGTACCTAGTTAATTTGTTAAAACAGGTGTTTTCTACAGACCCAACTTGTATTTACCACGTGACTGATATTTATAGTTTTATCGCAAAGTACGTGCACATGTACCTAATATAAACTAACTACACGTGATTCTGTAAGAAGTTAATGCAATTCTGTGACTAATATCATACATACATATAAATATACATACAATTCCATACATACAAACATGGCTACATACTTGCCTTGTTAGTTACAAATACGACAGGTTCTCATCATCATACAAAAATTTCATGTAGGAGAGCCATGCTTCGGCACGAATGGGCCGGCTCGACAAATTGATATCTTTTTTTCGGCATAAAGCGGTCATATTTTGCTGAAATAAAAATTATACTTGATAATCACATATTATACGAACATTTAAAAAAGACTGCCTCGTTGGCCGAGTGGTCGCAAGTGCGACTGCCGGGCAAGGGGTCTCGTGTTCGATTTCAGGGTCGGGCAAAGTATTTAAAAAAATTCTCAGTAGTACGGAGTCGCACGGAGTCTGGAAATGTGCCCGGTATATGGCAATAGGCTCACCCCCTATTACATGGGACTCATAACATAAATAGTGAAAAGTGGGTGTTACTTCTGTGTGCACCTCTGCCTACCCCTTCGGGGATAAAAGGCGTGATGTTATGATGATGATGATTAAAAAAGAAATCAATAAGTTGGAGAATAGATATCGCCAGGTAATTGCGAATAAACACACATACCTTACGTATACCATACATATTACATAGGTACAAGTGACACTGTGAACCTCCTTATTTTATTTGCTCAATACTATGAATTAAAATCAATATACATACATATATATCAAGTGTATGTATAGTTTATGGTATGCCCCAAATAACTGCGAAGGCTGCGAACATACGAAAATATGCAGTTTTTATTTAGCTACTGAACTGGAATGTTTATCGAGATTCGAGAATTTTAATCATGCATGACACTTTAAAAATGTATTATTGTTGATCACAATTTTCCTTGGAGGAGAGAGGAGCTAACAGTCTATACTGACTATAAACCACCCCGTTCCTACTCCTGCTCTTCTATTCTGTAACTGTAAATTCTAACTTTCGAAAACAGTTTGATCGCATCCTCGCCCGGCATTGGTCGACATTATACGCAAACCATGCCTGACCGCGATCGAGGGGTTGTGGCAAACCCTGGCAGGGCACAGAAGGAGATCCTGTGCAGGCAAGTAGTTGACATCGAAGAAATAGAAAGTATTTTTTCTTCTTTGGCAACCGAGGGAATATATTCAGTGCGTTTAGCCAAACGCCACTTTCGCGCTTGTCTACCGAGAGAGTAGAAGACTAAATGAATGAGGATGACACTGACTGACTAGTGTCAAAGTTTACGTCAATTCCATAATTATAATTTAGTTTTCTATTCTACAAGTAGACAAGCGCTAAATTCCATTTGGCTACAGCTGCTGGACTGACACAGATATCCGAACAACTTAATATTCACTCGGTCAACTAGTTTTAGCTTTGATGGCGTTTGGCTCATAAGTCATAGCACTGGGTTCAATTTAAAAAAAAACACAATTTTGGTTACTTAACATGTTCTGTTAGAGAAACTTACAAACATCGATCTCTTCAATTAATAACCTCTTTTTCTCATAAATACCTATCATCATCATCATCATCAACAGCCTATAAGTACCCAGTCCTGAGCAAACTCCTCTTCTCAGACGGAGATGGTTTGAGCATTAATCACCAGCACCACGCTTGCAAATTCCAGGTTTCCTCACGGTGTTTATCTCCATCATTTTTCAGTGGTGTCTAAATAATCTTAGAAAGTACATATAACGCGGAAAAAGTCACATTGGCACTTGCTGTTGGTAGGTTTCGAACGCGCAACTTCATGCATGAAAAACGAGCGGCTAAGTAACCTCCGGATGTCATCAAATCATTGAATTCTTTGCCAGAGTCTGTATTTCCTGAAGGGTACAACCTGGGAGTCTTCAAGGCCCGAGTGAATAGGTTGCTTATGGGACGACGTGCTACATCGTAGACCGCATCATCGCTTACCACCAGGCGAGATAGTGGTCAAACGTCGCCCCATCAAACATAAAAAAAAAAAAAAAAAAAAAAAAAAAAAAAGAATGACTGCTCCCGCCTGGGTGAGGCGGGAGGGAGTGTCAGACTCTTACTGACTAAAAACCACCCCGTTCCTTCTCCTGCACGTCGAGCCGGTTACCCGTTAGGTTCTCCGCGACACTAGGCCACACCAATACTTACTCTTTTACCAAGACAAAAAATAATGATTCTGACGATACATTTACAACTCGATTCGTATTACACGAAACATCTGACTCAAACTCGATCATCTTTCATACGAGTACGTAGGTATTCGTAGAATCGACTAATCGACCCTTTCCTAAGAGGAGGAATAGAATATTAAAAATAACCAACACTACTAAAGTATCGTTGATCTGTCTCGTAACTCGATAGTTAAAAACACGATTTAGTTGCCATGGAGGTTTAACAAACATCTAAAATAGGAACGAACGGATGTGCGAACTCCTACGCATGCCTTTATAAACACCTTCTATCTTTTTCTAACTTACTATTTGTTTTATTACCGTCTCTGTCTTCGCACCTATGTAGGTGATCTCAAGGAGATTTTGTTCGTAAAAACCGTTTATGAATGAATAAGTGTAAGCGCTTATGTGTGGGTTTGTGTTCATTAGGGTAATGTGACAACTTGCCATGAAACGAATTAATTAACTGGTAATGTAAGGACAAAGTCGTAATGGACATACTTAATATTAAATCAGTGTGTCCAATTTTATTTTTAAAAACAAATCTATCTACTAAAGCCCATACTTCAATATTAAATGATGTCTAGTCTAGTACCGGTGAAATTCTATTTTATTTATTATTCTGCTCCTAAAAATTTGTTAAACATACTGGTCTAAGCAAAATTGTGCAGAAACCAGAAAGGAGATAACGTTCCACAGATAAATACATAATAGCATTTTTATGACTTCATTGTGTATCCGAACGAAATATCAGAAAACCGGTTTTGACGGACAAACGGAGCAGACTGTGAAATCTTAATTTTTTACTTTTTTGAATGTTTTAAAATACATTTTTATACCCAAGTTAGGTATACGATTTTTTCTAAGTCCAGACATCTTAGTACTTAAATGCTAAAGCTGTTTTTAATTAATATTCTGAAAAGAAGTGAATATACTGTATCTGCGCATGCGCATCAAATGAGATCATCAACCAACTCACAGCACTGCTTTATCTAAAATTGCTTTTATTCGTCAATTAACTACATTGTGATAAATTGCCAATTAAACTTGAAGACGTTGGGAGGACAAAGGAGGACTAATGGTTCTAGAGCACGTTTTAAATTCTATAAACCTGCATTTCTTTGAAAATACATTATTTTATAACTACTGTTTGAGGATAAATAGATGGCCCTAGGCTACAAATATTTCTCGACAACAACAACGTCCAAAGAGCGTTGATCCCAAAATAACTCCTTGCGGTATACCCATATGGAAATACAAATATGAAAGTGCTCAAATCGGTAGTAAATCATTAGTTTGGTCTGGATCACAAAAATTAGTTCAGTTTTTCTATTGGTGTTGACCATGAACAACATAATTAGGTAGACGAAGGAACAATTTTTCAGTGTGAAAAAAATTATACCTCATTAACCATTCAAATTGGAGTTATGATAGATGATAATTTACTCTGTGGCGCTTGCAAATATAACCAAGGTTATCTGGCTGTCTGGCCTCGCGAAAAAATAAAATTTAGTGCATGCAAAACATGGCAGACCGGTTTTTGATAACGTACTAAGTTTGTTACAAAACTTCTTAGTCGGAAGATATTTTAAAAGTATGCATGAACATGATGTCGATGGTATGAATATAGTTGGAGTCTTAAAACATGATCTTAAAACTTGGACTAGACCACTTCCTGGTTTGGTTTTTGAGACAAAAAGATGACCATGACTTTGTTTTAGCAAATTAGATAGGGTTAAGATGCATCGGAAGTAAAGCTTTGGACTTCCAACATGAGAGACAAGAGGACCCTTTTACACACATGTAGGCGGTAAACGGTCAAGCGGATCACCAGATGATAAGTAATCATTTTTGCAAGCGAGGAGAAGAGGTTTACGGTTTTCAAAATAAATACAAATCTTATACACCGGCTTCCTACAGCGACAACAGTAGCCTTAAAAAACTGGTTAAGAACGAATTAAGAAAATAATGAAATTCCTATTCCTATCATCTTTTGATCTTAAACGGTTTCAATAGAAGCTCCGTTAGATAAATTTAGTAAGATTTTATCATATTAATAGAAAATAGAAAGAAAGTATGAGTCACTGCTCACCATTGTGAATTTTTGGGCATGCCTTGCCTTGAAATTAATTAAATCAATAAGAACTCGCAGAACAAAATAATTTTAACTTACAATTGATAATCATTTCTAAAAAAAACATATTTTAGGTATGGTTTGAGGTGGCACACGAGCATACTTGATGGTAATATGTGTCTAAGTCTGCATTTTCAAGACCAATCAAATTGATCTATTGAATCGAATTGACCTTCTAAATTGAGTCTTATAGCAACTAAAATTCAATTACATTCAGTTCGTGTTAAATGGTCTACATTTCTAGAACATAATTATGGTAATTAGGTAGACTGGCTGATTGGAAATAAATAAAAACCTTTTTATTCAGATAACAATGATCCAATTGGACAAGACTTACGACTAGTAGTAGTACTTAGTAGTACAATTTAATCTACAGGTCCCTCCCCGATCCATGGCTGGAGGTATCAATACCTATATGAGTACTGTACTGATACATCGACTCATATACAGTCCAGACTAGACGGAAAAGACTGACTGTTGCGAGTTTTAAGCCTCTAATAAGGGTCTATCTGAATTTGCGCTAGGAATTTAGGATTTGTAAGGGACTACAAACCTTTTTGTTTGCCACCAAATTGCGAACAAACAACCACATCGTTTTACATAGAGAATAAAAGAAAATCTTAAAAGCATTCCGCGAACGTTATCCAGAAATAGCGGCTTGTGTTGAAATTGTTTTCCCAAATAAAACAACGAGTTGTGCCAAAAATGTTCCAGCTTGCATATTTGCACTAAGGATTACACGTGGTGTTATTGAATTTGTGAATATTGTTTAATCATCATCATCATCATAATTATTATCAGTTTCTAACGTCCACAGCAAACTTTCCTCCGGTTGTAAATGACTTGCATCCAGAACATTGTCCCATGTTACATGCAAAAGTACTTACTCATCATTTTTTATGGTATAAACTGGTAAACAAGCAGACAGACCACGTGATGGTAAATTTTAAGCGCCGCCTATGGATTCCCGAAACACCACAAGCGTTAGAAGTGCGTTACCAGCCTTTAGGGGGGTTTAGGAGTCGTCGAAAGTCCTGTCATAGACATCGAAAACAAGATCTAGACCACCGTATTTCCTAGTCTAGGTATGATGTAACTTCCTGAAGAGTGCACGGATGTGACCAGCCCCAGTTGGCAGTCGCAAGCAGGTAACAGAAATAACTAATAGTAGAACTAATTATAGTCCACACGTCATTTCGGTGGACACGTCAATTGACATTATGTTTTGTTTTAATCTTTCTTTTTCTTGCTTTGGTTGAATCAGATTGAATTAATGTTTATTTGTGGTACGGTTTGGTCTAAGAAGCCTTTTCAATCGGGTAGTTAATTATCGGGCAAAGGAGGAGGTAAGTATGTTTATGTTCGGGTAATTGATGTTTTTTTTTGTATATTTGTTCACTCAAAATGATATAACTTAATGGTCACAAAATTGTCGACAGCTTAATATTAGGTACCTATTTTGACGCTGACTTCTAACCTATCAGTAAGTGGATAACCTATAAGTAGGTACTAATAATTTCTAGTTATTGTTTGCTTTTTAGCTTTTTGTTTGTTCTTCGTTTATTTATTTACTTATCCATTTATGTACACACATTCAACACAGAGGACAACACATATATAAAAACAGAGTACATAGGCCCCACATATTCCAACTGGAATCTCTTCCTGTGGGCCTGTGGCAGGAAAAGATATAATAACACCGAGACACATAGTGTTTCGTTATTCCATTCGTTATTGGTTTTTTGAAGTAGGTTTTCTTTTATTATAGAGGAATTGTTTTAAACGACACACAATCTTTTGTCGTGATGGTAATATTATTAGGTGCATTTGAACTAGGCCATTTACCTAAGTTCTTTTCCATATTCATGTAAAAAGTTACTTAGGTCTTGAGACTTTCAGATTAGTTTTTGAGTAATTCAGATTCAGATTACGGTAACTTAAGTCTATGTATAGTTAATTAACCTGTTTAACCGCAGTTTACGCAGGCCATGACACAAATAGACACATTGCACTGTAGTAACAATTTGCTAATACAGTCCACGTACAAAGCTAGACGTCAAATGACCTTTTCTTGATTCGAGGAAAAAAGTAACACCATTTAGACGTAAGGTCATAAATATTGTTTAAAGGCTCTGAGGAAAGAATACTAATGGTACCAACTGCGACATTGCGCGAATGTAAGCACAATTGTATTTTAAATAGGGTATAAGAACAGTTTTATTTTAAGTCTTTGACTGCCGACAGAAAACTATTGAAGGTAAATCCTCCGCTATCGTGGCCCATGTCGCGGAGAACCTACAGGGTTACCGGGGCTCCGGTTCGATGTGCAGTAGAAGGAACGGGGTGGTTTTTAGTCAGTAAGAGTCTGACACTCCCTCCCGCCTCACCCAGGCGGGAGCAGTCATTAGATGATATTCCACCCTTAAAAAAAAATCGTGGCCCATACCTTGTCCCCCCCACGGCGTTCAAGGTGTTAGACTAGCGACTCCTACGCAGTTGCACCCAGTGCTCGTCTTCTATTGATCGTAGCATGATGTTTTAGTCTATAATTTCTTTGATAAATGAAGTTTCTCTGTCATTGACCTTGGCCATGACTGACCTATGATTCTGACAATCTAATGACACCCCCGAAGGCCTCTCATTCTTAACACGTTAACATCACAATCTGGCGACGCGACAAAAGTCAAAATCAATGCTTTGGGACAATCGCCAAAAGTGTTTCCTAGAAATTCGTCCATAGACGTCGTGGCGAGACGATTATGTCACTTTTAGTTTAGAGTCAAACGTTATGCTAATTTAATTCAGTCTCAAGTCAAGTGGGGACATTGAATCTAATTTAATTCTTAGCTTCGTTTTGTGACAACGACCGCACTATGTTGTTTACGTGACAAAGTTTAGATTGTTCAACAACTGTTTCATTGTGGGAAACCCGCGCACACCGCTTAGTTAAGGGTACAAATAAATAAATAAAAAAACAAAATCTCTGGGTATGAAGACAAGAAAAGTTTACTATCATAATAATCATCATTTAAATGTCTGAGAGTCATGCTTCGACACAAATGGGCCGACTCGATAGGAGTGACACCACGCCCTCACAAAAAACCAACGTGGGACAACTTGCGTTGTGTTTTGTCATGTGAGTAAGGTTACTAGAGGCCCTTTTATCCCAATGTCCCCAATCCCTGAATCCCCAACAATCCTCAAATTCCTAATCCCCGAAAGGCCGGTAACGCACTAGTAACGCCTATGATGTTTCGTTTACCGACTTATCCTATATATAAAAACACCCAATTTCTAATCAATATCTTGGTAGGTACTGAGCTCAATCTTTAAGTTCTACGCATCCACGCACTGTCAGACACACCTTACTCTAGTCATTAACGTTAATACCACTTGCCTCTTCTTTTCATTATGTATTATAATAAATTTCATTGTATGCTAAATCGTGTTGGTTTTCTTCCACACAACACATCAATGAATGTTGTCGTTTACATGACCACAGGAAGCTGACGTCACAGTTTGGATCACAGCAGTTAATGGTGATGATGTATATTATAGTCAACTAGCTACTCTGCGCTGTTTTACCTACTGATCACAGCGTGTTTCTTTACAGTCTAAAGCTGGGTACTCACTTAGCAGTGTGGTACGTAACGTATCAGATACGGTACTTACCAAGTGAGTACGTAGACACGAGCCCGCTGTGAGCCACTCGCGCGTGGAGCGCTGTAAGCTCGCAGTGATTAAAAGTAAGAATTATTACAAAAAAACTAAAAGTGGATGCTTGACATGTTGTCAGTGTGACGTCGTTGCGAGCACTGCGGATTCGGCAGCTCGTAGCTAGATACGCAGAAGAGGACCGTTGACGAGCCGTACCCATTTGCAGGTTGATACCGTATCTGATACATTACGTGCTACACTGTGAGTACCCAGCTTATAGCCCTCTTCAATAAATAGACTATCCAAGACTAAAACATTTTTTCCAACTCGAACCAGTTGTTTCGGAGATTAGCGTGTTGAAATAAACTCTTCAGTTTTATAATACACTGATGACTTCTTAGTCGATTTCCTCACTGCTGAGGATCGTGACTACCTCTGATTCTGCTCACTAGATGTCGCCATTTATCTCGTTCCGTTGCTTGGTGCATTGCAACATTCATACTGATGACTACACATAGTGTATAGATTTCACGCCAATTCAGAATGTTCTGAGAATATGAAATGATGATGTTACCCTATGACATTGGATTTATGGCTACGTGACTTATTGTACGATGTTTACGTGGGTTAGGAGGTCATGACTATTGCATACCTAATATGATTCTGTAGTATTCCCAAAGGGAGACGGGAATTTACGCGATTTGTAGGTAAGTACTTGTATTTCGTCATCATTTAAAGATGAAGAAATGTTTCACATATAGAGGTAACTTTGAGGTGAATGTTAAACCCTTGGGAAAAACAATTGAAAACTTCTGAAAATCTTCTCAGGAATAACCAGACTAACCAGCTAGGTTATTCTGTAAGATGTTAATTTGAACTCTCGAAGTGAGTTCGCCATGTTGGTTGTAAGAATAATTTAGACCAATGACGGACAAGAATTCGATGAGGCTCACTTGGAGAGTTCAAATTGACTGGAAAAGTCTGGAAAGCCCTACAATCTGGAAACGTATTCCTGAGGAGATTTTCCTATTTGATTTTATAAATCGCTGGTTATTCCAATGTGAAAGAAGCTAAAAGTATTATGAATTCCGGTTAATGCCTCAATCCTAGTATGTTCCATGTCGATGTGGAACGGGAACTGTGCCAAGATTTAATATTAGCGTGCTGGGAGCTGATGTCATCGGCGCTACTGTGTTTACACTCAGAATCTGTAGCATATTGTTTTTAAACGCTCCTGATTAGCAGGAACATGAGAAAAGCTTGGAATTGGGCGTTCACTTCGGGTGGGGTGTGTGAAATTATTAGGTTGTGTATAACGAGTTTTTAGAATGTTTATGACAGTGCAAAGTGTGTAAATACAGGCTTTTGGGCACGAGAACATTCACAGGTGTAAAAGTAACAGGCAGGTAAAGTCAAGTTGGCTCAAAAAAAAGACTAGGTTTTAGGAATAATATGTAGGTACATAAGTTAATATTTTATTAACATTTTTTGATTTTACATTTTATGTAGGTGGTGCTAATGTAGCGTTAGGTCATGTTTCTTGTTCAAAATGTCAAATTAATAAGTCTAACACAAAGATAAACTTTTAGTCGTTCCCAAACATCAAAAATACCTATAATAAAAAATTCCTATCTCCTATAAGAAGATAACTATAAAATTAATGTAAAAACAATAATGATTACCATAGAATTTAACACTTGAGTCAGATGTTTTGGCTTTCTGTAATACATAGTAAATACCCATAGTAAACAACATGACAAAACATCTGTGGTACGGTACATGAATGAATACAGTACCTGAGTCATAGACCTTGCGGTTTTCACCATAAACGGCGAAGGTTGTAACTATAATAAATATTTAATAAAAATTGTTATTTTCTCGTATTCTGTAAAAACATGACATCGTATTATGCCACAGATATATTAAAGAAGTAATATTTCTGTGTATTATGCGATGTGCCTAAAATTCTTCGAAAGAATAGATAGAGAAGTAGGTAAGTTTATTATTTGCCCATATTTTTGTCGTTTGTATAATTTTGATGACTTTCTCAAAAGGTAATGGAAATAGGTTTATAGGTAAAGGGAAGTAAGAGACGTTCATTGTACACCCATAATAGGCATGGCGACTATTTTTTAATTTTTTGTCCGTCTTTTAGATTTTTTTAAAATTTTCGATACGTATTTTTTCTTTTTTCTCGTATCCAAAAAAACATGTAGATATTTTGAGTTAAAATGACGCGTGACGTCACAATTAGGTACGATTTCTCCGTAAGGGTGACGTCAACACCCCCCACTCCCTAACTTTAATGCGGAATAACTACGTATTCTTCTGTTAATTTGATAAAACAAAAAATACGTGTCTGATATTTTCGTGCGATCTTAATGACGGACTAATTACTTTTTTGATTTTTTTTACCCTGTCGACACGCCTCTTCTAAGTAGCCAATCTAAAGTATTTAATAAAAGCCTATAAAAACAGACTTTTTTTTAAAAGAGTAACGAATGGAATTTCTTGCTCGTTTTTCTCCACTCGAATCGACATTTTGGAACGAGCGCCTAGGTTCACTGACGGACAGACTGATAGACTATTATTTATTTCATATTTGTTGACGTTTCAAAAGTATCAAATTATGGTTTAATTGAAATAAATGCTTTTGAGTTTGAGTTTATGTTCAGCAGTAGGGGAGCGCGGGGCTGGTTTTAACGGAGGTAAGTATTAACAAGCTTATTCCCGCCAAACGCGAAGTGTCAAAAGAATGATACTCGGTTTAGAATACCCTATAAACACAGCCGATCGTGTCCAGACTTGTCAGTGTTCGACCGGCCGTCGCTAGTGATAGTTGTGCACAGGACCCTCGGATTTACAGGTTAGCGAACTTTTTGTACTTCGTAATAAATTGATTTAAGATATTTTTTATTCACTAAATTAAATCAAACTTTATCTTAATTTAATCTCTATTCTATAGACTTTAAAACTATAATAATTGTTTGTAATTATTCTTACTAGATTATTTTCTGTAATTGATGAAGTATAAAAAATGATCTTGGGGCTAAAATTAACAATTTGGGCGGGGTAAATATTAACATGTTAATATTTACCCCATACGTGTTTGATATTAAACGATTATTTTGTGCAATACCTGTGTTTTGTTATAGGATGAGAAATTACAAAAGGAAGAGCGCACGAGGTTCCACGTCTCAAGAAGTATTTGAGCTGGCAGCCGAAGAAATTATAACAAATAATAGAAAATTTAGAGATGTTGCTGCGGAGTATGACATCTGTCATGTAACACTGTACAAATACGTAAAGAAAAAAAAGGCGGGGATTCCTGTTGATGTGGGTTATAAAAAAAATCGTCTCGTTTTCAATCTTGACCAAGAAAAAATGATAGCAGATTATTTAGTGAAATGTTCTAATATCTATTTTGGATTGCTACCAGATGATGTCAAAAAATTAGCTTATGAGCTAGCCATTGCATACAAAATAGATAATATTCCAGAATCTTGGAAAAGAGACGGAAAGGCTGGCAAAGATTGGTTCGCTGGTTTTATGAAACGCAACGCATCCTTGTCTATTCGGAGTCCTGAGGCGACAAGCTTAAGCAGAGCAACATCATTTAACCGTAAAAATGTTCATTCATTTTTTGAAAAATATCGAGAAGTTCTTCAACGATACAATATATCTCCGAGTAGAATCTGGAACGTAGATGAGACGGGAGTGACGACGGTGCAGAAACCCAAGAAAGTGGTAGCTCAACGAGGTTCCAAGCAGGTAGGAGCTGTTACGTCTGCGGAACGGGGTACTCTCGTCACAATTGCGGCAGCGGCAAATGCTATTGGTAATTTCATACCATGTATGTTCATATTTCCACGGATCAGATACAGTGATTTATTCATCCAAAATGGACCGCCCGGGTGTGTTGGTCTAGGAAATAGTTCCGGGTGGATGTCAGAAAAAGAATTTTCGAAATTTATTGACCACTTTTTGAAACATGTTAAAACATCAGAGCAGGAACCAGTTTTATTGTTGTTGGATAACCATTCTCATGTCAATGTGGAAGTCGTCACGAAGGCAAAGAACAACCATATCATTCTTTTGTCTTTCCCACCACATTGTTCTCACAATCTCCAACCACTGGATGTCGGTGTGTATGGACCGTTTAAGAATTATATTAGCCGGCAGCAAACGAACTGGATGGTTAATCATCCTGGGAAGACAATGACCATCTACGATCTCCCTGGCATTGTGAAAGAAGCATTTCCTCTGGCATTCACTCAAAACAATATCATCAACTCGTTTAAAAAAGCTGGCATTTGGCCGTGCAATGAAGATGTATTTCAAGACTGTGACTTCGCACCATCATTTGTAACTGATCGTCCCGATCCAAATACTGCTTCGATGGGAAACCAGGGATCACTTCAGCCAGGAGATAGTTCTGTCAATCCAGAAGAAGTATCACTTAATCTAGAATCTTCAATTCAAAATGAAATTTTAGATAACATGCCTGACATTCACATAAGTATTTCAGAGGTAATTGATCAGCTATCGCATGTTTCTTCTAATGTGCCGGGACCATCAGATAAGCATCGACTATCGAGTGAACCAGGACCTTCAAATATATCAGCATCGCCAAATAAACCAGGACCGTCAAATGATCCAGGACCATCAAAGAATCCTACAGAAAAATTTAATATAGAAACAGTAAGACCCCTTCCAAAAGCTCCTCCACGAGTCGAATCTAAACGAAAGCGTTCAAGGAAATCCACTATTCTCACTGATACTCCCGAAAAATTGGCCTTAGAGGAAGAAGAAAAATTAAAAATATCTAAAAAGAGAAAAACTAGTCAGACTGAAATTAAAAATAAGGGTAAAGGGAAAGGTAAAGGTAAAGGTAAATCAACCCGGCGAGTAGAAGTAGAAAAGGTGAAGAAACATATTCTTCAGGATGACAGTGAAGAAGATACCTGCTGCTGTTTAGTTTGCGCTGAGTCTTATATTGACGATGCATCTGGACTTGACTGGATACAATGTATTTCATGCAAAGGATGGGCTCACATTACCTGTATTAAGGGTGATATCAGAAAATACATATGCCTCAACTGTTTCTCAGATGATGAGTATTCTGATTAATTTTTGACAAAAACAAACTATACAGGCACACATTTCTTGTCTACTTTTAAGTACAAATTAGATAAAGATCATTTGAACTAGTGTAACTTAAAGACTGATACTAAAAAGTATTATTTAACGCTGTTAGAACGCTTGTTTAAATACTTAATTGTTTAAGGTAACATTTAGATTCTTTAAAACTGTTGATACTTACCAAAAACTTTATGCGACTGATTACGTAATACTTAATTGTTAAGCTTAAACTATTTCAATTAATGTTTCTAGGCTTAAAAGCTTTAATACTCAGTAGATATGGTGGTTAATTAGTATTGATTGATAAAAACTTTAAAGATTGATTATGAAAACTTTAGTAACTTTAAAACGTATAGTTTAATTTGTTGTTAACTTGTTTATATATTTTTAATATATATATTATCTATAATACAATATTTTTGTTTGAGTAAATGATGTTTTATTTAAGTATTTCCTAAAAAAATTGTCTCTGTTAATAATTGCCCCTTACGTTAAAACGTACCCCAGCTCCGTTAATATTTGCCCCAAATGCGGGGCACATATTAACAAATGACTTTTTTGGTTTTGACGGCTCTCTTTCTAAAAGCACTTACATACCGAATGTATTTTGCTACTAATATCATAGCTGAATAACCAAAGCATGTTTTCAATTAAAAATTAAACTAAAAAATTCGTTACCAAAGAAAATATAAACTATAATACAAAATTTGTTAGAACCAGCCCCGCCCTCCCCTAAACATCTTGTAGTTTACCAGATGATGATGATGATGAAGCATCACTGCTGACCATTTCGGGGAAAATAATTCCCACTTGTATTTGTAACGTAATGTTTAGAAATAAATGTGCATTAGACAAAGTTCATGAAACGATGATCTTATGCTGACGCATTCTCTGCGGTTTCAGTCCGTTCTCATACACCAATCCAATGTTTTGTAACTCACCCAAAATAACCAGTGAGCAATGAGATTGTGTAAACGAGAACAAGGTTTCTTAGTATCCTGGGAATTATGACTAAATAATGTTCTTTTTTTCATTTGGGACAAACGGAATATTATGCCTATATTTTGGCGTCTATGTGTATTTATTTGTTAGAGAAGCAGATGTTGGTCTGAGTCGGTAAAATAACCTTGTAGAAAAGGTTATTGCCGATACAAATAAACATAATTTTCTGTAAACAATGACTGCTATACCTATTTGCCGTGAGGTCATACAGTTGAGAAAAGATTTAGGGAAAAATTGACTTAATGAACCGTTGGAAACAGAAACAGTCAAACAGCTTTTCAATCTTTAAGATTTTGCATTGAATCTTAATAATCTTATCTTTTTTATCGGATAGCCGGTAAACTTGCAGACGTATCACCTGATGGTAAGCAATCGGCGCCGCCCGTGGACACTCGAAACACTAGAGGCGCGTTACACATACTAGTGCGTTAACGGCGTTTTGGGGATTGGGAATTTGTGGATCGTTGGTTATAAGAGATTAAGAAGGGGGAGGGGGTGACTGGACCTTCCTTGGGAATGCAGTGAATCTATCTATCCTTTAAGGTATCAACAAAAAAGAAAAGTCTGTAATATTATAAATGCAAAAATTTGTGAGAATGTATGAATGCACGTAATTACTCTTTCACGAAAAACGACTGAACAGACTTGATTGAAAGGAACAAACTAGACATACATTATAGTCTGGAATAGCAGACGAGGTCATTTATATACTGGAACCGCAAACGAAGGCGCTGGTTGAAGCTAAAATGTTGAAATATGAATATTTTTAAAAACCTCTTTGGCCAAATAAAAATCGCTTTCAGCTCAGCCCTACATACCAGACCACGATATAATATCATGAATATGATACAGAATTTGTATGGTTTACTATGAAAACATTAAACATAGGTGTAGGTGTAAATATTATGGCCACACACCTTTAGCCCCACCCACACTAGGACAAACAGCTGTTGCGTGGGCGCATGCGGTTACTTAAAACTTGTCGATTTTTATGGAAATAAAACTGAAGTAGGTGTTCTGTACATTTTTATTGAACATTTCCTATTTGATTCAATGTAGTATTTGAGTATTGGATTTTACAGTCTTGAAGCAGCTATTGTTTTGGGACAAGCCCGCCACAACCTTCCAAAACCGCTGCAACTCCTGTGAGCCAGGATCTACAGTAGATACAACCATGAAAACACCGGAACAATGAAGTCCGGCGACGTCCCAGGGACATGAATAACTGTCTTGGTTCCCGCAACGAAGTGAATCAGAAGATAATATAAGAGTAGGAGAAAAAAATGATAGTTTCCACTTCCCTCGGTGAATTACTGCAGGAGACAGAATGAATTAAGCCTGAAGGCACAAAAAACAGAGAATGTACAACTGGGTGAAGCCTAGTCGCCAAGTACCACAGAAATTTGACTACTTGAAGCAGCTAGCCTATTCTTTCTCTCTGTAACCGTCAATTCGAACTGAGTCGATCGCATTCTCATCCGTCATTGGTTAAAATTAATCTAACAACCAGTGATATGGCGGACCACGATCGAGTTAACTTCGATCTTCCGAATTCAAAGTTACAGAAAGTCTAGCAGAAGTTGGAACGGGGTGGGGTTTGGTCTGTACGTGTTTGACCCTATCGCCTCATCCAGGGCGGGAGGAGCTATCTAATGATTTTCACCCCTCAAAAAACAATAAATCATCCATTGCTACGTGAATTACGTGACCTCTGGCCTTGCTGAAATCTGATTTTAACTTTGTCTGAAATATATTAAGTATTTCTGTATTTGTATATCTCACACTCATATACTTACCATTATATAAAGCTGAAAGATTGCGAGTTTGTTTGTTTGTTTGTTTGTTTGAACGCGCTAATCTCAGGAAATACTGTTCCGATTTGAAAAAATCATTTTGTGTTAGATATACCATTTATCGAGGAAGGCTACAGGCTATAAACATCAGGCTACGATCAATAGGCTACGAGCAGAGCAGGTGAAACGCGCGAAAGTAGCTAGTTCTAAATAAATAGTTAGTTACATTAAGCTTTTCTTTGATCTGCAATTTGACGTTTTTTTGTCCTTTGATACGCAATGTTTTATTATCTCTGGATCTGTCTAGGTTTTTCAACAGAATCCAAATAAGTCAGGTCAGAATATGACCACAGATAATAATGTAAAAAAAAGAATATAGAGTAATATTTTATGTTTCAGTTTCTTGTTATTAGTTATCTACTCAAATGTAAGTATTAACATATTATGCTTACGATGTTTTATCTTTATTATTCTTTGTATACTGAATTCTCTGGTGATAAATGAGGTGTAAAAATAAAGTTTTATTGTCTATGTTACCTACCTACGTGTTTTATTACGACAAAGATCTAAATAAAATTAAATATTAAATAATGAACTGGTTTGTGATTTCTCGTTTTTCCAGTTTTTTATGAAAGTGTCTATTAACTCTATCTTTATTAAAAAGGACCATATTATCATTAGTACAGAATTAGATACTTATTTTATATACATATATGCAAATAAATGCAAGATAAATAGAGAAATAACATACAAAATTGTTCGTCTATAATTCCACCAACACAAATCAAACATCTACCAGCGGTAAGGTAAGTGCACAGATTAATTTCAGCGCTTTATCTACAGACTATTTAAATATACGCATAGATAATAGATAAATAACTAAACTAGGCTGTCTACTTCACTATCGATAAACGCAGGTACAATATAACCATAGGTAGAAAGTTTAATCTTAAATCAATGGTACTCCATATCACTTGAAAGTTAGCCGCGAGCGACTTAGGACCACGGACAGGGCACATAATACCTAAGCGGCCTAAGACCTGCTTCACGCCATATTTGCCAAGATAACGGCTATACACGCCCTTAAAAGGTTATACAACTTATCCATATTGAATAAATCGCAACACGACTGCTTACATACAACAAATCATGAATTTTCTGAAGGTTGAATTCGCACTATTTAAAACTATAAAAATCTACTACACTTACCGTATGTTATTAAATTACTTCACAAACACAACACTTCACTATTATTCACAGAGAACTCCTTAAAACATTATTAGCACACAATAACAACAATTAATAATTTACGTAATTAATTATTTTTCGTTTAAATTCGACAGTTCGTTTTAAGCTGCGCGAGATAACGTTCGCGCGCGGAATGATTGCGCGCGCACCTTGTTGAACGTCGCGCGGAAAAGTTGAACGGAAATAATATCATGTATCGAGTGAAGTGTGCGACGGCGACGAGCATCATGGATGACTAACTTCACGCTGTCTTATCCTGCCTGAAATAAGTATTCAAGTATTCAATTGTCATTGCATTGCATTTACTTGAATACTTTATTGGTAGGATATCTACTTAGTACTAGATGACCTGGGATTACGCTGAAATTTTGATATAGGTGATTAGTAATATAAAACATTTTGTAATCCTGAAAGTGCTTTTGAATTTACTTACTCCTTTCTTGTTTATTGTCATTGCTTGCTAATAAACATTTCAGTTAAAGGCATTACATTTTTCATTTTATTCATATAACGTTTTTGACTTACTTATTGCTTGGGTACGCAATAAATTCTCATCGGTACTTTTATATTTTTTGTTAGTTCATATACGTCAATAGATGGCGCTTATTTCAGAACTTGATACCATGATACGAATATATCACGGTCGTCAAAAATGTTAGTGGAGTCATAGTTTGTTCAAAGAAATGTTCATAGATGGCGCAATGATCAAATATTTTAATGTAATTGATATTAAAATATTTGTATCACAACATTTATATAGGTATTAAATAATAATAATTGTCAAGAATAATATAATTTGAAGTTTCAATCTAATTTAATTTTGTTTGCAACAACTTCATGTAAAAATCTCTCACAAATTCAAAAAATTAAGTACAGTGATTCTCAATGTGCAAAATGCACCCAATAGAAACTACAAACATGGTATTTTTGTCGTAGCACTGCCTTGAATCCTGGTACTTAGGTACATACATTACAATGTATGGCACCTACCTAAATTTGTAGCACAGTCTATAGTTAAATTAAAGGTATCCAAGGAAAATACCACAAAGTAACTAAATATTTTTCCTCGAAATGTGGCATTATTGTTTTATTTTATGCCCTATCCATATAGCATTCAATGTATTTATAACTTTTATAAAATTTTACTTTAACCGATGATAAATGTAATGGGTGATGTTAGTGTAATCTTACATTTTTTTAATATTATAATGCGAAAGTTTGTGTATTTGTGTGTATGGTTGTTACTTAATTACGTCAAAACAGGTGAAGGGATCTGCATGAAATTTGGAACAGGAATAGATTTTGGTCTGCTAGACATAGGCGAGTATTTATCCCACAGGATCGCTGGCGAAGTCACGGGCAGAAGCTAGTTTTAAATAATTCAATTAATTTTATCTTTCAACTTCGTCAATAGCTTTGTCTTTGTCAACAGTCTGATCTGACACTCGTCTACTAAACTATGGGCGGCCCATAGCCTCTACAAATAAGGGTTTGCCATAGTCGGTATTTCTATTTAGAACTTTCGATACAGCTGGGATCTGACGACCCGTGGAAAGAGATGGGGTGGTGACTGCCTGGTTACTAAATAAAATATGATCAATCAAGTTCTTCTTAGTTATGCTGATTCATTTGTTTACTTCGAAAATTGAAGCGAACAGCAATGAGGAATAATAAAATTATTAGAATTACGTCACCTATCCTTGAAAGATGAAATGACTAACATAAGTAACATAGGCAAGTAAGTAGGTACCTAGGACATCATTGGCAATATTTATATAATAATAAGTGAATGCCTACTTATTGAAATATTTAGATAATAAATAGGGTAGACGCCTAATTGTTATTTTAATGTCCGTCTGGTAGATTATTTTAAATCATTAGACACGTATTTTTTATTTTCTTAAAGAAAATAATACTTTCGACGATATGTTAATTTGTAATTTTTTTTGACGTCACTTCTATGTACATTTTATACGTAGCACCCACTCATAAACTTTGATTCGTTTCATCTAAGTATTGTTTTATTATACGACAAATTAAAAAAAAATATGTGTCTAATATTTTTTCATTACGGACTAATTATATTTTTAATTTTCATACCCTGTCATCATCCCAATTACATATGTATATAGGTACAGACAGAAGTACCTACCTTACTATCTAAATAGATAGATAAATAATGCCTCCTAACTAAAAGGAAAAAGTATAAACAAAGTCTGGTTTCATTGTCTTATAAGTTCCTTATTTATAAGTAAACACCTGGACCAATTTATTATTATTTTTCAATAAATAGGTAGGTATTATACTTACTTACATACTTACTTAGATACCTGGTTTCCTAAAGATAATGTCCATTTTGCCGCATTATGTTCGCGTGTCACCATCAACTTAGCTATGCCTGAAAAACATAGCCGCATTCGTGTCTGAAGGAACAACTATTGATCGCAGTCTGCCACTGCCTGTCTGAAGCTAATAATAGAAAAAAAAGTTTGAACATCGCTCCATGCCACGCCACGTGTAGGAACACAGAATAAAGCTTTATAAGTGTGCGTAGGAAATCCGCCCGACTATTTCGATCTATGAAATAACGATATTTATTGACTTTAAACTACCAGAAGGAAGACATGTGCATTGCTTTTGACAAAATAAATGTATTATCCTAAAAACCTTTGCCTTGAATACAGAAAAGGTTGGCAAAAACGGTCCAGACTGTTATTGCACACAAAAACATTTTTGTCAAAGTGTGCGCGTCGCCGGGTACACACAACTACATCGCGAAAATAACGATCTTTTTAGTGATGTAGCTGGTGATTCGTATATTTAATCGATATTGAGACCTCATGGTTGTCATTGAATAGTCTAAGTCTACCACATGAAATTTAGACATTGCACTCGATTAAAAAATATTGTTTAGACATAAATAACTAGTACTTAACTAGGTATGTTCTATTCCCAGAGAAATGATTTATTGTATTTTATTATTCGGATAATAAAACGTAATTTCATACTACAATGACAAATATAAATAAATAAATAAATAAAATTTTTATTCATATTAACACTGGTCAACATAGGTACAAAAATATATCTTAATTAAGCGATAAGATCTTAAAAATATTATGCCTATACTAGGAATATTCCTGTGTCACAGGCGATAGTAGCTCTAAAAATATGTTAATGTAAGATAACTTATTTATAGTATATTTAAAATATTTAACATAATTTGCAGAAGTAAGGTTGGTTTTTTTAATATACTACACTACATACATACATATAATATCACGCTTTTTATTCCCTGAAGGAGAATAAAAAGTTGAACCTACATAATACATTAATATAAAATATGGCGATTATCTACCCGAATTTTACCGTTAAAATTTTCAAACGTTTTCTTTATTTTATTTTTTGATAATGAAATCATGCTGCCTGCCTCTAGTTTAAATATCACATTTACATGTTTCTTGAATGACTCTTGCTTTCCTCTCCCGATTCAAGTATTTTTCTTTTATGTTTTATTTATTTATGGTAGGTAATAATATACCAATAATAACAATTTTGTAGATTTCAAAACAATTTTTAAATACCACAAAATTATTGTGTTATTTTTATTTATGTGTGTATTTAAAAATTGACATACTTGATAAAGTGATCGTTTTATTTTTGTTATGAGACGTTGACTAAACTTGCAACGTATAAATGAATCAAAGATAAGCAATTAACATAGCTCTTAATTCATGGAATGGGTAACAGACTGCTGTGCAAAATATCGTAGGCTTGAATCCCGCACGGAACCACGTTTTGTGTGATTCATAAATTGTTGTTCCAGCTGTATATCTTCCTTAAAAACAGTTGCCACTTTAACAGATGATTAAATTAATTACTTACTCTTAAGTACTATTCTTTCTAAATGTATAGGTTATAAGGTAGGAAATTAGGAATATAAGTACATAATTAATGATTTCTAAATTCTATAGATTAGATTCCTATTTAATGACTTCAAGCAGTTTCTGATACGTGTGTAAAAGTTTTTACTTTACAGAATATCAAAACTTGAAGACGTTACATGAGCACAGAATGTTTATCGATATCGATATTACTTAGTTAACTAACTTCCTTAAATGGCGTTAAGTCGAATGATTCACCAACCCACATATTCCCGCAATGGTGATATAATGCAGCTTTGACCTTATTGGCTAGTCCGCCCATGCGGCAGTTTAATCCACCAATCACCGCGCTGATCGGGGAGCGTCGTTCCCCCGCAACGGGCACCCTATAAAAGCGGCCGTAACGGAATTTTCTGCAATCATATTCGTTTGGCAAGCCTCTTAACCGGTCGCGCTGAACGACGACTGATATTTAATTAATTTATATTCTACATTAAGTTCAACAAAACTCAATTCAAAATGGTGAGTACACATTTATTATTATCCTAATCAGCTTTATTTCAGAGATTCAGGGCTTGTTGATGCATAATTTGCCGTATTTCGACGAACAATGTACCGGGTGGACACGCCACCATTTTGTCGGCATATTATCCGACCAAGTTCATTATTAGTTCGCGTCATCTGAACACTACTGTACAAAAAGACTTCTGAATCTGACATCATTATCATTTTCAAAACGTGATTTTCATTTATTGACTAGATTTATCGTCTATTCTTCTTGATTCGATATTGTTTTACTTAGTAGTGTTGATTTTGTATGAATGTGTGACGATGAAAGTATAAAAATCTATATTTTGTCGTCACGCCCGGCACGCCCTAGTACTACCTAAGTTCTTTCATGTGTACAGACGTAATTTTTAGTTTTCAATTGAAGTTAACTGTACAATCTTCTTTACGTTGATAATTACTTGATTTATTGAGTTTTTACTGGTTTTATACGTGTTTTTCTTCATTGATTTTGCGGTGACGTGTCGATGACCTCATTCGAGGTTACGGACAGACTTGCGGCAAATGTACAGACCTATAAGATTCTGAAGTGTCACACGTAATAAGAAAATTGAACAGTGGTGATAACCTTGCCTCCAATTGGTAAACTCGATTTTCCTTGCATTGAACGGGTTTTACTTAACACTTGTTCATACTACTATACATCTAAATAAAGTTGTCATTATTCGTCATCGCCGTTCGTCACCGGCGCGGCGGCCGACTAATCTTTTAATACGATAACATTTACGAGAATTAATACTCGCTTCAAATACATAAACCACTGAATACGGAAAAAATGGAAAGACATTTTTTTAAAATTATAGTTTCAATTGGTTATCTACATCGCGAACTATATTAGGGTAGGTTTCTATCGATTCTCACCCCATCATGACCCCGATACCAAAATGGCGGCTCGACCGGATCGATCGACTCTGCCCTATGGCTGTGCCGTGCCTGGAGAAACCTTTCACTTACTCATACTCTCCAGTACTTACTTGTAACTACTTTCGACTTTCTCTTCGTGATGAACACAATGCTGAGAAATATGCTGTCTAATCGTACTAGGCTACAGTGTAGATAGTAATTAAACTGAAATGGACTTCTTCAGTTATCATTGAAGGTATTCATTGAAGGTTTCAGTCTGATTAACATTACATAAAAAAATAGGTTGAATATTATTAGGATTGTGAATGTATCTGAACTATTTCTAACAATGCCTTTTCCTTGTTAACAGCGTGAGTGCATCTCAGTACACGTTGGACAAGCCGGAGTCCAGATTGGTAATGCCTGCTGGGAATTATACTGCCTTGAGCATGGAATCCAGCCTGATGGCCAGATGCCCACAGACAAGACCGTGGGTGGTGGTGATGACTCCTTCAACACCTTCTTCAGCGAGACCGGTGCCGGCAAGCACGTCCCCAGGGCTGTGTTTGTAGACTTGGAACCCACTGTAGTTGGTAAGTGTTCAAGATTTGCTGAACCAATCAAAACCATGAATAATATTTTTATTTATGCATTGTATAATGCATGATACATTTGAACGATAATAACAAAATCTTTTATTTTTTGCCAACAGATGAGGTCCGCACTGGCACATACAGACAGTTGTTTCATCCAGAACAACTTATCACTGGTAAGGAAGATGCGGCCAACAACTACGCGCGTGGTCACTACACCATCGGCAAGGAAATCGTAGACCTAGTCCTCGACCGCATCCGTAAGCTCGCCGACCAGTGCACCGGTCTCCAGGGCTTCCTTATCTTCCACTCCTTCGGTGGAGGTACCGGATCTGGTTTCACTTCCCTCCTGATGGAGCGACTCTCCGTGGACTACGGCAAGAAGTCCAAGCTGGAGTTCGCCATCTACCCGGCGCCTCAGGTGTCCACCGCTGTCGTGGAGCCCTACAACTCTATCCTCACCACCCACACCACCCTTGAGCACTCTGACTGCGCCTTCATGGTCGACAATGAGGCCATCTACGACATCTGCCGCCGCAACCTCGACATCGAGCGCCCCACGTACACCAACCTGAACCGTCTCATCGGGCAGATCGTGTCCTCCATCACGGCCTCCCTGCGCTTCGACGGCGCCCTCAACGTCGACCTTACCGAGTTCCAGACCAACTTGGTGCCCTATCCCCGTATCCACTTCCCTCTGGTCACGTACGCCCCAGTCATCTCTGCCGAGAAGGCGTACCACGAGCAGCTGTCGGTGGCTGAAATCACCAACGCTTGCTTCGAGCCCGCCAACCAGATGGTCAAGTGCGACCCTCGTCACGGCAAGTACATGGCTTGCTGCATGTTGTACCGTGGTGACGTCGTGCCCAAGGACGTGAACGCCGCCATCGCCACCATCAAGACCAAGCGTACCATCCAGTTCGTCGACTGGTGTCCCACTGGTTTCAAGGTCGGCATCAACTACCAGCCCCCGACCGTAGTGCCCGGCGGAGACTTGGCTAAGGTGCAGCGTGCCGTGTGCATGTTGTCCAACACCACCGCCATCGCCGAGGCCTGGGCTCGCCTGGACCACAAGTTCGACCTTATGTACGCCAAGCGCGCCTTCGTACACTGGTACGTCGGTGAGGGTATGGAGGAGGGAGAGTTCTCCGAGGCCCGTGAGGACTTGGCCGCCCTCGAGAAGGACTACGAAGAGGTTGGCATGGACTCCGCCGAGGGTGAGGGTGAGGGAGCCGAGGAATACTAAGTTCCTGAACTTGTCACTAAGCACTCGCACCGATACATTCCCCGGTGAAATGAAATAAACAAAAAATTATATTGAAACTATTCTGTTGTTTGATTTCCTATTTGATACTAAATAATTACAAGAATATTACATACCTACTTAATTAATAACTATATAGATACATACACGAATAATACAAACGTCATCTAACCACCAAGGCATTGACATTGAATAAGTCAATGCTGTAACACATCGCAGTTATCGTTATCAGAGCCTATCATCACTTCGCACACTCACGGACTTCGTAGTCTGAGAGTGCCCTCATTTCTTTAGTTAGATAAACGGGTGTAACTTTGAGGACCCTAGGTACACTGTAAAATACCCAGTGAAGTGTGAGTAAATAAAATTACCTATAACATTCGATTCATCTAAGTGTTTTATCCTGTGTGTAAGCATAAGCACATGAAAAATGTCGCCTACCTAATTATTTTTTTAAAACGCCCCACATTTGGATTTTCTCCTGTGTCGTTCGTGGGTGCGTTTACAAACATACAAGTTCACATACACAATGACACCCAGACCCGAAATAACAATTTGTGGATCACAGTAATTAGGTATCACATACCAGCAAACGTGAATCCTAAAGCACATAATAATTTGGTAGATACCTATCGAGAGAGATGTCGGATCAGTTGCCGTAGATGAAACCAGATGTTAGATGTAATCTAGGCGACACGAAACCCGCTTCGTGTACATATTTTATGAATTTAACTTTATTAGTAGCCTTCTAACCCTCCTTCTCGACTATCTATCAAGAGGTACCTAGAAGGAGACTATAATTATCATGTACGTACCTACCCTATTTGTAAATGTAATTCCAGAAACACGAACGTGTTGTTTACCTCTATTTCGCAGTGGTAAACAATCTACACATACTTAATTTGTGAAATTATGATTTAATTTACGTCCCTTCTTAAGTTTTTGTGTAGTAAAACTATTGAAGTTACAGAATACAGACCTACAATAGAAGAGGTCAGCAACTTAAATGCCTAAGATTCAGTAACTGGATCTGCATGGGAGAATCTTGTGAAGGAACTAGACACGGAATTGGCTAATTTTTAATTTACTTTATTACAGAATACTAGACAGGCAGGTAGACTAGACATGACTTTGCCAAATACCGTTAAAAATAAACATAATAAGTAACGTAAAAAGCAGATAATAATATATAAGTAATATACTAATAACAAAACTAGGCTACTGTTAAGAAATGGAATCTTCGGCACGTGCGTATCTTAGTTGTTCTCAGCAACAAAAATTTCCAAGCTATCAATAAAAAAATTGTCAACCTACACACAATTTTGATTGAAGGTCTAACAAGTTGACGTAATTTCATATAACGCGAACAAGATTGAAAGTAATTGGTCCAAGAACGTATAACTTGTCATGAGGTATGTTAGTAGGCGCTAGGCGTTGTGCGGTGACATCATTGCATTGCCGTATAAGGCGATGACTGAGTTGAAGCATTCTTGAGGCTATCTCAGTGACCTTATACGGTCCATGTGTGTGTGTATTGTCCGAACGACTTTGCATGTGTTCATGTAGGTAATATATTTATGATTTATGTGTCAAGATATTATTATGTATGAATACGAATGAATTCAGGTGAATATGTCAATATGAAGGTTTTCAGTACTGCCGTGTTTCCTTGGTGACGGCGATGAAGTGATGGAACGGGTGGCTACCGTCCACGGGGACACAGGGTCGATTATTGAGGTGGATAAAGTATTATTTTCTGGGTCGTTTGATATTTGATCAGAGGATTTTTATCTTCTCAGTGTAATCTTAATTTGTAAAAAACAGAGATTAGATCGAACTTGTGGGGCAGAGCTCTAAGAGTAGATAAACATATGTTACACACCTACAATTAGAGGTATAATGTCATAGTTTATACACCGAAAGTATACCTACCTTATGGTACCTAACAGTACTTAAGTCAGGCAATGCGCCGAACAATTTGCTTTGGTCGACATTTTCAAGCACGTTTTTGTTTGGTTCACTGTTCATAGAAAACGATGTTATAGGTACCTAGTTATAAGATTTGTATTCAACAACTAGCTGACCCGGCAAACTTCGTAACACCTCTAAAAAGGCCCGAATGAATAGGTTGCTTATGGGACGACGTGCTTCATCGTAGACCGCATCATCGCTTACCATCCGCAGCTGTAGCCAAATGCCATTTAGCGCTTGTCTACATGTAGAATAGAAAACCAAATTTTATGGAATTGACGTAAATTTTGACACTTGTCAGTGTCATCCCCGTACATTTTGATTTCTACTCTCTCTGTACTTCTGTAGACAAGCGCTAAAGTGGCGTTTGGCTAAAGGCCTTGGGCCTTTGGCTACAACGGCAGCCGAGATAGTAGTCAAACGTCGGCCTATCAAATATAAAAAAATCTCACCTTTTTAACCTTCCCTGGACTTCCACAAATTATTAAATACCAAAATTAGCGAAATCGATGCAACCGTTTTCAAGTGTTAGCGAGGCTAACGAACAGCAATTCATTTTTATAATATAGAATCTTAGTTTTATTAGTCACCTAGCTTAATAATAGGTATCTACAACTAGTAACATTGATAGGTTTCCTGCAAATTACCCACGCCTAAATCAGGGATCGCAAAACGCCTACAAAGTCCAATCAGAATAAAATTCAATCTTGATCTTGAAAAAAAGACTGCCTCGTTGGCCGAATGGTCGATCTTCAATTGAGACTGCCGGGCAAGGGGTCTCGGGTTCGATTCCCGGGTTGGGCAATGTATTACTGGGTTTTTAAAAAAATTCTGAGTAGTAGCACGGAGTCTGGAACTGTGCCCGGTATATGGCAATAGGCTCACCCCCTATTACATGGGACTCATAACATAAATAGTGAAAAGTGGGTGTTACATTGTACAGTGCTATAATCTGCACCTCTGCCTACCCCTTTGAGGATAAACGGCGTGATGTTATGTTATGTTATGTTAATATTCAATCTTGCAAAATAAAATCTTGAATAAACTTCAAATCTTGTTAGAATGAGTAAGTCCATCTGAGTTATAAGGAAGCTGTGTAAGTATCTATTTAAAGAATACCGTGGAGGTTGCGATGGTTCAGTGAACCAAACAGTTAATTTTAACTCTGTGCGTGATCTTTTCCAGTCGCGATGCTATGCTTTGATCGTTTTATTAGTTCAACTAGATTGTTGGATCTACGTAAATTGAAGGAATTTGTTAAAAAATCACGAGGAGAACTTTTCTTGTTCTGTGAAATTGTCAGGTGTTAACTTTGGCATTTAGTCTACGTGTAGGTTGCTAGGTAGATTAATTAAACCGCATCAAAATCGGTTCAGCCTATCGCGAGATAATTGCGAACAAACGTATTTACATACTTTCTATTGTAAGAAAAATTTAAGAAGATATTCGTTTTTAAGTGTTTGTACTTAGTATGAAGACAAGTGACATTTAGAAAAGGGGAATTAAAGAAGGTGTTTCAAACTTAACATCAATAAGATGGATTACCTACACGAGCCTATGTCTGTAATTACATATCCAGTAATATTATACTACCTAAATATTATATTTCTATTCGATATCACATTACTTATAGTATATCAAATTTATAGAGGAGGATATTGTAGAGGTATAAGCGCAAAGTATAAAACAATGCTACGTGCTTACATGCGATTGTTTGTTGTATGTACACATGTGTTTGAACAAATGGTCAGTGGGTCGTCTTAGGGGCAAGGAGTTAAAACTAAGAAAAATTTTCATCAAAAATGTAAATTCTTATAAATGGTTAGTTTTTCATTTCCATCGCTTAGTATACCTAATAATAGAGCGAAAATCATCTGGACATCTTTTGTCTAGGACTTCAGGTTCGCCTGTAAATGAGCTCTAAATGTCAGTTGGCGGAAACCGCTTTTCAGCACTCGGCGGCCGCTGCCGCGACACCGCTCGCTTTGCTCGCTCGCCTCGCGCCTTGTGAGGGTCACAGTTCTAACCTAACCTAACCAAATGTGTCGGGGTGCCTAAAAAGTGTTTTTACACACTCCCCCAACTGACCTTTAGAGCTCATTTTCAGGCGAACCTGAAGCCCTAGATAAAAAGTGCCCTGATGATATTCACCTTATCTTTAGGTATACTATAAGATAGAAATGAAGAACCAGCCGCTTATAAGAATTCTCATTTTTGATGAAACAAATTCTAAGTCCTCGCGCCATAGCGCCCCTAAGGCTACACTCTAACCGAGCAAAATAGTGAAATATGATTTGATTTAACTTAATGACTGTTGAAGACTGTTATTAATTGTCGACTTCGTCCGCGTAGAGTATGATTCCTGTTTTATCCCATGAGAGCATTTAATTGGGATGAAAGTATCCTATCACCTAAAACCGCATATACCCTGCCTGTATACCATATCAAACTCCGTTCAGTAGTTTCAGCGTGATTGTTGAACATCCAAACAGAGAAACTTTCACGGATAAAGGTTGGCATAATAAAAATAATAATCACCACCCTACCTCGATGGAGATGGATTGGAGATTTCAACCTTATAACTAGAAATTATAAGTCAAGTTTCCTCACGATGTTTACCTTGTGGCGTCCCACTATCAGTAGGTATACATGCATAGTAGTGCTGGTAGTGCATTAGGACCCACTATTAGTATTGTGACTAAAAAATTGATATTGTTTATGGTCGCCATTGACCGTCTGTGGATTTAATTTTAACTCTGTGACTCTTTCAGCGGTTACATTTTTCATGGACAAGTTGATTACAAGTTTTGCCATTAAAAACGAACACGAATTTTATGTAAAAGTCTGCCTCTAAATTACTCGGCGCACAACGCCAAAATCTAATTGGGCCTCCGGTAACCCCACTCATAAGACGAAACACAACGCGAGCGTTGTTTTACGTCGATTTTCTGTGAAGCCGTGGTATTGCTCCGGTCGAGCCGGCCCATTCGTGCCGAAGCATGACTGTTCCACACTTGGTCCCCCTTTTTTTGAAGTCGGTAAAAATATCACATTGGTTCATGCCAGGTTTCGGACCCGCGTGCATGAGAAGCGGGCGCGTTTATGTTTGGGGTCTCTACAACACATCATTTTATTATCATCATCATCATCATCATACAAGCTACAAGAAGTACACTGCTGAACATTATTTACTTACTATATGAAAAATGCTGCCATCTTATTCTTGCACGAAGGTATCTATTTGGAAGAGAAGAGATGGCGATATAATGAAGTTTGTTTACGAATATAGAAGATAGGTAATATAAATAGAATAGCCACGTGTGGTCAATCTGGCAATATTCCAGTTTGGCTAAACCGATTTTGATGCAGTTTTCAGAAAAGAGTGTGTTACATTTAGGAGGAAGTTTTAGTAGGTACCTATACCTATTTGTTTTTTCAAACATAGTTTACGCAAGAATTATTGTGTTGAATATAGCATTTAACAAGGAAGGTTATAGGATAAAACATCCCGCTACGGTCGATAGGAAACCCAGTAGCGAGTGAAGCAGCCCGAGGGTAACTAGTTCACAATAAGACAAAGGTTGTAGTATGATACAGTATGTTTATTTTTCGTTGATAATATCAACTAAACAAAAATACATTCGCGTCACAAATACAGCGCATTTTCTTCACTTCTATGAACATAAATAAATATCATTCGTTATGTTATAACTATAAGCATGAAACTCGTATTTAGAAGATTTCTGACATTTTCAGTATAAAGACGTGCTATATCGTAGACCGCATAGTCTCTCATCACCAGGCGAGATAGTGGTCAAACGTCAGCCCAAGAAATATATAAAAAAAAGTAATATAAGTAAGGCCATAACATAACATCACGCCTTTTATTCCCGAAGGGGTAGTCAGAGGTGCACATTACGGCACTTAATGCCACTGTGCAATGTAACACCCACTTTTCACTATTTATGTTATGAGTCCCATGTAATAGGTGGTGAGTCTATTGCCATATACCAACTGGGCACATTTCCAGACTCCGTGCTACTACTGAGATTTTTTTAAAACCCAGTAATACTTTGCCTGACCCGGCAATCGAACAGAGTTTCATGCTTTCATAATAAAAAATACTGAACAATTTTACACAAAAACGTAATTTACATACATATGGACTATGAAACAATTTACACAATCTTTGTATGGCCATTGATAAATATAGATATATCTTTCTCTTTTTATCTTATCTTATACTCTTATACTATATTATATAAAGCGGAAGAGTTTGTATTTTTTGTTTGTTTGTTTGAACGCGCATTAGCGCGTTCAAACTTGTAGTTACGGAGATTACTCCGTAACTACAAGTCTGTTTCGAATAATTATTTTTGTGTTGGATAGCGCATTTATCGAGGATGGCTATAGGTTATAAATCATTACGCTACGACTAATAGGAGCTGAGCAGAGCGTGTGAAACCGCGCGGAAGTAGCTAGTTATTTTTATATACATCCCACCCGGATTGTATCGTGCGGAATGAGGGGCTACTGTGTTTTACTCGGCAGATAGCGCAAAAAGAGATTTATTAGTCCAATCACTGCAGCTATAAAATATTGGACGTTTTAGTTGGAGAACAAAGATCACATTAGCGCCATTATGAGCAAAAAAAAAATCATTGAATTGAATTTGAATAGAAACCCTCTTTGAATTGGGTACTTGCCAACTAGTTAAATTCAATACTTTTTTCGAACTGTCAAAAACGACAGTTTTCTATGAATTTTGTATGAGATTGTGTATTATGACGTCACGTTTTTTAGCGCCAAACAGCGTACTTATTTCGTAAAAATATTAAAATTAAGTTGTTCATAAAATTAATTAATGAAAATTTGTTTTTTTTTATTATTTTATTGTAGGTACTGGACAGTCGAAATAGTTTATTTTTGACTATGGAAAGTACACAATTGTCTGCAAAAAAGAGCTATTCGCAAAAGCTCTCTGCAACAACTTACCAAAGATGACCATTAATTCAAATGAATAAATATACCTGCCTCCATCAATGGTGATACAAAATTTTGACATATCTATTTAAGAACTATAATTATGAATTACAAAATTATATTAATATATATAAAAAGCAATTACACTTGAAAAACTGGAAGATTGCTTAAGGATCAACACAAAATTATCCTGAGCGGGTATTATTAAGCAATTTCTTTTATTTCTAGGTTTATCTTATAATTATTATTACTAATTATGGTACAATAAAATTACAACTTACATGAGGGTTCGGAAGAGAGCTACCAACGGTAAGTAGGTACCAATGTGATTTGACTTTCTGTGATGTACTTTCTAAGATTATCTAAACACCACTGACAAACGGCGAATGAAAACATTGTGAGGAAATCTGGGCTTATAGTTTCTATTAATTATTATAAGTTCGGAAGCGCCAACCCGCTTTAGGTAAGCGTGGTGATTAATCCTCATACCTCAGTGAAGAAGAGGCTTTTGCTCAGCAGTGGGCAGTTATAGTGATACTCTTAAGTGATAATGCAGGTCCAACAGGAAACCCCTTTTTGATATCTGTTATAATAGTTGTCTGGTGAAGTTCTAGGTTCTAGTCGGGTACTGGGAAATAGTGTTCAACATTTTATGTCTAGAAAATAAATATCAAGAAGAGAGAAAATGTAAGATCAAGTTAAACACTGACAATTAGTACTTACTTATATTTATGAAATGTATTTAATGTATTGAAAATTGTTTTTAGAAACGCATGGAAAGAGTTATATTATAAAAGTTTTTTTTTAGATTCTAGCTTATTTTTTAATTCTTGCAGCATAACATCACGCCTTTTATACTCGAAGGGGTGCACTTAATGCTATGGTACAATATAACACCCACTTTTCACTATTTATGTTGAGTCCCATGTAATAGGGGTTGAGCCTTCCCGCCTCACCCAGGCGGGAGAAGTCATTCGATGATTTTCCACCCTTAAAACAAAAAGTCTTATATATATTTGATTTTAGGTGTTGTAATGATACGGAATATGGTTTATTTATTGAAATAGAAGTTAATCTTATACTATTATAAAAAGCGAAAGAGTTTGTTTGTATGAACGCGCTAATCTCTGTAACTACAAGTCTGATTTGAATAATTATTTTTGTGTTGGATAGCGCATTTATCGAGGATGGCTATAGGCTATAAAACATCACGCTACGACCAATAGGAGCTGAGCAGTGCGTGTGAAACCGCGTGGAAGTAGCTAGTTTTAATAATATTTGTACAGATAAGGAAGAGATTTAAATAAAGGTATATTTTATTGTTACCTTATATTTCACTCAGCGTATGATTTCAGTTAATAACTATAAAAACTATTTAAGGGAATAATTTAGACTACAATTAATTTCATAATAGCATTTATATTTAAAAAGTCAATTTATACAAAATTTACTTTAAATAAATAGCTAAATCCACTAGCGCCATTGTCAGAAATCATAAATTATCTGAATTCATCTTGTCTATGCCTTATTGACTATGGCAAGTATCAAATTCTACTTATCATTTAAACCATCTCAGGATAATTTTGAGTTAGTTATAAAGCTAAAAACATATGGCTATTGATAAATCTGTTAGGACTTGACTGAGTTAAACTAAAAATATGGTTTCTATCGCAGTTGCTCTGGCGCTCGCCGCAGACGCATACTCGTTCGCGACAGAGCGCTAATGTCGCTTTGACATTGCTTGCCACGTTCGCGTCCTTAACCTCTCGCGTGTTTCTCGTACACACGGGTATACGAGAAACGCGCACCGATTGGATATTTTTTCTGTGACGTATATTTTGAAGTTTGCAACCCGTTCTTTATTTGATTGAAAAGAATAGTTAATTCGCATTTCTATTAAAATATTTACCCGTGTGTACTAGAACGCGCGTTTACTCGTGTGTACGAGAGGCGCGCGAGAGGTTAATGCTTTGTTTTCGTAGAGAGTAGAGACACTGACAGATGTACGACTCTGTGGACACATACCTGCCCATCATGATGTCAAACCGAAATTGGTGCAGTGTAACAGAGTCGTAAGAGACAGTGAAAACAATATTTTCAATTTAAGTTAGTCAATTGTTGAATATTAACATTTTTAAGCTAAGTTACTATCAACATTGCACGTATTACTTTGTTTATAACATAACATCACGCCTTTTATCCCCGAAGGGTAGGCAGAGGTGTACATTATGCAACTATACAATGTAACACTCACTTTTCACTATTTATGATATGAGTCCCATGTAATAGGGAGTGAGCCTATTGCCATATACCGGGCACAATTCCAGACTCCGTGCTACAACTGTGCAAACCCAGTAATACTTTGCCCGACCCGGGAATCGAACCCGAGACCCCTTGCCGGGCAGTCGCACTTGCGACCACTCGGCCAATGAGGCAGTCTCAGTCAGTACTTTGTTTATATTACTACTTATATGTGACATATTAAATTATTTAATATATTTTCGGCGTGCTCACATAACTGTTTGATGAAGAACTCGACTAGTTTCAAGCCAAGCTAGAGTCTCATATTCATTAATAGCATTTCACGACACACGACGTGGTTACTGTCGCGCTACTACGATTTTCTCGTCAAACAGTATACACTCGGAAAACAATAATTAATCAAGAAGTACTTGTTTATATTTTATACGGTAATATAAAATATTATATGATATGCTCTGAAGGTTCAATATAATATAATAATATAATATTCAGGCATAAGACAAATTAACAGTTACAATATAACGACATAATCGAAGTCATTGTTGACAAAATAAAGCCAAAACATTTATTTTCTTCAAGTTAATGCCTTGTTTAAACACTATTTAGGTTCTAGATATTTAATGATGGCTTCCTTATTCTATATTTACTTGTCGATATTGTCTTATTTTTAGCATTATGAAGTGCCGCAAGAATCTATTAGCTGCTTTGGATATGTTTTAATATAAGCGATAACATCACACCTATTTTTAGTGAAAGGGTAGTCAGGGGTGTGCATATAATATATATATACATGTATATATACAGGGTGTAAACAGGACCCTCCTGAAAAATATTGGTGATGGTAAAAAAACAACTTTTTTTTCATAAAAGTAAAGAATTAAATGTTTATTTTATGTACTAACTAGCGACCAGTCCCGGCTTCGTACGGATGCAATATGCATGTATTATACACATAAACCTTCCTTAAGAATCGAATCACTCTATTTCATAAAAAACCGCATTTAAAACACGTTGCGTAGCTTTAAAGATCTAAGCATAAATAGGAACAGACAGGCGACTTAGTTTTATACTATGTAGTAATATAATCAACTGCTCAAGGCTGGTAACACGGTGGATAACACGTAAATAAAAACGATTCAAATTGTAACAACTATTCTTTTTGTCAGCGGTTTTTGTGAGCGGTCCGTTTACACTCTGTATACAAGTGTTGTTTTAGAGCCGCGTCATTTTCAAGGAGGTAACTCAGCTATCGCTTCTGAGTCCGAATCAATAAAAAAAATCTTTTTCTGTAAATTACGGAAATCCGTAAGTGCGAACTACACGCCGCCGTCTTGTAACTAGCTTTATAACGCGGCTTAACAGCACAAACTCAAACGCGTAATTGATATTATTCCTAATTCCATAAAACTCCAATAATAACCATTGCTGTCGCTTATTCTGAAATACTGTCGAACTTAAACGATTTATTATAGCCGTATTTTTAACTATTGGCCCGAAACTTTCTCTTACATTGAATCTTTTTGACTTCTGTGACATGCCCCCGAGAAATGACACGGTTTCAAAACTACTCCTTGTATATGTATGTGTATAATTGTATATACAGGGTGTAAACGCAACCCTCCTGAAAAATGATGGTAATGGTAAAAAACAAGGTTTATTGTCATAAAAGTAAAGAATTAAATGTTTCTTTTATGTACTAATAGTTGTAATCGACTGCTCAAGGCTGATATTGCATGAATAACATGAATACAAAAACGATTGAAGTCGTAACAACTATATTTTTGTCAGCGGGTTTCGTGAGCGGTCCGTTTACAACCTGTATATATTTGAAACTCATCCGTTACTGACTAACAACAACTGACAACGCACCGCGCGAACAACTAGACCTAGAAAGCTGAAACTTGTCATGTATGTTCGTGGTCCGTGCAGAGAAGCACTAAGAACACCATAAATTGGGTACGAAGTCACTGGCTGGGTACTAATGTATATTATGAGACTACTTCGGTAATCACCTCTGACGTGGTTATTATTTATACTATAACACAAGTTCTTATTTTAATCTTTATCGCGCATTAGTAACTAGTTCTTGTTTTAGTAATTATTTTAATTATATTGCAATTTTATATTATCAATGAAACTCAGTTTCATATATACAAATTATCATATAAGTAAATATTATACATATTGGCCGATATATTAGAGGAATGCTTATATCGTTTTTAACACAGTTTTTTAATGTAACATCCATATTTGGCCAGTATGTTACAACTCCCATGCATGAGGGACATATGAAAATAAAAAATAAAATGTTAATAAAATAATTTCGTTTCTTTTTTATGTAATAAAATGATGTTTAGTCGACATGTTATATTACAAAAACAAACATTTCGCTCTTCAAACGAGAGTGTATATTATTTCATTTTGAATATAAGATGAGAAAATTTCCCAACATTGGAAATATTATAGAAATCACTAAATTATGCTTTCCTTTTACTATATTAGAAAAACGATAAACATGAGATGTTTTTACGTTGCCAAAACTGTAATATAGCATTTCGACTCAACATACATATCTCTATCTATAAAATTTAACTATCTAACAAAAACTTATTGGAAACAGCACTAATTTATATATTATATTAAATAACTATTTAATGTTATTTCATACAGTTCTCTTTATGTTCTATACATATAGTTAGAGTTTGCAGCGCCACCTATGTCCGCGCCTCGACGACTTCGCTTGAGTTGTGAGGTCACTGAAAAATATATTTTTAGTCAGGATTAGAAAATGTGTTTTACCAAAACATTGTTTTATTAAACTGATCTTTTTGTAACTGGCCGATTTTGCATATACGATGTAATGAACGTACCGTCGGGGGCGTGCTGGGCTGCGCTAGACGTGCATGGTGTAGAGGCGGCGCGTGTGGCTGCGCTATAGCTGCGCCGGCGCACGCAGCAGCGCCTCGTACTGCAGCAGCGCCTCGCGCAGCGCGCCGCCGCCGCCCGCGCGCCCGCCCGCCGCCAGCACCACCAGCGCGGGGTACAGGCCTGCCACACGTTGCCTTCCTTACTTTAACAGGAACTAAAGACACCCTACCGGAGGATTTCAACTATTCAAATAATGAGTGGGTCAGGAAAATAAAGTCGTAATTACCTATTAACTTCTGCCAGGCGACGGCGTCTACTTTCCCTGGCGGTGCCTTCTTCATAGAGTCGGTGAGGGTCGCCACTGCCTTCAGCACGAACGATATCTCAGACAGCTGGTGCCTGTGACGTAAGCATTTACAAAAATACTACATTTATTATAAATTGAATGAGTTAAGCGTGGGCTCGCCATGCTTCGTGAGTAGTGTGGCGTGTGTACAGGCTTCACAGTACGCCGGCGTGACACTATCACGAGAACGTGACATGAATAACGTTCGTGTAGACCTAATCGTCCCACCCAAATCCCTAAAGTTTATAAAGGTCAGCAACGCACTTGTATCTCCGCTGGTGTTACGGGTGCTATTGGCAGCGCTGATTGCTGACCATCAGGTGATCTATTTGCTCATTTGCGGAGGGCAAATATATATATTCCATTAAAACCATCACAAAAAACATCATACCTGAAATAACAATATAAAACATGGGAGATTTTCATCCGCATTTCATAGTACCTATAGTCAGAATTTTAATTAGATTCCAGATTTGACAATAGCTACTGTCATTTTGTGAAATAATGATACCACATATAATAGTGTAGTGATGAACGCAAAAATTGATAAACAATCAGTGTGTGTGTTTTATAATAAATGTTACAGAAAGTGACAGAATAGCGATAGCGATGACGGCGACAATTTATACAATAACTTATTACCATAATACATCTATCTGTTTCATGTTCCTTCAAGATTACATTTTTTATTTATTTCACGCACAATTATAAAAGAAAAGTCTCAGATCGTTAATTAATCGTCAAAACTAAGTTACATAACATGCTATGTTATGTAACTAAATTATCGGTTCAGAAATATTTAATTTACTGATATACTTAGTTTATGGGAGTCAAGTTATAAACGAGAAGAATCGATCCAGAAATATTGCATTTCCATATCGAATAATTTCGCAACGTCACTATTTAGTACTTGTCATAACGTTGCAACACTGAAATTGTCAAATCTGGAATCGAATTAAAATTCCAAGTATAAGGTTTATTTTAAATTGATTTATTCTCAGTATCGTCTGAATATACTCAGTGAAGATTCGAATGGAGAACAATGAGTAAAAACTCCATCGTTATGGAGTTTTCATACCTAATAACTTAATGCAACAAAGATGAAGAGTTTGTTTGCTTCAATTTGAATATTTTCTTTGTGTTGGGTAGTCCATTTATAGGGGAAGGCTGTAGGCCATAAAACATTAAGCAATAATGAATAGGAGCCGAGCAGAGCGGGTAAAACCGCGCAGCTAGTTCACAATATTCCTGATGGAAGAGTGTTATCCGCAAGTGTTGATGGTGATGATGGTCCATGGTACTGACCTGGGCAGTGGCTCGGTGTTATCCTCGTCTTGTGTGTATTTTGATATAACCTCGTGGAACCTGTCTAATAGGGCCACTATCGCTAAAGGATCTGCGTCATCTGAAGCAAACATTTACATTTATTACAAAAATGATTAAGTTGTATACCATTTTCTATGAATTTTGTACAAGATAACAAATTAAGCTAAGGATACACAAAGGACAAATGTCCCAAGACAGGTATCAGCGGCATGTCGAGCGAAGCCGGCCGACGTCGCCTGACAACTAATACATACATGTCGACCAAAGTCCGGCAACGTCACGCTATTTCACCCAGCGTCGTTGGCGACTGTCGCAGGACATTTGTCCTGTGTAATAATACTATTTGTTTACATTTGCTTAAAATATTACAAGTTAATCAACAAATAAATGAAAGGAAGTATGATTCGATGATTTCAATCAGTGGACCAATGTAGATAAGAAAGTCTGAAGATGGACAAATATACGAACGTGTCGTTGCGTACTTACCTTCAACTCCAGCAAAAGAGTCGATATCTTCAAGCATGGAGTATTGCAGTAGAGTCTCGAAACATGTTCGCGCGAACTCTTCTCTCTCTTTCAATTCTTGTTCGTTTTCTGTTACATGAAATACATATACAAATAAATAAATAAATACTAACGAGAAATCATGATGGATTACATTTTAAACAATTTCAAATGTTCCTTTTTCTTGTCTCCAAGCCCACAAGCGAGCCGGGGGGGGAGGCGGGGGGGCGCGCAGTGCTACTGTACTTACGTATGGGTTGCGAGGGCTGCGTGTGTAGCGAGCCGGCGCGGACGAGCGCCAGCAGTGGGCGGAGGTGTGTGGGGGGGAGGCGGGGGCGGGCGCGCAGTGCCTGCTCCCTCAGTGCCAGTACGAGCTGCCTGGCTGCGCGGCCGCCGCCCACGCTGCAGGGCAATATGTTCACATTATTTACTGAGCCCTACTGTTTACGTAACACATATTGTCTGCGTAAGCTGCATGTCAAACTTTCATAACGACAAATTCGAACTTACGATTCAAAGTCAAAGCATTTGTTTTAACTAAACCATAATCTGTGTTTTTTAAACGTCTACAAACAAATAAACTAAAGTTAATCAGTTTGTCCGACTGGATTGTGAGCCAAATGCTTGAATTGTGCGTAAAACGAGATATTTTTCTGAAGCAATGATTTCAGATTTTCAGTAAACAGGGGCCTTAGTACGAGTTTGTCTTACGTTCAAAGTAATTGAAACGAGTACACGTTCGGCGCTCTGATTGGCCGGCTACAACGAACCAACCAATCAGAGCGCTAAACGTTTCGCTTATTTTAATCGTACACAACACACTCGTACTAAGGCCTCAGATATAAGTACTCACGGTGGTTCGAAGAGGAATGTCTCTAATACTTTGGGTAGGGTCTCCCAGAACTCTTTGTATGCGTCTGGGTCTTCTCTAGCTAACGGCAACCCTGTGTTTAATACCTGTAGAGAGTTTAATCTTACATGTCAACCAATTTTAATAATGAAATAAATTACATTTAAAACCTTAAATATCTTCTTTTCAAATTACTTGAATAATGTAGAGGTACTAAAACTTATACTAAGTGTAATCTATACTTTTCAAGGAAGTTCTCAATTCGATTGTATTTTTTTTTATGTCTGTTACTCGATTACTCGAAGGCACCTTGACCGATTTCAAAAAATATTTTTTTTATTTGACTAGGCTTGTCATTTGGTCCCATTGTCATCAAGTAAGGATCCGATAATGGAATCCCAGGGAAACCTACGGGAACTTTTAAAAATTATAGGGGCAACTAGGATTTTTTATTTTTTCATTAAGTATTTAAAACTACTATAATCTGATGAGGGTCTGGAGACGATCTGATGATGCAGCTGAGAGCCAGTTGAGGGAACTCCTCAACGGTGAACAGTAGCCACCTTGTGTTAGGGTTTAATTAATTTGTATTGATGAGGACTTTACACCTAGGGGTGGTGTGGTTGTCAATAAGGGTCTGATGATGAAGTTCTACGATAGTTGAGGGAACTCCTCAATAGTGATCAGTACCTACCTTGTGTTTGGGTTTAATTAATTTGTATTGATGAGAACTTTACACCTAGGTGTGGTGTGGTTGTCAATAAGGGTCTGATGATGAAGTTCTACGATAGTTGAGGGAACTCCTCAATAGTGATCAGTACCTACCTTGTGTTTGATTAATTTGTATTGATGAGAACTTTACACGTAGGTGTGGTGTGGTTGTCAATAAGGGTCTGAAGTAGTACGATAGTTGAGGGAACTCCTCAACGGTTAACAGTACCTACCCTGTGTTTAGGTTTGATCATTTATATTTTAAGTGTTTACTACGATAAGGTCTATATCAGTTTGTTTGGTGAAATAAAACTTTTAATACGTCTTTACGCAATAAATATTGCACACTGCTTTCTTTATAATTTATTCTAGATGATTGGACTATATGAACATAATTTCAATGTGTGTAAAGTAGGGCTGTGTGCGTGAAGTGTTGCACTAACCTAATGAACTTAATCTATTTAGACAGTAAGGACTTTACATCTAGAAGGGGTGTGATTGTCATTAAAGGTCCAATGATGAAGTAGTATGTATGACAGTTGAGAGAACTAACTACTCAATGGTTAACAGTAGCTACCTGGTGTTTGAGCTTGAATAATTTGTATTGACGAAAACTTTGCACCCATGTGGGTTGTACATAATATAATGTATTCTAGTAAAAAACTAAAAAGTATAAAAAAAAATTGCATATAAAAAAACCGACTTCAAAAAACAAAAATAAACAATAAGTAAAAACTAAAAAGCAAAAAATAACTATTATTGGTCATATGTACTTAAAGCTTACACACCCACTGGTAGGTTAGAAGTCGGTGCCACAAACCCATAACAAAATATAACTTAGGTAATGGTCACATCAAAATTGAAATTGTAAACAGCTTAATAATTTTAGGTATCTATTAAGGTTTTATTTAATAATTTTGTGTAAAACTTGTGGCACCGACTTCTCACCTACTAGTTTTAGTTTTTACTTTTCGTTTATTTTTGTTTTTTAACTTTTTTCAGTTAGCGTTAGTCAGAAAATCGGTTCAGCCAATCGCGAGATAATCGAGCGTAATACATACATACATACAAGTCAAACTGAGAACCTCCTATTTTTTTAAGTCGGTTAAATAAAAGATACTGCATTCTTTAAAGGCATCGAAAATCGCATTCTTTATGCTATCCTATGCTATCTGTATTGGTAAACTTAGAAAAGTCGTAGAAGACAAGTTGTCGTTTATGATGCGATTTAGGTACTGCGTTGTTGTTGGTTGTTATAAAATGAACATGTATTTAAGTGTGGGAGAGCCATGCTTCAGCACAAACGAGCCGGCTCGACCGGAGTGATACCACGACCTCACAGAAAACCGACGTGAAGCAACGCTTGCATTGTGTTTCGTCGTGTGAGTGAGGTTACCGGAGGCCCAATTACCCTTCCCTTCCCCAATCCCTGAATCCCCAACGATCCTCAAACTCCTAATCCCCAAATGGCCGGTAAGGCACTTGTAACGCCTCTGGTGTTCCAGATGTCCATGGGCGACGCCAAATGCTTTCCATCAGGTGATCCGTCTGCTCGTTTACCGGCTTATGCCATAAAAAAATGTATACTGTATATTGATAGATACCTGTAACAACAGTGATGAGATCTGTGCGGTCTCCTCCATTTGTTCAGCCGTCTTCCGTCGTTTGTCCTGACCGAAGTTCTGGACTGCAGAGTGAAGAGCCTAAGTCAAAGCAGTTCTTTTAATTTATCTACCAGCAAACAGTACTGAACGATGACCCGACGTGCGCACGCGCGTAACGATATGAGCTGACTGAGAGCGAGGCTCCATTTTGTTCCGTAGGAAGCGGTTGGAAATGTCGTTGCAGCGTCATTTTTCATATATTTTCTATGACATGCCCTTAGAGCGTTGCATCGTCGCGCGACTTTCCAACGGATTGACAGACAAGAGACGAATCGGGAGGGAGAGTGATGCGTTGCGTCGACGGACAGTATCATCATGTTTATATCTGACACGCAGCAGCGACGTCGCGCGTCGCAACACTGGTGGGGCGTATAATGCGTTGCTCAAGTGAAATCGCTCTAAACGACATGATCTGGTGTACACTTGCGCGTTATTTTGATGTATATTTCGCCGGTATATCACAATCGGCACAGATTTTAGTATGGAAGAGCCATGCTTCGGCACGAATGGGCCGGCTCGACCGGAGTGATACCACGGCCTCATAGGGAACCGACGTGAAGCAACCATTGCGTTGTGTTTCGTAGAGGTTATCGGTGGCCCAATCAACCCCCTCCCTTCCCCCCTCTCTTCCCCAATATCCCCAATCACTGAATCCCCATTGATTCTCAAACTCCTAATTCCCAAAAGGTCGGTAACACACTTGTAACGTCTCTGGTGTTCCAGGGTGATTGCTTATTACCATCAGGTGATCCGTTTGCTCGTATATCGGTTTATGCCTTAAAAAAAACATAAGCTGTGTGAAGTAAACAAGTGAGGGCTACCAGCAGTAGCGGCGGCAGCACGGGCGCGGCGGGCGCGGGCGCGGCGCGGTAGAGCGCGGCGGCGGCCGCCAGACAGCGCGGCGCGGCGCCGCAGCCCCGGCCGGCGCAGCTGCGCGCCAGCCCCGTCAGCGCCGCGAACAGCGCCACCAGCAGCTCGTGGCGCTGCAGCGCCTCCTGCGACACACTGGCTAGTGAGTCCTCGGCTACAGAGTCAGCTTAACTCTCAATTTTTTCAACCAGCAATTGATATTTCGTTTTCCTTGTTTGGAAATCATATTGTCTGCACGGTCTAAGGTCTATTTTATCCAGTAGTATCTCGCATCATATTAATTTAAATTCAAAATTGTAATTGTGTGGGCTTTATAATTGGGCACTTGCTTTAATCAAAAATAAATTATTTCGATTGTTCAGTACAATAAAATATAATTCTTTCATTAATTGATTTTGTGAATAACTTAATTTTAGTATTTATCCCGCATTTTTTTAAGAAATAAGTATGCTGTTTGACTCTAAAAGACGTGACGTCTCAATACACAATCTCGTACAAAATTCATAGAAAACGGACGTTTTTGACAGTTTGAAAAAAGTATTGAATTTGACTAGTTGGCAAGTACCCAATTGGTTCACCGATATAGTTAGTTAGAGTGGGACGTGGGGTGCGTACCTTGTGCACGATGTCGAGGCAGTGCAGCGCGTGCAGCGACACGGGCGCGGCCGACAGCGAGTCCAGCGCGCTCGCCGCCGCCGACGGCCGCGTGCTGCACACCGCCGCCAGGCACGCGCCCAGCCGCGACACGTCCGTCGCCGCGAACCTGCGCGGGCTCTACCTCTATACCGTCCTTATTGCAACTCTCCTGAGACGTACTAATTTAGTTATTATGTTTACGGCTTAATCACGTAACTGTTTGACGAGGAACTCGACTAGTTTCAGGCCATGCTAGAGGCTCATATTCATGAGCACCATTCCGCGACTCGCGACGAGGCGACAGTCGCGCTGCTACTGCAGCAGTCGGTAGTCGAGTTCTCCGTCAAACAGTTTCGTAAGTAATCCAAAAACATAATAATTAATATACCGTACTTGTCTCATTTTAGGGAGGATACCATCCGATAACTCCTCCACGTTGGAAGGCGAGAGAGAGTGTCAGACTTACTGGCTAGAAGCCATCCCGTTTCCAAATCTGCTAGTCGAGCCAGAAACCTGGCAACCCATTCAGTCTTCATTGATTCATTTAGAGATAAACTGTGTCAAGCGAGGCCCGCGCGGCTTATTGGCTGTCGAATTTATATTGCTAGTCGTCGTGATCACGTGACGAGTGCCAGTGACGGACGTGCGCAGGTTTCCGCCCTCAATATATAGATGTGTATCGCACCTTGTTGGCGCCAAATTCTTTGTTAGAACCTTATTAATGTGATTTATTCTAAATTCAAAAAAATAAATTATGAAGTTTAATATTCAATATTATACGGTCTATCTATCAACAATTATTAATTACATCTTGCATTCTCGAACACATCAAAATATTTATGTAGGATTATACACACATGATAATAGGTACTTACGTGGGTCGTATATGTTGAAAGATGAGCGGGAATATCTGCACGAGCGTGGTGAGGAAGTTCAGGGAGGGCGCGTACACCTCCACAGGCTTGCCGTCTTCTGATGCTGGGGAGAAACCAAATCTTACATCAAATATTATCAACACTAATAGTCACAAGACATCCACCGGTGCACAAAGGAATCCCCTTTAAACCTTTCCTAGGCCAAAGGCTTCCCCTTAGTCTTCGTCTTTAGTAAGGAATACTAACGCGGTGGGTCTGCGGGCGCGGCGGAGGCGATGTTGGTCCAGGCGGCCCAGGCGGTGGCCCAGACCCGCGCCTGCAGGGCCGGGTCCACGTCGGTGGCGCGCCCCGCCGCAGAGACTACTTCCTGGAACGACTTCAGCGCGCCCACTGACACCTGTACGGACATAATGATCATTATTTTTAAGGTGTCTACACTATTGCAATCGTAACGTAATAGTACTATGTAGGTACTCTGAGTAGGCAAGAAAACGTTAAACCCGGTGGTTTCTGAATGCAGTAAGTCGTATAACTTGGCCGGCCGCGGCGGCATGACAATCTCAACATGTGACGTGAACAATCAGATATTGTTGATATTATGAATAGGGTCACAGAAAAGTAACTAACGCCCGAATACTGCAAGTCTACTCTATTTTAAATTGTACTTAAATATCAAGATTAAGTCATTAGGGGAGGCTTCGAAGACGATGATGAGTAAAATAGCGTACCTCGTGACTCCTGCGCAGCGCGAAGTCGGTGATGTAGTCGAGCAGTGCCGTCCAGGACCTGGTGAAGTCTCCCACCGTGGTGAGGAGTTGGAACCGAGAGTGGAACACCCGGGACACGCCGGACAGGGTCAGAACCTATTAACAAATCATTTTTATTAAATAGTTTAATTTAGATTGCTTGTTCGACGTGGAGGACTTAGGGGGCAGCCTTTCAGTGTCGGTCCAGCAGTGGATGTCTTTCGGCTGTTGAAGATGATGATTTAGATTGCCCCGTTTATTTCTTCGCATGAAAGGAGAATGCCCAAATAAAACACATTTCTCTCTTTTGCTCCATTATGGATATCAAAAGATATGCCTAGATTGGTAGATTAGGGGTAGTAATAAAAGCTCCGAAAAGAAGAATTGTCCTTACTGAAAATATTAAATCTACTGCTTAAAATACTAACTTTCCGACTACTTTACATGACTGTTTATTGCTACAATACTAACCTAACCTAACCTAAAACGTCTGTTGTCGGTAACTTAGCAATTTTGTCGGAGGTTCAATATTCTATTCGGAAGTTTAGTTTTGTTATTCGAAGATCCATTTTTATAGTCGGCCACAGATCGCTGGAGATTAATTTGTTTTTCGGAACCATTATTATTTTCCGTAGAAAAGGGCGCATTAAACCGTTGAACATAAAAATATTAATATGTATTACTTGTTAACGAATATACATATAATTTGAACGAATAGATAGATAGGTAGATAGATAAAGAGATTTTTTTTTATAAATTAGTTTGAATCTGTAAGGGGTTAAATTATTATTATGTTTTCGGCTTACTCACGTAATAATTTGACGAGAAACTCGACTAGTTTCAAGCCATGCTAGAGGCTCATATTCATGAGCAGCATTTCGCGACTCGCGACGTTCCTCGTCAAATTATTACGTGAGTAAGCCGAAAACATAATAGTTTATTTAGTATGTCTCATGAAAGTTACAGGTTAAATTATTGTTTTTGTACATAATTACTGATTATTCTGTTACAGATTAAATAGAATAATATTATTATATCTGAATCGCCTAATCCTCTCCCGATCCAATGTCTACTTTGCATTAAGGATCATACGGTTCAGGTTACCTGTGTCTCTGCCCATTGTTTCTGTGCTGTGTTCCTGGTGTGGTGTATCAGGATGTGGTCTCCCGTGTCAACCTTCTCAGAGCTCGCTATGTTCGACTGCTTCTGAACCTGAATAAACAAGAAATCTTTAAATAATACAATATTACACAAGTTCGTAGTCCAGTGTAATATCTACCATGTCATGTCTTTGTACCATGTTAAAGTAGACTGGCAGAGAATGCCCTAGGCATTAACCTCTTGTCTGTCGGAACGCGAGACACAATGTGTTTTCTATAGGCTATGACATGCATTTTTGAAATGTATCTAAAATAAATTCTATAGACCTAATATACCTCTAGAAAATTTAAAATATTTTTTTTCTCGCGTTATGTACGAACACAAATTAATTATTTTTTCATAATTTTCAATTTCGATTTTAAAAACGCGGCAAACAGCGGACGCCATGATTGTTTTGTAGTCATGACGTCATTGCGTCAGTATTCATTCAGTAAACTACAGCTGACAGTAAAACACACTTAGTACAATGACAGCTGACACCTTTGTTTACTACCGTAATGACGTCATTAGCATGGCGGCGACATTTTGTAGAGTTCAAAGATGGTTAAAACAACATTAAAACGTTAAACTGCAATAAAAAATATTTAAGTACCTTATGATGCGGAACTAACATATCCCGATTGCTTTGCCTCTAAACAATTATTGTCATATACTTTTAATTTTTTTCTCATCTAGAATAAAATATCACATGTCGGCACACCGACAGACAAGAGGCTAAGTCCGTCTTGTACTATACTATGTGTAGAAGAATTGGATTATAAAATAAAATAAAGAATAGTGATCATGGCGATAAACTCAGTGGCGGTAGTCCTCGTCATCGCGCTAATGAAAGTACAGGTACCTGGTCCAGCATGGGGAAGAGCACGGCGAGCAGCGCGCGCCAGGCGGGCGCGCTCAGCAGCGTGCCGTGCGCGCCCACGCAGCTGAACAGCGTCTGGCACGCCGCGCGCCGCCCCGGCGTGTTAATGAAAGTACAGGTACCTGGTCCAGCATGGGGAAGAGCACGGCGAGCAGCGCGCGCCAGGCGGGCGCGCTCAGCAGCGTGCCGTGCGCGCCCACGCAGCTGAACAGCGTCTGGCACGCCGCGCGCCGCCCCGGCGTGTTAATGAAAGTACAGGTACCTGGTCCAGCATGGGGAAGAGCACGGCGAGCAGCGCGCGCCAGGCGGGCGCGCTCAGCAGCGTGCCGTGCGCGCCCACGCAGCTGAACAGCGTCTGGCACGCCGCGCGCCGCCCCGGCGTGTTAATGAAAGTACAGGTACCTGGTCCAGCATGGGGAAGAGCACGGCGAGCAGCGCGCGCCAGGCGGGCGCGCTCAGCAGCGTGCCGTGCGCGCCCACGCAGCTGAACAGCGTCTGGCACGCCGCGCGCCGCCCCGGCGTGTTAATGAAAGTACAGGTACCTGGTCCAGCATGGGGAAGAGCACGGCGAGCAGCGCGCGCCAGGCGGGCGCGCTCAGCAGCGTGCCGTGCGCGCCCACGCAGCTGAACAGCGTCTGGCACGCCGCGCGCCGCCCCGGCGTGTTAATGAAAGTACAGGTACCTGGTCCAGCATGGGGAAGAGCACGGCGAGCAGCGCGCGCCAGGCGGGCGCGCTCAGCAGCGTGCCGTGCGCGCCCACGCAGCTGAACAGCGTCTGGCACGCCGCGCGCCGCACCGGCGCCCGCGCCTCCGTACACAACTCGCCTGCAACACGCAGTCAGACCAATGTCAATAATGCGTCGTAATTTACCCAATGGTCGACTGTCAGAAAATGCCTACGGCATTAAGTCCGCCAGTTCCACTATATGTGCAATAAAGTTTTAATAAATAATAAATAAATAAATAAATTTTCCTATAACTAACTTTTTCTCATGTTTCTGTTGAATACAAATAAGTAAGGATAGGGACTTTTGACTTTTAATTAAACTTATATCACACACATTTTGAACTTAGTTTGTGGACAAGGACTAGTCTAGTGTAGTCCAGGACACTTAAATAGTGAGTGCAGACTCACAGTTGCACGGTTCCCTAAATGAAAGACTGTCGATCCGATCTAGATCAGAAATTTGAGCTGAAAACCAACCAATCGGGCTAGATCCGAAGATCACGATTATATTAGCACCTGAGTCTAGACTGAAATTGCACTGAATTCGGGAAAATAATGAGTATTTATAGCAAATAATTGTTGATGTAGAATTTAGTATTTGACGTCAATTGATGCAGTCTTAATAATATTATGCATATTATGGATGCAGTTTTGCAATACGGCAAGAATGGAAGTAAGTGATGCAGTCTATACAGTCGTCCAACGAAGACGTCTAGACAGCAATAGTGCGAGGGGCGAGACGCGGGTAGGCCGATCCCGAGCTGCGAACAAAACGATGTTAGCAGCTCGGGATATATTATTCAGGGCTAACGCGTGTTTCTTTTTTACAGACTTCACAAAAAGGAGGAGGCACTATATTCGAATGATTGTTTCCTTTTTATGTATGGTTGCCGTTGCATGAAATTTACAATTTATCGTCATAGGTGTCGTTTTCATGATTTTCGAGGGTGGTAAAAATGATGGTGCTGTCAGAATTTAAATCCAAGATGGCGGCGGCATGAAATTTACAATTTATCGTCATGGGTGTCGTTTTTATGGTTTTCGAGGGTGTTAAAAATTATGGTGCTGTCAGAATTTAAATCCAAGATGGCGGCGGCATGAAATTTACAATTTATCGTCATGGGTGTCGTTTTTATGGTTTTCGAGGGTGGTAAAAATAATGGTGCTGTCAGACTTTAAATCCAAGATGGTGGCGGCATGAAATTTACAATTTATCGTCATGGGTGTCGTTTTCATGATTTTCGAGGTGATGAAAATGATGGTGCTGTCAGAATTGAAATCCAAGATGGCGGCGGCATGAAATTTACAATTTATCGTCATGGGTGTCGTTTCAATGGTTAAACGAGTGTTGTAAAAATTATGGTGCTGTCAGAATTTAAATCCAAGATGGTGGCGGCATGAAATTTACAATTTATCGTCATGGGTGTCGTTTTCATGATTTTCGAGGTGATGAAAATGATGGTGCTGTCAGAATTTAAATCCAAGATGGCGGCGGCATGAAATTTACAATTTATCGTCATGGGTGTCTTTTTTATGGTTTTCGAGGGTGGTAAAAATGATGGTGCTGTCAGAATTTAAATCCAAGATGGCGGTGGCATGAAATTTACAATTTATCGTCATGGGTGTCGTTTTTGTGGTTTTCGAGGGTGGTAAAAATGATGGTGCTGTCAGAATTTAAATCCAAGATGGCGGTGGCATGAAATTTACAATTTATCGTCATGGGTGTCGTTTCAATGGTTAAACGAGTGTTGTAAAAATTATGGTGCTGTCAGAATTAAAATCCAAGATGGCGGCGGCATCAAATTTACAATTTATCGTCATAGGTGTCGTTTTTACGGTTTTCAAAGGTAGTAAAATTGATGGTGCTGTCGAACTGTAACTCTTCAACGGTGTAGGTACAGTAACCACCTTGTATTTGCGTATGTATAATTGTATAATTTGTATTGATAAGATCTTTGCACCTATATAGATTATAAGTAGCAAAATGGGTCTATGTAGCTTTACACTAAAAAATATAAAATAATAAAAATTGCGTTTAAAAAATTTACTTCTCAAAAAACCTAAAAATTAGAAACAAATAAAAAGTATAAACTAAAAAACAAAAAAATAGCTAGATTAATACTGATGAGTTATCCACAGACCGACTTCTAGTTGGTGTCATAAGCTCATATTATTGACAACCCTGGCCGATGCGTTACTGTCTAGACGACGTTGGCATTTTACACAAGATCAAAGGCGTCGTCCTACTGTATGTTTTTATATTGTGGATGTAGTAAGCATTACTACGAGGGTAGTCTGCAGCCGGCGAGGTACTCACTGAGGCGGATGTACAGACACATCCACAGCTTGTCGAGCGGCGGCAGCGCGGCGTGCTGGGGCAGCTCGGGGCACACCGCCGCCTCGCTGGCCAGCGCCGCCACCAGCTTGTCGCGGTTGTGGTACAGGTAGTCCGATATGTTCCACTGCACACAGCGCCCGTCACAATATACAACATTGTGCACAAACTAATATCTTAAAACAGCGAATAAACAATAAAACTATGTAACTATGTAGATAATTGTATTGTGAAGCTGATTGGAAAAGAGTAACCTATGGAGTTTCTTGCTCGTTCTTCTCCATAGGAATTTAAACCTTGGAATGAGCAACTAGGTTCACATTTAAATTTATATTGTTGACGTTCAAAAGTGCCTTCCTGGTCTAATTGAAATAAATGATTTTGACTTTGAAAAAATTATTGGCAAGAGCTGCTGAACCCTCCGAATAAAGTTAATACTATATTTATGTTATAATTTTTGTGAGACACACTTCAACTAGTGGAGTTCCTCATCAAATAATTACGTGAGTAAGCCGAAAAACATAAAAAATAATAAAGTTCATCCTGTAAGAATAGAAATTTGTAAAATGATGAACACGCTAACGGCCAAATACGGAAAGACTACTCAATTTTAAACTGTACTTAAATGTCGTGCCATCTCTGTCATATTGTAAAGAATTTGTAGCGATAACACTATACGCGCGAGTTGAAATTGAGTAGCGTTTGAGTATTTGGACATAAGACCAATAAAATGCATGTCATCTTTTTTAAAAAGCATTTTTATCATGGTCTCATTTCGTACGATCTTTTAGCGCATTGAACGTTAATTTATTCTGATAAGGTAGTAGGTAGTAATGACCATGAGTCCGACGGCGGTGAGGCTGATGTTGAGTTCCTTGGTCTGCGTGGCGAAGGCGGCGGCGGCGGCCAGCACCTGGCGCAGACAGCGCGGGCCGGCGCAGCCCAGCAGGTCGCCCGCCACCACCTGCGCGCACTGGAACGCCGAGCGGATCAACTGCTCGCTGCAGACCACACCCACGCATTCATCTTACTGATATTTGGTTTTAAACAGTGTCTTTTTTGTAATTTATTGTTTTATGAAACTCCAGGGTGCTTACTCTTGAAACCAATCTCAATGTCATTGCAATTGCAATCCATTGAAAACTCAATAATTATTCAATGTCAAAACTATACAACCCCTATCGTACCTGTTAAAATAGCATTTAGAGTATAGAATATAAAACTAAACTCAATACCATTTAGTTCATTCAATATCCACGCAATACGGGTGCAATGGGCGCTAGTGTTACAACTCAAGAGTACGAAATTTCACAATATCAATGTCGATCGATCGGAATTAGATTCAAGAGTAAGCCCCCAGATCTGTATGTATCAAATTGTATTGTAACATTTATTTATAAGAGACTATTTGATTCCTGAATAAAGAAAAAAAAAATATTTTTTTTTTACATGTCAAACTTTGTGTTGACAAAAGTATCTTTGTGTAAAGGAGGGCAAATCACAATTGATGACTTTGTGCAACTAACAATACGTTTTTAATTAGAAAACGTAATAACAATAGTTTGCACACCTCGGAGGACCGAACGATCAGGCCCATATACATAGAGACTATTTACCTGTGATGCGAGGATATAGCAGAGATGATCTCCATCATGAGAGGCCAGGCGGCCCCCAGCTGGTCCCCGCGGGAGTGCAGCAGCCTGGCGGCGCACTCCAGCTGGCGGGCCCTCACGTCACACTGCCGGACGCCGCACAGCTCCGACAGAGGCTCCAGGAGGAGACGTTCTCGAGCCTACAACGGACACAAATCCTATATAATCAACCAGCAATATTTAACTTATAGCAATATTTTTTAAATGTAACTAAGGTAAGATGCAGATTTCTAATGGTGAAATCGTTCCAGTAGTTTTATGTGTGAAAACCTTACAAACACACATACATAAAAACACATTTTTTTTCTCTTTATACCTCTAATATTAGCATATATGGGAAAGTATATGGTTTCGTGTTTGGTACCCTTTTACACAAAAACTATTTTACAGATTTAGATGAAATTTGCTACAGAGATACAATATCGTACAGACTTGTTCATAGGCTACTTTTTACTCAATCACGTGGGCGAGAAGCTCATAGAAGGAATCATAAAAGGACACAGAAATTCATAAATATGAACAGAAATAAACTTCTTTTGTTAATTTTGCAATTAAATTGTCATTTTTAATAATATGTGTATTAGAGGTATGTACCAATATGATATGCAATATATTTAGTTGTCAAAAGTTTATGAACATAAACATAATTCTTTAGCGTCTCTAAAATTTAGACTTGGTGAAAATGAGTATCGACAGCTTACCTCAGTGACAAGACAAGGATTGTTGTGATGGTACTGAAAGGCGGCCTGCACCAGGTACGTGATGGCTTCCACTCCCCACTCCCGCATCCTGATGTGGGGGTGTTGGCATACCTGACATAAACCAATGCGATTATCACTACTATAATAATAATAACATGAAATTGATTGATAAAGGCGGGAGGAGTCATTCGACGATATATCAGCCCTTCAAAAAAGGCTGTTGTTGTGTGATAGGTGATCTGTATGTCCGTCTGCCTGCTCCCACTAGAATAACAAGTGGCTAAGGGGCGTCCATGAATTACGTGAGGTTTTTTTTTTAATTGTCTGGAGGCCAAGCACGAATAACTATCGCATTCGTATCGTAACAGTATCGAGCGAGTTAAGCGTTCTGATTGGTTGGTTCACTTGAGCCGGCCAATCAGAGCGCGGAACGCGAATATCAAGTGAGATTTTTCAAAATGTTGGGTTTTCACGTAAACGCGTAGGATTGTTATTACAAAAGGAAAAAAAATCCATGTACATATATGTATGTACAAATAAATCTTAAGCATATACAATCTGGATTAAATAAACTATGAAGTCGATAAAAATAGTATATATATTTTTTTTGTTTCTGTTAGAAAAAAAATTACGCGATATATGCCGAGACCCCCGTCTCTCCAACATAAGATTAGATGAGATTTGAGTCTACCCCATCCCCCTCTTAAACATCTCACGTAGTTTATGGACGCCACCTAAATACTTACTTCCAATAAATGGTTAGTGATAGGTCGCCACATGACCTCTATCCTGTGCATGTTGGCCAAACCTGTCTCCAGAAGTTTGGCCACCGCGAACAACGATGGTTCCTGGAATAAAATAATTCCACATCTATACATCTATACCTCTACAGATAAATAAAATTGCATTTGAATATGCGATACACATTCCAAAATAACATATTTTACAGTTGTTGTCTGTCTGTTTATCTCTGAAATGGCTGGACCGATTTTTGAAGCCTTTTATTGGAAAAGTCCACTGCCACCATGAGTGATGTTCACACGACATTGCGTAAGCAATTTCATATCAATGTGCATAAAAACGCGTGCGTACGCATAAACACACGCGTACGCACACGGATACAAATTTTCTTGTGCATGTGGGTATAAGCGCTGCAGCGCAACCAACTTTTGACTTTTGACCGTACATAGGAGTAACAGGCTACTTTTATTTTGAATTAATAATATAATAATAAAATTGAAACATTAAAGTGTAATGTACTAAAATTCATATTCTACGCGAACGGAGTGTTGACAGCTAGTAACGTAATAAAAATGCCATAACAATCAGTATAGAAAGAAATACAATTATTTCCAATACTGGAATTGAATTTCAACGTTAGCATAATATTCCTAGCCTAACCTATGAGCGAGTCGCATAATAGTTACATGGTCGATGTTAATTAATGATTATAAAATTTAAAATTTACTGTGGAAGGAGGGTAGGGAGGCCTTTGCTCTGCAGTGGGACGAGCATAGCCATAGCAAGAAAAATTTTATTTTTATTAATTTAGTGAATATCAAGTGATCCATCTCCTCGTTTGTGGCCCAATCCATAAAAAGGCGATACGAAAGTGCCATAACTCACCCTATTAGAATATGCCAACTCCATAGCTTCGTTCGAAAGCTTGCACAGCGCATCAATCAGGTGATGCAGCGCTACATCGTCCAAGTTCTTCGAAGACTCGAACACACGAGACAACATCGCTGAAAGCGCTGCGAAGGTATAAATACAAATTTTAACCGAAGAAAAATATTTGTATATTTTATGTGATATGTTTTTGTGTTTTAAAGCGAGGGCTTGTATTATTGTATTTTTATTAATAGGGTAGATGACAAATTTTTATTTTAATGTCCGTCTGGTAGATTATTTTAAAACATTAGACACGTATTTTTTATTTTTTTACAGAAACGAATACTTTCGAAGGTATATTGATTTGAAATGTCGCGTGATGTCACTTCTATGTACGGTCAAAGTCCACTGCCACCTACTATCGGTTGCACTGCAGCGCTTATACACAACACAAATGCACGCGCATATTTTTATCCGTGTGTGTACGCATGCGTGTGTTTATGCGTACGCACGCGTTTTTATGCACATTAATATGAAATTACTTACGCATTGCCGTGTGAACATCACTCACGGTGGCAGTGGACTTTTGACATTTGACTGTACATTTTATACGTAGAAATGTCGCCCCAATTTAGCCCCCACTCCTAAACTTTGATTCGTTTTATCTAAGTATTGTTTTATTATACGACAAAATAAAAAAAAACACGTGTCTAGTATTTTTTTGTTACCTAACTGCCGGACTAATTATATTTATAATTTTCATACTCTGTCATCATCCCTATTGCTGCGTAGTTTTATATGTATTACATATTATGTAATTTTAGGATTTTTAAGTATATACAGATATTTGTAGGATGATGAATGTTAATTATGGTACTTCTGTTCTATTTACTCGCACTATTAGCGCAGTGGTTGGGCGGCTAAGTGCTATGCGATTCGTGTTCAATCTCAATTTAAATTGTTTGCTTGATCCACAAATAACCGCTTAACATGTATAAAAGTAGATACGTGAAAATCCTGAAATCACTAATTTCCAAGCAGAATAATTTATATATAATAAATATAGTGAGACACTAAATAATTGAAAATTACGGTTTACTTATGTGAAATCATGAAATGTCGAGTCCCGGTGGGACTTGAATGGAGTAGAGCTTCACTCGAATAGTTCACGTGGGAACCGTACTTTACAATTACTTAATAATAATTCCTTTACAAAATGACACAAAAACCATCAAAACATATTTGACAACTTTAATAGAAACATTATAATGAAGCATTTCAAAAGGTGCTCAGCAAGTGTTTCTTTATTAAATAATGATGAGGAAAAAAACATAATTTTTATTATAAGTAGACAACGGATTATATGCATTATTGCAATTTTGACACATTTCTATTTACTTATTTCAATCGTTATAGAGGGTTGTTGGGGATTCAGGGATTGGGGAGATTAGGGAACGGGGGGATAATTGGGTCTCCGGTAACCTCACTCACACGACGAAACACAACGTAAGCGTAGTTTCACGTCGGTTTTCTGTGAGGCCGTGGTATCACTCCAGTCGAGCCCATTCGTGCCGAAGCATAAAATATTTTATCGTGCATATTTCACCGTTTTTAGTGCATATTTTGTAATTTTGCTAGTGCATATAATACGATGTCTAATTATAACTAAAAACTCACACAAAACCTCACATAAAGCTTTGTTATATGGTACAGAGATCGGTATCAAATCAATTATAGAGGAAACCATATTAATTAAACTGTCAAACACCAAGCGGTCACCGGTGACCGCAACCTATTGTTCTATAATTGTGTCTATAATGACGGTACTCGACGAGTTAATGATAAGTAACACCCATTCACGTGTAAGTCATTAATGTTAATTTACATGTAATTACTAGTACATAATTCATACCACACTCTTAGGGCTTTGATTGGGCACGAAACTAATCTTATACCTCTATATTATACTATTACTAACTAGTAGTTCTTACGTTTCTATTGGATAGTGGATTTACCGAGAAAGGCTATATACTACCTCTAAAAAACATCACGCTACGATTAATAGAAGCCGAGCAGAGCGAGTGAAAGCGCACAGAAGTAGCTAAAGTCGGGTGTAATCTTTTATAGTGACGTAAGTAAGCCGTATGAACATTTAAAATGTCATACATATTTTCTAATATAAGTTGACTTGATTTTATCGATCTTTGTACGTACGTGCGGAACAGACAAACAAACATATAGACATACAAACGGCCAGCAAGCTCCATCCCAGTGCTCCTGTGTTTAAGCTTACAAATTTCCTAAATGCGTATACATTTGGAATCATATTAATGTTCTAAAGGCAAGTTTCTTAGGATTTCTATCACGCAAAAAGTACTGAACGGATCTGAGTGCAAAGCACGAATAACTATTGCATTCGTAACGTAATAGTATCGAGCGCGTTCGTATTTAAGTTTTGTTTGCTTAAATGTGCAAATCTCCGGAGTTACTGAATCTAATGGAATTATTATTGCGTTGAACAGTCTAATTATCGAAGAAGGTTTATTATATATACAATAAAAAATCACGCTACGGCCAATAAAAGCCTAGTGGTTTCTATATACCTGCACTGTTGTTTATAATGTACATCAAATGAAACCACCTATGCCACCTAGTGAGTAACAGATGTAACTTTCTTGTGAGTGTACTATATTGATTATCTTCATTGTTCATTCACTTGTTTAAATTCGTTCCTTATTGAAATAAATCGTCCCTTTTCTATTCGTATCGCAAGCAGCACAAGTCGTGTTATTTAATTTAATATGCACTCGAAGAGGTAACAAGTATTTTCCAAATGTATACTTTTATACATATTTAAGAAAAATGCGTAAATACAATGCAATACCACTCATAACTCCTAGCGACTCTGCCACTGGAACTTGCTGACCTGTGAACATTGCCGATTTACAAAACGTAAATTATTGTAACCAGCTGATTTCGTTATCTCTGCTATTCGCGCCGTCTCAAACATAGTCTAAGAGCTACTGAACGAGCTGAACATCAGAGTGTACTTAGCAAATATAAACTGAACTTTGACTGTGCGGAAAGACTATACAAAACGAGGCCATAATACCCTCGAACAGGTAGGCAGAAGTGCACATTACAGCAATTAATGCTACTGTGCAATGTAACACCCACTTTTCACTATTTATGTTATGAGTCCCATGTAATAGGGGGTGAGCCTATTGCCATATACCGGGCACAATTCTAGACTCCGTGCTACTACTGGGATTTTTTTTTTAAATCCCAGTTTTACTTTGCATTCTTACTCAGTCGTCATTCAATTTTACGTCACCCTTTGAATATAATAGGATAATTTATTTGCATTGAATGTAGGTACATAATATAATGTCCAATAAAGGTTTAAAAAAAAAACGTTGCCCCGCACTAGGATTTTCTCCTGTACGACACAGGACATTATATTATGTACCTACATTCAATGCAAATAAATTATCCTATTATATTCAAAGGGTGACGTAAAATTGAATGACGACTGAGTAAGAATGCAAAGTAATACTGGGATTTAAAAAAAAATGGGTGCGTTTACAAACATACAAGTTCACATACACAATGACACCCAGACCCAAAACAAGAATTTGTGGATCACAGAAAGTGTTGTTCCGTGCGGGAATCGAACCCGCGAAACGTTGCACGGCAGCCAGTTGCTCAACCACCGCACCAACCGTGCAGTCAGGTAGATAGGTATATCGTTCCTGGTACATTCTACCATATGGCATGCATTTTTTTTAATCTTAAAAGCTATGAACATGATGGACTATAATACTTTGTAAGTTAAGTGTCTATTCTTGTTTAAGGTTCGTAACGGCAATGTGGATAGTCCAGAACTATTATCAAAAATCAAATTTAATGTACCTAATAAAATATTTAGATTTAATCCACCTTTACACGTATCCCGTTCCTCATCTAACTACAGGCAGAACAGTTACATTATGCGTGCAAGCAGACACTTTAACAATGTTTGTAAGGAATATGACTTCGATCCGTTTACAACTAGTGTGAACTCGGAAAATTTTTTAAGCAGCACTAGATCTTTAGTTTTTTTATCGTTTCTCTTGATCTGTTCATAATCATATTGTCTGTACGGTCTGTTTCAATATTTATTTTTTTCATTTACGCAGAATGTATGTATTTTTAATATTGTATAGTACTCACACCATATTAATTTATTTATTTCAAATGTTAAACGTGAGGACTTGTTATTGGCTCATTGTTACCTACGCCTATTGTTATTTTTATCCATTTTTATATGCTGTAAGTCCTTCATGAATTATAAATAAATAAAAAGTAAGTTATCTATCTATACAGTTCTGTCGCTATAAATTCTTTGTAAAACAGACAGAGATGGCACGATATTTAAGTACAACTTAGAATTGAGAAGCCTTAAGGTATTTGGCCGTTACCGAGTTATAAATCATCATCTAACAAATTTCCAGTCTTACAGTATGAATTTCATTCGAAGGGTTCAGTAGCTCTTAGACTATAGGCAATCTACGTCTATCTACAAAATCGACTAAATCTTACGTTACGTTATAAAAAAATGTGTAATTTAGTCAAAAGCATATATTTTAATACTTATTATATTAATTGTTTTATAATAATCACTTTAATGAGTATTCTATGTACGGTCAAAAGTCAAAAGTCCATCGTAAGACTACTGTCGGTTGCGCTGCAGCGCTTATACACACATGCACACGCATATTTGTATCCGTGTGCGTACGCGTGCCTGTGTTTATGCGTACGCACGTAATTTGTTACTTACGCATTGCTGTGTGAACATCACTCACGGTGGACTTTTGACCTTTGACTGTACAAATATTACGTAATAACACTATCTTGAATAAATAAATTCACTGAAACTCATCGTTTTAAACAATTCGAAATAAAAGTGTTTTATAAACAGTCGCAAGCATTGCAATTGTTAAAAAAAATCTCCTCACACACAAACTTTGTTCTCGTCTTCTCTTTATAAGTGACACGAAATGTCGAAATATGTATGTATAAATTAATGACAAACAAATTATACAATATTTTAAGTAAATCCTTTAAGTTAAAGTTTAGACTAATTTCACATACACATTACATCATCAATTAGTGAAACAGGACTTTATGGTATTAGTAATAAGCGTTAATTTTAATTGCCAACTAAAATAAAACGATCATCGTACAACTAAAATTATTATCAACAGTATAAATTATGACTGCTATTTAAAAATAATGTAATAAATAAATAACATCGATAGCAAAATATCAAAAACATGCAGGTTTCATGAACTTACCCGGAAGGTCGGCCATGACAGCGGAAGTACTCATGACAGCGTTCGCGTCTGCACTGGCGCGGCTTGCTTTCATACTGCCGCCTGTCGAGGGTTTCAGACCCAGGATCCAAACCTGGATACATACAATAAGAATTTCAAAAAATATTGATATTGCAAAATGTCTATTTACTGACTGCCTCGTTGGCCGAGTGGTCGCATGTGCGACTGCCGGGCAAGGGGTCTCGGGTTCGATTCCCGGGTCGGGCAAAGTATTACTGGGTTTTTAAAAAAATCTCAGTAGTAGCACGGAGCCTAGAATTGTGCCCAGTATATGGCAATAGGCTCACCCCCTATTACATGGGACTCATAACATAAATAGTGAAAAGTGTATACTTCTGTGTGCACCTACCTACCCCTTCGGGGATAAAAATGTGTGATGTTACATTATGCAAAATGTCTATTTACTTAGTTCCTGGCCACATTATTAGGCACACTCTTGGTTTTTTAATATTTCATTAATTTAGGCAAGTCCAAACTGTTTATATTCAGTACTTTTACATTTAAAGGTCATTTGGTACAGTCCACTCGCATTAAAGGTCTTTCAAGGGTCCACAGCCTGATCCCTCGGGACCGGTACGCATATGAATGGGACATATGTATATTATCCATTTAAGTGTCGGAGAGCCATGCTTGGGCACGAATGGGCCGGCTAGACCGGAGTGATACCACGGCCTCACAGAAAACCGACGTGAAGCAGCAAAGCAAGTATTTAATTTTGTAAGAAAAGAAAACATACGTGTCAGACGGACGTTATAACCAAATTTAAGATACTACCCTATTATAGAGGCGGGTGTATGAACTCACCAGATGCTGCAGCGTGGTGAGGACTGGCAGCCAGGCCTGCTGGATGGTGTCCCCGTCGCGCTGCGCGGCGCAGAGCAGCGCCTTCATGGCCGTCACGTGGCGGGACGTCACCATCACAAACGACTGCTGCTGACCTGATCACGAAACCAACTCATCATCAACAGCCTATAACTTAACTAACACTCGCGGGTTACTCACGTGAATATACTGAGAAAAGCTCTACTAGTTTCGAACCACAGAGAGGTTCTTTCTCCTGAGCAGCGTGCGCGGTCGCGGCGATGTCGCGCACCCTATTGTGGTTCGAAACTAGTAGAGCTTTTCTCAGTATATTCACGTGAGTAACCCGCGAGTTTTAGTTAATTTAGTATGTCCTATGTTAGTTATCATAAAAACATAGCAAAGCCTATAAGTGCCCACTACTTATTAAAGGTATCTTCTCACACGGAGAAGGTTTGAGCATTAATCACCACGCTTGCTCAATGCAGGTGGGCGATTTCAAACTTATAAATACAAATATAAATATCCCAGGTTTCCTCACAATGTTTTCCTTCACCGTTTGTCAGTGGTGTCTAGATAATCTTAGTCTGTTTTGGCCTACTACAAAGAAGAATGAATATATAATTAAAACCTGTAGGTAAGGAGGCTGACGGCAGCGGCGTGCCGACCCAGACGACCTGGTGGCGGTAGTCGGGGTCCGGGGGCGGCGGCGGGTCCCGCCTCCACGGACACGGCAGCGCGCCCAGCGCGCCCAGCGCCGGCACCACGTACTGCGCCGGCAGCGCGCAGCGACACAGCGCGCTCACGCACGCGTCGCGACCCACCGAGTGGCCCACCTGGGGGGGGGACACTACGTTCTACGTTCTGCTCGGTGCCAAATCGTACCGTGATATTTTATCTTTATATATATAATTCTTCTGTGAGTGTATATATCACTGAACTTCTCTCATACGACTGGACCGATTTTGATGAATTTTTTTGTGTGTGGTCAAGGGGATCTGGGAATGGTTTAGATTCACAAATCAGCCCGGCAGATGGCACTGCAGTCGATGTTTAGGTTATTTATCCTAAACAGCTGAACTAATTTGAATTAATTTTTGTTAATACATTCAAGTGGATATGCAGGACAACGTCTAGGGGTCCGCTAGTACATATATATTAGATAAATGGACTATTCAACACAAAACGAATTTTTCAAATCGGACCCGTAGTTCAAGAATCATATCGCCGTCAGTATTAGATACTACACACACTAGTTCAAAAAGTCTAAGAAACCTGGCGCTTAGTAACCGGAGCACTCACCTTCCCACTGACCCTAGCCAGGGTTTGTATGGCGCGCAGTATGTTCTCGAGCTCGCCTATACTCGCCTCGGCGAGCACTGACAGGCCCCAGACAAGACCGCACCATGACGATTTTAGTAGCTGTGGAGACAAACACGATTTCCTTCGATATATGTATATAAATCAGCAATATTGGTACATGGGTTGAGTGGTCAGACAAATTGTTATTGGGGTTTCAACTTGTGGATCACATAAGAAGTTTTGTACTCAAAGGCTTCTCAATTCTAAGTTGTACTCAAATATCGTGCCATCTCTATCATTTTACAAAGAATCTGCAGAGACAACTATACTTAAGCGCGACTTCTTCTTTTTATGGGATATGTCAGTAAACGAGCAAATGGATCACCTGATGGTAAGCATTCGGCGTCGCCCATGGACACCTGGAACACTAGATGCGTTACAAGTGCGTTTACTGGCCTTTTGGGATTAGGAATTTGATTGTTGGGGATTCAGGGATTCGGAAAGGGGGGAGGGATGTGAAAAATTAGTACTAGACTTGATTAGTAACTAAATAAAAGTTCAGGTACTGACCTGCAATCGAAGTTGTTTCTCTTTATCTTCCACATCTTCTGTCTTCTGCACCACATTAGAGTTTTGGTCGGCTTCTCCATTGTGGGAGTTATTTGTTATTATTTTATCCGTCTTGTTCTCCGTATCTATGGAACAATGGAACAAGGGTTAGGTTGTAATATTTTAAAGTAAGTAATGCTAAGTACAGAAGAATAGGCATTTAGATTCAACATGTGTGGAGCCATGCTTTGGCAAGAATGGACCAGCTCGACCGGAGTGATACCACGGCCGAGCAGAATAACGTTTCGCCGTATGATTGGAATTCAAATCGTTTATTGCGAATGTAGGTCAAGTCTACATGTTCCAGTAGTTATCCTTACTAATATTATAAATCGGAAAGTGAGTTTGTTTGTTTGTTTGTTCCGCTTTCACACCGAAACTACTAAACCGATTGCTTTGAATTTTTGTAGACGTAAAGTTAGAAGTCCGGATTAAATAATAGGGTACTTTTTATCCCGGAAAAAATTGGTTAACCCCGAGGGAAAACAAAAGAATTGGTATAGATGGCGCTGTGTGTATTGGTATATGTCCTGGTCTTATCCTTTTGTGACGCGAGCGAAGCCGCAGGTAAAAGCTAGTTATAGAATAATTCGAACAGCTACATTCTGGCTAGCATGCAGTATTATGAAAATTACAATTATTATTATTATTGATTACATTATTAAAATTAGCCATAACAAAATATAGGCAGACGTCAAAGCTAGTTCAGTAACGTCAAAAAAAATGTAAGTCATTACTATCAAATATTTAAATATCATTGAGTCAATACTAAGCAAAGTTAACTGAATCTATCATTAGGATATTCGTTCACAGTATAACACAGGAATAATAACAACTTACCTTTGCTATTGACATTCTTATTAGAATTGACCTCTCTCTCTTCTGTGTCATTCTGAATATCCTCGTACAGCTCTTGTAACCTTTAAAAGTATTAGGGGAATTTCAGGGCACATAATTATTGTATTATATCTTTCTTGAGACATACTCAATGAATTATTATGTTTTCGGCGTACTCACGTAATTATTTGACGGGGAACTCAAATGTAACACTGTTTTTGCGTCGACCCGGGATTCGAACCCAAGACCAACGCAGCTACCGGCGGGCGAGTGTGTCGTGCCAACAGTGTCGCGCCGTCGCCGGTACCACACAGAGCTGCGTGCGCGACAGTGCGGGCCCGCACACTCCGGTGGCCAGTAGCAGCGCGACAGTCGCCGCGACGCGGGTCGTGAATTGCTGCTCATGAATATGAGCCTCTAGCATGGCTTGAAACTAGTCGAGTTCCTCGTCAAATAATTACGTGAGTAAGCCGAAAACATAATAATTTATGGATAACTGTCTTGGACTCCGCAACGAAATAAAACAGAAAATACTAATAGAGGGTAAGAAAAACGATATAGTTTCTAGTTCCCTCGGTAAAAAGATGCAGGAGACAGAATGACTTAAGCCTGAAGGCATAAAAGAGACTGAACGACTGGGAGAAGCCCAGTCACCAAGAACTACGGAAAATTTGACTAAAATCTAAATGTTTTATAAGCTTACCTGAAGTACTCATTGCCTTCCACACTGATGGCTATAGACCGTATGATCTCCATGAGACAAGCGTACGCCACCGAGATGCCGTACCCATCTTGTATCACGGGAGCTTCGCTGCGATCCAGCATTTCAATACTGAAAAATAATTATATCTAATAAATAAATAAAATAAATATCAACACGCCTATTCCCGAAGGGGTAGGCAGTTCAATGTAACACCCACTTTTCACTATTTATGCTTTAAGTCCTATGATGGGACTCCCATGTAATAGGGGGTGAGCCTATTGCCATATAGGGGGCATAATAAAAAACTCCGTGTTACTACTGCGAATTTTTTAAATAACCCAATAAACTTTGCCGGAACCCGAGACCCCTTGTCGTCCCAAGTGAACAGGTTGCTTATAGGTAGACGTGCTCCATCGTCGGCCACATCATCGCTTACCACCAGGCGAGATGGTGGCCAAACGTCAACCTATAAAGTGCCTGATCTGGAAATCGAACCCCAGAGCCGGCATGCTCATCGACGGTTGAAATCGAAATAAAATTATAGTATCATACAAAAATGGACTTAACATTGTACTCCATAAGGTCTATTATTTGATAACGTCTAATGAAAACCACTTACTAAACAGATTTAGCAGTCCCAGGTTCGAAGGTAACACAGAGAGGTAACCAGACCCCCTTCCAGTAGAACCCTGACTGCTGAGGTATACCGGCAGACCCTGGGAACACAAAATGAACAGTTCTATTAATTAATAGCTTCTGCCAGCGACGCCCGCGTTACCCGAATAAACGTTGAAGACAGATAATTCTTTTTCGTACACCATTGTAACAAAATATACAAAAAGAAAATAAACCAAACCACTAAATGTTGTACAATTATCGCTCGTAGAATATATTATACTAGCTACTACCGCGTGTTTTCACTTGCTCTACTCAGCTCTAATTGATCGTAGCGTGATGGTTTATAGCCTATAGCCTATAGCCTCGATAAATGCACTATCCAACACAAAAAGAATTATTCAAATCAGACCAATAGTTCCGGAGATTAGCGCGTTTAAGCAAACAAACAAGCAAGCAAACAAACGCTTCAGCTTTATACATTTATTTCATCATCATCATATTAGCCACGCACACAACCACCCAACAATCCTAATCCCCAAAAAGGCCGGTAACGCACTTGTAACGACTCTGGTGTTGGAGGTGTCCATGGGCGACGCCTATTGCTTACCATCACGTGATACGTCTACTCGTTTACCGTAGTAAAAAAACCGGCCAGAAACCGTCTACTGCCTCACGTAGGCCTCTCCTAGTGACTTCTAGATCGGCTCCACCATATTAGGCTACAGTTTTTTTGTTCGCTATGTGGACCTCTTGTCTATTCGACCAATAAAGAATTATCTAGTGTTATTGTAGCCACTGTCATCATCATCATCAACAGCCTATAATACGCGGAGAAAGTTTGAGCATCAATCACCACGCTTGCTCCATGTGGGTTGGCAATTTCCAACATATTATTAGAAATTATATGCCCAGGTTTCTCACGATGTTTTACTCCACTGTTTGTCAGTGGTGTCTAAATAAATTTAGAAAGTACATATAATTCTGAAAAGTCACATTGGTGCTTGCCGTTCGTGGAGGTTTCGTATCCGCACCCTCATGTATGAGAAGCAGGCGTTTTAAGACTCAGGGCCATCACGACATTACAAATCAGCATAGCCACCGAAGTTGACCGCTTTTCCAATTTATCTGCAATCGCGATACAGTCGTTATAGCAATCGCGCCTGACCATACGAACCGCCTAGGTCTAGGTCAACCACTAGAGCGCACATGGGCTAAGATCAACATAGCACCTAAACTGGATCATCTAGTTTTGAATATAATCTCATAGGCCATGTCCTTTGACAAATTAAAATATAAATATACATTATGAGCTGGTTAACATCAAAAGAAATGTTTAAAATAATTAATTGTACCGTAATAGTTTTATTTTCCTTCAATCTTATTGTTTGTAAGGGGGATAACGGAATTTGTAAGTTCTTTCCTCAACTAATGATCCGAAATGAACAACTGAGTGCTTACTCTTGAAACCAATCTCAACGTCAATGCAATTTCAATCAAATAAAATCTCAATAATTATTTAATGTCAAAACTATACAACCCCTATCGTATCTGTTACAATAGCATTCAGAATACGGAATATAAAGCCAAACTCAATAACATTTAGAAAACATTTAGTTTATTAAATATCCACGCAATACCCATGTAATCCGAAACGAAGTGATCCGATAGAGAACCAAAACTATCGACATAGCCCAAAGGATTAGTAAGCTGAAGTGGCAGTGAGCCGGTCACAATTGTCGAAGAACCGATAACCTTATATAATAAGGAGATCGCGTCTAGGCAAACGTAGTGTAGGGCGCCCTCCAGCTATGTGGAGTAACGACCGAAGAGATGAGAAGAGCTGAAGACCGAGCTCAGTGGCGTGCCATTGGAGAGGCCTATGACCAGCAGAGGACGAATACGGGCTGATGATGATGGTGATGACGGATGCAATGGGCGCTAGTGTTGCAACCCAACAGTACGAAATTTCACAATATCAATGTCGATCGGAATTGGATTCAAGAATAAACTCCCTGATGTAACTGATCTCAATCGAAATCCGTTTTTGACAAATATTTTTTTTTAATAGAATTCGATAGAATCTCCATTTGATACTTCGTGAGACGTTAAATGATTTTTATAACGTTTGACGAGGAACTCTACTGATTTGAAGCCACTTGAAACTGGTAACTGGTGGTAAAACACTATTTTGTGTGTTGTTCTTTCGAGTATTTCAATATTTATTGCTCATTTTTTGCATTTTATGTACATGCACGGAGAGAATGTAAGTTTGCAATGTAGAGGTAGTGAAGTAATGCGAATCGAAAAATGAAAATATTTTTTCGTTGGACACAAAATGTTGAGCTAGTTTTTTGTCTAAGGCTGTCACTTACTACTGTAAGTATAATATTAGTAGGATACTTCCTACTAATATTATATACGCTAAAGTTTGTATGGATGTATGTTTACTATTAAACTACTTTTTTTTATAGCATAAGCCAGTAAACGAGCAGACAGATCACCTGATGGTAAGCAATCGGCGTCGCCCATGACACCTGGAACACCAGAGGCGTTACAAGTGCGTTACCGGCCTTTTGGGGATTAGGAGTTTGAGGTTCGTTGTGGATTCAGGAATTGGAGAGATTGGGGAAGGGGAGGGTAATTGGGCATCCTACTCCGACTACTGGACAGATTTGTATGTGGTACGCGGCCAGTTTAAAGTCCCGAATAACATATGAGGTATTTTTTATCCCGGTACACGGGCGAAGCTGGACGTTTATAAACAGAAAGTGTCTATTGTTGGCAGTGCATCAAAAGGAGTACCCTCACGCAACTCTACTCAACATGAGGTGCACTCGGCGGTTCTCCCCAGGAGTTTGTGTGGAGGAAGTGGCTCCGGTTTGGACATTCGTGTTCATGGCACAGAATTGCACGTAAATATTACATACATTTCTGTCAATTTACGAGTTACATGGACTTTCTAAATTTTTTTTAAACCACGACGGTGGCTAGAATACACACGGCCCACCTGACGTAAGCGGTTACCGTGGCCTATGTACGCCTGTAACACTTGGGGCATTACATGCGTCTTGTCGACCCTTAAGAAACCTATTCACTCCCCTCTTGAAGAACCCCATGTTATATAGCCCACTGGGAAAACCACGGCAGGGAGTTCATTCGATAATCGGAGGGTCCGTGGGAGGAAATTCCTCTAAAACCGAACTGTACGGGAGCTTTTGGGCTCCAATCTGTGAGGGTGAACTCCCTGTCGATGGTGAGCGGCGCGATGATAGAAAGTGGCCCTGGGCATCGTATTAAACAATTCCGCGGAACACAACCCATTATACAAGCGGTATATCTAGACGCCACCGACAAACGGTGAAGGAAATCATCGTGAGTAAACGTCGGCTTATAATTTCTAATTATAAGCCAGGTGCGTGAGAAGCTGGTGTACTAAGCATCTGGGCCAACATGATACTATTTGGAATATTTGTATAATTAGTGAACTTTCCAAAGCTGCCTCGTTGGCCGAGTGGTCGCAAGTGCGACTGCCGGTCAAGGGGTCTCGGGTTCGATTCCCGGGTCGGGCAAAGTATTACTGGGATTTTAAAAAAAATCCCAGTAGTAGCACGGAGTCTGGAAATGTGCCCGGTATATGGCAATAGGCTCACCACCTATTACATGGGACTCAAAACATAAATAGTGAAAAGTGGATGTTACATTGTACAGTGGCATTAAGTGCCGAAATGTGCACCTCTGTCTACCCCTTCGGGGATAAAAAGGCGTGATGTTATGTTATGTTATGAACTTTCCAAACTTACTGAATAAACATTTTCAGCGAACGTCTCGGTTGTACAAACAATTTCCGAACAAATCGATTTCGAAGCTATCGGCTCTGTATGAAACGATGTCGGGTATTAATCGATAAATATTTGGATCTAGTCGAATTGCAAAAGCTCAATAGCTCTAGAGATGAAGCCGAAATTAGCGATGAAATGAAGAATAAGAAAAAGGAGACAATTGGTGCCGAAGACAGGAACCTTAGAGAGGGATTGGCTAGTAAGTTTTCAGTTTCTTTATTTTTTTCGGCATATGGTGGCAATCCATCAGACTGATCACTTGATTTTAAGCAATCAGCTTCGCCCATGCACGTGGTGAGTTAGCCTTGGTACCTACAGGTGATGAAGATAAATGATGCAACGTCAACAGTGAATCCTTATATCCTATTCATATATTATAAATCGGAAAGTGAGTTTGTTTGTTTGTTCCGCTTTCACGCCGTAACTACTAAACAGTTTGCTTTTGCAGACGTAAAGTTAGAAGTCTGGATTAAATAATAGGGTACTTTTTATCCCGGAAAAATTTGATATTTCCGAGGGAAAACAAAGTATTGGCATAGATGGCGCTGTATGTCATTTAAACCCTGTCAACAAATTATCTACTTATTGGAAAAATCTAAATAGCGCGATATAACCGAATTCCACGCGAGCGGAAAGCTATTTGTTTGTTTGCCTACGACAGAACGGACGAACTAATTACCGTGATTTTTTTAACTGAAAGTAGTTGAAGGGATGGATAGTCACATAGGCTACTTTTATCCTTTTATGACGCGAGCGAAGCCGCGGGTAAAAGCTAGTATAGGAATATATTGATAAAGATTTAGTGCAATGTCCTACTTGCTTAGAGCTAGAGGCTAACTGTCGCTCGCGTCACGCCATTACAAATAAATACAATTCTGTGAATTGCTAATAATAGTAATATGTACCACTTACAAAGTTACAACAGAAGCTAAAGAACCTTCAATAAACATGTAGAATTAAAGTCTTTTTTTATTAATAGGATTTTTAATAGGATAAATGCCTAATTTTTATTTAAATGTCCGTCTGGTAGATTATTTGAAAACGTTAGACATGTACTTTTTATTTTCTTACAGAAACGAATACTTTCGACGACATATTGATATCAAATGTCGCGTGACGTCATTTCTGTTTACATTTTATACGTAGAAATGACGTTTTTGCTCCCACTCCTAAATTTTGATTCTTTTTATCTAAGTATTATTTTATTATACTACAAAATTAAAAATATACGTGTCTAATATTTTTTCATTACATACTTACGGACTAATTAGATTTTTAATTTTCATACCCTGTCATCAGCCCAATTATATGCACTTTCAAAGATTATTTTAATTATCTACGTTGACACCAATGTGTTAGTCAAATCCCATGGTGTTTTCTTATTTACGGACTGAACAGATTTCTAATTTTTCAGCATCTCTATTAAAAATATGTTGTAAGATTATTCAGAAACCCGGAAATAATCTAATAATAGTCCATTAAATTAAGTAAGTTTTCTTCCAGAGTACTTCAAAACGCAATTGGGAGCTTTTAAAGATCAAACCGAGAATTACGAGGACGTCGAGGAAGGCGACTACTATAGTGGTCAGCAGGACACTAGGTACATAGTCTACAAAGATAATAACGCTAATGAAGAAATCATGTCACCAGATGTGGACTATGTTGGCGGAGAGATAAGGTCGGAATTTGATTTGCAACGTTGGTGATAAATAAAATGATAATAAAATAATTGTTATTTTTAATAATGTGCGTAAGTGCACATTTAGTGGTGTTGGTTTTAATTAAGTATGCATAGTGCTAGCTTTGATTATATAATGTCTGATGGAGCGTCACCATACAATAAAAATGGCGTTAACCTGCCTAATCTTAGAAAAAAATGTGTCGGTCCGATTTACCACATTGCATGATGAAACTTTTAAATCGATTCCTGGATTCAACGCCCGAGTGTGATGTGTGCGCTCTCGAGTGAAAGAAGGTTATTTTTGTCGGAATACTTAAAGTTTTACGAAAGAGACGAATGAACGATCTTTTTTAAAGCGAGAAAATCATTTAATGACTTCTCCTGCCTGGTTAAGGCGAGCATCGGTCTCCTACATTTTTTTTTAAATACTTTGCTCCACATTCGTAATTTCTTCGGATAGGATCTGTGTCGTGTTTGCGTTTACAAACACACAAGTTCACATACACAATGACACCCAGACCCGAAACAACAATTTGTGGATCACACAAATTGTTGTTCCATTCGGGAATCGAACCCGTGACACGTTGCACGGCAGCCGGTTGCCCAGCCACCTCACCAACCGTGCAATCACTGCAGTTACTGATTAAAAACCACCCGTTCCGAGCCGGAGCTCTGGCAACCCGTTAAGTCCCCAGGTACCTCCCGTAGCTCCAATGTCCGGTGAGGACCTGCGTCAGGCGGTAGGTGAGGACGCCGTAGCGTCTCTCAAGCCACTCCTCAAAGAGCTTACTTACCGCTGCAATAGCAGCGAGCCCAGATGAATGAACGATAGTTTCTAATAACTATTAAGTGTTTAAATGTATTCTTTCTTTCTTAATGTGTAGTGTAATTGGTTTATTGTACCGTTCTGTTCATAATAAACTAGCGACTCGCCTCGGCTTCGCACAGGTGCAATATGCATGCATTATACATATAAACCTTCCTTAAGAATTACTCTATCTATAAAAAAACCGCATCAAAATCCGTTGCGTAGTTTTAAAGATCTAAGCATACATAGGGACAGACAGACGGCGGATAGCGGCTTTGTTTTATACTATGTAGTGATAAACCTGACACCTGTCTCCCATGGGCGTAGGCAGAAGCAAGTGTTTATATAAAGTACTTACCAGCGATAGCCTAAAGGTTACCGGGGCTCTATGCAGGATTAGAAACGGGGTGGTATTTAGTCAGTAAGAGTCTGAGACTCCCTCCCGCCTCACCATAAGGCGAAGGGATCCATTGGATTAGTTTCCCCCTCAAAAGATACTTACCAGCTACTGTATTGACATTGGAGGCGACGAAGAGACTTTGTACGTAGGCTCCCAGCGCGTTCACAATGTCTTGGAATATGTTGGTGGCATGAGGCTTCATGTCGTAACATTCGCAGAACGCCTTCAGCAGATCTGTGGAGACCAACACTCTATTAAGTTGGACTACGTACTAAAATCTTAACGAACAGAATTCCACATACTTCTAAATGACAATGCCAGATCCTGACCCAGTCATACCTCTAATATCATTTACAAAAAAAGTAAATTGATGAAAATAATTTTGACGAATAAGGAACCTTTTCACAATAAATCTTTTTATTTTTAAACTTGCTGTTTGCAATCTAATAATAAAAGAAGTTCAATCCCGGAAATACTTTTTTGCAATGCGGCTTCCATATTGTCGAATGACTATATTGCTTGTACGAAACTATGAAAATAAAAAAGTAAGTAACTGTAAAAAAGATATTATTATACATAAAATATTATATCAAAAGTATAATTATGTATAACATTTATTTATTTACTAATGATTACAGATGAAATCACGAAAATATAAAATAAACTATTACTATCATTAGTTATGATTTTTTTGTGTAACGAAACGTTTTGAAGCGCTTGTCAGTTGTCAGCTGTCAGTGTCAATATTATCTTTCATTCGCTCTCTGCGTTTCCGTTGTTTTCGCGATAGTTATCATTATTGTTTTGTGTTTTAAACAAAAACCGCAAGTTTTACAGGTTTCAGGATAAATGTTTAGGTATCGGTAATTAATACACTACACGATGCTGAATACTGCATACTTGTACATGACTTCTAATATAGTGGGTCAAAGATGTACTGAGCACCTGGCATTGTCCTTTAGCATCATGATAGTGATCAGACCGAGTGGTCGCAAGTGCGACTGCCGAGCAAGGGATCTCGGGTTCGATTAACGGGTCGGGTAAAGTATTACTTGGTTTTTTAAAAAAAATCTCAGTAGTAGCACGGAGGCTGGAAATGTGCCCGGTATATGGCAATAAGCTAACCCCCTATTACATGGGACTCATAACATAAATAGTGAAAAGTGGGTGTTCCATTGTGTGTGCACCTCTGCCTACCCCTTCGGGGATAAAAAGGCGTGATGTTATGTTATGTGATACTTAGCAATACAACTCTATTCCAATCAAGCACTTTCGTTTGATATCTATAACATTAGTTTTGAAAAACCATTAAAATATTGCATGGTCATCAAGATTAAGAGTAACATCACGCATTTTATCTCCAAAGGGTTAGGCAAAGGTGCGCATTACGGCACTTAATGCCACTGTACAATGTAACAACCATTTTTCGCTACTAAATAGAGTTTTTTGTCATATAACGGTCACAATTCCAATCTCCGTGCTACTACTGAGAATTTGTTAAAAAAACCAGTAATATTTTGCCCGAGCCGGGAGTCGAATCCGACATGCCTTGCCCGGCAGTCGCACATGCAATGACGAGGCAAGATTAGAAGTGTGTACCAAATATCAGTTATGTCGTCAGAAAGTGGCTAACATTCCAATTACATGTCTCAAACAAACAAACAAATAAATGGGTCCAGTTAAATAAAACTCGATAGTTTGCGATATGAAACACGTACTTGGTTGAATGGTCATCTTATGCAGTACTTCTAATGCCAGGGCTCGCTGCCACATGGGTTTGTCCGGGTCCAGAAACTTTATAGTGAGAGATAGGAATATCTCGCACTCTGTCACCTGGAAGGAAGAACATACACATCATTATTGAATATTGGATAAATGGATATGGATATATTTATATAGTTAGCTGTCCTGGCAAACTTCGGTCCGCCCAAAATTCTCTCTCACTTTTTAAACCTTGCTGGACTTTCAAGAACACTTACCGTCTTATTACAAAAGTTTGACTTAGTACTGGTTTAAACCCGGACTATAAGATCTAGGTTTGTTACGGTATTAAAGCTAGTACCAGGACTAAAATTTGTTCCAATTATAAAACTAAGACTATTCGGGGATCAGCTAGTAACAAAGAAAGTCCATAGTCCCACAGATTAAAAACATAAATAGCATTCTTTCATTCGTTCACTCAGGATCCATTTGAAGCAACGTTCCGTTCGTCTAAATATTGTTATTACAATAACCCCTGAAATGCTTAAATAATTATGTATCAATACAAAATTATCATAAATTGTTTTTTGTTTGTGTTACAATATAGTGAACAAGCACAACTTGTATTTTGACGAGCTTTTTATAATCAAGTTGTCATATTTTTTAACACCTCTAGCGTGAAATGGAGCGACTTATAAGAAGTCGGCAGAGCACGAATCCCGAAACAAATATTGAGTCTTTTTTATTATATAAATATTATTGTTTATTGTGACTGACTGGAAATGGAACAACAACTGTACTCTTATATCGAACGTCTTCGTCACTCAAGTCAAAGGGATTTACACGATGGCGATGTCTGTACGATCGCCGAGACGTTTTTTTTCAAAGTCAAAAGTCAAAGTCAAAATCATTTATTCCAATTAGACCAGTAAGGCACTTTTGAACGTCAAAACAAAATATTTAAATATTAAATAGTAAGAAAAAAAATGTCAGTCTGTAGGTCAGTCCTCTAGTGAAGCTATTTGCTCGTTCCAAAGTGAATCTACGGAGAAGAACGAGCAAGAAACTCCATAGGTTACTCTTTTTCAATCATGTTCACAATACAATTTTTGGTTACATTCTTCCGTTGAGTTCAATAATGTGAGAACAATGTAATACCAATATTTGGTCAAGGAGACGGAAAAAGAAAATAACCTTGAGGACAACAAATTTAATACAGTCTGGAGCTGACCAGTCCCATTTGACAGCGCCCGTTCACGAACATGACACGTACACCAGCACCGCCCAACTCGACCATGTTATAGGGAATCGAGCGATCCACTGCCCGTGCCACTGCCAATGAGACTTTTGAGTGAGCATGACAACTCCAGGCTGACACACATGCATTCTACTAGTCTAATTTAATTTAGGTAGTTACAGGGCTCTCACATTTACAATAATTATATAAAGTTTTATAGTGTGTACATTTGAACAAAATGGCTGTATTTGACATGATTGGAACTCATTGGAACATCAATGTTTTTCGCTATCCTGTGGAGCCGGACCAGCATGCCTCCAAGCATTTTTATCCTCTATGTAATCATTAAGTTTGTAGTATGCTTTTCCGCGTAACGTTTTTTTAACATATAATTTAAATTTTGACTCATTTAAATGTTGTATTTCCTCCGGAACTTTATTATAGCATTTAACACAGAATCCCATAAAGGACTTTTGTACTTTTGTCAATCTAAATAGTGGCTGACTTAGTCTATCCCTATGTCTAGTTTGATAGTGGTGTCTGTCAGACACTTTACCAAACAACTGTAGGTTCTTCCTAACATACATAATGTTTTCATAAATAAATTGACATGGAACGGTCATAATGTTGATCTCCTTAAACTTTTCTCTGAGAGATTCGCGACGACCCAGGTTGTAGATAGCTCTGACGGCGCGCTTTTGTAAGATAAAGATAGACTCAGTGTCCGCAGCGTGTCCCCACAGCAAAATGCCATACGACATGATGCTATGGAAGTAACTGAAGTACACTAGTCTTGCCGTGTCTATGTCGGTTAACTGTCGGATCTTCCAGACAGCATAAGCTGCAGAACTTAATCGTTCCGCTAGAGATGTAATATGAGGACCCCATTGCAATTTGTCATCTACAGTAATTCCCAGAAATGTAGTCTCTTTTACAAATTCTAATTTCCGACTGTTTAATAATATGTCACATTCCTTACTTCCAACATTTGGCAGAACAAATCTAATACATTTCGTTTTCTTATCGTTTAGCACTAAGTTATTTATTGTAAACCAATGTTGAACCTTCATCAGAGCATTATTTACGTCGACATAATTATTTGTTCGTCTATTTATTTTAAAAACCAATGATGTGTCATCAGCAAACAATACAATATGTGGTTCATTTTGAAATAAATATGGCAAATCATTTATATATGTTAAAAATAGGAATGGACCTAGTATTGAGCCCTGCGGTACGCCCATAGACATGCTAGCACCCTGTGAGTTTACTTTGTTTACCTGTACTTTAAGTTGCCTATCCTGAAGGTATGACTTTAACAGATTCAGCGATACACCCCGAATGCCGCAGTGTTCCAGCTTCAGCAATAGTGTCTCGTGTTCAACACAGTCGAATGCCTTCGAAAGATCGCAAAATATTCCGATGGCATCCCGTGCCTCTTCCCACGAGGCAAAAACCCGCTTAATTAGTGCTACCCCGGCATCAGTCGTGCAGCGTCCCTTTGTGAACCCGTATTGTTGGTCATGAAATATAGTATTCATGTTAAAGTGACGCAGCATCTGAGTAAGCATCAATCTTTCAAACACTTTACTAAGCACTGGCAAGACAGAGACCGGCCTGTAGTTATTAGGTTCCGCACTGTCACCGGATTTAAACAATGGCACTACTTTACTATGTTTCATTAAACGTCTCTAACATGTCCAAATCTTCCAAATCTTTTAAATCCATAACAACAATCGGTTCAATATCCATTTTACAATTATAATAATATAGAAGATACACGTAAATATTTCTGATAGCTAACCTCAAATAACTTTAGTATCGAAGTTTAAACTAGGGGTCTCGGCGGTTTAGTACCATAGATAGTTCCGGAACTAGTGATAAACTTTGTTTTATAATAACGTTTTATTTAGTCATGGTTTAAACCTAGTATTAATCCTGGTACTAAAAATAGATCGGGTTTTGTAATAAGACGGTTCAAGACCAAAATTAGACAAATCGTTCTCGACTTTTAGCGTGACTAACAGATAGAAATTATTTTTTATTTATATAGATATAGATATCATATAATACAACATAGTACGTACGAGTACGGCGTGGTACTTGTGCACGATGACCGAGACGAGACGCAGCAGTCGCATGGTGACGGGGAAGTGCGGGCGCTCGGCCGCCGGCCCGCCCGGCCCGCCCGGCCCGCCCGCGCCCGTCCCGCCCGGGATGTGCAGCGCCGTCAGCGCCGCCCTGCGCATACCACACGTCACGCCTCGCCTCCACGGAGGGTAGGCAGAGCTGCACATTACGGCACTTAATGCCACTGTACAATATAATGGCCCTGTACACATTTTTTTATGGAATAGGGAAACGAACAGAGGTTACCGGAGGTCCAATTACCCTCCCACCTCCCCAATTTCTCTAATCCCTGAATCCCCAACAATTGTTAAATTAACACATCTGGTGTTCCGGGGTCCATGGGCGGCACCGATTGCTTACCATCAGGTGATCCGTCTGCTCGTTTACCCGTATACCAGCTCATCTAAAAAAAAAACGCCCGAATATTGAAAGCTACTGAATTTCAAGTTGTACTCAAATATCGTGCTTTCCCTGTAATTTTACAATAAATTTATAGTGGCAGAACTATCGTGTAATAATAATTGAGTGGCGTTTGAGTATTTGATTTTAGACATAAGTCTATCACTATTAGTAGTATTTACATTTTAAAAACAAATAGATACATAACTAACCTGTACTTGACATTAGGGGAGAACAGCCTGATAATGAGAGCACACACGTGTTCCTTCAACAGGAACCGAAACTCCGCTATCTGTGAACAGACGTTGGGAAACATCAAAATACAATTGGGTACTAACCTACTAGTCAAATTCAATACAATTTTTTCGAACTGTAAAAACGACAGTTTTCTATCAATTATGTACGAGATTGTGTATTGTGACGTCAAGTTTTTTTAGAGTCAAACAGCATACACATTACGCATGCGGGGCAATCCCGCGTGAGTGACGAAATCCGCATTACATTAGAAACACCCTTTAATCGACAATCAACAAATATGAATATTCTTTTAAGCATACGATTAGATCTCTGGAAAAAAGGGACTTGTACTAAACTTATCACTACATAGTATAAAACAAAGTCGCTATCCGCCGTCTGTCTGTCCCTATGTATGCTTAGATCTTTAAAACTACGCAAAGGATTTTGATGCGGTTTTTTTTAATAGATGTAGTGTTTCTTAAGGAAGGTTTATATGTATAATACATGCATATTGATATTGCACCCGTGCGAAGACGGGGCGGGTCGCTAGTTATCTAGTTGTATACATACCTTGAAGAAAATAGGTGAGAAATCTGTGAGTACTGTATCGAGTAGTTCAAGTCCAAACGTTTTTGGCACATCTGATATACCGACCAGCCAGTGCGCTGAGTCACCGTTTATCAGTTGAATAATATCCTGGAAACAAAAGACGAGGCATTTCTATTCGGAACTAAAGGCGCTACTCACTACAGAAGTCTTAACTCACATTAGACCAAACAGTATTCTGCGTCTACCTCTGTACGAACATAAAAAACCCAAAAAATACGGGAGGAATATTAATATGATTTTTAGTGTCCGACCGAAGTTTCGGCTTCAGCTTTAGCCACCGTCGGCCAAAAAAGGACCTTCGGCTTAATCTTCTGCTTCAGCCAAAAAGTTGCCGAAGGTTTGCTAGTTGTCAAAATTTGAAATTTACTGAACGATCCTAGAGCGAGACGGAAAGTGTGCAGAGGCCTTAGTACGAGTTTGATTTACGTTTAAAGTATTCGAATCGAGTATGCGTTCGGCACTCTGATTGGTCGGCGCCAATGAAGCAACCAATCACAGCGCCGAACGCGTACTCGTACTAAGGCCTCAGGTCAGTAGTTTCACCGCGCCGCCGCACCGGACCAAACGAATCGCAGTTAGTAAACAAAACGAGTCAAAACAAGTTTGAGAGCGCGTCTTAAAATCCAATAAGTATTTTATATATTTCTTATTACAAATTATTTTATTTATTACTGTGAGTAGTACCTGTGGTGACACGTTCATTATTGTTTTTCAATATGTATCTAGTATATTCTGAGGTCAAAGTAACTATCGTATTTCTCAAGGTCAACGACACCTTCGGCTTCGGTTTCAGCCAGAATTGCACTTTCAGTCGGACACTAATGAGTTTTAAGGAGTTTTGATGTATAATTTACTAGCGGTGTCCGCAGTGGATCGCCGGCCGCACGCAAACATTTGACTTACCTGTAATATTAGATACGCATCAACAGCACATGGTTTGAGATCTTTAGGGGCCTTATTGTTGGTCTGTGGTCTCACGTCAGCTGGATTCACTTTGAGAGCACCTGAAATGCCATATCAAACTGTCATTGACAAACAAAAATAAAACGAGTTTAGTTTTGGTTTATTTGATTTTGTTTCTTATTTCTAACCAGCTACTTCTGCGCTGTTTCACCCGCTCTGCTCGGCGCCTTTTGGTAGCGTGATGTTTTATAGCCTACAGCCTTCTTTGTCCAACACATAAATAATTATTTAAATCGGATAAGTTCGGATAAATTTAAGCAGTATGTGGAATCACCTCAAATGTCAACTTTAATTTGATAGGAACACTGCGTAATCGCAAGGATTTAAGATAGTGATCTTAAATCCTTGCGATTACGCAGATGATAGCTAGATGTCACTACATCTACCGTCGGGTACCGGAACTTGCTAGTAAAATGTGTTGAATTCAAAAGTTACATTCGATATTAAAAAATAGCAGAATAAAGTCTGCATTATTTTTATGTTGACGGCTAATTTAAAGGTTATTTAAGAGCAGTCAAATACGAAACATTTTGCTAGTGACTGCAACCTATAATTCTATGATTATATATATAAATTTGGTGCTCGATGAGTTAAGTGCAGTAATAGAGACATCTTGCTAGTCTGACATATTTATTATTACATTCTAACCAAGACTATTTCAGGGGCTTTTATCACAGATATGTCTTAAGCCACCATGCGTACTACATAAAATATACATTACTATTACGTACTTAACATTGTACTCACTTTTGTAATTATACATTGTATAAATTACGTGGAGGACGCAAGTAATCAAAATTAGCATAAATTTTTCATAATCGCTGAAGATGGTACAGATAAAATGGATTGTATAATGCCTACATCAAATTTATTTATTTTCAACATCATTCACGACTATCTCGCAGTTCGTCTTCGCATTCTGAGCACACTCCATCAGCAAATGTTGGACATCTTCAATTTGACCACAAAGTGTACAGTTAGGAGAATGCCTGGTCGTTTGCATAAGAAATGCAAACTTCGACTCGATGGATAGTCGTCTTGAACGGAGTCTTAATATTAATCTAGGGCATAGTTTCGTATGCTAAATTCAGTATTCTCAAACCAAGGAACATCGATTAGATTGACCTTCGTACGGTGCTACATTGTCATCAATATACCTGTATCCATAGATAATCTTGCAAAATCTCGACTTCTTCCACAAATTACAGCACGTCAGTTTGTATTCACGTGTATATTCGGCGCACATAATCAGGTACGTCACATTAATTATACACTGACCTCTACTCACTGCTCGACGTGGATTAAACGGGATCGACCTCATCGTATTCAGCGTTAAGAAATGCACGAAAATATATTTTAAGTTGCTGGAACCGACGTACAATGGCGTACTATTCGAATATCATTATTATTCAGTGATCGTCTATAACGGTTTTACGAATATCATATGCTATCGAAGTACCTCTGCTGTACCTGAGTTCTTCACTGTTTTGCAATAAGGATCATACCTTCAGCCTCAGCGAGGGCCCTTTCAAAGACTAGAGCCACCAGCTGTCGAACAGTAGCTGCTGCAGCGTGGCTGGTGCTGACGTCACGGCTTTCCGACGGCGATACCATGCGCATGCACATCACCATTGTCTGTAGAAAGCAAAAAAAACGTAATGTAGAAGACTTAAAAAGTCATCGTATTTCAGTTATTTATTTTATACAAAGCATCACGCCTTTTATCCCTGAAGGGGTAGGCAGAGGTGTACATTGTGCCACTGTACAATGTAACACCCACTTTTCATTATTTATGTTATTAGTCCCATGTAATAGGGGGTGAACCTATTGCCATATACCGGGCACAATTCCAGACTCCGTGCTACTACTGGGAATTTTTTGAAAAACCCAGTAATACTTTGCCTGACCCGGGAATCGAACCCGAGACCCCTTGCCCGGCAGTCACACTTGCGACCACCCGGACAATGAGGCAGTCAGCAGAAAAGAATACTTTCGACGACATATTGATATCAAATATCGCATGACGTCACTTCTGTTTACATTTTATACATAGAAATGACGTTTTTGCTCCCACTCCGAAACTTTGATTAGTTATGGTAGACGTGCCGGGACTTCGGCAATTTTGTAGATTTTGATATACTCTTTCTGTTTTCCATTTTTTCAAAACTCCCGGTAAACATTCCAGGTAGAACCATCTAATTACTGAACTACATTAGTAAGAAGTAATATATTACATAGATAGTAAAGATGTGTGGGAGAGTCAGGCCGGAGTGATACCACGCACTCACGAAACAACGACGTGAAACAACTCTTGCGTTGTGTTTCGTCGTATGAGTGAGGTTACCGGAGGCCCAATTACCCACCAATCCCCGGATCCTCCATAATACTTATATTCTCAATCCCCAAAACGCCGGAAACGCACTTGTAAAGCCTTGGTGTTTCAGGTGTCCATGGGCGGCGCCGATTGCTTACCATCAGGGGATCTGTTTGCTCGTTTACGGGCTTATACATAAAAAGATTACAACATTACCCCGAAAATTCTATCACTTTCATTTCGAAACATTTTCTTAATAACAGGACTGTGAATGAGAGGGCCACTCATGTCAGTACTACTATCTATTTACTCTTTCTATGTAATACTAGTCTGCTATAGTTATAATATAGTGTTCGTAAACTAATCTGCACGATCTAATCTTATCATTAAATTGTTTAAACTTATAGCTGCACTTTAAAACATGTTTCATTTTAGATAAAAGTTATAATTATATATTTATATATCTAGTTATCGTTTTCCGGTTTTTATGTGTAAGCACATTAACGATTTATTGGTCGACAAGATAAAAATGTATTAACTAAAATATAGAATCACGTAGAGGACCAATGATATGGGATCATAGAGATCAAACGCCTGACACTCGCTCTCGCCTCACCCGAAGGCAGGAGGATTTATTGGGAGAAGGCCGACCCCGCCTCGCCGAAAGCGTCGAGGAGACAATCGCCGCGGCGCCTAACATGTTGATAACCTGCTTACAAAATTGGCAGGCAAAGCTTTTGGGATCATAGGCACATAGGGGAATCTAGGCACCCACCTAATGACCTCAACGAAGATGGCGACACAGAGAGGTTTTAGGAAAGACACGTAGGTCTCCATAGGAAGGGGATAGGCGTTGCAACGTGGCGGGTTCGTCTTTTCCCCAAAAAACTAGGTGCCTTTTGAAGGTTGCCCACTGTCAACAAAATAAAGGAGGATTCATTGGATCTTTTTCCCCTATCAAAAAACAAACACAAACTGGCACTTTTACGTCCATATATAACCAGTCTGACAGTGAAGCTAGGTGGCGCATATTATAGTAGGACTTCTCCCGACTGGGTGAGGCGAGAGGGAGTGTCAGACCCTTACTGACTAAAAACCACCCCGTTCCTACCCCTGCGTTTCGAGCCGGAGCCGCGGTAACCCGTTAGGTTCTCTGCGACTCCGAATCGGCATCAGCCCTATTGGGCCCCATCCGTGGTGGTCTGATAGCTCTTTGAGGCGCGCGGAACGCGACGCGCCGTATGCTCGGGTCTGGTTCTGGTCGGGCGGCAAGCCACCCATGCTCGCCGTCCGTAGGCCCGCGCTTACGGTGGCCGGACATCGTCCCGCGATCCCCGACGAGCCCAGCCCTCGGTTGATATTATAGTAGGGCTAGCTGTTGAATTTTAGGACGTAACTTTTTTTGTTGCAATTTTTCCAAATAAAAGTAGCCTATATGACTCCTCAGTACATCAGCTACCTGACAGTAAATCCCGTCAAAACAAACAGACAATAATTGCAACAAAAATATTTTGGTTAATTTATGTGTATCGTATATTCATATGCATGTAGCAAAAAGCGGTTATTTTAAAAATACAAACAGACAATTACAATTCATTTATCTGTGGGTATAGATTAGATAAATAGGACACGACACGAGTTGATTAATTAATGAGTATCGAATCGAACACACTCATACGAATGAGTAGCTTCGAATTAACGTATACGTTACTATTTCTCCCAGCTTTATGACGTCATGGCTGAGTGAACAATAACTCTGAGTAATTAGTACCGGGTATTGCGCATTCATATTGAATCTGTGATGTAAGATACCCACAACATTGTATAGTCGATATAGTATACCTTTTTTTTAAGGAGGGAAAATCATCGAATAACTTACTGCTCCCGCCTGGGTGAGGGAGTGTCAGACTCTTACTAACTAAAAACCACCCCGTTCCTTCTCCTGCACGTCGAGCCGGAGTCCCGGTAATCCGTTAGGTTCTCCGCGACTCCGGATCCGCATCGGCCCTATTGGGCCCCTTTGTGGTGCTCTGATGGCTCTTTGAGGCGCGCGCGGAAAGCGACGCGCAGTACGCTCGGGTCTGTTTCTGGTCGGACGGGGAGCCACCCATGCTCGCCGTCCGCAGGCCCGATATAGTATACCTTATAGGTACCGTAACGCAAAGGGTTTTGTTATATTTCCTTTAAATTGAGCCGAAGTTAATTCTTTTTATTATAGAAAGTATTGTATTTTATTGTGGCATTTCCAGTTTCTTTGAGCTTTCACAGAAGTAGCACAAAGTCTGGATTTGTAAATGAAGTATGGCAATACGCTTTCGCTCACCCTCTATTAGTAAAAAATAGGCGTCACATTGAAAAAAAAATCTTGAGCTGTGGTTACCCCATTGGGAAAACTAAAACTATATTTAATTCCACTCACCCTAGCCAAGGTGTCTCCGTGCACCAGGTCGGACGTGGTCATCAACAAGGCGGCAGTCTGCAGCAGCTTCAGTTCGAGGACTGCGCCCTGTCCCAAATTGTAGAGGCAATCGACAACATGTCTCGCTCCTTTCGCGTCTATGCCTTGCTGGGCTATTAAACGCTGGATAGTTCCTAAACAGAACTGTAATAAAAACAAACTTATTTTATGTTTAATTACGTAAGCTAGCTAGTTTTCTTGGGCGCCGCAAGTGACGGCAATGTATAGGCGAATAATTCGATAGGTACCGAGCGCGTGAGCGAGCTAAATTGCACTTTGTTGTTTAGTAAAAACAGTCGCTATTTCAACGAATTGTTTCGCGAAGTGGTGTTTCAGTATTATTCTGTGCCCTGACTTAGAATAACCGTTTGTAGGTCACACAAAGAGTTGTTAATACCTTGCACAGCAGCCGGTACCCCAGGCCAACCCGTGTAGTAATAATTATTGTAAATAAAAATGGACAGATACCTAATATTTGAATGGCTGTACCAATTTTATTGTTTTCTTAAATATCTTGAGATGTGTGAGATAAATAAAATAACTATAACAACTGCGCCAAATGTGCATTCAAATGCAGATTTCTTTAGATTTAGATTCATCATTCAATTATTGTTATAACGATAAATATCGATTAAGTGTTAACTTAATGTTTCCGGAAATTGTGTACATACAATATACATGCAATATCAATACAAGTGTTTTTAAGGCGGAAACATAATGGAGGAACTTTCAGAAAATTGTTGTAATAAAATGTAATTAACTATTCGTTCAATATGGAGGACTAGGAGGAAACCTTTGTTCCGCAGTGGCTGTCTTTTAGCAGATGATGCTTTTGAAAATATCATAGCCTGGAGGTTTGACCTGTGGTAAGGCTTCTTATAGTACGGAAGCATGGATATTTCCCAAATAAATAAAAAAAAGTACTTGCCTTAATAATCTTCAGATCCTTCGATTCACAGCCTTGAACTAGTGGGTACAATATTTGATTCACTACTCCATATAAAGATGCCTGTGGGTTGTTAGATGCCAACGATAGTTTCTCGATAGCTTCATCACACGCCTGAAACAACACCAAAGTGTTTGTGCTATCATGAGACATTATAAATTAATCCTTACTTATATTATAAATCGGAAAGTGAGTTTGTTTGTTTGTTCCGCTTTCACGCCGTAACTACTACCGATTGCTTTAAAATTTTGCAGACGTAAACGGATTAAATAATAGGGTGCTTTTTATCCCTGAAAAATTTGATATTCCCGAGGGGAAAGAAAAATATTTGTATAGATGGCGCTTATGTATTGGTATAGATAGCGCTGTATATCATTTAAAACAAGTCAACGAATTACCTATTAATTGGCAAAATCTAAAAAGCGCGATATAACCGAATTCCACGCGAAAGCTAATTGTTTGTTTGCCTGTCTTAAAAGACAGAACGGAGGTACTAATTAACGTGATTTTTTAACTGAAGGTAGTTGAAGGGATGGATAGGCACATACTTTTTATCCTTTTGTGCCGCGAGCGAAGCCGCGGATAAAAACTAGTTGAAAATAAAGGCTTATTCAAATGCAGTAATTGAGAAAAGTTTGCTAGTTTTAATCCAAGTCAAATTCTCAATCATTGAGTTGTGAAGATTTGTAACTGGTAGAACTTTCTCAATCAGTTCTGCATGCTTACTCTTGAATCCAATTCCGATCGATCGACATTGGTATTGTAAAATTTCGTACTCTTGTATTGCAACTCTAGCGCCCATTGCATCCGTATTGCGTGGATATTTAATGAACTAAATGGTATTGAGTTTGGCTTTATATTCCGTACTCTGAATTCTATTTCAACAGCTACGATAGGGGTTGTATAGTTTTGACATTGAATAATTATTGAGTTTTTATTGGATTGAAATTGCATTGACATTGAGATTGGTTTCAAGAGTAAGCACACAGGTGAGTTAGCTTTTATTTTTAACTGGCTGTTGCTTATAATTACGTCAATGTGGAATACGAGTTTTAGGACGACGTTTCTTTTTCAATTTTCCAAAATAAAAGTAGCCTATGTTACTCCTTAGTACATTAGCTACCTGCCTGTAAAAATCCCCGTCAACATCGGTCCAGCAATTTCAGAGATTACTAGTGTCCGACCGAATATTCGGTTTCGGTTTCGGTTTCGGCTGAGTTTCGGCAAAAACACGAGTTTCGGTTTAGTTTCGGTTTCGGCGGCAAACTGGCCGAAACTACGGCCGAAACCGAATGTGCGTTCGGGAGTTTCCGCGCTGTCATCGGAACGGTCGTGCTCGGAGCGTTGAATGAGTGAATGAATCCGATCATAGCCAATGTCGTGATTCGCTCGCTTGTTTGTGCTGTTCGCTTTGTTTTGTTGTGGTGGCGAGTTTTCGAGTGATTTATTTTGAATTTGGTAAGTTTTATCTTGTTTTATGTCGTTATATCATAAGTGCGGGAAGTAAACATCAAAAAAATATTCAATATGACTGATAATTTTTTTTATTTATTTAAAATACTTCATGCACAAAATGTACAAAAAGGTGGACTTAATGCCGCAGGCATTTTCTACCAGTCTGACCTTTGGGTGATGCAGAGAAGAGTAAATGGTAGTGCAAGAGGCAAGCAGTGATTTTATTAAACAATGAAAGATAAACTAATATATTTCGGAGATATACATACATAAATAAATTTAATTATAATGTATACCTACAAATGAGTACAATATGCCTACATACATACATATATACATAATATATAAATATATACTTGCTTACTAGTACACAGTGGATAGTTAGCGCGATGATTCAGCCAACCTCTTTAGGAAAAGCTCACGTACTTTCTGCTTAAAAGTTAGTCGAGTTGAGACCATCCTGACACCCAGGGGGAGCGCATTCCACAGAAAAATTGCCTGTACGAAAAAGGATGAATGTAAGAAGTCAGTGCGATGAGTGGGACATTGGAGAAGACGGTTGTGAGAAGAACGAAGATTTTTACTGTGGTTTGCGCATAAGTATTGAAAGAAAGGGGATAGATAACTGGGTGAAGAAGGTGAAGAAAGAAAGGAGAATAGAGTGGTTAGCGCCCTTTGCTCCCTGCGCTGGCGTATGGGCAGCCACTTTAGTTGCAACCGATGTGCAGAAACATGTTCGTATTTACGCAGGTTGAAAACGAATCGGATGCAGTTATTTAGAAGTCGGTCGAGCTTATTGAGGAGATCTGCATTCAGGTCGTAGTAGCAGACATCAGCATAATCGATGATAGGGAAAACCAAGGCTTGCACCAACATGGCCTTCGTAGCGGGAGGAAGCAAATTTTTTACGCGATACAGAGCACGCAATGATCCAGTAACCCCCTTTTGTAGTAGTTTTCAGTAAATTGCAGTCAATATGCAAACCTAGATTTTTGACGTCAGTACCAAACGGAATTACTGCACCATCAAAGAGCACGGCTGGTAATGATGCTCGGTCTATTCCACCCAGCGTACGGGAGCTACCTATTATAATAGCCTGGCATTTGCCGGGATTAACTGATATACCGAATCTCTCGGACCAGTTCTTGATGGATACCAGGTCACCGTTCATCTCCGAGATCGCATCAGAGAGTCTGTCAACACTGGCCTGACAGTACAGTTGCAAATCGTCAGCGTATAGATGGTACGCACACTGAAGTTCAGAAGTAATGAGGTTAATGAAGATAGAGAATAAAAGAGGTGATAGTATGCCGCCTTGAGGAACACCAGCCGTTAATTCGCGCCAACCTGATGAAGTATCATCAAGCTTGACAGACTGCTGGCGGGCCCGAAGATAAGATGAAAACCAGTTCAATGATTTGTCAGAGATCGTTAGATGGGAAAGGATGGCTAAAAGGATGTCGTGACTGACCATATTGAAGGCGTTCGAGAAGTCAACTAAAACCAAAACTGTGGCTCTAGTGCTCTCGAGACCAGTTCTAATATCGCCAGTCACCTTAAGGAGAGCAGAAACCGTGCTGTGGCCCGGCCTGAAACCAGATTGAAGGGGACTTATGAGCGAATTTTTGTAAATAAAGTCAGCCAGTTGTTTGTGGACATAGGCCTCAAGCACTTTGGAAAGGAAAGGAAGTATGGAGATGGGACGGAAATGAGTGGGAAGAGAGGGACTAGTGATTTTAGGAAGAGGTCGAACAAAGGCCCTGCGCCAGAGGGATGGAAAGGTTCCTGAAAAAAGAGAAAAATTTACTATATGGGTTATTGCTGGTAAGATGTGATCTAGTATAGTTATGATCATGTCTCGAGAGATATTATCACATCCTACAGCTTTGGATTTTATGGATAGGATAATCTTTCCGACCTCCGCCAATTGAACCGGTGTGAAGCAGAAAGGATCAGAAATATTGGGACGCGCCAGACCAGCTATGTACGACAAGGTTTGTTCTTTCATTAGACGATCCATAACAGGGACGGTAGCGAAATGGCTGTTAAGATCGTCCAATCCAATTGTGCTGGGTAGGTCTGGATATTGCGTTTTGCCGATGCCTAGAGTTCCAAGGAATTTCCAGATATCGGCAGAAGAAGAGGAAGATATATTTTCAAGAAAGTGGCGGCGTTTAGCGTCACGTACCATCTGGTTACATCTGTTTCTCGCGGTCTTAAAGACAGCCCAGTTATCCTCCGTGCGATCTCTTCGATGCTTGCGAAACGCGCGGTCACGACGTCGCATCGCCATTCTAATACCAGGCGTCATCCACGGAGCCGGTGGTCGTTTAATCCTAACTTTCTTGATGGGAGCATGAAGATCATAAACGCTAGTTATCACCGCGTTAAAGTACGCAATTTTATCATCCACTGAAGATGCTTCCATCAGTAGCTCCCAGTTGATCAAGGACGCGTTTTTCTGGAGTTTAGATTTGTCCATCCGCGCGAAGCAACGCCGGTACAACACCTTGGGTCTCACCTTAGGCGGTTTTAGGATATAGGACAAGAAAATCATGTCATGGTGAGAGAAACCCGGAGCGTCGTGTTGTCCATGACAAGAAACGAGAGAGGGATTGAGAATGAGGATAAGATCGAGCCAGGAGTCTTCGCCGACTGTAGTGTGGTGAGTGGGGTTAAGCGGTAACAGCTGCAAGCTCGCTGACTCGACTATATGCAGGAGTTTGCGGGAACGAGGAGAGGCGTGGGACATAAGGTTGGTGTTAAAATCGCCCATGATTATGTGGTGAGTGTACTCGGAACCCAATGATTCAAGAACTGATTCGAGGTCAGTGAAATAATCATTAGTAGGAGGACAATAGACAACACCTAACACAACTCCCCCCCCCCCGGCTACAAACTTCAAGAAAAAGATACTCCGCAGGACAATTGGGAGAGGAAGAAGAGAGCACCTTGTAAGAAAACTCACTACGGAGATATATACCTACCCCACCCCTCTTTTAACAGTCCGGTCGTTCCGTATAAGAATATAACCTGGAAGGGGGTAGGTTGTTGACAACAATTGTGGTTTGAGCCAGGTTTCAGATATCAGGATGGCGTGGACGTTGCTGTTGTTGAATGCATCAAAAAGTTCGTTGTGGTGGCTAGGAATGCTTTGCGCGTTTATGTGACATACATTTAGCACATGATTATTGCCATCCGTAAAACGACTTTGAATAAAATCATGCAGAGAAGCATTCAAAGAGCAAAAGCTATCATTGTCAGAGAATGAGTTGGCTGACGCAAAAGAATCATCACTGGACATTGACAAATAACAACAATAATAAAATAAATATTTAAATAATAATAAATATACTTTTAATACAGAAGATCGTAAATAGTATTAGGAACAAACGTTTTATTATATGGAAACTATAATGCTTGCTATAAATGAAAGAATACTCAGGATAAACTCTGCACATCAACATTCCGAAAATTAAAAAAACAAAAAGTTACTAGTAATTTGGGTACCTAAAAAAACACAATAAATAAAAGACGATTAATGAAAGTGCATCACTGACAACAAAACGTATTAAAAAGAAAATAAAAACACAAATCAAGACTATGCCTTCCATTTCAACAATGATAACAAAACGCACAACACAAAACCAAAACCAGAACCACAGACGCAACATTAACTTGAAACGTCAGATAAAAGTATAATCAAGGTAAATCTAACATAAAATTTTTTGGTTTGCAATTGTAAATTGTAAACAAACATTAAACATTACTTAGGTAGTTAGTTATGACTATAGTGCATTTCATTGTGATAGTATTATGAATTCAGAGTTTCAAAGTTCATTTTAGTATTTATCACCAAGGTATACTATCCAAGTGGCAAGTACAGTAGATACTAACTTTCATATTACCAATTTTGTTTTGTGAAATTATTAAGGTAAAAGACCCGATTATGACACGGGTTAAGTCGATTTTTTAAATATTGTGGGTAATTAAAAGAAACCTAGACTATAAATCCTTATTTTTCTTTTTAATAAATTAAATTTTTAAGAATTGATAGTATTTAGTAATAGCTAACCTTTAGTAATTAGAATAGAAGAAACCGTGTTAATGTCCTAATACCTGCTTATCAATATGCAAGATAGCCTTACATTAAGTGTAGATTATACCTAACAGACAATCTTTCTTTTGTTGTAGTACCTATACTTCAATCGTCGATGATAAAAGAACAATGTCGTTAAAAAACAGTATATGGCAATTTTTACTTATACCTATTGTCTATTGTGATTGTGATATTAGTAACTACTAACTACATATGTGATTAAAAGTGAAATCTATGTGACCTAAAGAAAAACAATAGAGACTGATTAAACTGACTGATTATAATAACGTTTTCTTTATTTTTTCCTCAAAATATGAGCCTTGCAAGGAAGTTTCGGTTTCGGCCGAAACAGACACCGTTGCCGAAATTCGTTTTCGGTTTCGGTTTCGGCCGTAAAACTAGTTTCGGTCGGACACTAGAGATTACCCATACAAGCAGATAGATAAAAAATTATAGGTATATCTGTCAAGTCGTAAGACTATACTAAGTCTATTTATTTTTATTGTGGAAGTTATTTTTTTATAATAATCACCACAAACATATTAACTTAAGAATATTATATAAGAATTTCGGTTAACTTTTTTTATGATATAAGCCGGTAAACGAGCAGCCGGATGACCTGATGGCAAGCAATCGGCGCCGCTCAGTGACACCTGAAACACCAAAGCCGTAACAAGTGTCGTTGTCGTCAAACTCAAAAACAAAACCATTGAAACCCTCCATGGTGATGTGGAAGAAAGAAAAACAAAGATACCACATTTATAAATGAATTGCTGTTCATTAGTCTTTCTTAAACTCAATAATGGCTGGACCGATTTGGTTAATTTAGTCTTGAATTATTTATGGAAGCCCAGGAAAGGTAAAAGGTAAGGCTCCACCGAGATGTGATTTTCGTTCTCGGCTGAGAACGAGACCGAGACCGAGAATATAATACTTTCTCGGCCGAGACCGAGAACCGAGACCGAGAATAGACAAAGTGTGAAAAAAAATACTTTATGTTACAGTACTATTAATTTATTAATAATCAAAGTTAAATAACAATATATTATAACATAAAAACAATTTCTCGGCATTTTTGCCTTTCAAAGAGTGTCGCCACTCGTCATATAATTGTCCAGCTTTGCTAAAAAAGCTGTTCACTTGCTACGCTAGTAGGCGGCGCAGATTAAAACTTTTTTGCTGCGGGCCTTAGCACCTTATAAGGCGATGAAAACCAATACTCAAAAATATTTGCATTTCTTTGTAGTCTTGGCTCTTTTAGAAAACTTTCTAACCCTTTTTGAATCACAGAGCTTGAACTGTATTCGTCATCGGCCATAGATTCGTCTTCCCACTCTATGGAATCATGAGCTGCCCATAAGTTAAGTTGATTTGTGATGTTAGTCATATTTGAAGAATTATTTGTAATTCATCTCACGGGAACCTAATCCTACGTTTTCATTAAGAGTTAGAGTCTCGATAATATGACGTTTCGCAGAGTTAAAGAGAGAAAGCAAAGGCTTTCAGTTAAATATTTGGTTTTAAACCGTGGATTGATCAATGTTGCTGTAACTAGTGGCAAAGAACTTTAAACAAATGAAAACCGCTGTTGATAAATTGAATGCCAATATGAACAAAGTTACAATATCGGTGGTGGCCGAGAATCTCGGTTATAATTGGCCGAGAACCGAGACATATTTCTCGGCTGGATTTGTGGCCGAGAATGCCGAAACCGAGACTGAGATCACGGTGGAGTCATATTAAAAGGTAAGAAAACATATTTTTTGAGGTCATATGAAGTTTGCCGGTCACTTAGTACTACATAAAGATTGTTAATTGAGTGAGTTAGGAACAGATAATATGGCAGTTCCTTGTATATCTATAATTGTTTTGAAAATGATGAAATTAACTACATTCCACCCTTATACAGGTTTAACAATACTTGTGTTCAGGGACTGTAGTGTTATCAATAAACTATTTATCTTCGTCAATAGAAAAAATCTAGATAATCGCAGCAACTACCGGTCTTACTTACCAACACCTACCTTGTAGAATTAATTAAATAGTTTATTAATAAGTTTAATGAAACATTATGTGTCAGGCGATGAATTTTCCTAACGAATTTACATAATGAATTACACATTTTAGCAACAACAATAGCTACTATTCGAGTGTAGTTAAGCCTAAATTATGATTTTAGATTATAAAAAACAGTAAAATGATAAAAACCTCTCTTATCTGAGGATATTTCTTCTTGGTCTCCAAACTCAATGTCTTGAAATCATTCTGGAGGACATCCATGAATTTCTTCGTGGAGTCATCGCCGGTTACAGCGCTTACGAACGCCATTATTTAATTTATTGTTGCTAATTCAGTTATTCACATCATAATTCACGTAAAAAATTATAGAAATTGAATTTATGCCATGTACACAATCGACATCACAATTCTCAGTTCAGAAATTAAGTCTATGACTCTTCCGATTGGAATGATTGACAACTACAACGGAATAGATCTCTGAAAGAAAATGCTACAGGATGGACTTTTGTGAAACTCTCTTAGTTTTGTTAAAGTAAAATTGAATCGAAATATAAAATTGCGAATTATCTCTGTATATTTATGTTAAAACGACCTAATACAATATTGACTTAATCCTGTTGTTTCTAAACGAATTTGGTTCAACATTTCTTTTCACGTTCTCTCAACGAAAATTATGTATTTTTGTCATATCATTTTCTTTTTCTAGGGTGTCATAAATTTTCATTACATGTAATAAATAGAAGATTATAGCAAAACTGTGAATGAATACATCGGTCATAATAAAATAATATTTATGAAATAGGTTAATAAAGAAATTTATCGGACTTCTACTGCATGAAATGAAATCGGTTTTCCTCCTTCTTTTAGTGTGACCAGAAAAATAAGAGAATTTCCACCATATTCAGTAGAACGATGCGATCCTATTTCATCCGATGTTTCGCACAACCTCAGCGACAGTGAATATTTTGCACATTAATTTGATGTTAATTTAATTAAGCTATACTTACATCATGTTTTATGTATATTCTACTACAAAGCTTTAATTAAATTTAGCCCATTAAAATGAGTACCTAAATAGTATAGATAGATATAAATTGACAGTATGATTTAAAACTCATCCTCATGCTGCAACTTCAAGAGATTTAGAACAAATAAAAAATATTCTAGGGAACATTTGTTACAATGTAAGTAATATTTTCTCGCATAAATACGTATCTTTTTAGAATAATGACTATGTTGAGCTACTTGAAGTGAAAGTGAAAGAAGAAATGCAAGTGATCGATGATGACCCACTTTTCACGGTAAGATTTTTTTTCTAGTATAGCAACATCGATTACTGATTGTGCAGAAGAAAAAACAATGGTGTGATTCCAGATTTTTATTTGTAAGTATTTATAGAATCCGATATCAATTTAGCTAAAGTAACGTTTCAGTGTCGTTTATAACGTGCACCCGTCAGATGATGCCGATACCGAGGTATAAAGCGCTTAAAACCATGTAGAAATTGGTTTTGTGAGCTTGACGTGCTGTCATTTCAGTTTTTTATTCTATTTATTCAGCTTGATTCAGCTATGCGCCATTTACTGCATTAGAACGGCCGCTGTCTGCGGATTTTAGTACTACTGGTAATAAAACTCATCGCGACATAGGTGTGGAATGTATGTATAATCGTGCGTGGAATGTGGAGTCGCAGTGTCTTTTTCGTGTTAATCATGTTTAGTTTTTCATGCCGGTACCAAGTTTTCATTAATTCAGTGTCGTTTGCATAGTTTTTTTGTAGTCTAGTGCGTCATGAAGTTTAGAGGTGTGCTTGAGCCGGGAGGTAACAATGAACACCCACTGGTTGTCGCCGGCGACCCGTGTTCTCACATCACCTTAAAATAATTTTATCGTGAAATCTATGCGCAGTAAACAATACAGCGTGTTCGTGTTCCGTTTTGTAAATAACATAATCAGTGTCATCTTTGTATATTAATTTTGTCTTTGAGTGAAAGTCTTGATCATCTAACTGAATCAAATAAGAATCTAATAAGTGTTTGTATATATCATAATATATTATATTACTGATATGTTTGGTTGACATTGATACCTTTGGTTGTATGTGGTTTCTTTCTAGTCTATGATTGTTAATTCATTGTTCTAGAGATCATACTTTTATTTATATATGCTTTATTGTACACATTTAGTAGCCTAGGTTACCAACAATTTGAGTGATTATGTGTACAATGGGCGGTCTTATCACACAATGGCCATTTCTTCCAGAAAACATTTGGATAGAATTTTTATAACAAATCAGATATGGGGTAGTTATGTACACAATAAAAATAAGTAAAATAAAGACAATAAAAATAAGAACACTTATTGTGTATGACCCCTTAATAAGGCTTTTGACCAGACATACCCAAATAACAAAATTACAACGCTCTGTGGAATTGGTGTTACGATTTGTATGTCAAAGTTCTTTATGGGTTAATTAATAACGTGATATGAATTGTTTGTTAAATATTAATATAATGAATGTGTTGTAATTAGATATTTGCTAATGTATTACTTAACTCGTCAAGTACCGTCATTATAGACACAATTAAAGAACAATAGGTTGCAGTCACCGGTGACCGCTCGGTGTTTGACAGTTTAATTGGTTCTTCATACCTTGCTCACTAGTACTAAAACATTATGCTTACACTTCTGCTTACTTCTTATGGTTTCTTTTTTATCCTAATCTTTTCTTACTAATATTATAAATGCGAAAATATATGTGGATGTGTGTTTGTTACTCTTTTACTTCGAAACGGCTGAAGGGATTGGGATGAAATTTGGAACAGGGGTAGATTATTGTCTGCAGTAACACATAGGCTACTTTTTATACCTTCGGAATGCGGGCAAAGCCACTGGCAGAAGCTTGTTTATTATATTTATCAGTCTCTTAACAACCAACAATAACTTACTCGGACAAATCTAGAACAGTTTGAAATTTAAGAAACCTTAAGCAGATGGTTATATTTTAGGAACCTCAAGGAGCAGGAGCTTAAACGTAAGCTCCTCTTTAACTTTGCATACATGCTATTTAAGTAATATTTACTAATGATATTTGAAAATTAATGTTAGTTTACATCACTTTAATTTAAGACTTACAAAGATTTGCACAAATTACCTACATATTTAATTCACATGTGCTTTAGCTAGATGGCTCTCGATGAGTCTCATTATCAACTTATTTATAGTCCAATTGTAACCTAAGATAATGTGTTAATATCGTCTTACAAGACAGGCTTTGAGGTATAGATACAATTTTATATTCTGTAGTAGTTACTACTCTGTTCCTTTTGATCATAGAGTGCCTTTATAGCCTTGACCTTCGTTGATAAATGGATTATCTGCCATGAAAAAAATATATCCAATTTGAACCATTACCTACCTAGTTCTAGCGATTAGCACATTCAAAGCACACTCTTCAGCTTTTAAAAATTAGCCTAGATGTAAAGTCTATCAAGTAGAGAAGGCTCATAGGTCTTAAAAAATATCCTATCCTATCCATGAACCTTCTCCATTGTGTCAATTTTTGTTATTCGATTTTCGACTTTAGACATAAACAATAATAGTTGAAAATCCAATAAAAAATTGATAGAAAAGTGTGGGTTGAGCCGCTGCCCACGGTATATTGCTGTGACTACTTTATTTGTAATGGTACAGGAAGCATTTCTGTTATTATCCAATTACAATATATTATTGTTCATGTTCATTTGGTTTGACCATCCTCAAATTTTAACATTCTGACACCTGAATACTGAAAGGCTACTCAATTTAAAATTGTATATAAATACCATGCCATACTCTATCATAAATGTCCGATTATGAAAAATCCACAACATTTGTTCATAGGTACAAAAGTAGTCTCTAAGCATCAGAAATATCTAATCAGTAAAATAATCAGTTATAGACCCTTATAACGGTTTATGAGGAGCATGGTCACCGGTGACCACTTGGATCTTGACTAGGACAAAGAATTTGTAGTGACAGTACTATACTTAAGCGTGAATTTAAATTGAATAGCATTTGAGTAGCACTCTCAATGTCAACATTTCAAATTTTTTTTAAGGATGTGAAATTTTTGACTGATTTATCCCGCCTGGGTGAGGCGGGCCATATTTTATGTGTAGGTACTAACTAATGTACAGTAATCTAGAAATTCTTTATCCACTAATTCATTAGGCTATATTTGTAGGCGGTTATGATATAACACATTCTTGAGATAAGACAAAATCAGACAATAGAAAATTAATCTGGGTTCCGAGTAAATTGATTGTTTGTTGTTGATTTTTATATTTTGCTATCTGTTGCCCGTGACTTCATATAAACGGGATAAAAATATCCTATCACCTAAGTCAGCCCATACCCTGCCTGTATATCAAATTTTATCAAAATCCGTTCAGTAGGATCTGCATGATTGATGGACAAACATCCAAATAAAGAAACTCATATTAACAATACAATATTAATGTGCTTTATTATATTATTTCCACTGAGGTAATTGGTAAAGTTTTCTATTTTTTTCGAAACCTATACATTCATATAAATAAATAAACGGTTTCGAGTCACAGAGTACAGTAAATGCCTGCATAAGTCAATAACAGAACCTTGTAATTATTCTGTCTACCTTAGTCTGTGTTCGAAATGATGTATTTCAATTTTAATCTTAGAAACTTGTTCTGTGTTTTGTCTTCTTAGAGATAAAACGTCTTAAGTTAATGAACTCTGCAGCTATCTGATATTTGGTTGACAACTAATCATTTTCTATGCAAGTTTATGAGATAATCTAGTCAACTATTTGTATACTTCCAGATAACCACTGCCTACATATTTCTTACTGTTATAATTTTATTAATCAAATATGTAGCATGTTCTTTTTGTCAGCAATCGATTGCAACCCTTGATTTATTCACAACTAATATTTTACACTTAAACCTTCCTTAACTGCTGAGCCCCCAAGCTGTCACCGGTGACCACTCTCCACTTATTCCATTATAGACCTTTTCTCTAATGTTTAGAGACTACTTTTGTATGAACAAATATTGTGGATTTTTCTGATGAGTTACTGTGCAGCTGTCATTATAGAGGTAGAGTTTACTGTGAATACTAGTAATATTATACTACTAAGTTTTATAATATGTAGTAATTTTTTGTTACCGGACTGATGGATGGCTATAGTTTCAGCTCAGGCCACTGTCTTGCACATTTTTTTATTTATGGGGTAAGCCGGTAAACGATCAGACGGATCACCGGTAAGCAAACGGCGTCACCCATGGACACCTGGAACACCAGAGGCGTTACAAGTGCGTTACCGGCCTTTTAAATTAGGAATTTGAGGATTGTTGGGGATTCAGGGATCGGGGAAAGGGGGGGGGGTAATTGGGCCTCCGACACGCACATGCTGAACTGGTCTCTTAGGACATGAACATGTATCCATCAGTACCTACTAATAGTATGACACATCTGTTCATGTCACTTGTTTTTTAGAGGGAAATCTTTTTTTTCTTTCTTTCTATTTTTATTTTTATTGGTGAGGGTAGAGGTGCAATGAGCAAGTGTGTTGATTGCTCATTCCTGCTCAATGCGAGAAGAGGTTTTTGGTCAGCAGTGGCCACTTATAGGCTGTCGATGTGGGTAGAGATTTAGAGAAGATAAAGCAACAAAAATAATTTCAAGTTTCAAGATGTTACGATAGAAAGGGAAAAAACCACGGATAAACAAGTTCGCAACAGCGAATATCAAACTTATAAAGACGTACTTACCAACAAGAATCAACTCGAAAATACAACAAACGAGACAAAACATGTCGACCAACACAACATGCATGAAATAATGACATTGATGAAACAAATGATGCAACAATTGACTACCCTGACAAACTTAATAATAGCCCTCACAACCAAGCTGTCAGATTCGATTGCTTAAAAATTGCCGTGTGGAATGCCAATGGGCTGTCACAACATACCCTTGAGGTTGGAACATACCTAGACACACAAAAAATTGATATTCTTCTAGTAACAGAGACACACTTTACTAAAAAAAGTCATTTTAACATTCACAACTACAAAACATATCACACGATGCACCCCGATGGCAGAGCACATGCTGGAAGCGCGGTACTAATAAAATCTAATATAAAACATCATGAAGCAGTTCATTATTGCACGGAGGAAATTCAAGCAACAAATATCGTTATTGAAGATTGGACAAGCCCATTCACAGTATCCGCTGTTTACAGCCCACCTAAACATAAACTTAAGCTAAAAGATTATGAAACGTTCTTTACCACACTGGGACATAGATTTATAGCTGGAGGAGACTACAATGCCAAGCATCATTACTGGGGCTCACGTGTCATAACTGCGAAAGGTAGACAGCTGCTAATGGCCATAGAAAAGCTAAATCTTAACGTTGTTTCATCTGGAGAACCCACCTATTGGCCTACAGACAGGAATAAATTACCAGACTTGCTCGACTTTTGTATAACAAAAGGAATGTCTAGTAAATTTCTTACAAGCAGAACGAGTACCGAATTATCATCTGATCACTCCCCTGTTGAAATAGCATTAAAAAAGAAAATCATAGTGTCACCTAAGCCATGCAAGCTGCATACCAATAAAACTAACTGGAACCTCTTTAGACAGCTACTGGTGGAAAGCTTGAATATAAAAATTGCCCTAATAACGGACAACGACATAACAGAAGCAGTAGAACATTTTAATGGCTCTGTTCAACAATCTGCTTGGCTTGCTACTCCAGTTCCTAAAGACTTGCCGCACAAACAAGAATGCCCCTTATCTGTTCGAGAACTACTAACTGAAAAACGAGAAGCTCGAAAAAAATGGCAAAAAACAGGTTATCCTGCTGACAAAAAACATCTGAACTATCTACAAGGAAAACTAAAAACACTATTGCAGAATAACAATAATGAAAATATCCAAACCTCCTTAAGGAACCTGAATGCAACAGCAGAAACCAACTATTCTTTATGGAAAGTCACTAAAAATCTTAAACGTCCAATCTCTAATCAACCTCCTATCCGTAAGAGTAACTCGGAATGGGCCTCCAGTGATGCGGACAAGGCTGATACATTCGCTGAGCATCTTAAACTGGTTTTTACACCAAACCCCGATACGGGCTCTTCTAAAATCCAGGAAGTTACACAATTATTGAACCAAACCCATCAACTGGATCCTCCTATTACCAAAGTCACAAAGGAAGAAGTAAAAACAGCGATTAGGGCACTGGACCCAAATAAAGCCCCTGGATACGATCTCATAACTGGAAGAATTTTAAGAGAACTACCAAAGGAAGGCGTTCAATTCCTAACTTTTCTTATTAATGCTATCCTCCGAAGAAGTATGGTTCCTCCCCAGTGGAAAGTAGCACAAGTTATAATGGTTGCCGGGTAAAAACCCTGCAGAGGCGCAATCATATAGACCTATTAGTCTGCTGCCCATACCATCTAAAGTTATGGAAATACTTATTTTGCGCAGATTACTCCCGATTATTACTTTGAATAAACTTCTACCTGACCACCAGTTTGGCTTTCGCCGGGGGCACGGTACAATAGAACAAGTGCACAGATTAGTAGAACATATCAATAAAGCGTTTGAGTCAAAACAGTATAGTACTGCAGCCTTCTTAGATATATCTCAAGCATTTGATCGTGTTTGGCATGACGGACTACTGTTCAAAATAAAACGAAACCTACCTATAAATTTCTACAATCTTATAAAGTCCTATCTAAGCGACAGACACTTTTTCGTGAAACAAAATGAAGAGAAAACTACTTTACATACTGTCCAAGCTGGAGTACCACAGGGTAGTGTAATGGGCCCAATGTTATATCTACTTTTCACAGCCGACCTCCCAATAACAGAAGGTGTCGTCACTGGAACATTTGCGGACGACACAGCTATCCTCTCGGTGGACACTTCACCAGACGTTGCATCACAAAAACTTCAGTCTAGTCTCGACCAAATATCGAAATGGCTCAAAGACTGGCGAATCAAGGCCAATGAAACTAAGTCTGTCCAGGTGACTTTCGCAAACAAGAAAGGAACGTGTCCTCCTGTGACCCTAAACGGCATCCCTCTCCCACAAGACGATTACGCCAAGTACCTCGGAATATATTTGGATAGACGCCTGACTTGGAAAAAGCATATATTTACCAAGCGGCTGGCTATGGGTCAACAGATACGCAAAATGCATTGGCTACTGAGTAACAAGTCTCAACTCTCTATGGAAAATAAATTGTTGCTATATAAATGCATAATAAAGCCTACATGGACATACGGCCTACAGCTGTGGGGCTCAGCGGCAAAGTCAAATGTTGAAATTGTGCAAAGGTTCCAGTCAAAAATGTTGAGAATGATAACAAACGCACCATGGTATGTCTCAAATAACAGACTCCACCACGACCTCTGCATCAGTACTGTAATGGAAGAAATTTCAAAAATGACTAAAGTGTACAAAGACCGAATCACAAGCCATCCAAACAAGCTAGCAATAAACCTGATGGACACCCAAACAGTCGCTAGAAGACTAAAGAGAAAGATTCCTCAAGACCTCATCTAGGAGGTTGTAAATATAAACGGGGCAGTCACTGGACAGCCCGCGTACAAGTCTGCTGCATTTAACAAAAATATTGCTGAATATCTATATGATAGATTGCAATACATATATTTAAAAAAAAAAAAAAAAAAAGTTTCAAGATGTGAACTAAGGACTAATAGACAAGCCTTATTAATTCGCATCTTTATACCCAGCATTACTAGTAAATAAACAGTTGTTACACAATGTTTTGTTGATTATCTGATACGGCACTGATTCCACTGATAACATGTGTGAACAATTGACAATGGCTCCGCGATGTGATGTCATTATTTGTATGCATGTGTGAGATAATGTTACACGTGTAAGTTGTTAAACTAGGAATATCGATCATAGCACTACGTAATAGAGTCGTTAATTTATATTTTGATATCTTTTCAGTTGGCAATGTCGCTAGTTTCTTCATTAAGATCGTTTTGTACTGTTATTTTGTTTTGGGCTTTATTAGTTCCAAGTTTGTCCACCTGTATACATAAGTTTGTGGTGTCTGTGACGTTTTTGATGCAATTGACAAAAGTTGTGTGTCTGTAACTTGATTATGGTTGTGTGTGGTCAGATCGAAGTTCTATCGTGTTTTAGGGCCTGGCAAAATACTGCTTATTTTAGCGAAGGAAATGTAATTTGCATTATTTACATACTTAACATTTTCCTCACGATATTTTCTTTTGTTTCAGATAACATCTAAAAAAATCCTGCAAGAAAACTTTCCAAAATCTTCCTCAAGACTGTTAATTTTTTTATTAGATATATTATAATATTATTTTTCACTTAGTAATAAAAGCCAGTTCGGAGCGGTCACTAGCGAAAGATGCCAACCAAGCGAGAGAGAAATAAAAGACGGAACTAGCTATTTATTTAATATTAATTAATAATTAATTAGTGTAATCCATTGTAACCGTTATTAGTTTTTCATATTATTACCATATATTCTCATAAACGCAAATAACGGAATGACTTAATGTTAAACGCTTTCTCCGAAGTTTAAATCACTATTTATTCGTTTATTTAATCAATTCATTATTTAATCAATCACAAATGACAACTATTGTAGTAAGAGTTTGTTAAGGTCAGTTTAAGCATTTGACGGACCATTATGGACAATATGGCTTCGAATGTGACCTTGAGAAGCAATAAACAAAGGAAAGATAACCTGATAACGAGGAAGCAGGATAAGTCTCCCGAGAAGACGATCAGAGGAACGCGGGGGGCGTACAGAGGCATCCCGTCTACTTCGAAAAGACCGACCGAAGAAGACAATGAGACGGGCTCCACGGAAAGACTGGACAGACCAAAGAAATTCATATCACAGAACAAAAGCAACTATGGGCTGGGAAAGAGGCCTGACTTCTCACTCAAGAACAGGAACGTGCATTTAGCTTCGTCGCGCTATGGACAGGTGAGTCACTTGTTTTTGTCTGCACCTTACATATGTACCTTTCGCGCCATCATTTTTAATATAAATATATATTCATTTTATTGTATTGTATGTACAATTTTTATCCATACAATACTTTAAGTGTAGGAGAGCCATTCTTCGGCACGAATGGGCTGGCTCGACCGGAGTGACACGTCGGCCTCACAGAAAACCGACGTGAAACAACGTGCGTTGTGTTTCGTCGTGTGACCGGTGACCAAATTACACAATTTTCTTAGTATAGCATAGTAAATCGCTGTGCTGATTGAATTACATATCTTTGTGTGTTCTTACGGATTTTAATTTTTAGCATGTTGACCGTCCTTGCTGACTGTGGTGGATGTTTGTATGAAATGTTTATTTTATTCGCTATGTTTAATAAGTTTCGTGAAACATACTGAATGACGAATTGCCGGGGTACTCGCGTAAATATACTGAGAAAAGCTCAACTAGTTTCGAGTTGATAAAGTATCATTATAGCTTCTTCCTTTACCAAACACAATATGCATTGTATAACAGATACGTACGTCTATTAAATCTAATTTGTGTGCGAGTCAATTGAAGAAAATCTGTTCCATTCCAAGCCGAGCTCAGTTGCTCCGGACTATTGTGATGAGATTTAAAAATTTACGCTCGAGACAATTTTAATAATTAGTCGTTTATATTGGAATGTTTGAACTTTAAATTCTTGGAAAATTTATAGACAACTAGAAGTTGAGATTTAGTGAAGTTGTTGGGTTGCCTTTTTTTTTGAGGGGGAAAATCCAATACCGTCTCCAGCCTTGGGTTAGGCGAGAGGCGAGAGGAAGAATCTAACTCTTACTGACTAAAAATTTCCCCGTTCTTACGCTTCGAGCCGGAGCTCCGGGAACCCGTTAGGCCTTCCGCGGCTCCGTATCGGGTATCAACCTTATTGGGCCCCAGCTGCGCCGTACGCACGGGTCTGGTTCTAATCAGGCGGCTGCTCACCGCTCGCACACCCGCACTTACGGTGGCTGAAGATCGTCGCGCGATCTCTGATGCCCAGAGTGTCTTCCGCGACGGCCGGGGCGTGAGGAGGTTCGTTCTCTCAGTCCACGCAGGGCACACTGCCACCGTATGCTCCACCGTTACCTCCAGGCGTTGGGAAACCTGTTGTCGTATTCTTTTTACTGAGCAAACCACACACTCATTTTAAGTTTCGGATAAAACAACAAAAAATTTTTGGACTACCCACAACTAAAGGTTGTGGTTTTGTCCATGCACCTAACACCCTGTGTAAAAAGAGTACATTGTTTGTTTCAACGCGCTTATCTCGGGAAAAACTGTTTCGATTTGATTATTTTTGTGTTGGCCAAAAAATATCACGCTACGACAATTAGGAGCACCGCCATTATAGACCTTTGAGTACCGTCATTATAGAAACAATTAAAGAACAATAGGTTGCGGTCACCGGTGTCCTCGGGGTGTTTGACAGTTTAAAACCGCGTGGGAGTAGCTAATATGTTATACATAGGTACTTTTAAATAACATAACATCACGCCTTTTATCCCTGAAGGAGTAGACAGGCGTGCACATTACGGCACTTAATGCCACTCTACAATGTAACACCCACTTTTCACTATTTATGTTATGAGTCCCATGTAATGTAATAGGGGGTGAGTCTATTGCCATATAGCAGGCACATTTCCAGACTCCGTGCTACTACTTAGATTTTGCGACCACTCGGCCCTTTTTTACGAGGCAGTCTCTTATATAATTTATTTCATCCGACGTATTAATTAATAAGACTAGGCCGTGTCATGACCGGTGACCCATAGACATCTGGTGAACTGTGAATAATATTTCAAGGCCCTTCGTTTTCCTATTTAAGGTTCTTCCAGTTCAAAGGTTTTTAACTGACATTGAATATCAGCATAATATTAATAATTTTTAACGGAATATTTATGTTTTTATCTAGCTGTATAAAACGTGGTTGTTGACTCGTAGAGGAATAATTTAAAAACAAACCTTTTTTATGAGCTACTGTTTATTTATTTGTGACTCAATCACATCAAAACGGCTAAAGCGATCAGAATGAAATTCAAAACTGGGGTTCTTTTTAAAGGGGATCATCATCGAATGACTTTACCCGCCTGGGTAAAGCGGGAAGTAGTGTCAGACTCTTACTGACTAAAAACCACCCCGTTCCAACTCTTGCACTTCGGACCGGAGCCCCGGCAACCCGTCGAGTCCTCCGCGGCTCCATATCGGCATCAGCCCTATTGGACCCCATCCGTGGTGGTCTGATGGCTCTTTGATTTTGAGGTCACGCGAAACGCGACGCGCCTTTCGCTCGGGTCTGGTTCTGAGGTTCCGTCCCACCACATCCGTTCTGGTCGGACGGCGATAGTAAGAACTAAGATGAATAGTTATATAGGTATATTGAAATACGCATGATGTCTTCAAGTCATTGTCAAATTGGGACTTGCAAACAATCATTGTTTAAAACCCAATAAAACTTGAATAAATCATCATTTGTCGTGTCAGCGTCCGCGCCACAGACACAACCGTGTCGATAGTCAGTCGATTTAGGACATCTATACTAATAATATAAAGTTAGAGTTCGTTTTTTTGTTTGTACGCGCTAATCTCCGAAACTACTGGTCCGATTTGAAAATATCTTTCTGTGTTGGATAGCCCATTTATCGAGGAAGGCTATAGGCTATAAAACATCACGCTAAGATTAATAGGCGCCGAGGAGAGCGAGTGAAACCGCGCGGAAGTAGCTAGTATAAACAACTTATTTTGTCAAGATTCTGAATAACGAGATCGATTGCTCAGACTTTTTGCATAAGCTGTATTTAATATTCCGAAAAAATCGGTTCGATTTAACCCACCAATATTGCTGTCCCCACTTCTTCCTAAAAATATAAGCAGAACTCCTATATTGTGCGAGTGAGCAGGGATCTTAATAGATTGTGCAAGCTTTTAGGATTCGATCCATTTACCACAAGCAGTTCCAGGGGCGTAGGCGACTAAACCTTAAATTTACTGAATGAATATATCTATTTGGTTTTCTACTTTTATATGCATTGCATTCACAAAACCTCTGAAAGATATACTGTAGTTAGCCGTGGAAACCTATAATTGGCTTTGTATTAGCATATCCTAAATTTGTATTTGTAATATAGCAGGTGGTTATCCAAATTAAACATAACATAACGCCTTTTTTATCCTCGAAGGGGTAGGCAGAGGTGCACATTCTGGCACTTAATGCCACTGTACAATGTAACACCCACTTTTCACTATTTATGTTATGAGTCCCATGTAATAGGGGGTGAGCCTATTGCCATATATCGGGCACATATCCAGACTCCGTGCTACTACTGAGATTTTTAAAAACCCAGTAATACTTTGCCCGACCCGGGAATCGAACCCGAGACTCCTTGCCCGGCAGTCGCACTCGGCCAACGAGGCAATCCAAATTAAAGTAAATAAATAAAAAAAGAGAATAATAGACGGTTCATTTCCTGGATGCCGTGTCCGAAATATGTGATCTCAGATCCGAATTCTTTGGAACAATAGGATGGCCGAATACTAAATATATGGAGCTGAATTCTTCAGATGTTATTTTTTCTGACCGAATGTTTGACTTGTTTTTATTATTAGTACAAAACTTTAGTAATTATCCAATACATATTAAATTATTGCGTTGTCCACCGCGTAGAAACAAATAAATACTAGCTGCTTCTGCGCGGCTTTGATCGGAGCGTGATGTTTTATAGCCTACTAGCTACTTCCGCGCGGTTTCACACGCTCTGCTCAGCTCCTATTGGCCGTAGCGTGAAGTTTTATAGCCTATAGCCATCCTCGATAAATGCGCTATCCAACACAAAAATAATTATTCAAATCAGACTTGTAGTTACGGAGATTAGCGCGTTCAAACAAACAAACAAAAAAACAAACTCTTCCGCTTTATATAATAGTAATAAGATATAAGATAAGCTTTTCTAGATAAACGAACTATTCAACTAAAAACGAACTTTTGGAATCGACTCAGTAGTTACAGAGATTAGCACGTTCCAATAAACAAACACTTCAGTTTTATAATATTTGTATAGACTCGGTGTCAATTAGGTCTGGTTTGTCGAGTTTGCACCGCTCGTAGTTTTAATAGTGTTTGTTGACACAAAAATTTACTATGTCTCATGTTTTGGTTGTTACGTAATTTTTGTATTTGAAGGAACATATTTGATATTACCTCTAAGTTAGATTTGTTGGTAAAGTCAAGTAGCGTACATAGTGGTCATAAGTTACTATGTGCACTTGAAGTGCAGTCATTCGAGACTATTTTAAAAGAAAAATTGTGTTCTGAAGGTGATGACATACCACAATCTTGAATGTTAGGGAATGCAAATACTTCTGAGGTCGTGTAAAAAAAGGGTATAATGAATGATATTATAAGTAGAAAGGTGTTCATAGGTTACCTACGAACTTTGACGGGAACAATAAACAAAAAAGTTATTTCGAATTAAAGACAACCGTGACATTTGGGACGAAGAGTTTTCGGTTAAAAGTAGCTAATGACTTCCTAAATCCCTGAAAAACATGTGTCGGTCCATGCACTAGAAATAAATTTATATAATTTAACCTGAGGACTAAACCCAAAATTAGGCAGTCATAGCCTAGTAGATTCATGCCATATACTAGTGAAATGTGTATAGTATTTGCAACCTGAATTATTTGTATTGTATTATTGTATATTTCACTATGGGCCAAGATGCCTGAGGCAAATAAATAAATAAAAAAAAAATAAATACTAGTGAAATAAAAAAAAAATTCTAGATTTTAATACGTAAAGTTCAAGGCTCAGAATAGGTTAACACCGCTGTACCCCCTAGGTATTAGATAATAAGTGGCCAGCCATATTGTGACGTCACAATACTGGGTAGCGGTCGTTGGACTGGTTTATTTGCGCCTACTATGTAGGCCAGAGATGGCGAACCTTTACGTATCAACGTGCCATTTTTTTAAAGAAATATTTCTTGAGGTCCTTTTTTTTTGACGGGAGGAAACCGTCAAAAGGCGCCTAGCTTGGGGAAAAGAAAAGCGAGTGTGGGATTTTCTCCTCACTTAAACCTCCCGGTGGCCACCATCCGCACCCCCGGAGACCCCACGGTGCAACGCCTGTAAGGGCACCTCCCTATGGATTTCTTGAGATCATATAATCATGTACCATCAAAATATAATTAACTAGCTACTTCCGCGCGGTTTCACACGCTCTGCTTAGCTCCTATTGGTCGTACCGTGATGTTTTATAACCTATAGCCAACCTCGATAAATGCGCTATCCAACACAAACATAATTATTCAAATCAGACTTGTAGTTACGGAGATTAGCGCGTTCAAACAAACATACAAAAAAAAACCAAACTCTTCCGCTTTATATAATATAGTATAAGATTATTTTTAGTAGTTCGTTAAACAGAATTCATGCTGCACTTGAGTAATTTGTGTAACTGAATCATCAATGGTATTATATCTGAAAAAATAAAATTACATCGGGCAATGACGTGGCTAAAATATTGTGTTGGATGCAATCAATGACACGCGAGACGGCGTGACAATGGTTCGCCGTCCCTGATATAGGCGATAGTTAATTAATATGTTTTCTACATTATCTCTATGTGTTTTTATTCAATGTTTTTCTTTTTGAAACTACATAGTCGAGAAACATGATAATTAATTTAGTATGTCTCACGAAAGTTTTAATATAAACATAGGCGATAGTTTACGAGATGTCTTTCTTTCTTTCTGTCTTTCTTTTTCTTACTTTCTTAAGACGGTAATAATAACGTTTTCCTCAAAAAAAAAACTAGTGAAATGTGCACTCAGATTCTAAATGACTATTGAAAATACTGAAGAGCGTGTTACTATTAAGATCCTAATATTATGGTCAAGCAGGTGATTGTGAAATATTTGGTCCCTGTTTCCTATAATGACGGAAACAAACACGACGCAAAACGATTCGCATGCACGTAGAATAAGCCGCAGCGTTGTACCACATCGCACCACATCGCACCACATCGCACCACATCGCATTGAATTCGCGTGTCACCGCTTCATAATCGTGCTCGCTTCCCGATCACTCACGCAGGAAATATCATTATTGTTTTAAATATCTAATATATGGCACAAGTGGATGCTTCTAAATAAACTTATGCTTACCGGTCCGGGAAATAACAGCAGCCATTTTGGGTTATGTAAAGAAAAAAACTAATAAACACATTAGGTAAGTGCAGACTAGTTTTCGGTATTCATTTTGTCCTGAAGTACACTCAGCAAAATGTATTTAGTGTTCAGGTTAGAACTAAAAATATTTGTACTGTGGAATATATGTCATTGATAGATTATATGTATGTATGCATTACAAGGTTTTTATCCACAGCACATGTTTGACCAAACCGTAAGAATAAAATAATCAAATATTTAAAAACTGATTCAAATACTGCGCTGGCGCAAGCCAAATAACTGATACTGTAAATGAAGTATGATTTCATTTCGTCTTTTTTTCTTAAACTGGTGTTTAAAGTGTCCCATTTTGTGAGATAAATATTATTATAACACGTAACATCATGACTTTTATTCTCTCAAGAGATAGGTGGAGTTGTGCCTATCTTTGCACTGCCTGAAGGTGACATAATTCTTGACTGCGTAGTATTAGTGCTAACGTGACAAGGAAACTTGTACTGTCCTGTTAATTTAGTGGAAATATACAATAACCTGAGTGAACTCCTTCATTACAGAGGAATCGAAGAGTCTTGTCACACTCTCAATGACTAAACTACCTTGAGGTTAAATGTCGCACCGAGTGGCTCGTATGCATAACTGCGAAAATTGGGATTTTACGGCAAGAGCTCTATAATAGATCAGTTTTACTCATGATATTGTTGTGGAATATCGTCATAAAATCCTTTAGCCCCTACTCTGTGGGGATTATTTTACTAGGAACTTACCAGGGCGCGTTACCGCACCGGTTCCTCGTGTGGACAAGTTGTCAGAGGTGGTGAGGCAAGGGGCTTGCAGGACCATCCATCATAAATTCGCGATAGCAAATATTCAATTTATGGTTGGCCGGCTTATGGCTATCCATAGCTACTATTTACCAAATAAATACAGAAAATAAACTGTATTCCTATGGACTGTCTGTCACTTTTATCAGTCCTTTTGTGTACCGTCATTATAGACACAATTAAAGAACAATAGGTTATGGTCACCGGTGTCCTCGCGGTGTTTGACAGTTTAAGATTAGTATAACGGGTCCAATACAATTTCAAATATTTCCAAGAAAACAATTGTCAACAGGTGTGCATAATTCCTTCCGTATTGAGATACAATTATGACGTGTATTTACTAAGTATTATGATGAATTGATGACACATATTGTTTATTGTTTGTAAATACTTGATTTCAACTAGATTTTACTAATACTTTTTTCCAAAATGAACAGTGCAATGAGTAATACTTTCTCGGAAGAATAGTGCGTCGTGCGCATGATTGACGCAAATTGTAGTACCGTAAAACGGGGTAAATAAGGGAATGAAGTGACTAAATACTATAAAATATTCCTAATTTCATTTCAATTTACCCCTTTCCCGTCTCTCTTCACTCCGGTTTGCCGTATTAGCTATCTGTACTAAAATTCATCATTTACCAAATTGGTTCACTTGTTTGGAAGCGTCAAGCTGTTTAGCTTGGTAGTCCGCGAAATTTAAATTTTCATACGTTTTTCTTTCTTATTAGATAGATACATCTCTGCTCACCTCCGTTATATTGTTTGGTCTTTTTTTTTTGTAAGGGAGGAAAATCATCGAATGACTGCTCCCGCCTTGGTGAGGCGGGAAGGAGTGTCGAAGTAGATCATGATCCCATAAGTAGGGAACAATAGACTTTATTTGTGTACAAAACAAAAAACTAACATGTTCTTCAAAATATGATGCAATATGTAAGTGTGGCAACATCGCTCCCCACTCGCGGATATCTATTTAGTTACGAATAATTTCTTAAAAATTCTAGAAGTTTTTGATATAAACAAGATGCTTCATTCAGAAGTCTAGATCAAGATAAGCAGTGTCCTTTAAAGAACCTGATCTGCACTATGTTCAGTATCCATTGGAAATAAACAAAGCGACGCAATACCAAATAAAACACTAGACCAAACAATATGTCGCGGAGAACCTAACCTGACGTGCAGGAGAAGGAACGGGGTGGTTTTTAGTCAGTAAGAGTCGTGACACTCCTTCCTGCCTTACCCAGGCGGGAGCAGGCATTCGATTATTTACCCCCTAAAAAAAAGGACCTACTGTTTTCATAGCTTTGTCCGTATAAATATACTATTATTATAGAAGATAATTATATACCTTAGAGAATAACACAGTTTATGTTTGGCTTTTAAAATCACAGAAAATTGGCATAAAACAGCGCTTGTTGTATTTGGACGTGTAAGTTAGGTTGCCGGGGTTCTAATTCCCCATCTCTACTATCTCCCCAATGCCTAGATCTATAATTCTCGAATCCTAAGGCGTTGCGGGTGTCGTGACAATGGACGGCGCTGGTGGCTTATCATCAGGTGATCTGTTTGCTCGTTTGCCACCCTATCCCATCAAAAACCCCGAGCGTACGGCGCGTCGCGTTCCACGCGCGTCTCAAAAAGCCATCAGACCATAACAGATGGGGCCGATGCCGATTCGGAGTCGCGGAGAACCTAACGGGTTACCGGGGCTCCGGCTCGACGTACAGGAGGAGGAACGGGGTGGTTTATAGTCAGTAAGAGTCTGACACTCCCTCCCGCCTCACCGAGGCGGAGGTCCATCGAATTGTGATTGAATATTATTTTATACGCAGTCATCGTTTACAACTATTTTGGTTAATGTCCGTAACACTTCTCAAAGCAATTTAAATATGATTTCAAAACATAATAATTGTATGATAATCACGTCGTAAGAGTCTATTGCCTATTTATTAGAAACTAGCTTTTGCCCGCGGCTTCGCTCGCGTCACATAAGGATAAAAAGTAGCCTATGTGACATATACCAATACACACAGCGCCATCTATACCAATACTCTTGTTTTCCCTCGGGAATATCAAATTTATCCGGGATAAAAAGTTAATTGAGACTTCTAACGTCTTCAAAAATTCAAAGCAATCGGTTTAGGAGTTACGGCGTGAAAGCGGAACAAACAAACAAACAAACTCACTTACCAATTTATAATATTAGTATGGATTAGAGCGAGTCAGGCCCAATATAAGTAGTGGGACTTACTGGGACTGCCTCAATGTTAGACAGATATTTTAATTCTTGAGATATAAAGAATTTGAATTCAATTAGCGATATTCATCTTTCGTGACCGCTTGGTGTTTGACAGTTTAAACTGTCACCGGTCACCGGTAACGGACACCGGTGACCGCAACCTATTGTTCTTTAATTGTGTCTATATTGACGGTGCGACGAGTTAATTGACGTCGTTTGAGTTCATTTAGTCATCGGTTAAAACCAAACTACTTTTTATTACGCACTGGTTTTACAACAGAACATAATAACCCCTTTTTGTTGTAACAAAACTGACGGCCTGCTTCGTAATAATTTTACACCGTAGAGTGTTGACCGTAACCCGGAGAAGTCCTGTAAGAATAGGATCCCCCACAGTGCATTGCAGTTTCTTCTGCGAAAATATTTTCAGAAACTTGAATGAAATGGATTTAACTTGGTTCATTGAACTGCAATCCATATTGTATTTTCGTGGTTGTCTTCTGAAAAGTGACAGGTGTAAGGCGATTAGTGATCCAGAGTGCGTGCGTGCACGAATGCGTCTATGTCGGCAAAGGGAGTTTGTTATGGTAATTTATTAACATAGTGGTCCGACTCTTCATGGTTTTATAACTTTTTTAAGAGATTTCTTGCAAACCTTTAAGTGCGAAGCCATGTTTCGGCATGAATGGTCCGGCTTGATCGGAGTGATACCACGGCCTCACAGAAAACCGACTTGAAACAATAGGTACTTGTGTTGTGTTTCGTCGCGTGAGTGGGGTTACCGGAGGCCCAATTACAACCTCCTCCACACGTATCCCAACAATCTTCAAATTCTTTATCTTCAAAAGTCCGGTATCGTACAGGTAACTGGTGTTTCAGGTGTCCATGGGCGGCGCCGATTGCTTACCATCAAATGATCCGTCTGCTCGTTTACCGGCTTATTACATAAAAAAGTGTTTTAAATATATGGCCATATTGTGTAGAAGGTCATTAATGTATGACAATATTTACTTAAATAATGCCTAGTAATCTCAGTAATGCACCTTGCTATGACCATGCTTCATCGTCTCCGTCCGACAACCGTTGAGTATTCACTGGACTAACTGCGGGTCTGTTCTATATAAATAGGGTTACGGTTTTATTTGGCATGACCCGTGTGATTGTTTAGGTTAAAAGTAATTGCACTTTTCCTTTTCCTGGCGTCAGATCGATCTGATATTTGGCACACTATATTATTTTCTTACTGTTAGTGGTCTAAAATTACTTGCATTATGGATATCAAACTGGATGGATACTAGAAAGAAAGAAAGAAAGAAAAAACATTTATTTGGCAATTACACGCACAGAAAACTGTAGTGTGTGTTAGTTATTAAGACACTCGATTAAAGTTATTTCTAAGAACAACACGTCTCCCTCATTGCTCCACATTGCAAAACAAAGAATATAAAAAAATAAAAATACATATATATAAACAAAATACTAATAATAAACTTACAAGAATAGAGATCAGAACAGAAAACATCACAATATAACAAAATAATAATACGATGATAACAAAATTTTGAATAGACAAAAAAAAGTCTAATAAACAAAATAATAATATTAATTTGCGCGTGCTCATGCCAAAAGGGCCTCCACCTCAGCATATAGTTGGACGTTTCTGCCCAACGCTGGTTATCAGGTGGCACCCTGCAGTGACTCACGGACGTACTAAAAATATTTTTAATTTAAACGGTTACGTGTTTAGGTACACGTTCAAAATCTTCATCGATTTGTCATCTGATTACATAAATCATTTTCTTAGATGCTATCCTTTGTTTATAGTGATTTTACGTAGATGAAGAATGTTGTTACATCATAGTGCACACGATAACTGAGGCTTATCACCTTCCCATTGTGATGATTATGTTTGTCAGTATTATCCACCAGTCTCGGTATTACTAGACGCACGTATAACCGGAGTGAATGATTTATTTATTACTCATTCATTCATTGTTGTTTGTTTTAAATCGTTCGCTACGACAGACACGAGATCTGTGTTCGCGCGCTTTTTTGGTTAAGATTTTTGTTTTGAGTGAATTGGTGTGTGAATTTTAAGTGATAGTTCTTTTTTTATATTCTTGGTAACTTTTAATTAACATTTTTTAAATTTATTTTTTATGCTGTGGTTTGCTTCGCGTTCAAATGATTGCCTGGTCTGATTCTTACTCTGTGGTTACTGAAACTAATAGATATTAATTTGTTCTATGTAGGTATGTATTTATTTTAGTATTTCAAATACTTTACGTACTACTTACAAATTAACGACAAGCAAATAAGCAATACGATGCCATGATCTCTATTTCTCGGAAGCTACGTTAATACATAGTATCTTATCAGGCGGATAAAATTACTTCTAATTTAGATACATGCATAAAAGTGTTCTCGTAGTTAAAATTAAAATTAATACGGGACAAAAGGGACTTACCCTTATTATAATAATTATGATAAATTCTTGTTAAATTCATCATCTTCATTGTTGATACAATGCCACAATGCAATCCTATTAAATTACATTCTAGACTTCATACGTTGTACATAGAAAGAAAAAAGAAAGAGAAACCATTTATTAATATATGGCAGTCATATTAAGAATTTTTTTTTATGGCGTACCTAAGCCGGTAAACGAGCAGACGGATCACCTGATGGTAAGCAATCGGCGTCGCCCATGGACACCTGGAACACCAGAGGCGTTACAAGTACGTTACCGACCTTTTGGGGATTAGGAGTTTAAGGATCGTTGGGGATTCAGGGATTGGGGGGATTGGGGAGATTGGGGAAGGGGAGGGTAATTGGGCCTCCGGTAACCTCACTCACACGACGAAACACAACGCAAGCGTTGCTTCACGTCGGTTTTCTGTGAACCCGTGGTATCACTCCGGTCGAGCCGGCCCATTCGTGCCGAAGCATGGCTCTCCCATACTGGAAATGATATTTAAACTGTCAAACACCAAGCGGTCACCGGTGACCGCAACCTATTGTTCTATAATTGTGTCTACAAAACCGGTACTCGACGAGTTAATAAGTTTATCCTGTTCATATTTTCTTTTTTCGGGACATACTTACACACAGTTTGGCTATTTTTGATGTAACACTTGAAAACGTATATTTATTTATGTTTAAAAAATATTTTATGTACCTATCTGTTGTACCTCTATATTTAAAAGTTTCTTAGTCATAAAGTGAGATGTCGTTGTAAGACTGCATGTATAGTTCGTTGTTGATCGAGTATTCACAAGGCACTAGGATATTGCCCATTATCTAGAGTTTTCAAAACGCAGTTGAGTCAAAAGTATTATTGATATTTTTCTTAACACGTTAACCGCCGCGTAGGGTCACCGGCGGAGGATTTGCCTTCAGCAGTTTTCTGTCGGCAGTCAAAGGCTTAATAATAATGCGTATTATGGAATACTGTTCGGAATCTGATATGAGGCTTGTCTTTTATTAAACATACCTGAAGTGAGTGCAGTCTGCGTCTCCGGGTGCATATTATACATATGTACTTATTTAATCGACATGATGTATGCAAAAATAAATACAATTCATCGTTAAATCGCTCGCATCACAGTTACTATGATACATTGATTTAACTTTTCTTATAATTTGTCTTCAGATGACATCAGGGCTACACAGCCACGGGCACCAGATCTCGCAGCCGACGGGACACCATCTAGACTCATCCACCGTACTCCCTGCCAAGGAGAAGACTATACACGGGAAAGAAAAGACCTTCAAGGTTGGACTACATTATGTACCCTCACAAATACCAATTTAAAGTGTATAGTATAATAAATACGCTTTAATACGACTGCCTCGTTGGCCGAGTGGTCGCAAGTGCGACTACCGGGCAAGGGGTCTCGGGTTCGATTCCCAGGTCGGGCTAAAACTATTACTGGATTTTTCAAAATCACAGTAGTAGCACGGAGTCTGGAAATGTGCCCGGTATATGGCAATAGGCCCACCCCCTATTACATGGGACTCATAACATAAATAGTGAAAAGTAGGTGTTACATTGTACAGGGGCATTAAGGGCCGAAATGTGCACCACTGCCTACCCCATCGGGGATAAAAAGGCATGATGTTATGTTATGTTAATACCAAATAAGACAAAAATTATCAACACGTCTAAGTATTAGGGCCTTTTGTGAATTGACCAGGCTTAGACAAATGTGCTTGATGGTAGTGCAGATTGCAGATTGACTTTTTCCATTATAAACTTGACATTAAAAGTGTTAAGCTATTAAAGTAATATCTTTATAAACTAATGCAAAAGTAGATCATTTCTGGCTTCTACCCATGAACTACGCTCTAAATAACTCTATTTAGAGCGTGAGAAAGAGAGCGGGAGTGTCACCACGCGTGGAGTATTCGAGGAAACTTAGGTCTTTTTTTTAAGGGGGGAAAATCATCGAATGACTGCTCCCGCCTGGGTGAGGCGGGAGGGAGTGACAGACTCTTACTGACTAAAAACCACCCCATTCCTTCTCCCGCATGTAGAGTTGGAGCCCCGGTAACCCGTTAGGTTCTCCGCGACAGGAAATTCCCCAATCTCCCCAATCCCTGATTCCCCAACGATCCTCAAAATCGTAACGTACTTATAACGCCTCTGGTGTTCCAGGTGTCTATGGGCGACGCCAATTGCTTACCATCAGGTGATCCGTCTGCTCGTTTACCAACTTATGCCATAAAAAAGCTTATATTGAAATTATAAGCCCAGGTTTCTTCACGATGATTTCCGTCACCGTTTGTCATCATTTTTGAGTGTGTTTTTAAACAATATCTTTTCGTTTTAAGTCCTCTTACCTCACGACATACTATAAATACCATTTAGTTGCACAATTTTTTGCTTACGCCTTCAGCGAAAAAAAAACGCGAAGTCGAAACAAAATAAACAATATAATATTTACATAGAACTTGACAATTCCACATACATATAACACATTTTGTGCCGAGTTTATCTTGTCTGTTTGTTCTAAGTTCAATGCAAAGCTTTACTTGTAATGTACTTGTGTACAATTTAATGGAAAATTAACAATTTTTACACTGAAAACAATGTACCAAGATACAGATTGTATACGTAAGGTCAACAGTCATTAAAATTTGACGTCACAATATTTTTATCCTTTGACTGTCTGTGGTTTGTTGCGGAAAAGGATTTAGACTGAAAAGTAGGGCGACATAAATATGCTACACTACAGACCGTACTATTTAGTATTGTATCAATAGTCGTATAAATATATTTACATATATAGAGATATACTTATTTTTAAAAAGCGAATCTTAATTGTCGTTTTGGTATTTGACTGTCACAACTGATTAAAGTGGGAAGCGAAGTTACTGAAACGATTGCGAGTCATATAATCATGGTAATAATTAAAATCTATCTATCTACCTTAAACCTTTAAACATGCAATTCTTATATATCTTTATATGTATATAATACCACCGATCTCGGAAACGGCTCTATCGATCTAGCTGAGTTTGATTTTCAGAAATTCTTATTTTGTCCGTTTTTTCATTGAATACAAACCTCCTATAAATGTTATTAGAATACGATTTTTTTTTACTTTAAATAGCTTTATCAGGAAATCGGGACAACTTGTGCCTTGAGCAGGACATTCGGGTTCAATCGTTGGCCTTAATGTGTCTTTTATTTTTTTGTTTTATCTTTTGTTCTTTTTTTTCCTTTTTCCAAATATATATATTATACTAAAAAGAAAGACCACTGAGGTAAGAAGAGTCATCCAGGTACTAAGAATAATACTGTTAATTAGTGAAATTGGTTTGATGTTTTGTTATCAGGTGGTGGTCGGTAGTGAAGTAGGCGTGATGAAGACGCCTCTAGTTGGTCCCCGGCCGTATAACGCGCTGGCGATCATCCACACCCAGCAGAGCAACACCTTCGATATGCTCAACTCTCTTACCACCAGTGTCGTGAGTATTATTTATTGTTCCGATCAAGGACGTTGAAAAAATGCGGACACAGTCCCCAGAGGGCCCCAGCGAATAGAGCCCATACCCTGCTTATATATCAAGTTTCATCAAAATCCGTTTTGTAGATTCAGCTTGATTGACGGACAAACATCCATACAAAGAAACTTTCACTAATATTAGTGTGATGCCTCTCGAAAGGAATCGAACTCGAATCTTATGAAGAGTTAGCTAACGACTTACAATTTTTGTATACGGAATTAAGCAGCCTGTACCTCACGACACAAGGAATTCCAGAGTGAGGTGGACCTCATTTTTTTCTGAAATAAATATTGTTCTTATTCTTCACTATGTTTTATGTTATCTATTTAGAGATACACTGTTCATTCTCATAATATTTGTATAGAAAAGGAGTTGAACAACAGTAAATGGTTTATCTTAATAATGTCATGAGAAGTTTACTGAAATAAATAGTTACGTTTATGTCCCAGCATGCCTTTAACCGCCCAGTTTATTGTTGTAATCTTTTTAACTGTTTATTTTATTGCTACACGTGGCTACTTGTAGTCGTAGTCGTAGTCGTAACGATCGTAGAAAATAGACGTTAAATTGATTGTTTAAAAATGTTCAGCATTTGAGCTATATTTTTACATAAGCCGGCAAACGAGCCGTGTGGTCACCTGATGGTAAGCAATCGGCGCCGACCATAGATACTCTAAACATTAGAGTTACAAGTACGTTACTTTTGGGGTTAGGAATTTGGGGAGGGGGATCGGGCTTCCGGTAACCTCGCTCACACGGCGAAGAAACAACGCAAGCGTTGTGTCTTTACCTAATTACGTCGATGTTTACGTCACATCTGTTTATTTTATCTTATTGAACACTTGAATTAAAATTGAAGTAGCGTTACCACCCCTTATAGTGGTCAAGCACAGAGGGACCTGAATTGTTAAAGAATCGTTAAGGGTTAATGTTTTGTTTTGCTTTCTGACTTGTATACCAGTATTTGGGCATTAGTAAAGTGTCAAAAAAAATACCCACTCTTTAGTTTCACTAATAAGTCAATGGGTACGACCCGTGCGTCATCTCATGGTGTGTAATATCTGCAATATCTTTACTTTGTCGCTCCCTGCTATTACGCATTGAGGTTTAAGATAAAACTGCATTACTAACAAAACTGACGATTGACACATACGGATAAATTCTCACCTTATATATTAGTCAACATTTTTTTTCATTATTCGCAAGATTTATCGATTTTAATTTTAATAAGCGAGAGGCAGTGGCGCTGGTAGTGATTGGATGCGTAGAGCTGAAGACCGAACTCAGTGGCTTGCCATTGGAGAGGCTTATGTCCCAACGGTGGACGAAAACAGGCTGTTGATGATGAGAGGCAGTTACAGCTGCGTATGCGCAAAATGTTAAATGGTATATAAAAAGTATGATGTCATAAAATAGGGAAATTAATTAATAGGTGACACATTGAAAAGGGCTACATTAAAAATATTCAAAGTAGCTTACCTCAACTGAATGACATTGTATTATTATATGAAGTCATCTTGTTTTATCATGTTCTAGGCTAGTCAGCCCGTGGTCGGAGTGGGAGTAGGCGTCGGGGGATTTCACCGAAGGAGTTCTGGCCAGGGTACGCTGTGCGACCCTGAACTGGACGATAGCGGGAATAAACTGGTCGCCAGGCTTGAGGACGATGCCTTCATCTCGGAGCAGGATCTGGTAAGTCGTTTTAAAATGTTCTGATTCTGATTCAAGAATTGTTTTATACAATTGTATACAATTCACTTAAGATATGAGAAAACATGATCACTTCACATTGAAATACAGAGTATGAGCATGCGGGCGGTACATTGTTTTTTTTTTCATTTTCATATAAATATCCTCTTTTTTAGACCATTGTTTGCTCGCTATCTCGCTGTGTGCAATGCAAAATGCAAATGCAAAATTTAATGAAGTTATATTTTTAGTAATCATCGATCGCCTCGGTAGCCAACCAATGGTTACAGACTATCTGAATTAATCTTTACTATGCAGGTAGCATATAATAATTATATTTATTTGAATTAACTAAAATCGCGGGTTACTCACGTGAATATACTGAGAAAAGCTCTACTAATTTCGAACCACAGAGGGGTTAATTATTAAATATAAAAAAATAAAACTAGTTAATTTAATATGTCTCACGATAGTTATTATAAAAATATATTATATTTATTTGGTTTATAATTGCTTTACAGGAAGAAAATATCGAAATAGCGACTGCAACTGAAAAACGAATATCAAAGACTGATGCATCTGGAGAAGATCAACCACAGGAGCCACAGAATGGTAGTTCTTACTTTTTATTTTATTAAAAAAAAACTTTTATAATCTACATTTAACAAAACCGACTTCAACCCGCCCTTGTTTAATCGTTTAATTAAATACATACATAACATAACGCCTTTTATCCCCGAAGGGGTAGGCAGAGGTGCACATTACGATACTTAATGCCACTGTATCGACATAAATCGGTTAATTAATATACATACTAAAACCTTCTCTTAAACTGTCAAACACCAAGTGGTCACCGGTGACCGCAACCTATTGTTCTATAATTGTGTCTACAAAACCGGTACTCGACGAGTTAAGTGTAACAAATACTTTTCTGAAAACTGCATCAAAATCGGATCAGCTAATCGCAAGATACATTTTTTTTTATTGCATAAGCCGGTAAACGAGCAGACGGATCACCTGATGGTAAGCAATCGGCGTCGCCCATGGACACCTAGAACACTAGAGACGTTACAAGTGCGTTACCGGCCTTTTGGGGATTAGGAGTTTGAGGATCGTTGGGGATTCAGGAATTGGGGAGATTGGGGAAGGGGAGGGTAATTGGGCCTCTGGTAACCTCACTCACACGACGAAACACAACGCAAGCGTTGCTTCACGTCGGTTTTCTGTGAGGCCGTGGTATCACTCCGGTCGAGCCGGCCCATTCGTGCCGAAGCATGTCTCTCCCACACTTAGAATTGCGCACAAACACATACATACAGATGAAACTAAGAATCTCCATGTTTTCTTTTCGAAGTCGGTTAAAAGAAATCCATTCATTACAAGAAACGTTATTTTTGTTAGCCTATGCATTTTGTGACACTAATGACTATTTGCAGCAACCACCCTTAGACTATCTCGTAACTAATAGTTACTTAGCGTTAGGTAGCACCTAAACTAACCCTTTACCTTTACTTTTAGGTATAACATAACATAACATGCATAACATCACGCCTTTTTATCCCCGAAGGGGTAGGCAGAGGTGCACATTACGGCACTTAATGCCACTGTAGAATGTAACACCCACTTTTCACTATTTATGTTACAAGTCCCATGTAATAGGGGGTGAGCCTATTGCCATATACCGGGCACATTTCCAGCCTCCGTGCTACTACTGAGAATTTTTTAAAAACCCAGTAATACTTTGCCCGACCCGGGAATCGAACCCGAGACCCCTTGCCCGGCAGTCGCACTTGCGACCACTCGGCCAACGAGGCAGTCAGCAGGTATAACACTTATAAAAAATAAAACGTCGTTAAGTGTCTTCCTTATTTTAATATATTTTCAGGTTTGGTGTACGGTCCTATTTATGAGCTCGAGAAGTTGGAACAGAAGGACAAGCAGGACAAGGAGGACAAAGAAGATGAGGAAGAACCCATCGGAGTCTCGCCTTGTGGCAGGTTCGATAGCATCTTCTCTCCTATTATTAATGACTGGCTACTCCCATGCGGTTTAACCTGCCACTCGTCTCTTATTTATCGCAGTGTTATATGAAAAAGGTTTTTCGATATATCGACTATACAACACAAAAGAATGATTCAATTTGACTGGCCGGCACTGGTGCGGCGACTGGCCAACCGCCTGCCGTACAACGCGAGCGACACATTCGTGCTGCACTCGCCATATGTGGACCAACTCTTAAGATCTCATCAAACGTAAACCAAACTGTGCTAGGCCCTCGGACACACATACTTTCGTATTTAATAACATTAGTGTGGATTTTCAGGTTCTTCAAGTACGACAAGGAGGTGGGTCGCGGTTCCTTCAAGACTGTCTACCACGGACTCGACACTCAGACTGGGGTCGCGGTCGCATGGTGTGAGCTTCTGGTTAGTGTCTCAGTACTTTAATATTGTCTCCTGAATGGTACCATCACAGTGATCAGTCTTTTGCAAGTTCGGCAGGACCTCCCAAAATCACTGCACCCCCTGTAAACCAGGATAGCCGTTAAGGAGTTCCATTAGCTATCATAATCCTTCATCATTATGCCCCTAATAATAATCATATCCCATTTAGGTGTTAAGTTCCCATTACATGAAATTAATCAAGCCCAACCACCAGGTAGCTAACTGTCAGCCCTTGAGGAGTTCCCCTAGCTATCATAATCCTTCATCATCAGGCCCCTATTGACAGTCATACCCCATTTAAATGTAAAGTTCTCGTCACTACAAATTAATCAAGCCCAAACACCAGGTACCTCCAGCAGCTACTTTTAAACGTTAAGGAGTTCCCTTAACTATCATACTACTTCATCATCAGTCCCCTAATGACAATTACATCCAATCTAGATGTAAAGATCTTCTCAATACAAATAATTTAAGCCCAAATACGGGGTCATTGCTACAAATTCTCGAGGAGTTCCTTCGGCTGTCTTTTTTTTTTATTTGGGACAAGCCCGCCACAACCTCCCAAAACCGCTGCAACTCCTGTAAGCCAGGATCTACAGTAGATACAACCATGAAAACACCGGAACACTGAAGTCCGGCGCGTCCCAAGGACATGAGTAACTGTCTTGGTTCCCGCAACGAAGTGAATCAGAAGATATTATAAGAGGAGAAGAAGAAAAAACTATGGTTTTCACTTCCCTCGGTGAATTACTGCAGGAGACAGAATGAATTAAGCCTAAAGGCACAAAGAAGAGACTGTACAACTGGGTGAAGCCCAGTCGCCAAGCACCACGGAAATTTGACTAAAAACTAAGTGGGTCCTATGTGTGAGCTGTTATACTTGCTTCCAATAATAGGTATGGCAAAAACGCCTAAACGCACGGAAATTCGTTCTAGATTCCACAAGGTCCGTATAATAAACTACACCTGACGAAACAATTAAATTATTTAACATAGTGTTACGTTCATATTGCCAGAGATCACACTCCCAGAGTATGTGATGGGCCGACTGCTCGTATCGCAACTCCTCTGTTGAACATTGGCACCATGGTGAATCAATAAGTTTAAATGAGAACAATTTGCTTTTAAAGTTGCCGTGGCCAGTAAGAAATTGGGCAACACAGTGATCCACCTCCGACCATGTCCTCTCCAGCCGCTCATGCACGGATGGGAAGAACTGATACAGGTGGCGGCCCTTAATAGAAGATGCCCATCTACACTGCCATTCGGTTATAAGCTCGCCCCAAACGTCCGTCACTGGCTTAAACAATCTATCAATTTTATTTCTATCACGTTGTGCTAGAAAGCTTGCTGACAAATTAGGCCTCGCACTGTAGTACATAGCAGCACGTCGCCGCACCTCAAGATCTACCGGACGGACGCCTGCGAGCACAGGTAGGGCCTCAGTGCTAACCGTCCTATAGGCCTTACACAGGAAAATCAAGGCTAGACGCTGGCCTTGGAGAAGTTTTCGCCGTACCGCGCCTATTGTGGCCCTATCAGCCCAGACAGGTGCCCCGTAGCACACGCATCCTAGGTAGGTTGCTCCGTATATGATCCTAAGTGTAAGAAAAGAGAGACCCCAGGTGGCTTTGGAAATTCGCGTCAGCGCATAGAAGTTATTTTTGGCTTTCTGACTAATAGCCTTAATATGTTCAATGAAAGGAAAGTTTTTTTCCAATTATAGACCGAGGTAACAAACAGACTCCTTTCGTTTTATGGAAACATTGTTAAATTTAATAGACGGCCATGACTTTAGATTTCCTTTAAGCAATAGCTGGTAAGTTTTATGGGGTGCAAAAGTCAAGCGATTTCGTTCGCCCCATCGCGAGATCCTACTGAGACAGTCTTTAGCCAAATACTCCAGTCCGGCGCGGGTATTTGATTGTACTAGCAAAAGGCCATCATCCGCATATCCAGTCAAAGTACAGCCACAAGGAAGGGGAATCGCGAGCAAATCATCAAATCCTAAATTCCACAAATACGGGCCAATAACGGAGCCCTGAGGACATCCCATTGACAACGACTTCGACCGAGAACAATGACCAAGCTTCAGTTTAACGGAACCGTGAAGGAAATAAGTGTATATTAATTTATAGATGTTACTAAAACAGCCACGACCTTTCAGTTTTAAGAGTAACATTGGCCACCATGCGTTATCAAAGGCACCGGAAATGTCCAGAAAAATGCCTACTATATACTTGTGTTCAGACGAATTTACCATGGATCGGACAGAAAGAGCCGCGTCGACAGTAGACTTTCCTACAGTGAAACCAAATTGATTGTGGAATTTTGGTCCACCTGGCAGTAAACGAGGAACGATAAGTCGCTCAAGTAGTTTCCCTAAAGATGGTAAAAGCGTGATAGGCCGGTATGACTTAGGGTCATCGGGGGGTTTATTTCCATTTTTAGGGATTATGCGAATGAATCCACGTCGCCATACACGAGGAAAGACACCTTCCGCGATACAACGGTTGAACACAGTTAGGATAGCATCAGCCGCGGATTTACATGCTTCTATTATCATTTTATTTGAGACTTTGTCTTCACCAGATGATTTATTTAAAGGCAAAGTTTCAACAATAGTTACGAGCTCATTGATGGACGGTAGATCAGACACAGGTGACTCCGGCGGTATAGCTGCCCACGACCTAATCTGTTGATGGTAATCATTGTCTGTCTCGAGCACATCGTCAGGGATAAGTTCGTCGAGTAGAACTTCCGTTGTCTCCTCAATACCAGTGGTGTGAACATTGTTGACTTTTATGTTCTGTACGAATGCCAGATCGACGGATCTATTGGCTTTGAACTCATGGTATAGAGGCGACCACGGGCCCTCCTTATCTAATTTCTGTACAACCCTCCGTAGCAAATCACCCTTGGCTTTCTCCACCGAAGCCCTATAACGTGACCTGGCAACTCTAAACGCAATCAGTGCTTCATCTAAAACGGTACCGGTTACCTGACGTTTCTTTAGTCTATTTAGCTGTTTGCGCGCTTTACGAAAGCATTTACGTTGTTCGACTAGATAGTTATTCCACCAGTCGCATCTACGCGTACTAGTCACGGACCCGCGACCAAAAGCAACGTCGGCACAGTAAGTAAAGGCATCTGACATGATTTCAGCGCCCTCCTCGGCCGAGAGATCTCTGCGAGTGAAGTCTCTGGCTTGGGATGCAAATAATGAACTAAAAAAGTTCCAATCCGCACCCTTAGTCTTGTACCTAAAGCTATCATTGCAATATGTTGGACCCTGGGGTAATGTTGAAACAAATTCGTACACGATCAGGCGATGATCACTACACGACGCATCTGGTAGGACACGCCACCTATCCAAGCTAACGTCCGCACCAGAAAGTGTGACGTCAATACAAGATTCGCCCATTTGGCTGCAAAAAGTAGGTGGTGCATCAGGGGTGTTATGAATGGAGAGATTCATTTCAGCAATGAATTCCTCAACAGCACAGCGCCGTTCCATGTCAGTAACCCTAACCTTGCCAACAACCACCACAAGGATGAAGACGCGTTAACGTCGGCACCAATGATAATTTTGGAGCCCGCAAGTGATTGCAAGACGTGACGGAGGTGGTGAATATGAGGAGTAACTGAATCAGAATATTGAAAGTAACAGTTCACAACGTAAAGTTTACAATTTCCCGAAGCAATCTCCGCGACGGCACTGTGTGACGTCATTAAATTAGCTTGATTGTGAAATTAGGTGATCTCGTGACATAAATTCCAGCCCGCGACCTGCCATCCAGCTGCACTACCCTGTGCCGTAAGTGGGTATTTTGATATTGTTCTTGAATAAGAACTATGTCAAGTTGATAATCGACAATTAAATTATCTAACTCAGACGTCGCAACCCTATCGTTATGGAGATTCAACTGCCCTATGGTTAACTTACTTACTTCCTTCGGCTGTCTCTTGACTCCATCATCAGATCAACTCCATACCTTCATCAAATTGTAGTAGTTTCAAATACTATATCAAAATCTGTCCACAAACGCCCGAGTAATCGCATAACCAACACACAAAAAAAACATACAGCCGAATTGATAACCTCGTCCTTTTTGGGAAGTCGGTTAAAAATGTTGTCTGTCGTTTGCAATTAGTAAACTAACATCTCTAATATGAGCTTCCATACACGTAACACTACGCTAATATTAAATATCCTGGGCAACGTGTCGCGGGTTCGATTTCCGCACGGAACTACTCTTCGGTCTGGGTGTGATCTATGTAAATTTGTATGTTACGAAACTCTGCAGAAAATCATAGTTTCTATAAATCAGTATTCAATTATATTATTCCAGGAGAAAAAGCTGAACAAAACCGAACGTCTCCGGTTCCGGGAGGAAGCCGACATGCTGAAGAAACTCCAGCACCCAAACATCGTACGGTTTTACAACTATTGGGAGGGCACTGTCGCTAAGAAGAAGAATATAGTGCTCATCACTGAACTCATGCTCAGCGGAACTCTTAAAGCGTGAGTACTATCATCAACAGCTTATAAATGCCCACTGATGAGCAAAGCCTCTTCTCACACGAAGAAGGTTTGAGCATTAATCACCACGCTTGCTCAATGCCGGTTGACGATTTCAAACTTATAATTAGAAATTAAAAGCCCAGGTTTCCTCACGATGTTTTTCCTTCACCGTTTGTCAGTGGTGTCTAAATAATCTTAGAAAGTACATATAACTCGGAAAAAGTCACATTGGTACTTGCCGTTGATAGGTTTCGAACCCGCACCCTCATGCATGAGAAGCGGACGTCTTAAACCTCCGGGCCACCACGACATACATTGCAATGAGTACTATACAATTATGTTATACATACTGTCACGGAAACCCTTCAAGGCTATTTGCGTTTCGGCAATCTCATTGGCCTCCTTAAATTAATCAACTAATCACAGGGCTTAGTACAGGTTTAAATTAATCAAAATGGGTAGCGTTCGGCACTCAGATTGACCTCCTCCATGGAATCAACAGCACTGTCTCGTACAAAATTAATAGAAGACTGTTGATTTTGAATATTTGAAATAAGTATTAAATTGACCAGTTTTCATAGACGGGAGTTACATTGCAATGATTTATAATGATAGTTAATGGTTTCTGATTGATTGCAGGTACCTTCGGCGGTTTAAGCGGATAAACCCGAAAGTGCTCAAGTCTTGGTGTCGTCAGATTCTGAAAGGATTAAACTTTTTACATTCAAGAACTCCACCTATTATACACAGGTTTGTAGATTTATTTTTTTAGTAATGTTGTCCCTCACTAGGATAAAACTTCACCCATCAAATAAATTATAATTATTTATAAAAAAAACACCCATCACAAATATACCTCGTTGGCCGGGTTCGCGCGAGGGCGACTGCCGGGCAAGGGGATTCCCGGGTAGGGCAAAGTATTACTGGGGTTTTTAACATAAATAGTGAATAGTGGGTGTTACATTGTACAGTGGCATTAAATGCTGTAATGTGTACCTCTGCCAACCCCTTCTGGGATAAAAGTTCTCGTATGTTCTCGTACATGACAAAATAAAAAAGTAAGAAAGAAAAAACATTTATTCGGCTGATAGGCACACAAATACAAAGTATATAAAAAAGTAAAAAATAACTTAAAAGGGTTTTGGAGAAGCAACACAGACACCACTGTGATTTCACTTTTTATTCACTTCCTTTATATACTTTCTTACTTTACTCGCCAACGTCAGGTTTGACGAGCAACCTAACCAAATTGATGTAACGAAACCATAGCGCGATCTATCTCGATATTAACACCCTCTATCGAGCGACGTGGCAACTCTGACTATTAATAATTTTATTATAATTAAATGTTGATCGCGTTATGATCCCGTTACCGCTCCGAACAATAAGAACAAAACAACAACAAATAATAACAAAACATGAACAATACAACAAAAACAGATACTAAATATTAAAAAAAAAAGAAAAAAATAGTTAAAATAATATCAAAAGCCCATGCCAAAATGGCCTCCACCTTAGAATATAGTATATGTCGAATATTGTTTAATTATCTTATTGATGGACTAAATACATTTTTGATTTTCATATCTTCTTAACTACCCTATTGCGAGAATTGCCCTAGCATTTGTCCAATGATGAATGTCATGTAAAAAAATATTTTGACTACATATTCCAGAGATCTGAAGTGTGATAACATCTTTATAACGGGTACAACTGGCAGTGTCAAGATTGGAGATTTGGGACTGGCCACACTCAAGAATAGGAGTTTCGCCAAGTCTGTTATAGGTACATCTTTCTATTGTGATTATTATAAAATATGTCGTGTGAATGAGGGCCGGCGGCCCAATTACGTCCTCTCCAATCTCCAAATCCCAACAATCGTATTCCTAACCCCAACAGGCTTGGAACGCACTGTGTGTTGTCATTTGCGGCGCCTATTGCTTGCCATCTGGTGGTCCGTAACTTTTAATTTTTAGATTTTAGTATCTATTTTTAAGGATTTAAGTTTTATGTATATTTTTTTAAATATGATGTGGAATAAGTAAGGAAGTACACAGTTGTTTTTTATTATTACTCCCGGGTTCGATTCCCGGGTCGGGCAAAGTATTACTGGGTAATTTAAAAAATTCTCAGTAGTAGCTAGGAGTCTGGAATTGTGCACGGTATATGGCAATAGGCTCATCCCCTATTACATATGACTTATAACATAAATAGTGATAAGTGGGTGTTACATTGTGCAGTGACATGAAGTGCCGTAATGTACACCTTTGCCTTCGCCTTCGGGGATAAAAGGCGTGATGTTATGTTATGTTATGTTTATGTGTTGTTCGTGTGGTTGAGGTGCATTCCATGTTGGTTCGTATGAAATAAAATATAACCGAGCGTGGTGCGGCAGGCACGCCGGAGTTCATGGCGCCGGAGATGTACGAGGAGCACTACGACGAGTCGGTGGACGTGTACGCCTTCGGCATGTGCATGCTGGAGATGGCCACCGGGGAGTATCCCTACAGCGAGTGCTCCGGGCCCGCGCAGATATACAAGAAAGTCGTGTCGGTACGGCCATTCTTATTATTACCCTGAACTTATTGTACAATACGAGACTAATCTTTAGACACAATAATTTTTATTTGATTGTGTGTGTACACGATAGTGATGTTCGTCACCTTTCAGTTGTCAGTTTTCAGATTAATCGTAATTTAAATTCTTCAAATCGGTAAAGATAATAGGTTTTAATATTTAATGGAATTGTGCCCGGTATATGGCAATAGGCTCACCCTCTATTACATGGGACTCATAACATAACTAGTGAAAAGTGGGTGTTACCTCTGTGTGCACCTCTGCCTACCCCTTCGAGGATAAAAGGCGTGATGTTATGTGTTTTATTATTTGTATTATGAAATATTTAAAGATAAAACATTTACATTAAATCATGTATTTGGTACCTAATACATTTTTGGAAACTTGGAACATGGTTTGGATATTTAAATAACTAGTTACCAAATACCTTATTTGGGTGGGGGTCATTTGGGGGTCGTTAACCCCTGCTGTGCAAGGTGTGAACAACTCTTTGTATGACCCTCAAACTGCGGTTCTATTTAACTCCTCTTGTGTTGCGGGTGTTGATGACCGATCTCTCATGAAACCAATCCCAATGTCAATTCAATTTCAATCCAATAAATTCTCAAAAATTATTTAATGTCAAAACTATACAACCCCTATATCGTACCTGTTAAAATAGCCTTCAGAGTAGGGAATACAAAGCCAAACTCAACACTATTTAGTCAATTTAATATCCATCCACGCAATACGGATGCAATGGGCGCTAATATTCCAACTCAAGAGTACGAAATTTCACTGTCGATAGGTCAGAATTGGATGCAAGAGTAAGCCCCCAGATCTATATACTCGTTTATTCTTCTAATCCATCGAGACGCGCGGCCGCGCGTCAGCCAAGTTCAGCAAACAGCTATAATTAACAAAATTTATTGTATCATCATATTCGCAGGGAGTAAAGCCTCAAAGTTTGGAGAAAGTCGCCATCCCTGAGGTCCGGGATATCATCGAATCGTGTATTAAGCCTAACAAAGCTGACAGGTATGTGCATCATATTTATTACGCAATACTACCACAGTTATGAATGCAAAAGTTTATGAGATGTGTGTGCGTGTGTGTGTTTGTTTGTTACTCTCACTCAAAAAGGGATCTAAAGGGATCAAGTTAATTTGGAATAAGGGATAGGGCCCACGAAAACGCGGGCAAAGCTGTGGCCGAAGCTAGTTGTTGTGTAAATATTATTATCTCGCAACTCTAAGAGCGTTTTTATATCTAACCACAATTTCTAAATATTATTCTTGTATTTCTTTTTCTGCTACAGGCCAAAAGTGAAAGATCTGTTGAACCACGAGTTCTTTGGCGAGGACATTGGGTTGCGGCTGGAGATAGTCGGCAGGGATCTAGTCACCTCGTCGGATATCACCAAGATACAGTTCCGGCTGAAGATAATCGATCCTAAAAAACGGTGAGCAATAATATAATAAATAAAAAAGCTTCTTTTGATCCTACTAAAATTTATTCTTAATTTGCCATTTTTATGACTACTATGTCACTATCACTATGCTTAGTAATGGGGATGTTGACAGGGTATAAAAATTAAAAATATAATTAGTCCGTAAGTTAGGTAATAAAAAAATATTAGACACGTATTTTTTTATTTTGTCGTATAATAAAACAATACTTAGATAAAACGAGTTAAAGTTTAGGAGTGGGGGGTAAAACGTCATTTCTTAGTATAAAATGTACTGAGAAGTGACGTCACGCGACATTTCAAATTAATATATCTTCAAAACTATTCGTTTCCGTGAGAAAATAAAAAATACGTGTCTAATATTTTTAAATAATCTACCAGACGGACATTAAAATAAAAATTAGTCGTCTACCCCATTAGCAAGGTCCCTTGCTTGTGTAATGGCTTCCTCCGATGTGCAGTTCTCTCTATGATATACTATTCCCCACAACTTTTATATGGGATAAACCGGTAAACGAGCAGACGGATCGCCTGTTGGTAAGCAATCGGCGTCGCCCATGAACACCTGGAACACCAGAGGCGTTACAAGTACGTTACCGGCCTTTTGAGGATTAGGAATTCGAGGATTGTTGGGGATTCAGGGATTGGAAAGATTGGAGAAGGGAAGGTGGTAATTGGGCCTCCGGAAACCTCAGTCACACGACGAAACACAATGCAAGGGTTCGTTTACGCCGGTTTTCTGTGAGAGTGTGGTATCACTCCCGTCGAGTTGGGCAGTTCGTGCGGAAGTATGGCTTTCCCACACTTTGTTTAAGGTACTTACCTACTTTGGTCTAGGGACTTATTGTCGTTCCAGCGTGTAGAGTGTCGTTCCTGCCTCTCTTTTGTTTTCCTTTAGATTCATTCCACCTGGGGATGCTGTAGGTATGCTGTGCTCATGTTTTGTTTAATGTACCGTAAGTCTTATGCAAATAAACCCAATTCACGTTGAGCAAGCGTGGAGATCAATGCCTTCCGTGTGAGATGAGATCGTCTGCTCCGCAGTGGCCACTTACAAGCTGATGTTAATGTCCTCGTCTGTTCAGGTCTTACACCCACAAGGAGAACGAAGCGATCCAGTTTGAGTTCGACATAGAAAACGACGACTGCGAAGAAGTTGCCAACGAGATGGCGAAGGCTGGCCTCATCATGGAAGAAGATGCTAGGATCGTCTTCAAGCTGCTCAAGTCTCAGCTTATCAGCCTTAACAGGTCGGTCTTTAATATGTATTGTATTTATTTTGTTGATTCATTCTTCACTATAAAATGTTAGGTAAACAGGAGGAAACCTAGTATTATAATTGAACCACCAATTGGAAGAAGGAAATAAACGCCACTTGTCATCGCATTACCCTTTTGTAATTCTATAGATGTTATAGATAAATTATTATTGTTTCGACTTCGCGGGCGGAAAAGTACCTATTTATTATGAATATAGTAAGCCAGACTACATACCCTGCGTCACCCTGTGTGTGTGTGTTTTTAAAGTAATAGGATTTGTTGTTGTATTTTTGTGTTTTTTTTTTATATTAGATGGGACTGACGTTTGTCCACTATCTCGCCTTGTGGTAAGCGATGATGTGGCCTACGATGGAGCACGTCGACCCATAACTCAGGCCTTGAAGACACCCAGGTTATACACTGTTCGTGTTCGTTTATAGGAGCAGTTAGAATGTCTAAATACTGAGCTAAAATCGTCACAAAATAAGAAGTCTGATTTGACGTCAAAATTTTTATTACAGTTACTGCAAAAGAAAATTAACATATCGAATTCAAATAATTAAAAATCTGTCTGCGATTTTTATTAGTGATATGCAGTCCGCCCCTGCTTCGCACGGGTGTTTAGTGTTTATTCTCAAGTTCCTCATTATTTTGTTAGCGATCTATAGCGGTTTGAACATTTCCTCCTGACCACGACAAACTAAACAATAAACAGCACGGTTGGCGCGGTGCCTGGCGACCGACTGCCGCGCACCGGTTTGATTGCACGGAGCAACTCTTCGTGTAGCCACAGATCATTGTCTGGATCAGGATCTGGATCAGGATCTGGGTGTGATGTATATGTGAACTTGTATGTTTGTAAACGCACCCAAGACAAGACACAGGAGACAATCGGTCCAGCCAGTCGATTATACTATATAATAGTACAGATATTAAATTACATGCTATCTTTTAAGTAACTATACAAATTATACATTCGGGTCAATGAAATTAACTGACTGCATTGTTGGCCACGTGCGTCGCAAGTGCAACTGCCGTAAGGGGTCTCGAATTCGATTCCAGCGTCGGGCAAAGTATTACTGGGTTTTTAAAAAAATCTCAGTAGTAGCACGGAGTCTGGAATTCTGCCTGGTATATGGCAATATGCTCACCCCCTATTACATGGGACTCATAATATAAATAGCGAAAGTGGGTGTTCCATTGTACAGCGGCATTGAGTGTCGTAATATGCATCTCTGCCTACCCCTTCGTTGATAAAAGGCGTGATGTTATGTTAAAATTAATTGTGTTTATTTTCTTAAGTCGTAAGTAGAGATGTTTTAATTTTAATTTATTATGTTTGTTTTTAAAACAGTCAAGACTTGTATGCAACCGCGCTGAAAGGAAGCGACCTAAACATCGTTCAAGAAAACTTGAATAAACAATGTGGATTGCACTATGGGCTAGTTTTTTTTTGTTTCCATTATTATTTTTGTAATTTGAAGTCGTTTCAATATCATATAAAAAATTCTTCATACTATTATTAGATAGATAGAGACAAGTAGTAATAAACAAAATGGACTTAGGGCCGGTTTTTCCAACGCCAGATAATTGTTAACTGTGAAATAACTTTGAATATTTGACATTTCTTACTTATTATAAACTGTCAAATGTCAATTTTATTCTACAGTTGAGTTAACTGATGATTGATAAATCGACTCTTATAGTCGACACAATCTAAGAGGTTTACTCTGACAGTTGCCATGAAGGGAGAGGCAAATAAGTTCGATTGCTGTTTGTAACGGATTCGTAATGTACAAAAACTTAGACGCCGCTCAATTTTAAGTCGCGCTTAAGTAACGTTCTGTTGCTACGAATTCTTTGTAAAATGGCAGATAGGGCACATTCGAGTGTTAGTATTGCGAGTCATTGTCGGTGGAGAAGAAGAAAGATAAATTGTTAATGTGCAGTTTAAATAGTTTAATAATATCATGTACCGTCAACGGTCAAAAGTGCCACCGTAAGACTACTATCGGTTGCGCTGCAGCGCTTATACACACATGCACACGCATATTTGTATCCGTGTGCGTACGCGTGCGTGTGTTTATGCGTACGCACGCGTTTTTATGCACATTGATATGAAATTACTTACGCATTGCCGTGTGAACATCACTCACGTTGGCAGTGGACTTTTCACCTTTGACTGTACACACGATACAATGAGTTAATATTAGGAAAATGTTAAAATGTTATTGAATGCACAACCGGTCGCGGTGATTTCGTAAAATGCACAAATGTCGGAATACTGAAACGCTACTCAATTTTAAGTCGCTCTTAAGTATAGTTCTGTCACCACTAATTCTTTGTAAAATGACAGAGATGGCACGATATTTAAGCACGACTTAAAATTGAGTAACGTTTCAGTATTCCGGCGTAAGTTTATAAATAAAATTAAACTATCAAACACCGCGGGGACACTGGTGACCGCAACCTATTGTTCTATAATTGTGTCTATAATGACGGTACTCGACGAGTTAATATTCAAGCGCACGCGACATAATGCGTAATCATAAAATGCGTTTGGTGTTAAATATAACACCGAACAGGCACGATTTTTAAGTAAAACATTTTGTACTTTAAAGATTGATATTGAATTCGGATAACTGACAGGTAAAATAACTACGGTAACCAACCTGCAGCTGTAGCCAAATGCCATTAAGCGCTTGTCTACATGTAAAATAGAAAACCAAATTATATGGGATTGGCGTAACTTTTGACACTTGTCAGTGTCATCCCCATACATTTTGATTTCTATTCTCTCTGTAGATAAGCGCTAAAGTGGCGTTTGGCTAAAGGCCCAGAAGATTTGAAATTGTAATGGCGGCCTTTTATAATATTATTCTTTGAATAAATCGTCTGTTTAAATACATTTCTATAATATAAAGCTAAAGATGCACATGACTTGTTACTGAGGGGCCAGACAGTCGAGCGCGTTTATGATGCAAAAAATTTGGGTTTAGTTATGGATCAGGGCCTCAGGTTCGAATCGTACGTCTCAAATTGCGTCAGAAATTGTTTTTATCGTCTGAAAGTACTGTACAAAATGCGCCCGTACCTATGTGAGGAGTTGCGTGTGCAGTTGGCCGAATCTCTGGTACTGTCTAAATTAAATTACGCGGACACGGTCATCGGCCCTAGACTCCTATCGCGCACCAAACGATTGATACAGAGAGTACAGAATGCTTGCGCACGTTTTTGTTTCAAAATACCACCAAGGAGCCACATTACACCATATCTCAATAAACACAATTTGTTAAAAATGAAGTCACGTCGCAAGCTTCATCTGGCCTGTCTCCTCTTTGGTGTCATAAGAACCAAATGTCCGTCGTACCTCTACTGGAAACTCTCGTGGGTGAATGCACATCGCCGGCGAGAGGGTAGGCGTTGTGCGCAACAGCTGGCTATACCGCAACACAAATCTGCTGCATTTAGGGGTAGCTTCAGGTATGCGGCATCGAAGTGTTGGAACAACATCCCTCCGCCAATCAGAAATCTGCAAAGTATAAGTACTTTCAGAAGAAAGCTCAAGGAGTTTGTGCTTACTTCCCAAATCAGCAGCGCTGAAATAAACGCGGACCTGTCTTTTATTTGACCTATTTAATTCTAATATTGATTATTACAGCCGTCCCTGTTTCATCATATCTCAAATCATACATTGGCATGAACTGTTCACACATTACACACATAACTCCACAATTATTATAGCACATTATTAATAACTATTATATTTGTTAATAAATTGAGCACACAAAATTAACTCGTCAAGTACCGTCATTATAGACACAATTATGGAACAATAGGTTGCGGTCACCGGTGACCGCTTGGTGTTTGACAGTTTAAAAACAAAGTTTCTATACATATGTGGATTACAAGTATGTGTTGCTCTCGTCCGTGCGTCACTGCAGGGGTGCCAACTGAAAATCAGTGTTGGGTGCTCATTGTGCCCAGCTTTATGCTGAGTTGGTGACCCGTTCGGATTGGACATGTCCGCCAACACCGCGCACTTGAATGGCTTATTGGCTTATTTTAGTTTTAGTTTTATAATTTAACTTTTATCTTTTAATTTTTCTGTTTTTATGCTTTTTTTATATTTATATGTCTTTTCTGGCGTGCATGTCTTATGCCGAATAAACATTTTTCATTTCATTTCATTTCACATAAATAATATTCTTTATGAAATTGTAGGCTTATTGGACGATTCGCACGAATTTAACTCGCACGAAACGTGCGAATCGACTCCTTTAAAACATATTATTTTTTCTGTAGTCGATTCGCACGAATTACATTTATTGGCGTGCGAATCGACACCCTCACAAATATGTAGTAGGCTATTCGCACACATTTCGTTTTAAGGTTTAAAAAAATTAAAGTACAGTCGTATTCAGCCATCATTGAAATAAAAATAAAAAGTTATGGAAGTTTAAACAGCAGACATTTACTTGACAGTGGTGTTACAGTCTGGAGGTGCGTCAATAGACAACGTTGTAAAGCACTCTTACATACAAATAATGATCTCCTGTTAACAAAAGAATAACCTTATTCATGCCAACCAAGCGTCATAGAAAATGAAATGAAGTATCAATTAGACAAATGCATTAAACGATCGGAGAAAGAGCTCACAACTATACCAAAAATGTATAGTGAAATGGTTTCGGACTTGCATAATGTTGGATGTGATCTCATACAAAAAGTTCCTGATTTTAAAAATATTAAAAAACGCCTCTATCGACACAGAAACATATCACTACAGATAAAAAAATTGAGATTAAAAAAAGTTACAGATCTTATTATTCCTCCATGTTACGAAGATGGGAAGGTTGCTGATTATGGATATAAGAAAACAATTACACTTTTTGCAAACCAAAATGTTACAAAGTATATTGAAACAGCAGAAAGCGTTTTCTGCGATGGGACGTTCAAAAGCTGCGTACCACCATTTTTGCAAGTATACACGTTACATATAGATATTGTTGATTATAGATTGTGTTTTGATTTTCTGTCTATTACGAGTCAAACATATTTGACCTTACTACTTCTGTGCTCAAGTGTACTTTATCTTAACTGCATTTCATAAAAAAACAATATGTGTGCGAATAGCCTACTACATATTTGTAAGGATGTTGATTCGCACGCCAATAAATGTAATTCGTGCGAATCGACTACAGAAAAAATAATATGTTTTAAAGGAGTCGATTCGCACGTTTCGTGCGAGTTAAATTCGTGCGAATCGTCCAATAAGCCAAATTGTATGAGTAACGAAGTAATGAATTAATATTATGAATTCCATTTTTTCATTTTTTAACCGACTTCAAAAAAGAAGGAGGTTCTCAATTCGACCGTATATACGCTTTTTTGACGTGGAGGTTTCAGGACGTTCATAACAAGTTACAGCGGTACATAGACTGACGAACGTCATAGTTGACGTCTTAGATTGTGGCGACTGTAGTTGTTGTTCTATTATAGTTTAAGTTAGAACTTTCTTGCAGTAACTACTAAAATACATCAATTTGAAATTTAGGGAGCTAAATTTAGTCACATCTATATACAGATGTGACTAAATTTAGCTCCCTAAATTTCAAATTGTAATATAGGTATGTTTTGTGTATAAGATTTGACACCTGAATAATAAGCACAGACAATGTAAGTCGTACAGCCTGTCTCATAAGAACATAATTATTATACTAAAAACAGAAATCTTGTATTTAACATAAACTCCATACAAGAAACGCCAGAAATCGATATTAAATGAGTTTGTATTGGCATCAGTTTATTAATTTCGGCCATAAAATAATATACATAAGGCTGAATATGTAAAGCTTCACCTTCTATCTACAGTCCTTGCATACTTTGAGGATATAAAAATGTATGAACCTCCTTATTCTTGAAGCATTTTAAGTTCTTTGCAGATCAAATGGTCTTATGTTCAAATACCAAATATCACTCAATTTTAAGACGCTTTCAATAATATTCTGTTGCTACAAATTCATTGTAAAATGACAGAGATAGCACGATATTTAATGTAGTATAAAATTCAGTAGCATTTCAGTATTCGGGGCGTGAGTCACCGAGTTACCTTGTAATTACATTGCTGACTGCAATACTGAAATGTCTGGTGTAGAAAAATTAGACCGATTTAAAGATGCCAGAATGGGATACATTTAAGAGCTAATGAACTCTCTGAATAAAGGTCATGAGTCAGGATGATGATATAATTATAATTGTGTAAGAGACCCTGCTTGCTATGTGCTATGCGGGCAAAGGGAGTTTGTAATGGCCATTTGTGGTGACGTCGTGGTGGCCCGGAGGTTTGAAACGCCCACTTCTCATGCATGAGGGTGCGGGTTCGAAACCTACCAACGGCAAGTACCAATGTGACTTTTTCCGAGTTACATGTACTTTCTAAGATTATTTAGACACCACTGACAAACGGTGAAGGAAAAACATCGTGAGGAAACCTGAACTTATAATTTCTAATTATAAGTTTGAAATCGCCAACCCGCATTGAGCAAGCGTGGTGATTAATGCTCTAACCTTCTCCGTGTGAGAAGAGGCTTTGCTCAGCAGTGGGCATTTATAGGCTGTTGATGATGAATGGCCATTTATTAACATAGTGGCCCGGCTCTTCATGGTTTTATAACTTTTAGAGATTTCTAAGAGATTTCTTGTAAGCATTTAAGTGTGGGAGAGCCCTGCTTCGGCACGAATGGGCCGGCTCGACCGGAGTTATACCACGACCTCATAGAAAACCGATATAAAACAACGCTTGCGTTATGTTTCGTCGTGTGATTGAAGTTACCGGAGGCCAAATTACCACCACCCTTCCTTCCCCAATCTCCGCAATCCCTGAATCTCCAACAATCTTTAAATTCCTAATCCCAGAAGGCCGGTAACGCACTTGTAACGCCTATGATATTACGGGTGGGCGACGCCTACTACGACGTTTGCTTACCATCAGGTCATCCGCATGCTCGTTTACCAGATTATCAAATAAAAAAACATGCTAAGGCCGATAGTCACGAGCTGGTAGTTACCAGCCCTGCACATTATTATACTTTATAAATTTGAAAATCGGTAGATATCCTCGGCCGGTACCCAGTCGCACTTGATGTTAAAATCATCAAAGTAGGTAAACACCGAGTGACCTACATTCCATTGATCGGCACGCATAGAAATCGAAACTAAGGACGTTGCGCGTTGCGAAGACTACGCACGCAACGCATGAAAGATTCGGTCACGCTTCATATAATTTGCTGCGAAGCACGTAATAGCTGGCTACCGTGTAATGCTGTCTCGAGTTCGATTCTCGCACGGAACGACTCGTTGTGTGATCCAAAGATTGTTATTCCGAGTGTCGGTGTAATGTGCATCTGATTTTCTGTTTTTAAACGCACCGACCATGACACAGGAGAAAATTCTAGTGAAATGCAACGTGTTTTTTTGATACTAAAGAATAAGAAATTTCTTTCGCTGGTTTTACATTATTTGAAGATCTCACCTCACCTCTGCCCAGGTGTATTAATAGTTTATTTGGTAAGCGACGTAGTTAAGTTGGCAGAACTTAGCGGCTATACGCGACTTGATTGTGCTGACGGTAATACATTCATGTTATTAAGAAATAACAATTTTTTTATGGCATAAGCCGGTAAACGAGCAGACGGATCACCTGATGGTAAGCAATCGGCGTCGCCTATGTACACCTGGAACACCAAAGGCATTACAAGTGCGTTACTGGCCTTTTGGGGATTAGGAGTTTAAGGATCGTTGAGGATTCAGGAATTGGGGAGATTGGGGAAGGGGAGGATAATTGGGCCTCCGGTAACCTCAGTCACACGAGGAAACACAACGTAAGCGTTGCTTCACGTCGGTTTTCTGTGAGGCCGTGGTATCACTGCGGTCGAGCCGGCCCATTCGTGCCGAAGCATGGCTCTCACACAATTATATTTTTTTATTGGTTTAATTTGCGATCAGTCTCCACGACTATAATCAGGTTTGTTGTTGTTGTTGCTGGGGTTCGGAGGGGTGAAGCCGGTGCTCCGACTCCCCTTAATTATCTAGTATATCCGCCATCTGGAGTCCTCTCAATTGGTTTGGTTGCAACAGCATATATGACATTGTGTTTGGGTGATCTGTCAGACGGTCCCTGTAGTGAGCTGAGTACCTATGTCATTATTTCTTCCAGTATAGTGGGAATTTGCAGGTATTCGTGGATTTCTGAGTTGCGAACATACCAGGGTGCCGATGAGAGAACCCTGAGGATATTGTTTGAGCTCGTTGTAGGCTCATAATATTGGGTAGCTGGAATAAAGATTAATATTAAAAGCGTTTATGCGATGCGGGCTTATACACAAACTATCAAATAATCATTAAACTAGAAAACGACTTAAAAAAAAAACGAACTTATACTTTTGGACAAGTTTTTAAGACATGACTTTTTTGGTTTCAATTTTCCTAAATAATAGTAGCCTATGTTACTCCTTAGTCCATCGGCTACCTGCCAGTAAAAGGCCCCCAAAATCGGTCCTGCCATTCCAGGAATTAGCCAGTACAAATAAACAGACCGACAAACAGACAAAAATTGTATAAAATTTGTATTTTCTATGTATATTGATATGCATATAGTAAAAGGCGATTATTCTAATATTACAATCAGACATTCAAATTTTATTTATCTGTATAGATGTTTATTTTGTTATACATATATATATACCTCTATATAGAATGTATCTTGATTTAAAGGTCATCGTAGCTAAGCAACATCGAAATCGAGTTGATTCGCAGACATCGGTTCAATTCAAACACGAACTTATGCTCGTCACGCAATCTGAAGAATTCAGCTGACTGTAGTTAGCATTTTATTATAGCTCTAACATTTATAAGTAAAAACAACAGATGGTATTGTTTCTACAGTCGGGTAGAAATTCGTACTTCCTAGTATAAATATAACTATGCACGATGCAATCATAGCCATAGCTGCAGCGTGTCCACGACGTATTCGCTGCAAGCCCACTCCACCTTGCAGCCACTCCCAAACTACTATTGGCCCATAGGGCACAGTCGGTACAAAGGGAAGTGATACCGTAATCTCGCTAAAAAGAAAACACGTCATCTAGCTATAAACAGTACGACAAATCCTTACTATTATAAATGGGAAAGTGATTTTGTTTGTTTGTTTGTTCCACTTTCATGCCGTAACTTCTAAACCGATTGCTTTGAATTTTTGCAGGCGTAAAGTTAGAAGTCCGGAATAAATAATAGGGTACTTTTTATCCCGGAAAATTTTGATATTCCCGAGGGCAAACTAAAGAATTGGTATAGATGGCGCTGTGTGTATTGGTATATGTCACATAAGCTACTTTTATCCTTTTGTGACGCGAGCGAAGCCGCGGGTAAAAGCTAGTAAATAATAATCCTTACTAATATTATAAATCGGAAAGTGAGTTTGTTTGTTTGTTCCGCTTTCACGCCGTAACTACTAAACCGATTGCTTTGAATTTTTGCAGACGTAAAGTTAGAAGTCCGTATTAAATAATAGGGTACTTTTTATCCCGGAAATATTTGATATTCCCGAGGGAAAACAAAAGTATTGGTATAGATGGCGCTGTATATATTGGTAGATGTCACATAGGCTACTTTTTATCCTTTTGTGACGTGAGCGAAGCCGCGGGTAAACTCCAATGCAAGATAATAATTTCGCTCAAGGTTGCGATTATTTTATCAAGATAACGCATTTTGTTTTTTAATACCAAGGTTATGTAAGAATTCATGTAAATTATAGTTTTGTGTAATTTCAATTTTATGCTATGCAGTTGTAAGAATAACCAATAATAAGTTTAAAAAATCTATGATTCAGTAACTCATCCTAGAGTAAAAAATATTATATCGACGACGCTAAGTTTACTGACTCTGTGTTAGATACTTCTTTAATGTTAAGTTCAAAATACGACTTCATAGAAACCGGTGTGAAAAAACGCCTGCATTGTGTTTCGCCGTGTTACTGAGGTTACCAGAGGTTACCAGAGGTCAAATATCTTCTCAATCCCTGAATCCCCAATCCTCAAATTCCTAATCCCCTAAAAGGCCGGCAATGCCCTTGAAACTCTTCTGGTGTTTTGCTTACCATCAGGTGATCCGTCTACTTCCTTGCCCGTTTCTCCCATAAAGCTCAAAATTGTTAATTATCATCGCCATCTTTTTTCATCATCAACCAGACGGCTTAACTCGTCGAGTATCGTCAATATAGACACAATTATAGAACAATAGTTGCGGTCACCGGTGACCGCTTGGTGTTTGACAGTTTAATACGAGTTTGTTTTACGCGTATGCGTTCTGATTGGCCGGCTCCAACGAACCAACCAATCAGAGGGCCGAACGCGGTCTCGTTTCGATTACTTTAAACCTAAAACAAACTCTACCAAGGCCCCAAAAGACGTTCTTCGTTCGACCAAACTAGACTCTGGTATTTAATAAATACTCAATAAAATACATTGTTTATTAAGTCTTTCGGCTTATTCACGTAATTATTTGACGAGGAACTTCGACTAGTTTCAAGCCATGTTTAGCATGGCTCAGTAGCATCGCGACAGTCGACTCGTCGCGGGTCGCGGAATGGTGCTCATGAATATGAGCTAGCATGGCTTCAAACTACTAACATATTATTTATTTATTTATTTATTTACACACACATAACATACAAATATCCTTACAGGCTAGACCCAATGCGATATTGCAGCAAATATTAAAATAACAATAATAAACAAAATACAAACAAGAAATATCCATATACTCTATAGAATATATAATAAGATAAAGAATGTATAATAAGCTTTTACTACATATAGCAAATCATATGCATGGCTGCTCGTGTAAATTCTCCTAAAGAGCAACAGAATATGTCTACGTCATTAGCAATGAGGTTCAGAGTGCGAAGCGCACACGTGAGCGGTGCCTCCCGCAGCAAGTTAGTTCGCGAACGTGGTTCTGCCAGTAACCGCGGCTGGCGACGACGACTCACGTATCCATCGGGCACGACCAGTTCAACCCTTCGCAATATATCCGGATTGTGTATCTTCCCCCTAATTATTTTAAAGATATAAGTCACCAATGCGAGTTGCCTCCTGACCTGTAGTTCATTATATCCAACCATACCCAAGACAAACAGAGTTGGATACATTAATGGGTAGAATGGATATACCCCGAACTCTCTCATATACTTATATCTCATGAATTTATTCTGTACTCGTTCAAGCATGAGACTGTACTTAGTTTCATGTGGAGCCCAGATCACTGCATTGCATTCAAGCTGGCTTCTTACTAAAGCATTATATAGTGTCGTTATAGCTCTCATATTTGTGAAGCCTCTAACCATTCTAAGTACAAATCCTAGATTTCGATATGCTTTCTTGCATACCTCGACTATATGATTACGAAACGTGAGCCCAGAGGTAAAACGAACTCCTAAGTCTTTAATCTCCATGACCCTATTCAGCGGTACCCCATCCACCGTATAAGTATGTGTGACGGGTGAGTGTGCGCGTGAGAAACTTATGGTCACACACTTAGACGTGTTAAAATGCAGGAGATTAGATTGACTCCAAGCAACTACTCGGTCTATATCGCTTTGCAGCTTTTCACAGTCATTTACGTTTGTGATGGGGAGTTTGAGAGATTATGTACTAGCTTTTACCCGCGGCTTCGGTCGCGTCACAAAAGGATAAAAAGTAGCCTATGTGACATATAACAATACACACAGCGCCATCTATACCAATACTTTTGTTTTTCCTCGGGAATATCAAATTTTTCCGGGTTAAAAAGTACCCTATTATTTAATCCGGACTTCTAACTTTACGTCTGCAATTCAAAGCAATCGGTTCAGTAGAATTACGGCGTGAAAGTGGAACAAACAAACAAACTCATTTTCAGATTAATAATATTAGTAAGAATGTCTCGAAAGTTACAACACAAATAAAATAAATTGTACTCGCCTCTCCAAACACTATGCAACCATGAATAACCATCATTAATTTAAAAGGTATATTGAACGTCGCGTCACCGCAAATATGAATGCGAAAGTAAAGCCAATGCACTGTGAATCAGAACCGGTATAACCTGCTACAAAGCGCACTTTATTCTTTACGATCGTCTGATTTTTGGAAATTATTTTAATCTACATATAAAGTCACAATACATTCATGCATTTGATTCAATAAATGATGAATTAATTACTAGATCTTCGATTCTATTCTATACTATACTATTTGTACAATCTGACAACCCAATGATTGACTGTTCCATATATCAACCATCACACAACATACATGATAGTATGTCAAAAATATATGCATATAAATGAAATACATGCATGATTTATGATTATTTGATAATTATTTACCTCTATATTATATTTCTTATTGTTATCCGTGAATTCTAATAACTAGCTACTTTCGCGCGGTTTCATACGCTCTGCTCAGCACCTATTGGTCGTAGCGTGATGTTTTATAGCCTATAGCAATCCTCGATAAATGCGCTATCCAACACAAAAAGAACTATTCAAATCAGACTTGTAGTTACGGAGATTAGCGCGTTCAAACAAACAAACAAAAAAACAAACTAACAAACAAACTTCCGCTTTGTATAATAGTATAAGATTACATTGTTAAACTGTAAAACACCGCGAGGACACCGGTGACCGCAACCTATTGTTCTTTAATTGTGTCTATAATGACGGTACTCAAAGGGTTTTAGTTTATTTGTCGCGTTATTAATCATTTATAAAATTATTAGGTACCATATTACTTCTCGAACCTGTAATATGTCTTTCTCCTCAAACCCCGTCCCACGCGGTCTCCTTATCTGTGCAACGAATGATGATGCCCGTATATTTGTTTGTAGCAATATCACTATTATTTTAACTGTCGGCTGCCGGCCGTCACAACACGCGCGCTTTCCGCGTCGACACACGCCTCGTTACAGACTTCATATCAAAGATAACGCCAGTTTTGTATTTTTTACTAATTATTTCAATCGGTATAGTATATTAAAATGAAGTTTCTAAACAATTTGTTAATACAGCGACAGTGTCTTTGATAAGTGACAGTGAAAGTTGTTATTTGTGTTTCGTGAAAGTATTTAATTTAAACGTCGATGGGATTAAAGTGAGATTATGTTTGGTATTTTTTTATTACGTTCATTATTCGTTTCTAGAAAAGTATTCTCGATGTGTTTTTGAGTCTACTATCTCCTTTATTTACATTTTGTCATTAAACTCGTATATTGCCTTAGTAAATAGAGTTACAGCTATGTTTCAATGCGAACGTGTTAAACACAATAATTTCTTAACGTATCGGATTAAATGTATATATATTATAACTGTGTGTTAAGGATACTGTGGCCCGAACTCTGAAAGGCTACTCAATTGGGTACTTTCTTTAATCAGAAATAAAGTATTTCGACTGTTCAATACAAGAAAATATTACGTCACACAAAATTATTTAAGCAGTCCACCTAAAAATGTATAGCTTTCTTCCAATTCTTATTACAGCTTATCAATATTTATCTTGTATTCTTCCAATCGATAGAAAAATAATTTCTTATTAATTGATGTTTATTGATGTATTTGACAATAAATTAACACTTACAAAAAAAAACTTAACTTAAAAAAAATCACTTAAATTAAACCAGAAGGGTTTTTATATATTGATGTTCTTGTAACTCGATCGGGATTTTTTACCAAAACCGAAAATGTTGAATATAGAAAGCTAGCAGAAACTAGCCACTTTCGGACCAGAGATCTCAGGGCTAATTTTGTAGGAAAGTAGTTGTATTATCACCTCCCGAGAGGAATACGTCGAATTACAAGTCAACCTGTATAGTAGTGACCATTATAATTTTATTCAATTTCAATAAGCTCACCCCTATAACATTGTCCAATGTAACATAAATAGTGAAAAGTAGGTATAACATTGTACACTGGCATTAAGTGCCGTAATGTGCACCTCTGCCTACCCCTCCGAGAATAAAAGGCGTGATGTTGTGTTATGTTATAATTTTAAATAATAAAAATCGCAGTCAAATCGGCAAGCTTGGATAGCTCGCCGCCCGACCAGAACCAAACTCGAGCGTGCGGCGCGTCGCGTTCCGCGCGCGCCTCAAAGAGCTTGATAGCTCTATCTGTGGTGGTGGTCCGATGACCACCACCAGAGATGGGACCGTGGAGAACTTAACGGGTTACCGGGGCTCCGGCTCGAAGTGCAGGACTAGAAACGGGGTGGTTTTTAGTCAGTAAGGGTATGACACTCCCTCCCGCCTCACGTAGGCAGGTGAAGTCATTCGATGATTTTCCCCGTTAAAAAAAAGAGATATAGTATAATACCTATGTAGTATTGTGTTTAGCCTCAACAAATCTTTAAAAAAGTACTTCGATACGAAATCTGTTAGTCCGGTAACCATGGCAACGGTATCCAAGTTAGTACGAGTTTTGTACGTAGTACGGAATGACCTTGCGTGCTAATACTTCAGTTTCAGCTCCGTTAAGCTTAATTGGTCCAGTTTCCTTAGACGAAGGTTATTTAATAAAATTTATAGCTGTTTATTATATGCTATCGACTATTTTCTTCTTTATTTAATGCGTGTTCAAGTTTGTGGTAGGTTATATTCAATTTTATAGTTGTGTGTGTGTAAGGACTGCGTCGTTTGTCTGTTTTTTATTATTTGTTATTTAAAATGTCTTGAGAGAGTAGTTGGAGGAGAGTTTCCTTATGGCATCGAGCATTTCTTTCTTTATTGAAACAAAGTTTCCTTTTTCTTGTATAGGAGCACTATTTCTATGGATTTTCAGTATGCATATGTGAACACTATGTTAGACTTAAGATTTTAATTTTTTTTATTTTAGTATTAGTATAATGCGTCAAGCGTGTCTTTGCATTGTTCTTACATATGCGTACAGTATTGAAATATGTTTCAGAGACATTGTAGAACATACTTTTTTAAAAAAGAGTATAGAATGGAGTTTCTTGCTCGTTCTTCTCCATTCGAATCTACATTTTGGAATGAGCACCTAGCTTCACCTAATTTCACTGACGGACTGACTGACAGACTATTATTTATTTTGTATTTGTTGACGTTTCAAAAGTACCAAACTATGGTTTAATTGAAATAAATGCTTTGACTTTGACTTTGACTCACAGTGAGACAGAGTGAGTTTGACAGTGCCTCTTATTTTCGCTTCGCAAGTTATGTGGTTAAATAATACTGATTTTCAGTAATAACACAGATCTAGATATCTATTTTAAAATTTGGAATTGATTGTTTCTTTCGGCATGTGATTGAAATTATAGTCAAAGGTGCTGTGTTAAAGTACCAGAACTCAAATATGTGGTTTAAGAGATAGAGAGTTCCGAATTTCAGTCAATTACTTTCTTTTACCCAGAATGATGGGATTTTTTGGACAATGTATTTGGATTGTAGTAAGGGTATTGTTTTTCGGGCGTATCTTGTATGTATGTGATATGTATATGACAGACTATTTTTGTTGTTGAATCGTTTTTTATCATCATTATTATCCTGTTAGAAGACCGTTGAACATTGGCTTCTTTCAGCGACTGTTAGTACAGTTAAGCGGAATTTGCTACATAATGTTATATCGCACTTACAGAGAGAGGAAGGAGAAAAATTCTCAGATGCTGATCATCGAACAGAACAGGCAACAACTATATGAGCAACAGTTAAGGCAGGTCAGTGATAGCCTATTTCAAACATCTTTTTATGGGTTAGGGACAAACTCGCCTGCCTCGTTGACCGAGTCGTCGCAAGTGCGACTGCCGGGCAAAGGGTCTCGGGTTCGATTCCCGGGTTGGGCAAAATTTTACTGGGTTTTAAAAAAAATGTCAGGAGTAGCACGGAGTCTAGTATTGTGCCTAGTATATGGCAGTAGGCTCACCCCCTATAAGATGACTCATAACATAAATTGTGAAAAGCGTCCCAGGGACATTAATAACCGTCTTGAATCCCGCAATGAAATAAATCAGATTATAATAATAGAGAAGGAAAAAGAACGATAGTTTTCACTTCCTTCGGTGAATTTACGCAGGAACGAGAATGACATAAGCCTAAAGGCACAAAAGATACTGCACGAATCGGGAAAGCCGTCATCAAGCACCACGAAAATTTCACTAAAACTAAATGGGTCCCATGTGTGAGGTATTATACTTGCTTCCAATAATATGTAACCTTTTATGGATTGGGGCGCAAGTGCTACTATCGAACAACGGATCTCGGGTTCGGTTCCCGGATCGGATGAATGATTAGTTACGTGGTAGTTTTCGGTGCAATAAAATAAACTTTTGCCAAGAAGTAATCTGCGATTTATACTTTTACTTACTTATTTTTTACTAGCTACTTCCGCGCGATTTCAAACGATCTGCTCAGCTCCTATTAGTCGTAGCGTGATATTTTATAGCCTAAAGCCATCCTGGGTAAATGCACTATACAACACAAAAAGAATTATTCAAATCAGACTTGTAGTTACGGAGATTAGCGCGTTCAAACAAACAAACAAAAAAACAAACTCTTCCGCTTTATATAATACTTTATAGAGGTATAATAGTATAATATATTTTTTTTAGAAGGCTCTAAATCATCACGCCACGAGTTTTAGATAAATGAATTTTTGTTAATTATTTGTTATTTTTAATTACTAATACAGCAGATGAAGATGATACAGAATCAGCAGCAAGCAGGACCCGTGGACCAGGTGACCGCAGGGCTTCTCAACGGAGTCGGGTCGCAGCCTCTCGCTGGCGTGCAGTAAGTACTATTATGGAATAGGAAGGGAAACTAGTATACAGGTCATGGTAGACCACCGGTGGCGCCCATGGACATGGGCATGTCGGGGATTGGGGATACGCAAGATTGTGGCGCCGTGGTATTACTCGGGTTGAGCCGGCTCATCCGTGCCGAAGTATGGCACTCCCACATTTCACTCTACTCTACTTTACTCTTGCCATTATTAGATCATTTAATTTTGGTGCTAAAATACTGGGATAAAGTGATAGTTTAAAACCAGTTTTTTCTAATGATGTGTACATTTTAGTCCACTAACGTGTTGTGCATTCAGCAGTCAACGTATACTTATAGACTTGCATCTTCAGGCTGGACCCTCAATCGCAGCTCCTTCAGTGTCAGCAGCAACTGCTCCAGCAGCAGATCCAGCAGCTGAATAACGAGGATGCTGCCATGAAGCTTCTGCAACAGAACTTCATGCAGGCTAGGATATCGCCTTCCATGGCTGCCGACCAGCAGCTTCTACAGAACAAGGTGTTTCTTGAACAAAACTTGAAACAACAGGTTTGTCATTATTATCATCCTTCTTTAAAGGCTGTGCTGTAAGCCTGCACAATGTACTTCTATATAGTTCTAATTCAAGCTGAAGAACCAAATTCCGTAACACGACGTTGCGTTGTATTCATTGCTCACACAGGACACTGTTACACATAGAGCATGTTACTTTACCATAGCATTTAATTACTCATCGCATGAGGACTAGATTTCCTCCTTTCAAATTTTGTTCTTAATCTTCTCCCAGGTAATGATGGAGCAGAATCTCATCAACCAGCAAATGCTGGAACAGTCAGTCCAAGGCCAGGTTCTAATGGAGAAGCAAGTTCAACAAAACCTTCTTGAGCAAGTCCCTTCACAGACACAGTGGCAGCCGAACCTCTTGAACCAACAGTTAACCGCCGAGATCAATACCCAGAACCAGGTGTTACAACAACAAATAATACAGCAACAACAAACTATCATTGCTCAGCAAGCCGTCGCCATACAGCAGAAACAACTCGAAGAACAACTCACAGCGCAAGACAATATGATTGCAGGTCCCCAGAATCTCGTCACTGGTCAAATGTTAGATCCCTCCTTACAGAACCTGCAAACTATTTTATCACAAATCATACAAAGACCCGACACGCTACAATCTAGGAAGGAATCGGAATCTGAAACTCAGCAACAGCAGCAACAACAGCAACAAATGACACAACAACCGACGGAGAACGTCGAGATGCAACAGAACCAGGAACAAGAGGCGCTGCTACAGATGCAGAACCTGGTAAACTCGCAGCTGCAGCAACAGAATGTCAACTACCAACACGGCCAGCAGTTCTCGCAACCGTCGCAGCAACCGAACATAGATCCCACGTACCTCGCGCAGCACCAGCAAGTGGCGCAGGCGCAGCAGCAGGTCGCGCAGGCGCAGCAACAGCTGGACGTGCAGAAGCAGGTCCTGGCGCAGCAACAGCTGGCGCTGCAGCAACATCTGCAGCAGGCGCCGCACCATGCGCGCGCGCTGCAGCCGCAGCAGCACTACCTGGCGCAGCAGGCGCTGCAGCTGCACGCTCGCCAGGACGCGCTGGCTCACGACTGGGCCACGCTGCTGCAGCGCCGCACGCTGCTGGAGCAGCTAGACCAGCGCGCCTGCCGCCGCCAGGACTCTGAGCCCGACCCATACCCGCGGCCGCAGCTGCAGCACCAGCTGTCTGTGGACCGCATGCAGGGCCAGTCCATGCCGCACCACAACTTCGGTATGGTACGCCAAAACGAGAGGCAGATATCTAGTCATGAAGGCACCCCGGTGCAGAATTATACCGCCAATCCTTTGCAAATGTACCAGCCGGCGCAGAGCCAGCCCGTGATGATGCAGAACATGTATCAGACCAACCAGATGGAGTCTTCGATACCTTCGTCTGCGGCGGCCGGCATGCAGTCGGTCCAGGACGCGATGCCCCAGCAGATGCCGGTGCAGGTGCCAATGTCCGTGCCCCAGCCGATGCACTCAGTACCACTCCCCATCCAGCAGCCGCAAGTTCCGCAACAACAACAATTACAGCCCATACAACAAGTTCAGACGATACAGCCTCAGATTCAACAGATGTCCCAACAGGTTCCTCAGTCTCAGCCACAACCTACGCCGGTTCCTCATGCCCAGCCTCTCCAGCAGCAAGTCCAGTTACCGCCGGACCTTGTACAACAGCCTCAGCAGTTGAACCTTCCAGCAGACCAAGTGGAGAATGGGTACCAGAGTAACGGTGGACAAAAGGAGCAATTCCACACTCCGTTGACGGAGTTCCCGACGAACCACGCCGAGGCTATCAAACAGCCTGAGCTCAGCTCTGTTGAGGAGAAACAGGCGGAGATTCAGCAACAGGAAGGTGAGATATCGAAATTGTTGTTTTTATTACTTTGTGTTTAACTATTGTGATCAAATGTATGTAGCATTTCTTGTCACAACAAACAAACCATAAACCCCAGTTACTCGGATACTATCTACTTAAATTTTCAATGTAACGCTTTGATGCTCCTACCTCATATTCGTGACGCCGACGGGCGGTGGCGGATAACATAATAATATCTAAACCTTGTAACTTGGTGATGTTTGATGGTATGACTTCCAGTGGGTACGGCCATATCATCTCCAATAACAAGCGAGAAGAAGTCCCGTGGCTCGAAGAAACGTTCCCGAGAGAAGGACAAGCTGCCGAAACTGACGGTGCTGGAGGTGAATGAGGCAGCCACCATGGTAGAGTGCCAGCTTGAGTCTAAATCCAAGACCGTCACCTTCAAGTTTGACGTGACTGACGTCAATCCTGAGGAGATTGCTAGTAACCTTGTGAGTTTTTGTGATTTTTTTATTAAAATGTCGGACCTCAGGTCTTTTGTGGATATTGTTGGGCCCAGATAGAAACACCCCTGAACATATTTTAAGCTATTTAATCTAATACTTGACTGCACAGTTAGCCCAGTGACTGGGCAACATGTAGCGGGTTCGGTTCCCGCAATTATTTACTTCTCATTACACATGACAGCTATCAGAGTTGACCTCTTAGATTGTGTCGACTATCGTTGTCATTATATCTGTGTTTATCAGTATTACAATTTAGGCTCTGTTTAAATTTGAATGTACTGCGTGCAGGTGTCAAACAACTTACTCCCAGAATGGCAGAGCGCTACGTTCATGGAGCTGATCAAAGACATCGTGAACCAGCTCATTACCAACCCTGGAGTCACCCCCGTACTCAACCCCGCGCACCACTCTGCACTCAGGCTCAATATTGACAAGGTAAGCCTTTTAAATATTATGCGGCACCTGATTTCCCTTTAGTAGTCAGGTGGCCGGCAGATAGGTAGGTAGGGGTCCAAATAAAGTACACTATTTGGTTGAAGGTTGTTAACTCTATTTATGCCAATTTTCTGTTGCCCCAATCACGTCCAGGTTGGGGGTAATAGGTACGCTGAGTTCAGTTCTGACGGTTCACCGTACAGTAGCTCTGCCGGCGGTCCGGTCTCGTTCACAATTACACTTCCAGGTCTTCGGTAGGACCAAGGTAGTTCCCAACTAGGAGGAGGTCTGGTCTTCCACTCGCCGCCAGGTAGATGGTTGCGATGCGAGGTCTAATGCGGAACATAAATCTTGGAATCGCAGACACAAGGCAAGCGTTAGCAGAGCTCGCACCACGTTGCCGGGTCCAAAGGTCACAGTGGGACACTGTGAGCAGACAAAGAAAAAAGGAACAGACAGAAATTTAGAAGGAAGAAACACCTTACAATAGCAACACATAAGCAATACATGGAAACTTACTCCAGCGAGATTTCCGATTTGAATTTGTATGATTTAGTTAGGTAGGTACGTTCTTGTAACGTATTATGAAGGAAGAATTGCAAATACCTATAGCATTTCACGACATAGGACGCGACGGCGACTGTCGCGCTGCTACTGAATCTGAGCCTCTAGCATGGCTTGAAACTGATACTAACCTCAACCTCTGACTATTGTAGTCTTCTGATTATTATTTAATGTTATGATTTCATCGCCTGGACCTTATACCGATAAACGTATGTCTTAATACTGTGCAAATGGAAAACTATATTATATACCACATGATAGTCATGGTGTAATCGAGAATAGCTAGTATGTAGTATTTTGATGCAATATGGCTAGACTGAATGATAAAGTTATCAGTGCATTACTCTATGGCCGTCTTTTTGAGAAATAAAACCGTCGTGTGAAAACCACTATGCGAAACGTGTTTTATTATATTTTATTATAAATGAAACCATGAAACGCCATTGTGACTAATTAAATTGTGATTGTGGAATTAAAGTTATCTATTTTTATCAATTCCAGACTGACTACGATTCCGAAACGACTGAACGCGAGGAAAATCTGACGGATTCTAACCAGGATAACTCTGAGTGTACGACGCCGACGGCCAGCCATGACAACATCGCAGCCGAACTCGCTTACGACCAGCCCGAGCCTGAGCTCGGCACCGCCCCCGCGCAACCGGGCCCCACCCCCGCGCAACCGGGCCCCACCCCCGCGCAACCGGGCCCCACCCCCGCGCAACCAGGCCCCGCCCCTGCACAACCAGGCCCCGCGCCCGCGCAGTCGGGCCCCGCCCCTGCGCTGCCCCATGCACCGCATGGAGACACCGTCGCCAGGAAGATTAGCACTGCCTCGTCTATAGGTTAGATAATACTATAATAATATGAAATAGTTGAATGTTTATTATTTTTATAGAATTACAGTTAAAATATATATCTTCTTAGTAGGTTCTTATTTTATCAGTATTTAAATTGATCTTAATGAAATTTTTCCAGATTGACTGTTTATTGAAACATCTCCATTTCAACACAGGTTCTAATCAATCGGACGGCGGGTCGATGGCGCCCGAGCGTTCTGGCAGCACGGAATCGCAGAGCGGCGAAAAGAAACAACAAAAGCCAACTCGAAAGATATCACGATTTCTAGTCAGCCCCGTAGTCGACCGCGGGGAAAATGTCCCAGAAGAAAAACCAATACCCGAACCTGCGGAACATTTAGAACCTCAAGTCAACGGTCTCCCAGAAAAAGAACCTGCCCCGCTCCCCCCTCAGGAATTTGTTCCTACGCACCAGTATTCAGTAGCACCACAGATTCAGCCTCCTGTAGATCTAAGACCCGAAGTCCAGTCTATAGAAAGGCCAATAGAAATGAAGCAAGAAGTGCCAGTAACAGTTACAATGGTTCTTCCCCCAATAGTCTCCAATATTTCGAGCGTGCAACAAGTGCCTGCTCAAAATATTATTAATCCTATGTTAAACTCTTCTAATGTACAACCTAACCTAACAACTCCGTTGCAAATAGCCACAGATACCCCCTTATTGGGGTTGAGTCAGGTTGGGACCCCAATGGGTGTGGGAGGGGAGCTCGGCTTGAACATGGGGCTGCAAGGGGTCGGGCTGGCCATGTCAGGCCCCACTCCGGGGGTCAACGACGCGATGCCTAATGCTGAGAATATACAGAGGATGTTGTTGAAGCAAAATATTATGAAGTAAGATTATTTGATTTATTTTATATCTTATCTGTGTCAAATTAATATTAATAATAATTGTTTTAAAATAATACATTAAGTATGTAAATGAAATTGGAGCATTGTATACAAACAACAAACAGTATAATTCATATTTTTGTACAGTCAGCAGCAAAATCTCTCCGGGCCTAACCTACTCGGATTACTGAACCAGCAATCGTACCCACAGCCAGACATCGGCCTGCACAACAACATACTCAATAACACACAACCTGGTAAGTTTACAACATTTTTTAAATAATATTTTGTGTTTTTTTTGTTATTAATTGTATACTTTCATGGAACACTTGTTTGTTAGTCAATGTCGGATTTTCAAATTAAACAAAATTATGTAAATATGTACATTAAAACGATAGGCAAGAAGTATTGAGTCAACAGAAATTACATTATAATACTAGCTGAACCGGCCCGGCACCCGGAACACCAGAGGCGTTACAAGTGCATTACCGAACTTTAGGAGATTAGGAATTTAAGGATTGTTGGGGGTATTCAGAGATTGGGGAACGGGGGAGGGGATAATTGGTCTCCGGTAACCTCACTCACACGACGAAACACAAAGCAAGCGTTGCTTCACGTCGGTTTTCTGTGAGGCCATGGTATCACTCCGGTCGAACCGGCCCATTCGTACCGAAGCATAGATCTCCCAACACTTAAAATGTTGATCCATCATTGATGGATCAGCAGTAACGGAGAATATGGAGAAGGTTAGTTCGCGGTGTACTGATATGTCCTTATATCTATGTACAACAATGGATGTTTTTTGGCTTATAAATATGATGACGATGATAAAGCTGAAGCATAGTTGGAAGTTTAATTTGAGGAATCGACATGACAGTTTTTAGTAATTATTTGACTACGTCTTTTTTTATATCACAACTGAAATATTTTAATAATGGTACATTACCGTCTAATCTACAATTATTTATTAAAAATTACGAATTAGGTAAATATACTGAGAACTAGCTTTTCTCAGTATATTCACGTGAGTAACTCATAATTTTTAATTATTTCAGTATGTCTCACGATGTTCATTAACATCTACGATTATTTTTTACAAAACAAGGTATTATTGAATTTATAACGACGGTAGAAAATGCAATCAAATTAAAATATTTCTGATGTGATAAACGCGTTTAACAAAGGTATGGAAGTTTTCATTAATGTATCAACACATACATCGCTAAGCACAGTGTATTCGCAAACGACACTCGACTACATTTATTCGTTAAAGTAAACACGTGAAAATTAGTATATCAGTCGCCTCGCCTGACTCTTGAAACCAATCTGAATGTCAATGCAATTGGGTAGTGTCCAGGGTATCAAAATTAAAAATTTAATTAGTTCGTCAGTTAGATAATGAAAAAATATTAGACACGTATTTTTTATTTTCTCGTATTACGTTTCAATACTTAGATAAAATGGACCAAAGTTTAGGAGTGGTAGATTGTTACGTCATAACGTGCTACAAAATATGGCACCCTGTAACGTTACACGATATTTCGAATTAATTTATCGTCGATAGTATTTAATTTTGTTAGAAATGGAAAAATACGCGTCTAAAGTTTAAATTAATGTACCAGACGGACGAAAGTTTAGGAAACTACCCTATTTCAATCCAATAAAATCTCAATAATTATTCAATTTCAAAACAGTACAACCCCTATTTTTGTAGCTGTTAAAATAACATTCAGAGTACAGAATATAAAGCCAAACTCAATATATTCAATATCCACGCAATACGGATGCAATGGGCGCTAGTGTTGCGAGTATGAAATTTCAATATGCCAATGTCGATCGATCGGAATTGGATTCAAGCATGTGCGAATCAATTAAATATTCGCACATGCTTATAAGCAATACCTACTGTCGAATAAATGTTTTTCTTTCTTTCTTTCAATAGTTAAATACAGTCTTTTGTAAATACACATGCGACGGGGGAATATCATTTAGAATAGCAATAAAAATATTACATTTCTGTATAATGTCCGGCACGAATGATAGCCAGATTCTGTCGTGATGGCCGGTAAGTGCGTGCACTTTTTTTTCTAATTTAATAAATATATATCAACACAAATTCCTATCACTTTTTATCTTTCTTCTAAATAGATATGATTATAACTAAGCAATGATAAGTACCGTAAAATATAATGAGAAAATACACAATGCGCGAAACAAATTCTCATTATGTATCTAAAAACTTTAATGGATTTAGAAGGTGATATATATTATTATTATATGAATGCGTAGAGTGAATCTTCCCTCGTTGCGAATAAATAAATTTAGCGATGTACTGTTAAAGTCCACTGCCACCGTGAGTGATGTTCACACGGCAATGCGTAAGTAATTTCATATTAATGTGCATAAAAACGCGTGCGTACGCATAAACACACGCGTACGCACACGGATACAAATATGCGTGTGCATGTGTGTATAAGCGCTGCAGCGCAACCGATAGTAGTCTTACGGTGGACTTTTGACCTTTTGACCGTACGCACCGCGTGCACTGTAACGCTGTACCCACGCTAGCGCGGCGCGTCCTGCATCTGCGATGAGCGGGAGATAAACAATGGTACGTGTTGAACGGTCGAGGCCAGGTTGGTGCGCCTAGTGGCCGCCGGTCGAGCCGCCTCATTCCCGCTCATGGCACGCAGGACGCGCCGCGCTAGCATGGCCAGCGACTAACTGTGTTGCGCATGGAGTGACTAACTATATTGCTCGTGACGTCAGCACCTATGATGGCGGCGCGCCTGCCTCCTCAGTACCAGCAGCCCAAGTACTACCAACCGATGCTGGCCAACGACTTCATGGGTAATCTCCAATTCTATCTTAATTGCTTACTTTATTGGATTGAAACGATAGTTGATGTTCACGCTTTGTTCTCGTTGGACGCTAAAGGATGATGCTTACTTGTGTTAACTTACTATAGCTCAGAGGCCTTAGTACGAGTTTCTTTTACGTTTAAAGTAATCGTAACGAGTACGCGTTCGGCGCTGTGATTGGCCGGCGCCAATGAACCAACCAATCAGAGCGCCGAACGCGTTCTCGTTTCGATTACTTTTGACGTAAAACTAACTCGTACTAAGCCCTCAGTACGGATTTCATATCTCATCATCATTCCTATACATAATTATATATGATGTAAATGTATGTATGTAGATGTATGTATGTGTTACATTACATAGTGCACACGCCCCTGCTCTCTAAATATTAATAGACATCAACTTTCGTCTCGATAATCATTTACTTTTTTATTTCTTACACAGCACTTTTACTTTTTTTATTTTTCCTTGCTTAATTCCTGATTTAAATTGAATTACATATTTCTAACTGTACATGTACCCTTAGTTAATTAATTTATTGCTTTAAATGTAAATATTATGTTTATAGTCTAATGAAACATGGCTCTCAATTGAGCTGATGTGAGCTGAGAGCGAATCCGAGTCGAACAGCTAGTCCTTTCTATCTTGGAAGGTTCTTAATACATTTTTGGTGAATATGTTTGATTTCACCAGTTCTGTGCATACAGCCAAAGAATTGCATTATATGTCAAGAAAAAGTACCGAAAGTAGGCGGAAGATAAAAGGTTTAATCAATATTCTCAGAATCAAATATTAAACATTTGTTTTTCACTAACGCAGGACTCAATCCCCTCTTTCAATCATCAGCTCAGCAGCAAGCCCTGCAATCGTCAGTGAACCAGCTGGCCAGTCAGCAGATGTCTCAGCTCGGTATGATGGGGTTGGCCACGCCGCTGGCTCCGCAAGCTATCGCCTTCCAGCATCAAAATATTGCACAGAATATAGCACTCAACCAGAATCTTATGGGGCAGAATCTAGGACAGAATCTAGGAAATTATACAGGTAATTGTAGATTTATTGCTGTTGGAGCTGATGCACTTGTCTTGATAACTTATAATCTTGATAAATAAAACTTTTGAATTGTAGATATTTTTATTAAAACAATACTTGATTTTAAAATGACTTGTGTGCACACTTGTACGGTCAATCGCGAACTGAACTATGTAATATGTAAAGCGTTGAATATGCAAAGAGTAAAATTGCAATTATACAAATTCATGTACTTTGTACAATTGCCATTCTTATAACACCTGTTCAATTAGGCTTTTTACCTTTTCGGATGTTTATAATTGCGTACTTGACAACTAGTCAAATTCAATATTTACTTCGAACTGTCACAAAACGACGGTTCTCTATGATTTTTTTACGAGATCGAGTCACGTTTTTTTAGGATCAAACAGCATAGTTACCTTACCGCCTTACAGCGTTATGTACCTTATTTTGTGTGCATTAAAAGAGTTGATAAATAAATAAAATAAACAAATAAATAAATAGTTATTTGTTAAACATTTGCTGGAAAAATACTAAAAGTAATTTTGTCATGAAATCAATTAATGAAAGAATTTCCAATTTATAGAACCGTCTGATGTATTAAATAATTGGATTTTAAAACAGTAAGCACAACAAAAAAAATTAATGAAAGTGGGATGGTTTTTTAATATTTTATTATATTGAACAATCGAAGCAATTAATTTTTGATTATGGAAAGTACCCTATTATACAATAAAGCATATTCTATTACGTTGTAAATTATTATGTAAGTTGCTCTGTCATTTATAATAATTTACTTCCTAACAGAAATTAAAAGTAGGCAAACTTAATTGATTTCAGGTCTAGCAGGTCAAAACTTAGGATTAGGCGGTCAGAATCTCATTGGGGGCCAGAACCTGGCGCTAGGTGGACAGAACTTGTCCCTGGGAGGGCAGAATTTAGGAATCATCAACCAGAATCTGGGACAGCTAGTGGCCCAACGCGCCGTGCACCATGCGCTGGCTAGGAGAGCTGTGGACATGGATATGGCAGGTATACCAATATTTATTTATTGACAGAATACTCGACAAAGCATGTGGTTAAGTAAATTAAAATACACGAAATGATTACTGGGGTTTAAGTACGCGCCAGAGGTTAAAGTAATCGTAACGAGTACGCATTCGGCACTCTGATTGGCCGGCGCCAATGAACTAACCAATCAGAGTGCCGTACGCATACGCGTTTTAAAATATAAAACTTTGTTAATTTATATGTTTTCTTTCCTGTTGTCCGATCTTCTATTGTGTCCGGTATTTGGCAATAGGCTCACCCCCTATTACATGGGACTCGTAACATAAATAAAGAAAAGTGGCGTTAGGTGCCGTAAAGTGCACCTCTGCCTACTCTTTCGGGGTTAAAAGGCGCTATGTTATGTGAATAGACGATTGTGTGAGGTAACAATAGGTCATGCAATCCTTAAATCTATTACAGAGTTTTACAGCATGCTTTATGTAAAATATAGGAGAGTGAATGAAAAAAATATATAATCCCCCATAATTTAGCTGTGGATCTTCCAGCTGATGAAGATAAAACGTGTAATTTATTCACGTAGTTGTCCCTAAATTTGTCTGATTTTGACACAGTGAGTCGTTCAGTTTTGATATTTTAAATAATGTCGGTTGTAATTCCAGGCATGACTGCAGTGAACTCGACGGGTTCCTCCCAGCCGAGCACTCCGAACAAACCGCAGTCGTACAGCGAGTACATGCTCACACTGCAACACAAGCTCGCTTCCATATCCAATAGCGTGAGTTAATCTGTCTATTGCAGAGAAATCTGACTGTCTTACTAGTATTATAATTGCCAAAGATTGGGAGTTTATGTGTGTGATGTTTGTTACTCAATCGCGTCAAAACGGGTGAAGAGATCGGGATGAAATATTGATACAGGTATAGATTAAGGTCAGGAATAACACATAGGCTATTTTTTATCCCACGGGAATGTCGGTGGAGCCGCGGGCAGTAGCTAGTATGTGAACATTTACCGTGCATTTACTACACTTAACTTCAATAATCTACTGATACTTTTATTATGGCACTAAGAATATTTAATGGTATTCATGATCACACGTTTTGTTTGTATATTAAGAAAAATGTATATATTTTTAGTTATCTATACATATATGTTAGTAAAGCTATATTTCGGTCCAGGGCCCTGTCTCCCCGCAGTCTCCGCTGGAGTACAGCCCGGCACTGTCGCCGACCCACCGGCCGGTCCTGCACGCCATGCCCAAGGTACGCTCACTAGATTCACTCGCAACACATCATGGATCACCTCCGCCTGCACGTACATAATGTTTGTTCCAGTCGGAGGGCGCGGAGGCGGGCGAGGCGAGCGAGGCGGGCGAGGCGAGCGAGGCGGGCGAGGCGGGCGAGGCGAGCGAGGCGAGCGAGGCGGGCGGCGCGGCCAGCGCGGCGGCGCGCGGCACGCGGCACGCGGCGCAGCTGGCCGAGCTGGACCACGAGCTCAGCAAGATCAGTCTGCACTACAAACACCCGCCGCCCAAGGTCACTACTCGCGTTACGGACTCACGTTGGGATAGGGAGGGGGCCGACGAAGGGGGAAGGAGGTTGTGTGACAGGGTGGGAGGAATCCTAAACTTTGTGACGTCACATTTAATAAACTATTATAATCTGTGTTAATTAAAACACGAACTTTAAACTATTAATCTACGAAAAACTTAAAGACACATAAAACTACATACATCTGTGTAAATTTATAAGATACCAATCGTTTTATCGACCACTCGCTATACAAGTAGTGTTACACGCGAAATAAAACTGATTTCGGAACTGCTGTGTTCATTTAATAATTTTTATTATGCGTATATTTGAAAATGTGACGTCACACTGGGGTCTCACAAATGTCACTAGCTGTGACAGAACGCAGAGAGCCTATCTGTTACAGACCGCACTGCGCGCGTTTCTGGTCTTCATTTTTCGTTATTAACACATATAACTGTCTCATGTAGTGATTTCCAGGTATTACACAAAAACACTTTTATTTCTCTTAAGGTCTAGGATGCACTTGTGAGACCTGTAAGTCCCAAAATTATTTTGAGAAAGACAGACAAAGACTGTCATTTTTTACCATGTCATGTCTCTGTCCCACCCTAAAGTATACTTTGTAGATATTTAGTTTTTAAATGAGAAGTGTTGTGTTACAGGATGTGTTCATAGAACACAACACAGACGAGCATGAAATGCTTACGGCGAACATCAACGATAGTGCAGTCAACACCTACGAAGGTTAGCTATCTGCTGTATAATTATAGAATTACCAGCTTCACCCAGCGCGATGAAACACCTATGTGTTATTCCAAACCTAAATAGACTTCACGGTTGGTGCGGTGGCTGGGCAACCGGCTGCCGTGCAACGTATCGCGGGTTCGATTCCCGCACGGAACAGCACTTTGTGTGATTCACAAATTGTTGTTTCGGGTCTGGGTGTGATGTGTATGTGAACTTGTGTGTTTGTAAACGCACCCACGACACGAAAAAAATAGTAGTGTGGGGCAACATTTAAAAAAAATCTACTCCTGATCCTAAATTCATCCCGATCCCTTCAGCCGTTGTGAGGAACATATACACAAACGTACAAACCTACTTTCGCAGTTATAGTATTAGTATGGATATCTAACATAGATCCAGTTCCATGACAAGGATTGGGCGCAAAAATCTTTACATGTAGAGGAGTGGAGGGAGAGTATGGAGGCCTTTGCCCTGCAGGGAGACGATCATGGCTCAAAAACCTATTTACAACCCTCAATATTCTACGTATCAAACATAATTTCTGATATTTCGCATAAGCGATTTAATTATCTTATCAATATAGGGTTAATTTCTATCTTCACTTTATACTATAAAACTAAGTAGCTGTCCTTCCCTATGTGTAGAAAGAAATAATGAGAAGTTTATTTGCACCGTTGGAAAATGGTTCTAAAAGAACATGACAATGTACACATAATTTAATATTATAAAGCTTCGATCAACAATAGCAACTAGATAAAGGGTTGCGTACAAAATCAAGCTCCAGTTCTGTCCGTGTGAATAATAATAGTAAAAATATAACAAACAGAGAAAAATGTTTTAAAATAGTTTTAAGTTCAACCTAATAACAACCTTCATCAACAGCCTACTGCCCACTGCTGAGCAAAGCCTCTTCTCACACGGAGAAGGTTAGAGCGTTAATCACCACGCTTGCTCAATGCGGGTTGGCGATTTCAAACTTATAATTAGAAATTATAAGTCCAGGTTTCCTCACGATGTTTTTCCTTCACCGTTTGTCAGTGGTGTCTAAATAATCTTAGAAAGTACATATAACTCGGAAAAAGTCACATTGGTACTTGCCGTTGGTAGGTTTCGAACCCGCACCCTAATGCATGAGAAGCGAGCGTCTTAAACTTCCAGGCCACCACGACACTCTATCACAATAACAACCATGGCACCTAATAATATAGTCATAAATCGTCAAAATATTATCTAATGTTACGACCATTCGTCACATAAGACGAGAAAAGTATTTCCTTACTCCTGTCATGTAGAAATTAAAAGACATAAGTTATACAATATAGTTTGAATTCAACCTTAAGTTTAAACAAATAAAGATATTTTTTCCATTATTGTCTTGCGATATATCGTTTCGTTTTGTTTCGTTTTGCTTCTTCAAATTTCGAATTTCGCCACAGGAGGTATGTATGGAGTCGCGTTGGACACTAAAATAATTTTATAATATGAAAATTACGATTTCGGGATCTTACAAAATTGGTCACAAAATTGTTTATTAATTAATCAATAAAGAAATTTAAATAAAAAAATACATGTTTTGTCCTTCTGATCGCAATGAATAGTATACATCACTTATTTTTATTATCGGTACGTTTTTGTGTATTATATGTTTATTTTTTTTATCATTAAAAGTCTAAGTCAAAATCATTTATTTCAGTTAGACCAGGAAGCACTTTTGAACGTCAACAATATTAATTTAAAAGTGAAGCTATTTGCTCATTTTTATTTTATTTTATTTATTTAAATAGGTATACCAACAGCTTCTGTATACATAGTATTAAGACATTATGAAAGTAACAATGTATTAGGCTCATTCCAAGGTGTAGATTCCTATGGAGAAGAACGAGCAAGAAACTCCATAGGTTAGATACTCTTTTCCAATCAGGTTACAATACAATTTTATTTTACAATACAAATCGACTCCATGCATCCACTGTTCCGGTTAAACAAATGTTTGTGCACGTGTTGGCGATACTTGGCCAAGGGATCGCCAACACACGCACAAACATTGGTGGCGTTGGTTTATAATTGGTAATTTTGTCTAATTTGATATTATTTACTAGTTTAAAAGCTTAAAATATAACTTATACTTTATGTACTTATCAAAAGTGAGACACTGCAGCCGTTATACTGCTTTTTCGGTTATTATTTTTGCAACTTGCAATTACGCACTGCGGCATCGTGAGACGTGAGTACGTTGGCCCTGTTTGGAGCATACTAACCAAAATGCTCACTTCTCAAGTGAGCTCTTATTTGTCGAGACGATTTTCTTGCGCCGACCCGATATCTAGTTGTCATTGTTGATCGAAGTTATAAAGAGACACTTCAATTTTTTTCTCTATAAATGAGAAGATGAATGTGAAATAGTTTTAAAACGCCCGCTTCTTACGCACGAGGGCTCGAGTTCGAAACCTACCAACGGCAAGTACCAATGTGACTTTTTCTGAGTTATATATACACTTTCTAAGATTATCTAGACACCACTGATAAACGGTGAAGGAAAACATCGTGAGGGAACCTTTATAATTTGTAATTCTAATGCCAAGAGACAGAACTATACTTAAAATTGAGTAGCGTTTCAGTATTCCGACATAAGTTTGAAATTGCCAACCCGCATTGAGCAAGCGTGGTGATTAATGCTCAAACCTTCTCCGTGCGAGAAGAGGCCGAGGTCAGCAGTGGCCACTTACAGACTGATGATGTATGATGAATGCGCCATAAAGTATATATAAGGTGTAACAAAAATAGTGCACAATATTTTAGTAGGTCAATTAGTATGTGATAAACATCATTTTTTTATGAAAATATTTTATAAAAACTTATCAATTATTTTTAATAATTCAATTATTCATTTATTATTTTCATTGCTTTTTATGCCATCCTGCAATATGTACCTATTCCTATGTACCTATTCGAAAAGCTCGGTCGTTGACCCGTAAGATAAACGTCCGCGCGCATCCATACGGCTGGCGTTATGCGTAAAAACACAACAACAATTTTGCAAATGTGATGCTAAATTTAATTAAACATGTTGTTGTTTACATTTTTTTTAGGTAAACATAGTCCTTATCATGTACTATAACACCTGTTAAAATATTGTGCACTATTTTTGTTAGACCTTATAGTATCTACAGTTGTTACTTAATTAAAAATTGTATAAAGGTCTGATCACATGAGATATTAGGTTTATTTACCTAATTTTATTATACATATTTGATGATGATGTCTATTTATAGTAGAACTACGAATAATAGTCCGTCAGTTAGATAGTAAAAAAATATTTTATTTTGTCGTTATAAGAAAACAAGACTTAGATAAATCGGAGATAACTTTAGGAGTGGGAGGTCGTCACGCTACCCTATAAAATATAGTAAATCGTGACGTCACACGATATTTCAAAACAACATAAATCGTATTTAATTTTGTAATGAAGAACAAATACGTGTCCAATTTTTTAAATAATATACCAGACGGACATTAAAATCAAATTTGGGATACTACCCTATTATAATTGATCAATAATATTTTTTATAATCTCCAACTAGCATTCAGTTAATACAACGTTTTCTTCATTTGTCTTCATTTAAACTTAAATTATTTTAAATGAAGACAAAATTATTTTAATTTAAATATAAATCAACATGTCTCATCAGAAATGCAAGATACACATGTTAAATTTAAATTGATGCAGACTAAAGCATTAACAACGTAATTATTGATCAACAAAGTAAATTAAATTACAGATCATTCGCAAGGACTGGTCAAAGAACGAATTCAGGAGAATAATAATTCTACTATCATAGTACACGAAATGTTAACCTTTATTCAAAATAACATTACACATATGAACGAGAAATTATTAGAAAACATATGCATGTCTAATTATTCCGAAGAGGAGATATGTAACGCTAGAAAGGAGCTCAGTAGAAATGTCAAAGGTCAAGTTCAATTTGATCTTAGCAACGAAGGACAAAGCAAAACAAACTTAGAATATATTTTCAAAGTATTCAAAGAAACTAACCCAGTCAATATTCCCACGTATGTTGCAAGGGACTTGTCAAAACTACCGCAAGTACCAATCTCTGAAATCAATACCATTTTAGAAGAAATCAAAACACTGAAGACCGATGTCGTATTAATCGTTAAGGGATTGAAATTAATATTTCCATATTCACGACATATTTTAGATAAAGTTAAAGGACAAATGCCTAATGGTACTACTAACCGCCGTAAAAGGACAAGCTATGACTGCAGAAAATATATGATTGACAGAATTCCGCCGCCGTATAGTATATATGAAGGAAAATAGGAAAGAATATTTGTCATATTACAAAGAAAAACTCATATCAAGCAGAAATGTACGAAACTGCATTTTTTTTGCCAGAGTATGTATTTCCTGAAGGGTGACCTGGGTGTCTTCAAGGCCCGAGTAAATAGGTTGCTTACGGGAGGATGTGCTCCATCGTAGACCGCATCATCGCTGACCATCAGGCAAGATAGTGGTCAATCGTTGGCCTATCAAATATAAAAAGCAATATGTACAAAACCATTAAAAATCGATTTAGTTATAAAATATTCTGATTTCGCATGAGTTAATTTTGTTTAAGCCATATATATCTCTGTTATCATCTAGAACTGGGACCGGAGTGGGAGTCTCGGTCGACGCGGTTTCGAGTGTCTCGCGCAGCACCCTGTCGCGGCTACGAGCTCTGCCGGCTGTTGCCGAATGATCACGGTGAGGGAATCAAAACTTACTGCTTTTCAAATATAATTATTATAGAAACACGCGTCGATGTCGCGTGGGACTAAGCTATTATTGTTAGAGCTGTGCTTCGGAACGAATGGGCCAGTTGGACCGGAATGCTACAATGGCGTCACAGAATGTCGGCGTGACAACGCTTGTGTTAATGATTTATTTTATTTATTTATTTATGTACACACATTCGACACAGAGGACAATACATATATAAAAACAGAGTACATAGGCCCCACATATTCCAACTGGAATTTCTTCCTGTGGGCCTGTGGCAGGAAAAGATATAATAACACCGAGACACATAGTGTGTTATACAAACAAGATAAAAATCTATTAAAAAAAATAAATTAATTAGAAATAACAATAATAAACAATAAAACAAAGTAATATAATATAATTATAAAAAAAAGTAACCAATAAATAAATATACCTACATATACATAAATCTAAACAAACAGATCAGGTGATGTGAGTAAAGTTAGCGGAGGCCAAACGTCTAAAATGCCTGAGGCAATCATTAAATTTATCGATATTCATTTATAAAATCTGTACTGACACATCACTAATTGGGTAAGTACCCACAGTTCGAAAAATGTTTTGATTTTGCCTAGCTAGTACTTATTTATATATAGTATTTATAAATATTTAATGTATTAGTTTATAGTATTCGATATGGGCCTGTGATGCCTGAAATAAATAAATAAATACTTTTTTCGAACTGTCAAAAACGACAGTTTTTTTATGAATTTTGTACGAGATTGTGTATTGTGACGTCACGTTTTGTTAGCGTCAAACAGCATACTTATTTCTTAAAAAATTGCTGGAAAAATACTAAAATTAAATTGGTCATAAAATCAATCAATGAAAGTGTACTTCTTTTTTAATATTTTATTGTATTGAACAGTCGAAATAGCATATTCTTATGTTACCGTTTCTGTGGCCGTTTATGGTTAATTTAGAAAAAGTTTTGAATGTCGCTAGGTATCACTTCATGTGAACTAGACTGCTAATTATAAATGTATAAAACAGGCAAAGAGAAGCTAGATCTGCTTCAAAGCCATCCTTACCCTGAAGGCACGCTGGACGAAGTATCCTGCGCGGACAATAACTCGTCCTACGAGGAAGCCACGGCGGGTGAGACGTACGTCATCACGGACACTCGTGCGCATACCTACCTCGTGCACGACGCTCTGGCGGACGCTGTCGCTACCATCATCGACCCTGGCAGGACTTCGCATGAGGTTGGTGCAGAAAAAATCCATCGACTTCTTACTTTATACACTCCGCGTTGAGGAGAAAGACTTTCCAACAACATACTTATAGGTGTTATGTTAATACGCATGCACGTCCACCCAATTCCCAAATCTCTACCACGTCCGTGATCCTTATTCAGATGAAAAATAAATATTAAAAACTTGCTCCTTGTCCAATTAAAAATATGAAGTTTAAAAAGTATAATAGCCCCTTGTTGAATTAAATAATGTTGGTAAAATATCTAATAAAAGAGAGCCATGCTTCGGCACGAATGGGCCGGCTCGACCGGAGTGATAACACGGCCTCACAGAAAACCGACGTGAAGCAACGCTTGCGTTGTTTCGTCGTGTGAGTGAGGTTACCGGAGGCCCAATTACCCTCCCCTTCCCCAATCTCCTCAATTCTTGAATCCCCAACAATCCTCAAACTCCTAATCCCCAAAAGGCCGGTAACGCCTCTGATGGTCCAGGTGTCCATGGGCGACGCCGATTGCTTACCATCCGGTGATCCGTCAGCTCGTTTACCGGCTTAGGCCATAAAAAATGTATAGTTTGTCTATTTGATCATGAAAATAAATATAAAATAAATAAATATAATTAAAAATGAATTACTGAATTACTTGATAATACTGATCGATCGCTCGACACAAACAGACGTGCATATCAATGTATTATAAAATTAAATAAATTAACTTTAGCATAAAAGTTGACCTAGTTTTATACTGCATCAGTGTGTTTTAAGTGGTTTTATTTTGAAGACTACAATGGTCTGACTATTTATTATAAAAAGTGATTTCATTTAAATTTGGAATATGGAAGGCAGTCCCTTTACTCGGAGTGGGATGACGCCACGGAGCCCACCATCGACACCAACACCAGGGCCACCTGAACAACCAAAGCAGAATCGAAAAGGTGTCGAAGCAGTCGGCACTGCAGAGATTCAGAGCTAGTTGAGCTCCATTGAGCAGTATTTAAACGAGGTATGTGCCATTGCTGCTGAAGGTAAACTTAACTCGGACCAAAAGTTAAGAATCAGCAACCTTTGTCGAAAAGTTGGCCATGGAGTTTCGCATTTGGCTGTGCAATATCAGTCGCTTAAATCAAGAGCCATTCAAACACACACCGCCCTAAAAACCATGACTGAAGCTCGAGACCTCGCAGACTGTCTTACAGAAATGAATCGCACCATCCAGGAATCCTGTACGAAACCGGCAGCAAATACTACAACCTTTGCCGATATGGTAAAAAAGGGATCCAGCAGTTTTGTACGTCCACAAAAACTTAGCTCGGTAGCAATTTTCCCATCAGACAATTCAAAAACTAGTGACGAAACTAAAAATATGGTCCAAAATATCATCTGCCCTAGTGATATGAAGCTAAAAGTGCGAGGCGTGCGAAAAATTGGAAAAGGAGGTCTTATCATCAGCACTGAGACTAAAGATGACCTGGAGAAACTCAAGCAAACAGTGAAAACTGCTTCGTCAGGATTGACTATCGACGAGCCGAGAAAGCGCAAGCCTCGCATAATTTTGATTGGAGTGCCCGCATCAATGGCGGAAAAAGAGGTATTTAAATGTCTATATGACCAAAATCTAGCTGACAAGCTAACCAATATGTCCTTAGATACTTTCATAACCTCAATCAAACTTAGCCACAAATCTGGAAGGAAAGATGCTGATAATTGCAATTATATAATAGAAGTTCCAGCCCTCATTCGCAAAGCCCTCATTACCCAAGAACGATTATTTATTAATTGGACGTCCTGCCCGGTACGAGATTTTACCTTGGTAACGAGATGCTACAATTGCCAGCAGTACGGTCACGCAGCCAAGACGTGCAAAATCGCTACCCCAACGTGTGGACATTGCGGTGAAGAGGGACACTCCGGCAAAGACTGTCCAAAGAAAGACGCTGACCCAAAATGTGCCACATGTTTGCACTTTAAGAAACTAGCTGACCATAAGACGGGAGACGCAGTATGTCCAGGTAAAATAGCCGCCGAATTTAGATATATTAACTCAATAGACTACGATTATGAAGGCGCCTAAGAGCGCCACATATTAGTGTATAGCTTAGCCGTAAGTAATTGATTGTTGTTAGCTACTTTTAAATGGACATTAACTTAATTAGCGAAATAGATGATGCATTTTCAACTGAGTCAAAGACATGTGAGGTTGAGGACTGCAAACAATATCTTTCTAAGTATTCAAAGTAACTAACTATACTAACACAAAACATCCGTAGTATTTATAGAAACGTAGATAGCTTCAACATTTTTCTTCATCGACTGAACTTTGATTGCGATATTATGGTTCTAACAGAATGCTGGTTGGCAAATCGCTACAATAACCTCCCGGAAATACTAGGATATAATTTATTTTACACTAAAGTAAACCACAATCAAAATGATGGGGTTATTGTGTTTGCAAAGGAGTCATTAAAGGTCAATGTCGAAGAACTTAGCATTCCTGATTGCACGAGTAACTGTCTCATAATCAAAATTGGTACAACCACAGCGATAATTGCTATGTATAGATGTCCTTCCTCTAGAAACTTGAGCTCATTTCACAGTTACATAAACCAGATTTTTCAGCAACTTAGCCATTATAAGAATGTAATACTCACAGGCGATATTAACATTAACATTGGATCTGAAACTTGCGACGCAGGGATTCAAGATTACCTTAATATATGCTCATACCATGGTCTGCTTCCCGCTCATACATTGCCTACTCATCAAAGTAGTTCCTGTTTCGATCATATGTTTGTCAAAACCAACTTTTCATATTATACGCTTGTTACTCACTCAACAATAACCGATCATCATGCTGTCCTACTAAACATAAATTTAACGCTACCTAAGCTAAATCCTCTACCTACCAAGACTAAATTAAACATAAAGAGACTCGAATATGATTTACGTAACATCGACTACAACCCAGTTTACAAAACTGCTGACGCTAATTCAGCCTTGTCGTACTTAATAAAAAATGACCAGCAAGCGATATTGCGTAAGTGACAATAAATAATCGTCTTCGTAATATTAAACCTTGGATTACACCTGGACTAATTAGGTGCATTAGACACCGAGATAAACTTCATCAAAAAACTAAGAATTATCCTAATAATTTAATAATTGTAAACACCTATAAACGTTACAGGAATTTCTGCAATAATCTCCTTAAGAAGCTGAAAAATAATTACGATAGAACTGAGTTGGATAAAGCAGGCAAAAATAGCAAACAACTTTGGAAACATATTAAAAATGTCACCTTCATGACTAAGCAACGTGAATCAAATTCTAGTCTACTGTTAACTGATTCTTCACCTCTCTTGTCCGCAAACAAAGTAAATAACTTTTTTGTAAATGTTGGGAAAAATTTAGCCGAGAAAGTTCCGAAACATTGTATCCAAAAACTAAAAACCAACAGCACCCTAAAATCGTTTTTTATGCTAGATACAGATGACAACGAAATTACAAGTATCATATCTGGCCTAAAAAACGACTGTGCAGTGGGTTGGGATAATATAAGCAATAAGATTCTAAAGCTCTTTTAACATATATTTGTACCTCTCTTAACGCATATATTTCGACTCTGCCTTTCCAAAGGAGTGTTCCCTAGTTGTCTGAAAAAGGCAATCGTCATCCCTGTCTATAAATCTGAAAACCGAGATTTGATTAATAATTATAGGCCAATATCGGTACTTCCCTCAATGTCAAAGATACTTGAGAAATTAATTAACAACAGGCTAATCAACTTTTTAGAGAAAAATAGCTTGCTGTCGTCAGCACAATTTGGTTTCAGAGCCAGGTTATCTACCGCTGATGCAGTGCATAATGTAACCGAATATGTTTCGAAAGAACTAGACAAAAGAAATCAGGTCCTGGGAGTCTTCCTTGATTTAGCGAAAGCGTTTGACACAGTCTCTATCCCAGTGCTTCTTAACAAATTAGAGGCCATTGGGATACGCGGCACGACGCTGTCTTTATTTTCTAATTACCTAGACAACAGGTACCAATGCGTTAGGATAGATAATTTCACGAGCGAGGAACAGCGGAACACTGGTTTTGGAGTTAACCAGGGCAGTGTTTTGGGTCCCACGCTTTTTCTAGTCTACATTAACGACTTGTGTAACCTTAATATTGGACACTGCAAAGTGATATCTTATGCTGACGACACAGCGTTAATTTTTACGGCTAAAACCATTGGCGAATTGCAAGAACATGCTCAAATAGGTTTCAATGCTGTGACTAACTGGCTTCAAAGCAATCTACTAACATTAAATGCTGACAAAACTAAATATGTACACTTTTCTATGCGAAAACCTCAACCCATCACTGATAACTTTCACTTATACGCTCATCAATGTAATAACATCTCAGTCCACATGTGTGATTGTCCTCTTATCCTCAATTCCCGTAACATCAAATATCTTGGGGTAATAATTGATGACACACTCACTTTTAGACATCATATTCAAAGTCTTTAAAAGAATTCGAAATTTTGCTGATTCAAAAATAATCACTCAGGTTTATTTGGCTTTATGTCAATCTGTAGTTCAATACTGTATAATATCATGGGGCGGTGCTTCAAAAACTATCTTGCTTCCCCTTGAAAGAGCTCAGAGAGCTATTTTAAAGGTTGCAAACTTCCATCCCTATTTCTATCCCACAGATCAACTATATAAATTTTGTAACGTACTAACAGTCCGCCAGCTCTTCATTTTACAAGTACTATTAAAGCAGCATACTATGCTCTCATACAATGCTAACAATACTAATAAGAGACGGAATGATATAGTATGCAGTTCCAATGCAACTAGAAATGTTTTTGCCGAAAGATTCTTTTCATTTTTAGGTCCACTTTTGTACAATAGGTTAAATAGAAAATTAAGCGTTTTCTCATTAAACTATTTTAATTGTAAAAAAACTGTTATTGCGTTCTTGCGTAATACTGCATATGCGCAGACTGAAGACTTACTGTTGGTCGACAGATAATCTGCTAACTCGCTGTTTTTACCTTTTACTTTTATGTTATGTAAGATTTATTTTAGTACTTTATACTGTTAATTTATTTATAACTTTAAAATGATAAATATTGTACTGAATAGTCTGAAACACAGGTTCTACCTAGTTCAGGCAAATAAGCAACTGAGCTCTAATCAAATCGTTAAGATACTATACATGTAAATATGTCCCTTTTATAATAATAATAAATAAATAAATAAAATTGTTTATTGTACAAACATTTCACAATATTACATTCACAGAAATGCGGCAATTACATGAACGAGTGTGAATTACGATCGATACTGACACTGCCCTCCAAACTAAGCTATAAGCTTGTATTTTGGAAAACAGTGATTCAAGCGTGGAGTATGTCACAAAGTCGCATTATATGTCACTCTATAATGAAGTGAATGTCATGAAAGTGAATGAATGAAATGGGAGGGATTTTATAAAATAAACAATTTATTATTATTATTATTACTGATAACATTTTGACTAGTGAATTTATAATCAAGGAAACAAACAACTATTAGGTCTATGTTAAATTTCCGAAATGATCTATTTAAAATAATAAAGGACTAGCCCGTGGTCTAGGTCGTTCAAATGAAAGAAGACTTTCTACAAAATAATCTATCTATCTATGTATATAAATAAAAATGAATTTCTGTTCGTTAGTCTCGCTAAAACTCGAGAACGGCTGAACCGATTTGGCTAATTTCGGTCTTGATAGGTTCGTGGAAGTCTAGGGAAAGTTTAAAAGGTGAGAAAAAACTTTTAGGCGGTACGAAGTTTGCCGGGTCAGCTAGTCTTATATATTTATTTGTTGTTCTATATCTTTAATTCAGTACATTGACAAGTAATTCATTAAAACACGACAAATTCATATTCACTTACCTAACTAATTAATGGTCTTATTAATTTAAACTCTTAAAGCTTAAACGATTATTTGTATGCTTAAAATAGGCTGATCATAGCGCACTTTAATCTAACACTGACCAAACAAATAAAGGTTTCATTTCATTTCATTTCATTTCATTCCTTATTTAATACCTTTCTAATAAAAAACGATTCGTAAAACAAACTTGATCACGGCTGATGACATCGACGTCCTTTACTTGATTGTTGCCACTGTTTTAATATTGTTAATTCCCCAAACATTCGTTTTCATGATTAAATACACAGATTATAATTCAAATCTAAAACATTGAATTCGCTAAAATAGTGCATTTTGTTTCGAAAGTAAAATAATTTTGTAATCGAAATTACCAATCAACTAAACAAATAACAGGGTTGTACTTTGTACCACGTGAAACAGCCGTAATGACATATCTTTATACTTATTCTATACTAGCTTTTACCCGCGGCTTCGCTCGCGTCACAAAAGGATAAATAGTAGCCTATGTGACGTGACGTATACCAATACACACAGCGCCATCTATACCAATACTTTTGTATTCCCTCGGGAATATCAAATTTTTCCGGGATTTAAATTACCCTATTATTTAATCCAGACTTCCAACTTTACGTTTGCAAAAATTCAAAGCAATCGGTTTAGTAGTTACGGCTTGAAAGGGGAACAAACAAACAAACTCACTTTCCAATTTATAATATTAGTAAGGATTTAAAAAGAACCTCACAAGGAGTTTAATATTTTTATTACAATATCTGTATGATTTCTTACACACGTACATTATCCAGGGTTCTCCGGGCTTATGCTCTCCGGAAGAACGTCGGTGTGCGTCAGACGGGTCCCAGGGCTCCTCGGCGTCCGAACAGGCGTACCTGATAGTGGACCCTTGGCGCTCGATAACCTGTGCTGTCATCGACCGAGCGTTACGGCTCACTGCTGACTCAGGGTTCACGCCTTTCTACGAAGCTAAATACGCCGCCGATGTCTCCACGAACATCGAGGTAAGTTATAGTTAATTTGCAAAAACACGCTTCATAAAATTATCGTCATCGTTTTGAACTGAAGAAAATACCCAATTTATATTTGTTTTTTTATTTGCCTCATCCACGTACTTTCAACTGTGCCGTGGGTACGTTATAAACATACAAGTTTATCATGACACCCAGGTCCGAAATAACAATTTGTGTATCAACCAAAGTGGTCCGTGCTACATGTTACGCGGCAGCTAGTTATCCAGCTACCACGCCAACCGTGTAGTCAAATATGTAACGTGTGTGCAGGCGGGCACGCAGGTGTCGGCTCGCGCGGAGCTGGCGCGCTGGCAGGTCCTCGGCGCGGCCGGCGAGGCGGCGCTGGCGGCACCTGGCCAGGCGGTGCTGGCGGTGCCCGGCCAGGCCGTTCTGGCGGCTCCCGGCCAAGCGGTGCTGACGACGCCCGGCCAGGCGGTGCTGACGGCGCCCGGCCAGGCGGTGCTGACGGCGCCCGGCCAGGCGGTGCTGACGGCGCCCGGCCAGGCGGTGCTGACGGCGCCCGGCCAGGCGGTGCTGACGGCGCCCGGCCAGGCGGTGCTGACGGCGCCCGGCCAGGCGGTGCTGACGGCGCCCGAGCCCGCGTCCTGCGCCGCGCCGCTGCCCGCGCTCGCTGCGTCGCTCGTCACATACGAGACTCTCACCGACAAAGGTATTGTACACACTGTTACTTACGAAAGCGTTAGGGCTGGCGCTCACTGCCGGCACGGAACGGCGTGGCATGGCAAAGGATTATATTTATTGTGTATTGTTCCAGCGGTGTGTCGGCAGGTGGTGCTGGTGTCGGTGCAGCCGTCCCAGTTATGACGTGTGTAGCGGATCACCTTGTACCTTATATTTATTGTAAAATGTAATATATCTATATCACTACTCGTAAATAAAATATTCATATGTGATATCTACACCATACAACTTTCATTTTTGTATTTAATACCCTTTACCTGCGTCAATATAGGTATTCATGCCTTCAATGGCACTAGTAACTGTTGATTGAATAACATAATATGTACAGAAAGATATAAAACAACTTCTAGGCTACCCCAATCATCAAACCAAACTTCCTAAAGGTGCGATTTTGGTACACTATAATAAAATTTAGGAAGTAAGTAGTATCAAATAAATTGTTCCAAACAGGGTTTCGTGGAGAAACTGCTTTTATTGTGCATAATGTAATAAATATTGTAGAAAGTTTTAGCCCAGATACCTCCCAATCTCCCCAATGCCTGAATCCCCAACACTCCTTAAGTTCCTAATCCCCAAAAGGCCCCGGTAACGCAGTTGTAACGCCTCTGGTGTTTCGGGTGACCACGGGCGGCGTCGATTGCTTACCTCATAAAGAAAGTGTAAAATCATTATTATATGAGCCAACTTTGGTGGAACTTACCACTACTAGCGCAGTTCAAATATATTTTTTTCAGTAAGCTATATAAAATTGAGTAAAATTCAGTAAGTTATTTAAAGTAAGCTAAAATTGAAAATACTATGTTCGTTAAAAAATGTCAGCCTTTTCTTGACTGAAGCAGTTGGTTCACAATTTATTGTTCCACGTAGCAGCACTATTCAGGATTTTTTTTTTAAGGGGGGAAAATCATCGAATGACTGCTCCCGCCTGGGTGAGGCGGGAGGGAGTGTCAGACTCTTACTGACTAAAAACCACCCCGTTCCTTCTCCTGCACGTCGAGCCGGAGCCCCGGTTACCCGTTAGGTTCTCCGCGACTCCGAATCGGCATCGGCCGTATTGGGCCCCATCTGTGGTGGTCTGATGGCTCTTTGAGGCGCGCGCGGAACGCGACGCGCCGTACGCTCGGGTCTGTTTCTGGTCGGACGGGGAGCCACCCATGCTCGCCGTCCGCAGGCCCGCGCTTACGGTGGCCGGAGATCGTCCCGCGATCCCCGACGCCCGGTGTGTCCTTCGCGATGGCTGGGTTGCGAGGAGGCAGCGCTTCGCTGCCTCACGCGTCCCGCCTCCTCCTTAGCTAGCATGACTGCTTCGCAAAAGGAGGAGACGGCATCCCAATCCCCCTCGCTCCGCATCATGGCCTGCACTAGGCCCGGACGCGAGAGGTCGCCATCGCCGATCACTTCCCTGAGGACACGGCGGTGCTCAGCCCACGAAGGGCATTCTCCCACCGTGTGTTCCACCGTGTCCTAAGGGCGGTCCTCGCAGTGATGACACCCGGGCGTTTCCTCCCGCCCCATCAGACACAGGTACCTCCCGAAACTTCCATGTCCGGTGAGGACCTGCGTCAGGCGGTAGGTGAGGACGCCGTAGCGTCTCTCAAGCCACTCCTCAAAGAGGGGACTTACCGCTGCGATGGCAGCGAGCCCAGCCCTCGGTTGCGACAGTCGTTGCTGCCACTCCGCCATGAGATCGCGCCGGAGCTCATCCCGCCACGCACTTATCTGGCGCGGCAGCGGAGTTTCGCCCCGGCGACGTGCCTCCGCGCGCATGCTGTACACACGCGCGAGCACCTTCGCCTCCAGATCCCACGGCGGTAATCCGGCAAGGAGGTTCGCCGACTCCCCAGAGATCGTGCGGTATCCGCGGATCATTCGGATCGCCATGACCCTCTGTGCCATGAGCAGCGTCCGAGCGGGACGCCGCAACAGGTTTGGCGCCCAAACAGGGGCGCCGTAGAGGGTCATGGACCGCACGACCCCGGCGTATAACCTCCGGCAAGAGGCGTTTGGCCCCCCGAGGTTGGGGAGGATGCGTTTAAACGCAGCCCCCGTCCTCTCCAACTTTGGAGCCAAACGTCGGAAATGTTCTATGAAGTTCCACCGACTGTCGAGGACGAGTCCTAGGTACTTCATCGTCGTCTCGACGCCGATGGTAACTCCTCCCGCCGTTATTTGGGACCCACCCGGAGGTGGCGCGTTCCCGCGGCCATGAAAACACATGGCCTCGGACTTGTGGAGCGCCACCTCGAGTCCCAACTGCCGGATTCTCTCAACGACTGTCGCAACCGCTGTCGCCATTAAGTTGGCCGCCGCCTGGTGCGACCTCCCGTGCGCTAGCACCAGCGTGTCGTCGGCGTAGCATATTGTGCTAACGCCATTCGGGAGGTCGGTGCGCAGCACCCAGTCATAACCGATGTTCCACAGGAGCGGCCCCAGAACCGAACCCTGTGGAACACCGCGTGACATCTCTCGCCGGTTCCACTCGCCCCGGTGACCGGGATAGATGACGGACCTGTCCGTCAGGTATGCCTCGATTACACGACGGAGGTAGGTAGGCACCCGATGATATCGGAGTGCCTCCAAGATGCAGCTCCAGGGCAGGGAGTTGAAGGCGTTGGCGATGTCCAGAGACACCGCCACTACGACCTTACCCCTGGACACTGCAGTCCCCGTCGTCCGGTCCCTAACGCGCATGATGGCGTCCACCGTGGAGCGCCCTCTGCGGAAGCCGAACTGGCCGTCCGATAGGTCCGGCCCAATGTCCGACAGGTGCGCGACGAGGCGGTTCGAAATTATTCTTTCGAACACTTTCGCCACCTCGTCGAGCAGCACTATGGGCCGGTATGCGGACGGAGAGTCCGCAGGGCGCCCCGTCTTCCGCACGAGGACCAGTTTTCCCGCTTTCCAGAGCAGCGGGAACTGGCCTCTCTCCAAGCATGCGCTGTAGAGACCGATCAATCGAAGCCCGAGAGCCTCTGAGCGCGCCGGATGGGCGCCAAGAACGCGCGGGGCGGTGTTCTTGGCGCCCATCCGGCGCACCGCCGCTCTCAGTTCTGCCTCGGTCACCTCTGGGACGATGTCGTCGTCGTCGTCGCACGCGGGCTCGCGTCGGGCACCGCAGGGGGCGGAGTCATATACGGAGGGGTGAAGCCCCTCCACAGTCGGGGGAACAGGGCGCCAATCACCTCCTCTAAGACCTCTGGCCGGAGACTCTGGGTGAGCGGGGGAGCCCAAGCGCGGAGTTTGTCGCGCACCATCCGGTACGGGCGTCCCCACGGATCTCTGTCCAGAGTCCCCAGCATCTCTCGGCGGGCCTCCTCCTTGGCCCGCAATATCTCCATCTTGAGGAGGGCCTTGGCCGCCCTGTATCCCTCGTACAACTCCGCCTCTCTCGCCTCCGCATTCGGAGGACGGATACGGCGCCTGCGGTGCCTAGTGTACTGGCGTCGCGCCGCAGTGCACGCCTTGCGTAGAGCTGCTAGCTCTTGCGACCACCAGTACACCTGGCGCTTTTGTTGACTCGACCGGATCCGGGGCATCGCCACGTCACAGATCCTGGACATGGCGTCCTGGAGCCACTTGGCCTAATCGTCAATGTCGGCAGGCCTGACCGGTGGTATCACCCAGGCCTGCACGATGGCGGCTTCCAGGAGCAGCTCCCGGTCCAGCTGTTTCAGCGCCCAACGCGGGCCACATGGGGCCTGTCTGACCGGCGGGTCTGCGGACTCGGCGGAGACGTCGAACCGGATATACCGGTGGTCGGAATACGTCTCCACCTCCTCCATGACGCGCCAGTCAACAATACGCGGTGACAGAGCAGGGCTGGCGAACGAGATGTCCACCACCGACTCGCCCTGCATCCGCACGCACGTGGGGACAGAACCCCGGTTCAGGACGACTAGGCCTGTCTCAAGGGCCCAGTCTTCCACCATCCTACCCCGGACGTCGGTGAACCGGGAACCCCAAGCCAAGTTTTTGGCGTTGAAGTCCCCGAGGACGAGCACGGGGAGGGAACGGAACCCGACGACGACGGTGACTAACTCCCTCAAGGAGTTGTGGAACTCGGCGAGAGTTCGGTTCGGAGAGAAGTACACGCCCACCACAGCGAGCTCTCCGAACCGTGCTGCGACACAACCCCGGCCTCTTTGAGCAGCCTCAAGAGTCGGGGTACCGGCGGCGGCCGACGAGATGATGGTCACCGAGCCGTCCAAGTCCGCCACCCAGTGATCCCTGGGCGGGACAAAGTACGGCTCGGAGACCACGGCGACGTTAATCGACCACTGCGCCATGCTCTGGAGCAGGAGATCCTGAGCAGCGGCGCAGTGGTTGATGTTCGCCTGGAGGAGGCGGAATGGAGCCACTATTGACAGTCCATTCCGGCCTCCTCAGTGGCGGCAGCGGCGACTGCGGTGGCAGTGGCGGCGGCGGCGGCGGAAACGGCAGGGGCGGCGGAGGGCCTACCTTTGCCCTTGGGTTTGGCGGGAGGGGAGCAGCCTTTGCTCCCGACCCGGTGATTGGCCGGCTTGCCAGCCGCCGCACATGCGTTGCAGTGCAGCGGGGCGTTGCACGAGCCGGCCTTGTGACCGGGCCGACCGCAGCGGAAGCAATAGTCGCTGCGGTCCACCTCCGAGGTGCATTTGACACTCACGTGCTCCCCCACGTGACAGCGGTAGCACCTCAGAGGCCGGGTCTCGAGCAGCTTGACCTGCGCCGAGACCCATCCCACCAAGAGCCTTTTGCCCTCCTTTAATGTTTTGGCCGCTGTGACGGGGCAGCTCACCACCACCGTGCGCAGCCCCGAGTTGTCCGGACGTATGGTGCCCACCCTGACCTGGTCAGCAGGGCACCCTCCCGTCCTGGCCACAGCGGCCACCACCTCACTCTCCGTGACGGAGTCGTCCAGGCCCAGAATCCTGACATCCAGGCATTTGGTGGGCCTGGACACGCGGGCCTCGTCCGCACCGAGGCACGCCCTAAGCCTCTCGGCCAGGGCGTCGGCCGATGGGCCGCTGGTCGCGCCGGGGACCTCCAAAAGACATCTCCTATGTGGATCATCAGAAACCGCTCAAGCCATGAGATTATGACATGATTCTATGGCATTTATCACAATCACATGAGCATTAGGCCCAAAATCCACCGCTTGCTCTACTTTCACGTAGTGTGGAAATTAATTACGTTTTTTTCCCAAAATGGCTCACAAAAATGAACTATGCTGGCGCTAAAACTACTTTTATTACAAAAAAACCTGTTTACATGAATTGTAGGAAATTATATGCGAGTAGTTTAATTTTGTAGTAAACGTTTTTCTTCTAAAATACACAGGAAAAGAGATATTTCAAAAAAGCTGCCATTTTCCAAGATGACGGTGCAACCGGCGCACGTACGAGGGTGCAAAATGGAAATCAGAAACCGCACGTCAAAATCTACAATATTTCCAATTTTGAAAATACTCAGAAAACATTACAGGCAACCCCCATATTTCCGCCTTAAATGATCGAACTATTAGCCATAGCCACATAGATTGTAGGCAAATATTAATTACGGAATGACAAATTTGGTTAAAGAATATTTTCCAGAACATGTGGTGTCGAATTTTAATATTTGTTGCGGTTATTGGCTGTAAGTTTCGTTTACATTTTCTTAATTTACTTTCGGTTCGTATATGAATTTTATGTACCTACTTCGGATAGACATTAGACAGGCATTTATTTATTTTATTTTTAGCCATGGTCGTCTTATTGCAGGGCAATGGTCTACCGGATAATGGCCAGAAGAAGATTACTTGTCTGGCCTTAGGCAGGCTTTGCCTTCATACCTACCTCTACATAAAAATATTGTTTACTAGTGACCCGCCCCGGCTTCGCACGGGTGCAATATGTATATACATACAAACCTTCCCTAAGAATCACTCTATCTATTAAAAAAAACCGCATCAAAATCCGTTGCGTAGTTTTAAAGATCTAAGCATACATACGGACATACAGCGAAAGCGACTTTGTTTTATACTATGTATTGATTGTTTCAATTAGCTCTATTCTACCAATCAAGCTCCTTCGTTTGACAAAAAAAAGATTATAATATTGTGTGGTCATCGAGATTAAGAGTGTTACGTACTATAAATCAGATCGATCTGTCATTAGGGATGAAATTCCAATTAGTTTTGATCCAAATAAACGGGTCGATGAGAAAACGCGAAGGTCGCTAAATAGAAGTATACACGACTTCCCCAACAATGTAAAAACATGGTACTTTGCAATATGTAAACCTGAATAGTTGAATATTTTTTTAAGGGTGAATATCATCGAATGACTTCTCTCGCCTAGGTGAGGCGGGAGGGAGTGTCAGACTCTTACTGACTAAAAACCACCCCGTTCCTACTCCTGCCCTTCGAACCGGAGCCCCGGTAATCTGTTAAGTCTTCCGCGGCTCCGTATCGTCATCAGCCCTATTGGGTCCCATCCGTGGTGGCCTGATGGCTCTTTGAGGCGCGCGCGGAACGCGACGCGTTGTACACTCGGGTCTGGTTCTGGTCGGTCGGCGAGCCACCCATGCTCGCAGTTAGTAGGCCCGCGCTTACGGTCCGGTGATCCCCGACGCCCGGAGTGTCCTTCGCACCCCGCACACGCGCCCCGCCTCCTCCTTAGCTAGCATGACTGCTTCGCAAAAGGAGGAGACGGCATCCCAGTCCCCCTCGCTCCACGTCATGACCCGCACTAGGGCCGGACGCGAGAGGTGGTCATCGCCGATCACGTCGATCGATCATCGATCACGTCCCTGAGGGCACGGCGGTGCTCAGGCCACGCAGGGCATTCCCCTGCTGTGTATTTCACCGTGTCCTCAGGGCGGTCCTCGCAGTGATGACATCCGGGCGTTTCCTTCCGCCCCAACAGACACAGGTACCTCCTGAAGCTCCCATATCCGGTGAGGACCTGCGTCAGTCGGTAGGTGAGGACGCTGTAGCATCTCTCAAGCCACTCCCCAAAGAGGGGACTTACCGCTGCGATGGCAGCGAGCCCAGACCTCGGTTGCGACAGTCATTCCAGCCAGTCGAACCCAGACCTCTGTTGCCATTCCGCCATGAGATCGCGCCGGAGCTCATCCCGCCACACACTAATCAATCAATCTATAAATCAATCCTTAATTCGGTCAATATATGCCCTTTTTTTTTTTTTAAGGGGGGAAAGTCATCGAATGACTGTCCTATGGAAAATATGCCCTAATGGGTCGCTAGGGGGAAGTTGTGGGGTAGTTCTGATTAAAGTGTATTACCACTTCTTTGTTATAGTTTGTTGTTTCTTTGTTGTCTTTACTCTTTTAAGTTTACTATTATTGTTTTGTATTATATATAAGTAATCTGAGTATATCTGTAACTTTTTTTTGTATCCGTGTGCGTGTCAACTGTCGAAAATATATTATAATAGCTCGTAGACTTCGGTCTGGTCACATTTTTATATATATTTTTATATACCTGTCTTTCAAACTGACATGTCCGGTTAAGACAGGCGGTAGGTGAGGACACCGTAGCGTCTCTCAAACCACTCCTCAAAGAGGGGACTTATCGCTGCAATGACAGTGAGCCCAGCCCTCGGTTGCGACAATCGTTGCTGCCATTCCGCCATGAGGTCGCTCCGGAGCTCTTCCCGCCACGCACTGGCGCGGCAGCGGAGTTTCGTCCTGGCGACGTGCCTCCGGGCGCAGAAAATAGACGCGCGCGTGCACCTTCGCCTCCAGATCCCACGGCGGTAACCCGGCAAGGAGGTTCGCCGCCTCCCCGGAGATAGTGCGGTATCCGCGGGTCATTCGGATGAATAGTTAAATATTGTTTTATTTATATAAAGTTTTAGGAACATTTCAAATCTTAAGTTTTAGGAACATTTCACCGGGAGCATTCACGTGTAATGTGACATTATAGATTCGACTTTAAGCATTTCATTACAATGCGTATAACACCTCCCTGACTAACGAGCATTTGCGTGTAATGTAACATTATAGATTCGACTTTGAGCATTTCATATAGCAAGATGTCAGACGAAGCGGGCGGGCCCCGGGCTGTGGGAAGTGGAGCACATTGATATTACAAGGAGTTTCTTGCTCGTTCTTCTCCATTCGAATCTACATTTTGGAATGAGCACCTAGCTTCACCTAGCTTCACTGACGGACTGACTGACAGACTATTATTTATTTTGTTTGTATCAAGATATTACAAATTGTATCATTACAAACAAGGTGCATTGTAATGCTCGGTTCTTCTCCTTTACTCAGATTTGTAATGTAAGCTCAGATATATTACTTTACACACGAATGCTCCCTGTGAAGGAGCACCTTTAACCACTACCCACCTGCATGGTTGCTTTTATTTTCCTGTTCATTTTTTAACTGTGTTTGACCAGGATCCAGTCACTCAGATTTATTATGGAAATCCTAAACTTTATAATACAGTGAAACCTGGTTAAGTGAGACATCAAGGGACCTTCAATGTCGTTTCACTTATAGAGGTATTCCACTTACCCAGTGTCTCAGATATACAGGTATAAATAAATATCTGTCCCATTTACAGAGGGTTTCATTAATAGAGGTGGACTTGGAATTACGTGTGGAATTTGTGGGTAGAATAAGAATGAGTAAACAAACAATGTTATCTCAGTTACAGAGGTTTATGCATATAAAATTTACTCGCTGTCTCAGTTATAGAGGTAACTATGATGATAAATCGAAAGAACAAATCCCAGATATAGAGGTTTACCTCGTCCCACTAACAGAGGTAATTCAGTGCCAAAGTGTTGGGACCTCAGCATGAGTTCCAGTTATGGAGGTTACTCACTTATTCAGGTCCCACTTAACCTAGTTTCACTGTAGTGGTAACCTATTTAGAGGTATTAACATTATTCATTATTTAGTAGGTCATGGTGAGATCGATAATTTGCTACCATTGCGGCAGCCACCATCTGAGAACCGTGTCATCGGAGGCGAACCTACTACAATAGAAAAATACCCTTTTGTAGTACAGGTTAGTATTTTATTTTTTGCATAAGCCGGTAAACGAGCGTACGGATCACCTGATGGCATACAATCGGCGCCGCCTATGGACACTTGAAACACCAGAGGCGTTATAAGTACGTTACCTGCCTTTTCGGGACTACTGCCTCGTTGGCCGAGTGGTCGCAAGTGCGACTGCCGGACAAGGGGTCTCGGGTTCGATTCCCGGGTCGGGTAAAGTAGGTACTACTGGGTTTTAAAAAAAAATATCAGTAGTTGCACGGAGTCTGGAAATGTGCCCGGTATATGGCAATAGGCTCACCCCCTATTACATGGGACTCATAACATAAATAGTGAAAAGTGGGTGTTACTTTTGTGTGCATCTCTGCCTACCCCTTCGGGGATAAAAAGGCGTGATGTTATGTTATGTTATGATCTTTAACATCTTTTACTTTACGTACATCTTTTTTTTACTTTGTGTGTACATAAATAATAAATAAATAAATAAATAAAAAAAATCCATTCTCCCGTGAAAGACGGATAAACAAACAGTCACACACACACACACACACACACACACACATTTATAATATTAGTATATATTTCGTGAAAATTTGTACTGACCTGAGTGAGTGAGTGAGTGAGGGATCATTCACTTTTTCAGTTTGTGCTTATGCACAAAAGAATTTTAATATTGTTAATGGCCGAGACATTATATGTATGTATGTACATAAATACATATTGTTCATTTTCAAATGTATACAATAGGTAGTTACGTCACGCCGGTACAATCCAGTCCACGTTATTAGTACTAGAGAAAAACGGGACCTATGCAACGTGTCGCGGGTTCGATTTCGCGCTAGCCAATCAGTTATAATTGCATTTTCTGAGTAAAATGACCATTAGGTCTGGAGACCCCGATGCCTCAGAGAGTGTCGCCGTTTGGTCCTGCGCCCTCTCCGGTCGTGTCGGTCTGCCGTCCCATCGGGCTTAGAGAGTGAGAGCACAGAGAGTGCACCTGTGTTCGCGCACACACTTGTGCACTACGATACCTTTTGCGTAATGGGCTTTTTTTTTTTTTTTTTTAAGGGGGGAAAATCATCGAATGACTTCCCCCGCCTGGGTGAGGCGGGAGGGAGTGTCAGACTCTTACTGACTAAAAACCACCCCGTTCCTTCTCCTGCACGTCGAGCCGGAGCCCCGGTTACCCGTTAGGTTCTCCGCGACTCCGAATCGGCATCGGCCCTATTGGGCCCCATCTGTGGTGGTCTGATGGCTCTTTGAGGCGCGCGCGGAACGCGACGCGCCGTACGCTCGGGTCTGTTTCTGGTCGGACGGGGAGCCACCCATGCTCGCCGTCCGCAGGCCCGCGCTTACGGTGGCCGGAGATCGTCCCGCGATCCCCGACGCCCGGTGTGTCCTTCGCGATGGCTGGGTTGCGAGGAGGCAGCGCTTCGCTGCCTCACGCGTCCCGCCTCCTCCTTAGCTAATGCGTAATGGGCTAGTATACCTCTAGTTAGACAGACTGGCCATGATCGAAATCAATCGAAATTTATAATTGAATGAATATGATGCGTTTAATACAAGGTGTTGTTTTAAAGCCGCGTCATTTTCTAGGAGGTAACTCGGCTATCGATTCTGAGTCCGAATCAATAAAATTATAGGTAAATATTTTTCATTTTTCTGTAAATTACGGAAATCCGTAAGTGCGAACTACACGCCGCCGTCTTGTAACGCGGCTCAACACACACAAACTCAAACACGTAATTGATATTATTCCTAACTCCATAAAACTTCAACATATACTTCAACATATACTTCATTATAGTTTCTTGATTTTTATGTGATTATTTTTTAATTTTGGTTCAATTATAAAAACCGTATTCGACACAAATGTAAATTTGTTTATGAATAAATAAATAAATATTGTCGAACTTAAACGATTTATTATAGCCGTATTTTAAACTATTAGCCCGAAACTTTCTCTGACATTGAACCTTTATGACTTCTGTGATATGCCCCAAAAAATAACACAGTTTCAAAACTACACCTCGTCTAAGGTCATATAATACTTGTTCTTAATTTTTTTTATGTTACAAATTGTTATGTGTTTATGCACACATTGTGTAGTCGATTGAATGTGATTTCAGATTATACGTTATCAAATTGGAGGTAAATACGTCTTAGGCTGTGGAGGGTCGCTCGTGACCAAGCGATACGTATTGTCGGCAGCGAATTGCTTCGTGTTTTCGTAAGTAGAAATTTATTTTAATACTAGAATAGTTTTGAAACGGAACCCTAACAATATTTAGGCCAGTCTACTATTTAGCCCAGGGTTTCGGGCTAAGTTTTAACAGGTTTAAAAAATATTTTGTTTGGTTGGTTCTGCTCTATCGACTCTTTAACACACTGTTAACCTCACGTTACGTATATAAGTTATGTCGTAGGGATTTTCGTATATTGAGCTGGTGATGTGTGCTTCAATTTTCGATGCAAGTCTGCAGTACCATCGCATGCCGTTTTGCCATGGTTTTGTGAATGCGATCGTTTTGTCCTATCTTCTGTTCTACTCCTAAATTAAAAAAAAAACGTGAATCCTACCACTTGGATAGTAATGTCGTATCACTTGTTTAATGAGTGATCTTTCGTTCGGATTTCAGATATAATTACCTTCTACCAGACTTTCAAAGTAGTAGCTCTGTAGATGTTTTACATGCCCGAAATATGGTAAATGCCATTTTCCGATTCCAGGACTATACCAGGATATCAGTTGGTAATTGTCCGTAAAAGTTTGCGATTGCTAGATTTTATCAACATTTAGTAAATGGGATTTATATGCCAGTAAATGTTTCAAAAATTCGGGTTACGGGTTTAGTTTGGAAACTGTTCAAGCCAAGAGAGAGAAGCTTGTACAGTGGCATATAGACAGTCTATTCAAAAATTTCTGACGGCTGAATTATGAACAACAACTCTAATGACTCCAGACGATTGAATGCTATCTTGTTATCTATACAATGTTGCAATGCATAATGATTGTGTATGTTCCGTTACAGGTCTGATTGTTATAGTAATTTTACAACGACATCAATTCCTGGAACCAAAAGCACCGAGAAAACCGAAACAACCGAAAATACCAAAAGAACCAAAAAGACCAGAAAAACCACTAAGAGACCCTTTAGGAACGGTACACAATTTTGGTGGTCCACTCATGCGTCAGATAAGCCGAAAGCTCGGCAGCGCCTTGTCAAAAGGTTAGCGGCCTCATAATATAATGACTACTATTATGTATAGCTCCCCCCACGCGGTTTCACCCGCTATTGAACTGCTATTGATCGCAGCGTGATGTTTTATAGCCTTCCTCGATAAATGGACTATCCAACACATAAAGTATTAGCTTCTGCCAGTGGTTTCCCTCGGGGTACCAAGATAAAAAAATAGTGATACAGAAAAGTGACGAGAAACAACGCTTGTGTCGAGTTTCCCCATTCTTGTCCCTATACTCAATTTCCCAAAAACTCTCGCCTAACCCCAGGCGGTAGAAGTAATTGGATGATTTTCTCCCTCAAATTGTGGAAGGCATAGGCTATAAACCATCACGTTACGGGTAATAGGAGCTGAGCAGAGGGTAAAACCATGCGGAAGCAGTCAGAATAATATGTACCTCTATAATCCTATTACGTACCTAGTAAAATTATAAATGCTAAAGTTTGTGAAGATGTTTGAATAGATGAATGGATAATATATGTTTGTTACTATTTCACAAAACAATTACTGAACAAATTTGGGTGAGATTTTAAACAGAGATAGATTTACAGTCCGGAATAATAGATATCCCGGGAATGCGGGATAATAATAGTTTGCTAGTACAAATTAAATCTAAAAAATTATGTTAAATTTTAAAGGAGCGGATTATACATAGATCCCGCTGAATACAGAATTCGTGTCGGCTCAACCGGCGTACGTGATTCAGGTGGGTACTCCTAATAACATTGTTACTGAAAAATAACTATGTTTAAAATAATTGCACGGTCGGCGCAGTGGTCGGGCTACCGACTGCTGTGCAACGTGTTGCGGGTTCGATTCCCGCGCCGGCCAAAAAGTGATTATGGCAATTTTTGAATAAAATGAACATTAAAATAACCATGCCCAGAGTTAGGAAGTGCGACGTCGTTTCCCAATGATTACATGATTAAAATTGATTGCATGGTTGGCGCAGTGATTGGGCGACAGGCTACAGTGCAACGTGTCGTGGTTTTGATTCCTGCGCTAGCCTAAAAGTGATAATCGCATTTTCTGAGTAAAATTAGTATCAGCCCGGAGACACCGTTGCCTTAGAAAGCATGCAAAGCCTGGTTCTGCCCCTGATCTCTCTCAGGTTGTGTTGGTCTGCCGTTTCATCAGGTTCAGAGCGAACAGAGAGTGCACCTGTATTTCCGCACACACTTGTATCTACATTATAGTAACTCCTGCGTAATGGGCTAGTCTAGTTAGACTGGTGACCATGATTTAAATCGAATCGGGAGATTTATTATTATTATTATAACATAACATAACATAACATCACGCCTTTTATCCGCGAAGGGGTAGGCAGAGGTGCACACAGAAGTAACACCCACTTTTCACTATTTATGTTATGAGTCCCATGTAATAGGGGGTGAGCCTATTGCCATATACCGGGCACATTTCCAGACTCCGTGCTACTACTGAGATTTTTAAAAACCCAGTAATACTTTGCCCGACCCGGGAATCGAACCCGAGACCCCTTGCCCGGTAGTCGCACTTGCGACCGCTCGGCCAACGAGGCAGTCAGTATTATTATTATATTGTATTTTTATGGGATAAACCGGTAAACTAGCAGACGGATCACCTAATTGGTAAGCAATCGGCGTCGCCCATGGACACCTGGAACACCAGAGGCGTTACAAGTGCGTTACGGGCCTTTTGCGGATTAAGAATTAGAGGATTGTTGGGGATTTAGAGATTGGGGGATGGGGGCGGGACCCTTTGTGCGGCGACTTTCTGGGGAAGTAAAACGTCCGCTGTGTAGGCGGGAGCAGGCCTTCAAAGTCGAAGTCAAAGCATTTTTTCAATTAATCCTTAAGTAGGCATTTTTAAAACGTCAAAAATTAAATTGTCCGTCCGTCTGTCTGTCAGTGAAGCTAGGCGCTCGTTCCAAAGTGTAGTTTCAAACGGAGAAGAACGAGCAAGAAACTCCATCGTCACTCTTTTAAACAAAATGTTAGCATATTGTGCCCACGTGCCCTACTCGAAGAAGGGAAGCAGCCTTCCAGGGCCTCTAACGAGGCGGGACCATGTTTGGGAGAGCCATGCGTCGGCACGAATGGGCCGGCTCGACCGGAGTGATACCACGGCCTCATAGAAAATCGACGTGAAGCAACGCTTGCGTTGTGTTTCGTCGTGTGAGTGAGGTTACCGGAGGCCCAATTACCCTCCCCTTCCCCAATCTCCCCAATTCCTGAATCCCCAACGATCTTCAAACTCCTAATCCCCATAAGGCCGGTGACGCACTTGTAACGTCTCTGGTGTTCCAGGTGTCCATGGGCGACGCCGTACCATCAGGTGATCCGTCTGCTCGTTTAACGGCTTATGCCATAAAAAAACAAAGCTGTAGGTCTGCCAGGTGTGGTGATTCCGTAAAGGCAACCCGAGTCACGGTCACAGGCAGTGGAGGAACTTTGCGGTGGTTTTAGCCGATAAGAGTCCGGCACGCCCCCCCTGCCCCCGTTATCCCCACGACGTGTGAAGTCCATGAGAATTTCCACCGCGATAGAAAAGAAATAGAACTGTGACCCTCAAACTCACACACATAGCAAATTTTGTTGTACTATCCTCAGCATTAGGTGCAGGTCGTTTCACAAATACGATAAGTAACCTTACCTTGGAAGGGATAATAGGGGGAGAGAGGATCTTCGAATCATATGAAGATAATTATAATTACTTGTTACTAGAGGTAGTCTCGACTGGCGGCACTGTCAAACATTACTAATGGATGTTTTATCAACAGGTGGAATACGTTATGAAGTAACAGCAATAATAATCCACGAGAACTACAGCAGATATGACAATGACATAGCATTAGTACGGACCAGGAATCCTATTCCTTTGGGTCGCACCATCGCAATTATTAATATACCGCAGGAAGAAGTGATGGTGCCCGACAACGCTGCTGTCACAGTTATTGGTTGGGGTTCTGCGGTACGGTACAAATGACTAATGTGTTGCTTCTTAGCAGTTGCTTGCGAACATCTCGGAAATAACACACTGGCAAAGACACATCTTTTTTCGCATAATTTATAAACGCCAAGACCGCCCACGAGCGGTTTGCAAAATTCTAGCAAGCTGATACTATTGAGAATAGTATTTTTTTTATGGCATAAGCTGGTAAACGAGCAGACGGATCACCTGATGGTCAGCAATCGGCGTCGCCCATGGACACACTTTATTTTATTCTGTACTAGGAAATGGAGTACCAAAATTATTATTCATTTATTTTATTTTATAAAGGCAGCGCTGCGTTCACTACTTGTGTTCATGTACAGTATATAATTCATCATCATCATAACATCACGCCTTTTCATCCCCGAAGGGGTAGACAGAGGTGCACATTACAGCACTTAATGCCACTGTACAATGTAACACCCACTTTTCACTATTTATGTTACGAGTCCCATGTAATAGGGGGTGAGCCTATTGCCATATACCGGGCACATTTCCAGACTCCGTGCTACTACTGAGAATTTTTTAAAAACCCAGTATTACTTTGCCCGACCCGGGATTCGAACCCGAGACCCCTTGCCCGGCAGTCGCACTTGCGACCACTCGGCCAACGAGGCAGTCAGTATATAATTATAAATCATATATTTTTTCCAATTGTAATCTCTACAGGGGAGTGCAGATTTAGATGTACTGCACGAGGTGTCAATTAAGCTGGTCGACTGGGAGACATGTAAGAACATAATATATTCAAACAAGCATACTAATATCACGATCACCGGCAATATGATCTGCGCTGGGTCTCTCAAGGCTGGAGGTAATTTCACAATTTTTCATTCATTCATTCATTCATTTATTTATGTACACACATTCAACACAGAGGACAACACATATATAAAAACAGAGTACATAGGCCCCACATATTCCAACTGGAATCTCTTCCTGTGGGCCTGTGGCAGGAAAAGATATAATAACACTGAGACACATAGTGTGTTACACAAACAATAAAAAAAAAAAATAATAATAATAATAATAACGAAGAAACCGATAGAAATAACAATAATAAACAATAAAACAAACTAATACAAGGCTATTATATAAAAAAGAAATAAAAAAAAATAACCCTTATACCTACATATATATATATATATATATAAATATAACCAAATATAAACATATATAAATATAACTTTTTCTTGTAAGTTATGAAAATAATGAGTTCAAAGTATACTTTTGGGCATTTTCGAAGAATGGAAGAAAGCAGAATTATGGAAGGTATTCTCCAAAGAAAATTAGATGCTAATAATTACTGACTGCACGGTTGGCGAGGTGGCTGAGTAACTGGCTGCTGCGCATCGTGTCGCTGGTTCGATTCCCGCACGAAACAACCCTTTGTGTGATCCACTGATTGTTGTTCCGGGGCTGAGTGTCATGTGTATGTGAACTTGTATGTTTGTAAACGCACCCACGACATACGAGAAAGTCATAGTGTGGGGCAACGTTTTTATACAAAAAACAATAATAATAAAACAGAATTTTTGAAGCATTCTGTTTTACTGTGTCTTCAACCGACTGAACTGAATTTTGTACACGCGTTTAGTTTGGATGAACATATTTTTTTTATTGGGACAAGCCCGTCACTACCTTCCAAATCCGGAGCAGCTCCTGTAAGCCAGGATCTACAGTAGATACAATCATGAAAACATGAGTTGAATGAGGGGCATGAGTAGCCGTCTTGGTTCCCGCAACGAAGTGAATCAGAGGATATTATAAGAAGAGGAGAAATAGATAGTTTCCACTTCCCTTCTTGCGAAAAGGCACTTATTGTATCTCCTTTTTTCTTTAACATAGTTATACAAGGTGTAGTTTTGAAACCGTGTCATTTCTCGGGGGCATGTCATAGATAGATAGATAGATAGATTCATTTATTTGCCTGAAATATGGTGGTTTACAGATTTTATGACATAACATTAGTTCATCATATCTCGCCTATAAATTAGGCATGCAAATACTTTAACAAAACTAAATCACAATTTTCAAAAATGATTCTAAGTTAGAACAAACAATCAAAACACAACCCTTGCTAATGATTCCAAATCAAAACAAGTCATAAAGGTTCAATGTAAGAGAAAGTTTCGGGCCAATAGTAAAAATACGTTTAAGTTCGACAGTATATCAGAATAAGCGACAGCAATGTTTCTTAATGGAGTTTTATGGAATTAGGAATAATATCAATTACGTGTTTGAGTTTGTGTGTGTTAAGCCGCGTTATAAAACTAGTTACAAGACGGCGGCGTGTAGTTTGCACTTACGGATTTCCGTAATTTACAGAAAAATTAAAAATTCGGACTCAGAATCAAGCCGAAGCCGAAGCCGAGTTGATTGAATTTGATTGAAAATAACGCGGTTCTATAACAACACCTTGTATTGGCTAACTTCTTCTGTGGGATAAAAATGGAATGGTCTTTGTGTTAATCCGGACCACAACCTACCCCTGTTCCACAAACATTTCATCGCACACACTCACACACACACACCCACACACACATCCTCACAGACTTTCGGATTTATAACATAAGTAGGATATGACATAACATAACATCACGCCTTTTATCCCCGAAGGGGTAGGCAGAGATTATGACACTGTACAATGTAGGGCAAAATTCCAGACTCCGTGCTACCACAGAGAATTTTTTTTAAAAACCTTGTAATACTTTGCCCGTCCGTCTCAAAAACATGTTTGGCGTTTGCAGATAAAGGCGTGTGTACATCTGACGTAGGTAGTCCTCTTCTTTACGAAGACAAACTGGTGGGATTGGCGTCATGGTTTCAGAGTTGTAGAGATAAGAAATACCCTGATGTGTATACTCGGATCTCCAGCTACACCACTTGGATCAACAACGTGGTAAGACATTCATTATAACTACACATAACGTAACATCACGCCTTCAACACCCACTTCTCACTTTTATGTTATGAGTCTCTTGTAATGTAGGGTGCGCCTATTGCCATATACTGGGCACAATTCCAGACTCCGTGTTACCTCTGAGATTATTTTTTTGAAACCCAATAATACTTTGTCATCCCGGGAATCGAACCTGAGACCCCTTCCCGGCAGTTGCGCTTGCGACCACTCGACCAACGAGGTAGTCATAATAACTACCTCTACTTTAAATTAAACCGTTGAAAGTTAGGTATTGAAAATCATCCATAAATTTGTTCATACAAAAGTAGTCTCTATACATTGGAAATAAGGTCTATAATGTAGTTAGTGGAGAGTGGTCACCAGTGACCGCTTGGGGATCATCAAATACAGTTTGTTTGTTTGGGACATTATAAAAAGAGATTGGCAAAATCCGTTGACAAATTAAAAAAAAATTGAGGGCAAAGATAAAGGATTCTTGTAAATTCGTCACAAAGTAATATCACGTTAAATTAAAAATCCAAACACTCAAAGTGAATTATAGTCATATTCACAATCATCACTACATAGTAGGTACCTACATAGTATAAAACAAAGTCGCTCTCCGCGTCTGTCTGTCCCTATGTAAGCTTAGATCTTTAAAACTACGCAACGGCTTTTGATGCGGTTTTTTTATTAGATAGACTGATCCTAAAGGAAGGTTTATATGTATTTTTTTTTTTTTTAAGGGGGGAAAATCATCGAATGACTGCTCCCGCCTGGGTGAGGCGGGAGGGAGTGTCAGACTCTTACTGACTAAAAACCACCCCGTTCCTTCTCCTGCACGTCGAGTCGGAGCCCCGGTTACCCGTTAGGTTCTCCGCGACAGGTTTATATGTATAATACATGCATATTGCACCCGTGCGAAGCCGGGGCGGTTCGCTAGTTAAAAATAAATATGAGTGTTAAGAGTTGATATACATTGGTCACAAACCCCAACTTTATATAGGTAGGTACTTAATTTCCCCCCAAAAGTATTGTTGGTAATTGTCGGCGCATTACTTTAGGACCATCGTTAGTAGAGGCGGCGACGCGCGGGAGGGGTACAAAACACGCCGCCGCGTTTCTTCTCACTTCTTCACACTCGGTTCACCATAGTTCAAAGATCTCGGGCATTTTTTTGCATTTTACATTAATAAAACGCCACCGGCCATGATTGTGATTTGTGGATTGAACCTACTTATTGTGCAGTCCTCTGTTTTACTCAAAACAACTCGACAGAGCCTCGACACAAGCAAGATATCGTCGACGCTTGTAAATTGATGTGAACTTCTATAATGTTTCACATCTGTTTTCTGTGAGGCCGTGGTATCACTCCGGTCGAGCCGGCCGATTCGTGCCGAAGCATGGCTCTCCCACACTTAAATGTAAAAATGATGACTACTTTTTTTTTTCAATTTCACATTCGAACCGAACGAAATCTACCTATTCCCTCCTTTTGTAAATACCTCTTATTAAATTATACTTAAGTCTTAGTACCTACTGCTATGAAAAAAAATGAGATATTTATTACATCAATTTTAAGCTTCCCTATCCATTTGCATAAAAAATTAAGACCTAATATAACTTGGCATAATTTTGTTTGCTATAATTATATTTTCGCATAATATAAGTACGCATAATTTTTTTAAGCTTAATTTCTCCAACCGTAATAATGAGTAAGCATAATATTCTATAGCATAAATTTTTTAAGCATAAACTTCTAAAGCACAACTTTTTTCTAAAGCATAACATTTTCCATGGCAAGTGATATATCATTTGAAATTTAATGTTTATACGTCCTAACTTTTTTGCTCGAAGAGGATATATCATAAAGCAAGCAAGCATGCAAGCAAGCATACAGCATACAAGCAAACATGTAGCATTCAAGCGAGCATGCAACATGCAGCAGGTAGGGTTCTGTCACGGCTCCGGTGCTGCAGGCCTCCGGCGACCCCACGCGTGCTAATTAATGTAATTATCGCTTTCGCTCACCACCGCAGCACTGCACCGCACCGCGCGGCTCTTTTAATAATAAGAATAATAAATTGTTTTTATTTGGAACAACATAGGAACCATTTTGGTTAGTACGCGTCTTTTCAACTACAGCTTAAGCCTTAAACACTAGGGTTAGTAAGTAACAGCTTTAAACAGTACATTAATTAATGAGTCATGTACTTACGAGGCACTTCCTGCGGACAATGAAGCCGCATGAGATGCCTCAGCACTGGCGCTCTCGGGCTTTCAGCCACGACTTTCAGATGCTATTGCCACTCCCTCGAAACCTCCCCACAAGCGATGCCACCTTTTTCCTGATGATGGCCTGGAAACCATCTGTACCTAATCTGGAAAACATCCCCGAGGCACTACAGAAACGGGGGAGTCCCAACATCATCCTGAAAACATTATTATATTGGACGCGCAGGGCTCCTAGCGCCCTCCGCGAACAGACAAACCACAGACTCCCCGTGTACAGACCCTGACAGTATGCTTTAAACAAGGTTATTTTGACCTGGTCCGTACAACGGGAAAATCTGCGCGCCAGCATGTTTCCGCGGACGGCCGTGGAGTCAGTTTTGCAGAAATTCGGTTCTCTTACTATTTACTATTTTTAACCAGCAATTTAATTGTTACAGATACTATAGCAAATTGGTTTGGCCTACTACCGTTATGCTAATAGGCTAATAGCCATTAGGCTTACAAACGTTATGCGAATCAAATTTTAGCCAAAAAATTAGTCGTTAACATGAATATACCAACGTAAAATGTATGCCTAAAAACATGCTCAAGTATTATTATGCCAAAATCATTATGCCGAAATATATTAGGATAAAGAACATTATGCGAAAAGAAGGGAAATCCTTTTTAATTTTTTATATATTTTTATTTCTTCGTCCTCGCACTATGCCAGGTAGATGTGATATTGTAGAAAAGTAAATTAAATATATTTTTTCTTTTAGACGAACTGCTCCGCACCTATGGGTGAAATAGGTGGAATACTTGAGGAAAACTTATGGGTGAGATTCGTTTAGGCGTCATTCGTCTAGGTGCTATTCGTGGAATATCTCCCTGCTACGACCTGGTAAACTGAAGGATAAATAAATTAATTTATTCTTATCATGGTTTAATATTTATCTATAGCAGCATATACATATATTATCTTACTAAATAAGGCATTGTGACGAATTTACATTAATATTTTGAAAAGGACAATGTGAACCAAATATGTGGAGTCTGGGTCCACCCCTCAATAGTAACATGTGATACCTACACTGTTGGATAGGGCTTCTTAAATCGAACAATAGTCGCGAATATGCCTATGGTCAAATTTTAGTTTAGGTCCACCTCTCAATAGGGATAAGATACCTCTATATGGATAAACATTCTTATGCTGAATAAAACCTAGTATTACGACATACGTCAAAAGTAAGTGGTTACTAAGTTATAGTGCCTATGAAGTGATTGACCGCACTGTTGGTGCGGTGGCTGGGCTACCGGCTGCCGTGCAACGTGTCGCGGGTTCGATTCCCGCACGGAACAACTCTTTGTGTGATCCACAAATTGTTGTTCCGGGTCTGGGTGTCATGTGTATGTGAAATTGTATAAACATGCCACAGGAGAAAATCCTAATGTGGGGCAACGTTTTTATTTAAAAGAAAAAAAAGAAAGAAAAATATTAAGATATTATGTTTCGTTTTTTTATTTTCGTAAGTTTTGTAATTAGTACCTATAATGCGTCAACCGTGTCTTTGCATTGTTCTCACATATACCTACATACAATATTGGAATATGTATCAGAGACATTGTAGAACATACTTTTTTAAAAAGAGTAACGAATGGAGTTTCTTTCTCGTTCTTCTCCATTCGAATCTACATTTTGGAATGAGCACCCAGCATTACCTAGCTTCACAGACGGACTGGCTGACAGACTATTATTTATTTTGTATTTGTTGACGTAAAAACACCAAACCATGGTTTAATTGAAATAAATGCTTTGACTTTGACTTTAAAAGTTGCTAAGAAAATGCTCCCAAGCCTTCCTTGAAATAACGATCGTATCTCATCTAATTGTAAGGTTCCAGAACTCATTGTTTACACCTCTACTAGTGCTGTGAGTAGGTACCTAAGAAGGCAGTTTAATAATAATTTAGCTACCTTTCCAAAGACGTCAGTAAGCAGCTCGTGTACGTGATAATAGCGAGGTCCTCTAGTATCCAACATGGTTCTAATATTAGGTAGAAAGAACAACTATAAAGATAATATAAATATCTTATATTACTACTACTACTACAAGGATATTGTACAAAATACGTCGTACCTCCGAAGATACTAACACTTGACAATAGGTATATTCACCACTATTGTTTCATTTAAGAAGTCCTATCCAACGGCGTATCACAAGTGAGAGGTGGGCTCGTCCGGGCCCACAGAGCGAAGCAAAATAAATGTGTTCCATACATTTGATTCACAATGTCCTTTGACTCAAACAAACGGGGCAAGCAAAATAAAACTATTTGTAATAAGTCGACACAATCTTAGAGGTTAACTCTGCTACTTAGCTGCCATGTGAGAGGTGAATAAGTTCTGTAATTCGGTTGATTTTTATGACCGATTCTTAAGTCAGAAGCATCGAGTTAAAATAATTAGTGTTTGCAGTCACTGGCTTAGAAAATATAGAAAATAGGTATAGGTAATAATATCTCAAGAACTAACGCAGGGCATTGACGAATCAATGACATTAGTACAAAAAAATTTTTGGAAAATCAATGTCAAAGCGTCATGGTGGCCCGGATCAGACCACCACGGACGGAGCTCAATAGGGCTGATGCCGATTCGGAGTCGCGGAGAACCTAACGGGTTACCGGGGCTCCGGGTCGAAGTGCAGGAGTAGGAACGGGGTGGATTTTAGCCAGTAAGAGTCTGACACTCCCTCCCGCCTTGTGAGGCTCACAGTTCTAACCTTTTTTTTTTCGCCCAGGGAAAATGCCGGTCATACTCGGCCTCGGCCCCGCGAGGCCTTCTTTTTGCGATTATTCGTCAGACCAGTACAGTGGAACTTCATTTTCACTTTTAGACGTCATAACTAATTGTTACTCAACGAAAACTTTAATTTAATTAAAGCGACAATAAACAATTGCACATAAACAACTCAACTCGTCGTCACATGAATCGAATGGCGCTCTCTGATTGGTGCAAATGGCCGGGCGCTGTCGTCTCGCGTACCTACTCACGCAGTACAATCGCAGTGGGTATTTTCGTCGCGGAGAACCTAACGGGTAACCGGGGCTCCGGCTCGACGTGCAGGAGAAGGAACGGGGTGGTTTTTAGTCAGTAAGAGTCTGACACTCCCTCCCGCCTCACCCAGGCGGGAGCAGTCATTCGAAGATTTTCCCCCCTTAAAAAAAAAAAAAGTGGGTATTTTCACGATAAAAAATATGATGTATTATTTTACATGCTTATAAAAAACGATGATTTCTTTAAAAGCTTGAATTATATTTTTTGTGGACATTTCGATGAAGCTTTAAAAGGTAAAATGGTGACGAGATGTAAAATCCGAGGTCGAGTTTGTAAATTAACTCGTCGAGTACCGGTTTTGTAGACACAATTATAGAACAATAGGTTGCGGTCACCGGTGACCGCAACCTATTTGTTATTTAGTTGTGTCTATAATGACGGTACTTCATGTGCCCAATAATTTTGTGGCCAGATTTATAATTTCCCATTATGAAACATCACGCTATGACCAATAGGTTCCGAGCAGTGAGCAGCAGGTGAAACATTGGCAAAATGAAAAAATGTATACGCGTATCAAACCGCGATGTCGCGCAGTCGGTTTTGCTGCCCTGCTTGTGAATAAGAGTCCCGTTGTTATTTAAAACTAGAAGAGCTTTTTAAAATATTTCACGTGAGAATGTTGTTACTTTTAATTAATACACTTATAAGTCAATTATTTTTCTTTCAGATGAAAATGTATCCGCTACGGTCTGAACTGCATCCGGGTCGCAGTCCCGGTTCCAGTCCTAGTTCAATGAACAAAATTGAGGACATGCTGCTGATCTCTTTTCTATTATATTCAGTACTCAGCGCTTAGAAGCAATAGCAAGGGAGTCAAACACGAAACGTGTGGTTTTGTGGTGTTTCATATTATTTAGTCATTAATATTTAATACATTGAAGTGAACGTGAAGTTATGTAATAAAAAATGTTGGTAGCATTTAATTGGAAAGTAGTTTCGTGTGAAAAGTTAATGTCAATGTAATTATTTTTGTAATAAAATGTAAAAATGTACATAACATTGTATCATTTATTGACATGTCACAATGACAAACTTTTATTTTTTGACTCCTAATAATTGTTTCTACAAAGAAAGGTGTACAGCTTTCAAAGAAATGTCGACAAAAAATTGTTATGCTGATAGCATATAATATTAACACTGTTATAACTTGTATAACAGAAAGTAGTTTTAAGGAAGAATTTGTGCTGTCTAGAGTGTCTAACAGTACAGAGACACATTTAAATTTAAGTTTAAACTAGATTTTAAGACAACAGAACATACCTTCATAAATCATATAAATAATAAGGTATATTCTGGCAAGGAAAAAGTAGCACAGAACAATTATATACAGGGGCTGCACAGTCTTTGAATTAGTTTTGTTTTTGGAAAGACTAAAGAACAATGGGTATGGAACCCGTACCGACTTTGTAGCATTTTAGACTAGGTGTAATTTAGAAGAGGCCTAATTGAGTAACTCGAAAATAAGTGAACGAATGAATGAATGAATGAAAGACCGAAGTTATGATAACTTCTTTGTAACATTTTTAATTGCCAATAATCGCACTTTTTCTGCTTTTTGGAATAAATAAATAGGTAACCAGTCATTTGTTCTGTGTTTAGAGAGCGATATAGCTTCCTATCGTTGGTTTTTGGTACAGAAAAAATATTAAATTAGAATTGTCAATCTTAAATAGCACAATTTTATTAAATTGTATTGTTACTTTCAATGATTATATCATACCAGGCAATTGCCGGACCTACGAAGTTGTAGGGAACAGAGAGTATAGTTCACTAAGATCGGAAAAGGAGGATGCTCCGACCAGGCGAGGCGATCGTGCCTGGCGGGCTTTCTGCCCAACATTGCTCGTTGGGATTTTCTATCCGTGTTAAATCGAATGTAAATTTCGCATGTGTGATGTAGGATTTTATGACGTCATCCGTGACTTGTGACATGTGTCGCCACAAAGTTATCTAGGTGCCTGCCACCACCTAAGTACCATATTATGCTAATCAATCAATCATTTATTTATTTAAGACATCAAAGGTCCACTGTGTTAGTAACAAAATGAAAAATACGAAACATCTTTACAAATATGTTAGTAAGCACATTAAACAGACAAAACAATACAGAAAACAAATACAAATCAATAGACACATGCAATATGTTGGTACTAAAACAGACGTACTAAAGCACTCCCGGTGGTATATGCACTGAAATATGTCTGTCGCAGCAATTCCTAATTATGAGACAATCTCTGCGCTATCATTGCCAGGACATTATTGGAACTAGCCCGTACTCTGCGTATGAGAGCGCCAGCTCGCTTACGCCTAGTCCCATGAAAGCCGTCAGTGCCTCCATGAACATTCCCGACGCGCTACAACGACGGGATAGTCCCAACACTGCCCTGAACGAATTATTATATTGGACGCGGAGGGCACTGTAACAGGTTTGACTATAATCAGCCCATAAGTTGCACGAGTACAGTGAAGTACTTTTACGCCCCTCGAACATTGCGCAAACCTACGGGCGAGCATATTTGCTCTAACGGACAATGGCCCTACGCTCCCTTTCCATGTCAGCATGATCCCTAAGGTCTGTGGTGAGTATAAGCCCCAGATATTTAAAACTGTCAACACGAGCAAGATGGATACCATTTACCTTAACCTGTGGCACACTACTAGGACATCTCGGACAACGGAGTGGAATACGAAGGCAGGGATGCAGCACAGGCGTTTTCAAATTTTTTTGCTAATATATTTTTACCCGACGCACCCCTTCTTGATTGTAGGAATCTGCATGATTGTCAAAATTATACAGCGACTTTGGTGGACATTCACGAGATAACCAGCAAGGACTTTGTTACTGGCATTACTAATTTAAAACCAAATAGTGCTATCGGCCCTGATAATATACCTGCATACATTATTAAGGGTTGTAGTGAGTTCTTGAAGTCGCCACTCCTTCACATATTCAACTTGGCGTTAAACTCAAGGACATATCCTAAACGTTGGAAAGTTTCGCGTGTGCAACCTATCCCCAAAACAAACGATCATACACTTGTAGAAAATTATAGACCTATAGCGATACTGTCATCATTGCCAAAATTGTTTGAATCTATAATACATAAACATATTAGTAAACAAATACAGCCTTATCTATGCGATTCGCAACATGGTTTTAGACTGAACTGCTCTGTAAATACTAAACTCTTGACATTGGTTGATCTTGTCTCGCAACATGTTCGATACATTATCCACGATCGAACACGTTTTGCTGATCTAGCAACCCAAACACGACACGCTAAGTGCAGCGTGGCTTCAGTACATATTCGGACAGCAAACCGGGTGCGGTCGTACTCATTAGCATTTCATTTAGCGTAATTTTATCGATTTTTGCAATAAATCTTTGAAGTTATTTAAGTATTTAATTTATCAGCATAACAAGTCTATATCACTTCGGTCGCGACTCCTACATTTTGGTCCTTCGAGCCGGATCCAAGTACTTTGCGGTCGTTTATTTAGTTTTTCGGGACTTACGACAGTGAAGTGAACTTGTACCGAACTTGTGAAACTATTGATTACAGTATTCGCTAGCTTAGCAGTGACTGTAGTGGTAACGACTTTAGCAGCAGTGTAGTGAGTGAAGTGCTCGTTACATCGTACCGAGTAACACCTCACACCAACAACAATACCAGCGGATCACTGACTTGGGGAGCAACCCTCGTCGGGCTAACAGCAACCAGAACTTTCTCAAGTAAGATCGTTCACTTTTACTTATTTTAGCAGCAGCAGTGAGATGGAGACTCTGTATTTCAATAAGAGCTCTCAGTATCAGCGGCGTGTTGTTTGCTGACTTAACCTTCACTAAGGCCGTAGCTAAGAGGACCTCAATATGATGTTGCTGAGATGCATGAACGTTATTGTTTGTTTGAGACATAACTTGTGAAACTATTGATTACAGTATTCGCTAGCTTAGCAGTGACTGTAGTGGTAACGACTTTAGCAGCAGTGTAGTGAGTGAAGTGCTCGTTACATCACTCACTACACTGCTGCTAAAGTCGAAGAAATTTACATGACAGCCAGAAGACTGATCCTTCAACATCAAAATGAGTTGAGTCAACGGGGTCAGCAATCAGCATACTCAGAACCAGCACAGCAAGGAGTGGCGGGGTCTTCAGTGAGCCAGCCGGAGCCTAACACAATGGCATCCGCGCCTCCGAAGTTTGAGTCGAGAGGATCCAACAGCAAGCTTGATGATATGCTTCATAAGCAATCGGTTAACTTTATGGCATTCGTAAGAGCTGTCGACAATATTGATGTTGAGTCATTAGTCGACAAATGGGAGTTCGAAGATGCTCTTCTAACTCTCCAAAACCGTTGGAGCACCATTGATAACCTTCACTGGGAAATCATTAGCGAGTCGGGTGAGGAGCTAGTAAAGGACTATGATTTCCAATTTAGCAAACACGAGCGAACTTTCAACAGGATGAAAAAATCTATCAACTCTAAAATGTGGTCAACGTCCTATCGTGAAAAATCAACTCCAAAAATGGAAATTCCCGTCTTCACGCGCAATTATCAGCAGTGGGTGTCATTCAAAGACCTTTTTTGCGAAGCTATCCACAAAAATACAGCATTATCTAACGCTCAGAAAATGCAATTCCTAAAAAGTAAGGTTAGAGGAGAAGCCGAGCGTTTGATCCAGCACTTGCCTATTAGCTCTGAAAATTATATTGTCTGTTGGGATATTCTAAACCATAGATTTGACAATAAGAAACTCATTTTTACTTCCCATGTTAATGTGTTCTTGAATCTTCCCACTATACAGCAGCAATCATTTTCAGCTATTAAAAAATTACATGACGTTACATTAGAGAGTATACACGCTATCAAAAACCTAGGTGTGGATATTAGAACGTGGGACCCTCTGCTCGTCCATATTTTATCAAACAAGCTAGATAGTGAGTCTTATTCCGAATACATAGAGTCGTTAAACAGTCAAACACCAAGCGGTCACCGGTGACCGCAACCTATTGTTCTATAATTGTGTCTACAAAACCGGTACTCGACGAGTTAAAGAACGCCAGAGAGCTACCTGTGCTACAAGACTTCTTAGATTTCTTAGAAAATAAATTTACTAGCTTTTTTTTTTTTTTTTTTTTTTAAGGGGGGAAAATCATCGAATGACTGCTCCCGCCTGGGTGAGGCGGAAGGGAGTGTCAGACTCTTACTGACTAAAAACCACCCCGTTCCTTCTCCTGCACGTCGAGCCGGAGCCCCGGTTACCCGTTAGGTTCTCCGCGACTCCGAATCGGCATCGGCCCTATTGGGCCCCATCTGTGGTGGTCTGATGGCTCTTTGAGGCGCGCGCGGAACGCGACGCGCCGTACGCTCGGGTCTGTTTCTGGTCGGACGGGGAGCCACCCATGCTCGCCGTCCGCAGGCCCGCGCTTACGGTGGCCGGAGATCGTCTCGCGATCCCCGACGCCCGGTGTGTCTTTCGCGATGGCTGGGTTGCGAGGAGGCAGCGCTTCGCTGCCTCACGCGTCCCGCCTCCTCCTTAGCCAGCATGACTGCTTCGCAAAAGGAGGAGACGGCCTCCCAATCCCTCTCGCTCCGCATCATGGCCTGCACTAGGCCCGGACGCGAGAGGTCGCCATCGCCGATCACTTCCCTGAGGGCACGGCGGTGCTCAGCCCACGCAGGGCATTCTCCCACTGTGTGTTCCACCGTGTCCTCAGGGCGGTCCTCGCAGTGATGACACCCGGGCGTTTCCTCCCGCCCCATCAGACACAGGTACCTCCCGAAACTTCCATGTCCGGTGAGGACCTGCGTCAGGCGGTAGGTGAGGACGCCGTAGCGTCTCTCAAGCCACTCCTCAAAGAGGGGACTTACCGCTGCAATGGCAGCGAGCCCAGCCCCCGGTTGCGACAGTCGTTGCTGCCATTCCGCCATGAGATCGCGCCGGAGCTCATCCCGCCACGCACTTATTTGGCGCGGCAGCGGAGTTTCGCCCCGGCGACGTGCCTCCGCGCGCATGTTATGCACGCGCGCGAGCACCTTCGCCTCCAGATCCCACGGCGGTAAACCGGCAAGGAGGTTCGCCGACTCCCCAGAGATCGTGCGGTATCCGCGGATCATTCGGATCGCCATGACCCTCTGTGACATGAGCAGCGTCCGAGCAGGACGCCGCAACAAGTTCGGCGCCCAAACAGGGGCGCCGTAGAGGGCCATGGACCGCACGACCCCGGCGTACAACCTCCGGCAGGAGGCGTTTGGCCCCCGAGGTTGGGGAGGATGCGTTTAAACGCAGCCCCCGCCCTCGCCAACTTTGGAGCCAAACGTCGAAAGTGCTCCACGAAGTTCCACCGACTGTCGAGGACGAGTCCCAGGTACTTCATCGTCGTCTCGACGCCGATGGTAACCCCTCCCGCCGTTATTTGGGACCCACCCGGAGGTGGCGCGTTCCCGCGGCCATGAAAACACATGGCCTCGGACTTGTGGAGCGCCACCTCGAGTCCCAACTGCCGGATTCTCTCAACGACTGTCGCAACCGCTGTCGCCATTAAGTCGGCCGCCGCCTGGTGCGACCTCCCGTGCGCTAGCACCAGCGTGTCGTCGGCGTAGCATATTGTGCTAACGCCGTTCGGGAGGTCGGTGCGCAGCACCCAGTCATATCCGATGTTCCACAGGAGCGGCCCCAGAACCGAACCCTGTGGAACACCGCGTGACATCTCTCGCCGGTTCCACTCGCCCCGGTGACCGGGGTAAATGACGGACCTGTCCGTCAGATATGCCTCGATTACACGACGGAGGTAGGTAGGCACCCGATGATACCGGAGTGCCTCCAAAATGCAGCTCCAGGGCAGGGAGTTAAAGGCGTTGGCGATGTCCAGAGACACCGCCACTACGACCTTACCCCTGGACACTGCAGTCCCCGTCGTCCGGTCCCTAACGCGCATGATGGCGTCCACCGTGGAGCGCCCTCTGCGGAAGCCGAACTGGCCGTCCGACAGGTCCGGCCCAATGTCCGTCAGGTGCGCGACGAGGCGGTTCGAAATGACTCTTTCGAAGACTTTCCCCACCTCGTCGAGCAGCACTATGGGCCGGTATGCGGACGGAGAGTCCGCAGGGCGCCCCGTCTTCCGCACGAGGACCAGTTTGCCCGCTTTCCAGAGAAGCGGGAACTGGCCTCTCTCCAAGCATGCGCTGTAGAGACCGATTAATCGAGGCCCGAGAGCCTCTGAGGCCAGGACCCATGCTTTGCCATGCAAGCCGTCGGGTCCTGGGGCGGTGTTCTTGGCGCCCATCCGGCGCACCGCCGCTCTCAGTTCTGCCTCGGTCACCTCTGGGACGATGTCGTCGTCGTCGTCGCTGTAGCCCGCGTCGGGCACCGCAGGGGGCGGAGTCATATACGGAGGGGTGAACCCCCTCCACAGTCGAGGGAACAGGGTGCCAATCACCTCCTCCAAGACTTCTGGCCGGAGACTCTGGGTGAGCGGGGGAGCCCAAGCGCGGAGCTTGTCGCGTACCATCCGGTACGGGCGTCCCCACGGATCTCTGTCCAGAGTCCCCAGCATCTCTCGGCGGGCCACCTCCTTGGCCCGCAATATCTCCACCTTGAGGAGGGCCTTGGCCGCCCTGTATCCCTCGTACAACTCCGCCTCTCTCGCCTCCGCATTCGGAGGACGGATGCGGCGCCTGCGGTGCCTAGTGTACTGGCGTCGCGCAGCAGTGCACGCCTTGCGTAACGCCGCCAGCTCCTGTGACCACCAGTACACCTGGCGCTTTTGCTGCCTTGATCGGATCCGGGGCATCGCCACGTCACAAATCCTGGACATGGCGTCCTGGAGCCACTTAGCCTCATCGTCGATGTCGGCAGGCCTGACCGGTGGTATCACCCAGGCCTGCACGATAGCGGCTTCCAGGAGCAGCTCCCGGTCCAGCTGTTTCAGCGCCCAACGCGGACCACATGGGGCCTGTCTGACCGGCGGGTCTGCGGACTCGGCAGAGACGTCGAACCGGATATACCGGTGGTCAGAGTACGTCTCCACCTCCTCCATGACGCGCCAGTCAACAATACGCGGTGACAGAGCAGGGCTGGCGAACGAAATGTCCACCACCGACTCGCCCTGCATCCGTACGCACGTGGGGACAGAACCCCGGTTCAGGACGACTAGGCCTGTCTCAAGGGCCCAGTCTTCCACCATCCCTCCCCGGACGTCGGTGAACCGGGAACCCCAAGCCAAGTTTTTGGCATTGAAGTCCCCGAGGACGAGCACGGGGAGGGAACGGAACCCGACGACGACGGTGACCAACTCCCTCAAGGAGTTGTGGAACTCGGCGAGAGTTCGGTTCGGAGAGAAGTACACGCCCACCACAGCGAGCTCTCCGAACCGTGCTGCGACACAACCCCGACCTCTTTGAGCAGCCTCAAGAGTCGGGGTACCGGCGGCGGGATGATGGTCACCGAGCCGTCCAGGCCCGCCACCCAGTGACCCCTGGGCGGGACAAAGTACGGCTCGGAGACCACGGCGACGTTGATCGACCACTGCGCCATGCTCTGGAGCAGGAGATCCTGAGCAGCGGCGCAGTGGTTGATGTTCGCCTGGAGGAGGCGGAATGGAGCCATTATTGACAGTCCATTCCGACCTCCTCAGTGGCGGCAGCGGCGACTGCGGCGGCAGTGGCGGCGGCGGCGGAAACGACGGGGGCGGCGGAGGGCCTACTTTTGCCCTTGGATTTGGCAGGAGGGGAGCAGCCCTTGCTCCCGACCCGGTGATTGGCCAGCTTGCCAGCCGCCGCACATGCGTTGCAGTGCAGCGGGGCATTGCACGAGCCGGCCTTGTGACCGGGCCGACCGCAGCGGAAGCAACAGTCGCTGCGGTCCACCTCCGAGGTGCATTTGACACTCACGTGCTCCCCCACGTGACAGCGGTAGCACCTCAGAGGCCGGGTCTCGAGCAGCTTGACCTGCGCCGAGACCCATCCCACCAAGAGCCTTTTGCCCTCCTTCAGCTTCTTGGCCGCTGTAACGGGGCAGCTGACCACCACCGTGCGCAGCCCCGAATTATCCGGACGGATGGCGCCCACCCTGACCTGGTCAGCAGGGCACCCTCCCGTCCTGGCCACAGCGGCCACCACCTCGCTCTCCGTTACGGAGTCGTCCAGGCCCAAAATCCTGACATCCAGGCATTTGGTGGGCCTGGACACGCGGGCCTCGTCCGCACCGAGGCACGCCCTAAGCCTCTCGGCCAGGGCGTCGGCCGATGGGCCGCTGGTCGCGCCGGGGACCTCCAAGAGACGGGCTCCAGTGGCAGTCACTTTGACTGCAAACCCGTCCGGGGCCCCGAACTCCGCAGGAGTCACCGCCCCCTTGAGCTTGGCGAGGACGTCGCCGTAGGTAACGCCCCTATTGACCGCTTCCGGCTGTAGGGTGATGACCACAGCCGCGGTCTTAGGGGCGAGGAGCAAGGCAGCAGCGCGTTTCTCCCTGCGCTGCTGCTGCCGTCGCTGCCGCTGCGCCTTCTTGCGGCGCTTCCGGCCCTCCCTGGCGACTCTCCTCGCCTCGCCGGCGATCTGCCACCCGCCGCCGTCCTCCGCTCGCGGGGCGGGTTCCACCACCGCTGTCGCAACTCCAGCCTGCCGGGCTGGAGTGCCTCTCCTCTTTTTTCGCCCCGCGGGTGCAGGCGCCGTCGGCGCAGCTGGGGTCTGCGTCGACGGGGGCGCCGAGGCCCTCGCTGGGGCAGCCGGTCGCGCCTTTGCCGGCGGTTGGGTGCTGCGGCTAGCCTGACCCGAGGTCGAAGGTTTGGCCGCAGCGGCCGCGTACGAGCGCGGGGTCGCAGGGGCGACCTGTCTCACTGCGAGCGGGGGGCGAAGAAGACGACCCTCCAGAGCGTCAAAACGCTGCTGGAAGGCAGCCATTTCGCGCCGCAATAGTCCGACAACGTCGGACTCCGCCGGGGGGTGGGAGCGACCGTCAGGAGCGGCGGCGAGCTCAGCCCTGGCCGTCCGCAGCTCGGCCTCCAGTGCCGCATTGGAGGCCGCCAAGCGCGCCATCTCCCGCCGCATCTCCACCAGCTCTCGGTGCACCCCCTCAGCGGTGGGCACACCATACCGCTGTGAGGCCTCCTTCATTATGGTGGCCTCTGCTGTTTTGAGGAGGGCGGTCCTAGCAGGCTGGTATTTGGTCATAGCCAGCCTACGGAGCTCCTCCATGATGATTTGGAGGAAGCCCCCGGAATCGCCCTCGCTCCCGTAACCGCGCTCGCCCTCCGACATCTCAACGCCGGACATCTCCGCTGCGGAGGACTCTGAGCGGGCAGCGCTCGAAAGAGCCCTGCCCTCCGCAGCCAGTTGCCCGGCTGACTCCGCGCAGGCAGCAGTTCCCAGTTTTCGGCGACCGCTGCTCTTCCCGCCCCTACCCCGCGCCGCCGTGGGGACTTTAGGGGGAGGCGCCTCCTGCGCGCCGGAGGACGGGGACAAAGTGTCCTCCTCCAATCTGGGACGCTTAAACGTCCCCGTAGCGCGGCGGCGTGAGCCTTTCGAGCTCACGCTCAGCCGCTCCGCTAATGACGTGTCGGACTCAGAGTCCGACCCCGTCCGAACTGATGCCCGTGTGTGGGGCTCACTAGACAAAGCCAGCGTCTCCCCACGGGCGCCAGAGCCCCTTGGGCTCTCCCCTACCTCGGCAGCAGGCGAGCCAAGCTCACCCGCACTCTCCTCCTCGTCTTGTGGTTTTTTATTTTTGTTGTTCAACTCCATAAAGTTCCCACGAGTATGGGGGAAATAAACGGTCCACCCAGGCAGTGCCCCCTGTACCTGGGTAAGTGAAAATTTGTCTCCCAACTAGAGGGTCCACTGGTCCCCTAGCTGGGGGTGCGCTCGCGACTGACACCACTCCTCAGCCATGCATACCCTCGCCGCGCACCAGAACTTAGTATTGGAGGAATTTTTTATAGAGGTTATCTTCCTCGCGGTCCGGGCGACCAAGCCAAGACCCTCGTCCCGTTCAGAGTCACAAAACATGACCGTGACCTCCTTACGGATTACGATATCGACGGCTGCAATCGGGGACAGCTTGTGTCCCGATGCTGCTCGCTGGCAGGGTGAGTGCACAACGAGCACCGCCCTTGCCTCTCCGCCACGCTCTCTGCTAAGCTCAGAGAGACAGGCGGAGAAACGCCCCACGGAAGCGCGGGCCATGAGCACACAGCCCGCCGCCTCCAGAACCCTATCGGGTTCGCCCGCCCAGTCCAGAAGTCTGCTGCGGGCGACAGTCACTCCAACCCTATCACCCCCGCTAGGGAGACTGTCGCCCGCACCCAGGGTGCACCACGGGGAGGTCTTCTGGCACCGCACCCCAAATTTACTAGCTTAGAATCAGCTCGTCGACGTCAAGATGTCCCACCAAAATTACAGTCCTCTCATCAGCAAACCGGTTCGTCAACTTCATTTACAAATAATCGAAAATATGATAATTACAAGGCAAATCGATCTACTACTAAATCGATGCACGTGTCGGGAGTTAAATGCCCTCTTTGTTCTGCTGAGCATGGACTATACAAATGCGAAAGGTTTCTTCAATTGCCTAATGAAATGAAACTTAAAACCGTCAAACAAAATAACATTTGTATTAATTGCATTTTTAATCATAACGGCAATAAATGCTACTCAACAAAACGATGTCGCAAGTGTTCGGAAAATCACCATACTATATTACATGAATGCTTTGTGCAGCAAAAATCGCATTCAACGTCCGGTCAATTAAAACAAAAATCAAATAACAATAAGCAAGAAGAAAATATGTCTCAAACAAACAATAACGTTCATGCATCTCAGCAACATCATATTGAGGTCCTCTTAGCTACGGCCTTAGTGAAGGTTAAGTCAGCAGACAACACGCCGCTGATACTGAGAGCTCTTATTGATCAGGGTTCACAAATATCACTAATTAGTGAGAAAGCAGCTCAACAGTTAGGTTTGAAGCGACAACAATTTGATGGAGTCATTTTTGGAATCGGAGAAAAAGATGCTAACTGTAAGGGCAAACTTAACATTGTATGTCAATCGATATACAATAGCTTTGAATTTCATACGGATGTTTTGATTATGAAAAATCTTATCAAAAACCTACCAAATCGTTCATTTGAAAGGCCTTCATGGTCGTATTTGGAAAACATTAACTTGGCAGATCCGGAATTTTACGTAAGCCGTCCAGTAGACTTGTTACTCGGAGCAGACGCCTATGCTCTTATCATGTTAGACGGCTTGATAAGAAACTCGGATTCATGTTCGCCTCTAGCTCAGCAAAGCCAGCTAGGATGGATACTATGCGGCAGTTTAAAGCCACACTTTCATTGTAATGTCATCTTAAACAATACAGCGGACATTCATCAATTTTGAAAAATTGAGGATATTTATGAGCAAAATGAAATATCAGCAGAAGACGAACAATGTGTCAAGTACTACTTATCAACGACTAAACGTCTTGAAAGCGGTCGCTATGAAGTAAGGTTACCGATGAAGCAGCATGCCGTGGAAAAATTAGGATCTTCCCAGGAGATAGCACTAGCCCAATTTAGAAATCTAGAGAAAAAATTTGGCAAACAAGAAAATTTTTCACAGCAGTACAAGCAATTTTTAAAGGAATATGAGCAATTGGGACACATGAAATTAGCAACTTCCACCAGCCAGCAAATGGAATGTTATTTGCCCCATCATGGTGTTCAGAGAGCAGATTCATCGACCACGAAGCTACGTGTCGTATTTAATGCGTCCGCGAAAACCTCATCAGGAGGTAGTCTAAATGATGGCATGCATCGGGGTCCCAACTTGCAGCGAGACCTTCAGGCATTGTTACTCAAGTGGAGGCAATATCGATATGTATTTACCGCCGACATTGAGAAAATGTTTCGGCAAATTGTTGTTAACGAAGTAGATCAAAAACTACAACTAATCTTTTGGCGATCGAATCCCATGCTACCAATAAAGGCATACCAGTTAACTACGGTTACCTACGGCACAAAATCCGCACCTTTCTTGGCGATGATGACCCTTCGGCAACTAGCTACAGATGAGCAGCATAACTTCCCCAACGCAGCTAAAATAATTCGGGAAGATTTTTACATGGACGATTTAGTTTCGGGGTCAGATTCTATCGATGAAGGAAAAAGAATTATAGCAGAATTAAATTCGTGTCTAAACAGCGGAGGATTTCTACTTAGAAAATGGTCAGGAAACAATAAGAGATTAATGGAAGGTATAAATTCATCACACCAAAATATTCAAGCAACATCCTTCATTTTTAAAACGGAGGAAACAGCAAAAACTTTAGGTTTAAGATGGGATCCTACAACGGATGAATTTTCCTTTCAAAATAACTCAGCATCAGCAGATACCACAAAGCTTACGAAAAGAAAACTCCTGTCAGAAATATCAAGGCTATTTGATCCCTTAGGTTGGCTAGCACCGCTGACGACTAAATTCAAATTACTGTTTCAAAAGGTTTGGCTGGATGAAATTCAGTGGAGTGATGAAGTCTCGGCAGAAATTAAAAACGAATGGATCAGGTTAACTGAAGACATGGAGTGTATCAGCCAGTTTAAAATACCTCGTTGGTTAAAAAGCAAGCGCGGAGATATTATCCAATTACACGGCTTTTGTGATGCGTCCATAAAAGCATACGCATCTGTTGTATATGCCAGAATATTGACAGGAGATAAGGTTTCAGTGGTACTAGTAGCAGCAAAAACTAGATTAGTACCAAACAGCAAGACAGTTTCGCTACCGAGATTGGAACTTTGCGGAGCGGAGCTTTTAACCAGATTGTTAGAAAAAATAGTCTCTAGCTTAGTAAATATAAATCACGAAATCATCGCTTGGAGTGACTCAAAGGTTACCATTAGCTGGATACAAGGCAATCCAGATCGATGGAAGCCATTCGTAGCAAATAGAGTTAAGAAAATAACTAGCATATTGCCACCTGACGTTTGGCGTTACGTGTCAACAAAGGAAAATCCAGCGGATTCAGCAAGCAGAGGACTATCAGCTACACAATTAAAGGAGCATACATTGTGGTGGCAAGGACCAGCCTGGTTGAACACATGTGAGTTCAAGTCGCAACAGGATCAAACAAAGTTTACGACGGAGGAAGAGATACGGAAACAAGTCCTCATCATTCGAAATAAAAGCTCTGGAAATAGCCTTATCGAAGATTTGTTGAATCGCTATAGTTCCTTCATAAAAATAAATCGCATAGTAGCATGGTTATTGCGTGCAATTGCACCGACAATTAAACAAAGGCCAACATATCTCACGTTACAAGAACTGAAGAAAGCAAAATTAGTTATAATTAAACACATACAGCGCAAGGAATTTGCATCGGATATCGACGATTTATTGCATAACCGACTCAGTTGCGATAGCAAGCTATTAAATCTGAATCCATTTCTAGACGACAGCGGCATTTTAAGAGTCGGAGGACGTCTTAAAAATGCAAATATTAGCACTGACATGAAATATCCCATGATCATCCCTTATAACGGACGACTGACGGAGCTCCTTATCCAGCAAGCACATGAAAATACCTTTCATGGGGGGGCTCGACTAACCTTGTCTTTGTTGAGACAACAATATTGGATAATCAAGGGAAATAGAGCCACCAAGAAACAACTTCGTAATTGCGTGACCTGCAAAAAACAAGAACCCAAACGACTACACCAAATAATGGGACAACTGCCTGATTTTAGGACTAATCCAGCTCCTCCATTTTATCATACTGGAATAGACTACACAGGATCTATTAAAGTAAAATCAAACAAAGGCAGAGGAATCAAAACCTCTAAAGGATACGTTGCCCTGTTTGTTTGCATGGTTACGAAAGCAGTACACATAGAGTTAGTTTCCGACCTCAGCAGTTTATCGTTCTTAGCTGCTTTACGTCGCTTCTCGGCTCGACGAGGAACTCCAAAGCATATATATTCTGATAATGGAACTAACTTTGTGGGAGCCAATAAGATACTTCAAGAAGAGTAACAACATTTTGAGAACATTTTTAGCGAGAGCTTTTATAAAGAAATAGCAGAACTAAACATAGAATGGCATTGGAATTGTCCATCTTGGCCGAGTGCTGGAGGGATCTGGGAGCGATCAATCAGAAGTCTTAAGCAACATATGAAAAGAGTAATTGGAGATCAAGCCTTAACATTCGAAGAATATTCTACTATTCTGTCTCAAATTGAAGCGAGCCTTAACTCAAGACCACTGTGTTCAATGTCAGAAGACATAGAGGACATTGATTTTCTTACACCAGCACATTTTTTAACTAGCCGTGCGGGTCTTACTGTCATAGAAACAGCACAAGATGCGAGGACAAGATGGTATTTGGTGAACAAAACGTTCCAAGATATATGGAAACGATGGAAAACCGAATATCTTAGCCAACTATCGATGCGTAGCAAGTGGTTCAGGGAACAAAAGAATATAGAGATAGGAAACATGGTTACTATTCATGATGACAACATGCCTGCCGGAAAATGGCCAGTTGGTCGGGTGGTAGAGGTCCACCCAGGAAAGGATGGACTCGTCAGGAAGGTAACTTTAAAAACTAAAAATGGTTATATGAAGCGTCCACGTTACTAAACTATCGATTTTGCCAATATCGGACAAGATTACAGACAAACAAGGAAAAATCGAAGCTACAGAACAGCAAAGCCAAGAAAGAAAGATAGAAATAAGGAAACGGACTAACAGTTGTCCTAAGATCTATAGCATTGCACTATCATTATTATTTTTTATGAACCTTCTTATACCTTCTGAAGCGTCTTATAAACTAACAGCGTTCGACAACAATCAAACTATTTATTTCGACTCTCTAGGACAAATGCATCTCATTCGTGATGAGTGGAAAATTGTCACTTATTATAACATGTCTCCCTACTGGCAAGGAGACACAGCGATTACAAAGTATATGGAATATCTCGAACAAACATGCGGAAAGATTCAAGCACAGAGCCATTGTCGAATCATCATTTTGCAAGTACAGCATGAGTATAATGAATTAAAATTTTACAATCAGCTATTGCTTAATCAGCATTTTGGAGCGCACTTGCGAACCCGACGCGGGTTGATTAACGCTGTCGGTTCTATTGCAAGTTCATTGTTCGGAGTACTCGACCAGGAATTCGCAGAAAAGTACAAGAACGACATTGACCTCGTGCGTAGTAATATAAACCATCTTAGTCAGCTTTATAAGAATCAGACATCGGTCATTGAAGCGGAATATAATATCTTAAAGAGAACAGAGGATACAATTTCAAAACAACATAAAATTATCAATAAGCACTTGAATTATTTAGACAGCGAAACCAACACATTACAGAAGGAAATCGACGTAATATCTACCTTCACCTTGACAGCATTAGCAACCATCAATATGATCCAAAACTTAAAACGAATTCAAGATGCCTTTCTTGACACAATGACTGAAGTATATCACGGTCAAATCAACTTGCATCTGTTGACACCACAACAGCTTCGTAGGGAGTTACAAATTGTGTCTGGCCAAATATCCAAAGAGCTAGCAATACCTGTAGACGACATCCAATTCAACCTGTATAAGATCTATAAATTATTGAAAGTCAAAGCCAGGATGATGGAGGAATATTTCATATTTGAAATTACTTTACCCTTAATCAGCAGAGACACATTCCAGCTTTATAATTTGATTCCAGTTCCAGTTCAAATCAATAAAAGTATGATCATCATTGAACCAATAGCAGAATATGTTGCGATCAACTTAAGAAGAGATGCTTATTTGACAGCAAGCATTAAAGATCTTCAAAACTGTGAATATCAAGCAGAAACTTACCTTTGCCATTTGCAGGGACCTATTAGGAGCTTAGGTCCTGATGAAAAATTCTGTAAAAGGGAGAAGCTAGCCATTTGCCGAATGAAAAAATCTAACTGTGAAAACAAGTGGATTCCACTACACGACTTTTCTACCTATTTATTCTTCTGTTGTGACTCATACTCTTTGCGAATCATATGTGAAGACGGCCTACAAGTTCACCGAGTCAACAAGGCCGGACGCATTCAGTTTACTCAGCAGTGTATTGCAAAGGGTCATGACGTGACGCTTTACGCTTATCAACAATTCGAAAATACGCTCAAACTTAAGCCAGCCGTTCTCGACACTGAATTGACTCCGATAAATCACTTTATTAACAACCTCACGCTGCCTATCCAACATTTTAACGACTTTGAAACTGACGACGAAAGCATGATGATAAATAGCTCCCTAAAACATCTCCATGAACAAATTAAGTCGTTGAAAGAATCAGCTCAGCCGCCGGACCTCCTGACGACACATGATATACACCAATACACGGTGTTTTATGGACTACTAGCAGCAGCCATCGCAGGGACCACGATCTGGTTACTGAGGAGAAGGTGCCAGCGTGCCGGATGTTTGCCCCGCCCGGGGCGGACCGAGAGCGTACCAGCAAGTGTGAGTGTGTGTATAAATCAATCCGAGCCAAAAATGAGCTCAAGTGTCAGTGCGCGAAACCTGCCTCCATCCGAGGAGTCGAGTGTAAGTGATAGTGCACGCGTATCTCACTTTTCAAAACGGTGGTCTAGCTTACGTTCGAAAAAGCGAGACATATCAACCTCACCTATTGCCAAAAGACGATCTGTAAATTTCATTGACGACTCAACTGTTTGAGTCATTAGCTATATTTTGTTATTGTTTTGTCACCTTGTAAATCATCATCCAACACTGTTCTAACCTTCCTTAGAATATAAGCCATCAATCATTATTAAGCATTTAACGTTTATCTTTGTATAAGTTCATCTCATTTCTTCCCCTCGGGAGCATGTTCGATACATTATCCACGATCGAACACGTTTTGCTGATCTAGCAACCCAAACACGACACGCTAAGTGCAGCGTGGCTTCAGTACATATTCGGACAGCAAACCGGGTGCGGTCGTACTCATTAGCATTTCATTTAGCGTAATTTTATCGATTTTTGCAATAAATCTTTGAAGTTATTTAAGTATTTAATTTATCAGCATAACAAGTCTATATCACTTCGGTCGCGACTCCTACACAACACTTAGATAGAAACATTCAGGTTGACGTTATCTATTACGACTTCAAAAAGGCGTTAGACAGGGTTGATAATGATGTTTTGCTATGTAAATGAAGGAATGGGTTTTTCTTCTAACCTTCTTGAATTCTTTGCCAGTTACTTGCGTGATCGCCAACAGTACTTGAAGCATGGATGTTTTGTCTCACCTTCATATCATACTCGTTCTGGCGTCAGTCAAGGTTCAATCTTGGGGCCGTTGCTGTTTGGCCTAATGGTGAATGACTTGGAAGCATCTCTTAAATATGCTAGGTGTTTGCTTTATGCGGATGACCTCAAATTGGTGTACGGTGTTCAGAATATAGCGGACACAAATTCATTGCAGGGTGACATTGATTCCGTACTTAACTGGAGCATTAAAAATCACCTTAATTTTAACACGGCCAAGTGCAATGTGATGTCTTTTACTAGAGCTCACAAGCCCATTCATGTGGACTACTATTTGGCAGGAGAAAGGATCGAACGTGTCTACTCAGTAAAAGATTTAGGGGTATGGTTCGATCCTCGATTAACTTTTCATGATCACATGAGAGCGTTACGTTTTATGTTACTAGCGACTCTTATAGTAGGTTAGGATTTGCAATTCGCAATATGCGCGAAGTTGATAATATAACAGCTATCAAATTGGTGTACATGACCCTGGTTAGAAGCAAGCTAGAATCTGCATCTCTGGTATGGAGTCCGCATAAGTAACCATGTTCTGATGCTTGAAAAGGTGCAAAAGGCGTTTTTGAGGTTTTTGTATAGAAAACGGTTTGGCTATTACACTTTTCTGTACCCACTAAGTTTCTGTTAGGCATGTTACGGTTTAACTCTCTTGAGGTAAGGCGTAATTACTCCTTAATGACTATGAGTTGTAAGACGCTGCGAGGTGAATCTGACTGTCCAGAGATTGTAGGTCAGGTGGTGCGGTTATCAGTACCAAGGCTGCTCACACACCAACTTCTACCTCGTCAACATCCCTTATTGGCTGTACCAGAAACACGTACAGTAGCCCATGCAAATTCTCCGCTGGTCCGAGTACTCACCATGCTCAATTCTCTCCTGATGTCAGCACCAGAGTGTGATTTATTTGCAATGAGATGGATAGATGTGTGTCGTGAATGTTTAAGATTTTGTGAGAGGATGGATGATACGTAGCTGATTATAATGTTAATGTTTGTGTCAAATTACAATAATTACTCTAATTACCAAATTTGTTATTCAAATGTATAGTTATTTTTTTTTGTTTTTGTTAATTTTGTTTCTGAATTGTATTAATTTTTATTTCTTGTATTTCATACTGCCTAATTAGTTTGTTTTTAATTACCTAAATAATAGCATTTATATAATATATAAGTTTAACAGTATAACTTAATGGCGTAAGCTGTGGTGTTGTATATGTACATTTGCTAAATAAATAAATAAATAAATAAATAAATCTCGCACCCACCGCCTCAAACACCATGTACCGACTCTTCTTAACATTGTATATCAAACCGTGGCGTAACCCGTTAGGTTCTCAAGGAATACAAAAAAACAATTAATTTGGATTAGATATGAGCGCCGGTACTGGATAGTCGGCGGCGGCGGCGCAGTCGGCGGCGCGACCATGGCAGTGAATCTAGTGCGAGGGAAGGAATGAAATGCCACTGTTTTCTGTTATTTATTGCTTTTAATTATTTGAAAGTGAATTAAACATATTCTTGAGACAAGAAACAAAGAGATCAACATTTTTTTTAGATAGCTATTTAAACTTTTATGACGAAATAATTAACTATCCTAATAACATTTGCAAGTACAAATAATCAACAATACCAACAAATTTAAATAATAATAAAACAATACAGAGGTAGATAACCTAAGAAGCTAAGCAAGCTAAACTATTGATAAAGCTTTTTTGGCAATTGAGTCCAGGTACACTACAGTAGCTGTAGGTACACATAATTACAACTTAATCGCAGAGCCCACACTTACAATATGTAGCAAAATAATAAGAAAAACGAAACAAAAAGTTTAACGAAAATTTTTTATGCATCGAGTAATCCAACAAGCAAACTAAATATCAGCTTTGCACTGGGTGTAACTGTCATCAATGAATATAATACGATTTACTCTCAAAGGATTTAGTCGGGATCTTTTAGCCGTTATTAATTGTCCAGCGACGGAAAATACGCGCGGGCGTAGCGAACAGCGGGAGCGAACTGAGTTTTGCCAGCCGGAGCCGGCCGGCGCGCCGTCGGCGGCGGGGGAGTAACGCGTTGCGGCGGCGGAGCGCCGGCACGGCGCTCATATCTAATTTGCATTGTTGGATACCTACTAGATTTAACGACTTGGCTGTAGCCACGTAGACAGTACGCAAAATAATAATCATTAGGTACGGAATGACAAACTTAGCTACGGCTAAGAAATATTTTTCCGAAACATGTGGTTTCGAATTTTATTGTTTGTTGCCGTTGTTAGCTGTAAGTGTCATTTGATTTATCTCTTGTTTACTTAGTGCTTAAGAGTGCCTGTTTGTTTGGCTATGGAAGTCAAAGATTTAGGAGGTCGTTTCTGCTCGGATTATGCGGGATCTTGGCACCGACTTCTAGCCTATCAGTGGGTGGGTAACCTATCAGTACTAATAATAGTTATTATTTTATTTTTTTGGTCTGGTTCTAGTTGGACGGCGAGCCACCCATGCTCGCCGTCCGCAGGCCCGCAGTTACGGTGGCCGGAGATCGTCTCGCGATCCCGACGCTCACAGTGTCCTTCGCGACGGCTGGATTGTGAGAAGGCAGCGCTTCGCCGCCTCATGTGCCCCGCCTCCTCTTAGCTAGCATGACTGCTTCACAAAAGGAGGAGACTGCATCCCAATCCCTCTCACTGCGCATCATGACCCGCACTAGGGCCGAACGCGAGAGGTCGCCGTCGCCGACCACGTCCCTGCGTAGCCACAAAGCTCCCATGTCCGGTGAGGACCTGCGTCAGGTGGTAAGTGAGGACGCCGTAGCGTCTCTCAAGCCACTCTTTAAAGAGGGGATTTATCGCTGCAATGGCAGCGAGCCAAAGCTGTCGACGCTACTGTTTAATCGTCAGGTGCTGGATGGCGACAACGTAGTACTAAAGGTGGCTTCTATATTCTGTGCACCTATAGGTGGGCTCTGCGAGGTGACTGACCACGAGTTTGAGGATGTGGGAGAATGTGCCCGTACATATCCTCGTGCACGCTAGTCAGATGTCCCCATCGGGTGGTTTTTAGTCAGTAGATATCTATTAGTTCCTTTTTTTCCCTGGTGAGGTTTCATGAAAATTTCCCAGTTTTGGTTAAAAAAAAGAGAGATTAACATCGTTCAGAAACAGAGAAAATTTTAAGTTGCACGTAGTCAAAGCTACCCACATTTGTAACTTCGACTACAGGTAGTTTTGAATAAATATACTTATATATATTTTCTCATTAATTTAGTAGGTAATGCAGATGAAGAGTACGACTTCCTACAAGGTGAACCTACTACGATAGAAAAATATCCTTTTGCAGTACAGGTCAGTAAAATCGAAATCGAAATCTTTGAAAGTGCAAAGTAAAGTAAGAGGACAAGTAAAAAGGATATATGTATACTGTATCTGACGAAGGATGAAAGACAGGTATATAAAAATATATATAAAAATGTGACCAGACCGAAGTCTACGAGCTATTATAATATATTTTCGACAGTTGACACGCACACGGATACAAAAAAAAGTTACAGATATACTCAGATTACTTATATATAATACAAAACAATAATAGTAAACTTAAAAGAGTAAAGACAACAAAGAAACAACAAACTATAACAAAGAAGTGGTAATACACTTTAATCAGAACTACCCCACAACTTCCCCCTAGCGACCCATTAGGGCATATATTGACCGAATTAAGGATTGATTTATAGATTGATTGATTAGTGTGTGGCGGGATGAGCTCCGGCGCGATCTCATCGCGGAATGGCAACAGAGGTCTGGGTTCGACTGGCTGGAACGACTGTCGCAACCGAGGTCTGGGCTCGCTGCCATCGCAGCGGTAAGTCCCCTCTTTGGGGAGTGGCTTGAGAGATGCTACAGCGTCCTCACCTACCGACTGACGCAGGTCCTCACCGGATATGGGAGCTTCAGGAGGTACCTGTGTCTGATAGGGCGGGAGGAAACACTCGGATGTCATCACTGCGAGAACCGCCCTGAGGACACGGTGGAACACACAGTGGGAGAATGCCCTGCGTGTGCTGAGCACCGCCGTGCCCTCAGAGACGTGATCGGCGACGGCGACATCTCGTGCCCGGCACTAGTGTGGGTCATGATGCCCAGTGAGGGGGACTGGGATGCCGTCTCCTCCTTTTGCGAACTAGTTATGCTAGCTAAGAAGGAGGCGGGGCGCATGAGGCAGCGAAGCGCTGCCTCCTCACAACCCAGCCGTCGCGAAGGCCACTCCGGGCGTCGGGGATCGCGAGACAATCTCCAGCCACCACCGTAAGCGCGGGCCTGCGGACGGCGAGCATGGGTGGCTCGCCGCCCGACCAGTACCAGACCCAAGCGTACGGCGCGTCACGTTCCGCGCGCGCCTATAAGTATAAGAGCCATCAGATCACCACGGATGGGGCCCAATAGGGCTGATGCCGATACGGAGTCGCGGTGAACCTAACGGGTTACCGGGTTCCGGCTCGAAGTGCAGGAGTAGGAGCGGGGTGGTTTTTAGTCAGTAAGAGTCTGACACTCTTTCCCTCCGGGAAACAGTCATTCGATGATTTTGCCCCCCTTAAAAAAACCTAATGTGTAAACTGCCCAAAGGTGCTCTTATTTTATTATTATTATTACCGAAATTAAGTTTTTTCGGCATTTCAAGTGTGGGAGAGCCATGCTTCAGCACGAATGGGCCGGTTCGACCGGAGTGGTATCACGGCCTCACAGAAAACCGACGTGAAGCAACGCTTGCGTTGTGTTTCGTCGTGTGAGTGAGGTTACCGGAGGCCCAATTACCCTCCCCTTCCCCAATCTCCCCAATTCCTGAATCCCCATCGATCCTTAAACTTCTAATCCCCAAAAAGCCGGTAACGCACTTGTAACGCCTCTGGTGTTCCAGGCGTCCATGGGCGACGCCGATTGCTTACCGTCAGGTGATCCGTCTGCTCGTTTACCGGCCTATGCCATGAAAAAAAAAACATAATTATAAAAATACCGGTTATTTAAGGAAATCACAAGGCCCAGGGCCTGAGCCAGGTGAATTTCATTTCATTTTGGGGATTTGGTTCGATATTTGAATCTTCCTGTAAAAATTTGCGGACTATTCTACACATATTTAATATGGTAGCTTTTTGCATGGTCATAAACATGTGTTAGTAGTAGGCAATACTATTTGTTGCAGGTAATGGTGTAGGTGTTTAGTTATTATGCCAGTGCTGGGGAGTACCAGAGGCACAATGTATACCCAGTTCTTCTTTCAAATCTGTGTATTTATGTATCTTTTCAGTTTTATCTTTTGCAGGTTGTGTGTGTTTGGAATTGTTATGTCTATAATATATACGTGTTTGTTCTGTTTATCAATCATTGCAATATCTGGTCTATTGTTGTGTATAGTTTTGTCAGTTAGTATTGCTCAGTCGTAATATATCTTGTGGTTCTGATTCTCCAGCACCGGTTTAGGTACATATTGGTAATACGGTACAATTTTTGGCGGTAAAAGATTATAGTATGCCACCCACTATTCTAAAGCATCTCAAGAATTCGTTCGTTTCTCCTTTATCCCACTTATTTCATTTATCACTTAAGACTGGGTTTTATCCCCTCCAATGGAAAGTGTCGCGCGTGACGCCTATACCTAAAACGTCGAATAGGACGGCTGTAGAGGAATTCCGTCCTATTGCCGTCTTATCGTCACCTGCTAAAGTATTTGAAAATGTTCTCCATAAACTTATATATGAACAAGTCGAAAAACATCTTAACAACGCTCAACATGGTTTTAGATGTAAGAGATCCGTTGAATCTAACTTGTTGACTTTGACGGAATATATTTCATCACAGCTAGATAGACGTCATCAGGTTGATGTTCTATATTTCGACTTCCGAAAGGCATTTGACCGCGTCAACAATGATATCTTGCTCGCGAAACTTTATGCCATAGGTATTTGCCCTAACCTATTACGCTTACTGGCTGACTACCTTCGTGACCGTCAGCAGTATGTGAAATTAGGAATTTACGAGTCCAGCACTTACCACACTCGATCCGGCGTAAGTCAAGGCTCAATCCTTGGCCCCTTACTATTCCTTCTCATGATCAACGATCTCCCAGATGTTCCCCAACACGCAAAATGTCTTCTGTATGCTGATGATCTAAAACTCTACACTTGTGTCAACAGCATATCGGATTGTGAGGCTGTTCAGAGGGACATAGACCTGGTTTATGATTGGGGAGTTGCAAATAAAATGGATTTTAATCCTTCTAAGTGTTACGTCATGACTTTTGGTCGGGGACGGCACCCTATCACCTTTGATTATAAAATAAATGGTTCACCTATAACCAGATCATCAAGTATGAGGGACCTGGGTGTCGTCTTCGATCAGAAGTTGACATTTCACGATCATATCGCCACGGTTGCTAAGGAATCATTCAAAAGACTTGGATTCGTCTTAAGAAATTCAAAAGATTTCAAGAATGCACACGTGATAAGACTCTTATATAAAACTCTTGTCAGGAGCAAGCTAGAGGCCAGCTCCTGCATTTGGAGTCCATACGAGGCATCTTATTCACTCCTACTTGAAAAAGTTCAAAAGAAATTCTTGAGGTTCCTCTACAAATTTTCTCTGGGTTACTATCCGTACATGTATCCAACAAAGTACCTTGCAGAATGTTTAGGATTTAATATGTTGGATACTAGAAGGGCATACAATCAACTTCACATCACACTCAAAATCTGCAGAGGGATCATAGATGCTCCTGATCTCCACAGTGAGCTGATTCGATTGTATGCCCCAAATAACTACATACGCGCCCGGAGGCACCGTCTACTATCCGTGCCTCCAAGTCGTACCGTGGCCCGGGCATCGTCCCCCATTCCTCGCATCCTGTCCGCGCTCAATAGCCTCGTGGAAGCCTACCCTGACTGTGACCTATTCATGGACGAGTTTAAAGCTATTAAAAAGGTTTGTCTCAGTTTTTGTGAAAGTCTCTCAAGTCTGTGTTGAAGTGTATAATTAAATGTTAATGTAATTGGTGTAAAGCCGTGTTAACATAATTAAATAAATAAATAAATAAAATAAATAAATAAATATTTTATAGCTAATTTCTGATGGATAATGCGGGTAGCTTGATTGTGTCTGTGGGTGTAATCAGTTTAAGCTGTCAAACACCAAGCGGTCACCGGAGGCCCTTTTGGCATTAGCACGCGCAAATTAATATTATTATTTTGTTTATTAGAAATTGCTTTTTTTTATTGTCTATTCAAAATTCTGCTATTATCGTATTATTATTTTGTTATATTGTGATGCTTTCTGTTCTGATCTCTATTCTTGTAAGTTTATTATTAGTATTTTGTTTACTTATATTATGTATTTTTATTTTTTTATATTCATTGTTTTCTGTGCGTGTAATTGCCAAATAAATGTTTTTTCTTTCTTTCATTCTTTCTTTTCTTTCACCGGTGACCGCAACCTATTGTTCTATAATTGTGTCTATAATGACGGTACTCGACGAGTTAAGCTAGGTTGGGGCATGCACTTGTGATGTGCTGGATAGTTTCATCTGCATGGTAACATTTCCTGCATTTATCATTTTGTACTGTAAGGTCCTTAAGAATATGTTTTTTGTAATTTTTAGTGTTTATGACCTGGTCTTGAATGGCAATCATGAAGCCTTCGGTCTCTGGGAATAAGAAACCTAATTTTAACCATCTGATTGAGGCGTCTACATGTGGCTTAGACGTCTACATGTGACTGTTCCAGATCATGTAGATGCCTTCCGTGCAGTTCTTTGGCCATCTATTTAGCTTGTCAGTGTTATGGTTTTGTGGGGTTTTATAATTAATGTTCCTGTTGGATAAGTTTAATGGAGTACAGTTTTTATCGAGATCAATTATGGTTGAATGGATGTAGCTAGTTGTAATTTTAGTATAGAAGAATTTACGGAGATTTTGAATTTGTCCTTCCCATAATACATTCTTATTATTATTCACATATATTTATTTAAAATTCTCTACAAATTAAATGTTTAAATACTACTTATAAAATAGAAAATAATATTTAAAAACATAAAAAATAGGAGCCGACCAGTAGCGGGAGCATAGTCCAAGCTACCGGTGGTTAGGGCTCCAGAGACAGAAACCTGTTCACGATACGTGCCGTTTCTAGGAGAACTGCCTTCTGTATCAGGCCCTTGATTCATCCACCTAACGCCAGCCTCCTAAGATGAATGCCGAGGCTATTAGGGATTAACCCATTGGCCGACACGACTATCGGCACAATGATAGCCGAATCCACATTCCACATGTCGACAATCTCGTGAGCTAAGTCTAGATATTTTATTTGTTTCATTTTTCTCAGCTTTCACGAGGTTCTCGTCATGGGGAATGGTGAAATCGAGTATCATCGTGCGGCGTACTTGTCAGTCTATCACTACTATTTTGGGTTTATTGGCTACAATAGTCCTGTCAGTAATGATAGACCGGTCCCAGTACAATGTGATATGATCATTTTTCAGAACTGGGTCGGGCACATACTTGTAGTACGGTACCTCAGACATAACAAGTCGATAGTGCAAAACAAGTTGCTGATGGATAATCTTGGCTACTTGATTATGCCTATGCAAATATTCACTATTAGCCGAACGACCACAACCAGAAATAATATGTCTAATTGATTCACCAGGACTATGACATGCCCGTCATATGTCAACCGTCCCATCCTTAATTATATATTTCCGGTAGTTATTCATAATTATTACCTCTATAATGTCTTCGTGCACACACTGTCATAAATTGAATGTGATTTCAGATTTTAAATTATCAGTTTGGAGGTAGATACGTCTTTAGGTGTGCAGGGACACTCGTGACCAAGCGATACGTATTGTCTGCAGCAAGATGCTTCGTTTCTTCGTAAGTAGAGATTTATTTTGAGATTACAATTTTGAAATGAAACCTTAGCAATATTTGAGTCTATTAATTACTTCGCCCGCTAATCTTTACTTTGTCTTTTAATTTCTTTAACGTCGGTTAAATAAAAAAGAAAAGAGCTTCCCAGAATCGATTTTGGTGAGGCGTTCTGAGTACTTGATACACTGACGCTAAAGTCTCACGAAGCGATTGATTTATTTCGTTGCGGGTTTCATGTCCCTGAGACGCGCCGGACTTCAGTGCTCCGGTGTTTTCATGGTTGTATCTACTGTAGATTCTGGCTTACAGGAGTTGAAGCGGTTTTGGGAGGTTGTGGCGGGCTTGTCCCAACAAAAGGTGCGGACCCGCAACCGCAGCGGGCGCGAGAGCAGCTAGGCTGTTCTGAGTGCCAAGCACGAATAACTATCGCATTCGTAACGTAATAGTACCAGTGAACCAACGCTAGCACTCTGTAACTTTCAATTTAAACATTCGAAGTGAGCTTGATCACATTCTCGCCCGTCATTCCTCGAGATTATTCTCACTACCAATGAAATGGCGGACCGCGATCGAGTTCACATCTACCTTTCGAATTGAGACTTACAGAATAGCTTAGCAGGTTTTAGAATTTTAACCGACTTTGTTGCTTTTTTTCATTACAGATCGGATTGTGCATTTACAACAACAACACCAACAACAACTACTACCACACCAACAACAACAACTAAGCCTACTACCACCACAACAACAACTAATCCTACTACCACAAAAAAAACTAATCCTACTACCACAAAAAAAACTAATCCTACTACCACAAAAAAAACTAATCCTACTACCACAAAAAAAACTAATATTACTACAACCGTACCGCCTAAGAAACCTTTACGCAAAAGGTTAGTAAAATGCAACTTATCAATAAATCAATTATTTAGTCAATGACTTAATCAAATCAGATGGATCAGATGAAATCAGTCAGAAAATCCACAAATCAATCAGTCAATCCCTAAAAACAATAAACCAATCACTCAATTATTCAATCAATCAATCAATTTTTATAAAAAAGTTAATCAGTTCTGTGCTGTCGGAAATTTAACTTTCTAGCTAGACTAATAATAAAGAAATAAATTATTTTTAACCGAGTTCCTAAAAAGGAAGAGGTTCTCAGTATTTTTTTGTACAATTCTATTAAAACGTTTGTGGGGGGCGGATTATGACGATTCATTTTATTTTGTAAAGGTTATAAGGATCTGATGATGAACTATCTGTCCTATAGTTATTTATGTATATTTATTTTGTTACTTTCTTCTTTTTCTTACATTTATTTTGACAAAATAACGTGTATTAAGTAATTGTATTATTTTCCTGGTCATCATATCATAGTTTTCGTTGCTTCCGTCCGTGCGTCACTGCAAGGGTGCCAACTGAAAACTAGTTCAAGAGAGCTTGCGCTTTCGCTAAATCTGTCCCAACTAGCCCAGGGTCCAAGGTGTAACGTTGATACGCATACTGTAAATCGCTTAAACCTTCTGCTGACAACTAATCCAGACCTCTATTCGGTGTCAGTGTCATCCAATTTTCGGTAGCTTTGACCACTGTCTGGTGCAATCTATATCCGGACACAGGGTACGTATGGATACAGATAGGGATAACGATAAAAGATTCAGTCAGTTATATAAATATCTGAACTCCTTCTATCTACAATGATAGATTGTTAGGATATTAGATGTGCTGAGGCATATAATATACAGGGTGGCCCAAGTAGTCACTACTTGTATTATTGTGACCTTTGCATGTAACTGCAACAATACGTCCGAGTCTCGCAGTTGCTTTGAATCCTGGGTAACTCAAGGAGTGCGGGTGTGTAAAAATGGACCTGCGCAACTCCTTTCGTCCGAAAGGTCTTGGTGATACATACTTTTTGCAGGCGCTAAGATTGTGTCTCCGGATAACAGGTGCTTCAGTTCTGGGTCGCCATGTTGAACACCGGCGATCCTCCTAGGTGGCACAAGTTGACTAATCTCCTCAACGCACGAGAGTGTATCTGTCACTACCTTATTTTCCCGTAGACATGCCTGTCTGTCTAACTGATTGGTACGCCGGAGAAACTACTTTCTCTATGAGAGTTGAAAGTAAATACATTAAAGGCGTATGATTAGTGTAATTGATGAAATTATAGGCTTAGTAGTGCGCGATCGTAAAGAGATTACTTGACCTGTGTCGGACTCAAGTTACGGAAAACGAATGCCAAAGGCTCCCATGCCCCTTGGTACAGTTGTTGCAGGACTGCTGCGATTACTGTGTCAGACGCATCTATAACCATCGCCCTCTGAACGCTGCAATCCGAATGAGCCGGTAACGCCGTTGTGCAAAGGCTATTTTCGCACTGTTCGAATGCCATACGTTATGTAAGGAAAGTGTATGTAATAGTCGTAGCAATTGGCGTTCCATAGTTTCTGCCTACTCCAATTTGAGACAAGCGTGAGGTTATGTACGAATGCCCTTCAACTAATCAGTAAGAATAGCATTGAGGAGGGATTGCAAGGTAGCTACTCCAGAAATAAACCTATGGTGAAAGTTAAGCAGCAAGAAATCTCCGTAGCTATCTCGCGGTGGTTTTGGGTGCGGGAATATTCTGGATCGCGTCAATTTTGAAAAGCAGCGGCTATGTACCCTTGGTTGAAATATGGTAACCCAAGAGATTGAACTCCGACACTCGAAAGACACACTTGTTACTGTCAATAACCATATACATGTATATATATGTATATGTAGAAGGTTAATTGATGATATAAAATAAGCGTGTGCGTTACCCAGGCTAGATGTTGTCGGAATTGGTCATTTGAATATTATAGATAATTAATTGTGCGGCTTCTGTAATTGTTGCGCACATTTTGAAATTTGTTGCGCTTATAGTTTTTTAATTATTTTTATTTTTAGTTTTTTAGTTTACTTCATCTAGACAACTAATTTTATAGCTAGTAATTGTTTAAATATTCCCATTAGAAAGAAAAGGGTCTGGCTGGGGTAACGTTACCCCAGCAGGAAATGTTTGTGTGAAATGACTGCACGGTTGGTGCGGTGGCTGGGCAACCGGCTGCCGTGCAACGTGTCGCGGGTTCGATTCCCGCACGGAACAACTCTTTGTGTGATCCACAAATTGTTGTTTCGGGTCTGGGTGTTATGTGTATGTGAACTTGTATGTTTGTAAACGCACCCACGACACAGGAGATAGTCCTAGTGTGGGGCAACGTTTTAAAAAAAAAAATTAAAAAACTATAAGCGCAACAAATTAAAAATGTGCGCAGCAATTACAGAAGCCTCACAACTAATTATCTATCAGATTCAAATGAACATTTTCGACAACATCTGGCCTGGGTAACGCACACAAAATAAGGCGCAACTTCATATTGCGGTCAGCACAACTAATATAATAATGTGTATTTAAAGGAGCGGATTATACATAGATCCCGCAGAGTACAGAGTTCGTGTCGGCTCAACCCGCATAAAAGATTCAGGTTAGTTTTTTATGGTATAAGGCAGCAAATGAACACACGGGTCACCGATCACCATGATGGTAAGCAATCAGCGCCGCCCATGGAGACTGGTAACGCTGTCCGCAAGTGGTTACAAGTGGCAAGGCCGGCGATTTGGGGAGCAGGAATGAGGACGGGGTGTGTTATGTTAGTGGATTATCAAATTATAGTCGGATTTATTTTACTTGGATTTATTACAATAATGTGCAGGGCGCACGACGTGTACACACACCAGACTATGACAGGTAGACAGCGGGGTTAATGAATAGTGTTCTACCTTATATAACACTAACACACTATAGTGAGGGGGACACTACTTACTGAATAGTGATGTTAACACAGACTAATACATACATGTAAAAGGGGGTTTGGCCTGTGTTAACCGAAACACAACGGAAGCATTGAGAATTATACTCGCACTTAGTTGGAAAATGCGTTTTTAACCAGACTTGAGTTACGAGACTGTCAAACATTATTAATCGTTGTTTTATCAAAGGTGGAATACGTCAGGAAGTATCGGCAATAATAGTCCACGAGAACTACAGCAGATATGACAATGACATAGCATTAGTACGGACCAGGAATCCTATCCGCTTGGGTCTCACCATCGCAATTATCAATATACCGCAGCAAGAAGTGATGATGCCCGACAACGCTACTGTCACAGTTATTGGTTGGGGTAGTATGGTACGGTACAACTGACCAATGTGTAGCTGCTTGCGAACATCTCGGAAATATCACACCTGAGAACATCTCTTCTTGAATATATAATTATATACGCCGCGACCGCAGACGAGCGGTTTGCGAACTTCTCGCGAGCGGTTCACAAGCAGGTACTATTGAGAATAGTGCAATCAATAAACTGATCAATTAAATATTATTATTATGAATGTAGATTACGTTAAAGTGCGGTATCCATGAAGATTAGTTAGCACACATTCGTATAACTTTCAAAACGAACATTTTGAAAGTTTCTTCATTAAAATTAAGCCGACTCATATCAATGATTAGATATTAGGCACAAAAATTGGCTTTATTTTATTTTTTACTAGGAAATGGAGCATAAAATTACGAAATAAAAAATAAAAATATCGACATACTTAATTCTTCGTAAATACTCACGCGTTGGTGGGTAAGGCACACTAAAGGCCACCGCACACCTAACAAGCACAGCCGCCAGCGCGCCTGCCGCGAGGTGAAAGCGCGCGGCCAGCGCCGAAGCGTCGTTTCGCTGGCTGGCGCCTAGCGGGCGGCTCGCTGTCGGCCGCTCTTACTCCTCGCTGTCGGCTCGGTGCCGTGTCGGTGAACTACCGGCGCGCCGTAAGAATGCGGCGCCTAAACTACAACTCGAGAGGACGCGCGCTGACCACCTGCCTTCGGCTTTTTGTATTGACGTTATGAAATATATCATACGACATGCGATTTAAGTTTATTTTAAAATGACAAGCTACTTGCTTGGTCGGAACCGTGCCGGAGGCGTGTTTGTTAGATGTGCGTTGATCTTAATTCTGAACTCAACGGTTGTAGGTACGTTGAAGGCGCCAGAGAACCGCCGCCACTTCCTCCTTTTTGGAGAATCTCTTTAACGCAGCGCTGCGCACACTGCTTGTGTTCATGTACAGTTCCAAATTATAAATCATATCTTTTTTTCTTATTGTAATCTCTACAGGGGAAAAAATATAAACAAGGTGAGCTGCACAAGGTGTCCATTAAGAAGATCAACTGGCAGCGATGTAAGAACATATACTCGAAGAATTCTACTAATATTACAATCACCGACAATATGATCTGCTGCGATGGAGATATAGGACATAGTAAGTTTAGTTTTACTTTTTCTTGAAACTTATGAAAATAATGAGCTTTTGGGCTATGTAGGTAGGAAGAAGAACAATAAACTCGTCAAAACCAAACAGGGCCCGCCCTGTTTTAGGCTTTTATCAATAAGCATTAATGTGTTTCTAGTTTCTAAGAATGGACTTGTTTAGACTAGATTATTAGGCATTGTTTAGACTTACTCTGACTCAAAAATACTTTTTTTTGGATTATCCTCAAAATTGACTTTTTGGGAAAATGTAACAGAATAACGAAAATGAAAAACTCAATCTATTTTTTGTTGTTTTGTGACTACTGTTTAAATATTTTTATGTTTTTTACTGAATAGGACCTTCTTTACTCTATAGGCACTATTTGAGTCTATCTATTATAACTTTTAATGCGATGGGTGATCATTTCGTCCGATAGCTTTTCCCAACAGACAGGAATACATAAACACGGTTAAGCGTGTGCGTGTCGATTGTTTATTTGACTTTAAGTACCTATCTTTTTTAGGCTTCTTTTTAGTTGATCCCATAGATATTTAATAGGTTTGAGACTCTCATTGCAGGCTACAGTACAACTCTAATGTTGGTGCCAGAAAGAGCTTATTTTCTCATAGTTAATTGTTATTTATGGACGAGCATTGCGTTCCATTAACACCAAACTAATACCTACTTGAATGGAATGCCATAAGGTCGGGCTACTTGCTCGATGTAAGTACCAGCTGGTGCGGAACCCTTATTTAGAATTATCAGCTCTCATTAGCTTACTAAGCGAATTTCGCTTAAGACCATAACGTTTAAACCAGAGAAACGGTTGGTTCCATGGGTGCAAGGATCCACAAATCGTTCATTTTTGTTTTTCCATATTAGTATCCGTATGGAAATACTGAAAACCTTGACCTTCCTTCCATCTATAAAGAGTAGAATACTCCAGTATTAGCTTAGTTAAACGAGTGAACAGAACTTCTTAAACAGTGACCAATTGTTTTAGTGTGAGTATAGGCGAATAGTATCTAGTATATAATCATAGGAGAATAGGCGCTGTCGTTTAATGTTTCCGCACAAGCTGACGGGTCATTAGAAGAGAAGCAAACAGGCCGCCAAGGATAGGATGCAAAAAGATCGCATTCCGTTCCAATCTGCTGACTTGTATCGCCACATCCGCCGAGGTCCTCTGGGACTCGGATCTGGTGGGGAGTGTGTGGACACAGATTTCACCAGACAGTGGTCAGAGCTGCCTAGGTGATGCGACTGTCACCGAGTAGCCGTCTGGATCAGTTGTCAGCAGAAGGTCTAAGCAATTGACAGTGTGCGTATCGACTTCGGGCACCTAGTGGTCTCCTGGACCAGCTTTATCGTTTATCGTTTAAAGGGGTCAGGCCAAGCGTTAGCGCAAGCTTACGCATTTCCCTTCCAGCATGGTCGGTGTACTGGTATGGGAACAATCACTCCCGATGATGGGCGTTAAAGTCCCCCAGTAACACCAACTGGGCCAAAGGTTACCCCTGCCGAGACACATCCGCCGCCTCACCAAGGTATTGTGCTAATCTAGTCGTCTCCAAATCTCCGCGTTGCGACCGGTAGACACAGGCATAAAGAATTTTCCTGCACGCGGAACAAAATTGTGCTTCAAGGAAAAACCTAGGTAGTTTAGGTAGGATACGTCAGACGGGCACCCGATCTGAATCTCCGAGAGTAACAAGAGTGTGGGGTTCTCGGTCTCGAGGTGGTAATGGACCGCATTGATATTAGAGTGCAGACCTCGAACATTTGAGAGGTGCACTTTGAGGGAGAGGGAGCGCAGCCGCTGCTAAACCATATTCTTTTTTCTCGACGGTTGCATTGTGGAGTGGAAGGTTGCCGAGAGGATGGCAGTAAAATGGTCTCTCACGCAGGCGACCCCTTGACGCGCACCACAGTTAGCTACACCATTAGGAGGCCAGTCTGGAGACTGCGGGAACGCCCGAGCCCTCCCACGGATATCCATCGGGCCCTCTCCTCCGGTCGCCAACCAGCACGATGGCATACCCATGTCTCGGATCCCGTTACCCTCCGTGACTGGGCACCCGATGCAGCTATACCAGTGCGCAGGCTACACCGGCGGCCGAAGCCTACCGCCGAAGTGTCCCCTGATTAGCACTACCCTGAGGCTACGTGTAGAGATTACCTCTTGAGGGTACATAGGTTTCATCTAGATATTCTAAACTCTTCATACTATCATCAGAACTGATTTCTTTAGGGATAGTACTACCTTGATTGACCACATGTTGAAACTCATCCTGTGATGTACACTGGTTTTCTTTATCTTCAGCTATCAGTTTCACATAGTTCTGTTTTTCCTCTAGTGGTACTATGTTCATCAAACTTCACGTCCTGTGATACCCTTATTGATATTTTGATCATACATCCTGTAGTTATCATGGTCATATCCAACTAACAACATCTTGACACTTTTCTTAGAAAGTTTCTTCCTTTTTTCTTTAGATTAAGGTGTGTGTACGTACACATACCTTTATTATTATACTATTATCTTTATATATATAATTCTTAGATTAGATTTATGTATATAATTCTTGGTTTAGATTTACAAATCAGCCCGGCAGATGGCGCTGCAGTCGATGTTTAGGTTATTTATCCTAAACAGCTGAACTAATTTGAATGAATTTTTGTTTATACATTCAAGTGGATATGCAGGGCAATGTCTGTTGGGTCCGCTAGTATTTTATAAATACTTCACTTTTATGCTTCATAAAATAATCAGTGCGGTAACTAGAAGCTTCATCCTTGCATAAAACTTTATAGCTGATACAGATGGTTCTTCTATAGGGCTACAAACGTCGCTGTGCACTAGTTCACCAGGCTCTGTTGGATCTCGGGTAGATTTCATGAAAGGACGTTTTGCTTGTTTCCCATACTGGCAGGTTCCACAAACAAAATCCTGGTTTCCAGTCAATTTAATACGAATCACACCATTCTTATACATATTTTGAAGTTCCTTGACATTCGATTGTCCTAATCTTTCAAGCTAAACTTTTATATCTGTTTCCACAATATTACAATATTCCTCTTTGATTGTTTTGACATATAATTCATACAATTTGTTTGCTTTTAAATGTGCCATCAAAACTACAACGTTATTTTTCGAAATCATTGCTTCAGTATTATTCTTTATTATTACATATCCTTTTCTTGTAGCAGCAACTTCAGAAAACAGATTTCTACGTAATTCAGGAACATATAAAACATTCTTAAGTTTACATCTTTCCCATGTACCATTAACTTGTTTGTTCATCAGTATTGTTCCTACACCACATACTTTTATATTCTGTATATTACCCAATTTCATAAAATTATTGTAAGGTGACTCGTTCAACTCAAAGAAGTAATCCCGCTTGAAAGTCATATGCATCGAGGCTCCACTATCGAGAATCCATGCCTCTTCATCATGTTCTTCAAGTGTAGCACTGAATGCCAGCATGTTTTTGGGTTACAAGTCATGCTTTTTCTTGGGCATCATGGACTCTTTGGCAAAGTGATCTCTTTTACCACAATTGTAGCATACAAATCTATGACTTGTTGACTTTTGATCATTTTTGTTCGGATTATTAATGTTTCTTCATTTCAACTTTCCTTTTGACGCCACTAGTGCTGTCTCACTGCTACTTATATCGTTAGCAAGGCTGGCTTCTTCATCAAAAAGTGAGATTCTGAATGGTTTGACTACCTTCATTGAGTGACAATCATGCTTGTCTAAGTAAGCGGTATGTTGATGGTAATATACTTAGAATCTTAATAATTACGGCTATGTTACTAAGTTTCTCACCAGTCTCCCATAACTGCTTTGCTAAGCTTTGCACTTTGAACACATGCTGTGCCATAGTGTTTTTCTTATATTTTATTTTTTATGGCATAAGCCGGTAAACGAGCAGACGGATCACCTGATGGTAAGCAATCGGCGTCGCCCATGGACACCTGGAACACCAGAGGCGTTACAAGTGCGTCACCGGCTTTTTGGGGATTAGGAGTTTGAGGTTCGTTGGGGATTCAGGGATTGGGGAGATTGGGGAAGGGGAAGGTAATTGGGCCTCCGGTAACCTCACTTACACGACGAAACACAACGCAAGCTCACTCCGGTCGAGCCGGCCCATTCGTGTCGAAGCATGGCTCTCCCACACTTGAGTGTCACTGGAACTATATGAATACTGATTATATTTTACATGAATCACGATTTTGTACTATTCTGATTTCTATTCATACCTCTATATTGCTTCTAATTTTGACATCACCTGTTTAGCAGTTTCACAGTTTTCTACCAAGGACGATGTTAGAATAAACATTGCCATACCATCATCCTTGTCCCACTGCACTTACGAGCTGTTTTCCAATGGTCTTGTCTTTTCTACATTTAACCCCTTTCCTCGTAATGCACATTTGACTTGAAATTTCCACTGTTTGAAATTTCTTCCATCAAACTTCTCAATTTTCATCGCGTTCGCAACCTCCATCTTGTAGTGTAGATTAGGTTTTCTTTTACCGGTTGTAAACTTGCTCTTAACTTGAAATTTTATTGACATATTTATTTATCGAGTGCCTGGGCCCATAACCTATTGGCAATATTTCAATAAAAGCACGTGTCAGAATTCTTATAAATCATGATATCACGACATTTATATACGGACTCGAATGTATTGGATATCTTTCACGATTCGCTTCACGTGTTTAGGAATAAGGTAGTAAAAATATTTAAGCTGTGTTAGATTGCTTGTAATTATTATTGTTATTTTATTTTTGTTTGCTTTGATTCTTTTTTATCTTTCTTAATATAATTGTACTATATAGAATATATGATCCCGTGAGTGTTGCGTATATCTGTCACTGGTATGCATATCAGACTTTTTAACATTTTGTATTCAACTGTGTTATGGCTAGTGTATAATATGTATACTGTTGATGTGCCCTTAATAAATAAATAAATAAATAAAATAAATATTTTTTAAACGCAACGTCATTATAAAACGAACATAAGCAAAGAGGAAAAGAATAGCGCCTCTATCAGCAGACAACGAAAACTTCTTACAAACATAAACAACCTGACAACTTTATAAACTTATTTTCAATATAAGTTTGCTTAAATAGTTTTGTTTAGGACTTGGCCACCGACTTCTTTACTTTAAAGTAGTTTGATTTTTATTCTCAAAATTATGTTTGACTAGTTTCTGCCAGCGGCTACGCCCGCGTTCCCAGGGGTAAAAAGTAGCCTATATGTTACTCCAGATTACAATGTACCTCTGTTCCATCCCGGTCCCATCAGTCGTTTTGATGTGACTGAGTAACAAACATACACACAATCACACAAACTCACATATTTTCACATTTATAACACCGGTTCAAGCTAAAATCAACCATTCCAGTTACAACGTAACTGCGGGCAACCTAACATTCAACAAACTTATATTTGCGTTTGGTACAGTAACTGTATCTATGGATTGAATCGCAGAATTAAGTTTGATTATTCGTGTATATACTTTTCCGGGATAAAATATATTTTAAAGTCACATTTTTAAGTTTGGTGTTTATTTAGTAACACCCGTCTACTTTTGTTCATATTTTCAATGGACCTAATTTACTTCTACAGTTATTGTATAAATTTGTGTTTGCAGGCATGGAGCCCGCCTATTGTACGCCTGGCGTAGGTAGCCCTCTCCTCTACGGAGACAATTTGGTGGGATTGGCGATATGGTTCGGGAGTTGTGGAAATAACGATACCCCCTATGTGTTCACCAGAATATCCAAGTATACGAGTTGGATCGATAACGTGGTAAGACATCTTACTAATATATATCTAAATAATTATATAAAGGTGACTGACTGACTGACATAGTGATGTACAGCCCAAATCACCAGACGGATCGGGCTGAAATTTGGCTTGCGGGTAGATGTTATGACATAAGCATTACCAAGGAAAATATTTTGACCAATTCCACCCTTAAATAGGGGATAAAAGTTTGTGTGAAACTTTGACAGTTTTACATCGATCGGGTTGAAATTCAGCATTCAGGTAAAAATTATGACGTAAACATCCCCTAAGAAAGGATTTTGATCAATTCCTCCTCCAAGGGAATAAAATAGTGGATGAAAGTTCGCATGAAACTGCTTTATTTGGTGATTTTTAAAATTAATTGGGTCTTCGTGGCTTCACCCCGCGCGCGACCACAATGATGGAAAAATTGTGCATTCCCGTACACTTCACGAGGAAAACATCCAGCAAACCTTAAACTAGAGAAAATTTCCTACAATATTTATATTCAACTAATTTTTTGGCTAAATCAAATAGTTGTGGCGTATAAACACTGCAAAGTACATACAATCCAATGCGCATTTTGGAAAATAAAGAATTTCCACACCACGTGGAGTCCTCGTTTAAGAAGATGTGGTGCGTTACGTGGCGCGTACGCGTCGGTCGTCCAGCGTACATTGCTCATTATGTTTGTGTGCGGCTTGCTGCGACAAGGAGACGAACCGCCCAACGTACTGCACAAGGAGAATGCGACGTGTCTCCATTAATTAAATTTTAGAGTAAGCGGCGCGTTCTTTTCGTGCTGTCCCCAGCAGGCCAATAAGCCAAATGCACTTTTCGTTATTTTGCATAATGACATCAAAGAGGTTTGTGTTCGCACCAAAGTCATTTGTTGGCCAAAATGGTTGGACTAGTGGTTACACCGTAGGTGTGGATGTCCTGCTAGGGTTTTCTATAGCGCGCGGTACCTCCGCGCGCTATAGAAAACCCGTCGCCGGGGCGAAAATCCGCTGCCGCGCCAGATAAGTGCGTGGCGGGAAGAGCTACTGCGCGATCTCATGGTGGAATGGCAGCAACGACTGTCGCAACCGAGGGCTGGGCTTGCTGCCATTGCAGCGTAAACTCCCTTCTTTGAGGAGTGGCTTGAGAGACGCTAATGCGTCCTCACCTACCGCCTGATGCAGGTCCTCACCGGACATGGAAGTTTCGGGAGGTACCTGTGTCTGATGGGGCGGGAGGAAACGCCCGGGTGTCATTACTGCGAGGACCGCCCTGAGGACACGGTGGAACACACAGTAGGGGAATGCCCTGCGTAGGCTGAGCACCGCCGTGCCCTCAGGGAAGTGATCGCCGATGGCGACCTCTCGTGTCCGGGTCTAATGCAGGTCATGATGCAGAGCGAGGGGGACTGGGATGCTGTCTCCTCCTGTCACTTTAGCTAGCAGTCATGCTAGCTAAGGAGGAGGCGGGACGCGTGAGGCAGCGAAGCGCTGCCTCCTCGCAACCCAGCCATCGCGAAGGACACACCGGGCGTCGGGGATCGCGGGACGATCTCCGGCCACCGTAAGCGCGGGCCTGCGGACGGCGAGCATGGGCGGCGCGTCGCGTACCGCGCGCGCCTCAAAGAGCCATCAGACCACCACAGATGGGGCCTAACAGGGCCGGTACCGATTCGGAGTCGCGGAGAACCTAACGGGTTACCTGGGCTCCGGCTCGACGTGCAGGAGAAGGAACGGGGTGGTTTTTAGTCAGGAAAGGTCTGACACTCCCTCCCGCCTCACCTAGGAGGAAGTGGTCATTCGATGATTTTACCCCCTTAAAAAAAGGGTATTCTATCAGATGTCAATTCGAACTCTCGAAGTGAGCTCGATCGCAGTCGTGTTGTTAAAATATTCACGATCTCGACCAATGTCGAGTGAGATTGAGCGATGGAGCTCACTTCGAGAGTTAGAATTGGCATCGTACAGAACATCCAGCGGCACCCGGTGACGGTTTAGTGTCAATAAAAAAGGGGGCAATCAATTCCAAGCACTTGGTCTTATTCAACCAGTTGGAGGGTTGTTAATACATAATGTTTATTAGCACCTACTTGATCGTACCAGTTGAGAATTCCAACCAATATTCATTTGCCTTACTTACGACCACTGGAATATTTTACTCAGTTAGCGGTGTCTTCTTGTAAGAATATATAGGTATAGAGGTATATTACAAAGTGAATAATTTGATGGTCTGGTCGTTATACATAATAACGAAATTGCTTAGTCAATGTGATAAATAATTATTTTAACCAGATATTAATATGAATAATAGCAGGTTCAAATTAATTAATTAACGGCCCAGTAACGAGGGCAGTCTAAGCGTTGAAAATCACAGCTGCACGACCAGCCGAAATGAAATCGGCTGAGTCAGAAGCCACCGCGGCTCGAAATGTCTGATAAGTCAATTATACCTCTTTTCAGATCAAACAGTCTACATATAGGGCTGACCCGCATCCCGGCGCCAGCTCAATGAACAAAATTGAAGTCACGCTGCTGATCCCCATCTTATATTCAGTACTCAGCGCTTAGAAGCAATGGAGTTAAACACGAAACGTGAAGTTTTGTGGTCTTATTATTGTATGTGTATTATTATTTAGGAATTAAAATTTTTATAATAATAATATTTTTGGAACAACAAGGATTTACGCCCGCGTGAACGCCATTTCGGAGCATTTAATTTTAACTTTCACATATTATACAAACAGGGCGACTTGTAACTCGACGTATTCCTCTCGGGAGGTAATAATACAACTAATTTCCTACAAAATTAGCTCTGAGGTCCCTAGCCCGAAAGTGGGTAGTTAGGTACTGAGATATTCAGAAATTATTAAACTTTCTACTATGTACTACAAAACGAGACCTAATTTGTCAGTAAGCTTTCTAGCACAACGTGATAGAAATAAAATTGCTAGATTGTTTAAGCCAATAACGGACGTTTGGGGCGAGCTTATAACTGAATGGCAGTGTAGATGGGCATCTTCTATTAAGGGCCACCACCTATATCAGTTCTTTCCATCCATGCATGAGTGGCTGGAGAGGACATGGTTGGATGTGGATCACTGTGTTGCCCAATTTCTTACTGGCCACGGCAACTTTAAAAGCAAATTGTTCTTATTTAAACTTATTGATTCACCATGGTGCCAGTGTTCGACAGAGGAGTTGCAATACGAGCAGTCGGCCCATCACATACTCTGGGAGTGTGATCTCTGGCAATATGAACGTAACACTATGTTAAATAATTTAATTGTTTCGTCAGGTGTAGCTTATTATACGGACCTTGTGGAATCTAGAACTAATTTCCGCGCGTTTAGGCGTTTTTGCCATACCTATTATTGGAAGCAAGTATAACAGCTCACACATAGGACCCATTTAGTTTTTAGTCAAATTTCCGTGGTGCTTGGCGACTAGGCTTCACCCAGTTGTACAGTCTCTTCTTTCTGCCTTTAGGCTTAATTAATTCTGTCTCCTGCATTGATTCACCGAGGGAAGTGGAAACTATAGCTTTTTCTCATTCTCCTCTTTTAATATCTTCTGATTCACTTCGTTGCGGGAACCAAGACAGTTATTCATGTCCCTGGGACGCGCCGGACTTCAGTGTTCCGGTGTTTTCATAGTTGTATCTTCTGTATATCCTGGTTTACAGGAGTTGCAGCGGTTTTCGGAGGTTGTGGCGGGCTTGTCCCATTTAAAAATAAATAGAAAATCCAACACAAAACTATAGTTTTTCATTTCAAACCAGTCGTTTCGTAGTTTATCGCGTGCAAAGAAATTCTTACGCTTTACAAGCGGAAGAGTTATTTTTTTGTTTGTATGTTTGAACGCGCTAATCTCCGTAACAAAAAGTTTGATTTGAATAATTATTTTTGTGTTGAATAGCGCATTTATTGAGGATGGCCATAGGCTATAAACATCACGCTTCGACCAATAGGAGCTGAGCAGAGCGTGTGAAACCGCGCGGAAGTAGCTAGTACTATTATAATAACTAGCTTTAGCCTGCTTCGCTTGCGTATCAATAAGTTTTGGGAGGTATTGGGAGGTTTTGGCGGGCTTGTCCCATTAAAAAAAAAATTAAGCTCTCAAAAATAATTATATAAAATGTAAATAAAGTAGAGTGTAAAGGAAAACGGACAGTGTCAAAAACATCATAATTGTAGGGACACATATCAATATATACATAGTAATATACTACACATATGTACGCATTCACTGAATGCTGAGATTGCACTTTAGTAGCGGCTGTGCCCGCCTCATAAGTTTCTACCCAGTCGTGAATGACGGAGATGACATCAAGACGTGTATCATTTATATCCTCAATAACTAGCACCTACAATAATGTACTAAATTTTGTTTAAAATGACCTTCCCTATGATGAATACATGCCCGCACACGCTTTCTTATTTCTGTGACAGTCACTCTTGAACTGAATGAGCGACTTATTTCTTTAGCCTGCAGTCTAATGATGTTTTCGAAACTGCCTGTTTTCCTTTACAATCTGCTTGCCATCAAGTTATTAATTTATTTTTGATATTTTTATAAAAATAATTTAATGTTTTTGGGTAGCTAATAAACCAAGGAAGTTTTTCTAATAGTTTGTACGCTTAGATCCAGTGAATGAATGAAAATTGATCCAGTTTTCTATCGACCAAATTAGTGATACAAAACAAAATTGGGTACTTATTTACTTACTTGCTATTATAATTACAATAAATGTTTATTGATGTATTGACAACAAATTAAATCTAAAATCACATAGATCATAGCTTGATTTTTAATATTGTATTTAATTTATTAGTTTAAGTATGGACATTGTATTCTAATCGTTAAAAATGGAATAATTTTGACATATCGTTCATTTAATATAATTTAATTGTCAATTCATTCATAAAGTTGTAACAAATTGTGCTGACGTTGAAATTCCGTAATATTGTTTCTCTTTTAATATTTCTACACCGGCAACGGTAGTGCATGTGATTCATTCTAAAATTAAGACCTTGTATATACCATACACTCAGAAATAAATGACTCATTATTATTATTATTATTATCAAACCAGTAGTTTTTTATTCATTGATGTTTTTGTGCTTAGATCGGGATTTTGTCACCAAAACCGAAAATGTTGAATATCTCAGAAACTAGCCACTTTAGTTGTATTATCACCTCCCGAGAGGAATACGTCGAGTTGCAAGTCACACTGTATAGTATAAAAGGAAACATCGACGGTTGAAAGGAAAGGTTTTCAAAGAATATGCATTATAGTAATACGAACATTAAAAAGGTCATGTTGTTTTATTAAATCAATATCTCCTACTATTACGAATTTACGATACATTTGAGATCATGAATTAAAATTAAACAGTACATAAGTAATGAATTATGTACGTAATTAGAATAATTCCTTTTAGTTTAGTTACAATTGTAAAAGTAAATGAGTTTTGTGTGAAAATGTTAATGTGACTGGATTTATGCAATAAAATGTAAAAAAAAAACATTGTTCCATTAATTGTATAATAAAATTAGATTTTTTTATCATATATAAACAGATCAGACTGCCTCGTTGGCCAAGTGGTCGTAATTGCGGCAAGGGCAAGGGGTCTCGGGTTCGACTCCCGGGTCGGGCACAGTTTTACTGGGGTTTTTCAAAAAATCTTATCAGTAGCACGGAGTCTAGAATTGTGCCCGGTATATGGCAATAGGCTCACCCCCTATTACATGTAACTCATAACATAAATAGTGAAAAGTGGGTGTTACATTGTACAGTGGCATTGTGCCGTAATGTACACCTCTGCCTACCCCTTCGGGGATAAAAGGCGTGATGTTATGTTATGTTATGTTATATAAACAGATAAGATACACACTATTTTCCCCAAAAATTAAAAAAATTATCATCATACATGTGAACGATTGCGTTTTGTCGTATGTGTGAGGTGTTCGGAGGCCTAATTCCCACTCCCATTCCCAAGTCCCCACCAAAGAGTATAGTAGGTATAGGTCTCCACACATTTTGACACAGTACCATTAGTTGTCGACCGAGTGGTGGACTGCGCGGGAGTAACTGGTTACATCTTTTGTGAACGTTAATAGGACGACCTCTAGTGGCGATTTTTTTCCTTTGCGGGCTAGAAAACCTCATTTTAAAGTCAAAAAACATTTTCAATTTTTTGTTATATACAGTTTTGTGTCTAATCCACGTGGTGCAATTCCAATATCATGAATAAGGTTATGTTAAATATTAAAAAAAGATCTTAAACTCTGAAATCCTGATCGCTCTGGGTTGACCCGACGACTCCCGATCGAATGAAAAAAAATATATTTTAAACTTTTTAATAAGAAGGTTCTTATGAGACAACTTATTTAGATTACATAACAAATAGTTAGGCTTATTTGCACCACAGAAAGTAGTTACAGTATTAATAAATTAGTGTTAAATTTAACAGTAACTGTAGATAACACTGACTTTAACAGTTACAGCAAAATACAGCACTAGCGAATTCAAATTTGGGAATTTGGGAATTCGATGTGGGTAATATTTTTAAACATGGAAATACTAAAGATAATCGTGAAAAATATTGAGAATTTCAGTCCACTGAAGGCAGTGATAAGAATCAAGATTATTTAAATATGTTTTGATGCTGTCATCACTATACCTCGGATTGTAGCAGAGAGTGTGCGTTACCCAGGCTAAATGTTGTCGAAAATTGACATTTGAATCTTATAGGTAACTAGCTGTTGCCCGCGATTTCGTCCGCGCAGAATGACATCTGGCAGAAGGACATTCTACGGTAACAAAAACATGTCGTCAGACTTGATTCAGCTGACTGAAGTACTGATACTTAGGTTATATTTATTGTGAAATGAATTTATTTTCGTGTTTTCAAAAAATATACAATCCCAACAATAAAGTTTCAACCCGTACAGAGCTCGCATCGTGAGGTTTCAGTGATTAAAACTATTCTATCTCCTTTCCCGGGTTGCAAAACTTTTTGTACAATTTCAATCAAATGGATTCAGTGATTTAAAAGATACAGAGTGCCGGAATTTTAAAGCTTATCTCCGTTGCCGTGTGATCGTTTCCTAGGTGTCAAACTATCTTTGTACCGAATTTTTACATATATCAAAAAAAGGAGGAGGCACTATTTATTTTGTTTATATTTTTTTTGTTTGTTCGCCAATTACTACGCCATTTATGAACCGTTTTGTTTTGTTTGATTTTCATCGGGTTAGGATCTGACGATGGAATCCTAGGAAAACCAAGGGAAACTTTTGAAAATTGAAGGGGCGTGTACCTAATACGACTATTATGTTACTCAATAAAAAAAATTGAACTTTAAAATTTGATAAGGGTCTGGAGTCGACCTAATGATGGAGCCGACAAACAGTCGAGGGAACTCCTCAACGGTTTATAGTAACTATCTGCTGTTGCTTGATGAAATTGTATTGTTGAACGGGTCTGTGCAGCTTTACACTAAAATCATAAAATAAAAACTGTGTTTAAAAAACCGACTTCAAAAAATTGTAAACAAACAAAAACTATTATTAGTACTGATTGGCTAGAAATCGGCACCATAAGTACTATATAAAATTATTCATTAAAACCTTAATAGATACTTAATATTAAGCTGTTGCCAATTTTGAGACTATTAACTTATATCACCTAGCCTATATGTTGACCCGATCTGTCAGTAATAATCATACAAAATTTGAAGTAGATCGATGCAGTAATTTTTGAGATCATCCCGGACATAGATACATACATACAAACAGCTAAAAATTCTAAAGTTCATATTTTGGCTTCAGTATCGTAGATCTCATTCTCCCTCTTCAGTACTGTAGATTACACCCAAGTATTCTTTTAAAAAAATATTCAATGTAGGTACGGTTTCGACTTTTCTACGATTTTATTATATGTTGTGAAATGAAGTTATCGTGGTTTTAAAAAATAAATAATGCCGCAGGAATTTTATCAGTACAGTGCCTGTTACCATAAGCTTTTAGTAATAAAATTTATTCTATCGACTATTGTTGTACCAAATCTCTCTAAAATAAGATCAGTAGTCAAGAAACGTATGGCGAGGTCTATCTAGGCATTCACCTTAATATATCGTCGAAAGTATTTAATTTTGTGACAAGAGATAAAATACGTGTGTAATGTTTTAGAAAATGTACTAAACGGACATGAAAATAAAAATGAGTCATCTATCTAATATCTACCCTATCAACGTTACAAATTTATTACCATTGATGGATGAAACATAAATATAAAGCTTCTAAATTCCAATATAGCAATCAGTTCAATATGCATTATACAAATATCTGGATCAGTCTTAAACTTCATTTCGTAGCAATTCTATTTCTCAGAAGAAGTTTGTCAATTGGCTGAGAATGAAACACAAAAAGGGGATCGCCAGAATCACACGACAGCTGATCAGTGAGTTGGCACCATTATATCGGTTAATCTGAAACACAGAATTATGTACCTGAAAACAGTAACTGATGTTACCGGAGGTTCAATTCCTCCCCATCCTAATCCTCAAATTTCCAACCCCCATAAGGTCGGCAAAGCACTCGTAACTACTTTGGTGATGCAGGTGTCCATAGACGGCACCGTTTGCTTACCATAAAGTTATCCGTACATAGGCACCGGCCTATCCCATAAAAACAAGATCTAATTTATCTCTCTGCAATGCGTGCTCATACAAGAGAAGACTGCTGTCCACATTATATTTTTGCAATTCACTAGCTCCTTCCGAGCGGTTTCACCCGCCGCTTTGCTCATCCTATTGGTCGCAGGAAGATCTCAGTGGATACAGCGATATTGTTGAATAAAGATTTTTAGTCAGTAATATAGGAATGTAATAATCAACTTTTAGTGAGTAATATAATGATCAAAAATCAAATCAAAATCAAAATAACTTTATTTGCTGGACAAAGGTGTAGTACATAGTGACCAAGGTGGTTTTTATTTAAGTTACATATCTTTTTGTTCTACCTACTGGGCATGCGAATACTGGGTATGTCTCAGTCAAATTGTGTACCTACACTCATCAAATTCAATATCAGTCAATGCCGATGAATTTAAAAAAAGTCTTAGTACAAGAAGATTTGTCTACATGATGTTAGTATTAGTTAATACGATCCTGCGACGTTGCTACTTAGTTACAAATAATGCTGGCCTTTCTCGATATATGGATTCATCATCATCATCATCATCACCATCATCATATCAGCCCCAGGACGTCCACTGCTGAACATAGGCCTCCCCAATGACTTCCAGGTAGGCTGGTTGGAAGCGACCTGCATCTAGCGACTCCCTCGACCTTAATCGCGTCGTACTGCGCTGCGCTTGCCTGCACGTGGCCTCCACTCGAGAACCTTTTTGCCCCAGCGGCCCTCGGTGCCATGCCCACTGCCACTTCAACTTACTTGATAAATACTTAGATTAATCAGTACAAGTAATATCAGTAAATTCATTATGTTCATTCTCATTAAGCGCCGCCCACTTTGGACTCGAATTATGAAACTGTGTACGTCGCCAAAATCATTTGTACGGCAACCTATTTTATAAATTAACTAGCTGATTCCCGCGGCTTCGCTCTCTTGGATAACGGACTTTGTGACTAACCTATGAAATTTCAAGTCCTATTTTAAACGCGTTTATAGTGGCTCATTAGATTACCTAATACCAACGAAAGTATCTCAGTACGCAGTCGGCATATAATGTTAATTTTTGGACAGAAAATTTTTTATTCCTTTATTCAAAACGAATTATAGCCTTTAAGTTGCTCGATGTTTTTATGGCATAAGCCGGTAAGCGAGCAGAAGTATCACCTGATGGCAAGGAATCGGCACCGCCTATGGACACCTGGAACATCAGAGGCGTTACAAGTGCGTTACTGGCCTTTTGGGGATTACGAGTACGAGGATCGTTGGGATTCGGGGATTGGGGAGATTGGGGAAGGGTAATTGGCCCGCCGGTAACTTCACTCACACGAGGAAACACAAAGCAAGCGTTGCTTCACATCGGTTTTCTGTGGGCCATGGTCACTTTGGTCGACCGGCTCATTCGTGCCGAAGCATGACACTCCCCGCACTAGAAAATTGTCTTCAGTAAATATAGTTTCATTCTAGTCCATCCTTTAGTTCCGAAGATAAGCCTGTGCGAACTGTGTGATTCTAGCTGATATTTAGCAGCGCCGAGCCAAAGACGAGAGCAGACTCCGCAAACAAAGGAACAAACAGATTGACTTTCTCTATTACAGTGTGGGTTCAGTAGGCAGTCATTGTCAGTCAGTCAGCTATCGCGTTAGCAATCACTCGATAAGCGAGAGTCTTCCTCTTCAACGGCATTTTGGTCTCCTTTCCATTCCATTCGATTTCCATTTGAATATTGGCGAAAATGATTCGCGATAGGACGAAGTCTTTGGCCCATTTAGTGTTGCCCCAGCAGAAAACTATTTTACCGTATCGTTGATCCAAGAGGTGTAGCTGGAGACTTTGGTAAACACTCCGGGGTAATATGCCTCCGCACATCCCGTCCCCCATGACGTCACCCCCACCACTACCCCACCGTAGAGGAGAGGACCGCCAGAGTCACCTAGACACGCATCTTTACCTGCAAACACATCAAAAATATTATTAATACTTTTATTAATTTTGGTTTATTTGCCTGTTTATTACGAATCGCACTCGTCCACACATATTATTAACCGACTTTAAAAAATAGAGGTTCTCAGTTTGATCAGTAAAACATACATACAGTGTATGATTGATCGTGATTAATATTAATAGACATTTTGAAATTTTGGTATGGAAATCAGAGCAACTATGTGCGATGGGCCGGGGCTTTGTCTCGTGCATACGGGTTGGAGTGCGGGGTGAGACAGGGGGGGTTGAGTTCACCTACGCTGTTCAACCTATATGTGAACGGGCTGATTGACGAGTTGAGTAGCATTAGGGTCGGCTGTTTTATTGATGGTGTCTGTGTCAATAATATTAGTTACGCGGATGACATGGTGCTGTTGAGCGCGTCGATCTGTGGCCTAAGGAAACTTGTGCAGAAATGTGAAGAGTATGCAAAGTCACATGGACTTATTTACAATTGCAAAAAGTCGGAAGTTATGGTCTTTGGGGCTGGGGGTAAAAGTCCTGAAAATATACCACCTATATTTCTTAATAGAATGCCTTTAAACAGAGTGTATAAGTTTAAATATCTGGGTCATATATTGACCCCCGACCTCAAGGACGATACAGACATTAAACGTGAGCGGAGAGCGTTGTCTGTTAGGGCAAACATGATAGCTCGCAGATTTGCAAGGTGTTCACTTGAAGTCAAGCTCACCCTCTTCAGGGCATACTGTACTAACTTTTATACATGCAGCCTGTGGGCTGGGTTTGCGCAGAGGTCATACAGCGCTCTCCGTGTTCAATATAATAATGCATTTAGGGTACTGGTGGGGCTGCCCCGCTTCTGTAGCGCATCAGGAATGTTTGCAGATGCACACATAGACTGTTTTTATGCAACAATGCGCAAAAGGTGTGCTTCCCTAGTGAGCAGGGTGCGGGCCAGCTCCAACTGTATCCTGAGCATGATTGCGAGCAGACTGGACTGCATATACATGGGACGATGTAATGCCATTTCCCATGGATTAATGTAGGATGTAATAATATAAAACTTTTATTGCACTATAAAACAATTATGATTACATACTAACATAGATGTAAGTTTTATTAACATTTTGTGAGTCCTGGTTACTTTAAATAAATGATTTATTATTATTATTATTATCTAGTGATTTGCCGAACCGATTTTGATGCGGTGTTCAGAAAAAAGTTCGCTACACTTGGGTAAGTTGTAGTATATTAATCAACCGACTTCAAAGGAAGACAGTCGGTTTTGTTAATCGTAGATCGTAGTTTATAATTATAATAATATTGTTGGCCAAGTCACAAGTAGATTGTAGTTAAAAATAAAACAGAATTAGGTTCGTTACATTGTTTACATTCAACTGAATACCGCATTTACACATTCTTGTTCGCCTCAACATTTCACGAACATTCGCGGAGTAAATAATTTTGATATTATTTATACATATATGTATCGAAGTAAATTTTATAATCGGCTCTTCATTCCACTCCATGTTTTCCTTATTGTGTTGACTCGTCCCGTTGAGTAGGAGGCTAGCTTTCAATTGAATGCAGGGAAATGTATAAATAGTTTATGTCCATTCGTGATTTGATTCATGTGAAAGTTTGCGCTCCAATCAAGTGAAACAAGTGAAACAAGTGAAACAAGTGAATTTATTTCTGCAAATAGGCTACAAGGCAGCACTTTTACGCTTCAATTTTATCAAGCGAACGATGAGATCGACATTTCCTAACTCATGAAATGCCGAAACAAACTCAGAGGTCTGTCTCTTTTAAAGTCCAGACAATATGTATAAAAGATTATGTGGGAGAACCGTTCAACTTCTGTCAGAATATGGGTAATTAGAAAAGAAATGGTGACGCGAAGTCTCGCACGGTCCTAGCACTAACAATTGTAAAGTAAAAAGCAAATGTCAAGTTAGAACAACATATGAAAAACAATGTCAAGAAATGTAACTATATATTACAAACATGTCAACATGACCTGTGTGGATGTTACAGCAGCTTATTCCCAAGCCAGACTATCATCTAGGTAGTCTTTTATTTTATAAAAAGCTACTATAAAATATATCTTTAATGACATTTTTAAATTTATTTAGACTCAAGTTTTTGATATGGCTGGGAATTTTATTGTAAAAGCGTAGCAGTATATGCTGACATCTAAACGAACCACTTATTTTCTTTAGTCTAGTAGTGGGAACAACATATTTGTCTTTATTTCTCGTGTTGATATTATGTATATCACTATGCTTTTAAATAAACTTTTGTTTTTATGACCATATACTATATTTTTATAAATATATTGAGAGGCAACAGTCATTATATCAACTTCTTTAAATAGTCCCCTGAGAGAGTACCTCGGACTAAGATTATAAATTGATCGAATGGCCCTCTTCTGCAGAACAAAGATAGATTGAATGTCAGCAGCATTCCCCCATAAGAGAATACCATATGACATGACACTATGAAAATAACTAAAGTATACTAATCGCGCTGTATCTACATCGGTTAGATTTATAATTTTTTTAACGGCATATGCTGCAGAACTGAGCCTTTTCGATAACTAGTATAAGTTAGTGGGGTCAGAAGTACTACCTAATTTAAATAACGGAGTTATTTTACTATTTTTCATAAGATCAGGAAACACACCGCGGTCGATACAATTATTAAAAATTAGAGCTAATAGAGGTGATATAATAGCTATAACCGAGCTGGCAATGCACACAGAATTACCCCACAAATCTGTAGTCTTATTCAAAGTATGGAAGGTTTTGACTACATCTGTATAATCTATGTGTTCAAAAGAGAACCCTATGTTGCAAGCTATAACATTTTCTTTTAGTAAAGATTCTGCAACAGTGGGAGATGAATTCAATGACTTAGTCGTAGATATAGGAATGTCCGAAAAGAAACTTTCAAATGCAGCTGCAACTTCTGCGTCTGATTTTATTACATTATTATCAATTAGAAGACTATATTCATGACTTCTCTTTTTAGACCTTCCCGTTCCACTGTTAATAATACTCAGGTCGCTCTGATGACATTGGTACTGTTCATTATTTTGGAACTCAAGTACCGCGACTTTGCAAAGACACATTGCTATTAACTGGTATAGTTTTAGGTGTAAAGGTAGATTTAAACTCGGTATGGTACATACTAAAAAATCATCATACAAATTATTAGGATTTTTATTCATCAACAAAGGCAATTTTTGAGTGACTTTAGATTTGAAGGTTTCAATGCGTCAGTCTTTGCGTTAACAGTGATAAATGGTTTAGACATTGTATTTACATGATTTGTTATTGAAATTAACTGTCCGCAATGATCTGAATCAAGCAATGATATAATTTGTTTCTTAATTGGTATAATGTCAGTATAAATATTATCCAGGCAAGTGGCACTAGTGGGAGTTATCCTAGTGGGCTCCAGAAATAAGTTCGTAAGGTTAAATGAGGCAAATAAACTTACAATTTTAGTGCTTAGATTAGAATTTTCTAACAAATCTACATTAAAATCGCCACAGGTAATGATGAATTTATTTGAACTAACAATATACTGAGTTTATTTAATACTTCGTCGCGTCGACACGTGTGAGCAAATGCAGAGTTTGATATATACTGTGACAAGGTTTTAAAAACTGCCACGTGACAGCCAATGCGAGCATGAGTATGTGTGGTATATCTAAGCGGTAAGTTTCAAGAAAAGATACGCGATTCTTGAATGCCCTGCTTAAATTAGTATAAAATGTAAGTTAGTAAACTTGAAAAACTGTAAACCTACCTCCAACTTCTAAAATCCCAGCGCAGATCATGTTGTTTGTGATCTGGCGTGTTATTCCAGTCACAGCTTGCAGTTCTAAAAAATTCTTCCGACATATTCGCCGGTTGATTTTAATAATTGCCACCTCGTTTAGCACGCGTGATGGGATTTTGGAATTCACCTGTAAAGACATACTTGAACATAGTTGACCTCTTAAGCTGGGGCAAACCCGTACCAACCTTGCAAATCACGGAAACCGAACCGAAACGCTCATGTAAGCCAGGATGTACAGACAGCGTACGGCGCGTCGCATTCCGCGCGCGCCTTAAAGAGTCATCAGACCACAACACATGGAGCCCAGTAGGGCTGATGCCCGATACGGAGCCGCGAAAGTCCTAACGGGTTGCCGTTAGAGCCTGAACGTTGAAGAGCAGGAGTAGGAACGGGGTGGTTTTTAGTCAGTAAGAGTCTGACACTCGCTCTCGCTTAATCCAAGGTGGGAAAAGTAATTGGATGATTTTCACCCCTCTAAAAAAAGCCAGGATCTACAGTAGATCCAATCATGAAACACCCGGAACAATTCATAGCCATATTTGTGGGTTCCCATTTCTCTCGGTGAATGGAATACAGGAGATAGAACGACTTACATTCGTAGTACCCCAACCGACGGCTATGACTGTGGCGTTTTCAGGTACAGAAGCTCCTTGCACCGGTATGTGGGCAGTAGTTACAGTTGAACTCAAGGTCACAGCTGTTCTGAGCAGTAATACAGCTATATCATTGTCGCTGGCTGGGCTTACGTAGTTCTCGTGGACTCTAATTGCTGATACTAGATGAGTGGTGCCCTCTGTTAATAAATTAGTCGCCATTAGAGGTATAAAGTGTGAGCCCTAACCTCCAAGAAATTACTAATTTTCTAAAACTCCAAAGCATAATTTTTTAATGTTATTCCACCTGCTAAGGGTCATAAAACCAATTTAATTGATCTTCCTTTTATATGTAAAAGCCTAGTCAAGGTTCTGCCAGCGACTGTGGCCGTGTTTCTATGGCTTAAAAAGTTTTTTTTTTAATCTACTCCTGCTAGGCTATTCTGTAAGATGCCAATTTGAACTCTCAAAGTGAGCTCGATCGTATACCCGCCCGTTATTGTTAGAGATTATTCTCACAACCAATGACATGGCGGACCGCGATTGAGCTTACTTCGAGAATTCGAATTGTAATCTTACAGAATAGTCTACCTGTTCCAGATTTCATATCGATCCCTTCAGCTGTTATAATGTGATTGAGTAACGAATATACACACAGACTTAATTATGTATTTATAAGTAAGATTATGATTATAAAAATATTCCATTATCTACTTTATATGTATTTATTTCATTTGACGCCTGGCTTTTACATAATTACTTACTTATGCTATGTGAAGTACTATTTCTATTCGTATGTCGTACATTGAAGTCAGTAAGATATCGTTTGGGGTTATAGAACAGGTTATCTCCAACATTGTAGTCGAATAACTGTGAAGTTAAAAATAAGAAGACATACTAGCTTTTCGCCCGTGGTTTAACCCGCGTGGTCGAAACCTTAATCACTACATAGCATAAAACATATGCTGAATACTGAAACGTTACTCAATTTTAAGTCACTCTTAAATATCGTGCCATCTCTGTCATTATACAAAGAATTTGTAGAGACAGAACTATACTTAAGCGCAACTTATGATTGAGTAAAGTTTCAGTATTCCAGCAACAGCCACTTATTACACTGCCTATTTCTATGTATGCAGTACTTACATGTTTGAGTAAAATGTATAAGTATTTTATTCGATTTAAGCATGGCAGGGTAATCCAAAAATCAGACCTGAGTAAATGTGTGTTGAGCCGATGTTAATCGTGAAGGTGGCGGGGTTTATATAGAATCCGGACCTTTAAATGAAACATAATCAAATTATATTAGGTATACAGATCGCAATATTAAAAAGATCATGACTGCCCTGTAATGGACGGATATTTTTTTTTATATGGGAAAATCAAATATGGAAATGGGAAAATTGAATATTATGATTGTGAGATTTGTTATTTATTACACTGGTACATTGCCTATTTATAAAGGTTTAAATCACCTGCTACTTTCATCTCTGCACTGCTTAAAGGTTGACTGGGAGACAATGCCCAAGGCATAAAGTCCACCTGTACACACTTGTTGTATGAAGTTGAAATAAATAAATAAATAAAATCATCGAATGACTTCTTCCGCGAGGTGAGGCGGGAGGGAGTGTCAGACTCTAACTGACTAAAAACCACCCCGTTCCTACAGCTGTACTTCGAGACGGAGTCCCAGTAACCCGATAAGTTCTCCGCGGCTCCGTATCGGCATCAGCCCTATTGGGCCCCATCCGTGGTAGTCTGATGGCTCTTTGAGGCGCGCGCGGAACGCGACGCGCCGTACGCTTGGGTCTTGTTCTGATCAGGCGGCGAGCTACCTATGCTCGCCGTCCGAGGGCCCGTGCTTACAGTGGCCAGAGATCGCGGCCGGAGCCATCCCCGACGCCCGGAGTATCCTTAGCGACGGCTGGGTTGTGAGGAGGCAGCGCTTCGCTACCTCACGCGCCCTGCCTCCTTCTTAGCTAGCATGACTACTTCGCAAAAGTAGGAGACGGTATCCCAGGCTCTTCGCTCCGCATCATGTCCCGGACTAGAGCCGGTCGCGACAGGTCACCGTTGTCGATCACTTCCCTGAGGGCACGGCGGTGCTCAGGCCGTACAGAGTGTCCAGTACAGTTCCCGATTTCGTGGAGTTTAAGTAATAAAAACTATATTATATATCCTTTCCTGTGTTGTAAATCGTAATCATGGTTGTACTGAATTTCAATGAAATAAGTGGTTTTAAAAGATATAGAGTCCCGGGGCTACCGCATTATTCCTGTTCTCGTGGGATTTTTGGGTTGAAAACTCTCAGACGTCTTTTCATGGGTCCTATCGAATTTAATCAAATAATCAAAATATTATTTAAGCGAACGTCTTCATCATAGCAACTCCACTCTTTAAGTTCAGTTCAATCAGTCGAAAATCTGAGAAGATTTATACAAACTTTATCCCCTACTTCATATCCTTCGTAGAATTGATCAAAATCCTTTCTCAAAGGATGCCAAGGATGCCTAACATCTATCTGCATGCCATTTTTTTTTGACAATACGGTTAGTACGGTGTCTGGGCAACCGGCTGCCACGCAACGTGGCGCGGGTTCGGTTCTCGCACGGAACAACTCTTTTTGTGATCCACAATTGCTGTTCCGGGTCTGGGTGTCATGTGAGTTATGTTTCTGCCACCGACGGAGGGTGCAAATGGAAACATTACTAAGTTTATTATAATTAAAATTACATGTTAACTCCTAAAATCTAACTAACCTAAGTGCGAATGCGTTCGATGTTAGAACGACACTGATTTCTTCACTTAAAATTATTTCGAAGGAAGTTTTCAATAAAACCTATTGAGGTTAAATTCAGTGCGTTGATTGATGATGCAGCGATTCGTATCTGGGCACGAGGCGGCGACATGAGGAGACGACTCAGCAGTTTGGATATTGCAATACTCCGTAGAATCTTCGTTGCATCAAAGTAGGTGTAATGTCCTGATTCAGCAGATATGGTCCTCGTGACACGGCGTTGATACGATACGAAATTGGTGTAGATACATGTGTCGGCACCATACGTAACATCTCCACCCTCAGAACAGCAACTATTCGAAGACTAACGTCGAGAATAGTGCTGATCGCTATTCCGTGGTTTGTCCTTTTGAGTTCTTCGATTTCTCTCTCGATTTCGCAGATAGGATGGAGAACGGGTGTTCCTGTCAGACTAAATTTTATCAATTGAAATACACCCCTCCGATAGTAGTGATACATTTTAGCTGACCAATTGCTTATGTGCAACTTCGATGACGAACATTTTTGCCTGTGGTGTAGATATTTGATTCCTCTTCAAGGATCCGTGCTGGAGTGCAGCGGGGTAGTTACTCCATTTAAATTATATTAGTGTATTTTCCTTTCTTTTCCTTAACATCTTCTACTTTTTGATTTCTTGAATCCATTTGCCATATCAATGTCTGAATATCCTCTGTTGTGGCTTCACGTCGATTCTTGATATTCGTACGGTGCTTGATAGCGACCTGGGTAGCTCGCGATCACAAATATCGATATTAGATAATTTAAACGCGCTCGTGAACCGGCCCGCGAATATCCTATATCCTACCGAACGCGCCAGTTATGTTTCTGCCACGGACAGAGGGTGCAAATGAAAATTAAAATCATTAACCTTAATTTATTATAATTAAAATTACATGTTAACTCTTAAAATCTAACTAACCTAAGTGCGAATGCGTTCGATATTAGATGTTGTTGATGTAAACTTGTATGTTTGTAAACGCACCCACGACACAGAGGATCTTACAGTGGTGCAACTATTAAAAAAAAATATATCGGCCCGGTCTATCCTGTGGTTTGAGCTGGGCGTTGATAGATCACTATGTCAATCATATGCTATACATGAATATGCAATAAAGAATTTGAATTTGATTCAATTTATTGATTACATTTTTTTTTATAATGTTACATAATTATTAATAATCCACGGACTCTTGGTCCGTGCCCTTGTCATACAATTTTTTTATTACAATCCATCATCCATCAACAGCCTATTAATGCCCACTGCTGAGCAAAGCCTCTTCTCACACGGAGAAGGTTAGAGCGTTAATCACCACGCTTGCTCAATGCGGGTTGGCGATTTAAAACTTATAATTAGAAATTATAAGTCCAGGTTTCCTCACGATGTTTTTCCTTCACCGTTTGTCAGTGGTGTCTAAATAATCTTAGAAAGTACATAGAACTCGGAAAAAGTCCCATTGGTACTTGCCGTTGGTAGGTTTCGAACCCGCACCTTCATGCATGAGAAGTGGGCGTCTTAAACCTCCGGGCCACCACGACATTATTACAATACGTCTAATCTATTTTTACAAAGTAAAGAAGTTACATACATAGTTACACACTACAATTAACCACATCTATAATTATTACTAAAAGTATAATGTACATAATAATTAGGTATTATCTATTTATATTTATTTCGATGGCTCTACGAAATCAGCCCACCAACAAGATGGGAGAGCCGACCACGTCAGGTTCACGAGTATGACGTGTGTGTCAGCAATTGGTCCGGTCAACCTTTTTATTGGGAACGGAACAACCCAACACACAGCGCCACCGACTGTAGGATATTTATGTGGGCATAACGCCTCAACACTTGCTAGGTTGGCCGATTCTACCTCTAATAAAGCTTACAATAGTCCAAAGTCAATAGGTTATTTTCTATATCTACATATTTCTGCATACACATTTCCTCATATTGCATTTGTTTCATCACAAGCAACATTCCCCAACCAAAAGAGCACCCACAACCGCCGCGTACCCTTGGTTTGTTGGCCATTTTCAGGTTGTAGTCCTTAATCCCTTGCTCACTCTCACAAGCCGCTTTCCTGATTAGTTTGCTAATCGCATCTTCACTGTTGTCTGTGTAATAGATGCAACCATGCATGTGACGCGATATTGCTACTACCGCGTGTGATATGCTATCATGTATTTGATATTTCTTCGTTGCTGTGCTCACAACAACCACATTCGCACACGAAAGTCCCTGTGCCACATGTATAAGCACGCGTGACCCTGGATCTTAAGGGGTTCCTTCTCTGCCTGAGTGTGTACCAGGTTTAAAGTGTCGGTGAGTGATTTTGGAATCATCGCTCCCGAGAACCTTTTTATCTCGAGGGATCACACGAGCGACCTGGACGAGTATATGCTACTGTAAACTGTGCTGAGGGCATACGCCACATCCATTGGATTTCTGTGGGTACACATCAATTCCTGGCTTATGGGTGTGATTATGTAGAGCGGCTGTAGAGCAGAGGAAAGAGGTTATCACGATCTATAAAATTAGAAGGACTTCCTTGGCTTGAGTTATTTGGGCGGCCATCACAACGGCTCCAAAGTGGTTCATGAGAGCCTCATCTACCATTAGTCGATGGCAACTCTCTCGCTCCCCCAAGCCGTTTATTAGGATGAACGCCATTGTTGAACCCTAGATTTGACTAGTCCTCCGACTCGGCAGGATAGTTTGCCTCTGAGGTCTGCTGCTTCAGTTGTTGTGGTGACAATTAGATCTTTGTACGCTTCAAATTGATCTACTATCCAAGTCGTTTTTCCGCATCCAGGGACGTCATTTGTCTAGCGAAACCTCGGAGTATGCCAGTCCCCAAAGACTTCGCCGTCCGGTCCAGATTCAGAAATGGATCTTGCCATCTCTAATATTCCATCGTCCAGCATAATTCTGGTGCACTTGGCAACCACTATTAGGGAATCCCCAGGAGGAGTTTTAAACTCCGCATCGATCGGATTCCCTCTCGTCCAGAGACACAAATCCTGCAGTTGCGTTTTAAGCAGCCATACTTCGAGTTATAGAGGTTCCTCTCAGTACCCTCGAGGTGTTGTTGTCGTATATGACTGCTTCTGCTGCTTCGAGTCTATCGTTCAGTATTAGCTCGTTTCCCTGCAGGTAAGTCTGCAGGATGGATTCGCATTTCCGCATGTTGACTTGCCTAGTTGCTTCCACCACTGTGGTAAACTTGAGAAAAGCATTTACGACATGGTCTCTTGTAGTAGACGCAAGTGGACTAAAGTATGGGAGAGCCATGCTTCGGCACGAATGAGCCGGCTCGACCGGAGTGATACCACGGCCCCACAGAAGACCGACGTGAAACAACGCTTGCGTTGTGTTTCGTCGTGTGAGTGAGGTAACGGAAGGCCCGATTACCCGTCCCCCTTCCCCAATCTCCCAATCCCCAAATCCCCAACCATCGTCCATCTCCTAATCCCCAAAGGGCCGGTAATGCACTAGTAACGCCTCTGGGGTTCCAGGTGTCCATGGGTAACGCCGATTGCTTACCATCAGGTAATCCGTCTGCTCGTTTACCGGCCTATGCCATAAAAAAAACGCTTGTCATAGCCTCAGCGGACAAACATGACCCGTAGCTGCTCTTGTTGGTGATGACCTAGAGGGAGCAGACTGTATTTGAGCCCCATAGCCTCATCATCATTGAGCAAACTTTGCCACATTTTTCATGAAGTCGGTCAGTGCAGTCCGGTTACTGAGCATACGGCCGCTGTTATTGCCCATATTTATTTATTTTTTTATTAATTTAAACTTTAATGTACACACAAACAAGTAATGGTACATAAGGCGGACATTAATGCCATATGGCATTCACTCCCAGTCAACCTTAGGGTTAAAATGGAAATCGGCGAAAAAAATAGGCATGTGTAATTATTAGAAACAAATAACATAAATAGACTTTATAAATATAGAAGGGTACTAAAAATATTTAAAATTTACACTACAATATAAATACAACATAAATATATAGGTATATATATGCATGCTCATAATACATAAATATACTAAATAAATAAATTTTATAATAATACATATATAATAGTAATAGACCTAGACTCAGCGTTGTAGTGACTTTAAAAAGAATTCGTGAACATCGCGTTTGAAAGTGATCTTATTTGGAGCCTTTTTTATTTTAAGCGGTAATGCGTTCCATAACTTAATTACGCTAACTGTGAAAGAGTTAGAAATGAAGGATGTTCGGTGGGACGGAATCTCAAGAAGCAGATTTTCAGCAGAACGGAGATTACGGCTGTGAGAACTGCCCAGTACCTGGAAGCAAGACTTTAGGTATTCAGGAGTACAAGGATCATTCAGAATAGAGAAAATACCTCTATATTACATATTCGTGATTCTAATTTTTTAATTTCCCTCTCGGTGTTTCGTTGGTGTTGTTGCAGAGCGCTTTGTTGCCAATATCTTTCTAGCGCCTATCGAACTGGTTTTTTGAGGAAACTGAAGTCCGCACCCCTATTCTCGTACACGATGACTTCATGATGTTCTGAAGCCCTTCCACATCCTATAAGGTCTGCCGTTTTCCCTTTCTCATAAGCCACCACGGTAGCGTCCACGCTAATTATTCTGGAACTCATACCCTCCACCTCTCCCCGCTCACCCATGTCTGACGGCACCCCGCAAGCTTGTTCAAAACAGTTGACGCTGGAAAACATTGCAATTGTTTTATTACGTGTTCGGCGGTGTTCGCAATAGTCGACAGCTCCGACCCAACAGTTGCATTTCTGGCAGCGCATCATATATTTTGCGCCGCATACTTGTCTTGGCTGTGCTGCCATTCATTAGGGAGGCTAGGCGCGGTGAGCCATTTGCTGTTCTTGTTTTCGCAGAAGGCAATCCCCAGCCTTTTGCTGCTGGTGTTCATGAACAGAGACACACTTCGTAGCCGTATTCCTTTTTAGCCGCATTCTCCATGTAAGAGCATTTGCCTCTCATTGATGGTGAGCGGCTCAGTGGTAAGGGCCATCTCGGATACTGCCAAGGAAGTATTTGGTTGATTCTCCAAGCTGGCTATTCGACTTGTATTATTTAATGTGGTGTTTTTTTTCAGCCGCTCTGTTAAAGATGGTTTTGATGTAGCTCAGAAATTGCGGTCTTTTGGTTTATCAGCCAGAATGGATGATGATTTGAGGAATCCAGATCTGTATCTATTGCATTCTCTAAGTTGGTTCTGGCAGCCAGAAAACGAGGACACTCTAGAATTATTGATTACATTAAATACAATCATTAAATAGATCTTGGAAAAGGCAAAATCCCAAAGTCTGCCAGAAGTCATGCCACGCGGATGACGTCGTAGCTAAAAGGTGGTGGTGCTGGTAATACTGATATTTTTTTACATCTCTTACACCATCGGACAATTCAATTCAATGTTTGCTTTTGTACTGAACACGTTTTAGGTTCGACTCCTACATGGAGATTTTTAGTGAGATCAACAAGTGTTGTCTATGTTACGGTAATACTAGATACTAGGATTTAGTTCACATATAGGTACTGTATTTATATTTTTAAAAATTACTACATACGAATACACGAAGCAATGTGCTGCAGACATTACGTGTGTGTTGGTCAGGAGTGAGCCTCCGCACCGGAATGTTCTCTGTAGGTAAATCTGTAATTAAAATAAATTTATGAAACAAACGGGGCTGCAGATGACCTTGCGGTTTACCGAGGCTCCGGCTCGAAAAAGTATAGTTTCCACTTGCAGGAGACAGTACGACTCAAACCGACAGGCATAAAAGAGTCTATACGACTGGGAGAAGCCGAGTTGCCAAGTACCGCGGAGACTTAAAACAGATATGGTGTTTTGTGCGCTTTTACCATATCTGTTATTGGTGTTTCCAATAACAGATATGGTAAAAGCGCACGGAAATTGGTTCTAGATTTTTTTATGGGATAAGTCGGTAAACGAACAGACGAATCACCTGACGGTAAGCAATCGGCGTCGCATACATAACGCAAGCGTTGTTTTACGTCAGTCTTCTGTGAGGCCGTGGTAGTGCTCCAGTCGAACAGCCCCATTTGTGCCGAAGCATAGCTCTCCCACACTTAAAAGATTCCATAAGGCTTTGACTGCCAATAAAAAACTGTTAAAGGCAAATCCTCCGGTACCGTCGGTCACCCGTGACCTCTATGGCATTTAATGTGTAGAAGATTCCACAAGGCCCGTAAAATAGACTTCACTTGATGGAACAATGAAATATGACATACGTACATTAAACCAGCTCCTGCCCGCGGCTTCGCCCGCATTCCCGTGGTATAATTATGTATTATTCTAGACCATGATCTACCTCTGTTCCCAATTTCATCCCGATCTTTTGAGAGCCGTTTTGACGTGATCGAGATACAAACATACACACTAAAGTCAAAGTCAAAGTCAAAATCATTTATTTCAATTAAACCACAAAGGCTATATTTTGAACGTCACCAAAAAAAAAATTACAAGTGAAGCTATTTGCTCATTCCAAGCTGTAGATTTATGTAGAACGTCACTTAAAGTAAGGTTAAAAGTTTATTGAGAACTAGCTGTGCCCGCGACTTCGTTCGCGTGGTTGTCGAAAACAAAACAACATCGTTTAAATAACAGTGGGCTATATACATAATATGAACTCCATTCAAGAAGATGGTATAGTATTCTTTTTGCCAATAAAGATCCAGACTATGGTATATTTTTATTTGGTAATAGTTGATTACGTTAATGTTTCCCTATATAATAGATTAGCGGTTGAATTACCCGGAGTATTATAAAAAAAGGTTTTTGTTTTTTTTCTATGAGGCATTTTTAAGGAAAATATCAAAGCAATATAAAAAACCAACAATATTTTAAAGATCGGTGCGTCGAACAGTCTCGTATGATAGCAAATCGTCTGTTCGTGGTCACGACTTAACGAATTCGTTGCACTCACTGTAACGATTGGCACTATTCAAACTGTATTTACTGGTACAGGTATAAATACCTAGTTTGAGCTTACCAGTACGCATACTGGGTATGTAAGCAGAAACCCGGTCCCTATTTGTTCTGTTCGTATTCATGACCTTTGATCTCGTGTAAAATGCCGACATCGTCTAAAGCAGTCTTTCTCAAAGTGGGTGATAACGCCCCCTTGTGGGCGCTGCAGGTCTCAAGGGGCCCCCTAAGGGGTAAGAGACCCAGAAAGAAAATCGGGGCGTTGTGTAGAGGCGGGGGGGGGGTGATTTGTAATTTTATTTAGTTAGGAGGCCTCTCAAACAACGACTGCAAGAGCTCTCGACTCTCAACAACAACTTGTGAACATCAACTAATATGAATTAAAATATTGCTCAAACTCGATTCTATATTTCTCTCCGCGTAGTTCATATATCTGTTATATTTTATTGAATATAGAAAAAATGAAAATCATGTCAATCGGTCGCTCCGTTTCGTAATGAAAGTAGACAAAAATAAAAGGCAACAGACACACTCTCGCATTTTAATAGTTATTAGTAGATACTCGTAGATATCCATCATGTTTTAACAAGTTTTTGTTAAATAACCCGAATTGTGCATTCCTGTATCAGTCGGATGATTCATTGAATACTTGTTCGGACTTGTTGAGTACGATTGAGCGTCGAATGAGATTAACGAGTTTATGCTATGCTAAATAGATTATTTCATCAGCTTTGTGTTACTAATGACGAGGATTTCAACCGTTTATTGTTTCATACTGAAGTTCGTTGGCTATCAAGAGGCAATTGTCTGACTCGATTTTACAACCTGTTTGACTCTGTTATAGAGATCTTGGAAACTAAAGATACAGAATTGCACGATAAGCTCATAACATCAAAAAATGATATAACTTTCGTGACAGACCTGTATAAATTGTTCAACGACATGAATCTTCAACTGCAAGGCGATAAACTAAATTTAATTAAAACAAAAAACCTCGTTGCTGCTTTCGCAGCCAAACTGCTTCTACACAAAAAGAATTTGGGCAGACGTGAGTTTCACAATTTTCCAAATTTATCAGTATCATGCAGTAACGACGAATTGTTTGCCTACTGCCAACATTTGGAAAACCTCCACATTTTGAACTTGGAAATACCAGACTGGGTGTTGGATCTGTTTTCAAATGTCAAAACAGCAATGTCACCTCAGCTGAAAGAAAAACTTATAGAGTTGACTACAAACGAGGAAATAAAAAATAAGTTCAAAAATGGTTACCAAGAATTTTGCCTACAAAAACCGATCCCGTCATTGTACCCTGGATTGTGGTCAATCGTTCAACGATTCTTGATAGCATTCCCATCGTCATATTTGTGTGAACGTGGATTTAGTGCTGTGACAACATTGCTTACTAAAAAGCGAAATCGTTTGCTTGTTACCGAACGTGGGTCGCCACGTTCGGTAACAAGCAAACTGCGACTGTTCTTGAGTAAATTATAACCAGCAAACAGCATCAGATTCATCCTTCACATTAGTTTTTATACATAATTATAAGAATTGATTATTTTAGTTATATTTTTAATAAAAGATACTCTGTTTTAATACATAGAACACATAGAAAGTTACATCGGTCTATCGGACAGAATAGCTACATTAAATTTGAACATACACAGTTACAAACTAACACTAATTCAAGCCTACGCACCAACGGAAGCAGCCAGCGATGATGATATAACTGCCTTTTATACAACCCTAAACAAAGCCATGAAGAAAGCCCATACGAAAATTATAGTCATGGGCGATTTTAATGCCAAAATAGGACAACCTCGGAGCGATGAATTTTTAATTATGAAAGCAAATGGATACGGTACACGAAACGCAAGAGGAGAAAAACTTATCGATTTTGCCCTACAACATAAACTATCAATTATAAATACTTTCTTTAAGAAAAGACCTGAACGCAAATGGACATGGAAATCACCTAACGGACAATATAGGAATGAAATAGACTTTATTCTATCGAACAACCCCGACTCATTTCAAAACCTAGAAGTACTAAACATAAATTTTCCATCTGACCACAGATTGGTTAGATCAACACTAACGCTAACCAATATAAAAAGAAGTAGAGCAAACTATACTAGCAGGTGTTACAAAACCTTACAAAGCGAGAAGGAAATAATGGAATTCAAGAATAATCTCTATCAAAACATTAAATTATTAGAAGAAACAAAAAGCACCGACACAATTCAGAGCTACTATGATAAAATTGTAAACGCAATTAACAAAAGTCTTCAACAAATAACCCCAACAACCAGGAATCATACAAACGCAAAATTATCAGAGCGCTCTAAATCTCTCCTCGACAGAAGGCAACAACTTCAAAGAACTCAATTCATAACAAGAACTATGAAAAACGAGCTAAAAGCGCTATATAAGCTTACTAGTAAATATATAAGAAATGACTACCTTAACTATAGAAAAAACACCCTGCTTATACACCTAAAAACCTCTGGAAGTTTAAAAAAAGCGCGAAAGGAACTACAAACTCACAAGAATTGGATCGACAGCTTGAATAACCTAGGGAGAATAACCCAGCACAGAAACGAAATCCTTACAATAGCTACCGAATATTACAAAAATTTATATGACACTCCAAAAACGCCGAGCAGAGGTCACCAGACAACCCAAGAAAATACAGAAAACAATGACACCACCGAAATAGAACCTGTACAAGAAGTAGAGATTCTGACCAACATAAAAAACCTAAAAGTAGACAAGTGTCCTGGCATTGACAAAATATCAAACGAGATATTAAAACATGGAGCGCCAATATTATGCCACCCACTCACGCTTTTATTTAATCGTATACTTGATACTGCTACCACACCTTCTCAATGGTCAGACTCCAACATAATATTGATATATAAAAAAGGAGACCCAAAAAATATTTCAAACTACAGGCCTATTAGTATATTGCCAAGCCTCTACAAATTGTTTTCATCAGTTATTGAAAAAAGAATAAGCTCTACCATACAACTTCACCAACCGGTAGAACAAGCTGGATTCCGGAAAGGATTCTCTACAGTCGACCACATAGTATGTATGTTTAGAGCTCCTAATAGAGAAATATCAAGAACAGCAGAGATCTCTATATGTCGCCTTTATCGATTATCAAAATGCATTCGACACATTATCACACTCAAGTATATGGGACGCGCTAAGAAAACATAACGTGGAGAGACAATATATCGAAGTTTTAAAAAACATCTACGAAAAATGTACTAGCAAGGTGAAATTAGAAACTTTAGGTCCACTAATAGATATAAAAAGAGGAGTAAGGCAGGGAGACCCAATATCCCCTACACTTTTTATTTCTGTTTTGGAAACAGTTTTTGGACAGCTGGATTGGAATGGCTGTGGCATATACATACAAGGGAAATACTTTAATCACCTAAGATTCGCAGACGATATAGTTATAGTGTCTGAATGCTCTAGCCAACTACAACACATGATAACTACACTGCACCTTGCAAGCATACAAGTGGGTCTTGAAATGAACTCGTCAAAAACAAAAATTATGACTAACAGTACACAAAAACCTATAAATGCCAATGACATATCTCTCGAATACGTCAAGGAATACATATACTTGGGAAAGCAGATCTCTTTCGCTAAAAACAGTAACTTATTAGAGGTAGAACGGAGAGTTAATCAGACTTGGAATAAATACTGGAGTCTTAAAGAAGTGTTCAAAAGCGACCTCCCAGTGGAACTAAAAAAGAAAGTAATGGATTCAAATCTGCTCCCATGCTTAACATATGCATGTCAAACATGGAAATATAGCACCGCTGTTAAGAACAAAATTATCTCGTGCCAAAGGGGAATGGAGCGTAGCATGTTCAATATCAAAAAACAACACAGAATCCGTCACTCAAAAATCAGAGCGAAATCCAAAGCAATTGACGCAGTTTCATATGCACTTAGACTAAAGTGGAAATGGGCATGGTCTTGTAGCAAGGTTACAAGACAATAGATGGACAAAAATAATTACAACATGGAAAGGACCAATAGGAAAAAGGAAAAGAGGAAGACCGCACACACGATGGGATGATACTTTATTAATTTAAATATTTTGACGGTACCATGTATCTACATGTACGAAGTGTTAGTATTTGTAAAGAATAATATTAATCTGTTTGACAAAATGAAAAGTAAGCGCTATAATAATCACATGTTTCCCGAGTAATAGAACGCATTTTCTTAATAATAGCGTTTTTTGTATGGCCCCAAGATTATACAACCATTTGCCAAACGAATTGCTACATATACAATCTTTGAAGGTTTTTAAAAATAGAATAAAAAGGTTTTTAATCTCTAAGGCATATTATAGTGTTACTGAGTACTTAGACGACAAAATATGATGTATTTTTATTTTATTTTGTTTAATAATTTTTTCTTGTTTTTATTTAACTATTGACATTCTGATTGTTTAATATTGTGACATTTAAATTTTTAATCCTATGTGACCTAATAATTAATAATTCTAATGACATTAAGTAATAATAATCAATCCAAATCTTTGTATCCAACTATTTTCTAATTTAGTATGCTGAAAAAGCCAACATAGCGTTTAAAATTGTTATTTAAGACCCTAATGTTACCTATGTTCACAATTGAATAAATGAATTTGAAAAAATTTGAATTTGATGACGAAATCCTACGTGTGGCTGGAGTACGCTGGCTAGATACAGCAAAAGATCGAGAAAGATGGCAGTCTCTGGAGGAGGCCTTCACCTCAGGGGTTCCCTAAAATGAAACATGATATAAAATGATATGCTTTCTATTTTTATTTTTTTGGAAATGTATATTTCTTTTTAATTGGGAAATACAAGGCTTTTTTATTTTTTATTTTTATTTATTTATTTACTCTGTTTTAATACTATAAAGTTGCGTTTCAATAATCATTCTTATTGGCAGGTGGAGCCCGTAAGAGTTAACTTGAGACCTTAAGCGCCGTTGTATGTTACCTACTGCGCTCAGGTCTCAAGTTGCGGGTTATAGTAAAAATTTCGTTTAGAATTCTCCGTTAATATACATGTGGGATTGTGTGGCAAAATAAACGAGCACTAAGAATTGAAACTTTTATTTGCAAACACGTTATAAAAAATTGGCGTTACACCGTGGCTGTTCGTCGTAAAACTCGCTATCGCCATTTTTCTACTCTCTCACTCGCACACATACTTCTCTCTTTCTTTCATCCGTTGCGTTCCGTTTTAACACTTAGATAATCTTTTTTTTTTTTTTTTTTTTTTGAGGGGGGAAAATCATCCAATGGAAGTCATTGGATGATTTTCCCCGGATTGCCCGGGTGAGGCGGGAGGGAGTGTCAGACTCTTACTGACTAAAAACCACCCCGTTCCTACTCCTGCACTTCGAGCCGGAGCCCCGGCAACCCGTTAAGTCTTCCGCGGCTCCGTATCGGCGTCAGCCCTGTTAGGCCCCATCTGTGGTGGTCTGATGGCTCCTTGAGGCGCGCGCGGAACGCGACGCGCCGTACGCTCGGGCCTGGTTCTGGTCGGGCGGCGAGTCACCCGTGCTCGCCGTCCGCAGGCCCGTGCTTACGGTGGCCGGAGATCGTCTCGCGATCCCCGACGCCCGGAGTGTCTCTCGCGACGGCCGGGTCGTGAGGAGGTTCGTTCCCTCACGCGCTCCGCCTCCTCCTTAGCTAGCATGACTGCTTCGCAGAAGGAGGAGACGGCATCCCAGTGCCCCTCGCTCCGTACCATGGTCTGAACCAGAGCCGGACGCGAGAGGTCGCCGTCGCCGATCACATTCCTGAGGACACGGCGGTGCTCAGTCCACGCAGGACACACCGCCACCGTATGCTCCACCGTGTCCTCCGGGCGATCCTCGCAGTGATGACACCCGGGCGTTTCCTCCCGCCCAATCCGAAACAGGAACCTACCGAAACTTCCGTGTCCGGTAAGCACCTGCGTCAGGCGGTAGGTGAGGACGCCGTAGCGTCTCTCAAGCCACTCCTCAAAGAGGGGACTTACCGCTGCAATGACAGCGAGCCCAGCCTTCGGTTGCGACAGTCGTTGCTGCCATTCCGCCATGAGATCACGCCGGAGCTCATCCCGCCACGCATTAATCTGGCGTGGCAGCGGAGATTCGCCCCGGCGACGTGCCTCCGCGCGCAAACAAAACACGCGCGCGAGCACCTTCGCTTCCAGATCCCACGGCGGTACTCCGGCAAGGAGGTTCGCCGCCTCCCCGGAGATCGTGCGATATCCGCGTATCAATCGGATCGCCATGACCCTCTGTGATGTAAGCAGCGCCCGAGCGGGCCGCCGCATCAGGTTCGGCGCCCACATAGGGGCGCCGTAGAGGGCCATGGACCGCACGACCCCGGCGTATAACCTCCGGCAGGAGGCGTTTGGCCCCCCAAGGTTGGGTAAGAGGCGCTTAAGCGCCGCCCCGTCCTTTCCAACTTAGGAGCCAAACGTCGGAAATGCTCCACGAAGTTCCACCGACTGTCGAGGACGAGTCCTAGGTACTTCATCGTCGTCTCGACGCCGATGGTAACTCCTCCCGCCGTTAATTGAGACTCACCCGGAGGTGGCGCGTTCCCGCGGCCATAAAAACACATGGCCTCGGACTTGTGGAGCGCCACCTCGAGTCCCAGTTGCCGGATTCTTTCAACGACTGTCGTAACCGCTCTCGCCGTTAAATTAGCCGCCGCCTGATGAAGACCTCCCCGTGGTGCACCCTGGGTACAGGTGATAGTCTCCCTAACGGGAGTGATAGGGTTGGAGTGGCTATTGCCTGTAGCTAACTTCTGGACGGGGCGGACGAACCCTGGATGGGTTCTGGAGGCGGCGGGTTTTGTGCAGACACATAGCCTACGCTTCCGAGGGGTCGCTTTTCCGCCCGTCTCTCTGAACTTAGCAGAGAACGCGGCGGAGAGGCAAGGACGGTGCTCGTTGCGCACTCACCCTGCCAACGAGCAGCATCGGGACACATGGTTCCTCGACTGCAACCGTCGAAATCGTAATCCGAGAAGAGATCATGGATGTCTCATGACTCAGAACGGGACGAGGGTCTTGGCTTGGTCGCCCGGACCGCGAGGAAGATAACCTCTATAAAAAATTCCTCCAATACCAAGTTCTGGTGCGCGGCGAGGGTATGCATGGCTGAGGAGTAGTGTCAGTCGTGAGCGCACCCCCAGCTAGGGTACCGGTGGACCCTCTAGTTGGGAAACAAATATACACTTACCCAGGTACAGGGGGCACTGCCTGGGCGGACCGTTTATTTCCCCCATACTCGTGGGAATTGTATGGAGTCTGATAATAAAAATAAAAATAAAAATAAAACACCGGAGGAGGAGAGGGCAAGCGAGCTTAGTTCGCTTGCTGTTGGCGGGGAGAGCCAGGGTGGCTCTGGAACCCGTGGGGAAGCGTTGGAGTCGTCCAGCCAATCCCTCACACGGGCCTTAAGTCGGAGGATGTCGGAAGCAGAGTCTGACTACTCTTCCGCATCTGGCGCTTACTCATTGCGCAGCTTGAGTTCACAGCGCCAAAAAAAGGGGACGTTTAAACGTCCCAGGTTGAAGGAGGGCGGGGAACCGTCCTCCAACGAGCAGGAGGCTCCAGCCCCTAAGATCCCTACGGCTGCGCGGGGTAGGGGTCGAAGAAAGGGCTGCGAGAGGCCGATGGCCGCTACTCGGGCCGAGTCAGCTGAAGCTGACTCATCAGAATCTGGCGGCGAGGGCTCGGTAGGCGACCTTGGTGCCATAAATGGCGACCTTTGCAAGGTGGTCAAACAAACACTCCGGACGGTGGCTGAGCAGAAGTCCGAGAAGGGCCGAAACGGAGTGTTAAGGCAAGCGAAGGCAGCCATTATGAAAGCGGCTCGACAGTGTGGACTGCCTTCAGCGGCAGGGCAGCAGATGGCCGCCTTGCAAAAAGAGCTGGGGGAGATGCGCCGAGAAATGATCCGGCTGACAGCCTCCAATGCGGCTATGGAGGACGAGCTTCGGTCAGCCAAGGCCCAGCTCGCCGCTGCTCGCGAGGGTCGACCCCGAGCCTCGCAGCCAGTGGAGGCCGACATAATCGGCCTGGTGCGGCGGGAGATGGCTGCGTTCCAGCAGCGTTTTGATGTGCTGGAGAGCAGGATCCTCCGCCCCCCACTCGCAGGGAGTGAAGCAGCACCGCGCACATTTGCGGCTGCGGCGGCTATGCCGACTACTCCTGGTCGGTCCAGCGGTGTCCGGGCCCAACCGCCGGCGGTTTCGCCGGCGCAGGCTTCAGCTGAAACGGTGGTGAGGGCGCCAACAGTTCGTAGGCGTGGGGGCGCCGTGCCTGGGCCGTCTACTGCCCCAGCTGTGGAGCCTACCCGAACTTCGGGTTCCCCTGCCAGCGGCGGCGGATGGCAGGTGGTCGGAGAGGCGAGGAGGGTCGCCAAGGAAGGGCGAAAGCGCCGAAAAAAGGAGCAGCGGCAGAGGCAGCGGCAGCGGCGCAAGGAAAAGCGCGCTGCGGCAATGCTTGTCGCCCCTAAAACCGCGGCTGTAGTGATAACTCTACAGCCGGACGCGGTCAAAAGAGGCGTGACATATGGCGACATCCTCGCCAAACTGAAGCAGGCGGTAACTCCCGCGGAGTACGGGGCCCCTAACGGGTTCTCTTTGAAAGTGACGGCGACTGGAGCCCGTTTACTAGAGGTCCCCGGCGCGACCAGCGGTCCAACCGCTGACGCTCTAGCCGAAAGGCTCAGGGTGTGCCTTGGTGCAGACGAGGCTCGCGTGTCAAGGCCAACCAAGTGCCTGGAGTTGCGTATAATGGGCCTGGACGACTCCGTGACGGAGGAGGAGGTTGTGGCCGCTGTGGCCAGGACGGGTGAGTGCCCTGCAGAGCAGGTTAAGACCGGCACCATCCGTCCAGATAATTCGGGGTTGCGAACGGTTGTAGTGAGCTGCCCCGTCTCAGCGGCCAAGAAAATAAAGGAGGGTCGAAGGCTCCTGGTAGGCTGGGTCTCGGCGCAGGTCAAACTGCTAGAGGTCCGACCTATAAGGTGTTTCCGCTGCCACGTAGGTGACCACGTTAGCGCTAGGTGCACCTCGGAGGTGGACCGCAGTGACTGCTGCTTCCGTTGCGGTCAGCCCGGTCACAGAGCCGGCTCGTGCTCTGCCCCGCTACACTGTCACGCATGTGCGGCGGTTGGTAAGCCGGCCAATCACCGGGTCGGGAGCAAGGCCTGTTCCCCTCCTGCCAAATCCAGGGGCAAGGGTAGGCCCTCCGCTGCCCCCGTCAGTCCCGCCCCCGCCGCTGCAGTCGCCACTAATGCCGTCGCCGCGGCCACCACTGGCTGTAATGCCGTCAGGGAGGAGGCTGGGATGGATTGCCAATAATAACTCCATTCCGCCTCCATCAGGCGAACATCAACCACTGCGCCGCCGCTCAGGATCTCCTGCTTCAGAGCATGGCGCAGTGGTCAATAAATGTCGCTGTGGTCTCCGAGCCGTATTTTGTCCCGCCCAGGGATCACTGGGTGGCGGACTTGGACGGCTCGGTGACCATCATCTCGTCAGCCGCCGCCGGTACCCCGACTCTCGAGGCCGTTCAGAGAGGCCGGGGTTGTGTCGCAGCACGGTTCGGAGAGATCGCTGTGGTGGGCGTGTATTTCTCTCCGAACCGAACTCTCGCCGAGTTCCACAACTCCCTGAGGGAGTTGGTCGCCGTCGTTGTCGGGTTCCGTTCCCTCCCCGTGCTAGTCCTCGGGGACTTCAATGCCAAAAACTTGGCTTGGGGTTCCCGGTTTACTGATGTTCGGGGTAGGATGGTGGAAGACTGGGCCCTTGAGGCAGGCCTAGTCGTCCTGAACCGGGGTTCTGTCCCCACGTGCGTGCGGATGCAGGGCGAGTCGGTGGTGGACATTTCGTTCGCTAGCCCTGCTCTATCACCGCGTGTCGTTGACTGGCGTGTCATGGAGGAGGTGGAAACGTACTCCGACCACCGGTATATCCGGTTTAACGTCTCCACCGAGTCCGCGGACCCGCCGGTCAGACAGGCCCCATGTGGCCCACGTTGGGCGCTGAGACAGCTGGACCGGGAGCTATTCCTGGAAGCCGCAATCGTGCAGGCCTGGGTGATACCACCGCACAGGCCTGCCGACATCGACGAGGAGGCGAGGTGGCTCCAGGACGCCATGTCCAGAATCTGTGACGTGGCGATGCCCCGGGTCCGGCCAGGTCAGCGCAAGCGCCAGACGTACTGGTGGTCGCAAGAGCTGGCTGCTCTACGCAGTGCATGCACTGCTGCGCGACGCCGGTACACCAGGCACCGCAGGCTTCGTATCCGTCCTCAGGACGCAGAGGTCAGAGAGGCGGAGTTGTACGAGGGGTACAAGGCGGCGAAGGCCGCCCTCAAAGCGGAGATACGGCGGGCCAAAGAGAATGCCCTCCAGGAGTTCTTGGAGACTGAACAGAGACCCGTGGGGACGCCCCTATCGGATGGTGCGGGATAAGCTCCGCACATGGGCTCCCCCGCTGACTCAGAGTCTCCGGCCAGAGGTAGTGGAGGAGGTGGTCGGCGCCTTGTTCCCCCGACTACAGAGGGGTTTCACCCCTCCGTCCATGACTCCGCCCCCTGCGGTGCCCTATGCGGGCCACAGCGAAGACGACGGCGACACAGTTTCGGAGGTGACCGAGGCCGAGTTGAGAGCGGCGGTGCGCCGGATGGGCGCCAAGAACACCGCCCCGGGACCCGACGGACTGCACGGCAAGGCGTGGGTCCTGGCCTCGGAGGCTCTCGAGCCTCGATTAATTGGTCTCTACAGCGCATGCTTGGAGAGGGGCCAGTTCCCGCAATTGTGGAAGGCGGGTAAATTGGTCCTAGTGAAGAAGCCGGGGCGCCCTGCGGACTCTCCATCTGCGTACCGGCCCATAGTGTTGCTCGACGAGGTGGGAAAAGTTTTCGAAAGGATCATTTCGAACCGCCTCGTCGCGCACCTGTCGGATGTTGGGCCGGACCTGTCGGACGGCCAGTTCGGCTTCCGCAGAGGGCGTTCCACGGTGGACGCCATCATGCGTGTAAGAGACCTCACGACGGGGACTGCAGTGTCCAGGGGTAAGGTCGTAGTGGCGGTGTCCTTGGACATCGCCAATGCCTTCAACTCCCTGCCCTGGAGCTGCATTTTGGAGGCACTTCGATATCATCGGGTGCCCACCTATCTCCGTCGTGTAATCGAGGCATACCTGACGGACAGGTCCGTCATTTACCCCGGTCACCGAGGTGAGTGGAACCGACGAGAGACGTCGCGCGGTGTTCCACAGGGTTCGGTTTTGGGGCCGCTCCTGTGGAACATCGGCTATGACTGGGTGCTGCGCACCGACCTCCCGAACAACGTCAGCGTGGTCTGTTACGCTGACGACACAACACTTAGATAATCTGCGTTCTTTTAAATAGGTACAATGTTTATCCCACATACATAATATACATTTATAGGTTACAATAATTAATTAATTCAATTTGAAGTTATAGTGGATTTAAAATAGGTGAAAAAATGAGGGCGCTAAAAAAATATTTATTCTCAAAGTGGGCAGTAGACAAAATAAGTTTGTCAACCACTGGTCTAGACAGTAACGCATCGGCCAGGGTTGTCAAAAATATGAGCTTTTGGCACCGACTAAAAGTCGGTCAGTAGGTGAATAACTCATCAGTACTAATCTGGATATTTTTTGCTTTTTAGTGTTTAGTTTTTAGGTTTTTTGAGAAGTCTGTTTTTTAAACACAGTTTTTTTTATTTTATCATTTTTAGTTTTGCCACTTAGGTGCAAAGTTCTAATCAATACAAATTAAGTATACAAACCCAAACACAATGTAGTTACGTGAAAACGACACCCATGACGATAAATTGAAAATTTCATGCAGCCGCTATCTTGGATTTACATTTTGACAGCACGATCGGTTTTACTACCCTCGAAAACCATGAATACGATACCCATGACGATAAATTAAAATTTCGTGCAGCCGCCATCTTCGATTTACATTTTTTTTATTTATTTTTTTTTTTTTTTTCATTTATTGCAAAATGTATATACATAGTGGTATTATACTACTAGTACAGTACATCACCCTGTTAGGGCGCAGCAATTTTATTTATAAATAATAACTAAATAATCATCTAATATATTATGTACTTATTCTATTCATTATTAACTTAATTACTCACTATAAACTTATTACTATTAAAATTTCTTATCACTTATATACCTATATGATACAATTATATTATTTTATACATTATTTATTAGACATTTTAATTATAAACATTACAAATAATTTAAAGTAGCAACATTATTGAAATTGAGGAGAATTGAAATTATCACATTAAGTTAGGAACTATAATTACAACTTAACTGGGGATACCTATATAATCTAACGAATACACATCTCTGTTACCACATTCACCTGAGTTTTATAAAAGCTCTATAAAATACATAGGTTATAAAATACATAGGCTCTATAATTTAGAATGAAAACATATTAAAATCATTGTGAATAAACATCATCTGGTAAATTATAAAATTACAATGTAGGTACTATTTTATTGTAAATGCATTTTTTATCTTCGAGATACTCCTGAATACTATAGTATGATTTTTTAATTAATAGAGACTTTAATCTAGCTTGGAATATACAAAGAGTTTTGGTTGACCGTATTTCCTCAGGTAACTTATTATAAATTTGGATACTTCGGTATTCTGGGCTATTTTTATACATCTGTAGTCGAGGTGCTGGTAGGATCAATTTGGTATTTCGAGAGGAGATGACATCAATTGATTGGGTTTCTAAACTTTCCACCTCTAAGGACACCAGTATTGATTGCATGGTAAGTAACTTTTATAGCATTGTCAATGACATAATAGATAAACATATTCCTTCACGTAAAGTCATTAATAAAGCGCGCTATCCACCTTGGTATACTATTCCATTGATTAAAATAGGCAAAGAAAAAAGAAAATTTCATACAAGGTGGAAACGCTATGGAAATCCTTTAGATTACCAGACTTTTTCAAAACTTCGTAAGAGAGAGGCTATTCTATATAATGTCGAGTATCATAAATATATTAGATTAAGTGAAGATAATATTAACAAATTCCCTAAATTGTTCTGGCGCTTCGTTAAATCAAAGTTGCCATCGAGTCACATCCCTCAAATGGTGAAATGGGAGGACCGTGTCTCCAACTGTGGTGAAGACATTTGTAACTTGTTTAACGAATATTTTAATTCCGTTTTTGTTGAAAGTGTACCGCGTCCCGCTTCCTATGATTATGATTGTCCGCCCTTAAACTCCCCAGTTAGTATCAGCTCTATATCCATCACCATGGAAGTTATTCACAAGGAACTAAAAATAATTGATATTAACAAGGGACCTGGACATGATGGTATACATCCCTTATTTATTCGTAACTGTGCGGATCAATTAACATTACCTTTACATTTTGTATCTAATAAGTCTTTGGAAGTGGGAATATTTCCTTCAGTATGGAAGCGGGCTCTTATAACCCCAATTCCTAAAAATGATAAACGAAATGATGTATCTCAATATCGACCAATTTCTAAAACTAATTTATTTGGTAAAATTTTTGAGAAAATTGTCACTTCTGCTCTTGTGGGCTCATATCTCTAGCAATCAACATGGTTTCTGCAGGGGTCGTTCTGTTGAATCTAACATGCTTATTTTTACAAATTATTTAGTGAACGCCATGGACAAGAGGTCACAGGTGGACGTTGTGTATACTGATTTTTCCAAGGCATTTGATAAAATTAATCATGATTTGCTTATAGAGAGACTGTGGACTATAGGTATACATGGCGATCTACTCGGCTGGATAAACTCGTACATCAGGAACCGATCCCAAGCAGTTTCTATAGAGGGATATTTGTCTAGATTCCTAGAAATTCCTTCGGGAATTCCTCAAGGATCCCATGCAGGACCGTTACTTTTTATTTTATATATTAATGACATTGATAAAGTCATTAATTATTCAAGAATTCTGTTGTATGCGGATGATGCGAAAATTTTTAAGACAGTAACATGTTATGGCGATTTTTTGGAACTGCAGTGTGACCTAGACCGTATATCTGAATATTGCTCATCAAATCAACTCTATTTAAACCTTGACAAGTGTTCTATTATATCCTATACCCGTAAACATAGACCTCTAAATTTTGATTACAAGATCAATAATAAATCTATAAGTAGGGTAATGGCTGTGCGCGACTTGGGTATAATTATGGATTCAAAATTATCCTTTAGTTTACACATAGACGACATAGTGAGCAGAGCCTTCCGTCAACTTGGCTTTATATTAAGAATTTCAAGACCATTTAAATATCCGCATACTCTGAAGGTTTTATATTTTAGTTTCGTCCGATCACTGCTGGATTTTGCTTGTACTGTTTGGAGTCCATACTACGCTTGTCATATTGACTGCATTGAAAAAGTGCAAAAGAAATTTATTAAACTTTTAGATTACCGTGGAAATCATGAATGTGTATCATACGTGGATTCAATTACTCGTCACTCTCTTACTACTCTTGCCGACCGACGCATGATGTTTGACCAAGTATTTCTTTATAAAATCTTGAATAATTTCATTGACGCCCCTGAAATTTTGGAAGAAATTGCCTTGAGAGTACCCAGACCTGGTTCCCGTTCACAAAAACTCTTTTCAGTTCCTTTCTATAAAACGGTTTACACCAGTAATAGCTTCTTCAGACGTAGCACAGACACTTATAATTATAAATTTAACGAAATAGATGTATTTAACCACAGTTTAGCATCATATAAAATTAAATTGCGCAACCTTCTCTTAAAATAATGTAACCTACGTTTGACTGCATGTGCTTGTGTATTCTGTTTAAAATAAATTGTAGGTAGGTTACTTTCATGCTACACTTAAAAATTGTATGGAACTCGAAGTCTTTTTGAACCTATTGTTGTCTTATATAAGTTTTGTTTTTTATGTGACTGTTTGTTTCCTAAATAAAATAAAATAAAAAATAAATAAATATTTTGACAGCGCCATCGGTTTTACTACCCCCGAAAACCATGAAAACGACACCCATGACGATAAATTGAAAATTTCATGCAGCCGATATCTTGGATTTACATTTTGACAGCACCATCGGTTTTACCACCCTCGAAAACCATGAATACGATACCCATGACGATAAATTGAAAATTTCATGCAACGGTAACCATACATAAAAAAGAAACAATCATTCGAACATAGTGCCTCCTCCTGTTTTTGAAGTCGGTAAAAACAAACACGCGTTAGCCCTGAATAATATATATCCCGAGCTACTAACATCGTTTTGTTCGCAACTCGGGATCGGCCTACCCGCGTCTCGCCCTTCACACCCCGCACGATTGCCCTGTCTAGACGTCTTCGTTGGACGACTGTATAGACTGTGACAGAACTGACAGTACGACAGTATTGACCGGGTCTGACGTCATACTCAATAATACTCCGTGTGGTCGTTCATAATCATAATGCAGCTCGCCTCGCGCTTGCCACACACGCGGAGAATTACGAATTTACCCGAACGATCACGACGCTTCCCGAATACACTCGGTGATACAAATTTGTTCTTTATTTCTACGTGCATTCAGAAGTTTATTGTTCCTTCTCCTGCACGTCGAGCCGGAGCCCCGGTTACCCGTTAGGTTCTCCGCGACTCCGAATCGGCAACAACCCTATTGGGCCCCATCTGTGGTGGTCTGATGGCTCTTTGAGGCGCGCGCGGAACGCGACGCGCCGTACGCTCGGGTCTGTTTCTGGTCGGACGGGGAGCCACCCATGTTCGCCGTCCGCAGTCCCGCGCTTACGGTGGCCGGAGATCGTCCCGCGATCTCCGACGCCCGGTGTGTCCTTCGCTATGGCTGGGTTGCGAGGAGGCAGCGCTTCGCTGCCTAACGCGTCCCGCCTCCTCCTTAGCTAGCATGACTGCTTCGCAAAAGGAGGAGACGGCATCCCAGTCCCCCTCGCTCCGCATCATGGCCTGCACTAGGCCCGGACGCGAGAGGTCGCCATCGCCGATCACTTCCCTGAGGGCACGACGGTGCTCATCCCACGCAAGGCATTCTCCCACTGTGTGTTCCACCGTGTCCTCAGGGCGGTCCTCGCAGTGATGACAGCCGGGCGTTTCCTCCCGCCCCATCAGACACAGGTACCTCCCGAAACTTCCATGTCCGGTGAGGACCTGCGTCAGGCGGTAGGTGAGGACGCCGTAGCGTCTCTCAAGCCACTCCTCAAAGAGGGGACTTACCGCTGCAATGGCAGCGAGCCCAGCCCCCGGTTGCGACAGTCGGTGCTGCCATTCCGCCATGAGATCGCGCTGGAGCTCATCCCGCCACGCACTTATCTGGCGCTGCAGCGGAGTTTAGCCCCGGCAACGTGCCTCCGCGCGCATGTGATACACGCGCGCGAGCACCTTCGCCTCCAAATCCCACGGCGGTAATCCGGCAAGGAGGTTCGCCGACTCCCCGGAGATCGTGCGGTATCTGCGGATCATTCGGATCGCCATAACCCTTTGTGACATGAGCAGCGTCCGAGCGGGACGCCGCAGCATGTTCGGCGCCCACACAGGGGCGCCGTAGAGGCCCATCTTTACTTCGGACTTCAAACCAATGACCAAACGAAACCAATTTTTCAAAGATGTCGTTTCGAGTACTAAATTAATTTTATCTTCTGATAGACTGAACCGATTTCGATGAAACAAAATCTAAGTTATACTTCAAGTTGCGTAGAATTTTTGTATATAAGCAATGTCTGCATTGAATTCGTGGATTTTACGTGATGCGCGCACAAACAAACAGACAGACAAACAGACAAAAATTTCAAAAATGATATGTTTTCCAAACAGATTCTGGGCTTTTGGCCCAGAATTAATGATTCCGTAATACTGAAGCACTATTCAGGATAACGTATGCACAAATACAGACGAAAATATAAAAAAAAAAAACTGTAGTAGCATGAATTCAAAGACTAGCACAGAGTGTACTTTATCGTGGATAACACATATTTCATTGTAATTTAAAAACTGCCCCCAGAATTGGATTTTTTTTTATATTTTTCTGATAACTGTTGGAACCTTGCCTATATTTAAATTACGTTTTAAGAATAGTGAAACACCTGCATCAGCTTGGGTTTATCGGCTTTGCTAATTACTAAACTAAACCTAGTTGCTTGTAACAAAAATACCGCTTGAAAGATACAATGGCAGCAAAATCAGAAACAAAGAAAACTGACACCATGGGCTCTCAGAATATTGGCACCCGCTCTCGATCTATAAAACAATCTCATGATGATGAATTATCGCGATTCATGTTGGAAATTAGGGAGATGATGACGACCTTTCAGCAAGAGCAAAATAAGAAATTCGATACTCTGCAAACTGCAATAAACGATGTAAAGAAACAGAACCAAGAGATTATTAAATCAGTCGAATTCCTCTATGCCGAATATAATGTTTTAAAGGAGCGACTTGAAAGGATGGAAAGAGAAAAAAAAGGCAATATGGAGTATACTGCGGCACTAGAGAGCAAAATTGAATCTCAGGACAAGAAGCCTAGAAATAAAAAAATTTCCAGCTGTAAATGGCGAATCAAAAACTGATCTTATAGAAGTAGTTCAAAGTATCGCCAAAACATTAGAAGTACCGGTTCAGTATAGCGACATACGCAATATACAACGAATAAATACAAGAAAACCAGAAAATAAACCAATTATTGTGGATTTTACCTCAGTTATAACCAAGGAAAAGATTATTGAGCATTGTAGAAAGTTTAACAGGACGAACAAACTAAGTACATCTCACCTACACATTAAAGGTTCTCCGAAACCTATTTTTATATCAGAAAATCTGATGTATAAAACTCGGAAATTATATTTCCTTGCTCGAGACTTCGCGAAAACTAATGATTACAAGTACTGTTGGACTGCTGGTGGAAAAGTCTATATTCGTAAGAAAGAAGGAGAACCGAGACGGCGTTTGAATGGAGAAGAGGATATAAAGGTACTTAGAAACGAACTAAGCTTGTGACTAGCTATTACTGTCATTCCAATTATAGTATCTGTATTTTTTTTTATTTTAATTGTAACTCTAAATTTAATTTTGAGTCAAATTTTGACTTTGATTCCATTTTCATTCTCGATGTCGATTATTAATTTGATTACTTTCTTGACTTTAATTTTATTTTACTATAATCTAATTGTAACGCTATTGGACAAGCATATCACTCTTAAACAACTCTCACAAACCCACAGTTGCTTACACATTAGTTGTATCTTACATACTCATCTCATCATAATAACTCTCAGCACGAAGACTAATCTACTTTTGGATTATTTGTATACATATACGTGCACTTTTAATATGAAAAGGCTCTGTATGCTTTCACTTAGATGCACCATATTGTTATTTCCTCACAAATATGGCTGAATTCGCTAATAACATCAATAATGACCTCGACTCCATATCGGTAGCCCAATCTGAGTCTTGCAGTATAGATAGTTGCTATAAGATGGAGTTGAATACTGCAGTCAATCTTAAAGTTATATCGCAAAATATCCGGAGTTTAAACTGTAACTTAGTAAACTTTGAAACATTAATTAATAGGTCAAGAATATATTGGGATGTCGTTGTTTTGACCGAGTGCTGGCTATCGCGTAATCCTAACATCCCACATATGGACGGGTATAATTACTTCTGTACTAACAAAAATAAGACGCAAAACGAAGGGGTAGTGATATACTATAGGAATGGAATTGACGCGACGTGTACTGAGCCAGATTTTCTAGATGCCAACTGCTTAATCTTTAAATTAAATGCAGACACTATAATTTTCGGGATCTACCGACCACCCAGCTACAAAAATATAGACAATTTCCTAAAATCGCTCGACGATTGTCTACGCAGTTACTCAACATTTAAAAATATAGTTATAGTTGGTGATTTGAACATTGATATTGCTGCAGACAATCAAGACCATAGATCACTTGTTTATCTTAACCTCATTAGTTCTCATGGTATGCTACCAGGGCACAACATCCCAACACATGGCCGAGCTTGTTTAGACCACATACTTTTGAAAACCAAACTAACCGCGCACTGCTATGTTCCAAATTCATCCATAACAGACCATGAGTGTGTAGTACTTTTTATGAAAACAAAAATAAATAATAAACGTCTGAAACACCAACACAAGCGAATAAATATAGATGGTCTTGATAGCGCTATTAAAAGTATCGACTTCACACCAATGTACGAGATGTTGGATGTCAACCAAGCCACGGACTATTTAATATCCACTTTCAATCACGCACTTGATCACAATACTAGACTAGTTACCACTACTAGGCGCAAACATATCCTGAAGCCATGGATTACTCCTGGTCTTCTGAGGTGCATGAGAAATCGGGATAACTTTTATAAAAAGTCGAAAAGAAACCCTAGCGATGACATTATGCAAGCATTATGTATAAAAGATACAGAACCTTCTGCAACAACATTCTTAAGAAAGTAAAAAACACATATGAAAAAGATAGAATAAACAACGCAGGTAAAAATAACAAGAAACTGGGAAATTATCAAAGACATAACGTATACGAAAAGAGTGAATGAACAATCCACTCAACTAATTTCACCTAAAGATCCTCTTAAATCTGTCAACGAAGTAAATTCATATTTTGCAACAATAGAAAAGACTCTAGTAGAAAAATGTAAGCAAAATAACCCTATTTTCCAAGCTGACTTCAGTGATACAGATTCATTCCCCCAATCACTGGCTCTTTTACCCACAGACGAAGATGAAGTCAAATCTCTTATTTTAAATCTAAAAAATGATTGTGCGGTAGGTCTTGATAATATATCAGGCAGTTTGTTGAAAAGATATGTAAATATTCTTACTGAACCAATAACGTTCATATGCAATAAGTCCTTGGAAACGGGAGTCTTTCCACTAGCCTTTAAAAAGGCTAAAATTACTCCAGTTTTCAAAAATGGGGATAGATGCTGTGTCAACAACTACAGACCTATCTCTATTCTGCCAACCATGTCCAAAATTATAGAAAGGCTGATGAATAATAGGCTAGTAACATTTCTAGAAAAAAATAATCTCCTATCTCAGTCCCAGTTTGGTTTTCGTGCCAAAAGATCTACCTCTGACGCAGTACATCTGGTAACAGATTATATTGTTTCAAATTTAGATAAAAAGAATAAAACAATAGCAATATATCTGGACTTAGCAAAGGCATTCGACACAGTATCTATTCCCATCTTGATCAAAAAACTTGACCACCTAGGAGTAAGAGGGTTACAGCTGAAGTTATACGAGGACTACTTGCACGGAAGAACCCAGGTGGTTAAAGTTGAGAACTGGGTAAGCGATGAATTACCTATTGAGTGTGGCGTCCCTCAGGGTAGTATCCTTGGCCCGTCATTGTTTCTAGTCTACATAAATGATCTATGTCAAACAGAATTGAAGAATGGAAAAATCGTATCGTTTGCGGATGATACTGCCTTACTTTTTCATAGTGACACATGGGAAGACGCGTTTAGATGGGCTTAACAGGGTCTAGACGAAGTAACTCGATGGCTTACTAAGAATCTACTCACACTCAATGTTGGGAAAACTATGTATATGACCTATAGTAAAAGAACGCGGGAACATACAAACTTGCATTTAATCGCACACACTTGCCACATAACTGCTCCAGGAACATGTCACTGCCCTGAACTAAAAAAAACAAACAACATTAAGTACCTCGGTGTTATTATCGATGATAAACTCGACTTCCAATTACATATTGAGGCACTAACCACCAGAACCCGCAAATTAATCTTTATTTTTAGGAATCTTCGCCATGTAGCAGATAACAAAATAATTAAAACTGTATACTATGCCTTATGTCAATCCGTCTTTACCTATTGCATAACGTCGTAGGGTGGTGCAGCCAAATCTTACTTACTCAAGTTAGAACGAGCCCAGAGGGCCATCCTTAAAGTAAGTTTATTCCTGCCTTTCCGTTACCCAACCTATGATCTATATCAGCGATTCAATGTTCTGACAGTTCGCCAGCTATTCATCCTGTACACCGTTCTAAAAATGCACATAGCAGGAGAAGACTTACTACCGTCTGCCATATAGAAAGAAAACATTTTGGTTTCACTCAAAACTTCTTTACCTTTTTAGGCCCATACCTATATAACAAAATAAATAAAGAGCTAAGCATTCATTATCTCACCAGAAGTAAATGTAAAGAAAGCGTCAGCGACTGGCTAAATAAACTAGACTATGAGGAGACTGAAAAAATTCTGAGACCACTTTCCTAAGCTACAACTGATGCAGAATTATCAATCACTACATTCATATCAACACTTCCACCTCATTCACTTACCTATACATACCCACACATAATACACATCAACTCACTCACTTACATACACATACACACGCACTCACACTACATTGTTAAACACCCACAGTCACACACACACACACACACACTCATACAATGTTGTCCATTTTCTTTAATTAAGTAAATACTTTATATTGTTCAATGTCTCCGGGGGTCACCCGGGCCTGGTGATCTGTAACACAGGTTATACCTTTAACAGACACCAGTCTCTTAATTGTAACATATTATATAATTTGTATCCGTAGAGTATTTTTGAGAAAATAAAGATTTTTATTATTTATTATTATTATATTATATTATCACCTGGAGCTATTTGATTGTCGACTTCAGGGACACCCTGTATATAAGCACCTATGAGAACCAAATCATCATGCTTGCTCAACGCGAAAATTTTGAACTCAATAATTTGAAGTATAGGTTTTCTTCCAGGTTTCCCCACGATGTTTTCCATTAGTGGTGTCAGTGTGTCTAAATAATCTTAGAAAGTATATATCCGGGTCACCATTCCTGCTTAGCTTATCTTTTGCTTGCATAAAAATCTACTGAAAGGATTATTGGCGCAACTTTTATTTCATTTTTAAACCTGACCAGGATATTAACAGGCTTTTTTCGAAGATTAGTGCGAGATTCATAAAAAATGAGTCAGTGGGACAACGGCAACGGAACGGCTTTCCAAAGCTATCATTATAACCATTTTTTTGAAAGTACTTACTAACCTGTACTACAAATGGATATTGTTCTATCGTAGTAGGTGCGCCTCCGATAATTCGGTTATTCGAAGCCTTTGGCAATTCCACTGGCGTGATGTAGTACTTTTCCTCTGCATGACCTGAGAAATAGTATACCTTTTTTGTCGCGCGGTGCTCCACAGGGTTCGGTTTTGGGACCGTGCCTGTGGAACATCAGCTACAACTGAGTCACGCGCACCGAGCTCCCGAACGGTGTCAGCGTGGTACTACGCTGAAGCGAGCACACCTAGCAGAAATAATTAAAAGAAGTTTCGGTCAATCTCGAATTCAGGGTCCTGCAAGCGTAACGAATTGTAACACACCTTTTTGGTTGTGTTTTTACCTCTAAACATATGAGAACGTATAATATAGGAATTAGTTGGCCGCTAGTACGTACGGTGTCATGGATCTCTCCTACCCACTCACTCCACTATGTGTTCAGTAAATTGTTCTGCACAATATTTTGAAACCGAACAGCTCAGCACTTTTGCCAGCATGCATATCAATCACGTAACTTTATTCGAACCCTCTTACTGCTACATTATCTTAGATTTACCATTTCTTGATTTCACTAGCTCGATATAATCATTAAACCATGTTTTGGCGTAAAGTATATTAAACTATAGTTAGTGTTCATAAACTAGTAATCTAACTACTAATCAAACCATTTCGATAAAACCAGCCATATCACCCAAGCCAAGATCTTAGTGCGAAACCAATTAAACATTAATTTCTACAACAATCGTAAGTTTTTGATTGATTTGAACGAAGTCGCGGGCAATTGACATCTGATAGAATACCCTTTTTTTTAAGGGGGAAAATCATCGAATGACTGCTCCCGCCTAGGTGAGGCGGGAGGGAGTGTCAGACTCTTACTGACTAAAAACCACCCCGTTCCTTTTCCTGCACGTCGAGTCGGAGCCCCGGTAACCCGTTAGGTTCTCCGCGACTATTATTATGTATAGGAACTTAAAAGTAACTGTAGCAATCTAGCATCAAACAGTGTCAACTTATGACATGACAATTACATTATTTCGCAATTTTTTGATAATTTATTCCCCCATTCATAATACAACCGCGGTAAGGTTAAATTACCTTACCTGAGACTCTATAACCTTACTGGACCAATATCACTGTTTACACTTTCAAAATAGTACAACAAGCTATGCTTTTTATGTCACCATTATTTATATGTACAATGAATGAAACTTACAGCCCATTGCAACAAATAATAAAATTTTACACCACATTTTCAGTAAAAATATATAATTATTACTATAGGGTTTTGACAAATAAATGAAGGAACTAAATTGCGATTTTTTCTTGTTATTTTTTCGTCAGACGAATAATCGCAATCGCGACTGTCTGAATATATTTTTATCCACCCTCAGTCTTCTTGCACGTGTCGTAAGAGCCTTTCAAGAGACTATATCATGCCAAAGACCGGACAGAAGAGACCTCTAATATAATTGAACTATTCAAACTATAATCTCACGATGCATGCAGGCATGCAATAAATTGAGGTTACGCGCGTCACCTACGCCAGATTCCTTTTCTGTTTGTATATTTTCCAGGTATAAGCTGCCCGGGAGTGGTTTTGGGATTCGACGCTCTACTTGGTCGAGTATATGCCCCTGTATATTGTGCTGAGAGCACTCGTCACATCAATGGGGTTTCACAGCAATTCTTTGGTTACGGGTGTCATAAACATATGTAGGTCAGCTGTAAATAAGAGGGAAATAGGGAAGAGGTAGTCGCGATCAATAAGAAGGAAGGGAAGAGGTTGACGGACTACCCAGAGAACACCGTGGAGCATACGGGATCGATGTAACTAAGAAGCCGTTTCTCCTTTAGCGAAGCAGTCATGCTGGCTAAGGAGGTAGCGGAACGCTTGAGAAAACGAATTGGAACAGGGTGGTTTTTAAGAGTTATTAAGAGTGTAACATGTACTCTTGCCTACGCCTATGTACTCTTGTTGCATAAAGTTAAATAAATAAAAATAAAAATAACAATCTTTCACGTCTCACCAATGGTGGGAGTAGCGATTCAATGATTTTCTCTCTCAAAAAGGCGTGGCAATTTTATCAAAGCCAACATATAATTTAAAAATGCCCATAATACAGTACGGGACAGTCGTGAGCTGTCGATGACAAAAGTTTCATCACATAGCAAGACATGACAGGGAATAAAAAAATCGTATAATCGCAAGCAATCTTAGCCTTACATCATCCAATCCTTACAATGATTCTTTAAGTAAAATCAATGTGGCTACGACCGCTTTATTGTAAGTATCTAGTGCTGCTCACTCATAAGTGTGTTATTACCTCTATTATCTAACAGTGTCTATTGTTGAACCAATAAAACTATAGCCAGGGTATAACTAGCTGGCTAGGATATTAACTTTAAGTACCGACGTGTAGTCTGACAGTCACTTTGAGAGTTCGAGTGTTAGCGAAGTGGTACCCCCTCTCGCTTCTCTTTACCTCTACCCCTCGGGCAGTCGCCTGGGAGTGTTCGTGGTAAGTGGCTGTATCGCCGCGTGCGATTACGGTGAGTTATGATTTTTTTTAAATCACGAGTGGTCTTCGTAACTTTTATAGATATGACTTTTTGTAGATTATATCGCTTTTCTATTTTATTTTCAGTCAGTTATAAAAATCGACGTACCAGGTACTTCGGGCATACAATGGGCAGCCACAGAATCAAAAAAAAAAGGGTTTCTGCTAGAAAGAAAAAATATTAAACAAGGCTCCAACCATAGACCATGAAGAAATTTTATCGGAATGGCTCAATGAGAGTTCAGAGTCCGACTGTGACGATTTCGATCCGAATTTTGTTACGTTGGAGACCCTGGTTCCGCAACCGGAGGAGGAGGAAGGGTCTGAAGGCAAAGGAACTATGTGACCTTGTTTGAAATACGTGTGCTTACAATGCAGCAAACCTATATGCAACGAGTGTTTGTAAACTATGATAGTTCTTACAATTTGGTGCCTTGTGATTTTGAAAAATACTTTTGATTATGTGTTAAACTTTTATGTTTATTGTTACTTAAAATTTTATGTTTATGTAACAATAAACATAAAATCCTCCGCGCGGACGTTGACGCGAATGGACGTACTTCAAAAAGTTCCGCGTTCAAAATTAATAAAATAATGTAATTTTTTTTAAAATATTAATTAATTTATTAAGGATACAATTTATGATAATTAATATATACAACTTAAAATATAAAAAAAATAATTTAAAAGTAAAATATTTACACCTTAAAAAAATAATAATAAAAATAAATCATAAGGCATCAAAGAAAACATTTTCCTCATTGCTACCGTGAGGTAGGGTGCCCAAAAGACTGGCAGCATTGCCACGTTGAATGGCAATGCTTAACCTTTGCCCAAGGATGTAGCCAGCCCTTCGATCACCTGAAGTGTCAACCATCCTCCTTACAATATCTTTGTAAAGAAGATGTGCACTTGGGCCCCACGGCCCTAAAGTTTCAACCCCAAACGGTTCGAAAGCATAATTGCCAATCAGGCTATTATACTTTCGCCGTTTGAGGTTCTCGGCAGCAGCAGCGGCAGCACCGGCTCGACACGCTGAGCTTGGAAGATGGGATGGCGCGAGAGTATCAACGCAAGTGGCGTCCCATACTAAAGCCCTACCCTCTCTTGCCACCGTCGCGTACGAAGCCATTAGGTTCTAAAGTAGCTGGCACGCCAACGGAGGCAAGAGCTCGACGAATTATGTCATTAATACTTGCGTGTCGAGCAAACGGCCCGCAATACGGCTACATGACAAGCCGTGGTGTCCAAGGCTGTTGACATCTTCACCACAACAACAACGATGAGGTGGACAAAATGAAGCTCCAAGCCTTAAACAAATTGCAGCGCGGAACGTGGTGTCGTCCAACAAAGTACCTAGGTTAGACGAAGTTAAAGCAAGAAGCCATAACCCCGACTCCCACTCACCCACAGCCAAAAGGCGAGCTCTCTCTGCAGTTGAACAAGAGGAGTTCAAAAGATTTTCGCTCACTTTTCTGCAGAGCGGCTCGTCCCATTGTCTCTGGGAGATTTGACGGGGGGGGGGTCAATATTTGGGCAAGCGATTTTCCAAGCATTCACAGCTTCCACTAAACATGGTACATCAAAATTAACCAGTGATTGAGAAAGAATTTTCCTGGTTAATTCTTCAGTACCAAGGGCGGAAGATATGAAAGCCCTACCGGCTTTCATACACTACTACCGGCTTACATTCACATACTACCGGCTTACACTGGAAATTTTACGGACGCCAAGCCCACCCATGCGGACAGGCAGAGTGGCTGGTGTTCAAGCTCGGTCATCAAGAGCCACATTCAAAATTAAGGACAGGGTTCGCCTAATGATGTGGTCAATTTTTTCTAAAAGAAGGGGTGCAGACCAGAGGTGGGTCGAGCGCAAATAGTACATAAATTTGGGACCGAAACAACAAAACCGAATAATAGTATAAGCCGAATGCATTCTAATGTGATATAGTTTTTCTGAAACAACAGAAAATTTTTGAATTTCTTCTTCAATAAAACTTGGAAAAGAGTCCTCGAAGACTGGCGCACCTAGGAGGCGAAGTGAACATTTATCAACCACCGATTAGGCGCAAAAGTATTAAATTTTGATATGATCCGTCTGTTGGTAGAGTCATCTAAAAATATCTCACACTTGGAAAAATTTAGGTCAAGGCCAATAGCATGAAATTCGTTTTTTAAAAATATGAAACCATTTAATACTGTATCCGCATCGCCTCCCAGGGTACCGTCATCGAGGTACCAAACATTAAATTTGGAATTTAGCTGTCGAATAATAGGATTAATAGCCAGGCTAAAAATCACTGGCCCAAGGGGATCGCCTTGTTGACAGCCAACGGGTGATGCCAAAAGGTAGTCCTGATATAATAATTTGGTAGGTTGTCTATAACATTGCCAGAGAAAACTGAAATTTTGGGGTACTTCTTTTTTAACTTCTGTCAACATAGTATCCCTATTGACCGAATTAAAGGCATTCTTTATAAATTTTCTTTCTTTATGTTAAATTGCTTTCAACCGGAATAAAACTGTGTACCTGGGTGATGAAACCAGTGATAAATGTTTAACGATTAATAAATACAATAAAACTGGACGTAAAAGTGATGAAAATTTAAATACATCGACCTAGTAGAAGTGACAAACTGTAAACATATTTAAAATAAACCGAAAACATTCAAGTGCAGTGTGTTGTAAATAATAGCTACCTAATTAAGTGATAAACTGCCTTTACGTAAACAATAAATAATAATAATATAGTGAAAAAAAACGGTGACTTTAAACACAAAGACAATCTAAACCGTTTCATATCCGTCACAATAAATATAAAGAAATTGGACTTTGAACTAACTCACATGGCACTTAACATCGTCGTTACCTGCGACAAGTACATTAGCAGCTAATGCTTCCTTATTTCATGATGGAATGCTAATGTTCGCATGGCAGAGCGGTAACTGTATGCGCTTTCGGATTTGTGCACCCTGCGTTCGAACCACGAATTATATAGATCGCTGCCGGAGGCTCCAAAGAAAACCAAGAACTTCTTAGACAAACTTTAATTAATATTAAAAAGGTTACAAATTAATTCCTATCTGCTAATACAATTGATCCTGTTCGATGCAAGAATCAAAATGAATATCTTATAATGCTAATGATTAATCCTAAGTTACAATTAGAATGACGAAATCACTTTCCGGTAAGTAAGCGAGTCAGATATCGAACAATACCGCGAGGTGTCGCAATACATATTCACATGTAAGGGTCTTACTAAGCATTGGCATTGATGCCGATGCACACTCTGCACTTTACGTGTCGTAATGCACTACAACACTGGTACTAAGAATCAGCATTAAGGCCGATGCACACATGCACTTGACGAGTTGTGAATAGTCATGCACTATAACACACGCATAAATTTGTTTGCAAATAGTAAATTTGTTTGTTTTGAAAGATGTGGAAATTCTTATTCCAAGGATTCCGATGATCCCAAATGTGTGAATAAGTATATGGTGACAAAAAGTTACTTACTAACAGTGAATGCCAGTAAAACATCATACATGATATTTTCAGCTGAAAATAAATTGATCCCTCAATACCCCTTCTTAACTATAGATCAATCGCTCCCGTCAGGAATATTTAGGTTTGCGACTTGATGATAAAGTAACTTGGAAAAACTACACTGCCTATGTCAAATCGAAATTATTATCACTGACTGGGATTCTTAGAAGAGCATCAGGTTGTATTTCACAAACAGTACGTATATGACCATATACAGGGTGTCCGAGAAATAGTGAATTAAACTGCTATGGGAGGTAGCTTGACTAATGTCCTATCCATAAAAAATATGAAACGAAAAAAAACGCATGTGGCCATCAAAAAAAAAAAAATAATATCGGAGAAACGTGAAAATCATGGAATTCTCCTAAGTTTCCAGCTCTAAATATTTCGTTTGGGTTTATTTGTACATTTTTTCTGCCAATTTTAACTCTTAGAGTTTGCTCTGACTAAATGTTAACATTTTTCAAAAAATAATGTCTACTATTGAAGTACAGACCACTTAATTTATGTGATTTTTTTAACTAAACAATTTTCTTGCTTTTTTAACCAGCTTTGGTATAAAAAATGTATGGGACTTGTTCGGCAAACTACTTCAAAAAGTGATTTTATGAAATTTAGTGAATTCACTTTACAAGATCTGGATATATTACTTTTTTTGAGTGCAAGGGTGAAGTTGGTTTAATTTCAAAATTACAGCTTTTAGGCTGCTCACCTACGTTTCATTATTTATCACTTCATTATTCTGTACCTTCCTCATATTCATACTTTTTACTATTAGTTAGCTCACCTCTTTTCTTTAGTAATTTCTTCTTCTAATAGAATCTGTCAAATTCTTTTGTTTTCTAATGTCATAAATTTTTCATTGTAAAAATGTCTTCATTTTATATTATATTTTAATAAAACAGTTTATTTTACACTTTAAATATTATTTACTTTCCGCCGCATTGGTGGACCCCAAAGTGGTAACTACCTAAAGTAGTGACTCCCTAAAGTGATGACCCCGAGAACAACACGTAAACTATGGCTGAAGACAAAACGGCGTGCCACACTGCGGCCGGCGGCTAGAACACGGAAAGTTTCCATGTCGGAGTAGCTGCGCTGACCAAGCAGATGGAAAAGTTGCCGGACAAGGTAGAAAGTTTGTCTCGGTCAAGAGGTAGATCCCGTAGTCGCACCTCTCACTGGTCCAGATCAAAAAGGTCAGATTCCAACTACCAAAGATCCCCATTTTGCTGGTACCATGACAAATTTGGAGCTAAGGCCAATAATTGCATCCAGCTCTGCGACTACAAGGCGGAAAACTTCAGGGGCGGTCGATAATGGCGACTGACGATTGCCCTTTGTTCGCTTCTGGTCGCCTGTTCGTTACTCCATTAATGTTTTTAGGTTACTCCATATCGGAGAAAGGTACAAAAGCCATTGCACTCCAAAGTGCAGTCCATTACGGACTTTCCAGTGCCGAAAACTGTACGTCAGCTCAAAGCATTTGTGGGGATGCATAGGTACATTGTTATCGCCTATATATGAAATGATTTAATAAATGTACAACAGTTGGCACTCAGACAGCGCACGTTTCATTTCTCTCTCAACACATGTAACCTTACACTGGTGACCCCGACTACTCATAATTCCCAGTAACGTAGGCGACACATAACGCTCATATACGACGCTCATCTACTACCACGTGTGCACTAAATTCAAGAAAAATGAATACACAATTCGGACAAACGCCACAGCAGCCAACTCCAGCGCCTATAATACCGAAAACAGAAGAATCAACCGCCATAATTTCGTCGTTAACTGTCGCAAGTAAGATTCCGGAATTTTGGCCAGAAAATCCCCGATTATGGTTTTTACAAGTAGAAGCCATATTAGCACCTCAAAAAACCTCGGACGCCAACAAATACTTCATGGTTGTGGCAAAACTCAGTAAGGAGGTAATCCAGCAAGTTGCGGACATAGTTGCGAGCCCCCCGGAATGCAACAAGTTTGAAGCCCTCAAAATTCGACTATTGCAAATTTACGAAGAATCCGAAACTAGACAAATTCAAAAACTGATATCTGAAATAGAACTAGGAGACCAAAAACCCAGTCAACTGCTACGAAAAATGAAGGAGCTAGCAAGAGGTAAAATAGAAGCAGACACACTAAAAATATTATGGCAAGGACACCTGCCTGCACCTGTAAGAGCAGTCCTCACAGTGACGTCAGCGAAAGATTTGGAAGAACTAGCCGTCATAGCAGACAAAGTAATGGAGACCCACCAAACTGTGCAGGTCAGCGAAATAGCCCGCAGTAACCAAGAAAGTTCAACAGCTTTCGATATAGCCACAATCAAGGCAGAAATAGCGAAAATAAACCTAAAGATAGCGGAAATGGACAGAGGAAGAAGAAGGCATAGAAGCAGGAGCGGATACAGAAACTCTGTGGAGTCGCGTTCTCGATCAAGGCCACGAAGAACGCCCGAAAGTCCAAACTGGTTGTGCCCGTATCACTTCAAGTTCAGGAGCAGAGCTACGAAATGCGTAGCGCCCTGCAACTGGAAGACGAAGACAGCACCAACCAATCCGGAAAACTGAGAAGACTACAACCGGTAGCGGGAGGTTGTGCAGTCAAGGACCACCGCCTTATCGTAAGTGACCAAAAATCTAATATCAGATTTCTCATAGATTCTGGTGCATGTATTTCTGTAATCCCTAAATACATAGTTAAAAACAAAATAGAATTAGATTATAATTGTGAATATAAGCTATATGCCGCAAACGGGTCAGTAATAAAAACGTATGGTACTAAGACATTAACATTAGATTTAAAATTGCGCAGACCTTTCTCCTGGACATTTGTAGTATGCAATGTCAAACAACCTATACTCGGTGTAGATTTTCTTAATCATCACAAGCTAATTGTAGACATCAGTGGTCGTTGTTTATTAGACAAAACAACCAATCTGGCAATCAAAGGAACGATCGTAAACCATTATGTGTCAGCAATATCGACATTACGAAGTGATCATCCTATATATAATATTTTAACTAAATATCCAGAGATTCTCAAACCTATGTCATTTAAAGAGGCTCCGAAGCACTCTATTTATCATTATATCGACACAACAGGTCCTCCTATTCACTGTAAACCTAGACCATTAGCTCCCGAGCGATATCGAATAGCTAAGGAAGAATTTAGAACTATGTTAGAAGCAGGTATATGCAGACCGTCCAAATCAGCCTGGGCTAGTCCCTTACACTTAGTGCCCAAAAAAGATGGACAGTTCCGTCCATGTGGAGATTACCGTGCACTTAATGCAGTTACAAAACCGGATAGGTATCCGATACCCCGCGTACAAGATTTTACATATTTCTTAGCAGGAAAAACAGTGTTCTCGAAAATTGATATTAAAAAAGCCTATCATAATGTATTGATTAATCCGGACGATATTTGTAAGACCGCCATTACTACACCATTCGGATTATATGAATTTGAACGCATGACTTTTGGGTTGAGAAACGCTGCTCAAACCTTCCAACGCTTCATGACTAACACAGTCTTATCAGGCTTAGACTTCGTATACTGTTACGCGGATGATATTTTAGTGAGTTCTGTAGACAACAAACTTCATTGCGAACAATTAGAACAAATATTTCAACGGTTAAGCGAGTATGGTATCACAATCAATTTAGAAAAATGTATGTTCAATGCTACCAGTATAGAATTCTTAGGCTATAAGGTATCTACTGCTGGCATCAGACCATTAGACTCGAAAATACAGGCAATCATTGAATACCCAAAACCGCAAAACATAAGCCAGCTGCGTAAATTTTTAGGCATGATCAACTTTTATAGAAATCATCTGCCTAGAGCAATAGAATACTTAGACATATTAAATAAATACATTCATAAGGCTAAAAAAAACGATAAGACAATAATACAGTGGACACCGGATGCTGAACAAGCGTTTGTACAATGCAAAAATTAATAGTCTTACGAAAGCAGTCACGTTGACATTCCCGGTAACCAACGTGCCGTATGCGATTTTTGCCGACGCATCGAATAACTGCGTGGGAGCCGTGTTGCAACAATATATCGATAAGGAATGGCACCCATTAGGCTACTTTTCTAGAAAATTAACCGAAACACAAAAGAAATATAGCACCTATGACAGGGAATTGCTAGCCATATTTTTAGCCGTAGAACATTTTAGAAATTTATTTGAAAGACATGACTTAATAATCTTCACAGATCACAAACCCCTGACATTTGCATTCTCGAAATTAACTAAAAACAACAATAAAGAGAGCCCAAGGCGCATTAGACAATTACTATTTATAAGCGAATTCACAACAAATATTCGCCATGTGAGTGGGCAAGATAACGTTGTCGCAGACGCGTTATCACGTATAGACAGTATTAAGTGTACATCAAGTTTCATCGACTTCGAAAAATTAGCCTTAGAGCAAAGCCAAGACACAGACCTTAAGACCTTATTAATAGATGCTAAACATAAATTTAAAAAATTCATTGTTCCTGGTACTAATCAATCAATTTTTTGTGAAATTTCAAATGAAAATGCAAGGCCTTATTTAACGAAAAATTTTAGAAAACAAGCATTCCATATGATACACAATCTTAGTCATCCTGGTACGCGTACTTCGCGCCAGATGATTAAAGAAAAATTTTTTTGGCGAAATATGAATCGAGACATAGGAGAGTGGACAAAGACATGTATAGCCTGCCAAAAGTCCAAGGTAAACAGGCATATCATTTCAAACTACGGTAAGTATCCACCAGTTGACAGATTCGATCATATCCACATTGATTTAATTGGACCTCTTCCAATCACATCAGATGAATATAGATATTGTCTTACGATAATAGACAGAGGTACTAGCTGGCCTGAGGCTTATCCACTTAAGGAGATATCAGCGGAAACGGTAGCGCATAAATTATATACAGAGTGGATATGTAGGTTTGGTTGCCCTGCAAAACTCACAAGTGATCAGGGCAGACAATTCGAAAGCAGAGTATTCGCAATACTAATGTCATATCTAGGGGTACAAAAAATAAGAACAACACCATACCATCCACAGAGCAACGGAATCGTAGAAAGATGGCATAGGTGCGTTAAAGCTTCATTAATGGCACGATTAAATAATAATAAAAACTGGATACACGAATTACCTTGCGTAATGTTAGGCCTTCGTGCAGCCATTAAATCAGAATCAGGAGTCAGTGCAGCACAAATGGTATACGGCCGCTCTTTAAGACTGCCAGGTGAATTTTTTGTCGAAACAAGTAATGACTTAGACCCTCATACTATTATCCAGAATATTAGGAATAACATACAACGATGTAAACCTGTAGACATCAAATCTAACAATTCCACATCTTTTTTTGTTCATCCTGATATCAAAAAATGCACACACGTATTTTTAAGAGTAGATAAAGTAAAAAAACCTTTAATATGTCCATACGAAGGTCCCTACAAAATACTAGAAAGATCAGAAAAAGTGTATAAGATACAATTAGAAAATAGAACATTATCTGTTTCAATTGATAGGTTAAAACCTGCTTATTTATTAAAGGAAAAAGAAACTATTCATACGAATGGAGATAAGAAAGAAACGCGTAGTGGTAGAATTAGCAAGAAACCTGTAAGATTCTTGTAAAACGGAACACTCATATATAAAAGTGTAATTAATAACTGAACATTGGTAATGTACGTAGTATATGATAAATGTTGACTAGACTTTATAATAGCACTAGTGATAATATAGAAATAATGTAATAATAAATCATTGCACCACTTGCTGAGCCAACTGAAAAATTTAAAAGTCATAGTAATATGTATACATTATGAAAGCATCATTATAACGTGTAATTCAGTGAAGCAAACTTGAATCAAACATTAAATTCTGTTTAAAGCCTATTAAGTTTTACAAAATGGGTAAAACATATAGTGTTGAGAAAAAAACGGAAGAAGTAATCATTGCTCAAAACGGAGCGAATAATGCTTCCAATTCACACATTGAGCAGAAGTTAGAAACATTCGGCATCATAATAATTGCCATCGCAATATTTATTGGCATCTATATAACATACAGGATGCTACGAAGATGTAAGCAAGGAGCTCAGAAAATATTACGGAAAGAGATGACAGTTTGGCATAGCAACATGAATATACCAATGGCACAACAAGTGATGCAACCACAACATACTGTGTAACGTTTAAATAGTGATGTATTAATTAGTATAAAAAGTTCAAAGAGTGTTCAACAATAAAAGTGCTAGTATAAATTATAATATAAGTATGTCAATAGCAAACACATGTATGGTAAAATATTAAACACGGAATTATATATTATTAAATTAAAGTGCATTTAGAATTATCTAATGTTCCAATGAAATAAAACATCATACTGTATACTATTAACATATTAGTAATACGACACGTACATTGTGTTGTTGATACTGCAACATTGTACGATAGGATAAGAAATAGTACTAAGGAGATAAGCTAAAATTGTAATGAAAATAAAACACCTGTAATTTTATTTTAAGATATGTCATGTATTAAAAAGGGGGGAATATTGTGGGGATGCATAGGTACATTGTTATCGCCTATATATGAAATGATTTAATAAATGTACAACAGTTGGCACTCAGACAGCGCACGTTTCATTTCTCTCTCAACACATGTAACCTTATACATTCTTAGGCATGCTCAACTTTTGTAGGAGATTCCTTCTTCGAGCTGCGGAAATTCAAGCCCCGTTGCATGCTTTGTTGACAGGCTCAGTTAAAGGATCCCAACCAGTTAATTTAACTGGAGATGCCTTATCAGCCTTTAATGCATGCAAAGAAAATCTAGCCAACGCTGCCCTATTGGCACATCCTGACTGTTCCGCTCAACTTGCCTTGGTGACAGATGCCTCCGATAAGGCAATCGGTGCAGTCCTTCAACAGCATAAAGATGGTGCTTGGCAACCTCTATCCTTCTTTTCAAGGAAACTTAGCCCTTCACAGGCAAAATACTCGCCTTATGATCGTGAGCTACTTGCCATATATGAAGGGATAAAATATTTTAGGCATATGCTTGAGGCCCGACACTTTATCATCTATACTGACCATAAGCCGATCAGTTTTGCATTCCATGAGAGGAAAAAAAATTGTTCGCCAAGGCAGTATAGATATCTCGATTTTATTTCTCAGTTCACTACCGATATCCGCCACATATCTGGCAAGGATAATATAGTGGCAGATACTTTGTCACGGATCGAAGAACTAGGAGTTCCAGTCAGCCTCGAGACTTTAGCCAAAGGTCAACCTACCGACCTTGAACTTCAACATTTACTGGACAATGGTTCATTACTTCGTTTAGAGAAGTTAAATCTTCCTGGAAGCCGTATACCTCTGTACTGCGACGTCAGTATACCGATTTCCAAGCCTTTTGTCCCGAAATTCTATCGCAAACAAGTTTTTGAAAGTTTGCATTCTTTAAGCCACCCTTGTCCTAATGCTTCTGCAAAACTTGTAGCAGAGCGGTTCGTCTGGCCAGGGATACGTAAAAATTGTAGGGAATAGCACGAGCTTGCTTGGCTTGCCAAAAAGCTAAGGTTAACCGCCATGTCTCTTTACCTCTAGGTACGTTTACTCTTCTTCATACCCGCTTCAAACACATCCATATTGGTCGGATCGGGCCTCTGCCAGTTTCACAAGACTATCGGTATTGCCTGACGGCAGTAGATCGATTTACTCGATGGCCGGAAGCAGTACCGATAGAAAACATAACTGCGGAAACCGTAGCCAAGGCACTAGTATCGACGTGGATTGTTAGATTCGGATGTCCCACGGATATTACAACTGATCGTGGTCGTCAATTCGAGTCGGATTTATTCGATTGTTTATCGAAAATAGCCGGTTTCCAGCACAAACGGACCACTGCATTTCATCCTGCATGCAATGGGATGGTGGAACGTTTCCACCGTCAACTTAAGGCCGCAATAATCTGTCACGGTACGACAGATGGTCAGAGGCATTGCCCTGGGTGGTGTTAGGTATACGAACTGCCTACAAGGATGATCTCCAAAGTTCATCTGCTGAACTTGTTTATGGAGAACCCTTAAGATTGCCTGGGGAGTTTTTTGACGAACCTACCTCAGTGGGTACTTCGGATATGTCGGAATTTTCTGCTCGCTTAAGGAATATCACTGAGAATTTAAGGCCTATACCTGCTTCACGACATTCCAGGCATAAAGTGTTCGTATTCAAAGAACTTGCGACCACTGATCACGTCTTCATTCGTGAAGACGCATTACGTGGTTCGCTACAGCCGGCATACTCAGGGCCATACAAAGTTTTAGCCCGAGATAGTAAAACATTTAGGATTTTTCACAAGGGCAGAGAGGTGACGGTCTCCACAGACTGACTGAAACCAGCCTTTATTCTATCCGATCAACCAAATTCCCTTCCAGAAACCCAGAAAGAATACACCACTCGTTCTGAGCGGCGAGTAAGATTTTTATTGCCCTTACGGTCTCTGGAGGAGGGTGATGTAGGCTGCTCACCTACGTTTCATTATTTATCACTTCATTATTCTGTACTTTCCTCATATTCATACTTTTTACTATTAGTTAGCTCACCTTTTTTCTTTAGTATTTTCTTCTTTTAATAGAATCTGTCAAATTCTTTTGTTTTCTAATGTCATAATTTTTCCATTGTAAAAATGTCTTCATTTTATATTATATTTTAATAAAACAATTTATTTTATACTTTAAATATTATTTACTTTCCGCCGCATTGGTGGACCCCAAAGTGGTAATAGTGACTCCCTAAAAGCTTTTTAAATTTATTTATATTTGTTACTTTAATAATAATTCATAAGGCTCAAAATAAGTATAAAAATATTATAGGAACAAAAAGCTTAGGTTTCTTTGCTCCCTGCGTTGGCGTATGGGCAACCACTTTAATTGCAACCGATGTGCAGACACATGATCATATTTACGTAGATTGAACACGAATCGAATGCAGTTATTTAAAAGTCGGCCAAGTTTGTTGAGAAGATCTGCATTCAGGTCGAAGTGACACACGTCAGCATAATAATAGGATAAACCAAGGTCTGCACCAGCATAGCCTTTGTAGCGGAAGGAAGCAAATTCTGTAATTTATTTAATGCCCCCAGGGATCCGGTGACCCTCTTACATGCACTAACGACCTGTGCATGCCATCTCAAGTTAGTATCTATGCACAGCCCCAGATCCTTAACGTCATTACTGAGAGGGATAACGGCATTGTTAAAGATGACTGTTGGTAAATTAGCCTTGTAAATCCTATAATTATTGCTTGGCATTTAAGAGGATTTACTGCTATGCCAAACCTTTCCGACCAATTATTTATGGCTGCCAAGTCATCATTAACTTTCAAAATAGCACCAGACAGCCTCTCAACACCAGCCTGACAGTATAGTTGCAAGTCGTCAGCATACAGATGGTACGTACACCGAAGTTCAGAAGTTATGAGATTTATAAAGATGGAAAATAAAAGAGGAGATAGAACGCCAGCTTTTAATTCGCGCCAGTTTGTTGACAGATCATCCAGCTTGATCAACTGCTGACGCTCCTGAAGATTTGAAGAGAACCATTCCAGTGATTTTCCAGAGATCGGGATAGGATGGCTAAAAGAATATCGTGACTGACCATATTGAAGGCATTCGAGAAATCTACTAAAACTAGAACTGTAGCTTTAGTGTCCTCAAGGCCTGCTCTAATATCGTCAGTCACTTTAAGTAGGGCAGAAACAGTGCTGTGTCTAGTCCTGAATCCAGATCGGAGAGGGCTGATGAGTCCATTGAGGTAAATGAATTTGGAAAGTTGTTTGTGGACACAGGCTTCAAGGACTTTGGACAGAAAAGGGAGTATTGATATAGGAATCGGAATATGGGGACCGTGGGAACTGAGACTTTTGGAAGTGGACGAACAAAGGTATTACGCCACAGGGATGGGAAGGTGCCGGAATAGAGGGAGAAGTTTATTATGTGGGTTATCGCTGGTAGGTAGGTGGTACGTGATCCAAAATAGTAACAATCATGTGGCGAGAAATGTTATAACAGCCTACCGCTTTGGACTTTATGGACAGGATTATCTTACTGACCTCCGACGACTCAACAGGTACGAAACGAAAGGGATTAGGAATTTCGGGACGCATCAGACCAGTGATATGTGTCACAATACGTTCCTTGGCTAGACGATCCATAAGAGGGACTGTGGAGAAATGGTTATTGAGATCATCCAAGCCAATTGTGTTGGGGAGGTCTGGATATTGCGCTTAAATAAATATGTATATACAACATGTAACGTAATTAACGCACACCCTCAAACACCCCAATTAGAATATTATGTTATAATCATAATACATACACTAAATTTTTAATTTAACATGTATGTGCATCCTTACTGGTCTTGTCATAAGGTTTATTTTTCTTTAATTATTTATCGTAGTTTTAATTATCTTTGGGATAAAAAATTACCTATACTAAAAATTAGGTATATAAATCGATTCAGTTAACGATTCTGAACAAACTATTTTCAGGATGTGCGTTATTTAAGTTACATGTTGTATAAATATGTATATAATATGAAATATGCATCTGAAAATATTTATTATTATCGTTTGGTCATAACTCTATAAGTATACCTAGTTATAATTAGTCATTTAAGCTCATTGTAAGTGAACCATGTTCTTTATGAGTGAATAAACAATCATTAAACTATTAGCCAGCCTGAAAAGAAAAAAAAATCCCACCATAAAATGGACCCATTAACGTTCAAAAAAGATGTAATCAGTTACTCCCGCGTAATCCACCACTCGGTCGACAACCAATGGTACTGTGTCAAAATGTGTGGGGACCTATAGGTCCCCTAGTAGGTATACCTACTATACTCTTTGGTGGGGACTTGGGAGTGGGAATTAGGCCTCCGAACACCTCACACATACGACAAAACGCAATCGTTCACATGTATGATGATATTTTTTAATTTTTGGGGAAAATAGTGTGTATCTTATCTGTTTATATAACATAACATAACATAACATCACGCCTTTTATCCCCGAAGGGGTAGGCAGAGGTGTACATTACGGCACAATGCCACTGTACAATGTAACACCCACTTTTCACTATTTATGTTATGAGTTACATGTAATAGGGGGTGAGCCTATTGCCATATACCGGGCACAATTCCAGACTCCGTGCTACTACTAAGATTTTTTGAAAAACCCAGTAATACTTTGCCCGACCCGGGAATCGAACCCGAGACCCCTTGCCCTTGCCGCAATTGCGACCACTTGGCCAACGAGGCAGTCTGATCTGTTTACATATGATAAAAAAATGTAATTTTATTATAGAGGTACAATTAATGGAACAATTTTTTTTTACATTTTATTGCAAAAATCCAGTCACATTAACATTTTCACACAAAACTCATTTACTTTTACAATTGTAACTAAACTAAAAGGAATCATTCTAATTACGTACATAATTCATTACTAATGTACTGTTTAATTTTAATTCATGATCTCAAATGTATCGTAAATTCGTAATAGTAGGAGATATTGATTTAATAAAACAACATGACCTTTTTAATGTTCGTATTACAATAATGCATCATCATCATCATACCAGCCACTGGACGTCCACTGCTGAACATAGGCCTCCCCCAATGACTTCCAGGCATAGGCCGGTTGGAAGCGACCTGCATCCAGCGGTTCCCTGCGACCTCAATGAGGTCGTCTGTCCACCTTGCGGATTGGACGTCCTACGCTGCGCTGGCCGGTACGTGGCCTCCACTCGAGAACCTTTCTGCCCCAACGGCCATCGGTTCTCCGCGCTATGTGCCCTGCCAATATACAATAATGCATATTCTTAGAAAAACTTTCCTTTCAACCGTCGATGTTTCCTTTTATACTATACAATGTGACTTGCAACTCGACGTATTCCTCTCGGGAGGTGATAATACAACTAAAGTGGCTAGTTTCTGAGATATTCAACATTTTCGGTTTTGGTGACAAAATCCCGATCTAAGCACAAAAACATCAATGAATAAAAAACTACTGGTTTGATCTATGTGATTTTAGATTTAATTTGTTGTCAATACATCAATAAACATTTATTGTAATATAATTATAATAAAAGTAAATAAGTATCCAATTTTGTTTTGTATCACTAATTTTGTCGATAGAAAACTGGATCCATTTTTCATTCACTGGATCTAAGCGTACAAACTATTAGAAAAACTTTGGTTTGGTTTATTAGCTACCCAAAAATATTAAATATTTTTATAAAGATATCAAAAATTAATTTATAACTTGATGGTAAGAAGAGTGTAAAGTAAAACGGGCAATTTCGAAAACATCATTAGACTGAAGGCTACAGAAATAAGTCGCTCATTCAGTTCAAGACTGACCGTCAAAGAAATAAGAAATGTGCGTGTGCTATATTCATCATAGGGAAGGTCATTTTAAACAAAATATTGTAAATAATGATGTTCTTGAAATCGCCCGTTTTCCTTTACACTCTACTTTATTTACTTTTTACATAATTATTTTTGAGAGTTTAATAATATCTGAATATAAGCTAGAGACCTCAGAGCTAATTTTGTAGGAAATTAGTTGTATTATTACCTCCCGAGAGGAATACGTCGAGTTACCCTGTTTGTATAATATATGAAAGTTAAAATTAAATGCTCCGAAATGGCCAATTAAAACTATTGTTTTCGCTCACGCGGGCGTAAATCCTTGTTTTCCCAAAACATATAATTATTATAAAAATTTAATGTCTAAATAATAATATGAAAGACCACAAAACTTCACGTTTCGTGTTTGACTCCATTGCTTCTAAGCGCCGAGTACTGAATATAAGATGGGGATCAGCAGCGTGACCCCAATTTTGTTCATTGAGCTGGCGCTGGGATGCGGGTCAGCCCTATATGTAGACCGTTTGATCTGAAAAGAGGAATAATTGACTTATCAGACATTTCGAGCTGCGGAAGCTTTTGACTCAGCCGTCGTGCAGCCGTGATTTTCAACGTCGTCGCCACCCCGCTCACCGCTTAGACCGCACTCGTGACTGGGCCGTTAGATCGTATTTATCACTTTAATTAATTTGAACCTGCTATTATTGCAATTTGTTTATTATGTATAACGACGAGACCATCAAATTATTCACTTTGTAATATATACCTGTATTCTTGCAAGAAGACGCCGCTAACAGAGTAAAATATTCCAGTGGTCGTAAGTAAGGCAAATGAATATTGGTTGGAATTCTCAACTAGTACGATCAAGTAGGTGCTAATAAACATTATGTATTAACAACCCTCCAACTGGTTGAATAAGACCAAGTGCTTGGTAATTGATTGCCCCTTTTTTATTGACACTAAGCCGTCACCGGGTGCTGCTAGGGTATTCTGTACGATGCCAATTCGAACTCTCGAAGTTAGCTCCATCGCTCATTCTCACTCGTCATTGGTCGAGATTATTCTCACAACATGACTGCGATCGAGCTCACTTCGAGAGTTGAATTGACATCTTATAGAATACCCTAGCAGGACATCTACACCTACGGTGTAAACCACTAGTCCAACCATTTTGGCCAACAAATGACTTTGGTGCGAACACAAACCTCTTTGATGTCATTATGCAAGATAACGAAAAGTGCATTTGGCTTATTGGCCTGCTGGGGACAGCACGAAAAGAACGAGCCGCTTACTCTAAAATTTCATTTATGGAGACACGACGCATTCTCCTTGTGCAGTACGTTGGGTGGTTCGTCTCCTTGGCGCAGCAAGCCGCACACAAACATAATGAGCAATGTACGCTGGACGACCGACGCGTACGCGCCACGTAACGCACCACGTCTTCTTAAACGAGGACTCCACGTGGTGTGGAAATTCTTTATTTTCCAAAATGCGCATTGGATTGTATGTACTTTGCAGTGTTTATACGCCACAACTATTTGATTTAGCCAAAAAAATAGTTGAACATAAATATTGTAGGAAATTTTCTCTAGTTTAATGTTGTGCTTGATGTTTCCTCGTGAAGTGTACGGGAAAGGAGAAAATTAAATGAGGAATTGTAAAGAAAATGTTATTATGCACAATTTTTCCATTATTGTGGTCGCGCACGGAGTAAACCCACCAAAACCCAATTAATTTTAAAAATCACCAAATTAAGCAGTTTCATACAAACTTTCATCCTCTATTTTATCCCTTTAGGGTGGAATTGATCAAAATATTTTCTTTAGGAATGCTTATGTCATAACATATACCCGCAAGCCAAATTTCAGCCCGATCCGTCCGGTGGTTTGGGCTGTGTTCAGTCAGTCAGTCACCTTTAAGTTGTATATAATTATTTAGATAGATATTAGTAAGATGTCTTACCACGTTATCGATCCAACTCGTATACTTGGATACTCTGGTAAACACATTGGGGATATCGTCATTTCCACAATGCTCAAACCATGTCGCCAATCCCACCAAATTGTCTCCGTAGAGGAGAGGGCTACCTGCGTCAACCATACAATACGTCTTATCCATGCCTGCAAACACAAATTTATACAATAACTGTAGAAGTCAATTAGGTCCATTGAAAACATGAAAAAATGTAGACGGGTGTTACTAAATAAACACCAAACTTAAATATGTGACTTTAAAATATATTTTATCCCGGAAAAGTATATACACGAATAAACAAACTTAATTGTGCGACTCAATCCCTAGATACAGTTACTGTACCAAACGCAAATATAAGTTTGTTGAATGTTAGGTTGCCCGCAGTTACGTTGTAACTGGAATGGTTGAAATTAGCTTGAACCGGTGTTATAAATGTGAAAATATGTGAGTTTGTGTGATTGAAAGAAGAAAGAAAGAAAGAAAGAAAAGCCATTTATTTCTGCGCAAGACACACATAACATAATTATTTAAAAAATAAAAAGAAAACAAAAGTTGATTGCGTGTATGTTTGTTACTCAGTCACATCAAAACGGCTGATGGGACCGCGATAGTACAGAGGTACATTATACATTCAGTCAAAAAAGTATCGGAACTGGATGATTTGTTTAAATGGTTCCAAATTCAATTTTTTTTTGTAGTTGTTAGATTGGCACAACTGTTTTATATTTTGGCGCGGAGTTTTATAACGGACAAAAATATCGAACAACGAGTTTGTCTTAAATTTTGCATCACCAATGGAATTTCGTGTTCGGAGTCACTGAAAATGTTACAGAAGGCTTACGGCGAATCGACTTTATCAAAAACTCGTGCTTATGAGTGGTTCAAAGCGTTCAAAAGCGGTCGAGATGTGATGGAAGATTTGCCTCGCTCTGGTAAACCGTCAACGTCAGCAACTGAAGTTAACATCGCAAAAATGGAGGAAATAGTGAAATATTAAATATCCCCATTCAACTCTGAGAGAGATGGCCGCCGAACATTCTGTATCTCACGAGTCGATCGGTACCATTTTAACTAATCATTTGGGTATGAAACATCATGCTGCTTGGCTAGTCCCAAAAGATATGAATTTTCTCCAAAAAATCAATCGCATGAAACTCGCTGAGGATTATAGCATATCTAGAACGAGTCAGTTTGGACCCAACATTAAGTTTGGACCCAAGGCATTGTTACTGGTGACGAGACGTGGCTTTACGAGTTTGACATGCAAACTAGTCAACTACTAACAACTAACTAGTCAAACTTTGGAGTGGCGCCTTCCAACTGAACCGAAACCGAAAAAACTACGTCAAAGCCACCATAACAACGAACTATGGCTGCTGGAAGATACAATTTACCCAGAGTCACCAACTATTTTGGTGATAGAACACTAAAAAAGAAAATACCATATATCTATTAAACAGTCTGCCGGCAGACATAAGGAGTGAAACAAATTCAAATAGGTTTAAACAAAAATTGAAGTCATATTATTTAGAAATGTCTTAATAATAAGTAAGTATAAGTTTCAACGCCTGTATAACATTTAAATACAAGTACATTTAATTGTAATGACTAGGGACTCGACCCTACAGTCAAACCATTGCAACGGTTTGTGGGGCTTAGATTATTAAATACTTACCTTTGTGATATAAAGATAAATAAATAAAAAAAATAAAAGCCGATTAAAAGTCAAAGTCATGTTGACTGTTTTCTTTGACTATCGTGGTGTTGTGCACTCTGAATTCTTACCGGAAGGTCTAACGGTAAATAAAGAATATTATTTGAGCGTTATGCGGCGTTTAAGAGAGCAAATTCGACAAAACAGGCCAGATTTGTGGAAAATTCTTGGATTTTGCACCACGACAATGCGCATTCGCACAAGGCTATCATTGTGAACGAATTTTTGACCAAAAACTCAACAAATATCATCCAGCGACCACCATATTCACTCGATATGGCTCGATATCCTGCTCACTTATTCTTTTCCCTAAACTCAAAAAACCACTTCGGGGCACCCGTTTTCAATCCATAGCAGACATAAAGGAGAATTCGGGGCGAGAACTGAAATCAATTTCGGAAGCAGCGTTTAAAAAATGTTTTGATGAATGGATTATTCTTTGGCGCAAGTGTATCGTTTCTAAAGGAGCATACTTTGAATGTGATAAAATTAATTTGGATGAATAACAGACATTTTGTGTATTATTGATCTTTTCCCGGTACTTTCTTGACAGAGTAGTAATCTGGAGTAATATAATATTAGCTACTTTGTACCCGTGGGGACGTGGGGATAGCCGCCGGTACGCTAGTATCGATTTCAATACAGATCCATTTCCGACCATTTTGCAAAGTACGTCGGCGGATAATTTTTCATGACTTGATAAAATCCTCCTCTTTGATTTTGAGTTCGCCGCTAATATTTTGCCAATATAATGAGGTTAAAAACGCGTTGTCCTCCATCGAACCTGGGATGTCTTTGACCAAGATACGCGGTCTACGGCCCTTTAATTTTTCCAAGCGCAAACCGGCGGAACGAATCGCAGACACGGACTCGAGTTTCTTAATTTGTTACTCGTTAGCAACACGCAGTACGACACCCGACTTTGCTGTTTTCTTGACCCCTACGATTTGGAAACCATCGTCGCATGGTTTGATAGCTTTCATGGGCGCTTGTTTAGTCGCCGACGATGACGTGAAATTAGCTGAGCGCTCAGGACGTGGGGTAGGCGACAACACACGGAAGCGGCGCGCGGGAGGATTCCATCGCGGACATGAATTTGGGTAGGCGAAGTTTTAAAGTTTCGGCGTATGATACTTTATTGTCCTGGTTGTTTACTAGTTGGCTAGTTTTGACAATTTTGACAAGTGAGGGTGAAGATTTTATTTTGTCCAATTCGCGCTCGGTGTTTGACAATTTCGTTTCTGTACAAGAGGATGCAATTGGCGAGCCACATTGCAAACGTTTAGACCTATCTTCGTCAGGAGTTGCGTACGCAGGCGACATTTCACTAAACAGTCGCTTCAAGCTAGTCGAGGGTGGTGACCGCGGAGTTAACTGACTTTTGCGGAATCCATCGCGATCCGGTGGATCAATTCGCGATGCCATTGTTCAATGAATTTAACTAGTACTTATCGTTAAACACTTTCGAGCAACACGAAAATAAGTAAAATAAAAAACACGAACTCACAATCTGCTACCCGCAATAAAAGAATAAATTGACTTACCGAAAATAAAAATATACCTACTCCTAAATCAATTACCATAAAAAAGGTGAATAATTAAACGAGATAATTAGTGAATAATGAAAATATTGAAATTTAAAAAAATAATAAATCACTTAAAGAAATTAATGTATACATCAAAGCTGATAATACCCAAAGTGATCTACAAAAAAGAAAAGACCTATAGGAAGAACTGAAAAATAAACTAAAACAAGGTGACAGGATAATCAGTTTGGAAAAGAAAGATGTTAGTTCAAGAAACGTGACAAAATTGAATAAGACAAAACAAGTGGCTGAGAACAAAATATGCCAATCATCAAAAAAGAATAAAATGTATGATATTTCATTCTACATGCAGCGGCGTACCTCAACTAAAGAAACAAATGACGACTCCAAATAACATTTACCTCTCATCTCCCTTGCTTCGGGGGTGGAAGCTAGGGTAAGGTTTGGTGGGAATCGCTGTTAGTGAGAGCAGCATTGCCTATAAAATGCCAAGATGCCTTCTGCTGTACTCGTGGCGGAGTAACGTACGTACAAAGCAGAGCCCTAGCCAGTTCGCGCCATCCACGTGCCCGCCGTCCTCCCTGGGACCTGCTACAACCGCGCCGCCGCGCGACCGCCACCTTGAGTTGCAGCTAAGCTAACGGATGCAGGGAGCAAGGGAGTATTCTGCGCCTTAAAACAGAATCGACTCACTAGGAAGTAAATCTGACACAAAACCGAGCACATCCGCAGGCTCTGAAGCGGCAGCCCCGCTAGCGAATTAAGGCACAGTGGGCTAATCATCTGCTTGCCCGACAATCTTTGATTCCTGAAACCGAAACTGAAGTAAACCGGACTGATCTTTTAACGACGACTTTTGGCAAGAAATTACGGACATGAATTGCTGTTTGGAATGTACGGAAACTTAGTGGAGACAGCCGAATAGCCCAAGCAGAAGCAATAATGCTTTCTTACAACCTGTAGATACTCGGACTAAGTGAAGTGAGAAGAAATGGTTTCGGTGAGCTGAGAACGTCCAGGGGCTTGAATTTGCTGTATTCGGGCAAAGAGAGCGAAGAAGATGTACAGTCGGGTTACAAAAGTCCATAAGACGGCTAAAGATCACATTGCTATGAACTACCGCAATAACACACACTAATAAACTGTCGTCGCGCTCACTACGCGAAAGAACATAAATAAATGCATAAACATTCGTCCCTCACGCACACATTGGTATTCAATATTAGTTACCTATCTTAGTGACAGTTTATAAATAAGTGTAAATAAAAATGAGGGTAAAGATAAAAATAATATGTAACAAACATTTAATAAAACGAATAATGAACGATCGAGCTACATACTACATAATCATACCCAATAAATATAATATAGTTTTGAATAACATCAAATATTTCACAATGCTTTGTAGAAGCAAGCTTGGCGTAAAGGTTATCGCATGAGATTAAATATTACAGGTCACAGGTTCGATCCCAGCATAGACACTGTTGCTTTTGAGTTTATTTAATATTTTTTAAACATTATTTAATACAAAATTTCTATTTTTCCAATACCTGAGCATAAAGTTTACAATGTTCGAGGTAACTACGAAATTCTCGAACAACAATTTTATTTGATTCGTTTATGAAGTATAGACAAATTAAATAAACCTTATTTATACAGAGATAAAATTCATAATTGTTAATCAATGTGAACAAAAACTTAAGTAATATTTGATTAATAATGTTATCGCAATGCGCTTTTTTGTCCACTACTACTAATTTTAAGCTGTTAGAAATTTTTAAAATTTCTTTCCATTTAAGATGTTGATTCACTTCACTATTCACTTTGATCTAATTAAATCTAGCTAAATAGTTATAGGTTATGAAGGTTAAACTTTTCTGTATTAAATCATTGCATCCTTTTCAATCAATCAATCTTTTCAATTTGTATACCTACTATTGTTTACATGTTTGCTTATTTATTGGATATGAAACGACTTATTTGTAAATAGATAATAATACTGTTTTATTTACAAACTTGTTTACTTCTTCTTCTTGTAGTCAGATTTTATTTTATAGAAAACAAAGTACATACAAACTTAGGGATAGGTGTGAGTTCGAATCTAAGGTAATGGGCTTTATATAATATAAATAGTAAGTGTCAGTATATAAGCATCAGTATATAAAGTGTAAAAGATACATATATTTTATTTAGTTTATATTTTACATATAACGATTATCTACTTGTAAATTTTAGTAAGTAATTTATTTTTACTAAATTGCTTTGAACAAACAGACATTACAATAAATGTATTTAAATTTCTCTTTACTTTATAAAAATTTACTAGATGTATTATAATTAAAAAACTGTATGACAAGGGCACGGACCTAGAGTCCGTGGAGAAATAATCTATAATATTAAAAAAAAAATGTATTATAAATGTAATCTATTGTTAAATGATAATAAATGAAACAAATTTTGAACTAAGTTAAAATTGTAATATATTTTACATAAAAGAAATCATTTACACTCATGTTATTATAATAAAAATGAATTTTAGTTTACATAATTCTAGACATAATGAAAGATCTGAGGTTAAAGCTTAATTATTCATTTTCTCAATGATAAGAGGATTGAAACTTAACCTCAGTCTAAACACTAATATAAATACTAATTTGTTAAAGTTACAGCCGCTATGTCCCCCGACATAGAATTATCTTTTTTTTTTGTCTATCGCGATGGAATTCCTCATGGACTTCTCGCGCCGTGGGGACGACGAGGGGGCGTGCCGGACTCATACCGGCTAAAACCACTGCGGTGTTCCTTCACTGCCTGTGACCGTGACCCGGGTTGCCCTTACGGAATCACCACACCCGGCAGGCCTCGACCTACCGCTATGTTTGCGGCAGGTCCCGCCACCTTAGCGGCCCTAGGAGGCTGCTTTCCTTCTTCGAGTAGCGCGCGTAGAACACTACGCTAACGCCTACTCCCGCCTATATAACATAGAATTATCTACCCAACCTCTTGAGCATTTTTTTAATATTTGTTACTTCTAAAGGGCTTAAGTCAGGGAACCAAGCTGGCCAAGAAATAATTTTTATTTCAAAATGATTGCTAAACCATACACGAACAATACCGGCACAGTAAATGGGACAGTTGTCTTGCACAAAACTTATCTCGCTTACGTCTTCTGCAGGGTAGACATATTTGTAGGCAAGATACTAGTAACATCGTTCAACACTTCCACATAGTTAACACTGTTGGCTCACGTTGAAATAAAACTTAATTCATCAGGCCCTTGAGCACATATTCACCCCCACATATTCACTATTCTCAAAGTCCAAATATTCCCGGGAAAACGTAACCTCTCCTCTTTATGCCGTTGCGTGACAAACGGTTTTTTAGCTGGCGTTCGGAGACTGCGGCGAACGGTGCGTGCTGATGTTCTCTCACTCAACTCACCAACAAAACGCCTTGTTGAAATCCACCCGATTTAAAGCGAATATGTCACTTTGTTTCAAATCTACCCTCATATTTTGATAACGATGCTAAGATTAAAAACATAAAAGGTCATAAGTGCCACTAATATTGCTATGCAAAAGTGTTTTGACATTTCCTATGCGCTTTTGGTTCTTACCGTACGTGGGCATAGCGTTGGGCTCTTCCTCTCTAATGCGGCAAAAAATAGCCTCCTGGACTGCAAACCGATCTCCGACCGAATCATATACGCCCGTTTCAACTCAAGAGCTCGGAAAATCTCAATGGTTCAGTGCTACACCCTAACTAATGCAGCAACAGAAGAAATCAAAGACGATTTCTACAATGCCCTCAACGCTACCCTGAGGCGAATAAAGAAACAAGACATCGTCATCGTCATAGGAGACCTGAATGCAAAGGTCGTGGCGGACAACACAAACCGCACACGGCACATAGGCACGCAGGGACTTGGAGTGTGCAGCGAGAAAGGAGAGAGGTTCATCGAGTTTTGCCAAAACCATGATCTGACCATCGGAAGAACTTTATTTAATCATGGCGATCACCACAAGTACACGTAGAAGTCACCCGATGGCGTCACGAGGAACCAAATTGACCATCTTGCCATTAGCTCCAAATGGCGTTCCTCATTACTTGATGTCAGCGACCGCAGGGGCGCCGATATTGACAGCGACCACCATCTCATAGTTCCTAAAGTTCGGCTCAAGGTTGCTGTGGCCCGTACGGCTGGAGGCATTGGCAGCATCGGAAGAAGATTTGAGGTCAGCAAATTGAATAACTACGAGACGCGTAAATTGTTCCGTCTCGAATTACGCAATCGTTTTGCTGCTCTTGATACGGCCCGAGACATGTTGGAAGAGGAGTGGAACCGTATCAAAGTGGTCTATACAGAAACCAGCTCCGCCGTTCTGGTGCACAAAACGGCTCATTCGCGAGAGGAGTGGATGTCGCAGCATACATGGAGTCTGATTGAGGATAGAATAAGGCTTCACCTGAGATTGCTCGAGGCTCAGGATGACGCTATAAGAGCCGGCTTGAACGCACAGTACCGTCAGAAGCGGAAAGAAATCTATCCTAGCACCCGCAAAGATAGGAGGCAGTGGGCTGACGGTATTGCTGCTGATCACGCTCAACAGGCTGCAAAGGCTGGAAACCTAAAGGAGCTATATAAGGCCACGAAAACGCTGACAGGTAACACCAAGCTTAGGAAGAAAAAGCCACTGAAGACGGCCAGCTCATTGCAACATCTGAAGGGCAGCCACTTCGCTGGCGTCAACACTTTGAGGAGGTCTTTCGCATGTTGGCCACAGCGACACCTAGTGCACTAGCTGTTAGTTCAAAACCACCTCGGCTACACGACATCAACACGGAGACTCCATCAGCTAGTGAGGTTGCTTAAGCCATACATGCATGCAAGCCAGGCACTCTTTAGAACACGAAGCAATATGTAGAACTTCTTTTCGACATATACTCTAAGTGCTCGGCCAAGATTCGAATAGAAAGAGATGGGTCTAAGTTTCCCGTTGGAAAAGGTGTGAGACAAGGCGACCTTTTATCACCTAAAATGTTCTCGCCGGTACTGGAAATGGTTTTTAGTAAAATTGATTGGGAAAAGCAAGGTATAAAAATATGGGAAATATTTGAGTCACTTGCATTTCGCAGACGACATAGCAATATTCACAGAAGAGAGTACGCAGTTGGAAAGAACGGTAAACGAATTGGCAAAAGAAAGTCAAAAGGTTGGCCTATCCCTTAACGCTACAAAAACAAAAATAATTGCTAACAACTCAAAGCGTTAGGGCGCACGGACAAAACATAGAGTACAAGGTCAATCAATTTTATTTGATAACCAGACTGAAAATGAAATAAACAGAAGGATAGCTATAGCGTGGAAAAAGTACTGGAGTTTAAAGGAAATTATGATAAACTGAGATATAGACATAAAAATAAAAAGTAAACTATCTGAGATGGTGATCATACCCTGCCTGACATACAGTTGCCAGACATGGTCCCTACGTAAGACAGATGAAAACAAACTATCTGTACACCAAAGAAAAATGAAGAGAAGCATGCTCGGCATAAGACTATCGGAAAAAGTAAGAAACGTGACCATTCGGAAAGAAACACAGGTAACTGACATACACAACAAAATAAGGAATCTTAAATAGAAATGGGCAGCACATGTGTGTAGAATGCCATGCATTAGATGGGCCAGAACGATTATGAATTGGATGCCATGGGATGGGAAAAGAAATAAAGGTAGACCAAAAAGAAGATGGGAAGATTTGTGGGACCACATGGAGAAGAGAAGCAAGAGACAGAGTTAAATGGAGAAGACTGGGGGAGGCCTACGCCACTGAGGCGACTTCCACAAACTAATTAGTAACTTTACTGGGAATTTATTTAATTTATTTTATTTTGAAATGATATATTAATTGAAATGTAACGTAAAAATTTAAATGAGACAATAATATTGATTTGAATGCATAACATTTTGTGGTAGAATAAAGGCTATTTTTATTTTTATTTTATTTTATTTTTACGGGGCTTAAGTCAGAGTTGAGCTGGCCAAGAAATAACTTTTATTTCAAGTTGATTGCTAAACCGTTCACGATCAACACTGCCACGGTGAATAGGACAGTTGTGTTGCACAAAACTTATTCCGCTTACGTCTTCTGCAGGGTAAACATTACGCACCGTAGGCACCATAACATCGTTCAACACTTCCACATAATTGACACTGTTGGCTCGCGTTGAAATAAAACTTAATTCATCAGGCCCTTGAGCACTTATCCACCCCCACATATTCACTATTCTCTAAGTCCAAATATTTCCGGGCAAAACGTAACCTCTCCTCTTTATGCTGCGTTACAAACGGTTTTTTAGCTGGCGATCGGATTCTGCGGCGAACGGTGCGTGCTGATGTTCCGAACTCATCAGCAAAACGCCTTGTTGGGTCATCCCAACTGGACGAATGGTTTCATAACAATTCGTCTCACAGGCTAATAAGAGCTGGTTTTCCACTCCTATCACGACTCTTCAGACTACCTTCTTCCTCAAACTTCACCCAACGCCTAGTACTCTCTCTCTAAAAATAAAACATAAATATTACTCACTTGCAACAAGCAATATATCTATATTATTTTGTAGGTATCATCACAAAAGTTAAAAAAAAATACTTACGAATACGCCGGTTTCGATATATTACGACCATTTAAACTGTCAAACACCGCGAGGATACCGGTGACCGCAACCTTTCTGTTCTTTAATTGTGTCTATAATGACGGTACTCAACGAGTTAAATATAGGACCACAATATTTGCCTTGGTTTCAATACTAGTATTAGCTGCATAATGAACGCGACTAATATTGCTGTGCAAAACTGTTTTGACACTGGAAGTTCACTTCTGTTTGTAAGTGTAGTAGTGTGAGTATTGAATACCGCCCCATCGCTACCGATAGTAAAATGGGTAATTTGTTTTATTAGGTATATTTTAAGCCATAAAGTTTGTTAATGGGTAATTTGAGAAAAATACCTTTAATTTTCCAGAAGGCCAAACTGTCGGAATTAAATGTTAATTTGACAATGGAGAAATCAAGTTTAGGTAAAGTCGTTGTCACAAAGGGAACCGCTTCGCTTTCCCGACCTGTGGAGATGTTGGCTCTGTTCCAACGGATCCAAAAACCGCGGTACTCACTCCCATTCAAAAGGTTAGGGACATTATATGTATTATGTAACGCACCATTGTGGTTTACACGGACTTTAGTGTTCTTCGAGGATCCATATATAATCTGCGAAATAAAATAAATTAAGATGAAAAATTTATTGGTCTTTGATTATTGACACTGACAGAAAAATAATAAGTTTTCCCGAGCGCTCCAGGGAGAAGTCACCGTTCCTTACTCTCCTGCTTGCCTTTATTGGCTGGCTGGAGTGAACAATGATAAGGAACAGGTCTCCCACCTCTGGCTTGCCTTCATTGGCCGTCCAGAGTGGAGTCGCGAGAGCAGTGATCCTGCTTGGAAGGTAAGAAACTATTCGTAAGTCGCGAGTGGGCCAGGGATGCAGGAAGCTTCAGCTGGAGCAGATGATCTGAGTAGAAAGCGATGGTAGTTTCTTAACCCTTCAGCCACTCACATTCTCGTTGCCACTCTGTTGCTATATCTAGCAACTATTCCCGGGGCCCGGTCGGTGAGTTGGCGAGTCTCCGCCTGCCATTTTTACGTGTAATAATGACATTGTTTCGGTAGGTGCTATAGTCATCCATAGTTTCCAATTTACCGGTCCACAGCAACCCATCCATATCCCTACCTTTTTTTTCTTCCATTATCCACAATAGTTCTACACTAACCGGGGACTGTCCTTGGGTGCATTTCCATAGTGTATACAGGGATAGTCACCGGTTTGTGTGTCCATTACATTTAGATTAAAGTTGTCTAAAGGGCCTCTGCGCAGTTGGCTTCGGCTCCTCGTACGCCTCCCAAATGACCGGGACCCTGTGGTCCCGTGAATGGTAAAGACATACATAATAATAATAACCCCCTGAAATCTAATCACACGGCCCGATCGAACATCAGATCACGTAGGGGGCGGGCAACGCACAAATAATATTACTGGGCGGCTAACGTGGCAATAGTAACCCATCGACGAAATAGAGATGAGAGCAAAGAAAAGATTACGTATAGGACCGCTTCCCGGGGGCGATCGCCGGGGCACGCCTGGAGCCGATCTGAAGCCGAATTACCTGGGTGAAATCAGGCCATTTTTCTCCAGATAATTTACTAAACAGGTGTTTATAATTTTTTCTAATATTTTGGATAACGAGGGCAGAATGGATATTGGTCTGTAGTTGCTTACAAGCTTTTTGTTTCCTGATTTAAAGATAGGTATTACTAAAGCTTTTTTTAGGGATGTAGGAAAGGTTCCTTTGGATAGACATAAGCGGAATATGTAGGTTAGAAGGGGCACTAGTATACTCTTACAACGTTTTATTATTCTGTTACTTATATTATCACAGCCGACCGCACAGTCATCTTTTAGTCCAGAGATTATTCTAGCTACTTCATTTTCATCTGTATCAAGCAACACAAAGGATTTTTTCTGGTTTGTAATTGTAAAATGCACAGGCGACTGTGTGATTGGCGAATTACTCACTATCTGGTCTGCAAGATTTTTACCTACGTTAACAAAGTAGTTGTTTACATTGTTAGCTGATATCAGTGGTGTGTTATCACTGCACAAAAGGCCTGAATTTGATTCACGCTGTTTGGCTAAGTAAGTTACAGACTTTATGTGATTCCACAGAGATTTGGTATTGTTTCCGGCTTTTTGCAACTCGCTTCTATCGTATTCGGTTTTAATCTTTTTTAAGAGATTATTGCAGAAGTTTCTGTATCTTTTATATGTTAGTTGGAGTATGGCGTTATCTGGAAATTGTCTAGTTTTTTTATGAAGTTTGTCTCTATGTCTTAAACAGCGAAGGAGGCCGGGTGTAATCCACGGTTTTAAATTGTGATTATTTTTGCTATTTCTCGATGTGGTGGTATTTCGTAAAATAGCTTGCTGTACAATATTTATTAAGTAGGATAAAGACAGAGTTGCATCAGCGGTACTATAAACTGGGTTAAAATCTGTGTTGCGTAAATCATTTTTAAGACGGTTCATATTCAATTTGGACTTTGTCTGAATTGTTTTTTGCTTATGAGACGTTAAATTTATTGTTAGTATTACAGCATGGTGATCGGTAATTGTTGAGTTAGTGACAAAGGTTATATATGCTAATTTAGACTTAATCATCACATGATCCAGACAAGAACCACTTTGATGTGTGGGCAGGGTATGTGCAGGCTGGAGCCCATGAAAGGAGCAGAGATCTAAATAGTTGTTGGTCCCTGTGTCAAGAATGTCAGAACCAATGTTTAGATTTATGTCACCAGTTAATATTATGTTCGGGAAGGGTGTTAGGGCTGTAAGGGTCTGATTTAGGGAAAGCAGAAACCTATCAGTGTTTCTAAAGGAAGGGGATCTATACATAGCTAATAGTGCAACATTCTTTCCTATTTTTACCGTGACACAGTTGCAGTCGTGTACGGTTGTTTCTTCAACTGTGGCTTCGAGTGTTTCTTTGATATATACTACGACGCCATCGTTTTGATTATATGTTGATTTACTACAGAAAGTCTGATATCCCGGTATTTGAGGTATATTTTCGTTTCTATTTGACAACCAACACTCTGTTAAAACCATAGCGTCAAAATTTAGGTTAGCTCTGTGCAAAAAAGTGTGAAAACTATCAATATTTTTGTAGATGCTGCGAATGTTTTGAGTGACTATTTTAAAAGAGTTTTTAAAATCCGAAAGATACTGTTCGCAGTCCTCCACATCGCATGCTTTTGTGATTGTTGGAAAACTATGTTCTACTTCATTAATTAGATTTTGATTCATGTAGTATCGATTTTAAAATTTTAATTTAGTGCTAATAATAATGTTGCAATGGCGCTCTTAGGCGCCTTCAAAATCGATCGAATTTATATACCTGAATTCGGCCGCCTTCTTTGCTGGGCAATCTTGTTCTCCTGTCTTGTGATTAGATGGTTTGTTGAATCGCAGGCACGAGGCACATTTCGGTGGGTCTAATTTTTTCGGGCAATCCTTGATTGAATGGCCCTCAGTAGCGCAATGTCCACAGGTTACAACTGGATTTCTGCAGAATTTAGCTGCGTGGCCGTATTGATGACAATTGAAACATCTAGTCACCAATGTGAAGTCTCTTACCGGGTAGGAGGTCCAGTTTATGAAAACTCGGTCTTGGATGATGAGTGCTTCCCGTATAGCAGCTGAGACTTCGATAATCAGGTTATGATGATCAGTATCTTTTCTGCCGGATTTATGGCTTGTTTTTATTGAAGACATAAATGACTCCCTGGTCATGGATGGAATTTTGTCGGCCACGTTCTGCTCAAATATGCAGTTGTAGACTTCGGATTCTGGTATAGATGTCGGTACTCCTATAATGATTATGCGGGGTTTTCTTTTTTGCGGTTCGTTGATTGTTAGGTCTGAGTTTGATGACTGCACAGTTTTCATCAGTTTTTCGACGTCGTCCTTTGAATTCGTGCTGATGATAACACCTCCATTCCGAACCCTTCGTACTCCACGAACTTTTATTTTCATTTCCTCGGGGCACACGATTTTTTGAACCAAGCTTTTGGTGTCATCACTTGATTTCGAGTTATCCTTGGGATAAATCGCTACGGAATTGACATTTATTGGGCACACAAAATCATTGGCTCCTTTTTTCACCATGTCTGCAAAAGTAGTGGTTTCCATGGTGGTTTTCCCACAAGATTCTTGTATGGTCCGCTTAATTTCTGCAGTTAGACTTTCTTCTTGGGCTTGATGTTCTTTAAGGACTTGGAGGGAATAGTGATATTTGCAGGCTAGTTGGCCAACATTATGCCCAATTTTGCGACATAGGGAGCTCACCTTTAACTTTTGATCCGAGTTTAGCTTGCCTTCGCCAGTTATATGACATATCTCGTTTAGTTGGGTCTCAATGCATCCCATCCAGTGCTGTAGATCTGATGTTCGGCTCCACTGGACAATACTCAAATGTAGTCAGTACCTAGTTCAGATTACGATAATAGGTAATTTAATACTTTGATTCCGATGAAGGCAATCTATTTTTCTTGTGGCATCGAAAATTTCTTTCTTTATTTAAATAAGAGTTTATTTTTTATTTTTTTCTTGTATAGAAGCACTATTTTATATGAATTGTCAGTATACATATGTGAGGACCATGTCAGACTTAAGATATTTGTTTTCTCTTGGTTTTGTTTTTTTTTTCTATTTTAGTATGTTCTGTTATTTGTATGTTGCGTCAGGTATGTCTTTACATTATTCTCACATGTGTGTACAATATTGGAATATGTATCTGAGCAATGTAAAACAGACTTTTTTTAAAAGAGCAACGAATGGAGTTTCTTGCTCGTTCTTCTCCACTCGAATCGACATTTTGGAACGAGCGCCTAGCTTCACTGACGGACAGACTGACAGACTATTATATATTTCATATTTGTTGACGTCTCAAAAGTACCAAACTATGGTTTAATTGAAATAAATGCTTTTGAGTTTGAGTTTGAGCGTACAGTGAAAGGATGTTTATGTTTCAGGTGCTTGAGCCATCTGTCAACGTCTCGGCCCAACGACTGTCATCAAGTGCGGGTCATCCAACGCAATTGCAGATTGGATGAGGCTACGCTTGATCGGCTACGCCTTGAAGCACTGCGCAACCGTGTAGTCCCCGCACCACCACAATTGGTGGCACAGACACCTGTAGTGTCACAGTGTGTGACATCGACCACCCCTATCGTTGAAGTGGAGGACGACAGGGTTGAACAAGTGAGTACTCAGTGCAATGAACGATTGAGGAGTGCTTTGGAGGATGCGGTTCGTGAGTACAGACTTGCTCCTAGTAATGTAAGACCGAAATTACCACGTTTGATGTGTAGAAAAAATAGAGCGCTGGTGAGCGCCTTGGATTCGCTAATTAAAAAATATTTTGAGAGTAGCGAAAACCTCTATGACACTCAAACACTCAATCTTGTACTGTGGGACGGTAGCTGCTTGTCGAATGGCTAACGTCAGATTCCAAATCTTGATGCAGCAGACCAACCAAAACCAACAGTACCTGCCTGGCAGTATAGGATAGAGCGTCGTATGAGTGAGGCCAGGGTACTCATTGGCAAACTATCCTGCTTTAAGGACGGCAATACTCGCCCTAGAGTGATGCGCTTTGTAAGACGTGCATTTGTGAGGACTGAAACCAGTCCTCATGAATACCTGTCACGTATTACAGTCAATACCTGTCGCGCATCGACTACCTGAAGCAGAAAGTTTATGCATGGGCAAACCGTATTAGACGGTACAAAAAAAGAGTGGAGCGTTATACTCAGAATCGCATGTTCCAAAGATATCAGAGGTGGGTATATAGAGATTGGGAATGATCCAACCAAGATGTGGCTGACGGGCGGCGACCGGATGATGATGCCACTTACACATTTTGGCACAACATCTGGTCGGTGCCTATTAGCCACACAGAAGGTCACACTGGATATTTGATGTTAAGTGAAGGTGTGAGACTATACCAGAGATAAAGAATTAGCAGACTTAACAGCGAAATTCACTATTGAAATTAGAATGGAATTTAGCATAGATAATTGCAAAATAAATTCGATAAGAGCAGGACAGAACTACCAACACCAATATACATTAACTACAGGTGAACATAATAGAACCATTGGATGAGAAGGAGACCTACAAATACTTAGGTTACATACAGTCTACTACGATACACCACAAAGATATCAAACAAAAACTAAGACAACAGTTCCAACATAGATTAAATGTAATCCTAAAAACACAGCTATATCTCGCAATACAATAAAAGCAATAAACACATTTGCCATCCCTGTCCTCACCTATTCATTCGGCATTAGAGGCTCATCGACTATGATGCGCTTGTGAAGGCTCGGCTTCAAAGCCTCGAGCACAGGCGTAAGGTTGCAAGCCTTTCAGTTTTCTACCGGATACATTTCGGTGAGTGTGCGGGTGAATTGCACAACTTGATTCCCCCTAGTCCTTTCCATCATCGTACCACAAGACAATCGGCGAAGCGTCACCGATTCATGGTAGATGTTCCGCCCACACGCACAAAGCGCTTCGCTTCAAGCTTCCTTGTGCGTACTGCTAAGGAATGGAATTCTTTGCCAGAGTCTGTATTTCCTGAAGGGTACAACCTGGGAGTCTTCAAGGCCCGAGTGAATAGGTTGCTTATGGGACGACGTGATACATCGTAGACCGCATCATCGCTTACCACCAGGCGAGATAGTGGTCAAACGTCGCTCCATCAAATATAAAAAAAAAGAATATAAAAACAAATTATCAACTGGACTAAAACGGACCTTAAAAACCTTCAGCGCAAACTAAACACAACGATGACTAAATTTCGTAAACACCACCCAAGATCTTGCCTGCAACGACTAACTTTGCCGCGAAAAGAGGGAGGCAGGGGACTTATAGATATTATGAACCTTCACAACCGACAGATTAGAACATACTTTTGGTTACAGATACCAAGTCTAGAATCATAACTTGCAGCTGTTCCCTTGTTTCTGCGAATAATATAAAGTCATCAGCAAATCGCAAGTGTGACAGTCTTTCTCCGTTTATATTTAGATTTAGACCATAATTATTCCAACTTAACTGCCGGAATATACCTTCTAAAACGGCTGTGAATAATTTAGGTGACAACGGGTCTCCTTGTCTCACCCTCTTGTTTATTTTTATTTCCTTCCCTTCCTTTTCCAGTTTGATTTTAGCTGTACTGTTGGTATGTACCTTTTTAATTATTCTTATATACCTTTGTTCGACTCCTTGGTTTTTAAGACAGTACCAGATATTCTCGTGCTCAATTGTGTCGAATGCCTTGTTATAGTCGATACAAGAACAGTACAGCGACACGTTAAACTCTCTACTCTTCTCAATTACTTGTCTCACTGTATGTATGTGGTCTAACGTCGAATAATCTGCCCTGAAGCCGGCCTGTTCCCTTGGCTTGTTCTCGTCTAGAGTTCTTGTTATTCTGGCTAATATTATTTTGGCAAAGACTTTATAAACGTAGGACATTAGAGTAATGGGCCTGTAGTTATTTATTTTAGCCTTATCCCCCTTTTTGTGGAACAGAATGACGGTTGAAGTGGGCCACTGTAACGGAATTGATTCAGTGTTTAGAATTTCATTGAAAATATATGTTAGCAATGGTGTAATGTAATTTCTGCCACCTAAAAGTAGTTCATTGTCGATCTGGTCGGGGCCGGGAGCTTTGTCGGTTTTTTTTGTTTTTATTGCCTTATGTACTTCTTCTTCTAGTATGGGTGAGACTTCTTCGTGGTTGTTTGGTTCAGTATTTTCCGTAAGGTTCTTGCTGGAATACAGATCTTTATAGAAGTTTGTAGCTATTGATAGGATATCAACCCTCTTGGTTGTTGTCGCACCATGTCGGTCTATCACATTAGCTATCCAGTTGGTTTGATCTGACAAAACTTTAACGACTTTTTTAATTCCCTCTGTATTCTTGATGAACTTTTCGAAGGTTTCAAGTCTATTGTGTTCTCTATCTTTATATGTTTGCAGTTTTATTAGTTTACTCAGTTCTCCTATTTCGACTCTGATATTTTTTGTTTTATTTGTTAGTTTAATTAGTTCTAATCTTTTTTCTAGTAGTTTTCTTGTGGTTTCTGATATATTTTTGTTATTGTTAGTTTCGTCCTCAATATGTGTTTTATGTCTTGTTGTTAATATTTCATGTATTGCGTTGTATTTTTGTTGGGTGTTTAAGTTTTTAAGATAATATATTGTCACTGAGTTGAGATTCTCTTTTACAGTGGCTACTTTTACTTTGATGTCCATATTGTATTAAAATTATTAAAAAAATATGTTACCATGGTAAATCTTCTCACAAAATGCAAAAATTCAAAAAACTGGAATTCGATATTTTTTTTTAATTATTATAAATAATTTTGAACTGTTTATTAAAATTTACACTTTAATTAGACCCAGACCCGCCTAGCCCCTTCCCCACTTCTCTACGAAATACCTTTTAATGAGCTACAATTTTTCGTAGGGCACTCAGGTATATATAACTTATCTCAAAATAGTTATAAATAGGTATCTACGCATATAATTTAAAGAAAATTAGACAACATTCTCCAAATATTGTAAATGTCTTAGTAAATATTAATTACTTATTTGTTTGTTAATTATAGTAGTATATTTTTATTTGCCAATTGTTTTATCAACGTCACATGTAATCTAACGTTTTTGGAGTAATTAAAGTGTAAATTTTAAAAAATAGCTCAAAATTATTCATAACTAGCTTTTACCTGCGGCTTCGCTCGCGTCACAAAAGGTCAAAGTCAAAGTCAAAGTCATAAAGATAATTAAAAAAAATTATCGACTTCCAGTTTTTTTGAATTTTTGCATTTTGTAAGAAGATTTACCAACAATAGCAACATATATTTTTTTTTCACCATCGGAAAGTAGAGATTCCAACGAACAGAAACCATACCAACTTTTTGAAAAAAGCTGATATTTTGACTGGTGAATTTTCGATTGAAAATTAGGGTGTCTTTTCGATATTAACTCGTCGAGTACCGTCATTATAGACACAATTATAGAACAATAGGTTGCGATCACCGGTGACCGCTTGGTGTTTGACAGTTTAATTCAAAATAAGCTGATAAAATAAATATTTTATATCAAATAAATTACAGCGTATTTGGGACATAAAAAGGTAAGTTTTCACAAAATTTCGTTAAACAAGATTTTTTTTTGTAAAATATAAAAATAAAAAACCAAAAACTTGTTTTTTTAATTTTTCACATAAATTTTGAGGTTATAATTATGAAAAAAGTGCAAATACAAAAATTTTAGATCTTTTCAGTCAGTATCTACACTTCTACTTTTCCATTTGACTTTTTTCGATAGGATTTTTACTTTTGGCGGAAATCGAGGAAAACCGTTTTATTCCTTTAAAAACTCACCCTCATCACTCCCGACCTCAGATCGCCCGGAAATGATTTTTCCTTTCATTTTTATAGTATTTCCCTCCTTTTCTAATGAGTTTAATCCTATTATAATTTCTGTTCATATTTCATTATTTTTAAAGGCTTCTCCCTGGTCTGTCTGTATAAATTTCGATTTCGATTCTTCGACTCGAATTTACGAAAAAGAAAAATATGAAATAAATACAATTACAATGTAATAAAATATGTAAGTACTTAACTCTTTTTGTACATAAAATATAGGTACCAGAAAATAAAATAATTTACACCTAATATTTTTTAACGGAAAAAATATGTCTTATAGGTATCAAATTTACATGTCAAGCAACACTGCCTGACCATTGCATGTTTATATTTCTATCTCAGTCTAATCTAAGTGGTCATTTTGGTTGTTGCTACTTGAGTGAGTGAGATAGACATATGTTTCTTTGGAATGCCTAGTGGTTTCTAAGCTACGTCTTTCCAAAAATGGCTCAATGTTTTTGGACGCGCGGTAATGGAGATTGCTTCTCTATAGGTAGAACCAATGGGGTAATTATTCACCTGCACACTATCGCCATCTTTATTTTGAAGCAAAACTTCTGCACCCATGGCACACTTGACTTTGAAGGACACGAAACTGCCCCTTTGGTTCAATTGTTCACTACCAGAGTACTCAGGGAACGAGAATAAATCTGTAATCAACAAAAACATATTGTGAACTAGTTATTGTCCGCAGCTTCGCTGGCGAAGAAGTTGATTATTTTACAAATTAATTCAAAGCACATAATACAGGTAGATTTGTTATTAAAGCACAATCTGTAGACAAGGAACTTGTATTTAAAGCTCAAAAGAAGTGCATTAGAGCAATGTGCCAAATAAATAATACAATTAGCTGTCAACCTTACTTTGAAAATCTAAAAATTCTCACATTGCCTTCCCTATACATTTACGAATCAAGTATTTTTGTGAAATCAAATCTAAATTACACAACACACAGACAAAACCCACTATCGAAAATTAAGGGATAAAAAAAGATTAGAAGTACAGGTACCTTATGGTAAAACGGCACTATTAAATAAAAGTTCTTTATGCATGACATCATTAATCTAAAACAAATTGCCTGATGACATTAAACAATTACCAATCCACCAGTTTAAAGGAAATTACATTCATTCCTACCTCTAATAGTGAGATGTTATTATGATGTCAAAGATTACTTGTGTGACAAAAATATTGTATTCCAATGACAAGAAAAGTAAATATGTAGATATGTTTGTATTGTAACTTTCGTGAGATATACTAAATAAATTATTATGTTTTCGGCTTACTCACGTAGTAATTCGACGAGGAACTCGACTAGTTTCAAGCCATGCTAGAGGCTCATATTCATGAGCAGCATTTCGCGCACCGGCAGCTGCGTTGGTGTTGTTGGGTTCGAATCCCGGGTCGACGCAAAACTAGTCGAGGCTTGAAACTAGTCGAGTTCCTGAATTACTACTTGAGTAAGCCGAAAACATAATAATTTATTTAAATATGTATGTGTGTTGAGTCGATAAGGTTGCAGTTTGCTTGTGATGATTCTCCAATGAAAGACGTGCGGTTGTTTCGAAATTATATTTGTCACTAAAGTAAATACGTAGAAGGTAGAATGAAATGAATGGAGTACAGATTAACTCGTCGAGTACCGGTTTTGCAGACACAATTATAGAACAATAGGTTGCGGTCACCGGTGACCGCTTGGTATTTGACAGTTTAATAAATATACATAGTTATGTGATACAAACTTTTTGAACGAACATACCGCCCACCAAAAAGGGCTTTAAGACCCTTTTTAAAGAATACTAAAATAACTTACACAATTAACACAAACATAACCATTGAATTACATAATTCTATTAACAAACTTCTAAAGTTACATAGCGGCAGGACGATATGACTTAAATTATGTTATATGAACTTCCAAACAAATATTATTTATTTATTGGTCTTTAGTATAAATTGGTAAGTAATATAAGTTTGAAATTGATCTTCGAGTTACTTTGCCATTGTATCGTACAGTATAAACTCGTGTTATTCCATCCTGTCCAGGGTGTTTTTCCATTATACGTGCCAATGCCCACTTGCTTGGAGGCATGTTTTCATTTTTTAATAAAACAATGTCACCAACTTCAAATTCTAGTGTTCTCTTCAGCCATTTAGGTCTTTGGTTCAGTCGTGATAGGTATTCAGTTTGCCTACGTTTCCAAAATGCCTGTACCAATCGTTGAGTATGTTGCCATCTTGATATCAAATTAATACTAGCAGAGTTATAGTCACGGTCAGGTACAGTAATAAGAGCTTCTCGGACGAGGAAATGACCGGGTGTAAGGACTTGGATGTCCTCGATGACATCAACATCTGTAGATATAGGTGTCAGAGGCCGGGAGTTGAGACAAGCCTCGATTTGTGTGAGTACTGTGGTGAATTCTTCAAATGTCAAGTTCTTAGTTAGTACCTTTCTTAAGTGCTGTTTGACAGACTTGACTCCAGCTTCCCAAAGCCCTCCAAAGTTAGGACTATATGGCGGTGTGAATTGCCACTGTGTGCCATCGTTTGCCAGTTGATCAACTAAAAGGCCGGGTACTTCATGACCTGGTTTTTGCCACATCGCATGCAATTCCTTGTTGGATGCCACGAAGTTCGTGCCGTTGTCACTCCAGATTTCAGTACATCTTCCTCTTCTGGCTACAAAGCGTTTGAAAGCTGCGATGAATGCATCGGATGTCAAGTCACTGACTAGTTAGAGATGTATTTTTTTTTTTTTTTTAAGGGGGGAAAATCATCGAATGACTGCTCCCGCCTGGGTGAGGCGGAAGGGAGTGTCAGACTCTTACTGACTAAAAACCACCCCGTTCCTTCTCCTGCACGTCGAGCCGGAGCCCCGGTTACCCGTTAGGTTCTCCGCGACTCCGAATCGGCATCGACCCTATTGGGCCCCATCTGTGGTGGTCTGATGGCTCTTTGAGGCGCGCGCGGAACGCGTCGCGCCGTACGCTCGGGTCTGTTTCTGGTCGGACGGGGAGCCACCCATGCTCGCCGTCCGCAGGCCCGCGCTTACGGTGGCCGGAGATCGTCCCGCGATCCCCGACGCCCGGTGTGTCCTTCGCGATGGCTGGGTTGCGAGGAGGCAGCGCTTCGCTGCCTCACGCGTCCCGCCTCCTCCTTAGCTAGCATGACTGCTTCGCAAAAGGAGGAGACGCCATCCCAATCCCCCTCGCTCCGCATCATGGCCTGCACTAGGCCCGGACGCGAGAGGTCGCCATCGCCGATCACTTCCCTGAGGACACGGCGGTGCTCAGCCCACGAAGGGCATTCTCCCACCGTGTGTTCCACCGTGTTCTCAGGGCGGTCCTCGCAGTGATGACACCCGGGCGTTTCCTCCTGCCCCATCAGACACAGGTACCTCCCGAAACTTCCATGTCCGGTGAGGACCTGCGTCAGGCGGTAGGTGAGGACGCCGTAGCGTCTCTCAAGCCACTCCTCAAAGAGGGGGCTTACCGCTGCGATGGCAGCGAGCCCAGCCCTCGGTTGCGACAGTCGTTGCTGCCATTCCGCAGTTATAGATGTATAGCCTTTACAGCCGTGCAGATAAAAATGCAAATGTATGCCTTGTTGGTTTTTGCCTCTCTTCCTTTAGAGTTTAACTCGTGGAGTACCGTCATTATAGACACAATTATAGAACAATAGATTGCGGTCACCGGTGACCGCTTGGTGTTTGACAGTTTAATACATAAACAGGGCCAGCAAAATCCACTCCACTTCGAGCGAAAGGACGCGCTGGAGTCACGCGAGGTTCAGGTAAGTCGCCCATCAACTGGTGTCTACTAGCAGCTCGTTGGCGCGCACAGGTAAGACAACTATGTATATATTGTTGCTTTTTTATTACTATTTTTCTTTGTCCTTTCTGTAATGGTGCAAATAAACTGTTTTTCTTTCTTTCTTTCTTCTTTCTTTCATATTTCTTCACCAGACTCTTGCAGCCAACAATCCAGTATTTACTCATCAGGTAAGTAATCATCATATTTATACCCTGCAGTGCAGACCGTGCCGTTTGCCGAACTGCCGACAACTGTACCCTTGATAGGATACCGGTTTGCCATGAGTTGTTGTGCAGCGCGTTCACTTATGAAGCTCGCTTGTGAGCCTTGGTCTATTAAAGCATGTAATATCATTGTGTGATTGTTTTGACTCCTTACTCGTACGATTGCGGTCGCTAATAATGATGTGCTTTGTGTTGTTGAAACGTGTGATGTCATCATTGTTACGTCTTGTTCTTCACTCTTCTCCACGTTTGTATGTAGTGTCACTTTGGATTGTTTTGTTTCTTTCTTAGTATTGCCCGTTGTGTCACGTGAACCTCCTTATTTTCATGTAGAAGTGAATGATGACGTCTTTTGCATATTCTACAACATGTTGGTATACGACAATACCTTACAGAGTGTCCAGGTGCAAGGCAATTGAAGCACAGGTTGTTCGTTTTGATGAACTCACATCTTTCCATAGGTGATTGTTTTCCAAATTCTTTGCAATGGCTAAGTGTATGACTTTCTTTGCATATTTTACATAGCTTAGTGTTTTCAACATTAGTAGTTACATGAAATGTCTTCTCTCGCACTTGAACAGGACTCGACTTTTGTTTTGTTGGTTCTGTGAGTTCCAACGTTCTAAATCGGCTTTCCAAGAACTTGCGAAACATATCCAACGACGGTAGAGTTTCAGAATCTTGACAATTTGTCCTAACAGTACAGATCCTTTACGTGAAGAATATTTGACTTTAAATGCCACTCATGGACTATTTCCCACACATACGCTGCCCACAAGAATTACTACATGCTTAGATCACGTTCTCACAAAACCCAATCTTCCGTCCACTACTTTAATAGTTGAATCCTATGTCACAGACCACATGCCGACAGTGTTATACGTTGAGAAAGGTAACTCCACTAGACAGCCACCAATGACGAAGACTAGCATTGATTACGATAAAATTAGAATTGAATTAGAAGGCACCGACTTCACAGATACTCTCACGATACAGGACACAAACATGGCTACAGATTCTCTTATCTCCCGGGTATCGAACATCATATACAACAATACATCTACGACAGTAGTTACTAAGAAACATAGAATTTTAAAACCGTGGATGTCCTCAGGTTTACTCCGATGCATCAAAAACCGTGATAGACTACACATCAAAGGAAAAAATCAATAGACAACATGACTAATAAAATAATCTACACGCGTTATCGTAACTATTGTAATCGTCTTCTTCGTAAATTAAAAACTGCATATGAAAAAAGCTTAATAGACCAGGCCGGTAACGATCCAAAGGCCCTCTGGCAAGCAATAAAACAAATAACAAACACAGAAAAGCCTAAACATAATGCTACAGAACTACTAAAAATATCAAGTAATCCAAAAGAATCTACTAATTATGTCTGCAACTACTTTACAAGTATAGGTAAAAATCTGGCTGATAGGGTTGCTTCTAGTATCACTCATACCGTTGATACAAAACACAAATATCCAAATGTCACACAGAACTCACTTGTCCTCTTAGAGGTTACAGAAGCAGAAATTGAAGCTAGCATTTTACAACTTCGACCCGACGGTGCCACGGGCTGGGATGGCATTTCGTCACAGATCCTTAAACGATGTCGCCATATACTGGTTCCCTCAATCACTCATATTTGTAACCTTGCCCTAATTACTGGAGTCTTCCCCGATGCCCTCAAAAAAGCAACAATTTGTCCTATATACAAGAGTGGGGACAGAGGCTGTGTCAACAATTACCGGCCTATTGCGGTACTGCCTGCGATCTCCAAAATACTGGAAAAAATTCTGAACATCTCACTAAAAAAGTTTTTGGATAAATTTAATATATTGGCCAATAATCAGTATGGATTTCGTTCAGGCTATTGCACGGAAGATGCGGTATTGGATCTAACAAATGTCATAGTTAAAAAGTTAGATGAAAAAAGCAAATGCTTGTGCATTTTTCTGGATCTTTCGAAAGCTTTTGACACGGTCTCTGTCCCGATTCTCCTTGCTAAATTAAATAAACTGGGCGTACGAGGTATCACCCACAACATTTTTAAAAGCTACCTAACAAATAGGAAACAACGTGTGAAAATAGGAAGTCATGAAAGTGATGAGGCTGAAGTCACTTATGGCGTGCCACAAGGGAGTATTCTAGGCCCTACCCTTTTTCAGATCTATATCAATGACCTCTGCCAAATTACTCTTCCAAATACTAACATATACACCTACGCAGATGACACCGCCATATTTGTTTGGGGTCCAAACTGGAACACGGTTAAGGAAACGGCCGAATACTCCTTATCTAAAGTGATGGAGTGGCTCTCTGTTAACCTGTTAACATTAAATGTTAACAAAACTCATTTTATGGCTTTCTCCATTCGTAAAAATACAGCCCCACCACGTGACTTCTCCATCAAAGCTCACATTTGTCACACTCGACAGATTGACTGTGCCTGCGAGGTAATAGCTAGGGCAGAAAGCGTCAAATACTTGGGTGTTACCTTGGATGATCGACTGAGATGGGATAAACAGATAGATACTGTAACCTCCAGAGTGAGAAGGCTAATACACATATTTAAACATCTAAGAAATTCTGCCCCAACAGATAAATTAAAATTCGTCTATTTGGCTCTGTGTCAGTCCATCATCCAATACTGCATACCGGTTTGGGGAGGGGCAGCCAAAACGCTTTTCCTTATGCTTGAGAGAGCACAAAGAGCTGTACTGAAAGTGATGACCAAAAAACCATATAGATATCCCACCGCAAAATTGTACTTAGAATGTAAGGTATTAACAGTCAGACAGCTCTTTGTGCTCAAATCTACTTTGAGAAGGCATCGGAATATTCCACTACCGAATCCAAACAGACGCAGTAAGATGCCAGTATGCCCGCAAATCCCTACCAATACTACTTTTGCCAGAGGACAGTTCGATAGTCTCAGTTGCAAGCTCTACAACAAAATTAATAAAAACCTGAACATCGTACGACTCAGCCGAAAAGAAGTCGCAAGAAAAATCAGTGATTGGGTTCAGCAAATTGATTACAATGAAACTGAAGGTTTACTTACGAATATATCATAACCGACACACACATACACACACATACACACACACACACACATACACACACGCGCGCACACACACACACACACACACACACACACACACACAATTCCGGAAAATTAACCTAAGTAGTCCTTTTAACATTCCCTTTATATTTTATTATTTTTGTTTTGGATTACAGCTCCTCCCATTTCATTCATTCCCTTTCATGACATTCACTTCATTATAGAGTGACATATAATGCGACTTTGTGACATACTCCACGCTTGAATCACTGTTTTCCAAAATACAAGCTTATAGCTTAATTTGGAGGGCAGTGTCAGTATCGATCGTAATTCACACTCGTTCATGTAATTGCCGCATTTCTGTGAATGTAATATTGTGAAATTTTTGTCCAATAAACAATTTTTATTTTATTTATTTATTAATTGCTACTCACATGCTCTTCCCAGTCTTTGTGCGTTTCACAGTCTAGTTTTTGTACTACCACGAATATTATCCCCATCCCAGAGGATCCCAGTTTTCAATATTCACCTTCAAACTTTTGAGTTGATGTAAACATTCGAACGTTGTATCTAGCAAATTTTTGATAAGACTTGAACTGTTAACAGTCATTTTCTTTTGAGAAAAGAACCTTTTCATCACTGCATTTATGATAATTCGAATATTGCCATACCTTGCTTTTAAAATGTTCCATGCTTGCTCATAATTCGAATCCGTCACCTGTATATGCTTTAATATCGAAGCAGCTTCACCAGACAGGCTTCTTTTCAAATAATGCAGTTTTTGTACATTATTTAATGACGCATAATTATGTACAAGTGTATAAAATAAATCATGGAATGATAACCACTCTTCATATTGTCCACTGTACGTAGGTAGTTGTATTTTTGGTAAAATTACTTTTGTCGGTTGAGATTCGCTGGGTATTGGCAAAGAAGCACTATCACTCACTGTCTGTGTCACTAAAAGTTCCTTCAAGTCCGTAATCAAGCTAATGTACATCTCCTCATGTTCATAATATTCTTCATTTGCTAAATACGGTATAAGATTCCGTTTCTCCCGTTGTACGTTACGTATTATTTCGCCATGAGCTTGCTTATAGTCAATCCAGTAGTCTTCTACACATTTCAGACGAGCTTCGACGTAAGTGCGGGTTAATCTGGTCTTTGGGCTCTTCTTTAAACATCCTTTATTTTGAAACTCCTCTGAAACAAAATAGGGCCCACCATCGATAATTTCGTATATTTGTCTTGAAGTAAGTCAAGAGGTATTATTACTAAAACAAAGCATTTGATTATGTAGTCAACATGTTTACAAGTGGTGTTTTGGACAAAGGTTTATGCGTTTTATTCAAGTAGGTAAGATAAATAGTAAAGCTCTTGAAAGAAATGTGACTTGAAGAAATTTTATGGCGAGTTGGAGGAGTCGTATGAGGGATACAGGACGGCAATGGCCGCCCTCAAGGCGGAAATAAAGCTGGCCAAATAGGAGGCCCACCGCAGGTGAGTCTTGGAGACTTGTAGCAATTTGTAATGGTATATTGCGGCGAGGTAACACAAACGTGTGAAAGAGGTATTGCGAGATTCAGAAAATGTCTGGGTTACTTAGAAAATGCATCACTGACTGCACGATTGGCGCTCTCACCTGACTGCCGCGCAACGTGTCGCGGGTTCGACTCCCGCACGGAACAACTCTTTGTGTGATCCACAGATTGTTGTTCCGGGTCTGGGAGTCATGTGTATGTGAACTTGTATGTTTATAAACGCACCCACGACACACGAGAAAATGCTAGTGTGCGTGTGTAGAATTGCTTAAAAGTATCACTACATAAGATTATCTGAGTATTAGGAGCGTTTCGTGACCGCCCAAGCCTAAAAAAAAAAAAAAAAAAGAAAAAAGAAAAAAAAAAAAGCCTTACAAAACCTAATGCTGCAATATGCGGATACAAATGTCATTAATCAAACCAATCAAAACCAAGTCTACAAAAATGCTTAACGGTCCAGGATATGTTTTTTTCGATCCTAACTAGCTAGAGTTCACTGTGTAGGTCGTTTAAGAAGTAATCAGATACTTTTTAACTGAGTCATTAATTAATACTGGAGCATTCTACTCTTTATAGATGAAATCAAGGTCAAGGTTTTCAGTATTTCCATACGGATACTAATATGGAAAAACAAAAATAAACGATTTGTGAATCCTTGCACCCATGGAACCAACCGTTTCTCTGGTTTAAACGTTATGGTCTTAAGCGGAATTCACTTAGTAAGCTAATGAGAGCTGATGATTCTGAATAAGGGTTCCGCACCAGCGGGGACTTACATCGAGCAAGTAGCCCGACCTTATGACATTCGATGTTCATAAAAAGTATGGAATTGGTTTGGTGTTAATGTAACGCAATGCTCGTCCATAAACAACAAGTAACTATGAGTAAATAAGCTCTTTCTGGCACCAACATTAGAGTTGTGCTGTGGCCTGCAATGAGAGTCTCAAACCTACTAAATATCTATGAGATCAACTAAAAAGAAGCATAAAAAAGATACTTAAAGCCAACTAAATAATCGACTTATGACACTTTTCTTAGGTTGTATAATGCATACGAGTACTGGCTGAGCTTTTTGCATATATTTTCAACGTGAGTTTTCCATGTCATGTTTTTGTCAATACTTATGCCTAAGAATTTTGTGTTATCAGTTGCATAAATTGTTTGGTCACCGTAGTGAATATTTAGATTTTTATAAATCGTTCTTTGTTCAAAAGAAATGTACGTCGTTTTTTCTAGGTTAATTTTTAAGTTATTTTTGGTTAGCCAGGATATGATGTTATTTAAATTGTCATTTATATCTTTTTCGAAAGTCTCGTCATCTTTTGTTTTCTTAAATAGTATTGTGCTGTCGTCCGCGAATAGTATCATTGGGTTATTAATTACTTTAGGCATGTCATTGATATTGGAGTCATCCAATATGTATGTCAATACTCGATCAAAAAAAAACAGCCTGTACTATGAAAAGTTAGTATATTATGATATTTATATAATAAATAGCAAGGGTGCGAGAACACTACCCTGTGGTACTCCGAATAGACACTTCCTACGTGTAGAGGTATATGTCTTTTCGGTTTTTGTGTAGGGACAGATTTTGTTTATGTATGTAATTAGATCTCTATTTGTCAGGTAAGATTTTATGAGCTCAAGTATATTACCCCTGATTCCGTATTTCTCTAGCTTATTTATTAGTATTTTATGGTTTACAAAGTCAAACGCTTTTGACATGTCCATAAACAATGACACTACAGGGGTTCTATTATCTACGTTTGTTAAGACGTGTTCTATTAGATTATATATGGCTAAATCGATACTTTTGTTTTTCCTGAATCCATATTGTTCGTCAATTAAAATTTTGTTACTTTCTAAGTAAGAGTTCAGGCTTTTATATAACACCTTTTCAAATATTTTGGAGAATACCGAACTAAGCGCTATTGGTCTGTAGTTATTGGGATCCTGGTTGTCACCTTTTTTGTATAGTGGTAAGATTACAGTAATTTTCAGGTTTTCTGGGAATATGCCTGTTTCAATGCAACCATTGATAATGTGGCTAAGTATCGGGGCAATACTAGGAGCTGTGGCTTTTATTGTCTCAGTGGTTATGTCATCGTATCCAGCACTTTTCGTATTTTTGAGCGAGTTTATTATTTTTATTATGTCGAAGGGTACTGTAGGTGTCACAAATATTGAATTAGGATTGGTAATTATTGTCAAATTGTTATTATTATTGATGTCACTTCTAGATATTGCTATAGGCCTAGTACTAATTGAAGTGCGATATGGTTTAATGGTAAATTACAATTCCTATTAGTTATATAGGGAAAATCCCCGCTTGAAGACACGTCTAGTAGGAACGGCCACTGCACCGCTGTCATAGGGCAGGACAGAGGATCGGAGGATGCGCGTGCGATGCATGCTGCACTGTACCTGCCCCTGCAGGCGGGGCCTGCTTACACGTGCCGGGGGCGTAACGCACCTAATGAACGGGCTAAGTGCAAACATCATACGATGGCCCGTATTCATAGTCCAGTTGCGTATATCATCACGACCACTTCTCGGAATGGGGTAAACGATGATTTGTTTTTGTGTATGCGATTTGATCGCTGCAAAGTTATCGGACGAAATAATCACCCATCGCATTAAAAGTGTAACAGATAGACTCAAATAGTGCTTATAGAGTAATCTTATTCACTAACAAAACATAAAAATATTTAAACAATAGTCACAAAAAAATAAAACAGATAGATTTTTTCATTTTCGTTATTTTGCTACATTTTCTCCAAAAAGTCAATTTTGAGGGTAATCCTAAAAAAAAATATTTTTGAGTCAGAATAAGTCTAAACAATACCTAATAATCTAGTCTAAACATGTCCATTCTTAGAAACTAGAAACACATTAATGCTTATTGATAAAAGCCTTAAACAGGGCGGGCCCTGTTTGGTTTTGACGAGTTTATTGTTCTTCTTCCTTCCATTCTTCTAACATACCCCAAAAGTTCATTATTTTCATAAGTTTCAAGAAAAAGTAAAATTAAACTTACTATATCCTATATCTCCATCGCCGCAGATCATATTGTCGGTGAATACGGTGATTGCGTCTTTCCTATGATTCGCGTGTATGTTCTTACATCTCTGCCAGTTGACCTTCTTAATGAACACCTCGTGCAGCACTTTATTACCCTCAAATTCGGGCATCTGTAGAGATTACAATAGGAAAAAGATATGATTTATAATGTGGAACTGTACATAAACACAAGCGGTGCGCGGAGCTCTACGTTTACATTTAAAGAGATTCCCAAAAAGGAGGAATTCGCCGCGATTCTCTGGCGCCTTCTACGTACCTACAACCGTTGAGTTCAGAATTAAGGTCAACGCACATCTAACAAACACGCCTCCGACACGGCTTCGGAGCCGTTAGCTTGTCAATTTAAAATAAACTTTAAATCGCATGTCGTATGATATATTTCATAACGTCAATACAATACAAAAAGCCGAAGGCGGGTGGTCAGCGCGCGTCCTCTCGAGATGTCACCCACACGGCACCGAGCCGACAGCGAGGAGTAAGAGCGGCCCCGGAGCACCCGACGCTGACAGCGAGCCGCCCGCCAGGCGCCAGCCAGCAAACGACGCATTGTCGCTGGCCGCGCGCTTCCACCTCGCGGCAGGCGCGCTGGCGGCCGTGCATTGTTAGGTGTGCGATGGACTTTAGCGTGCCTTACCCAACGTGTGAGTATTTACGAAGAATTATGTCAATATTTTTATTTTTTACTTCGTAATTTTGGTGCTCCATTTCCTAGTAAAAAATAAAATAAAGCCAATTCTTGTGCCTAATATCCTGTAATTGATATGAGTCGGCCTAATTTTAATGAAGAAACTTTCAAAATGTTCGTTTTGAAAGTTATACGAATGTGTGCTAACTAATCTTCATGGATACCGCACTTTAACCTAATTTACATTCATAATATGTAATTGATCAGTTTATTGAATATACTATTTTCAATAGTACCTGCTTGCGAACCGCTCGCGAGAAGTTCGCAAACCGCTCGTCTGCGGTCGCGGCGTATATAATTATATATTCAAGAAGAGATGTGTCTTCTCAGGTGTGATATTTCCGAGATGTTCGCAAGCAGCTACACATTGGTCAGTTGTACCGTACCATACTACCCCAACCAATAACTGTGCCAGTAGCGTTGTCGGGCATCATCACTTCTTGCTGCGGTATATTGATAATTGCGATGGTGCGACCCAAGTGGATAGGATTCCTGGTCCGTACTAATGCTATGTCATTGTCATATATGCTTCGGTTCTCGTGGAGTATTATTGCCGATACTTCATAACGTATTCCACCTTTGATAAAACAATTATTAATAATGTTAGACAGTCTCGTTAATCATGTCTGGTAAAAAACGCATTTTCCAACTAATCATCAACAGCCTGTTTTCGTCCACTGCTGGACATAAGGCTCTCCAATGGCACGCCACTGAGCTCGGTCTTCAGCTCTATACATCCAACCACTACCAGCCATTTTACGTATATCGTCACTCCACCTAGCTGGAGGGCGCCCCACACTACGTTTGCCTAGACGTGGTCTCCACTCCAAAACCTAGCGGTCATCGGTTCTTCGACAAATGTGACCGGTCCACTGCCATTTCAGCTTGCTAATTCTTTGGGCTACATCGGTAACTTTAGTTCTCTGTCGGATCACCTCGTTGCGGATCCTATCCTTCAGAGATACTCCGAACATAGCCCTCTCCATAGCTCGCTTCGTCACCTTAAATTGGTGGACCAGTCGCACTGTTAGTGTCCAGGTCTCGGCTCCGTATGTCATTACTGGTAGGACGCACTCGTTGAAGACTTTCATCTTCAGGCTTTGCGGTAGAGTTGACGAAAACGTTTCCAACTAAGTGCGAGTATAATTCTCAATGCTTCCGTTGTATTTCGGTTAGTACAGGCCAAACCGCCCTTCCTCATTCCTGCTCCCCAAATCGCCGGCCTTGCCACTTGTAACCACTTGCGGGCAGCGTTACCAGTCTCCATGGGCGGCGCTGATTGCTTACCATCATGGTGATCGGTGACCCGTGTGCTCATTTGCTGCCTTATACCATAAAAAACTAACCTGAACCTTCTGCGCTGGTTGAGCCGACACGAACTCTGTATCCTGCGGGATCTATGTATAATCCGCTCCTTTAAATACACATTATTATATTAGTAGAAAAACGAGGGTAGGAGGAAAAAGTGAACAGACGCGTTTCAATTAGATCTCCGTATTTAAAATCCAAAAATAGTGTTAATTCGCATTTCCCACAAGTGTTAAGTAGCAAAAGTCTCAAGTATTGCCAAATAAAGACTATAAAACTAACAATCACAAAAAAAAGAACTGATATAAACAATAATAACAAAGAGTGAAGTGAAGTGTGAGCACTATATGGCAGTGATAAAGTGACAAGATAACCAACAAAATATGTTGTGGAACCTTGTAGCAAAACATTGAAAACGCTGTGAAATGTGGAGATTTGTGAACAAATTATTAATATCTATATTAGCGTTGACTGCCTCGTTGGCCGAGTGGTCGCAAGTGCGGCTGCCGGGCAAGGGGTCTCGGGTTCGATTCCCGGGTCGGGCAAAGTATTACTGGGTTTTTAAAAAAAAATTCTCAGTAGTAGCACGGAGTCTGGAAATGTGCCCGGTATATGGCAATAGGTTCACCCCCTATTACATGGGACTCATAACATAAATAGTGAAAAGTGGGTGTTACTTCTGTGTGCACCTCTGCCTACCCCTTCGAGGATAAAAGGCGTGATGTTATGTTATCTATATTAGCGTCTGTTACCGAAACAGACTGCAGTGACCAACATACACCTCAACAATTAAATCAGTAATAGAGTAATAAATTTACCACTTAAAGTTAAGTTGCGGTGGTCGAGTGCCATAAACTGCCTGTTTTCGCTAGAAGACTCGAGTTCAAACCCTACTAGAGCACGACGACGTTTTTTATAAATAAGTAAAAATTTTTTCTGATCTTTAAAGATATGTATACTTACTCCATCTGTTGAGAAACGGAAGTACTACTGATACCTGAGGAATCGATCAGTTAACAACGATTCGGTTCCTGCATAAGGTTCCTATAAGCGATAACAGAGGGCACTACCTGTGCGAAAATATAATCATTTAATTTACTATTATTGAACACAATGACACAGGAAATGTCTGAAATAATGAGTGCACTCCGCGCGATCCAAAAGGATCTTGATGAACAGAGAAAACTTATAAACAAAACTGCCGAAGAAGTGACAGAAAAAGTTACAGTTAACATAAACAAAATATTTGAAGAAAAATTTTTGAATCTAGAAAAAAAGCATGAAATCCTTGAATTAAAAGTGGAAAATCAGGCGAACAGACTATACCACGTAGAGAAACATGCAAGGCAGCGAAATCTAGTATTCTTTGGGCTACAAGAAGAAAAAGAAAAATCGTACCATGGTATAGAAAACAAAATAAACAGATTTGGTAAATAAATATCTTCCGATAAAATTGAACGGAATGGACCTAGAAGCTGTAAGAAGAATAGGAAAAAAGACCGAAAAGCCACGACCTGTGGTGGTTACCTTCACAACGTTGGGCAAGAAAATTGATATCATCAAGAACAAAGGAGCCCTAAAAGAAACACAATATTATGTAAAAGAGGACTACCCCCCCTCCGTTCTACAAATAAAGAAAGAGTTACAAGTACAAGTAAATGCCGAAAGGAAAAGGGCAATAAAGCTATAATCAAATATGACAAACTTGTCATATTAGAGAACACACCTAAAACTAATAAAAACAATAAAAGAAGCCTCCCAAGTTCACCAGAAACCATTTCCAACACTTCTGCCCACCAGATGGTGGTATCTACCTCATGCAACTAAAAAGAACAAAATTGTAACTGCCCTTACAAAGGAAAGGCCCTTGAGATCGCCCGAAAACACCCCAAAAACGGGCATATTAAACTTCGTGACAATCAAAAACGTTTACACCTACTATTGTGTCTCTCTGCATCACCCTAAGGTTGACTGTTAGAGAATGCCACTAGTCATTAAGTCCGCCATTGTATACAATTGCAAGAAGTGTAAATAAATAAATAAATAAATAAATAAAAAAAACAATAATAATAACACAAACAAGGATCACAACGTCACAAAAGCATAGCAAAGCGCACTCCAACCCACCCTCCCAGACAACCACATAGAAGAGCATACATCAACAAACAAAACACAACGTCTTCCAAGCCGGCTGATCACCGTGGAAGTACCAGACCTAAATCCTCCAGTAAAACCACAAAACGTTAAAACCTTCAAACGGCACAAAAAACATAGGAATTGTATAAAAATAGGAACCTATAATGTCAAATCCCTGACATTAACGGAACGATACCTAGAACTTATTAATGCACTCGAAAATATAAATTGCGATATACTGGGACTCTCAGAAGTAAGAAGAATGGGGTGTCAGATAGAAGAGTATTCAAATCACATTTTATGTCACATAGGGGAAACAAAAGGCCTACATGGGGTTGGGTTTCTCATTAAAAAAACATGGAAAAACAATAAAATAAACTTTACTGGTATTTCAGAGAGAGTGGCACTACTCAGATTAAAATTTGAAAAATTAAGTATCTCTATAATCCAGGTATACGCACCGACAGAAAGATCCAGTGAAGTTGATATTCAAAAGTTCTACTCTGACCTCGAAAGAGCCCATAAAATTGCCGATGAGAAAGTCCTCGTAATAGGTGACTTCAATGCGAAAATTGGCCAACCTCGAGATAGTGAAAAACTTATCATGGGAAATTATGGCCTAGGCCTGAGAAATGAAAGAGGAGAACGGCTAATAAACTATGCATTCGAGTATAGACTATCAATAATCAATACGTACTTTAAGATGAAACCCAGTGGTAGATGGACATGGAAGTCACCAGCTGGAAACGTCAAAAATGAAATCGACTACATTTTAGCGAATATCCCTAAACTAGTCCAGAATTATGAAGTTCTCAAAAATGTAAAATTCGGAACAGATCACAGACTTATAAGAGCAACTCTCAACTTGGCACAGCAAAAAAAGAGCAGGAAGAACTTCAAACCACTACCCAAAATCCCTAAGACCGACGACGAAATAACTTATTACAAAAATAACCTAAAATCGTACATCGAAAACAACCTGCAGGACATCACAAGCGTACAATGTTACTATGACGAACTAGAAAAAGCGATAGTGCATACCCTAAGCCAGACAGAATGTCACAAAAACAAGAAAAAGCACAATATTTTAAGTAAAGAAACAATACATTTAATAACTGTTCGGGTCAATCACCGAACAAATAATTGTAATATGCTAAGTATACTAATCATGTCACCGTAATTGCGACGCACCGCAATATGTCATGAATATATTATGTATTACTTAGGTAAAAACGCTCAGTACGTTCAGTACGATTGTGAATACGGACGCTACTCAATCTCATCTCATTCACCTCATTAGACTTAGTAGTTATCTCATTAGTATCGAAATATATCTTTCATTCTACATCCTAGAGTTTATCTTGAACTCACCCCAACCCCGAACATTGGTCCTTCGAGCCGGATATTTGGGACTATCGCGCGTGTGTTCACGAACTAGAACAATTGTGTGAGTGACTCGCCTAGAACTTTAACCAGACTGTGGCAAACAGTTCCCAAAAATCTCACTATCCTGCTGATCCCGTTTGAACCTGGTTTGAAAAATCATCGCGTCATCCCTTCGCGCCATCGCACCGCTTCATCTCATCGTGTGGATCTCCAGGTTTGTTTTTGCAGCTACTGCGAGGACACTTGATCTCCAGAGAAGCCTTCAGTACAAGTAAGGTCTCTTTTATCTTTTTCCCGTTTCAAAATGGAAGACATCCTAGCAACTCAACGTCAACTAATCGAAGCCATAAACGGACTGCACTCCAATTTTAAGAAGGATGGTGCCGAGCGTAAAACCCCTGATTACTTACGCCGTCGATTAGCCACGTTGGAACAATATTATGCAGAGTTTCATAACAATCACATGACGCTGCTATCTTTTGGTGATAAATCCCATACCTATTTTAGTACTAATCAATATGATCAAATAACGAAAAATATAAGCTCATAAAAAGTACTATTGAAAACTATACACCTCTCGCAAACAGACCGCAAACCCCTGTATTAAAACCTCCTACGTTCGAACCTACTAAGTCTCAGACCTCAAATCTTTCGCCTAACGTTGCTTCTACTTCTACCCCTGCTGCCACTAAAATCTCTGTGCATGACGGTAACGAAGCCGAAAGTCGGTTTAAAAAACAGGCTACCAACTTCAAGGCTTTCTTAAGGACAACCTCCAATATCGACCTCGATCTTGTCTCGGAAAAATGGGAATTTGAAGACATCCTTAAGATCCTGCAATCTCGTTGGGAAGCTATTGACTCTCTTCATTGGGAGCTAGACACTGAGTACGGCGGATCGAACCCCGAGTACGAAGAGCAATTTACTCATTATGAGAAGTATTACCACCAATTCAAAAAAGATATTAATCCGTCCGTTCGTTCGGTCCGTTGCACATATTGAAAAATCTACCCCTAAGATGGAGATAGGCACTTTTGAGGGAAACTACAATAAGTGGGTTTCGTTCAAAGACCTTTTTACCGAGGCTGTGCACAACAATCCTTCCTTGTCTAATGCGCAAAAGATGCAGTTTCTAAAAAGTAAAATTAAAGGTGAACCCGAAAAGCTAATTCAGCATCTACCGATAAGCTCCGACAATTACCCTATATGCTGGAATCTCCTCAATCATCGTTACAATAATAAACGACTGATTTTTACATCTTATCTCAACAATATGTTATATATCCCTGTAAGCCAGCAACAATCCTCTAATCACATAAAACGCATTCATGACACTGCGTTTGAGAGTGTAAATGCAATAAAAAACATGGGAGTCGACGTAACTTACTGGGATCCTTTCCTAGTATGTATATGTAAAGAAAATCACTATATTATATTTTCTTAATTATTAAATACTCTGTGCTTAATTCTCATTGTTGAATTGGCCGCTTTATCATAAGAAATATAGAATAATTAATATAAAGAGATGTCACTGCCATTGTGACGTCTGTGTTTTTTTAGAAGAATGAATGTCATATGGTTATATTTTCTATTTTAGTTTATAAAGTTAATTTTTCCCATAAAAGGAATAATGCCTAATACAAAGAAATAAAGGCTTAAAATGTTGTTTTTTTGTTGTTTTTACAGGTGAGTTATTTTGTTTATTAGTGTTTATGGTAATTATCTAAGTTAAAAAGTTAAAGTACATTGTACGCAATTATAATAAATAAAAATTTTTGTTGTTTTTACAGAAAAACGCAATTTTGTTTTTATTTCGTTTAATGCGCAATATTATTATAAAACAACATTTTCTGCAAATATTTAACTCACTATGGAGAAGTTGAGATTTGATTTTGCTGTGAAAACATCAGGAGATGGAAAAACAAATATTATTTGCATAACCTCAATAGGTACACTTACTGGACAAGTTTACGGTATACCAGACGAATACCAGCCTGCAAGTTTACATCAAGTAATTATAAATAGTTCAAGTTATACCAAGGTAAAAAAGACATTGACTAAACGGTACCAAACAAGAAAAATATGGATAACCTTAACAGATGAGATATCTAAGACATATTTAGATGAAGGACAAAACCTGCAGTTTAATGATTTGTACCTGGAAGAAATTAGGGAAAACGTCGATGATTATAAAATTTTACCTAGTAGCTCAAGTGAAACATTGGAAAAACTATTAGAAAAATTACTTGATGAAAAACAAACTAAATCTGAAACTCAAAATTTAGGGAAAATCTCAAAAGATTTTATGATTGAGAAATTTAATGGCAAAAATGCAAATGCTCACCAATGGATTAAAGATTTCAACAAAGAATGTGAACGTTTCCACATTAAAGAAGATAAAAAGAAGATTGAAATATTAAAAAACTTTTTAGAATACTCTAGTATGGATTGGTACAGCTGTATGTTAATAAAGTTTACAGTTGAATCAGAGTGGAACAAATGGGAGAAAAATTTCTGTGAGACATTCGGAAACAAAGGATGGTCGCCCATCAGATATGCTCTTGCTTTTAAATATCAAATGGGTTCACTACTTGATTATGGTTTAAAAAAAGAAAAATTATTACTTGAAGTGAGAAAGTCGATTGATACTGGAACCCTTATAGATCTTATAGCAGCAGGTTTGCCTAATTATCTGATTGATAAAATTGACCGAGAGACTTTACAAGAAACCGAAGATCTGTACAATGAGTTAGGAAAACTAGAACATCTTGTTAGAAAGAACAAATATGTTAAAAAACCCTATATACAATCTGACACAAAAATTACCTCTAAGAAATTTGAAGAGAAAAAGCCATGCAACATCTGTGTCGCTGAAAATAAAGGGAACCGTTTCCACTTGGAGGAAAATTGTTGGTTTAAGGGGAATAATAAAAAGGTGTTGTGAAAAGTGTAAACAACTCTGAATTGGAAATTGAACTAAATAATGAGAATCCAAAAAACTAGAAGTACCACCATTAATAAAAGTACCATTACTAATAAACGACACTTTACAAGTTTCTGAAATTTATGATTCTGGTTCAAATGTGTCGTTAATTAATGCTAAATTATTAAAGATACAAGAAAAAGAAGATGCAAGTATTACACAAACAGCTAACTTGAAAACTATTAATGGTGAGAAGAAAACAAAAGGTACGGTAACTCTAAAAATAAAAATGTTTGATATGGAGAATATTGTAAATATTTTTGTCATAGAAAATGAAAATTTTCATTATGATTTTTTGATTGGCTTAGATAGCATAAAGAAGTTCAAATTAATGCAAAATGAAGACTTAAATATAATACAATGTAACAATTCAGAAGAAGGGAAGTTCCTAAATGAGGAGAATGTGAAAAATAACAATTTAAATTTAAGAAATGTCAATATTCCTGATGCACTAGGTGACAAAAATAAAAAAGATGTTTCTTCATACACTAAAGTATTGAAACAAGAAACTAATTATACGAACAAATGGGAAGTGAACTTTAACGAACATTTAAACACTGATGAATTTGAAATTTCAGTGAACCATTTAGATGTAAATCAACAAACAGAGATTGATAAACTAATAGAAAAATACAAACCAGTCTTTGCTAAGGATAAATACGACATCGGCACTGTACGTGATTATGAAGCTCATATAGATTTAATGGTGGATAAATATTGTTACAAACGTCCCTACAGGTGCACAACTGACGATAGAAAAGAAATCGAATATCAAATATCAAAACTACTAGAGAAGAATCTGATTGAGGAATCATATAGCCCATTTGCTGCTCCAGTCACCCTGGCATATAAAAAAGAAGACGATAAAAAAACGAGATTATGTATAGATTTCAGAGAATTAAACAAAATCGTCGTTCCACAATCACAGCCATTCCCTTTGATTGAGGATTTAATGGTAAAAACCGTGAATTGTCATTTTTTTTCTACTTTTGACATAAATTCGGCATTTTGGTCAATTCCTTTGAAAATTCAAGATAGATACAAAACTGCATTTGTCACGCAAGAAGGCCATTTCCAATGGACTTGCCTTCCATTTGGTCTAAAAACAGCTCCAGCAATTTTTCAGAGAATATTGAGCAATATAATTAGAAAATACAAACTCTCAGATTTTGCGGTAAATTTTATTGATGATATTTTAATTTATTCAAAAACTTTTAAGGAACATATAGTACATATATCAAGACTACTTGAGGCAATATTAATGGAAGGATTCAGACTAAAATTTTCGAAATGTAATTTTGCAAATAATTATGCCAAATACTTGGGTCACATAATAGAAAATAATTTGGTTAGACCTCTCAAAGATAATTTAACAGCAGTTAAGAACTTTCCAGTTCCAGAAACAAGGAAAAATATACGCCAATTCCTTGGAAAAGTAAATTTTTATCATAAATTTATACCCCATAGTGCAATTATCCTGAATCCATTACACAATTTACTAAGGAAAGATGTTAAATTTGTATGGTCCACAGAATGCCAGGAATCATTTGATAAAATAAAAGAATTACTATGTTCGAAGCCAATTTTAAAAATATTTGATCCAGATAAACCGATAATAATTTATACAGATGCTAGTATTAAAGGCGTGGGAGCTGTGTTAAAACAAGAAGATGAAAACGGAGTTAACAAACCTGTAGCTTACTTTTCAAAAAAGTTGACAGAAACTCAAAAGAAAAAAAAGGCAATATATTTAGAATGTCTCGCAATCAAAGAAGCGGTAAAGTATTGGCAGCACTGGCTTATGGGAAAAGAATTTGTGGTATATTCAGATCATAAACCGTTAGAAAATCTGAACATAAAGGCTAGAACTGATGAAGAACTGGGCGATTTGACATATTATTTGTCCCAATATAATTTTAAAATAAAATATAACCCGGGACAATCAAATCAAGAAGCAGACTGCTTAAGTAGGAACCCAGTCCTGAATCCATGTGATAATGCTGATGATATTTTAAAAGTGGTAAATCTTTTAACCTTGGAGGATATAAAAAAGGACCAACACTCAAATCTAAATCTACAAAATGAAAAATCAAAGTTTATAATGAAGTACGAAATTTACTACAAAAAGAATAAGAAAAGGTATAAAATCATATTGTCCGAAGCATTCAGTAAAGCCCTACTTAGAGATGTTCACGATATTTACTGTCATATTGGAAGAACCCAGATGATAAATAAAATAACACCTTTCTATACAGCAAAAAATATCATAGCAAACATTAAGAAAATTTGTGATGAATGTGATATTTGTATAAAGAACAAATCTAGAAGAAAGTCCAAGCTTGGTTTAATGTCACATTTAGGTCCGGCAACACGTCCTTTTCAAATTATATCCATTGATACCATTGGAGGTTTTGGGGGATCACGGTCTACAAAAAAATATTTACATCTTCTGGTTGATCATTTTACAAGATATGCATATATATTGACGTCAAGAAATCAAAACGCCAGTGACTTTATTAAGCTTATTAAAAATGTGACACAAAGCTATAATATTGAGATGATATTGACTGACCAATACCCTGGCATAAATTCTAGAGAATTCAAGAACTTCCTGAAAAAGAAAAACATTACCATAGTTTTTACAGCTGTAGACGCACCATTTTCAAATGGGCTTAATGAAAGGCTAAATCAAACTTTAGTCAATAGAATAAGATGCAAAATAAACGAAGGTCATAAGAAAACTGCTTGGACAACTGTTGCACAACAATGTGTAGCAAAATATAATGAAACAGAACATACAGTCACAAAATTTACTCCAAAATACCTCTTAGAAGGCGAGAATGTGGATATTTTGCCACTTGAATTAAAATCAAAACCTACAAATGAAGATTTGAAAAGAGATAGAGAACTAGCTCTTCAAAATTCAATAAAATCTCACTACTACAATAAGAAAATATATGATTTAGGTAGGGAAGATTATAAATTTGAAGTGGGAGACGAAATATATGTCGAAAATGGAAATCGATTAAATAGAAAGAAAATGGATGAATTAAGGATCGGACCACACAAAATCTTAAAAAGGGTTTCTAACTCAATCTATGAAGTTGATGCCGGACATAGAAAGGCAGAATCAAATCTCTACCATATTACCAAGCTATCTCCAGCAGTGATCCGCGCCTAATCGAACAATCATTGCTTGTTCTCTCGGAGGGTGGGAGATGTAAAGAAAATCACTATATTATATTTTCTTAATTATTAAATACTCTGTGCTTAATTCTCATTGTTGAATTGGCCGCTTTATCATAAGAAATATAGAATAATTAATATTTAAAGAGATGTCACTGCCATTGTGACGTCTGTGTTTTTTTAGAAGAATGAATGTCATATGGTTATATTTTCTATTTTAGTTTATAAAGTTAATTTTTCCCATAAAAGGAATAATGCCTAATACAAAGAAATAAAGGCTTAAAATGTTGTTTTTTTGTTGTTTTTACAGGTGAGTTATTTTGTTTATTAGTGTTTATGGTAATTATCTAAGTTAAAAAGTTAAAGTACATTGTACGCAATTATAATAAATAAAAATTTTTGTTGTTTTTACAGAAAAACGCAATTTTGTTTTTATTTCGTTTAATGCGCAATATTATTATATATATTATCTCAAAAATTAGATTCTGATACATACGAAGACTATCTCCAAGCCTTGAAATCCCCTAGAGAACTACCTGTCTTGGAAGATTTCCTTAACTTTTTAGAAACCAAGTTTATGATGCTGTAAACGTCACGTAAGAAGATTGAAAACTCCACGCCGAAAACATCTCAATCGCAAATTAATAGCAAACCAATATTTTTAAAATCTTCTAATAGATATCCTATTAAAAACCCTAGAACTAATTACTCAACAAATCAAGTGTCGCAATCGTTAAAGTCTAAAGGTAAAACTAGCTATCGCAAACAGTGTATTTTTTGCAACACTAATGATCATCGTATTCATACATGTCAAAAATTATTGGAATTGCAACCTAGTGAACGAAAAAATGCTATCACCACTTTAAAACTTTGCACTAATTGTTTACACTATCACGACGGCAAAAATTAGATGTAAAGAATGCAATAATGAACACAACACCATTTTACATGACGCATTTGCGCCTCATCGATCTGGGTCAAATGCAGCAACGATTTCCAAAACGCCTACTCATCAATTGCAGCAAGAAAATAACAAAGTTTCATCACCTCGTAAAGAACCTTCAGAAATATTGCTTGCTACTGCAATAATCGACGTACAAGCTGTGGATGGATCTTATCAAAAAATGAGAGTTCTTTTAGATCAAGGGTCACAGACATCCATTATTAGGGAAGCGCGGCTCAGTTATTAAAGCTACCGCGAAGTAGATGTCATGGTTATATCTCTGGTATTGGAAATAAGGAGAATAACTGTAAGAGCAAAATCACGATCAAATGTTCGTCGTTGATAAGTGACTTCACTTTTAAAACCGAAGTATATATCATGAACAAACTTATAAATAACTTACCTAGTTATACTTTGCCAAAGCCAGATTGGCCTATAATTAATCAATTAACTTTAGCAGATCCCGAATTTTATAAAAGTAGGCATATTGACATCCTATTTGGCGCAGATGTATATTCCACTATCCTCATGGAAGGTATCTGTCGATCAGAAGGTATATTGACCATTGCCCAACAAACCCAGTTGGGATGGATCCTCAGCGGCAACACCAAGACGTACCACTGTAACGTGGTACTTAATAACATTGAAGAGATTCAGCGATTTTGGGAAACGGAAGATAATATACATGAAACCTCAGCATTGTCAGAGGAGGATAAAAAATGTGTGGATTTTTATCAATCTTCAACCTCTAGAGGTTGAAGATTCCATCTTGTCGTCTAGACGACAAGATGGAAGCTATGTTGTTAAAATTCCGTTCAAAGAAAACTTTGAAGAAAAGATTGGAGAGTCGAAAACAAAATCGATTGCTCAATTTTTTCAAATAGAACGGAAACTAAATAAACAGCTGTCGCTGGCACGTGACTATAAAACGTTCATTTCAGAATACCTAGTGCTCGGACATATGACACCAGTCACACCACATGAATTGCCCGATTGCTACTTATCGCATCATTGCATCCAACGAGCTGAGTCATCAACTACAAAGTTGCGTGTTGTCTTTAACGCCTCTGCTAAAACTTCGAGTGGATACAGCCTCAATGATCTTATATGTCGTGGACCCAATTTGCAACAAGACCTCCAAAGCCTCATCTTGAAATGGAGACAATTTAGATATGCTTTTACAGCAGATATAGAAAAAATGTTTCGCAAAATATGGCTACATCCTGATGATCAGAAATATCAAAAAATTATTTGGCGGAACCATCAATCTCAGCCTTTAAAAGAATACCAGTTAGCGACAGTTACCTACGGGACAAAAGCCGCGCCCTTTTTAGCCATGATGACTCTGAAGCAACTCGCTAATGATGAAAGGTCAAATTACCCCTACAGTTACGCTCCGGACATCTTAGAAAACTCATTTTACATGGATGATCTTATGCATGGAGCACACTCAGCTAGAACTGCAAAACAACTCAAAATAGAGATGATGGAACTTCTTAAGTCTGGCGGGTTTAATTTGAGAAAATGGCGATCAAACCTGCCTGAAATATCAGATAGTTTTGATACACATCAGAAGGAAGACTTTGATTTTAAGCAGCCAGAGTCAACCAAAACCTTGGGTCTCCGGTGGGAACTAAAATCTGATTATTTCATCTTTCACCCTATAGAATTTACCTCTCAAAACATCCTAACAAAAAGACAATTTCTTTCCCAAATATCAAAAATCTTTGACCCTCTGGGCTGGCTAGCACCAGTCACAATAAAACTTAAGATCTTATTCCAAGAATTGTGGAAATCAGATCTAGGTTGGGATCAACCCCTCCCTGAAAAGGTCGCGCTAGAGTGAAACACGATTAAAGCCGATTTGTCATATATATCTCAGTTTAGAATACCGCGCTGGATTCTAACGCAAGAAAAAGATATCGTCGAGCTTCATGGCTTTTGCGACGCTAGCACAAAAGCGTATGCTTGCGTTGTATATTGCAAAATACAGAGAAGAAATAAAACCTGCATAACCCTTATAGCAGGCAAATCAAAGGTCATACCACTGAAGAAACCTCAATCAGTTCCGATTTTGGAACTCAGCGGCGCAGTCCTTTTGTCAAAACTTATGCGTAAAATGATTACGAGTTAAAAGGTGCATGTTTATGGCTGGATTGACTCAACAGCTGCTCTAGGTTGGTTGAATGGTGAACCGGAGAAATGGAAACCCTTTGTCGCGAATCGTGTGAGAATAATTACTGAAATAATCCCGAAGGAAAACTGGAGATATGTTAAATCCAAAGACAACCCCGCAGATTGTGCCAGCCGTAGTATATCTGCTGAACAATTAGCCTCTCACTCGTTGTGGTGGCAAGGACCCAACTGGTTATCACAATATAAACCTGAAAAACCTCCCAAGATGCCAAATTATACGTGCAGCAAAGAACTTGGAAAAAAGGAGGAAGTAACACAGTCAATGTTAATACACAACAGTCAATAATCAATCAATTATTATTAAAATATAGCAGCTTGAAGAAAGTAACTCGAGTCTTTGCCTACATCAACAAGTTCATTGACATTATCATTCACAAGAAAAAACGCACAGATTTTCTTACCTTGCAAAATATTAAAACATCCAGAGAAATGTTGATTAAGCACGTTCAAAGTGAATATTTCAGAGAAGAAATATCGCGGCTTAAAAATAATGAACCACTGAATAAGAAAAGTCAGATACTTAATCTTAACCCTGTATTGGACACAAATCAAGTCCTCCGTGTTGGTGGTAGACTCCAGCATTCAAATCTCGATCCAGAGATGAAACATCCCATCATCATCCCGAATCAATCAAAGTTAGCGGATCTTATCATAGACGAATCCCATGAGCTTGTGTTTCACGGTGGAATAAAAATGACTGCTGGATTCATAAGACACAAATACTGGATTCTTGGAGGTAATAGGACCACAAAGAAACGATTAAGAATGTGTGTCAAATGTAAAAGGAACAATCCCATATCACAACATCAAATAATAGGCGATCTCCCCCCAGCTCGAATTATTCCTAATCGACCTTTCTACCACACTGGAATAGATTATACTGGACATATTTATATTAAAGCTAACAAGGGACGTGGCATTAAAACTTGTAAAGGATATATCGCAGTTTTTGTTTGTATGGTAACTAAGCATCCTACCATACATCTAGAAATCGTCTCAGATCTCACAGCGTCAGCGTTTATTGCCGCTCTTAGACGAATGTCAGCGAGAAGAGGAGTACCTGGACACATCTATAGTGATCAGGGAAGTAACTTCATAGGTGCCAACAAAATTTTAAAGCAAGAACTTGCTGAAATATCCGGTATTTTGTCCGACCAAGACACGACCTCGGCAATAGCCGAAATGAATATTGAGTGGCACTTTAACGCCCCCTCGTGGCCATCTGCCGGCGGACTCTGGGAAGCCGCAGTGAAGAGCCTAAAATATCATCTCAAGCGTGTTGTAGGTGAACAAAAATTAACCTACGAAGAATATACTATGCTGCTATCCCAACTCGAGGCTTGCTTGAATTCTAGACCACTGTGCCCTTTAACAGATGACCCTGAGGATTTGAACTTTTTGACCCCGGCTCACTTTTTAGCAAGTGGCCCCATCTTAACCATTTTCGAAACAGAGAACGATCTCAGAACTCGATGGCACTTAACGCAAAAAATCTATCAAGACATATGGGCTAAGTGGAAGACTGACTACCTCACTCAGCTTTCTACGAGAGCCAAGTGGAGACATCGACAAAAGGATCTCGAACTTAACGACATCGTCATTATAAAAGACGACAACCTTCCTCCAGGAAAATGGAACCTTGGTCGTGTAGTAATGCTGCACCCTGGGAGTGACGGACACGTAAGGGTCGTTACACTCAAAACCAAAACCGGACTCTTAAAACGTCCAGTAGTAAAGCTATCGTTACTACCGACCAATAAAAATGATGAAGATACAAATGGCTCAAAGATCAACAACAAACCAACAGTGGCAAAGAAAAAACATCCTATGTCATTCTCTGCCATGGTTCTATCTTTATCATTATTTTTGCTCTCACTAATAAATAACGCGCAAGCATCTTACAACTTTACCCAGCTGACAAACAATAGTGTTTACTTCGACAAAATAACTGACATGCATTTAATTAGAGATAATTGGCGTTTAATAGTCTATTACGACACAAATCCTTATCAAGAAGGCATAGCGGCATTACTAAAGTATATCAAATATCTTGAAACCGTATGCCCCACGATTAGAACAGAAACACCTTGCGACGGTATCATGTTACAGCTTGAGCACGAGTTCGAAGAAATAAAACATTATAATAATATTATTATGATAAATGACTCCTTCATGACTAATAATAAACGTCGGCGACGTGGTTTAATAGACGGAGTAGGCTACGTCGCAAATAGCTTGTTCGGCGTATTGGATCAACGATTTGCCGAAAAATATGAGAAAGATATTGATCTCTTAGAGAACAATGAACACCATTTATACAATCTTTGGAAAAATCAAACATCGGTCGTAGAAGCTGAATTTAATCTAATGAAAAGGATGGAAGGTACTATAAACAAACACCACAAATTAATCAATCAAAAACTTAGTTATCTCAAAGATTCTTTTAGTAACCTCGCCCAAGAAGTGCAGAACATAACAAGTATCACTGACTTTCTAACAACTTATTTAGCTTTTTAATAAGTTGTTAGCTTTCACTGCTAACAACTTATTATACACCCTTAGACGGATTCAAGACTCCATTTTAGATACTGTAACGGACATTTACAGTGGAAAATTAGATTTTCATATTATATCTCCGAAGCAACTCAGATCAGAGTTAAGTACAATATTAGTTCCGGGTCTGGGTGTCATGTGAATGTGATATTCTATGTTTGTAAACGCACCCACGACACAGGAGAAAATCCTAGTGTGGGGCAACGTTTAAAAAAAAAAAAAAAAAAAAAGTTCAAATATCTGGAGACTTGGTAGTTCCTGTCGATAACTTCAACCTTAAAGATCTTTACAGCTTGCTCAAAGTAAAAGCAAAATACTCTGGGAAATATTTAATTATAGAAATAAAAATACCTCTGATTGAAAGGGATCTATACGAGGTATTCCATTTTATCCCGGTTCCGAGGATAACTAAAAATAACACGATGATGAAAGTCGAAACGATCTCGAAAATAGCTGCTATCAACATGAGAAAGGATTCGTATTTAACTATCACAGATACAGATCTGCAAGCATGCTTGCTACAAAACCCTGGGACCATTCTGTGTCATATCAGAAGGCCTATTCATCACATGAAATATGATCACAGCCTATGCGAAACTATTCCAGGCACAAGAACTTGCAAAACTAAATCTACCCTGTGCAAGAATGACTGGATAGACTTATCATCTGAGAACAAATATTATTATTTATGCTGCGATGATTGCAACGTTAAACTTCTGTGTCAAAATCAGGTTCGTGCAATTAGGTTATCGCGGGCAGGTCTGTTGCGTGTTGGGGAAGGCTGTTTAGTAAAAACAGAAGATTTTATGGTGTATTCAAATACAAGATTGTCCAGTAAGATTAGTACAACGACAAAAATCATCTCGCCAGAAATAGCACCTATAAATCACCTTATAAATATAACTATGCCAGAATTTGTATATGAGGTTAATCCAAACAACTCAGACAACTTCAGACAATTTGAGGCCATAAAGAAAAGTATTGAGATAATGAAGCAGAGCGCCCCATTGAACACTAATATATCTTACCACGACGTCCATCAGTATACTGGTATTGGTGGCCGCTTACTGTTTTATACGTTGGCGGCGATGGCAACTTAAAGGACATCACTCCACTTATGCAGCTCAGCGGTCTGCAGCATCGGCATCGTCACCACCACCGTCTCGAAACCCCGTTACCGAAAGTGTAGTGATTGAGTGTAATTGCCCACTTTCCCTAATTTCACATTAGGGAAAGTGGGCAATGTAGTAATACAACTGTGAAAAGTGATTCTAAGAACATAGCTCTGTCTAGTGAGTGCTTACGTGAAAAGAAAGACAGAGGTTCTTCCCCAATCTTTCGTGTGTTTTCTCTCTCTGATTTACATTGTAACAACTCTAATTTGTAATCTTTATCTCATCTTTTAACTTAACATGACTAACTCTACATTTTAGTATTAATTGAACTATGTTATCATCTTGTTAATATTAAGACATACTCCTTTAACTACTCTCATCTACTAACCTCATCTTTCCCCCTCGGGAGCATGTACGGGTCAATCACCGAACAAATAATTGTAATATGCTAAGTATACTAATCATGTCACCGTAATTGCGACACACCGCAATATGTCATGAATATATTATGTATTACTTAGGTAAAAACGCTCAGTACGTTCAGTATGATTGTGAATACGGACGCTACTTAATCTCATCTCATTCACCTCATTAGACTTAGTAGTTATCTCATTAGTATCGAAATATATCTTTCTTTCTACATCCTAGAGTTTATCTTGAACTCACCCCAACCCCGAACAATAACCAAACGAAGTGAACTAATACTAAAGAAAAATAAAGACTTAAATGCAAGAAACGAACTGAGTAATCTATACAAAGAAACCAGCAAAGCGATTAAAAGGGACTACAGCGAGAACAGACGAAAAATAATTATAGAAAACTTAAACAAATTTAGAAGCACGAAAAGGGCTAATAAATAAAGAATTAAATTTAAGTAAAAGATGGATACAAACACTGGAAGGTCGAAACGACGAAACTAGTACGAGGCAGTCTATCTTACACGAAGCAACTGTTTTTTATCAGGAATTATATAAACGTCGGGAAAATGACACCACAACAGAGGACCCACACCCAAACCAAGCTAGTAACACTCGAACAGCCTCACCTATAGAGGAGGTGGATGTGTACATTCATCTAAAACAATTAAAATCAGACAAAAGCCCAGGTCCTGAAGGGATAACCAACGAGGCCTTGAAATTAGGTGCACCTGTTTTACTGGGACCACTTACAATACTATTCAACCTAATCCTAGAAACTGAAATAGTACCAATTCAGTGGTGCACATCTGATATTGTACTATTACACAAAAAAGGTAACCCACTAGATATCAACAACTATAGACCAATCAGCTTACTAGCAAATATGTACAAAATCTTCTCATCGCTTCTTCTAAAACGCATAGCACAAGACATTGATAATGCTCAACCCATAGAACAAGCAGGATTCCGCTCTGGCTTTAGTACACTAGATCACTTACAGGCACTGGAACAAGTCATAGAAAAATATAAAGAATTTAACAAGCCGCTATACCTTGGGTTTATTGACTACAAAAAAGCATTCGACAGCATCAGCCATAGCTCCATATGGAAGGCACTAAGAAGCTTAGACATTAATATAAAATATATCAATATTCTAAAAAACTTATATAACAATAGCACAAGCAAAGTCAAACTGGAGTCAAGAGGGGAAACAATAAAAATTGAGAGGGGAGTTAGACAAGGTGATCCATTGTCGCCCAAACTATTTATTGTTGTTTTAGAAAACATATTTCAGAAGTTAGATTGGAAATCAAAAGGTATTAACATTAACAACCGCTATTTAAATCATTTAAGATTTGCAGATGACATAGTTATAATGTCAGCATCGCGAAAAGACCTTCAAGAAATGCTATGCTCACTTGACGAAGCAAGTTACGAAGTGGGCTTGGAAATGAATGCTAGTAAAACCAAAATAATGACAAACAGCGTGAAAAAGCCTATTATCATAAGAGAAAATACAATAGAATATGTCGACAACTACATTTATTTGGGTAAACAAGTATCGTTTAATAAAACAAACAACGAAGACGAAGTTGAAAGGAGAGCTAATATAACATGGAAGAAGTTTTGGGCTCTTAAAGAAATCTTAAAAGGAGACTACACAATATGCATGAAGAAAACAGTTATAGATACTTGTATACTGCCCTGCCTGCTGTACGGCTGCCAAACTTGGGTATTTACGGCAAAAGCTAAACAAAAGATCCAAACTACACAAAGGGCTATGGAGAGAAGTATGTTAAACATAAGAAAAATATACAAAGTCAGAAGCAGAAATAAGACAAAGAACAAAAGTAACCGATGCCCTGAATCAAGCTCTAAAACTGAAATGGCAATGGGCTGGACATGTAGCACGGTATAAGGACGACAGATGGACAATCAAAACCACAAAGTGGAGAGGGCCTACAGGTAAAAGAAAAGTAGGAAAACCAAAAAGAAGATGGGCTGATGACTTAAGAGAAATAGCAGGAGATGATTGGCAAACCATGGCCCAAGACAGAGAAAATTGGAAACAACTTGAGGAGGCCTTCACCCGAGGAGGGACCCACACCCAAGTGTAATACTTACTTGCAAATAGAAAAAAAAAATCTGTAATAGTTATGTAATTATTTAATGGTACTGGGAAATAAAGGCTTTTTTATTATTATTTTATTATTATATTAGTTGTGCTGACTACAATATGAAGTTGCGACTTATATATGCATTTTTTTTTCTACCTCTATGTTTGTTTGGCGATATCTTCGTTATTTATGAACCGATTTTTATAGTCCTTTTTTTTGAAAGGAGATAGTCCCAGAATGGTTCCATAATAAGGAAATCAGGATCTAATTAGGATGGAAGACCAGGGAAACCGAGGGGAACTTTAAAATATAGGGGTGACTACTGTATTTGTTCATTTTTTTCATTAACTATTAAAAACCACTATAATCTGATAAAGTTCTGGAGTCGTTCTGATGATGGAGCCGAGAGCCAGTCGAGGGAACTTCTCAACGGTTAACAGTAGCTACCTTGTGTTTGAGTTTAATTAATTTGTAATGATGAGGATTTTACACCTAGGTAGGATGTAATTGTCAATAAGGGTCTGATCAAGTCAAGTCAAAATCATTTATTTCAATTAGACCAGGAAGGCAACTTTTGAACGTCAGCAATAGAAAGCAAACGTCAGAAAATTTAGAAATCATATCATATCATTTATTCATTTGCGAACTTTTTGAATTACATTCGGTAAAACGATGATTTGGGACCTGAGTAACGTATAATAGTTTTATCACAGAAGTCCCTCGGGAACGGGAACAATGCGTCAATGCTCCAGGACTCTCTATCTTTTAAGGCTTTGGCTGCCAATAAAAAACTATTGAAGGCAAATCCTCCGCTAACGTCGGTCACCGGTGACTGCCATGGCGTTTAACGTGAACTTATTTCATAGAGATTCTGTACAACAATAGTCGAAGTTTTTGTTACTCAAAACTTACGTGATCGGGCCAGGACTGGTAAGAACCCTGCGGGATTTTTAATTTATTGAAATTACGATAAATCATTTCACAATGTAAATCTTAATTGGGCACTGAATTGATTCTGATGAATTCTGTCAGAAGTCATTAATCTACGCGGACGAAGTCGCGGGCAACAGCTAGTAAATGCATATAACTGTGATCAAGTGGGAAATAAGTTTTATGGCACAACATTCTATTACATGGGGTATAGTCCATTTTTTTAAGTTGACTAACTCAAAATTTTGTGTGTTTTTAACTAAAATGCACGAGCCTCCGTTTCTATCGTTTCTGTCGTAGGAAGTTGCCAGTGTGTAATTGGGGATGTGTAAGTGTTGATGGTCACCTGTCTTCATGTTGTGCTCTGTAATACATATGACATCAATTGACTTACCTTCTTCCGACAGTTCATTTAGATGTACACCCAGTAGATCCAATTTACTTATTAGGCCGTTAAAATTTTGATGCTTTATAAATATGTGATTATACACGAAAAAAGTCAGCTTTGTTAGTATCGTTAAAATTGTTGTCTTCAGATCTATTAATTATTATTGTTTCTTCCTGGTCAAATTGGTCTAGATCAAGAAGTGAAGCTATTTGCTCATTCCAAGGTGTAGATTCCTATGGAGAAGAACGAACAAGAAACTCCATAGGTTACTCTTTTCCAATCAGGTTCACAATACAATTCTCCAGTTACACAGTTTTATTGGTTCGATTGTGCGAGAACAATGTAACACCCAAATCCAGTCAAAGAGATCGAAAAAGAAAATAACCTTAAAGACAATAAATGATGCAGTCTGGAGCTGACCAGTCCCAGTTGACGGCGCCCGTCCACGAATATGATACGTACACCAGCACAGCCCAACTCAACCATATTACAGGGAATCTAGTGAATCTAGTGAGTGAATATGACAGCTCCAAGCTGACATAAATACATTCTACTAGTCCAATTTAATATTAAGTTAATTACAGGGCTCTCACATTTACAATGATTATGCAAGTTTAACAATATACATTTTAGCAACTAGGCTGTAATATTTACATGTTTGGATTTCATTGAAACATCAGTGTTTTTCGTTATCCCATGGAGCTGGACCAGCGTGCATCCAAGCATTTTTATCCTCTATATAATCATTAAGTTTGTAATATGCTTGTCTACATAAAGTTTTTTTTTTATACATAAATTAAACTTCGTTTCATTTAGGTGTTGTTTAACACAGAATCCCATAAACGACTTACTTACTTTCGCCAATCTCAAAATGATGATGAAGTAGTACGCAAGTTGAGGGAACTCCTTAACGGTTAACATTAGCTATGTTGTGTTTGGGTTTGATTAATTTGTATTGATGAGGACTTTACACCTAGGTGGGGTGTAATTGTCAATAAGGGTTTGATGATGAAGTAGTACGATAGTTGAGGGAACTTCTCAACGGTTACCAGTAATTATGTTGTGTTTGGGTTTAATAATTTGTAGGATTTTACACCCAGACGGGATGCGATTGTCATTAAGGGTCTGATGATGAAGTAGTACGACAGTTGAGGGAACTCCTCGGAGGGAACTCCTCCAGTAGCTACCTTGTGTTTGGGTTTGATAATTTGTATTGATGAGGACTTTACATCTAGATGGGGGGGGGCGATGGTCATTAAAGGTCCAATGATGAAGTATGATGACGTAGTATGATAGATAGTTAAGAGCAACCAACCGGTGTTTGAGCTTGAATAATTTGTATTGATGAAATCTTTGCATCCATGTGGGTTGTGTATAATACACTTCGGGACACATCTATTGGCCCACCTCAGAGTTTAGGTTTCGATGGCCCCTACCGAAATATGATTTTTAGATTGGACAAAAACTGTTGATGCAGTTTTAAACCTGATTGATTTTTTCTTTTTCGATCGTATTGTTTTAAATTTGTATTAAGAATACCATACGACATGGAGCTACGCCTAATGAATCGGATATGCGTCTTGTTAAAGGCAATTGATTTTTGAATATAAAACTTTTTGGGGTTGGATCGAGATAAAGTTAAAGGAAATAAGAGATAGAGTTAGTTTAAGAGAAATTCACTCTATTGTCTGTTTCCACAAATATAAGATTAAGTTTAATTTAACTAGGATGTATTGAAAAGAGGTAAATTTATAGGTGTCTTTATAAAGCTAAGTTTCTAGATATGGCCACAGGTGGCGTTTTGGTTCTCTTTGTCATTCCTTTTTCGTTCCTCCATTTTGATTTGTATTAGCTGTTCTTTTTCTGTTAGAATAAATGTGTTGAAAGAAATCTTATTCAAATAATTTGAAACCACTCAATACCTGAATAGGATGAAAGGTGAACGATATAGTATTATGAGTCATGCGAACGGTATGTCGCCGACTACGTACTGGCTTATTGCGGTGTAAGTGCAATAACGATGACAATAATAAACGATGGAGACATACAGAGGTAGTGGCGCCATAATGCTGACCCAGGTAAATTTACTGTACGGTAGTTGACTCGTACATGCTCCCGGGGCAAAGATGGGGGTTAACATAACATAACATCGCGCCTTTTTAGCCCCGAAGGGGTAGGCAGAGGTGCACATTACGGCACTTAATGCCACTGTACAATGTAACACCCACTTTTCACTATTTATGTTACGAGTCCCATGTAATAGGGGGTGAGCCTATTGCCATATACCGGGCACATTTCCAGACTCCATGCTACTACTGAGATTTTTAAAAAGCTAGTAATACTTTGCCCGTCCTGGGAATCGAACCCGAGACCCCTTGCTCGGCAGCCGCACTTGCGACCACTCGGCCAACGAGGAAGTCGGTGGCAGATGGGGGTTAGTAGGATAAAAATGGAGATGAGAGAATAAATTCAACTTAACAACTATATGATAAGGTTGAGGATTAGTAGTGAAAGATTAAACATATTTTGAACAATTAGAAGTTGTTGCTAGAGCTTAGATCGGGGAGGGAAAATACGCGGAAAATAGGAGACGAAGCCTTATCTTCTTTTTGTAAGCACTCACTAGATTTATAAGATTTTTGCGGTCACTGTGCAGGAGTTGACTAAATTGACTTTTTTCCCTACGAACACAACACTCGCTCACTACACTTTTCAATTTGACTAATTTTGATTGCCTTTGTTCCCTAACCGCACTACACTCACTTGTAACTTTAACACTTTCTCTCACATTTCCGGGATACGAAGGGATCGAAGTAGATGCCTCTTCAGCAGGCTCCGGGGATTCTCGACGTGTTGACCACCTGTGACATCGCCAACAGTATACTGCCGCCGTTATCAGGATTCCAACGATTAGAACATATATAGTGATATATATGTAAGCTACTCTACTTATTATTTTAGTAAGGTTTGCAATTAGTACCTATAATGCGTCAAGCGTGTCTTTGCATTGTTCTTACATATGCGTACAGTATTGAAATATGTTTCAGAGACATTGTAGAACATACTTTTATAAAAAAGAGTAACGAATGGAGTTTCTTGCTCGTTCTTCTCCATTCGAATCTACATTTTGGAATGAGCACCTAGCTTCACCTAGCTTCACTGACGGACTGACTGACAGACTATTATTTATTTTGTATTTGTTGACGTTTCAAAAGTACCAAATTATGGTTTAATTGAAATAAATGCTTTGACATTGACTTTGACTTTAATAAGACTGTTGATATCTGTAGTAGTAAATTATTAAATTTATGGCTGTGTGTATAGTTAAGGTGTTGGTGGTAAAAACAACAGGAAAACAAATGTGACTAAAGATTTTACAGACTTCTTCACTTTCTTGTTAAAAATGTAAAGCTAATCCTAGTTACTGATAAATTGCAACCAAATCTCTTCTTATCATAAAAGTCCAGTCAATAAAGAAGCTGTAGAGTGAGTGAATGAGCGAAGACCTAAGCGATTTCTTCTGAAAATTAGAAGTGAAAATATTAAGTCCTACAAAGGTACAATTTTTGAAATTTTCTTCAAAACCTAGAAATCAAAGCTCATAAAATTGTGTATAATTTTTTAAACACTTTTTCTTGCGTTTAGGTTCCCGCCCATTTATTCTACGCCACACCTTTCGCCATTCGTTAACTGGACTACCTATACATTTCGTAATAAATTATTTTAATTAAGTTAATATTGTTGATTGTATTGATTGTTATCTTGTCCTAAGAAATAATAACTTTGGTCTATTCTCACAAAAGCATGACATGATGAATCATAATATTATTTTGGATGAATTCAACTGCTTTTTAACTTATCAATGGGCAGAAATCAGAGGTTCTAATACGAATATCAGTGAAATTATATATAAAAACTACAATCCATTACTTATATTATTGTTTAATTTTATGCAACACATAATTTCTGTCATACAAAAATATGAGTACCTATAGTATACAATACATATTATACTTAAATGTTATGCGCAAAACGAGTGTTTTTAAAGGAAATTACGGAAATGTACACTTACGTTAATTCGCATAAAATGTTCGAGTGTTAAATCCGTACAAAATAAAATGTCGATTCATGCCGGATACTGGTGTGCAAATAGATTAATATCAGTAGGTACAAACCTATTTAGTAATTGCTGTTTAACTGCAGGCAAATAGTTATTGTGGTCAGTACTTACACTGATCTTTGTTGAAATAAATAAGACACGATTTATAGTGACTTCTTATAAGAAAATAAAACATGTTTCAGTTTGTTTTGGTTTTTTTATCGAAAATGTTTGCAGCCCCATCACAAACATTTATGCCCGGTCTTACCTCAAGTATTAGAAAAATAATGGTTTAAATAATTTGCAACCTTATAGGTATTACTATAAAGTACATACTTCATCGAAAGAAGATATTTCCCTCTGTAAAATCTATCAAATTTAGTATAAAATGACCCTCTGACGGACTTGCCTCTAATACGCAAGGAAAGTCCGTCTAGACGGATTATTCCGAACCTGACCCGCAAACCTGACCCGGTGGTGGGTTAGGTTAGGAATTTGAAAAAAATAATTGATATTTATTCCAAACATAACCCTATTCCTAACCTGACCCGACGTATCGTTCCTATCATTACCCGAATTGCGAAGTAGGTAGGTTCCTCTTAAAGTTGAAATTTGCTATATCAACATTTTCGCTAATATTCATTTAATATACATATTTGATAATTTATTTATTTTCAACTATAAAGCAGTAAAACTAATGTTAAATTACTTGCAATTGCTTTTAATAAATCTAAATTTTGTAGCATTTTGGGCACCCCGAAACATTTGGTTAGGTTAGGTTAGAACTGCGACCCTCACAAGGCTGGAGGCGAGCGAGCGTAGCAAGCTATCTTTTCATACACTGGGCAGAGGAAAACCTACCTACTTCGCAATTCGGGTAATGATAGGAACGATACGTCGGGTCAGGTTAGGAATAGGGTTACGTTCGGAATAAATATCAATTATCTTTTCAAATTCCTAACCTAACCCACCACCGGGTCAGGTTTGCGGGTCAGGTTCGGAATAATCGGTGTAGACGCATATTTTTAAAAAAACCTTTTGTGTTATGCGTTATTTTATAACCTTTACAAAACAAAATGAATCGTCATAATCCGCCCCCTCACAAACGTTTTAATCGAATTATACAAAAAAAAAAACAAACAAACGTATTGAGAATCTCTTCATTTTTAGAAAGTCGGTTAAAAATGTTTTTTTTTATTAATAGTCTAGCGAGAAAATTCTCGACAGCACAGAACTGATAAACTTTTTTTAATGAAGTTGATTGAATAATTGAGTGATTGGTTTATTGTTTTTAGGGATTGACTGATTGATTTATGGATTTACTAATTGATTTGTGGATTTTTTGATTGATTTCATCTGATCTATCTGATTTGATTAAGTCATTGACTAATTAATTGATTGATTGATTGATAAGTTGCATTTTACTAACCTTTTGCGTAAAAGTTTCTTAGGCGGTGCGGTTGTAGTAATATTAGTTGTTGCTGTGGTAGTAGTTGTTTTTCTATATCTACAATACCATCTGTAATGAAAAAAAAACAACAAAATCGGTTAAAATTCTAAAACCTGCTAAGCTATTCCGTAACTTTCTTTCTTTCTTTCATTCTTTCTTCTTTCTAACTCTCAATTCGAAAGAAAGATGTGAATTCAATCGCGGTCCGCTTTCTTTAACTATTATTTTAAACTTCGAAAGTTTAAATTCAAAGTTACAGGGTGCCAGCGTTGGTTCACTGGAGCCGGCCAATCAGAGCGCTGAACGCGCTCGATACTATTACGTGACAAATGTGATAGTTGTTCGTGTTTGGCACTCAGAATAACCTAGCTGCTCATAAGGTAAAGGACTCACGAATCGATTTTATCCCGCGCCCGCTGCGGTTGCGGGCCCGCACCCTTTGTTAGGACAAGCCCGCCACAACCTCCCAAAACCGCTGCAACTCCTATTAGCCAGAATCTACAGTAGATACAACCATGAAAACACCGGAGCACTGAAGTCCGGCGCGTCTCAGGGACATGAAACCCGCAACGAAATAAATCAATCGCGTCGTGAGTCTTTAGCGTCAGTGTATCAAGTACTTTCCTGAACGCCTCACTAAAATCGATTCTGAGAACTTCTTTTCTTTTTTAAGTCGGTTAAAGAAAGGAAATTAAAAGACGAAGTAAAGATTAGCGGGCGAAGTAATAGACTCAAATATTGCTAAGGTTTCATTTCAAAATTGTAATCTCAAAATAAATCTCTACTTACGAAGAAACGAAGCATCTTCCTGCAGTCAATACGTATCGCTTGGTCACGAGTGTCCCTGCACATACAATGGTGTATGTACCTCCAAATTGATAACGTATAATCTGAAATCACATTCAATTTATGAACCAGTGTGTGCACGAAGACATTATAATAATATTAATAAAAGAAAAGCATCTTTAGGTAGTTTACACATTAGGCATGTGCCGCAGCGACAGCGGTGCCGCCGCGCCGCGCCCGCCAGCGCCACATCGGAGCATTCATACATATATACCTATTATGTACTAGCTTTTGCCCGCGACTTCGTTCGGCATAGTGACTTCCGGCAGATTTTTGTTTAGTTAAATTAATCTTAATCTTATATTTGTGGAAACAGAGAATACAGTAAATTTATCTTAAACTGACTTCTCTTTTCTCCTTTAACTCTATCTCGATCCAACCCCGAACATTGGTCCTTCGAGCAAGTAACGGGACCGAAACGCGGGTCCAATATATCGTACTTTGTTTCTGGTTTGCGCGTTTACCGGTTTCGTTGCAGACCATCAGAAACCTTGGAAGGGTGTTATCTCGTGATCTCGGGCGCCACTTCATCTCGTTATCCTGGTTATTCCTGGCGTTCAAGAAGTCGCCACTCATCTCATCTTGTTAACCCGTTCGACACCGAAAAAACCCTACAAGGTATCTTTTTTCTTTCTTTTACAATAGTTACAATTGAAGTAATTTTAGCTACTCAGCAGCCAACCATTGAAGGCGTAGATAAACTTTACTCCAACTTCAAGAAAGGTGGAGCAGAGAGGAAGACCCCCGACTACCTACGTCGACGATTAGAAAGCCTATAACAATATTTTACCGAGTTTCACAACAACCACATGATTTTGTTGTCCTTTGGTGATCGATAACATAAATATAGAAGATCTGTTAAAGAAACAAGCAACGAATTCTAGGGCATTTTCAAGAGAAGCTGGTGACATAGATCTTATTCTCATTTGTGAAAAGTGGGAGTTTGAAGATATTCTATAAACCTCATGTTAGTATGAACGCAATATATGCTAACGCCTAACAAATTAACTATAGCACCATCACGAAGTGCGTCTTGTCTATTACTTCAAGCAAGTGCTCTCTCTCTCTCTGTCTCTCTCTCGCTCTCACCGGCGTGCAGTGACGCGTATCAATTTGATAAATTTGTTAATACTTATTTGCATATAATAAATAGTTAAAGTTATCTAAAGTGCTTTATTTATATACAACACCTTAAAAACTCGTTGGACATCAACATAATCCCTTCATCACAATAATCCCTCCTTACTAATCGCACAAAAAATGCAAGTTTCTGAAAAGTAAGATCAAAGGCGAGCAAGAGAAATTAATCCAACATCTTCAAAAAAGGTTCAGATAACTACCTCGTCTCTTGGAATATCTTGACTATAGGTATGTACATAGTTGCACCGCTGTCGTCAAACAAACGGTTACGTGAGTAAGCCGAAACCATAATAAATTATTTACCTCCTACCAGATTATAAAGTCCTAGTACTATTACATTTTAATATGTCGGAGCCGGTCATGAGTACGGACGCTAAATGGAACGCAAGCGCGCCACGTAGCGGATTTCCGGTGCACTTAGGCGGAGTCGTGGCGTCAGAGTCGCACTCGACGGAGCTCACTTTAGTTCGAGTCGCCACTGAGTGAAGATATTGTCACGGAACTGTCCTACGTTTCGCTTAGTGCCCAGTACCTTGTGATTATAAGAAACTCAGAAATTAATTCTGAGCGCTCTTCCTGTTTACACGATACTCATATTCGCCCACATTATGTCTGAGCAACCGAAACATAATCATGCCTCCTCCGACATCAGGAAAAGACAAAGTTTTATTTCAATTTCACATTCAAACTGAACGAAATCTACCCATTCTTTCCTTTCTTAAGCACCTCTTAATTCGGTCAATTTATGCCCAAATGGTCGCTAGGGGGAAGTTGTGGGGTAGTTCTGATTAAAGTGTATTACCACTTCTTTGTTATAGTTTCTTGTTTCTTTGTTGTCTTTACTCTTTTAAGTATATTATTATTGTTTTGTATTATATAAGTATCTGTATTTTTTTTGTATTTGTGTGCATGTCAACTGTCGAATAAATGCTTTTTCTTTCTTCTGTTTTAAATTAATCTACCAGACGGATATTAAAACACAAATTAGGAGACTAGTTGTTCTTCTTTATTCGTTTATGCACCTACTTGTCTTTCATCCTTCGTCAGATACAGTATACATAATTATATCCTTTTTGCTTGTCCTCTTACTTTTCTTTGCACTTTCAAAGAAATTTATTTTACTGACCTGTGCTGCAAAAGGATATTTTTCTATCGTAGTAGGTTCGCCTTCTAGTAAGTCGTACTCTTCTACTTTATTACCTATTAAATTAATGAGAAAAAATATATTACCTCTAGTATAACTATTTATTAAAAACTACCCGTAGACGAAGTTACAGATGAAGTCAAAGCAGGTAGCTTTGACTACGTGCAGCTTAAAATTTTCTCTGTTTCTGAACGTAGTTAGTCTCTCTTTTTTTAAACAAAACTGGGAAATTTCATGCAACCTCACTAGGGAAAGAAAAAGGAACTAATAGATGTGTACGTTGTCGACGTAACCTGACGACTCAACAGTAGCGTCGACAGCTTGGGCTCGCTGCCATTGCAGCGGTAAGTTCCCTCTTTGAGGAGTGGCTTGAGAGACGATAAGGCGTCCTCACCTACCACCTGACGCAGGTCCTCACCAGACATGGGAGATTGCGGGCTACGCAGGAACGTGATTGGTGACGGCGACCTCTCGCGTCCGGTCCTATTGCGGGTCATGATGCGAAGCGAGGGGGACTGGGATGCCGTCTCCTCCTTTTGCGTAGCAGTCATGCTAGCTAAGAGGAGGCGGTGCGCATGAGGCAGTGAAGCGCTGCCTCCTCACAAAGGATACTCTGGGCGTCGGGGATCGCGAGACGATCTCCAGCCACCGTAAGCGCGGGCCTTCGGACGGCGAGCATGGGTGGGTCGCCATCCAACCAAAAAAAATAACTATTATTAGTACTGATAGGTTACCCACCCACTGATAGGCTAGAAGTCGGTGCCAAGATCCCGCATAATCTGAGCAGAAACGACCTCCTAAATCTTTGACTTCAGACAAACAGGCACTCTTAAGAACTTAGGAAACAAGAGATAAATCAAATGACACTTACAGCTAACAACCGCAACAAACAATAAAATTCGACACCACATGTTTCGGAAAAACATTTCTTAGCAGTAGCTAAGTTTGTCATTCCGTACCTAATGATTATTAATTTTCGTATAATCTATACGGCTACGGTCAGGTCGTTGAATCTAGTAGGTATCGAACAATCCAAATTCAATTTGTTAATGTATTTCTTAATGTAGGTACAGATTTTATTATCTATGCTTATATTATTATTTTTTTAATTTACATAAGTATTCTTGAAAATGTTAAGGCACTGGAACGAAAGTCAAATTAATTTGCTTCAAAATTATTACTCATGCACGTACAAAACGTGAAGTAACATTGCGATTTACTTTCTATTATGCACTATTGATTAATACGATTACCAATATTGATTTAGTAAAAAAGAGTTTTCTTTTTTTACGGTTAAAAATTAAATGTAACAAAAAAAAATATTGATATCAGGTCAATGTGGGGAAGACCGACATCTTTTTTTAATAGTTAACTTTGATTGAAGTAAACTAATGGAACTACACATTCCAGGGTAACTCTTTTAGCTACAATAGATGAGAAATATTGTTTTGTATATTTTAAAAACATTTGAATCCCTCTAATGTCAAATAACGCATAACACAAAAGGTTTTTTTAAAAATATGCGTCTAGACGGACTTTCCTTGCGTATTACCTCGTGTGTTCATAAGTTTTGAGACAAACTTTTTGCTTATAAAAATAAAATAAAAATTACTGGCTGCTGTATATTTCTTTTTCTAATTTTGAATTTGGAATGTTAACTTTTAATATCTATGATTTCGGATTATTTTATTTAAATTTTCTCGTAATGGAGGGAACAAAAGAATTACGTGCGACCGTCATTTCATTATTTAAGGTGGGAAGAAAACCTATGGACATTTTCCGAGAACTGAAAAGTTTTGGTGTGAGCCGTAACTTCGTGTATTACACTATTAAACGATACCAGGAGACAAGTTCTGTACATGATCGGCAAAGAAGTGGTCGTCCACGCTCTGTGAGGACGCCTGCGAACATTAAAATCATCCGAGAGCGACTTCGCCGAAATCCATGTCGCACTCAGAAGAAACTCGCTCTGCAGACCAATATTTCGCGCGTTTCAGTCAACAGAATACTGAAATATGATCTCAAGGTTAAGGCGTATAGCCGTAGAAAAGTACACTTTTACTAAATTTGATAGATTTTACAGAGGGAAATATCTTCTTTCGATGAAATATGTACTTTATAGTAATACCTATAAGGTTGCAAATTATTTAAACCATTTAATAGGCAAACGTTATGATTTAACATTTATTGCTTATTAAAAACACTGATTGATAAATAAGATGCGTATACAGACCTTAATCAACACATGAAACTTCTAGAAAGAAAAGATGGCGTCGCGACTTAGAGCCGCGGAGGATTTTACAATACGTCCGTACACGTCAGTGGTCGGGGCTCTCTCTCCCACTCGCACCCCCTGCGCTGGCGCGCGGGGTAGCGGGTGGTGGGAAGGGGGTGGCCACGAGCGCGCGCCTATTGGCGTCCTGCGTTATGTTGCCACCACAGATAATAAAACCATAGACTAATCATAGACTAGATTGTATTTATTTTTAAAACCCGCGTTACATCCTCCCCCTCTAGCCTAACTAAGTGTCCCCGCAGTTGGGCTAGTCTAAATATCTACGCGGTCTGCCGCGCTTGCGTTTCTCGCGAACTGGATGTTCTATTTGACCCGCGAAGGGTGTGAGGTGCGAAACGTGATATTTCCCTATGTCTGATCCGGTTTGTACGCTCTCCAAACCATAAGTGGTTGGGCTAAAAACTTTCCCTATCTTATACGGGCCGTCACGACGAGGTATAAACTTCGCGGACTGTCCACGGGCTGCGTCGTTAGGTCCTTGCGTTTTTAACAGAACAAGGTCACCTACCTCGTAATTTGACGATGGCCTTCTCTTCTGGTCAGCGTTCTGCTTCTGACTGGCTTGCGCTTTCTCATGTATATCTCGGGCCTCGTCTAGGGTCGCGGCCAACTTCCGCAGATAAGGCGTAATACTGGGTACGAAGTTGTCATGATCTATGACGGCTCTCATACCTACCTTGGGATCAGTAGGGCCCCTCAACTCTCTCCCGAAAGTGAGGTACGCCGGGGAATGTCCAGTGCTACTAGTGATAACTGAATTCATAGCAAACCTTACTGAGGCGAGATGTAAGTCCCAGGTTGCGTGGTCTTGGCCCACAAGTATGGCTAGTTGCGGTTTTAAATCGCGGTTCTTCCGCTCTATCGGTTTGGCCTCCGGGTGATAGTAGGGTGTGAGTGACTGGCTGATACCTAGGATGTGACATACCTGCTGCATGACGTCGCTCACGAACTGCACGCCATTATCGCTGATAAGGCGGCGCGGCACTCTATACCTAAGAAAGACCTCCCCGACAAGCGTCCGAGCACATTCGACGCTGGTGGCGCTTTCCAGTGGGAATAATTCTACCCAGCGCGAGCAGACGTCTTCCACAATCAACACCCACCTGTTTTTCCTAGGAGTCTCTACGAGTGGCCCGAACAGGTCCACTGAGATCACCTCGAAACGTCTTGATACAGCAGGGGTTTGCAGCAAACCTGCAGGTTTGCGATTGTTAGCCTTGTATCTTTGGCAAGGCACGCATTCCCTTATATAGTTGGCGATGAACGTTCGCATGCCAGGCCAATAATACCTAGCACGAACGCGGCTTAAAGTTCTGTCCACACCAAAGTGGCCAGCCGTCGGTGCATCGTGTAGATCAGCCATAACCTGCTTGCGTTCGTGTTCAGGAACAACTAGGCAGCAGTCCTCTCCGTCGTCAGACTCCAAGCTATACCTGTACAAGATACCGTCAGATATTGTGTATCCGCGGTCCGACCACGGTCTCCCCCTGGAGGGTTCGTCGGACTCCATATCCTCAATAATTTTGCAAACCTCTGGGTCCATCAGCTGATTGTGGCGGATATCACCACTGCCTCTCTTCGGCATATCCACGATGGTCATCCGCAGATCACACTCATCCTGACTGCCTTCACAAACTGGTCGCGACAAAGTATCTGCGACCACGTTTGAGCGGCCGGGTGTGTACTCAATAATGAGATCGAATTCTTGCAGAGTTAAAGCCCATCTGGCCAGTCTACCGCTAGGCGACCTTTGACTCATCAGCCACCGTAAGGGCTGGTGGTCCGTCCTATCGATGACTTTCGCGGTTTCCACATACCCGCGGAACTTGCCAAGTGCCCACACGACGGCGAGCGCCTCTCGCTCGGTCGTGGAATAGTTCCTCTCGGCGCTAGTGAGGAGCCGACTCGCGTATTCGATCGGCCGCTCGTCGTGACCTTCCCCCTGCAGGAGAACAGCTCCGAGACAATAGGCGCTGCTATCAGTGCAAAGGACAAAGGGTTTTGATTCGTCCGCTTGGCGGAGAATAGGAGCGGAAACGAGAAGGGACTTGATGCGCTCAAACGCCTCCTGCTGTTCAGTGTCCCATTGCTAAGCACTTGACTTCTTCAGAAGGTTAGTGAGGGGTCTCGCGATTTCTGCGTAATTATTTACAAAACGTCGGTACCAACTCGACGTTTGTAGGAAGCACTTCAATTGCTTCACGTTCCGAGGGGCGGCCATGTTGTCAACGGCTGCAGTCTTGTCAGGATCGACCTGGATTCCGCCTGGGACGATGACGTGTCCTAGGAATTTTACAGTTTCCCTTGCAAAGACGCTCTTGTCCCTGTTAACTCGTAACTTAAACATGGCAAGTCGATCGAAGACAGCCTCCAGGTCGGCCAGGTGCCTCTCGAAAGGGCCCGGCGACGACAAAATGAGATCATCCAGATATGCCAGGAGCTCTACTCCCTTCAGATTGGAGCGAAACCGATCCATCATCCTCTGAAAGGTAGCTCCGGAATTCCGCAACCCCATCGGCATTCGCTTAAATCTAAAGGTACCGAGTGGCGTTGTAAAAGCCGTCTTATCTTGGTCTTCTGGGCAAACGCTCACCTGATAATACCCTGAGCGAAGATCAAGAGTAGTCATATACTCACTGGTTTTGGCGGCATGCAGTATGTCTTCGATACGCGGCAGGGGGTACCGGTCGGGCTCGGTTACCTCGTTGAGTTTCCGGTAATCAACACAAAGTCTCAAACTTCCGTCCTTCTTACCTATGAGTACGACATTGGAGGCCCAAGGTGACTCGCATTCTTCAATGATGTCGTCTCGCAGCAGCTTATCAAGCTCCTTCTGCAAAGCCTCTTTCTTATTTTGCGACATCCTGTACCTTTATACGATGCACCGCGAACTCAGTCGCCGGGCCGTCGCGCGCAAACTACGACGCGCGGTCTCCGATGAACTTGTTAAGGGTCCGTCGCTGCTCGGGGTTTAACTTACAACCTTCGTCCGGTCGCAGCGCTATGTCATCGGAAGACCCAGTATGTAGTAGACCGGTGTCGGCATCATCGGCAGGATTCAAAGTACACCAGCTCGTAGCGTTCCAGACTGTCTGAGAACGACCATATACGTTTGGCAACGTCTATTACTATACCGGCCCGGGCTAAAAAATCGACGCCTAAAAGTGTTCGGATATCACTGCCGGGCAACACCAGGAACTGGCATGTCACCTGCCGACCTGCAATGTTGACCTCTGTCTCGGCTGACAGCAGGTCCCGCCATCCTTGTGTGCCATCGGCCAGGCGTACGAAACGTTTTGTTTCGGTAAATGAAACTCCCGAGTTTACTAAAATTCGGTATAATAGGGGACTCGCAATGCTGTGCGTGGCGCCGGTATCTACTATCGCCACACCACTACGGCCCATAACACTTATATTCACCATCGGGTGGTCGTCGCGCGTACTTGCGTTCGTAATATTTACGCATAAATCAGTATCGATCCTACTTTTAGTGTGACTACTATTTAAGAATAGTAGTCACACTAAAAGTAGGATCGATACGTATAATAACGTCGACGTTATTCGTACAAAAATCTACATCAACATTGTTGAAAGATGTTTTACCGTCGGGTTTCGTCGTTGTCTTTATGCAAACATCACATTTCGACCTCACAACGCCCTGCTTGCCACACCCGTAACAACGCACTTCCTTAGGTGCTGTATTATTATGTGTCCTGGAAATGTCTTTCTCGCGGTTACGACACTCGTCACTAACATGCCCAAAAAGCTTACAATAACTACAACGCGGTCTATTTCTGTTGTTGCTACGCGATGCAGTCGCACTCGTGGTAGCACAACTCGGTTGCGTGAGAACACGGTCGGTAGTAGCGATAGTTGTCGAATTACTTTCGCGTACTTTATTGGTATTATTCACCTTAGACGCTTTGTAGGTATCCTCCGCGATCCTAGCCTTATATAATAGGTCGTCTAACCTACGAACACTATCACGCGGGACTCGTTTCACTACACGTCGATGCAATAATCCGTAACAAATGTCAACTTGCAAAGTTTCATCTAAAGAATACGGTAACTTTGCGATTAACGCGCGCACTTTACAAATAAATGTCTCTGCACGTTCTTCTTGTTGTTCCTTGGCGAAGATCTCGCGCAGGATGAGGTGCGCGGGCTGCGCCACGCCGTACATCGCGCGGAGGCGCGAGATCGCGTCTGCCCACTTAGGTACCGACGCTTTTACGCCGCGCCACCACACGGCCGCTTCGCCCTCTAGAAGCATGGGTAACCCACGCAGGGCGTGCTCGTCGCTCACCGCTGCACACTCCTTGTAGACCTTGACGGCGTCCAGGAATGCTTCCAGGACCTCAGCGTCCGGGGAGGTCCCGTTGAATCTCACCGAGTACTTCGTGAAGTTAGCGTCACTGCACGGCGGGGCTGCGACGGCGGCACCTCCGCCGGTCGCGTTCGATGATGAAGAGGGCCCGACTGCGTCCCATCAGCGTGCTAACGAGACTCCTATTAGCTTCCACTTGCGCACGCGTAATCGTCTCGATTAGCGAGGATAAAAAGTCTGGGGTAGTTTGGGGAGCTGGATGTGTCGACCTCGAGCCGGCGCTCGCGGCAGCGTCCGCGTGGCCGCGCTCGGCGACGCTCTCCTCTTCAGTGAGCGTGACGTTTCCCTCGTCTTCTCCGTGCTGTTGCCGGAGGGCTTCACCTCTCCTCGTTGTCGGCATGTTCACGTTAGTGATGACAACGGTAAGGTGGTGAGTGGATTCCGGTCGAATACGGTTCGGCCACTAGCTTGGGCGCCAGTTTAATAGGCAAACGTTATGATTTAACATTTATTGCTTATTAAAAACACTGATTGATAAATAAGATGCGTATACAGACTTTAATCAACACATGAAACTTCTAGAAAGAAAAGATGGCGCCGCGGAGGATTTTACAATACGACCGTAAGTAGTGATGATTCACCGGTTCTGGCTCACGCGTTTGACAGGTCAAATCCGGGAGAATCAGTCGCACCAATCCTAAAAAAAAAAAAAAAAAAAAAGGTTTTGGCATGCTCTGATCACGTTTCTGCAGTCCTTTTGCGTAGGATGCGTGGTTCTGGAGTTATGCAAATCAATTGCAAATCCATTTATTGTTATCTCATTCATTTCCGGTGCTCCTGACCCTCATCAACGCTCCATTGTTCTTATCTATACTTCGAACACCCTTTTGGCGTTCTTATCTATTACTCACTGGTAACCCTCATTATCTTTCATTTCCTATGTCATCAATAAAACACAATCATTCATTTTAATTTTCTAATTAATTTATTACTTTTTTCTACAAAATATGAGTGGAACATCTCATCCACAAAAATATCATTGTACAGTGTGTTCCCTGTAAATATGTTCGTAAATCTATGCATTGAATATCCCTGAAACTTAAATAGCAAATACATTAAGCAATATTCACCACAAACTGAAGTCCAATCATTCTGAATCCTAACAACATTCCAGTCCCATCTCTTACAATTCCTTTTCAAAAACTGAAGATGATATCGCTCAGGTGTTCGTCCATATGAATCAAAATATTGACCGATGCCATTCGCATCGATATGTACAGCTATCCAGTGTGACCCTGGTTTATCATCCGCATCCAAATTGCATATTATATACGTTGGTACATGTGTATACATAGGTAGTCTATTAGCAGCATAAACATTATTTTCTAGACTGACATGAATCTTTTTCATATGCTTTTGTAATTCTAGTGTGTCCATGATATTACTGTTATTAACAAATTATTACAGTACTAATCTATTCAATGGTTGTCATACGAATGTTCAATTATAGTGATTTGTAAATATTAAATATCGCATTCTTTTGGGAATCACAAAACAAGTTCATGCCTGTTGCGATGTGCGATAAATTTGTTGACTCATAGAGTTCAGATAAGAATGGTGCTATATAAGATCGAACAGTTGCAGTCATGCAGTCAGTCTATGGTCGTTTGACCACAGTGGATTGTGTACGTCTACCAATACTACGTTTGTGTTACTTACTTCAACGCATCAATGGTCATGGAGGTAAGTGTTTATTCTATTGACAAACTTACTTGTATTTCTGTTGTTGTTTCCTAACGTGTGTGTGTCAGATTAAGTGTAAACAAATTGATATTAACGTGATAACTCTGTTGTTGCAGAGATCATTCAACTTCGCAGACGATAATGAAAATACCTATAAACAGTATTACTACTCGCCACTCTCTCCCCAACACGAAGAAGAGAGTGATGACATCGTCGTTATTAACACAGACGATGGAGGAAAAAGGAAATCGCAACCGATTGATCAATTTTTTGAAGTGACACCAAAAATAAAAAGGAAGAAGCTGCTATCGTCGACTGTGGCACGAGCTGCTAGAGATGGCGTATCATACATCTCTACAAATTCTGACGACGGAGACCAAGCGACGCATCTCATAAAAATTGAAATGTATGATATGAAGAAACTATCCAAGATTCCAATTAGTGATCACTGGAAGCACGCTACCACGAGGATTAAATATTACGTAAAGAATAATAAGGATAGCATCTACGACAACACAAACGGTCTCGTATAAAATATTACAAAGACAATAGCAGAAAGTGAAAAAGTTAAAAAATACTTTTTTAACAATGACACTCATTAGTGGATTAGTGAATGTGATTCTGTTTACTTAAAGTACTTCTGTGTACTCATTAGATCCAAGGAGCTGTCGCCTTGTGATGCTGAGAGAAAAACAATAGCAGAAGGAAGAGATGAGTGCGGTATACGTGTACAGAACACTTCATGGAAAAACAAAACTACAAAATTGATTAGAGAAGAAAAAGTGAAGAATATGCAGTACCTAAGAGCTGAATATCCATTTTTCAGTTCAAAATCTAGACGGTTGATGAGTTTCGAAAACTGGCCTCTCGTTATGCAGCAGACGCCCGAAGATCTTGCAGAAGCCGGTTTCTTTTATACTGGCCATGGAGACAGGACCAAGTGTTTCCATTGTGGTGGTGGTTTAAAAGATTGGGAAGATGACGATGATCCTTGGCAGCAGCATGTTCAGTGGTTTAGTCAATGTGCTTATGTAAAGTTTAAACTCGAACAGTGTTTTGTTTAAGATTAAATAGGGGAGGTATATAAAGAAATAAAAAATAATATATTGCATATAATTTGTTTTATTAATTTTATAATGTTACATTTAGTTACACACACACAAAAATGCATTAAGCATAACACATATATCTAAAACACAACACACATTATAATCCTAACTACTATAGTCTACAGTAACATTTCGATTTTTATCTATTTCAATAATATTATCAAACTCAGCATAAACAATACAGTTAATTGTTTGTATTAGTGAGGATTCAAATCGTACTTCTAATCTTACACTACCATGCTTTATGAGATTCCAATGGGCTGATGAGTTAGCTGATAAATCAGGAGTTAAATCGAATGCTAAAAGACAGTAACCTTTGGCATACTGTTCACGAGAGATTGCATTTCCTTCATTAAGAAAGTGAATACCAGTCCCCGAGAATAGAGTATGATATGCTGATGTAAACATATTATTATTAAAAGATGGTTGCAAAGCTTTGGAAGGTATTTGTTGACCATCAATATATAAGCTGAAAGAGTTAATACCATAGTTTTCAAAGTTAAATGGATTTTTAGTAAGTGAACCATTAAATGCGGAATTATTCACAAAACCAATAATACATCTTTTGGGTACCTGTCCTAAGAATATATTATCAAGAGTTTTCCCTTGAACACCCGATGGAATAGTTAAAACTTTAACTTCAGCACGAGTTATAGGATATTTAGCAGTGGTAGAAGCTAAAACTTTCTGATGTGCGAGTAATACACTTGGATTAATTCGTGCTCTTCGAACAATAAGAGTTGCATCCGTAATGCAAACTTTAAACTTTACATCATTTGATCCAGCAATTAAATTAAAACTCTCTCTTGACCGAACTAATTTTACACTCATTTCAACGCCATTAATTAAAAATTTATCTTGATTGAAAATATCACCATGAAGATGACCAATCATTTCTACTTCCCTGCTTTCATTAACTAATTCCTGTCTTTTAACAAATCCAATGTTTTTACCATCTGTGGAATCCATTTTTCCTGCTGTATCATCATACCAAAGACTACAAGTAAGATGAGATTGTTTAGCAGCAGGAGCATAGTTTAAAAGGGTTTCCATGTATGCTCGATAAGCATAGGTATTATTAGGTGGTGACACAAGTTTTTGGTTTAAATAGATATCGAGTTGACTAAAAAGTGAATGCAACCAATTATTTACAGGTGCTACTGCTGTAGCTGATATCAAGTTTGTTGAATCTTGATTTAATACTTTTGCCTTTATGTGGAGTAATGTATGAGACAAATCTATGTAGTCATCGCCTGTTCCAGGAACTTGAAACTCGATAGGTCCATCATCAGCAAGAGATGAAATTGGTTTATAATGAATCCACAATCCATTTTCAATGCTTGTTTGTGTAGACGGTAATGCAAACAAATCTAATTCTGACTTAACGCACTCACAAGAATGATTATGAAGGAAAGACATACTTAATTTGAAAATATATCTTTGATGTTTTTTGGTTTTCGACCAACTTTTTTCGTAGCTTTCACTTTCGCTGTTAGTGGTGGAATGAACGAGGCCAATCGTTTTCTTTTAGTTATATACCCAGATCCTGTCATGTTAAATCGATCAATTTTGTCATCAGCCTTTCGTTTTAAGTTCGTACTAACTTGCTTTAGACGATTTTTTATTGAGGCTTCCATAGGACGGGCTTGAACCATATCTGATAAAAGTCCTACTCCAGCATTTAATGCCTCCTTACCAACCACTCGAACACCACTTGAAAGTAAAGGTAAAACTGATCTAAATAACCCTCCTAAGAAGCTCCCAATACCATGACCACGTTGGTATGGTGAACCCTTATAAATTACTCCAACTCCTGATCCAGCTTGATGAGAATAATAATTTTCGTATGGACATTTATGATGATCCTGGTGAGAATACATTATTATAATTTGTGGAAATGTAGTTTAATACACACGGTTCCAAACTGGAATGGGATTTTTTGTCCTGTGCTCGATCTTATATCTATTTCTAACGTATCGAACTCTCTTCGCATAACAGGTAAGTAGTGAGGTGGAGAGAAAATGTGCATTTTATTCGCACCATAAATGTATTTTGAAGGATCTAATGAAATGACTCTTAATAGCGGAGTCATAACATCACCCACAATCTGAGGATCGATAATATCGCAATATAGAAATAGTTGTGATGGTAACCCTAAGTGTAAATTAGCAGGACACTTCCCAAAATTTCTGTCTAGGAGATTTGTATTTGGTTCATAACCTAGTTGTAAACTTAATTTGGGTTTGTTTTGTTTTTATAAAATTCTTTATTAAAATAAGTAGGTGTACCCAAATTGAAAAACTTACAATACAAGTCACAATTCCATCTTCAAATAACAACACTTTTACAGGCTGTGTAAGCCTTTTTAAGTATTTTAAAACAATAAGTAGGTTATGTATGCTTGATATTATGATAATTTAATAATGTTATACATATGAAATCATTGTAATGATTCCATTATTATAGTTCGAGGGTAAAAATACATTAATTACGCGCATACACAAAATGTTGCGAACAGTGGCAACGCAGGTAGCCGCACCAAGATACCACAGCGACTGAGCCCCCGCGCCCCGCGCCTCCTCACGGTTTAGTGACGAGAGCGGGGCAGCGCCGGCGCAGTGCGTGGCTCATGCTACGATGGTATCAGTTTTGTGTGCGAACAAAACGTAGTGATGTGGGAGCTTGTATGTACCATATCTATCGATACCATGCAAATCATTCAAATCTTTTCGCCCTATGTCGGCAATCAAAGTATTATAGTGACATTTATTTTTACTGTAAAATTTGCGAGTTAGTTTTAAAATATATTGTGTTATGTTTGGTAAATTAATATTCGAGTGAAGTATTTGGAGATTAGTTAAAAATGGAGTATTATAAGCGATTTTAACAGCTTTATTTTGTAGAATCTGTAAATGTTTATAATTTGATTCACAAGTATTGCTCCATACTGGACATGAATAGGTGATGCAAGGTCTAATTAAGGTTGTGTATAGTCTAATTTTTGTCTTAGGGCTGAGTCTGCTCTTACGGTTGAGTATAGGGCTTAGGGAACCTAGTGCTTGTGCTCCCTTGACACGTAATTTTGCTATGTGTTTAGTCCAGTTTAACCTTTTGTCCAGCGTGATACCCAGGTAGCGAACTGCTGCACTCCAAGGAATGGACTGACCAGAAATATTCAAATTTCTTTTAGGGACGTTACGTTGACGTGTAAAAAGAATGGCTTCAGTTTTAGATTCATTCAATTTGAGCTTCCATTTATTGAAGTAAGACTGGAGTAATTCAAGAGACATCTGAAGTCGGCTAATGATAATGTCAACGTCGCTATCTGAAGTATAAGACGCTGTATCATCAGCAAAACAGGCTAAATGGGTACGGACTTGCACAGGCAAGTCATTAACATACAGGACAAAGAGGTAAGGACCAAGCACTGACCCCTGCGGTACCCCAGCCATCATCACCCGGGATGACGACCTATTAGAGCCAATATGTACCACGAACTTGCGATCACTGAGGTAGGACTGAATTAGTTTTACTAAATTCAATGGAATTCCGAAAGAGATGAGCTTGTATAACAAGCCATCATGCCAGACAGTATCGAAAGCTTTTTCGATATCAAGAAGGAACATGCCGGTAGACTGTTTATGATTAAGATGATAAGATATATGTTCGGAAACTCTGGCCAGTTGTTGCACCGTGGAGTGAGATGAACGAAAGCCAAATTGCTCGTTCCGGATAAGCTGTTCTGAGGATCGCCGCAACCGATCATATGATCGGTTGGTATTGATATATATCAATACCTCAAAAAGTTTACCTAGGACTGGTAGAAGGCTGATGGGCCTATAGCTGATCGGCAATGCAATGTCCTTTCCTGGTTTTTTCAGAGCAATAACTTTTGAAGTTTTCCACATATGAGGAAAATAACCCAACTTTATGCAACCATTAAATATTTTGGTAATATACACAATTGACTTTTGTGACAGGTTTTTAAGCATTATATTGTGTATTCCATCATCGCCAGGTGCCTTTCTAGTCTTAAGTTTACGTATAACTTTCCAGACTTCAGTAGGCCGGACTGGTTGATGAAAATTATCTATGGCATGATTATTTAAGACGGTTATAGCTGATTGAACATCCGTTTCAACACTATCGCTAACCCAGTCGTGGGTTAGGTTCATGTTCATCGCGAAAGTATCTGCTAAGACCTCACACTGCTCAGACGTGTTCGCTGTTAATAAGCCGTCGGAAGTTTTAAGTGGAGGTATTGTGTCAGATTTAGGCTTAAGAGTTTTCACCAGACGCCATAAATTGTTGCCAGGATTGTCAACTTTAGAAAGTTTTGAATTCCATAATGTGTCTTGATATTTTACAATATGTAACTTGATAAGTTTTTGTAAATAATTGATAGCTGATCTTAAATGTCTTTTGTCTGCAGTTAGTGCTTTTTGTTCTTTACGCCTTAAAAAGTTTTTGTATTTAATTATTTTTGTAATGTAGCTAGGTAAGACATTTTTAGTGTTAATAGGTTGTTTAGCAGTAACAAATTTATCTCTGGCTTCAATGAGGCATTGGTGTAAGTGGCCCACGGCTTCGTCAATTTCTGGGTCCGACTTGAACACATTCGAGCTTAGAAATATATGCTGATCAAGAAAAGAACGGTACTTTTTCCAATCAGTGTTAACATAAGAGTAGACTTTAGGAATGGGTTTGCGAGAACAAAAACCATTGATTGTGAACAGTACAGGAAAGTGATTAGATGATAGGGCTGGTAGAACTTGAATATCATGGATACTATTGATATTCAACGATAGAACTAAGTCAGGATTAGTCGGAGTAAGATCAGCTCGGTAGTTGACTTGAGTGGGTGTATCAGGACAATGTATAATGTAGTCATGGCTCAGCATATGATGGAACAATGTGTTGCCTCGAGTGTTAGTATAACTACTGTTCCAGTATTTATGGTTGGCATTAAAGTCACCCATTACAACCACATGGGGCCCCAGGGAAAACAAAATGTCCAAGTCACCACCTTCAAGCCTTAAATTGGGAGATTGATAAGCCGAAACAAACACGTAGTCCTTGCCTCCAATTACCAAACCAATAGCGACTGCTTCAATATGTTTCGTTTTGGGAATAATAACCTGCCGAGCCTCGAGTCTATCGTTGACCAATATGGCTACACCTTGCCCTCGACCACTATAGTGTTTATCTTGACGGTAGCATATATAACCTGGTGTACTAATGAAAGTGTTACTAGTGAGTTTAGTTTCACAGACAGCTATAATATCAATAGATAGGGTACATACCGCCAGATCAAGTAGTTCATAAATTTTAGCTCGTAATCCGTCGGAATTCCATGACAGCAGTGATAATTCATAGGAGTTATACATAGTGACCAAGATGGGATAAAATTAACATTACTTTGTCCAGCGTGGACTCGCAAGCAGAAAATTGTGGTTTAAGATTTTTAATACAGATTAGTATTTCTAACATCTCTTTCGTCACTGGGTCATCCAGTGGTATCTCCAGGTCGTCTTTCGCAATGGAATCATAACCTGTGTGGGTCTTAACAACATCAGCATAAGAAGGTTTCTTAGATATGGGTGGGGCAACAGCAGAATCCGTAGATAGGTATCTTAATTTGGAGGGTCTTGAAGGTAGATTTTCACGTCTTGCTTGAACACGCTTCAAGTAAGCAAGACGAGACTCGCACTTATGGTAGTTTGCAGGGTGATTTTGTTCACAATTACAACATTGTGCGGGTTCCGTCCGGTCTTTTTTGGGACATTCACTCGTAGCATGGGGTTCCGTACATTTAACACACCTTGCGGGCATATTACAATTTCTTGATGCATGGCCGTAGTTTTGGCATCTGTAGCATTGAGTACCACCAGACTTCTTGGGCATAAATTTTTGAATTTTTACTACACAATTAAATACATATTTGATTTTACGAAATTTTGCAATATCTGTTCCAACTGGAAGTACGACCAAATAAGGTGGGCAAGTTAATGTACTCACTTCCTGGATCTTTAGTTGTGAGACTGATATTCCTCGGAATCCTAGTTTCTCAAGTTCATCAGGTAGGTCTTCTTTGACATAAGATGGTAATCCTTTTATAACCATTTTGGGGACTTTTTCATCTTTTCGGGTGTATGTAAGGAAAGCAGCGTTTTCTTTTCCCAAAATTTCTGTCTAGGAGATTTGTATTTGGTTCATAACCTAGTTGTAAACTTAATTTGGGTGATAATGTTATGGAAGTTATATTTTTATCCAAAACAGAAACAGACACAAATTTTGTTATTTCATCATAACGAAATTTCAAGTTCTCTCTGATACTATTTAACGTTTTTAAAATATGTTCAACGTTATCGTAGTTGGTAGCGGGAATATGTTTTTTGTAGTACACTGTTGATGGTTTATCTTCATTAGGCATTATCATGGTTTTTGTGATGTATACAACATTTTCATGATCTTGAACAGTAAACATGGTGCATGGATATTGAAACTCGACAACTCCAACCGACCATTCACCTTCTAATTTCATAGCTTTTGGTAATTTTGTTGAAAAATTTGTGGTCTTGTTATCAGGAAAGTATTCCATTGAACTATTGCTGAGCAAAGTTAAATAAAAACTTTCTTTATTCATATTTCTTGTAAACTAGAAGCTAAAATCCAACTGTTAAATTTATCTGGATAACCTCTCCACTTCACTAATACTTCTTTTCTGTTACCCGAATAACGAGTGCCAATTATTTTATCTATTTTATATTGTGAGGTGGGGTTGTAAGTGACCTTCTGTAATTCTCTTTCATAAAAAGTACCAACTATTGGTTCATTTTGTAAATCAGTTATTGTATAAACAATCCATGGAGATCTATCAATTATTGAAGATATAATAAATATTTCATCACTCCAATTGGATTCATATCCTTTTTGGAAAACATGTTTATATTTAGTTATTCGAACATAATCACCCACGTTGAAATTTGGTTTAGAATTTTCTAAAGAAAGTTTGTTTGATCCTCTATCATAAAGATTAGTCCAAACTGTCATAATATTGTTGGAACTTACATCACATGGGCACATCTTAATACTCGAGTGAATGCTGTGATTATAAGAGTATATTAAATCTTGTAAAACATCGACATATCTATAAGTATTATTATGAGTGAAATAACGCCACATTTTCATTTTTAGAGTTCTTTGAAATCGTTCAACAATACTAGCCTTAATATCAGGATTGTTAGTGGTATAGTAATTTATCTTTTTGGATTTAAAGTATTTTTGTACATCTTTTGAAATAAATTCTGTACCTTTATCAGATTGTATGTGAGTAGGTGTTGAATTACTTTCAGTAAATATACTTTCAAAACATTCTTTAGTTGTTTCTGAGTTTTTCTTTTTCATTGGTCTTGCAAAAGCATATTTACTAAATACATCAATAACACAAAGTATGTAGTTGAAACCATCATTATATTGAGCATAAGTTCGCATATCACTTAAATCAGCTTGCCACAACTCATTAATGTTTGATAGAATGTACCTATTACGCGGGAATTTTTTCCGAATGGGTTTATGTAGTGTATATGTTTCTTGTGATTGTAACCATTCCTTTACTTGCTTTTTATCCATTTTCTCCTTCATAGCTTTTGATAATTTATCAATACTACCAAAACCAGCGGGGTTAGATGGATCATAATAAATCCTGTTAATTTCTTCTAGTACGGGGTCCATTTTTCCCAATCGATCTTTTTACGTATTTTAGTTATAGATCTTTTATCTCCACTGCTCGGTGTAGAAAACTCTTGAACTTCAATCTCAGAGGTTTTGTTCAGATCTTTTGCTTGAAGTTGGTTAATAAACTCACATCTCTTTGGATTTCCAATATAAGTAAGTGGTACTTTAATATCTTTTAATGCTTTAGCAAATCTATCCCACCCTATCGGATCACTTTTTTTAAGGGTCTAAGTGAATCATTTATTAAATCAACAATATTACTTCCTGGAATTTTTTCATTATCAATTATGACTGTGCCTTCATTATCCCAACGTATTTTACTTTTACTTATTCCAATTAAGTTTAATAATGACTCACCTTTTTTATTATAAGTTTTTGGAATTAAACTGAGTATTTGTGTTGGTGAATACAGTGGATTTGCTTCACTTTCTATACTTTTAATAGATCCTTTCTCCTCTAACAAAGATTCAGCATCAAATGAACTTTTTAGATCTCTATCTTTATTTTTAAAACCAATTTTAGATCCATTTGAATCTTCATTAGATGTATCAGAATAAATTGGTAATCTGAGTGGTTGACGATCCTCTTCGGTAAAGTGAAGGTATCTTTGTAGTGTTTGTAAATATAACATCCACTTCTTTCGGTCTTCCGTCTTACTATTCATAATATTTTGCATTTCAATATCTAGTCGAGACAAATTACTAGTAACCTTATTTTCTTGTTTTAATTTTTCAATCAATCCAGGTTCAATAAGTATCATTTTCTTAGCATTTTCCATGTTAACTGGCTAGTCCACTTACTAATCCACTCAATATTGCACCTAATATTATTGGTAAGAAAGCCCCTCCTTTTTGTATAATAATATTTTTTCTTAGTTTATGTGTACACTTATGCACCAGTTTACGGAGTATATTTTTGTGTTTATTCAATTTTTGTTTATCTTGATCTTTGAGAGGTATCTTTCCTTGTAAAACGTTATGAATACATTCACAAATACAATTTATTTCTTCTTCATCACACGTTTTAAGTAACGCTCTTTGATATTTTGGTTTAAGCGTATGCAAAGCGTTTAGCAAATGTTTATGCGTGGTGAGTCGACGATGCATCATTTAGAAATGATTTGAATTGTTTGATTCTTGGTGTATTTAAACTCTTTCGTGGGGACGTAGACTGTGCAGTAACCATTAAATGGGAATACATTTGTCTTGATACGACAAAAATCATTTGTATTCTGTTTTAAATCTATCATTAAATATCCATGCGCTTCGAAAGTTGCATCCCTGTAGGCGTCTTCAATGAATTTTGGGTTATCTGGTGACACTTGACGTGCTAAATATCTTATTTGAGTTTTATCTCGAGGGTTTTTAAAATATATTATATAACTTGAGTTTAAAGAAATGTCTCTTTGACCTTTACCTTGATGAAATAAATTTTGTGTTAAATAAAATACACTAAGATTCCTGTGATGACTACCTTTTGTAAATATATCCACAATTCTTCCATCAGACTCTCTCATTAGATCATCAATAATAATAAGGTGTGGGTTTTCACCATCAAACATATTAAGATTTGGAATTCCTTGATGATAGTTAACATTTGGTAAATTATATAAAGGTTGCATTTCATCAAAGCACCATGTGATCTGATTAAAATCACAATTACATATTTCTTTAACTGATTTTATGAAATTTGTTACAAAATTTGACTTCCCACATCCACTTGGTCCTGCCACAATAGCAGTAAACGGATGGATAAAGTGATACATTTCACACGTCTAGAGTTTTAAAGGGATGAAATAAAAATGAAAATGTCGGTGTAAAATTACTATATATTGACAAAATTATATAAAACATATTATTTGCGAAAAACAGAATGTTTTGTATACTATTTCTAATACATTTAGTACTTATCAGAAATAAAAACTACAATTATTTTTTGCTACTATTTACAATCAAACAATAAATTTTAAATATGTAATAAACTATTATATAATATTATAGTAATATCATAATTTTGCAATCAAAACAAATTTTGTATATACACACAGAAATAAAAGTAAAAAGTATTACACTTAACGTAATTTATAATGTCCCCAAGCCAATGTATCAATGTTGTTGTCCATAATACATCGTTTGGTATCATTATATGACAAAGATGTTTTATTTATTTTTTGTGTAAAAATAGTGTGTTTGATTGACTTAAATCGAAGCATACTACAATATAATACATTTTTATTAAACAAACACGATTTGTAATTTTCCATATTCATTTTTTTGGTAACACTTTTGTTAACTCCTTTTGCTTTTGCTATAAATTTATCTTCTATTTCTAAGGCATACATTTTTGATCGCAACCCTACAAATTCCTTCAATACTTTACCATTATTCTTATCTTTAAAAAAACCTAACTTTTTTTTATTTATTTTTGGATATCCGTAAATATTATTTTCCGGGTAATCTGATGTATCGAAATAGTGAAGTAGATCTGGTTTTATATCCTCATAAAAATTATCTGTAAAAATTTGATATATCAAACTATCGGTATCGGTGTACAATAACTTAATTTTATTATGAAACTTTTTAATCATGTAGTTATAATGAAATTCATACATAAGGGTCTTAGATATATCTAAAATACAAAATCCTAAATAAATCGGTTTATCATAAATTAACTTTGTTTTCCGTAATTGTATTGTGACTAAATGTTCTGAAAATATTGATAAACTATGGAATTCTGGTTTTGCAATCCAATCCTGAGCACCTAAAACTTTACCACGATTATCCCAGTGAGTTAGTAGTTTAACGTTTACTCTTTTTTCAATATTTTCCATAGTCTTACCGAAGACAGAATTATTCATTAATTTAAAAAAGTCTTTTTCAAAGTTTGATGTAGCTAACGTTCTCAAACTAGTATTTAAGTCTATGTATTTCTTTAACCAAGAACTCTGTTTAAATTTTAAAATTCTATGTACTTTCATTAATTTAATCCCCATTTCAACGCATTGTTTTAAATTCCTGTAATGAATGATGTATTTATTTTTATTATTTAAATTAGGAACTAATTTAGATTCTTTAGTATTACCCACACATATGTTTTCAGGACATAACGGAAAGTCAGAATGCAAATCATGAAGTTCATCAGGATATTCCAAATCAACTTCTAAAACATAACCGAAATCAGAGTTATCCGAAACATTATAATCTGTATTAGAATCTACCCATTCAAAACCACCAACAGGAAGAGATTGAGACATTGCCCAACCATATAAATTATTCGCATCAAAATATGTGAGATATGAATTAGGTTTTTCGCTATCATAATCTTCCATGAATTTATTATTTGCTCTAGCAAAACGATTGCTACACTGAGATATACCCCCTCTAATACCAGCTTTAAAAAAAGCAACTTTGTCATAGTCTGTTAATAATTCTAATTCTATTTTTGTAAATTTTAACATTGCATCCCAACTTAAACCTGGGGCAGTATAGTAATGAGCAGGATCTAGTCCATAAGTTTTTATACAAAGCTTTCTAAAGTTTTCGAATACATCAGTCAAAAGTAAAACATCAGTTTTTAAATATAAATTGGAATAATCAGACATACTACTACACTTAAAATGTTGCCAAATATCTTTTGCGTGATTATAATCATCATTTGAAATATTTGAATCTGTGAGTGAACTATAAAATTGGTGTTGATCAGGAAGTGATGGATGTTTCAAGCAATCACTATTACACATAAATTCATAAGGATAAATACCTTTCCGTCTTAAACGTGAAAAATCTTCATTATTAGGATAGTTCCTTTTTAATTCTGTAAACTGATCATCATTAAGATTTTTAGCTAGTTGATCTAAACTACACGATAAAAATTTCAGTGAATCTACGAATCTTAAACTTACTGGTTGATTATTTATTGTTAACTGTTTTGAAAATGATATGTATCGTTCTTTGTTTTGTGGAATAACTTCAACTTTGTTATCATCGAGGTTTAATGCATGGACAATGAAATGAGCATCGTAGTGACTGAGGTTATGTAAAAATATTGGGATATGACGAGGGGTTCTGTACTTAGAACTACACACTTGATGTGCAACACCCCTAAAACTACCAGTGTGCCAATCAAAATCGTAAAAAAGATCTTCATTTAACTCAGTTTCACAAATATGACATATGTTTGAATTTGAAATTTTAATTTTATCTTCATCTGATAATGGAACGGGACATTTTTGGAAACTATTTTTTTTAACTATTGCTTTCACATCTTCACAAAGGCGATTCATAAACACTTGTGCACAGTTTGACCCACTATATGTCTCATATTTTGATAATCTGTTATCATATGAACATTTAATGTAATATCCAAAACTATACACTTCATGTTTTTGAATATTAATTGTACTAGGCTTGGATGGATCGTTACTACATGATTCTATCGGATTCAAAAATGCCTCAAAGTCTGCATAAATCACAAACGGCATTTCCAACTTTTTCGCGAATTTATCAAATTTTAATTTATTATTTGAGGTTGCTTTACCAAACCAATCCTTTTTGGAATCCACACCGTTTGGTAATTCTGTACAAATGTGCGCGCAATCATATTGTTGATGGTTATTAAGTCTTTCCTTTGATGGGAAATGAAGTAAACATGAATCACATATACAAACTGCATGATGTTGTCTTGATATTTGTGAACTTACTAATCGCGATAAGTTTTTAATATAACAGTAATGATTGTTAGTACCATTCGATATATATAGTAGGTTAATATGATTAGGTGTACGACATTTTGATAAATATAAAGGACCTACAACAGAATTACACTTTTTTTCTTTATTATACTCTAAACCAAAAACATTAATACTAATATTGTTTAATTTCTCTACTTTTGATATATCTGCAATTTTAACCGGAAAAGAAATACCAGTAAATTTTAATTTATTTCCATGAATTGCGTAAGATGCTACCCGATCTACATTTTTACATACAGGATATAAACCGGAGAGTAATGCCCATTTGAAACACATATTATCATTATTTTTAACATTGATTACAGCTTTTTTTGATTTAATATCTTGAGGAAGGTTGATGTATGAACTACCACGTAGGGGGTTGAATTTGTTAACATTCATATCTATGTATTTAATTTGATTAAGACTCCAACCACTATCTTTTTTTTCAAATTGACAAATTTTACCGACTACTGTGTCTATTAATGATGAATAAAAAATATTTAAGTCATCTCCTTGACATATTATGTAATTAAACGTTTGAAAATCAAACGTATTTTTAATATCTTTAGTTTGTTGTATGAAATCAGCATGCAATATGAAGTTTATTTTACAAATTGTGTGTTGTTGAATACATTCATTTATCAAAAATAAGATATCGATTTTTAATGAATTTAAAAACGATTCCGGCGTTTCAAAATATTGCCCTGATTGATGTGTTTTACTATTAATTCTATATGTTAAAATTCGATTGCCAAAAGCGGTTTCAACAACTGTAACATTCGTTAATGAATTATGTGATTTTAAAAGATTATTTTTATGTGTATTGCTTTTTAAATGGTTGATTAAATACCTTTTATTAATATAAACATGACATTTATCACATTCCACCTTATTGTTGTCAACGTCATTGGTTTCAATTGATGATGTAGAAGCTCCTTCGTCAAATTTTGCTTTCTTGGTAACCTTATTTTCATCGGCAGTGATACCTTGTTTGATACCTCTTCCAACTTGTTGTTGGCTGTAACAAAAAAGAAAATTGTTAGACAAATCTTAAAATAAAACATTAATACAATAATATTTCTTATTGAGTTTGTACTTCTAATACTTACATCAACGTTGTTTCAACCATCAAACATTGATTATACAACTCATCATCATACGATGAATTGAACAGTTCACGCTTCTCCATTTCATCACAAACTTTAGACAGCTCCTGATTGAATTCACTGTTGGATTGTTCTATATTCTCCTCAATGGGTGCGGAAAAGAAAGAACTGATGCATATTTCACTGAAGTTTTCCATTTTTATAATAAAGAAAAAAGTATGTAGCACAGTAAGTAACAGTTAAGTGTTTTGCTAGGAAAGTCATCTAAAAATCTAATGAGTACACAGAAGTACTTTAAGTAAACAGAATCACATTCACTAATCCACTAATGAGTGTCATTGTTAAAAAAGTATTTTTTAACTTTTTCACTTTCTGCTATTGTCTTTGTAATATTGTATACGAGACCGTTTGTGTTGTCGTAGATGCTATCCTTATTATTCTTTACGTAATATTTAATCCTCGTGGTAGCGTGCTTCCAGTGATCACTAATTGGAATCTTGGATAGTTTCTTCATATCATACATTTCAATTTTTATGAGATGCGTCGCTTGGTCTCCGTCGTCAGAATTTGTAGAGATGTATGATACGCCATCTCTAGCAGCTCGTGCCACAGTCGACGATAGCAGCTTCTTCCTTTTTATTTTTGGTGTCACTTCAAAAAATTGATCAATCGGTTGCGATTTCCTTTTTCCTCCATCGTCTGTGTTAATAACGACGATGTCATCACTCTCTTCTTCGTGTTGGGGAGAGAGTGGCGAGTAGTAATACTGTTTATAGGTATTTTCATTATCGTCTGCGAAGTTGAATGATCTCTGCAACAACAGAGTTATCACGTTAATATCAATTTGTTTACACTTAATCTGACACACACACACGTTAGGAAACAACAACAGAAATACAAGTAAGTTTGTCAATAGAATAAACACTTACCTCCATGACCATTGATGCGTTGAAGTAAGTAACACAAACGTAGTATTGGTAGACGTACACAATCCACTGTGGTCAAACGACCATAGACTGACTGCATGACTGCAACTGTTCGATCTTATATAGCACCATTCTTATCTGAACTCTATGAGTCAACAAATTTATCGCACATCGCAACAGGCATGAACTTGTTTTGTGATTCCCAAAAGAATGCGATTTAATATTTACAAATCACTATAATTGAACATTCGTATGACAACCGTTGAATAGATTAGTACTGTAATAATTTGTTAATAACAGTAATATCATGGACACACTAGAATTACAAAAGCATATGAAAAAGATTCATGTCAGTCTAGAAAATAATGTTTATGCTGCTAATAGACTACCTATGTATACACATGTACCAACGTATATAATATGCAATTTGGATGCGGATGATAAACCAGGGTCACACTGGATAGCTGTACATATCGATGCGAATGGCATCGGTCAATATTTTGATTCATATGGACGAACACCTGAGCGATATCATCTTCAGTTTTTGAAAAGGAATTGTAAGAGATGGGACTGGAATGTTGATAGGATTCAGAATGATTGGACTTCAGTTTGTGGTGAATATTGCTTAATGTATTTGCTATTTAAGTTTCAGGGATGTTCAATGCATAGTTTTACGAACATATTTACAGGGAACACAGTGTACAATGATATTTTTGTGGATCCACCCACTCATATTTTGTAGAAAAAAGTAATAAATTAATTAGAAAATTAAAATGAATGATTGTGTTTTATTGATGACATAGGAAATGGAAGATAATGAGGGTTACCAGTGAGTAATAGATAAGAACGCCAAAAGGGTGTTCGAAGTATAGATAAGAACAATGGAGCGTTGATGAGGGTCAGGAGCACCGGAAATGAATGAGATAACAATAAATGGATTTGCAATTGATTTGCATAACTCCAGAACCACGCATCCTACGCAAAAAAGGACTGCAGAAACGTGATCAGAGCATGCCAAAACCTTTTTTTTTTTTTTTTTTTTTTTTTTTTTTTTTTTTTTAAGATTGGTGCGACTGATTCTCCCGGATTTGACCTGTCAAACGCGTGAGCCAGAACCGGTGAATCATCACTACTACCGTACACGTCAGTGGTCGGGGCTCTCTCTCCCACTCGCACCCCCCGCAACCCTGCGCTGGCGCGCGGGGTAGCGGGTGGTGGGAAGGGGGTGGCCACGAGCGCGCGCCTATTGGTGTCCTGCGTTATGTTGCCCTTGCCACCACAGATAATAAAACCATAGACTAATCATAGACTAGATTGTATTTATTTTTAAAACCCGCGTTACAACCATTATTTTTCTAATACTTGAGGTAAGACCGGGCATATATTTTTGTGATGGGGCTGCAAACATTTTCGATAAAAAAACCAAAACAAACTGAAACGTGTTTTATTTTCTTATAAGAAGTCACTATAAATCGTGTCTTATTTATTTCAACAAAGATCAATATAAGTACTGAACACAATAACTATTTGCCTGCTGTTAAACAGCAATTACTAAATAGGTTTGTACCTACTGATATTAATCTATTTGCACACCAGTATCCGGCATGAATCGACATTTTATTTTGTACGGATTTAACACTCGAACATTTTATGTGAATTAACGTAAGTATACCTACATTTCCGTAATTTTCCTTTAAAAACACTCGTTTTGCGCATAACATTTACCTAAGTATAATATGTATTGTATACTATAGGTACCCATATTTTTGTATGGGATATTATAAATTGCTTATCAAATAAATAATCGCCTATACATAGGTACTCATCATTTAGGTATATTCTTTTTTACATCAAATAACTTCACTACAAACAAACTAAATGTTTTACAAAACGCAAACTGCAGATAATTCGAAATTATACATCAATATGACAATCCTTTTTTTCTTATAATGTAATACAATGAAATTTGTTTTTGTACAAAATTACTGCATACATAGTATAAATACTGACTGCACAGCAAATTTTCCGTATTTCATAGCAAAATAACTATCCCTGTCGCATATCTATTAATCAGTTAGTACAACAAAACCTGCTCATCATATTTGTCTTGATTTTTAAGAAGCCAACGTCGTCAAAGGACCATGCCCATATTACTATGGAGTTGAAAGTCAGTAATGTTATGCAATGCCCAAATTACAGTTATATGTCATACGATAGCTCTTTAGCCATATTTGTATGATATGTAGATTTAATGTTATTTAAAGCACCGATTCAAAAGATTTTGTACAAAACATGAAATGTTCCTACTGATATTTTATACATTTTCGTTTCACATCAGTCTCCGTCGGGCCCTTGCCTTAAGCGTACGCTTGTTTGTTTAAAGAGAAAATCCAGTGTTACTCAAACTTTCTTTGAATAATGTTCACCTGCGCTAGTTGTGGTTCTGAGCATACCGACGGCCCTATCTGTGGTGGATGCAATCAACACTATGACTATCAGTGTGCTGGAGTCACAGAAGTTGGTTACCGGAGACTCGGCGACAGTAGGAAGAGTGCTTGGCGCTGCCCAAAATGTAGGTCCGGCTCATCTCCTTCTCAACTGGCTGTATCGCCCCAGCCTAGCCAGCTCGACAAAATGCAGGAGCAGCTTAACAAGATTGCCCTCGATTTAGCTCCACTGGCTGCGTTGGTTGCTGACGTGAAATCCATCAAACTGGAGTTGTCTGGACTCAAGGACTCCATTGAAATGGCACATGACATCATAAACGGTTTCTCCGCAAAGGTAAAATCTCTCGAGTCAAAGGTTATCACACTGGAGAGGATGGCAGAACAAATACCAATCCTCCAGGATAATATTGATAAATTAAACAGTGAATCGCGGGACAGAGACCAATGGGCTAGAGCTAATAATGTCGAGATCATAGGTATACCGCAGAAGAAGGATGAGAATCTGTACGATATAGCACAGAAAATTGGAAACCTTTGCAACATCTCTGTACGAAAAGAAAACATTAATTACATTGCACGTATACCGACTCGCATCCCCAATGTAGATAAGCCGATTGTAGTTGCTTTTAACAGTCGCTATACCAAGGAGGAATTTGTGGCTTCGGCGCGTAAAAGTAAATTGCTCAATATTTCCAACATAGGATTTTCTGCGACTGCCAACTTCTACGTCAATGACCACTTGACTCCGACCAATAAGTCACTTCTAAGCAAGGCGAAAGCCCTTGCGAAAGAAAATAACTTCAAATATATTTGGGTGAAACACTGCAAGATCATGGCGAGAGGATCGGATACTGCACCTACATTTTTTATAAAATGCGAAAAAGACCTTTTAAAACTTACAAATCAACAACTTTAGTCATCTCACATCTATCAATAACGTATGTATACAGTTTGAGAACCATATGTAAATCCAACTTACCTTCTAATATTCACTTTTATTTTATGTTTCGAATAGGTCTCGGTGGATTAGTCGATCAACAAGTTGAGCGTAACTATTTATTGCAGCGCATGCAGTTTACTATTCACTCACGAGTATTATACCGCGCCATATGTGCCACTATTGCTTGCGCCCGCGTCACCGTAGACTCGAGCCGCTTATCTGTCGAACGCTTTTTGCTGTTTACCGTCCTCTTCAATAACTATTGTGTATTTCGTGTAGAACTTTATTCAATTCTGTTTAATTTGCGCGTATTATTTTTTGTGCTCACGCTAATTTGTGGTTGTGGTGTTGCATTTAAATATTGTTATTTGGAATGTAGGTCACAGATAATTATGTACTACTTCTGTTTTGGGACGCATTATATCATTTTGTTTATAATCCTAATATTAGAATTTTATCATTTTTATTTTCTCATCACTAAAAATGACCTCATTTGAATTATATTACCAAAATACACGGGGTCTGCGAACGAAGACTCATACATTCAAACGTAATGTACTCTTGAATTCTTATGACGTTATTGCTATTACAGAAACCTGGTTGTTAGATAGTATTAGCGATAGTGAACTATTTGGTAGTGAGTACTTAGTTTGGCGTAGGGACAGAGATTATATTAAAACGAAACAAACCCTAGGTGGTGGTGTGATGTTGGCTGTGCGACGTGGACTATCAGTTGAAGTTCGTTCTGACTGGTCATCATCAGCCGAGGATCTCTGGGTTACAATTATCTTCAAAAAAAAGGACCGCACTATACAGAAGCTTAACATTTGTATTATCTACCTCTGCAGGGAAAATTTGGGGAACTCTTACGAGACACAGTTACGAAATTTCTCTAACAGTCTATCAGTTATTGTAAATTCAAACCCCGACGACTCTTTTATAGTACTGGGTGATTTTAACATGCCCAATGTAGAATGGTCAAGTGTTGGCAACTGTTTGCAACCATCATGTATAATAGGTGAATCCCAAACATACTTTTTTGATATTCTTTCCGAGTGTAACCTAATTCAGTACAATAACTGTTGTAATAAGTCCAAGGGAAGAATCTTGGACTTAGTTTTATCGAATGTGGATTTAAATATAAACGCCTGTCTCAACCCTCTTGTTCCTGAAGATGACCATCATAAATCTCTCGATATTGTACTTAGTCGCCTTTTTGAGGTACCATTGAAACCTAATCCCCGCACAAAACTGTATTACGAGTCAGGGGATTACGATAATATTAATAGGTTACTGAATGAGTACGCATGGGAAGATCACCTGCACTGTAATTCATTAGATGACGCGGTTGATATTTTTTATAACTACCTTCATAGTTTAATTACTGAGTATATACCTCACAAAACTATTTATCCTTCAAACTACCCACCATGGTATAACTCAAGTTTAATAAAAATTCTTAAAGAAAAATATAAATACCTTCGTAAATACCGCACTTACGGCAACGCGTCCGATTACGATACATATATACTACTTCGCGCCAGAGCCAAAGCAAATGAGGAAGAGTGTTATAAATCATACATTACCAGAACTGAAGCATCTATCATAAAAAATCCAAAAATGTTTTGGTCCTTCATAAAAGCGAACAAAAAGGGCACTAACACTCTCCCGGCCAGTGTGTCATTTAATGGTCGTTGCTATAGCACAAATGATGAAATCAGTGATGCTTTCGCAGAGTACTTCCAGTCCAATTTCCTCTCCACTTCTGACCGTAACTCGCCTACCCCAAATTCTTTTAATGTTCCCACTGACTCTGCACTAAACATAGGCGAGGTTGAAATAAATTCAAACCACCTGCTTAGGCTTTTAGAATCTTTGGATCTCACTAAAGGTGCGGGTCCCGATAACATACCGCCACTATTTATCGTCAAGTGTGCCAAAGGATTAGTTAAGCCTCTAACGATTATTTTCAAGCGTTCTGTTACTGAAGGAATTGTCCCATGTATATGGAAGTACGCGTACATAACACCTGTACACAAAAGTGGGAATAAGAGTGGCATCAATAATTACAGACCCATATCTAAATTATGCCTGTTTGGTAAAATACTTGAACGCATTATCTACACGCAAGTTTACAGCACTTTTTCTTCAACATTTATTCCACAACAACACGGCTTTCTTAAAAATCGTTCGACCACTACCAACCTGCTGTCCTTTATCGACTTCGCTACAACGAGTATGGACTATGGAGGGCAGGTAGATTGTATTTTTACTGACTATAGTAAATGTTTTGACCGTATTGACCATACTATCCTTTTGCAAAAAATTTTTCATGCAGGTATTCATGGTAATTTATACAGGTGGATAACATCTTATATAAGGAATCGTTCCCAGGCTGTTGTGGTTAATGGTGTTGTGTCAAAGCGGTATGTAGTCCCTTCAGGAGTGCCCCAGGGATCGCTTCTTGGGCCCTTACTATTCAATATCTTCATAAACGATATTCACACGTGCTTTCAAAATTCGTTATTCCTACTTTACGCAGACGATATGAAGATCTTTAAACGCATAAACAATCTCGGAGACTGCTACTGTTTGCAACATGATCTTGATAGGCTTGAAGAGTATTGTCAGTTAAATAATCTGGAACTCAATGTGTCAAAATGTTACGCAATTACATTCACTCGCAAAGCCAACATCATATCCCATACATATATTTTAAAGAATGACCAGCTGAAACGAGTAGATTACATACGAGATTTAGGTGTGATACATGATTCCAAACTTACCTATGAGAGGCACGTAGATTACATAGTAAATAAAGCTAACAAAGCCATGGGGTTCTTAAAAAGGTCTTGTTCCCAGTTTACAGATATCAAAATAATTAAAATCTTATACTGTTCTTTTGTCCGTAGCTCACTTGAGTACTGTTCACAGGTTTGGAATCCCATGTATGACATCTATATCTCAAGACTGGAATTCTTGTATAGATTCCAGTCTTGAGAAACTTTACGCGATACCTGCAATATAAGTGTAAAACCCACGACCATGATTATGATTTGAGATGCAAAAGGTACCACTTACTACCACTTAAGGAAAGGAGGAATATATCAGATATCTCTTTCCTCGTCAAGTTGGCACAATCTTATATCGACGCCCCGGAACTTCTGTCCAAGATTAATTTACGCGCTCCCACTAGATCTTCTAGAACACCCTTCCTTCTTCTAAACGTTCCCCGTTGTCACACAAATTACAAACAGAACTCATTCTTCATTAGATGCGCAAAGTCCTACAATAATCTGGTCGACTTTTCTAAACTGGACTTATTCATTACTAAGCCTCATGTATTCAATCGATTACTTACAAAACATTGGTTCGATAGCTGTTCCATTTCGCACTGCAAGAATTAATATTATTGTATTTACCATAATTCCTAATTACCTCTTTAGTCATTTTTTCTCTTTCAAGCGTGTTCTTCATAGATAACTAAATGCGAAAACATGTAATTGGTTAATAGTTGCATAAGTTGTGTTTTTGTTGGCTATTAATACTGTATGTTTTCCGATGTAATAAAATAAATAAATAAAATAAATTTTATCGTTTATAGACAGCATTGCTATAAGTTTTTCACTAGGAACTTCATAATCATCATGACTTATCTGTATGTTATCAGTACCTACAGAATATGTATGTGAAATGGAGTAAATAATAATAATAATATGGTAAGAGACCAAATATGTGTGTACCCAAGACAAATCGGTGTTTCTAATGAGATTATAAACGCAAAAAGCAATATAATAGCATGGGATGTATTGAACTAAGTAGCTTTTCATGTTTTTTATATTATGTTCGATTCGATTTTATATTTGACTAAAAGACAAATACCAATTGTATTATTCACTGCCTTTTAAGTACTTATTTACTAATACTTTATACTAGCTACTTCCGCGCGTTTTCACACGCTCTGCCAGCCTTCCTCGATAAATGCGCTATCTAACACAAAAAGAACTTCAAATCAGACTTGTAGTTCCGAAGATTAGCGCGTTCAAACAAAAAAACAAACTCTTTAGCTTTATAATATTAGTATATAGATTATACAATAGGTTGTTTACCTTTTCTATATCGGTTTGTTGCTGTATTGGTTTCTGGTGATAAGATACAGGTTGCGAAGAAAATAAAAAAGAATTATTAGTAGGTAAGTGTTTATTGTTACATTCTTCAATTAATAGTAAAACGTTATCTAAAAATGATGCTGGCCTCAATATATTTGTCGTATGCCTAGCCCAACCCAAATACCATATTATGGTCATGATGTGGCAACAGCAACCCACTGTTCTGTAACCAACGAGACAGTTACAACAGTAGCCTAATATTACATCTAAGCTATGATTATTACATGGTTCTGCATCAATTAAAATATTTACGGCGACCAACATGGCGGGACTGAATTCGAGCCCTTAACTTGTCGAGTACCGTATTTATAGACACAATTAAAGAACAATAGATTGTGGTCACCGGTGACCGCTTGGTGTTTGACAGTTTAATAAGTAAGGTCTATTTCCTCCAACAGCAGCAATCATTTCTTCAGAATGTTCTAGTTCGGGACATACTTCTATTTCGTATAACCCATTTTTTCGAACATGCTCGCCGTAATACGATTGTGCTTGTTTAACCTGATGGGCCCAAAGCGAAAATAATTAAATCAGAGTAACTAAATGCAGGAAATATATTTAATTGAGGAAAGCTCCCATCGATGCGTCTAAACATGACAGATTGCCTATTTAAATTATAATTTCTTACAAATTCTGGCAAGTAAAGGACACATTTAAGTTGTGTTCTGTAATTAACATTTTTTTATTAAATGCATGGATGCATTACCACAGTCAGCAAAAATGCAATGTTGTGATGTACTAGCAGCTCTCTTGTAGTGAGGTAGATGGACAGGGACCGATTCAACAGATCGTTGATCTGGCAGAGAAGCAGATGCAGGTGGCCATGCAGGGGCAGATGCAGGTGTAGGTGAAGGGGCTGGGGCAGATGCAGGCGCAGATGCAGGTGTAGGGGCTGGGACAGATGCAGAGGCCGGTTCAGATGGCAAATGTGGTATAGCCATTTCGCGTTCAGAATCTTGTGCAGCTTGTCTGCTATCTCGTCGCCAAGAATTATGACAAACTGCATAGCTATCTCTTCCATTCTGAAAATAATTATCATTGATAAATAAAACAATTTAAGAAAATACATAATCACTTAAATAACTAAGTTAAATAACTGAGGGGGGAAAATCATCGAATGACTGCTCCCGCCTGGGTGAGGCGGGAGGGAGTGTCAGACTCTTACTGACTAAAAACCACCCCGTTCCTTCTCCTGCACGTCGAGCCGGAGCCCCGGTTACCCGTTAGGTTCTCCGCGACTCCGAATCGGCATCGGCCGTATTGGGCCCCATCTGTGGTGGTCTGATGGCTCTTTGAGGCGCGCGCGGAACGCGACGCGCCGTACGCTCGGGTCTGTTTCTGGTCGGACGGGGAGCCACCCATGCTCGCCGTCCGCAGGCCCGCGCTTACGGTGGCCGGAGATCGTCCCGCGATCCCCGACGCCCGGTGTGTCCTTCGCGATGGCTGGGTTGCGAGGAGGCAGCGCTTCGCTGCCTCACGCGTCCCGCCTCCTCCTTAGCTAGCATGACTGCTTCGCAAAAGGAGGAGACGGCTTCCCAATCCCCCTCGCTCCGCATCATGGCCTGCACTAGGCCCGGACGCGAGAGGTCGCCGTCGCCGATCACTTCCCTGAGGGCACGGCGGTGCTCAGCCCACGCAGGGCATTCTCCCACTGTGTTCCACCGTGTCCTCAGGGCGGTCCTCGCAGTGATGACACCCGGACGTTTCCTCCCGCCCCATCAGACACAGGTACCTCCCGAAACTTCCATGTCCGGTGAGGACCTGCGTCAGGCGGTAGGTGAGGACGCCGTCGCGTCTCTCAAGCCACTCCTCAAAGAGGGGACTTACCGCTGCGATGGCAGCGAGCCCAGCCCTCGTTTGCGACAGTCGTTGCTGCCATTCCGCCATGAAAAAATATCCCCTAACCAATGAAGTTTTGATGTTTATCTAAGGTATGTTTAAAAAATAAATAATTTCGTTTTAAAAACTATTCCACTGATGTAGGTAGTTATAAGAAATATTTCTAAGATGGTATATCATTACCAGTGATTGGATAGGTAGATGGAATGGGGGTAATCAATCTTAAACATATATTTTCATATGGACATTGTTATGTCTGCTATTACTCGTAGTATAAAGAATGCACAATTAAGTAATGTAGTTTTATTTATTAGGAACAAGATACATGGAGATATATTATTATAAACGAGTTAAGAATCACATTAATATGAGTGCGCAATTCCGTTCGTGACATAAGACCCAACAAGAAGGTTTCTCTCATACTCCCATAGGTGGCGCACTGATTACGTTTAGAAACGTTCATCGTTCAGAAACATCTAACAGTCTCTCCTGCGTTAACTATTCCTTGCGTTATAGGTTCAGTCGATCTGGCTTCCTTCTTATTCTCTCAGAGCGACGTGGTATTGTCTCCTGGTGTGTTTCTGCTGTCTTATGTGATAGTGGGAGTTCCACCGGTTCTGGCTCTCTATGCTGGTCGGTCAACTGTTGCTCCTTCGTAGGACTTTCGGAGTTCCGTTTCGCGGGGCTTTGTACTGGGTGTATCTCTGTCGTTTTAACTGGACCCGGTTGTCCATTCTTCTTTGCCTCTAGTTGGCCTTCAGGTTGGTTTTCCGTAGGTATGGTTTCTTGGTGACTCTTATGGTGAACTCGATAAGTCTCTGGTTCCGCATTATAAGTCATGCACGAGGTTTTTATAATTTGGTCCACATGTCTTTGGTGAACTCTTCCGTCTACCTCCACTTCATAGTTAAGTTTTCCTTTTCTGCTTCTAATTTTTCCAATTTTCCATTTATTACTGTCATACATTCTAATTTGTACTTTGTCTCCTATGTTGAACTCTTTGTTTACTATTAAATCTTCATTCTTGCTCCGTTGCCTGTCTTCCCTTTTTACTAAATCAATCCTTGTTCTATACAATCTTTTAAACATCATCTCTGCCGGGCTTAGACCCGTGGCATTGTTTGGTGTCTTCCTATACATCATCAGGAACTTTTGAATTTTCTCTTGCAGGGGTCCTTCTTCATTAGCCATAGCTTTTAGTTTCTTTTTAAATGATTGAACATACCTTTCTGCCTGCCCATTAGTAGAAGGATGAAATGGTGCAGTAAATTTAGCTTGAATACCATTTTCTCTCAAGAAACTTTGCATTTCTTCTGATCGAAATTGTCTACCATTATCAGATACCTGAGTAACTGGTAACCCAAATGTAGTATAAAGTTTCTTTAGAATGTTTACTGTAGCGGTAGATGTGATTGATGTAGTTGGAATGACTTCAAGCCATTTTGTGTAAGCATCTACAACAATAAGGAAATATTGATTCATAAATGGTCCGGCATAATCAATATGTATACGGCTCCATGGTTCTTTAGGATATTCCCAACTGTGTATTGGTACTTTTACAGGGTTCTTCTGTTGTAGGCAACATCTCTTACACTGTTTTACCATTTCCTCTATATCTGAGTCAATATTCTTCCACCACACATAGCTTCTAGCTAATGCCTTCATTTTCACAATGCCAGTATGGGCTGTATGCAACTCATCTAAGATTTTTCGCTGTAATTCTTTGGGTATAACTATTCTTATTCCATAAAAAATGCAGTTGTTTTGCAGTGAGAATTCGTGAAGTCTCTTCGGGCCGCTTCTGCCTGATTGGATTTCCAAGTAAAGTTTTTGCAAGTCAGGGTCTTTCATTGTAGCCTTCCTAATTTCTTGTAGTGTTATTGGCATTTCTGATATTTGGTTTAGGTAGAATGCGTCATCATCGGTAAGGTTGTTTTTATTTACTTCCTTTGTACTTGCTTGTCGTGACAGGTAGTCCGCGTTCGCATGTTCTGTTGTTTTCCTGAGCTTAATGGTATAGTCAAAGCCTGCTAAGAAGTTTGCATAATGTACAAGTCTTATAGCTGTAGTTGCTGGTGTAGCTTTTTCAGGATGTAGGATTCTTGCTAATGGTTGGTTGTCAATAATTATTGTTATTTTCCTTCCATAACAGAACTGAAAAAATTTCTTTAATCCCCATATTAGTGCTGCTGCTTCTTTATCGAGTTGGCTATAGCCCTTTTCAGCTTTGGTTAGGGATCTTGAGGCAAACGCTATCGGTCTTTCAGACTTGTCCGGCATAATGTGAGATAATACAGCTCCAAATCCTGTTGGAGATGCATCTGTAGCGAGGGTTACTGGCAGGTCCTCATGAAATGGTGTAAGTACTTTTTGTCCACAGATTTCTTCTTTCAATTTATTAAATATTTCGTCACAGTCCTCTGACCAATTGAATTTTGTATTTTTCTCCAATAGTTTGTAAAGAGGGTTTAACTTCGATGCTAGATTTGGAATAAACTGCTGATAATAATTTATCATTCCAAGGAATGTACGTAATGATGACACGTCTGTAGGGCGTGGACTACTTTTAATATCATGTATTTTATCTCCTGTAGGGTGTAAACCATTTTCATCAATTGTATGTCCAAGGTAAGTAATAGATTTCTGGAAAAATTGACATTTCTTTTTGTTTAAATGTAAACCACATTCTTGTAATTTCTTAAAAACGGATGTCATTCTTTGTAATAATTGTATGTATGTATGTCCTTGTATGGCTATGTCATCAAAAAAACATGCTGTACCATCTAATCCTTGTAGGGTCTGATCCATGTAGCGTTGCCAGATATTGGGTGCTACCTTGACACCGAACGATTTTATCCATATAAAATCGTGTTGCAATGCAATTTTAGCCAATGGAAAATTGTCGCCTTCATCAATAGTTAGTTGTTGAAGAGTACGCATCGCAATGAATGGTCCTGCTTTAGTACCATAGGTTAATGTGCACAGCTGCATTCATCTAAGAGGTTCGTTTATAGAGTATCTCCAGAAAATTTTTTGCAGACTTTGTTATTCTGGGTGCACTAGGATTTGGCGGTACACCTTTTCGATGTCTGCCGTTAATACATATTTATAGCTCCGCCATTTAATGATCAGAGATAGGATATCCTTTTGTAGATTAGGCCCCTTCTCCATCAAATCATTTAAGCTGAAGCCCGAGTCTGTTTTCATTGAAGCATTAAAAACAGCTCGTAGTTTCGTTGTTGTTGAACACTCTCTTATGACACCATGGTGTGGTAGGTAGGCTTGTATTTGATGATTGGACTCTAGTGCAGGTTTCATGTGATCTTATTCAATGTAGTCACTTATGAATTGTTTGTATAGTTTTGCAAAATGTTCTTGTCTGATCATCTTCTTTTCTAACTGGAGAAATTGTGCTATGGCTTGGCCCGGACGCGAGAGAATAGACTATAGGTATTTTGAAATCTGGCTTTTACGGTCGCCTTAAGTTTAAAACGAGGTACGAACGACCTTTTTAGCGACTTCAAAAAAAGGAGGAGGTACTATGTTCGGCTGATTTTTTTTTTTTGTTTGTTCGCGCAGTACTCCGCCATTTGTGAACCGATTTCCAAAATTCTGGTTTTGTTTGAAAGGGTATACTTCCGAGATGGTCCCATTTCCATGAGGTCAGGATCTGATGATGGGATCCTAGGGAAACCGAGAGGAACTTTCGAAAATTCTATGGGCGAATAATGCGTCTATTGTGTTTTTCAATTACGATTTTTAAACACTACAATTTGATAAGGGTCTGGAGTCGACCTGATGATGGAGCCGACAGACAGTCGAGGGATCTCCTCAGCGGTTTATATTAACTACCTTGTGTTTAGGCTTGATTAATTTGTATTGATGAGGACTTTACACCTAGATATAGTGGGGCTGTCATTAAGGGTCTGATGATGAAGAAGTGTAATTGTTAAGGGAACTCCTCAACGGTATACTGTAACTACCTTGTGTTTGGGCTAGTGTAATTTGTATTGATTAGAACTTTGCACCTATGTGTACATAATGTATTATACCTCTAAGTAACAAAACGGATCTATGTAGCTTTACACTGAAAATGATAAAATAATAAAATAAAAACTGCGTTTAAAAAACCGACTTCAAAAAACCAAAAACTAATACCAAACCAAAAATCAAAACTAAAATGCAAAATATAACTATTATTAGTACTGATAGGTTACCCACCCACTGATAGTTTAGAAGTCGCTGCCATTTTTTTTTAAGGGGGGAAAATCATCGAATGACTACTCCGGCCTGGGTGAGGCGGAAGGGAGTGTCAGACTCTTACTGACTAAAAACCACCCCGTTCCGTCTCCTGCACGTCGAGCCGGAGCCCCGGTTACCCGTTAGGTTCTCCGCGACTCCGAATCGGCATCGGCCGTTTGGGCCCCATCTGTGGTGGTCTGATGGCTCTTTGAAGCGCGCGCGGAACGCGACGCGCCGTACGCTCGGGTAAGACTATCCATCTAGGCATTATTAATCTAAGGTAACATAACGAATTTAGAGGATTCAAGGCAAGGCAAAACAATGACAAATCATTTTTTAGCAAAGCGGTACGAAATCTGCCGTTCTCCTTTGGGTGAAATTGCGTGTATCGTATCTGTTAATGTCTGTTAATGTCTACACATGATAAAAAAATCTAATCAACCGACTTCATTATATTATACAATTTATGGAATCTCATAGTATAAAGCTTTTGGAGAATAATTTGTGACCATTCATAATAAAAATAGCATTTACCAGAAATCGCCAAAATTTCTATTTATACAAAATTTACTGCCCCTATTTATGGAAAAATGTTTTCTTTTACATTTTATTGCAAAAATCCAGTTACATTAACATTTTCACAAAAAACTCATTTACTTTTAAAATTGTAACTAAACTAAAAGGAATCATTCTAATTACGTACATAATTCATTACCAATATACTGTTTAATTTTAATTCATGATCTCAAATGTATCGTAAATTCGTAATAGTAGGAGATATTGATTTAATAAAACAACATGACCTTTTTAATGTTCGTATTACTATAATGCATGTTCTTTGAAAACCTTTCCTTTCAACCGTCGATGTTTCCTTTTATACTATACAATGTGACTTGCAACTCGACGTATTCCTCTCGGGAGGTGATAATACAACTAATGTCATACAAAAGTAGCACTGAGGTCCCTAGCCCGAAAGTGGCTAGTTTCTGAGATATTCAACATTTTCGGTTTTGGTGACAAAATCCCGATCTAAGAACAAAGAACATCAATGAATAAAACTCCTGGTTTGATCTATGTGATTTTAGATAAAGAGTACGTATAAATAAGGAATACGTCGAGTTACAAGTAACCCTGTTTGTATAATATATGAAAGTTAAAATTAAATGCTCCGAAATGGTCAATTAAAGCTGTTGTTTTTGCTCACGCGGGCGTAATTCCTCGATTTTGCAAAGATATAATAAAAAAAAATTAAAGTCTAAATAATAATATGAAAGACCGCAAAACTCCACGTTTCGTGTTTGACTCCATTGCTTCTAAGCGCTGAGTACTGAATATAAGATGGGGATCAACAGCGTGACCCCAATTTTGTTCATTGAGCTGGCGCCGGGATGCGGGTCAGCCTTATATGTAGACTGTTTGATCTGAAAAGAGGAATAATTGACTTATCAGACATTTCAAGCAGCGGTGGCTTTTGACTCAGCCGTATTCATTTCGGCTGGTCGTGCAGCCGTGATTTTCAACGTCGCCACCCCGCTCACCGCTAAGACCGCACTCGTGACTGAGCGGTTAGATCGTATTTATCACTTTAATTAATTTGAACCTGCTATTATTCATAATATCTGGTTAAAATGATTATTTATCACATTGACTAAGCAATTTGGTTATTATGTATAACGACGAGACCATCAAATTATTCACTTTGTAATATATACCTGTATTCTTGCAAGAAGACGCCGCTAACAGAGTAAAATATTCCAGTGGTCGTAAGTAAGGCAAATGAATATTGGTTGGAATTCTCAACTAGTACGATCAAGTAGGTGCTAATAAACATTATGTATTAACAACCCTCCAACTGGTTGAATAAGACCAAGTGCTTGGCAATTGATTGCCCCTTTTTTATTGACACTAAGCCGTCACCGGGTGCTGCTAGGGTATTCTGTACGATGCCAATTCGAACTCTCGAAGTTAGCTCCATCGCTCATTCTCACTCGTCATTGGTCGAGATTATTCTCACAACATGACTGCGATCGAGCTCACTTCGAGAGTTGAATTGACATCTTATAGAATACCCTAGCAGGACATCTACATCTACATCTACTAGTCCAACCATTTTGGCCAACAAATGACTTTGGTGCGAACACAAACCTCTCTGATGTCATTATGCAAGATAACGAAAAGTGCATTTGGCTTATTGGCCTGCTGGGGACAGCACGAAATGAACGCGCCGCGACGCATTCTCCTTGTGCAGTACGTTGGGCGGTTCGTCTCCTTGGCGCAGCAACCCGCGCATACACTGTACGGTGAGTGTTAGGGAGACGAGTTAAACACACGAGAGATGCTTCATAACTGAGTTTATTATGATATTAAGCAATATAATTAAGGATACATACACACTTACATTTAGCGTCCAGTAATAGGTACTAATACCACTATACCTTTCCACTAAAGGAAAAAAAACAGAAAAAAATTTACTTACATAGTACTCTTTTTTTACATAATGATAAATGATTACATTTTTTAAACTATATTTAGATTATATGATTACATGATACGATTAAAAATCTTACTGCAATGCGTAAAACATACTAAATATTGAGAAATATAAAATAACAACGTAGTTTTTATTGATTTTTTTTTTACTTGTAATATAATTCGTTCGGTTTTTATGTATTAACACATTTTTACCATTTTTATTAACCTCTACGTTTGGCGATACATCCCTAATAACTTTGTGTGGACCTAAAAATATGGGATCCAACTTATTACCTACTTCGCTTTTTACTATAACTAAATCATTTGGTTTGTAACTAACAGGGTTTACGTACGAGTCATATTTAACTTTTCTTTTTTCCATAGCTTGTAACAGATTATCTCTAGCCATTTTATGAGCTAACTGTAAATGATATTTAGCTCATATGGATAATAGTCATAGTTATAAACGGGCTCTACATTCTTAGTCAAATTGCTTGGAAGTGAACAAGTTTCGCCAAATACTAGCTCATATGGAGTAAATTGAACTCTTTTAGAAACTAAGGGGTAAGCTTGCACATACTTGGTTAGTTCGCATTGCAATGTTAAAATGTATGAATGGTTGTTATTATCTGTATCTAGAGGTCTTACAAGGTCTTTTGTCTTCAAGACTTTTTGAACTTTATGGAATGAAACCGTACAAGAATGACCCCCAATTTCACCTGTATGTAACATCTTATTCAAAAACCTTTAGAATAGTATGCAGAGTCGCAAAAAGTCTTTATATTAGTAATAAAATAAAATCGTCTGATGATAAGATAAAAACTACTTGGAAAGTTATACACAACGAGACTGGTAGGAAAAGATTAAGAAACTCAGAATTTAATTTAAATACCGAAAGGGGACAGATTTCATCAAACGTAGATGTAGCCCAGGAGTTTGAAATTTTTTTACTAATATTCCTATTAAAACAACTGAACATTTAAAGTCATCAGCAAACCTCTCTGTAACTTCGCTTAAGAACAACATAGAATCATGTCAATACGACTTTAGTTTTCGATATACGAATCCTCTAGAAATTATAAAAGTTTTTAAAGAAATCAAGTAACAACTATTAAATTTCTTGGTATTAATATTGACAACAATTTGACTTGGCGATCCCAGACAGACGAAGTATGTAAAAAATTAAATAAATTTACTTATCTTCTCTATAAACTATCAAAAATTGTAAACTTAGAATCCGTCCTGGCAGCCTATCACGGTTATGTTGTATCAGTACTCAGATATGGCGTAATATATTGGGGTAATTCAGTAGATAGGGAATCCGTATTTAGAGCACAAAAACGATGTGTCAGAGCGATGTGTGGCCTTAACATCAAGGAAAGCTGTCAACCGTTTTTTATTCGCCTAAAAATTCTTACCTTGCCATCGTTATACATATACGAAACCAATGTGTTTGTCAAAACTAATCTCTCACTATATAAAACAGCCACTAAAAGCTACTACAGAAAATTACGCGACAAAAATAAGTCAGAACTTGAAGTAACTCATGGAAAAACTGCGTTAATGAATAAGAGTATCCTCAGTATGGCCCAAAAACTATTTAACAAACTACCTGAGACAATAAAGACGTTAAACTTAGACAATTTCAAAAAAGAACTATTGAAAATTTTGATAAATAAGTGCTATTACTCAGTAAAGGCCTATTTGGACGACAATTCTATAATTACTGCCTCAGACAATAGCGCACAACCCCATTTGTTTTGATTTTTTGAATTTTGTTTGACATTGGCCTATATGACATGTAACTTTTTTTTGACATTTTATTGAATTAATTCTATTTTATTTGTGATGATATGTGCGTATTAATATCTGTTAATGTTATATTTAACGCTAAATAATATGACACGAAAATTAATCTCTCTAGACAATTTATTAAATCTTGTTAATATTGGCATTACTTATGACTTATGACTTATTTGATGATCCTAATTTTATTTGGCATTAGTATTGTATGACATGTTACTTAATCGGTTTAAATTTAATTTGCAATTACAAGTGTCAATTAATTTTTGAATGATGACAATGTTTAATAATTTTAATTATATGCAATATTTGTACGCCTCTGGGCAAAACATGGAGAATCTTCCTACCTGTAACACCTCACATACCTATGTTTACAAATAAAAATATTCTGATTCTGATTCTGATTCAAGAGCAAATCAACGGAGGATCTTTGGGGCTTATCGGTAATAGTTTGCAAGTCACTTATCCAAACTGTAGCGCCATATCTGGCTGTGATTTTCAATAAATGTATAGATGACGGTGTTTTCCCTGACCTAATGAAATATAGTAAGGTTATCCCACTATTTAAAAGTGGTGACACTAAAGAACCTAACAACTATAGGCCAGTGTCTGTTTTACCGGTTCTCAGCAAAGTCTTTGAAAAGTTGATGCTGTCTCGGATGCTTCATCATTTTAATAAACATTCCATCTTTCACCAACAACAATACGGTTTCACTAAAGGTCGTTGCACAACTGACGCCGGTGTCACTTTGAATAAGGAAATATTTGGTGCTTGGGAGGAAGCACAGGATGCTATTGGTGTCTTTTGTGACCTCTCAAAAGCATTTGATTGCGTTGACCACGAAACACTTTTGCTGAAATTAGATCACTACGGGATAAGAAACTCTGCGCTCCGTCTTATGAAATCTTATTTAGAAGAAAGACAGTTAAAGGTTCATGTTAACGGTATTAACTCACAGGGCTCTGGGATGAATATGGGCGTTCCTCAAGGTTCAACATTGGGTCCCTATCTCTTTTTAGTCTATATAAATGATTTGCCATTTATATTTAAAAATGAACCAAGAATGGTGCTTTTTGCAGATGATACATCATTAATTTTTAAAATAGATCGACGTACAAATAATCTTGACGACGTAAACAGCTCCATTCTTCAAGTGCATAATTGGTTTACCATTAATAATCTAGCACTTAATGAGAAAAAAACCAAATGTATTAAATTCAGTTTACCAAACGTGCGTAGTAACGATTGTGATATGTTTTGAACGGTCAAAAGTTAGAATTTGTCGACGAGACAGTATTTTTAGGCATTACGTTAGACAGTAGGCTACAATGGGGTCCGCATATAAAGGCGCTTTCGGGGAGATTGAGCTCAGCTGCTTTTGCAGTTAGACAGATTAGACAACTCACGGACGTAGATACTAGGCTTGTCTATTTTAGTTATTTCCACAGCATTATGTCGTACGGAATTTTGTTGTGGGGTCGAGCTGCAGAAATAGAATCAATATTTATTCTGCGAAAGCGGGCTATCCGAGCAATATATAACTTACGCCGTTGCGAATCGCTGAGAGAATTGTTTAAAACGATAAATATTTTAACGGTGCCCTGTCAATATATATATGAAAATATAATGTATGTAAGGAAAAATAGGCAATTGCTTGAAAAAGAAGCGATAGACACAATTTTAATACTAGAGGCAAAAATAAGTTAGCTATACCGCAATTCAGACTGTCCAAAGTACAGAAATCCTTTATGGGGTTAGGTATTAAATGCTATAATAAAATACCAAATACCATACTAGATCTCAATGAAAGTAAATTTAAAACGCGAATTATGTAATCAAGCTTACTACACACTGACAGATTATTTTGAAGATAAGAATGCTTGGCAGCATGTTGGTTCGGCTCCACTGGACAATACTCAAATGTAGTCAGTAGTTAAATTCCAATAGTAGGTAATATAATACATAATTTAATACTTTAATTCTAATGTATATGTTACCGGCCAAACCCGATTTCAGGACAAACTAGTTTTGCCTAGGCTAAACTAGTTCTTCCTATACGCGTTAGGATTAACTAGTATAGCCTAGTTCAAACTAATTTGTCCTAAGCCCGATAGGATAAACCAGTTTAAGCTAGGACAAACTAGTTGATCCTAACATAAATACGCATACTCTAGGATTAACTGGTATGGCCTAGTCTAAACATTCTAATATATCTAGAAAGTCGAAATAAATAGATAAATAGAAAAAATATCTATTTATTTCGACTCTCCGTAATTGAAAAAAAATATCATTTTTATTAAACTATAATGATTCGTCGTTAAAACTTATGGTTAATTGGTTATGCGAACAATCATGCTATAACAGATAATAAGTGTTTTTTAAAAGAAGCAATAATGATTTAACTCGTCGAGTACCGGTTTTGTAGACACAATTATAGAACAATAGGTTGCGGTCACCGGTGACCGCTTGGTGTTTGACAGTTTAAATTGTTATTAATTTAAAATCATAATGATTCGTCGCCATTCGTCATTCGCCATCGTGGGTGATGCAAAGAAGAGTAATTGGACCTACCATTTACTCTTCTCTGCATCACCCAAAGGCCAGACTGGTAGAAAACGCCTGCGGCATTAAGTATTTGTACATTTTGTGCATGAAGCATATTCAATAAATAAAATAACTAATACTTTGCCCGGGAATCCAACCCGAGACCCCTTGCCCGGCAGTCGCACTGCGACCACTCAGCCAACGAGGCAGTCACATTGTTTTTTTTAATAGACGCAATAATCACAATATTATGACTAGGTCATACCAGTTTATCCTAGAGTGTGCGTATTTATATCAGGATCAACTAGTTTGTCCTAGCCTAAACTGGTTTGTCCTATCGGGCTTAGGACAAATTAGTTTGAACTAGGCTATACTAGTTAATCCTAACGCTTATAGGAAGAACTGGTTTAGCCTAGGCAAAACTAGTTTGTCCTGAAATCGGGTTTGGCCGGTAACATATACAATCTAGTTTCCTTATGGCATCGAGCATTTCTTTCTTCATTGAAACAGAGTTTCCTTTTTCTTGTATAGAAGCACTATTTCTATGGATTGTCAGTATGCATATGTGAGCACCATGTTAGACTATAAGATTTTTTTTTATTTTTTTTAAGTTAGTAAGTTATTAGTATAATGCGTCAAGCGTGTCTTTGCATTGTTCCAGTGATTGTTCTTACATATGCGTACAGTATTGAAATATGTATCAGAGACATTGTAGAACATACTTTTTTTTAAAAGAGTAACGAATGGAGTTTCTTGCTCGTTCTTCTCCATTCGAATCTACGTTTTGGAATGAGCACCTAGCTTCACCTAATTTTACTGACGGACTGACTGATAGACTATTATTTATTTTGTATTTGTTGACGTTTCAAAAGTACCAATCTATGGTTTAATTGAAATAAATGATTTGACTTTGACTTTGACTAGAAAAACTTTTTCAAATGTAGTACTTGCCATAGTTGTAATAATCATTGGTTGTTTTACCGGTGTTGAATGTTTTACCGGTGTTGAATGTTTTACCGGTGTTGAATGTTTTACCGGTGTTGAATGTTTTACCGGTGTTGAATGTTTTACCGGTGTTGAATGTTTTACCGGTGTTGAATGTTTTACCGGTGTTGAATGTTTTACCGGTGTTGAATGTTTTACCGGTGTTGAATGTTTTACCGGTGTTGAATGTTTTACCGGTGTTGAATGTTTTACCGGTGTTGAATGTTTTACCGGTGTTGAATGTTTTACCGGTGTTGAATGTTTTACCGGTGTTGAATGTTTTACCGGTGTTGAATGTTTTACCAGTGTTGAATGTTTTACCGGTGTTGAATGTTTTACCGGTGTTGAATGTTTTACCGGTGTTGAATGTTTCTGCCGTTGGCACTTATCACAACGCCTAACAAATTCTTTGACATCATTGTCCAATCCTGGCCAATAATAATATTTTTTGATATTATGACATTATGATAAACATAATGAGCAATGTACGCTGGACGACCGACGCGAACGCGCCACGTAACGCTCCACGTCTTCTTAAACGAGGACTCCACGTGGTGTGGAAATTCTTTATTTTCCAAAATGCACATTGGATTGTATGAACTTTGCAGTGTTTATACGCCACTACTATTGATTTAGCCAAAAGTAGTTGAACATAAATTGTAGGAAATTTTCTCTAGTTTAATGTTGTGCTAGATGTTTTCCTCGTGAAGTGTACTTACGGGAAAGGAGAAATGAGGAATTGTAAAGAAAATGCTATTATGCACAATTTTTCTATTAATGTGGTCACGCGCGGGGTGAAGCCACGAAGACCCAATTAATTTTAAAAATCACCAAATAAAGCAGTTTCATGCGAACTTTCATTCCCTATTCTATTCCCTTGGAGGAGGAATTGATCAAAATCCTTTCTTAGGGATGTTTACGTCATAATGTTTCCCTGTATGGTAAATTTCAACCCGATCAGTGTAAAACTGTCAAAGTTTCACACTAACTTTCATCCCCTATTATATTCCTTTGGGGGTGGAATTCATCAAAATATTTTCTTTGGGAATGCTTATGTCATAGCATCTACCCGCATGCTAAATTTCAACCCGATCCGTCCGGTGGATTGGGCTATGCGTTGATAGATCACCATGTCAGTCAGTCAGTCAGTCACCTTTAAGTTGTATATAATTATTTAGATAGATATTAGTAAGATGTCTTACCACGTTATCGATCCAACTCGTATACTTGGATACTCTGGTGAACAAACGAGGGATATCGTTATTTCTACAACTCCCGAACCATATCGCCAATCCCACCAAATTGTCTCCGTAGAGGAGAGGGTTACCTACGTCAGGCGTACAAAAGGCGGGCTCCATGTCTGGAAACACAAATTTATACAATAACTGTAGAAGTGTAAATTAGGTCCAATGAAAATATGAAAAAAAAAAAATACACGGGTGTAATTAGATAAACACCGAACTTAAAAATGTGACTTTAAAATATATTTTATCCCGGAAAAGTATATACACGAATAATCAAACTTAATTGTGCGACTCAATCCCTAGATACAGTTACTGTACCAAACGCAAATATAAGTTTGTTGAATGTTAGGTTGCCCGCAGTTACGTTGTAACTGGAATGGTTGATTTTAGCTTGAACCGGTGTTATAAATGTGAAAATATGTGAGTTTGTGTGATTGTGTGTATGTTTGTTACTCAGTCACATCAAAACAGCTGATGGGACCGCGATGGAACAGAGGTACAGTCAAAGGTCAAAAGTCCACATCAAAATGTACATTTTGATGTGCTCTTTTCGATGTCTATGTTGTATCTTTGTGAAAAATGGCGCCGCCATCTTGGAAAAATGGCGGCCAAAAACATTTTTTTTACAATATGTCTGTTCCTGTGCATTTTTCGAGAAAATTGTGAAGTACTAAATTAAACTAGGTACTCACAATTTTCTACAATTTATGTCTTTTTACCGACTTCAAAAAAAGGAGGAGGTACGGCTGATTGTCTTTTTTTTTTTTGTTCGCTCAGTACTCCGCCATTTGTGAACCGATTTCCAAAATTCTTGTTTTGTTTGAAAGGGTATACTCCCGAGATGGTCCCATTTTCACGAGGTCAGGATCTGATGATGGGATCCTAGGGAAACCGAGGGGAACTTTCGAAAATTCTATGGGCAAGTAATGCGTCTATTATGTTTTTCAATTAGGATTTTGAAACACTACAATTTGATAAGGGTCTGGAGTTGACCTGATGATGGAGCCGACAGGCAGTCGAGGAAACTCCTCAGCGGTTTATATTAACTACCTTGAGTTTGGGCTTGATTAATTTGGATTGATGAGGACTTTACACCTAAATAGAGTAGGGCTGTCATTAATGGTCTGATGATGAAGAAGTGTAATTGTTAAGGGATCTCCTCAACGGTATACAGTAACTACCTTGTGTTCGGGCTTGTATAATTTGTATTGATTAGAACTTTGCACCTATGTAGATTATAAGTAACAAAACGGGTATAATTATGTAGCTTTACACTAAAAATGATAAAATAATAAAATAAAAACTGCGTTTAAAAAACCGACTTCAAAAAACCAAAAACTAATAACAAACAAAAAGTCAAAACTAAAAAACAAAAAATAACTATTATTAATACTGATAGGTTACCCACCCACTGATAGGTTAGAAGTCACGCAACCGTCTTGTAACTAGCTTTATAACGCGGCTTAACCACACAAACTCAAACACATAATTGATATTATTCCTAATTCCATAAAAAGAAACATGGCTGTAGCTTATTCTGAAAAACTGTCAAACTTAAACGATTTATTATAGCCATATTTTTAACTATTGGCTCGAAATTTTCTCTTACATTGAACATTTATATCTTCTGTGACATGCCCCCGAGAAATGACACGGTTTCAAAACTACACCTTGTGTATCTCACCGCCTCACCCAGACGGGAGCAGTCAATCGATGATTGTCCATCCTTAAAAAAAAATCCGTTAAAAATCCCATTGGTTGTCCGCCTGTTTCGACCGCCTTCTCGAAAATCGTGACATAACGTTTCGAGAATTCAAGCCCGTTCTATTTTTCTCAAACTCGCGTTCTCGATGTCATCAGTTGACATTTCGAGAGTCCAAGTCCGGTTTTTTATGGAATAGGAGGCATACGAGCAGACGGATCGCCTGATGGTAAGGAATCAGCGCCGCCCATGGACACCCGCAACACCGGAGGAGTCACAGGTGCGTTGCCGGCCTTTTAAAAAGGAGTACTCTTTTCTTGAAGGTTTGAAGGTCGTATCGGTTCAGAAATACCGCCGACGACAGATCATTCCACAGTTTTGCTGTGCGAGGCAGGAAGCATCATGAGAAGCGCACAGTTGTGGCCTGCCGGCCATCTATATGATTGGAATGCATATGCTGTCGTGAGGGTCGATGGCGAAAAGATGCGGCAGGTATCAGGTCAAACAATTCCTCAGAGAACTCCCCGTGGTATAAGCGGTAGAAAATGCACAATGAAGCTTCATCTCTGCGTATTGAAACATCCAGACATCCAACAATCCGAACAGCACGCCGATAAATGCGGTCCAGAGGAAGAAGCTGGTAGGTACTGGGGTGCCCCCGCCCAAAGATGAGAACAGTATTCCATGTGGGGCCGCACCTGTGCCTTATATGGAAGTAGGTGGTGGCACACCAACCTTCCTCGAGGCTAATTTGGCCTTATCCTCTAGATGACCGCGAAACTGGACATCGCTCGAAATGCTGACACCAAGTATTCCAATAGCGGCTGAGGCAGTTAGGGGGGTGCTTTGAAACTGACGAGAGACGACCACGTCTTAGTGGGGTTAAACTGGACCAAATTAAGTCCACCCCATTCAGAGATTCTCCCTAAAGAGGTCTCTATTTCAGACACGAGTCTGTTTCGGCTCTCTATGACGTTTTCCCGAGAAATGTTAGCGCGGCCGGTGTAGTAGGCATCGCCTGTGCTGTCATCCGCATAATAATGAATGCCGCTGATTTGCAGCATGTCATTGATATGGAGGAGGAACAATGTAGGCGATAGCACGCAGCCTTGAGGGCACCTGCGTTTACTGACATCAAGTCAAAGCATTCACCGTCGACAACAACCTTAATGCTTCTGTCTGCAAGGAAGCAGGAGACCCATTTGCATAATTTCTCGGGAAGTCCGTAGGAAGGAAGCTTCGAAAGAAGCGCTCTATGCTAAACCCGATCAAAGGCCTTCGCCACGTCTAAACTTACTGCCAACGCTTCCCCCTTAGACTCGATCGCCTGTGCCCATCGATGCGTTAGGTAAACTAGGAGATCACCAGCGGACCGACCTTTACGAAAACCGTATTGCTGGTCAGTGGTCACTGAGCAGTTGATGATCTTCTAAGTAACGCAGGAGCTGGCAGTTAATAATGGACTCCGTTATTTTCGAGAAGAGGGAAGTTATGGCTATCGGTCTGTAGTTAGACGGATTAGATCGATGACCTTTTTTAGGGATCGGGTGGACTAAAGCTGTCTTCCAGGACGTCGGTACTACGCCTGAGGAGTAAGAGAGCCGAAAAAGACGTGTTTGAACTGGAGCCAACTCATGGGCGCACATCTTCAAAACAATGGGTGGGATCCCATCAGGCCCGCTAGACTTATGGACGTCAAGGGATACGTTATAGCTACGTTATACGTTAAGCGCCAAACGTACCGTGCGCTGGTGGAACCGTACATCCGGCATATACCTTTCGCACCAAGGCACAACAGGAGGAACGAACGAGTTCCTGAAGGAAGGCGCTCAAGCCTATTCTACCGATGTGCTGCGACTTGGTTATACTCCTTTTTTAGTGCACTGGTTATACTCATTTACATCCCGTGCCACCGCCGCATTGACCCAGGCTTGGTAGGCCCCTGCTTTCTGCGTGAGGCCTTTCTGGTAGAAGCACCAAACCAGGGCTGATATCTGCCACCGACGGGGACCAGAGAAGATGGGACGAAAAGCTCCATCCCCTGCAGCACCACATCAGCAACAGAATTGGCAGCAGCGTTGGGATCGTCCTGCAAGAAGCAAACCCGCCTCCAAGGGTAGGATGCAAAAAAGGACCGCATCCCATCCCAGTCTGCCGACCTATAGTGCCATACACGGCGACCGCGTACCTCTTGTAGTCACGGTGTGCACGTCCAAGATACAGAGCTCCGGACAAGGCAATGGTCCGATGAGCCATAGGGGCTTCGACGGATACGCTGTAGCCGTCCAGGTGAGAGGTCAGCAGAAGGTCCAACAGTGAAGACCTCTGGCCCTCCACATCAGGGATTCGCGTGGGCACAGTCACCAGTTGTTTCAGGCCAGAAGCAAGGGCCAAGTCGTGGACAGATCTCCCCGCGTGGTCAGTCTCACTGGAGCAGAGCCAGTCGGCGTGATGGGCGTTGAAATTGCCAAGCAAGACCACTTCCGCTGAGGATATCTGCCCCTGCACAAGATCTGCAGCTGTCTGGATGACGTCCATGAGTCGGTCAGTCTCGCTATCACCGCTATGGGACCTATATAGGCACGCATAGACACGAGGGTGATTGTCGTTATTTACACGCAGCCATAAGGTGGACGTGGAGAGGTTACTGAGGCGACGAGAGCTGATATCGTCTCTGATGTACACGCACACCCCGGCCCCAGGCAGGAAAAAATGTTCCAGTCCATACCCAAGGTAGGTGAGTTAGGATGTGTCCAACGGAGACGATATCTGCGTCTCAGTCAAAAAAAAGGCCGGCTTTGCTGTCTCTAGGTGGTGATGGACAGCATTGAGGTAGGTGTGTAATTCTCTGATGTTGCAGAAGTCCACATTCAGCGTGGCAAGGGGTGCCATGGTTATTCTGCTCTTGCCTCCAGCTTTACAATGCGCAGTTTTGCCCCCCCTCCCCCCCAGAGTACGATGTGGGGCGGCCTGGACGTCCACGCATGGACGTCCAGAGAAGGATTCTCCAACGCCGTTGGTACCCTCCTGGGGTAGAAAGTCTGTTATCAACTGTGCCATTGTGTAGGGGGGGGGGGGTGAGCCTCCGGTACCCGGTACCCTGCACACAGCTCAAGCGCAGCTTCACACCGGGACAGATACTGTGCATACGGCGGTGGCACCGTGCCGTGGGTCGCTATGTACACGTATATTTATCTGTATGAGTGATGTGCACACGGCAATGCGTAAGTAATTTTATAATAGTGTGCATAAAAACATTCGTCCATCACGCACATATTGGTATTTAATATTAAGTACCTACCTATCTTAGTGACCATAGATATAATATAGAATAAGATAATATGGTGTGGAGTCAAAAATATATACAACGTTATGTTGGTGGAATTAATGATTATAGACGGATTTATTTTACTTGGATTTATTACAATAATGTGCAGGGCGCACGACGTGTACACACACCAGACTATGACAGGTAGACAGCGGGGTTAATGAATAGTGTTCTACCTTATATAACACATTATAGTGAGGGGGCCACTACTTACTAATTAGTGATGATACAGACTAAACATACATGTAACATACAAAACCGTTGAAGCCACTATATTGCCCCTCCATAAAATTAATATTACACACATTCTCCTATAATTTACTGACACTAAAACAATTTGTCATTGTTTAAGAACTTCTGTTCACTCGTTTAAGAAGTAATCAGATACTTTTTAACTGAGCCTGATACTGGAGCATTCTATTTTTTATAGATGAAAGAAAGGTCTAGGTTTTCAGTATTTCCATACGGATACTAATATGGAAAAACAAACAAATGAACGATTTGTGCCCATGGAACCAACCGTTTCTCTGGTTTAAATGTTATGGTCTTAAGCGGAATTCGCTTGGTAAGCTAACGAGAGCTGATGATTCTGAATAACGGTTCCGCACCAGCTGAGACTTACATCGAACAAGTAACCCGAACTTATGACATTCCATATTCATAAAAAGTAGGAATTGGTTTGGTGTTAATAGAATGCAAGGCTCGTCCATAAACAACAAGTAACTATGAGTAAATAAGCTCTTTCTGGCACCAACATTAGAGTTGTGCTGTGGCCTGCAATGAGACCTAGTCTAAAAACCTACTAAATATCTACACAGTAAACATTCTTTATTGTGTGAAAGAGCATCTCTGCGTGTCCAATATGGCTGTAGGGTGGTCTCTGTCTCAGCCATGAAGTATGTTAAACAAAACCCGCTTTAACACCTGGTCTCTCCCGGTTTCTGCAGCTAATTTGGAAACATCTAAGTTCCAGCCGTCAGGTCGTTCCTCCAATAACAATACATCTCTGAGAGGTTTCACTGATATTTCCGAGGTCTCTAACTCAGTCCAACGACTAACGACTAAATGCATCTGCATTGCCAATCAATTTTCCAGCTCTGTACTTAATTTGGTAGTTATTTCCAGCCAGTTTCAGAGACTGATTCTGGGTGAAATCTGATCAGGAATTTGTTTACTAGGGTCAAAAAGACTCACCAAAGGTTTGTGGCCATTTACAATACAAAATGGACGACCTGATAGTAATTCATGAAACTTCCTTAATCCTCCTTATCTATTTGTCCATATCTTCTTTCATGAGGTTGTAAAGTTCGTGAAGCCATCACACATACTATCACCGCTCCTATAGTCAGAATTTTAATTAGATTCCAGATTTGACAATAGCTACTGTCATTTTGTGAAATAATGATACCACATATAATAGTGTAGTGATGAACACAAAAATCGATAAACAATCAGTGTGTGTGTTTTATAATAAATGTTACAGAAAGGGATAGGATAGCGACAGCGATGACGGCGAAAATTTATAAAATAACTTATTACCATAATACATCTATTTGTTTTATTTGTCATGTTCCTTCATGATTACATTTTTTTATTTATTTCACACACAATTATAAAGAAAAAGTCTTAGATCGTTAATTAATCATCAAAACTAAATTATCGGTTCAGAAATATTTAATTTCCTGATATACTTAGTTTACAAGAGTAAAATTATAAACAAGAAGAATCGATCCAGAAATATTGCATTTCCATATCGAATAATTTCGCAACGTCACTATTTAGTACTTGTCATAACGTTGCAACACTGAAATTGTCAAATCTGGAATCGAATTAAAATTCCGAGTATAGTCCATAGTCCGATGAATCACAAATAAGCAATAACTCTCGGTCTACTTTATGTCAAATCAGAAGGCAATAGGTCTTTTGCCTTATCAAATGTAGTTTGCTCAACTTGACCCCAACGCCATGGCTTCTTAGTCCCTAGAAGACGGTACAAAGGTTCCAACAAGGTTGCTTTGTCAGGCAAAATTTTTTCATAGAAGTTGTACAAAGGTTCCAATAAGGTTGCTTTTCAGGCAAAATTTTTTCATAGAAGTTAGGAATGCACGCAAAGTCTGCTTGTTTGTTGCGGCTGGGTTTTCCTTAATTTCTTTGACTTTATTGGGGCATGGATGTAGCCCCTCGGCGTCTATCATATGTCCCAAGAAATTAATACTGTTTGAAGTAAAGACACATTTACCTAATTTTAATCTGAGACCCATTTCATTTGTGTAAAACTGCCTGTAACCTTGCATCATTTTCCTCTGATGTCTTCCCAGACACAGCAATATCATCCAACGAACATGCTACGCCATGCATTCCTGCTAGCGCCGATGACATAACTCTCTGAAAAATACCAGGTGCCGCATTCACTCCAAAGGCTAGTCTGTTCATCCTCATGAGTCCTAGAGGCGTATTTAGTGTCAGCAGCATAGCTGTGTCATGATCTCCCCTCAATTGCATATAGGCTTGTTTCAAGTCCAATTTACTAAAGATTCACCCCCCACTGAGCTTTACAAAACTCTCCGTGGCTGCAGGTAAGGGGTATGTATCAACATCGATTGCCATGTTGACAGTTGATCGATAATCTTCACAGATACGAAGAGAACCATCGTCTTTCTTCACAATCCTTAGCGGCGTGGCCCATTTAGAGTATCCTACAGGAGTTAATATTCCATCATTAATCATCTGCATCAATTGCTCTTCAACTTGTTTCCTTAGTGGAAATGGTACCGGACGAGCCTTTAAAAAACGCGGCGTGGCATCTGTACGTAGATGCATGGACACCTTCGGCCCCTTGTACTCTCCCAAAACAGCCTTAAATAACTCCGGAAACTTCTTCAATAAATCATTAGTAACGTAAACGCACCCATTACCGCCAGTTTAAGCACAGTTCAGATTGATATCAAAAAAATAAGCACAAACTTAATAAGTGGCTACAATAAAAATATTTTTTCCAGTGCTGAAATTATCGAATTTTTTAGTTATGTAGAAGAATAGACAATCAAAGAATTACCTAATAATAGAAAATTAAATAAAAGGAAAAAGGGTCATGTCCCCATTACCGACTCAAAACATCGGTATGTGCCTAATACCGTTTCTGTGACACCTAATACCGACCACTAAATAAATGGGACCGTTAAAATTAAATTTAAATGCTCGTGTATATTGCACTGGTTATATAAATGATCCAACACTTAACAATTATAATGTATTCTTATAATAGTATATTCTTAACAGCGTTAAATCAATAAAAGATATCATATTTATACGAATTATGTATAACAAATTACCAGCATTGAACTATAATATATAACCAATGATGAAAAGTGGATGTCGCACCATACGTGGAGTCTGATTGAGGACAGAAAAAGGCTTCAATTGAGATTGCTCGACGCCCAGGATGACGCTATAAGAGCCGACCTGAACGCACAGGACCGTCAGAAACGAAAAGAATTCTATCGTAGCACCCGCAAAGATAGGAGACAGTGGACTGACGTTATTGCTGATCACGCTCAACAGGCTGCAAACGCTGGTAACATCAAGCTTAGGAAGAAAAAACTACTGAAGTCTAAAGACGATCAGCTCATTGCTACATCCGAAGGGCAGCTGCTTCGCTGGCGTCAACACTGTGAGGAGGTCTTTCGCATGTCGGCTACGGCGACACTTGGTAACATCAACACGGAGACTCGATGGCGGGATAGAGTAGGAATTATCCGACTTCTTGGAAGATTAGGATTACGCCGATGACCTATGTCTGCTGTTGATTGGCACAGAGGCAGTGGAACGTGACCAAAATTTTTTCTATTTCGGGAGCGTCGTGTCAGAGACTGGAGGTACTGTAGAGGACATCACTTCAAGGATCGCCAAAACCCGAGCTACCCGAGACTTGTGTGGCAGTCATGGAAACTGACCCGAAGGATAAAACTGAAAGTCTTCGGTTAAGTGTAAAATCCGTTCTGCTCTATGGGTGCGAAACGTGGAAGATGACCAAAGACATCTCACGCCAACTTCAAGTCTTCGTTAACCGATGCCTGCGTGCCTAAATACCAAATAAAAAAACACGTAGTATGGGGTCCGTCGTAAATGTACAAGTAGATCGGTAATAGGTTTTCTTAAAGGAAATCGTATAACCTATTACCGACCCATGGGAATGTGTATGAATTGTGTAAATACATGTGATTTATGTACATGTATATGATTTTCAGTGGTGCGGTTGCTAAAAATATTTAATAATAATGATATTTCAACTACAAAAATACACTATTTAAAAATTATGCCTCCTTTATTCATCAAAATATTTACATAAGAACTAAGTTAGTATATACCGCTACTAAACCTCTTAAATATATGGCGTTAATAGCTCAAATATAAGTTAACATACTAAGGAACTGAATTAGTATACCCTCCTGCCTATTAATTTATGCATTTTAACAAAAATCATGGCACACAAAAGATACAACAAGTACTTATCAGCGACTTAAGTCGCTAATAGGAATAAAATTGTGATTTTTGTTACTATTACCGCCTATTTTTAAAATTGAATTTTAAGCAAAATAAAATAATATCTTATTAAAATCAATCATTACTTGTGTTCCTAAAAGTATCAAAAATGCATTAAAAGAACTAGAAGTTTCATTAATATTCTTGATGATATAATCTTCTGCTAAAAACGAAACAAGAGTCCTTATGCCATCGGAAGTGCCGCACTATGGAAAATGCACTAAAGTCGGCGTCCACGGACTAACTAAGCAATCATTATTTAAATCATCGAGTTACGCACTCAAACAAGAGATGAACAGTTGCGATACTAATATATCTACGTTTTTTTAAAGCAATCAATTGTGTAACTTCAATACATGACGTAAAAATGATAGTTTTCTGAATATGGCGGTAATGAGCGCTGATTTTAATGGGTCGTTATTAGGTGCGTTTACGTTAAATTCCGCTTGTGTCCAACAGATACCAGTTACTTGCAGGTCTAAAGCTTTAAACCAACTTTGACTCAGAAGGCTAGGTCCTTCTCCTGACACCACAAATAATTCACATTGAGCCTCCTTGTTGCCCAGTGTGACCTGAACATATGTGGCCCCCAGAACTCCATTAATTTACCGAAGTCGCCAATAAAAGATACACACAATTCGAAATCGAAGCATAAACCATTTAATTTAGCAATACAACAGATTAATTACAAATCAACCACAGACAAATCAACCACAGACTCAATATACAACAGGATCAACTAAAAAGAAGCCTATAAGAAAGAAAGAAACGCCATTAATTTTGCTACGACACTCAACAAGAATTTTGGAACACACAAAAAAGCCCATGGTGCGTCTCACCGCAAAAGGTACTTAAAGTCAAATAAAAGATCGACACGTACACGCTTAACCGTGTTTATGAATTCCTGTCTGTTGGGAAAAGTTATCGGACGAAATGATCACCCATCGCATTAAAAGTGTAACAGATAGACTCAAATAGTGCCTATAGAGTAAAGAACGTCCTATTCACTAACAAAACATAAAAATATTTAAACAATAGTCACAAAAAAAAGAAAATAGATTGAGTTTTTCATTTTCGTTATTTTGCTGCATTTTCCCCAAAAAGTCAATTTTCAGGGAAGGTAATCCTAAAAAAAAATAATTTTAGAGTCAGAGTCTAAACAATGCCTAATAATCTAGTCTAAACATATCCATCTTAAAAACTAGAAACACATCAATGCTTATTGATAAAAGCCTAAAACAGGGCGGGCCCTGTTTGGTTTTGACGAGTTTATATTTCTTCTTCCTTCCATTCTTCTAACATACCCCAAAAGTTCATTATTTTCATATGTTTCAAGAAAAACTAAAACTAAACTTACTATATCCTAATTCTCCATCGCAGCAGATCATATTGCCGGTGATTGTAATATTAGTAGAATTCGAGTATATGTTCTTACATCGCTGCCAGTTGACCTTCTTAATGGACACCTCGTGTAGCGCACCTTGTTTATATTTATTCCCCTGTAGAGATTACAATAGGAAAAAGATATGATTTACCTCTGTAATTTGGAACTGTACATGAACACAAGCAGTGCGCGCAGCGCTGCGTTTATGTTTAAAGAGATTCTCTAAAAAGGAGGAAGTGGCGGCGGTTCTCTGGCGCCTTCTACGTACCTACAACCGTTGAGTTCAGAATTAAGATCAACGCACATCTAACAAACACGCCTCCGGCACGGCTCCGATCCAGCAATTAGCTTGTCAATTTAAATAAACTTAAATCGTATGTCGTATGATATATTTCATAACGTCAATACAAAAAGCGGAAGGCAGGTAGTCAGCGCGCGTCCTCTCGAGTTGTAGTTTAGGCGCCGCGTTCTTACGGCGCGCCGGCAGTTCACCGACACGGCACCAGGTGAAAGACGCCAGCGAAACGTCGCATTGGCGCTGGCCGCGCGCTTCCACCTCGCGGCAGGTGCGCTGGCGGCCATGCTTGTTAGGTGTGCGATGGCCTGTTTGTTATGTCGATATTTTTATTTTTTTATTTCGTAATTTTGGTGCTCCATTTCCTAGTAAAAAATAAAATAAAGCCAATTTTTGTGCCTAATATCTAATCATTGATATGAGTCGGCTTAATTTTAATGAAGAAACTTTCAAAATGTTCGTTTTGAAAGTTATACGAATGTGTGCTAACTAATCTTCATGGATACCGCACTTTAACGTAATCTACATTAATAATAATAATATTCAATTGATCAGTTTATTGATTACACTATTCTCAATAGTACCTGCTTGCGAACCATTCTCGAGAAGTTCGCAAACCGCTCGTCTGCAGTCGCGGCGTATATAATTATAAATATATATAATCGTCTTGAATACAAGAAGAGATGTGTCTTCTCAGGTGTGATATTTCCGAGATGTTCGCAAGCAGCTACACATTGGTCATTTGTACCGTACCGCAGAACCCCAACGAATAACTGTGACAGTAGCGTTGTCGGGAACCATCACTTCTTGCTGCGGTATATTGATAATTGCGATGGTGGGACCCAAGGAGACTGGATTCTTGGTCCGTACTAATGATATGTCATTGTCATATCTGCGGTAGTTCTCGTGGACTATTATTGCCGATACTTCATGACGTATTCCACCTTTGATAAAACAACGATTAATATTGTTTGACAGTCTCGTATATCAAGTCTGGTAAAAAACGCATTTTCCAACTAAGTGCGAGTATAATTCTCAATGCTTCCGTTGTGTATCGGTTCATCATCATCAACAGCCTATAAATGCCCACTGCTGAGCAAAGCCTCTTCTCACACGGAGAAGGTTTGAGCATTAATCGTGTAATAATGTGTATCGGTTAACACAGGCCAAATCCCCCCCCCCCTCAGGGCGGGTCGCGAGCGCAGTACGAAGGTACACTGCTCGTGGCCCGCCCTCATGCGCGACTGGTACACCCCGGGGTTTTTAGTGGGTCCGAGCCCCACATAACCCGGCCTCGGCCCCACGAAGCCGGGTATGCACGGCATTTTCCCCGGCCGAAAGGTCAGACCGCCCTTCCTCATTCCTGGTCCCCAAATCGCCGGCCATGCCACTTGTAACCACTTGCGGGCAGTGTTACGAGTCTCCATTGGCGGCGCTGATTGCTTACCATCATGGTGATCGGTGATCCGTGTGCTCAATTGCCGCCTTATACCATAAAAAACTCACGGTGGAACACACAGCGGGGGAATGCCCTGCGTGGGCTGAGCATCGCCGCGCGCCGTGCCCTTAGGGACGTGATCGGCGATGGTGACCTCTCGCGTCTGGCCCTAGTGCGGGTCATAATGCGGAGCGTCACCGCCGTCGCCTCCTTTTGCGAAGCAGTCATGCTAGCTAAGGAGGAGGCGGGACGCGTAAGGCAGCGAAGCGCTGCCTCCTCGAAACCCAGCCATCACGAAGGACACTCCGGGCGTCGGGGATCGTGGGACGATCTCCGGCCACCGTAAGCGCGGGCCTGCGGACGGCGAGCATGGGTGGCTCCCCGTCCGACTAGAAATAGACTCGAGCGTACGGCGTGTCGCCTTCCGCGCGTTGCTCAAAGAGCCATCAGACCACCACAGATGGGGCCCAATAGGGCTGATGCCGATTCGGAGTCGCGGAGTACCTAACGGGTTACCGGGGCTCCGGCTCGAAGCGCAGGAGAAGGAACGGGGTGGTTTTTAGTCAGTAAGAGTCTGACATCCCCTCCCGCCTCACCCAGGCGGGAGAAGTCACTCGATGATTTACCCCCTTAAAAAAATAAATAGAAAAAAAATACCATAAAAAACTAACCTGAATCTTGTATGCGGGTTGAGCCGACACGAACTCTGAGTTCTGGGGGATCTATGTATAATCCGCTCCTTTAAATACACATTATCATATTAGTTGTGCTGACCGCAATATGAAGTTGCTACTTATGGTCATTGACAGTAATAAGTGTGTCTTTGGAGTGTCGGAGTTCAATCTCTTGGGTTACCACATTTCAACCAAGGGTACATAGCCGGTGCTTTTCAAAATTGACGCGATCCAGAATATTCCCGCACCCAAAACCACCGCGTGATAGCTACGGAGATTTCTTGCTGCTTAACTTTCACCATAGGTTTATTTCTGGAGTAGCTACCTTGCAATCGCTCCTTAATGCTATTCTTACTGATTAGTTGAAGGGCATTCGTACATAACCTCACGCATGTCTCTCATGGGGTAGGCAAATACTATGGAACGCCAATTGCTACGACTATTACATACACTTTCCTTACATAACATTTTATCTTTTGAAACCCCGGCTCCCGGTATAAAACACATTATACCCGCAACTTTCAACAGACAAGAAGGTCGACGTTACCGGCTCATCCGGATTGCAGCGCTCAGATGGCGATGGTTATATATGCGTCTGACACAGTAATCGCAGCAGTCCTGCAACAACTGTACCAAGGGGCATGGGAGCCTTTGGCATTCGTTTTCCGTAACTTGAGTCCGACACAGGTCAAGTAATCTCTTTACGATCGCGCACTACTAAGCCTATAATTTCATCAATTACACTAATCATACGCCTTTAATGTATTTACTTTCAACTCTCATAGAGAAAGTAGTTTCTCCGGCGTACCAATCAGTTAGACAGACAGGCATGTCTACGGGAAAATAAGATAGTGACAGATACACTCTCGTGCGTTGAGGAGATTAGTCAACTTGTGCCACCTAGGAGGATAGCCGCTGTTCAACATGGCGACCCAGTACTGAAGCACCTGTTATCCGGAGACACAATCTTAGCGCCTGCAAAAAGTATGTATATCCGCTCAAGTAGCCAGCCGTACTGCGATGTTTGCCGTCCTTCACCAAGACCTTTCGGACGAAAGGAGTTGATCAGGTCCATTTTTACACACCCGCACTCCTTGAGTGACCCAGGATTCAAAGCAACTGCGAGACTCGAGGCTTGAGTACGGACGTATTGTTGCAGTTATATGCAAAGGTCACAATAATACAAGTAGTGACTACTTGGGCCACCCTCTATATATATGCATCAGCACATCTAATATCCCAACAATCTGTCGTCTGTCACTGTAGATAGAAGGAGTTCAGGTATTTCTAGTAACTGCCTGAACTCCTTATCATATCCCTACCTGTACGGATATATGTAGATTTCACCAGACAGTGGTCAAAGCTACCGAAAGTTGGATGACACAGACACCGAATAGAGGTCTGGATTAGTTGTCAGCAGAAGGTTTAAGCGATTTACAGTATGCGTATCAACGTTACACCTTGGACCCTGGGCTAGTTGGAACAGATTTAGCGAAAGCGCAAGCTCTCGTGAACTAGTTGTCAGTTGGCACTCTTGCAGTGACGCACGGACGGAAGCAACGAAAACTATGATATGACGACCAGGAAAATAATACAATTACTTAATACACATTATTTTATCAAAATAAAGATAAGAAAAAGAAGAAAGATAAGCATTGGTACATTAATATATAGGACAGATAGATCATAGATCCTTATTTTATAAAATCAAAAGAATCGTCATAATCCGCACCCCACAAACGCTGTCGAATTATACAAAATAAAAACAAACAAACAAAAAAATATTGCTAAGGTTTCATTTCAAAACGTTAAAATTTAATAGAAGTTATGTAACAATATATATTAGCGCCATCTATGAGATTATTTGTGTCAACATGAAGTATTTTGTTTTAGCGGTAATTGTCTATATAAAAAGTGGGTTTTAGTCTGTTGCGAGAATTTATACGAGTCTAATTTTATAATAGTTTCATTTCAAAATTGTAATCTCAAAATAAATCTCTACTTACGAAAAAACGAAGCATCTCGCTGCAGACAATACGTATCGCTTGGTCACGAGTGACCCTCCACACTTAACGGAGTATATACCTCCAAATCGATAACGTATAATCTGAAATCACATTCAATTTAGTGTGTTTAGTGTGTTTTTTTTTATGGCATAAGCCGGTCAACGAGCAGATGGATCACCTGGAACACCAGAGGCGTTACAAGTGCGTTACCGGCCTTTTGGGGAATAGGAGTTTGCACGAAGACATGATAATAATAATAAGCCCGCAGGGGACCTTGAGGCGAGGTGACGGGCATTAGCGACCCCGCGGGCTACCATCATCCCGAGTGCTCCAGGGAGAAGTCACCGTTCCTTATTCTCCGGCTTGCCTTAATTGCCTGGCTGTAGTGAACGATGACAAGGAACAGGTCTCCCAACTCTGGCTTGCCTTCATTGGCCGTCCAGAGTGGAGTCGCGAGAGCAGTGATCCTGCTCGGAGGGTAAGAAACTATTCGTAAGTCGCGAGTGGGCCAGGGATGCAGGAGGCTTCGGCTGGAGCAGATGATCTGAGTAGAAAGCGGTGGTAGTTTCTTAACCCTTCAGCCACTCACATTCTCGTTGCCCCTCTGTTGCTATATCTAGTAACCATTCCCGGGGCCCGGTCGGTGAGTTGGCGAGTCTCCAATGGGAGTGGGCTACAATGGAAGACATTTTGGCTACTCTACAGCCAATAATTGAAGGTCCCTGACTACTTACGTCGACGATTAGAAAACCTAGAACAATATTTTACCGAGTTTCACAACAACCACATGATTTTGTTGTCCTTTGGTGATCGATCTCATGCGTATTTCACTACCGATCAGTACGAACAGATGAAGGTGAAATATAGCAACATTAAAACAGCCTTTCAGAATTATAAACCCTCCGCGGACAGACCTCAAACCCCTCAAAACACTGAAAAGGGACATTAACCGGAAAATGTGGTTTGTGGCTAATATCAAGCGCTCAAAAAATGAAGTTTCTGAAAAGTAAGATTAAAGGCGAGCCAGAGAAATTAATCCAACATCTTCAAAAAAGGTTCAGATAATTGCCTCGTCTCTTGGAATATCTTGACTATAGCTACATAGTTTCACCGCTCAGCTGTCGTCAAACAAACAGATAACTGTTTGTTGGTAACGTGAGTAAGCCGAAAACAGTAATTAATTTACCTCTTAACTCGTCGAGTACCGGTTTTGCAGACACAATTATAGAACAATAGGTTGCGGTCACCGGTGACCGCTTGGTATTTGACAGTTTAAGTCCTGGTACTATTACATTTTTATTTTTTATTCAAAACTATATGCCAAGTAGCTTGTTTTTATTATATTTTAGTACATAAGTTATTATCGAATATTAATATATACAACTTAAAATATGAATAATTGAAAACTAAAATATTTACACCTTAAAGAAAAATAATAATCCTCTCTCCGCTACTCATAATTCCCCTAACTCTTCGCCCTCTCTGCTTGATCTTATGATTGTCTCGTCGCCCAGCCACGTAGATGATTATGGTCAATTAACTGCTTCGTTCTCCTATCACGACCTAATTTTCCTATCTTACCGCATTCGTACACCTAAACGCAGACCCCTTTGTCTGAATATGCGAAGTTATAAGCAGATGGATTTGGAGGCGTTACAGCGTGATGTTAGTGTCATTGATTGGAGTCCTATAACTGACGCCGAGTGCATAGATGTCAAGGTCAACTCTCTTAATAAAATTATCATTGATATTTTTGACAAATTTGCACCGGTGAGACGGGTGAGGGTGAACCATGAACCGGCTCCCTGGATCACGCCTGATATTGAGGAAGCTATGGCTCGACGTGATAGGGCCAAACAAAAATATAAGAGAAGACCCTGCGATGAAAACCTCACTCTATTCAGGGCTTTTCGTAATCGATGCAATCGTCTGTGTAGGGATGCTAGAAGGTGCTATTTCGATGAAAACCTGGTCAATCGTTCTTCTAGTGATGCATGGAAGTTTCTGCGTTCTGTGGGCATCGGAAAGTCACCTGCTGCCGCATGTAGTGGCTTGGACCTCACTTCTCTAAACTTACACTTCTCGCTTCCTCCGGTTACTCTCGATATTTCCACAAAATCTAAGACTCTCTACGATCTTTCCTGTTTACCATTTCTCCCTTCTTCTCCTTTTGAGTTACGCAGTGTTTCCGAAGAAGATGTCAAAAGGTCAATGGTCGCCGTTAAGTCATCTGCAGTGGGCAATGACAATCTATGCTCCCGCATGTTTCTCCCCATTCTTAATCTCATTATCCCTATCCTTACTCACATTTTTAATTTCTCCTTATTCTCTTGTTCCTTCCCCTCTGCCTGGAAGATGGCGCATATTATTCCTTTACTTAAATCTTCCAACCCTTGCTCACCTTCCCAATACAGGCCTATTTCTATTCTTCCTTTCCTCTCCAAAGTTATGGAACATCTTGTTCATAAGCAGCTTACTTCCTACTTATCTTCTAATAATCTAATTTCTCCTTTTCAGTCTAGTTTCCGCCCTGGTCACAGTACCGTTACGGCTCTGCTCAAAGTGACTGACGACATTCGTTGGGCCATGGACAACAAGTCACTAACTATTCTTGTGTTACTGGACTTCAGTTCGGCCTTCAACTCCGTGGATTTTGATATCCTCTTGGGTGTTCTGAAGGCCAACAACTTCTCTTCCTCTTCTTTGAACTGGTTTGAATAATATCTTCGGGGTCGTCGACAGCGTGTACGCTTGGAGGAAGTTTTTTCCGATTGGTGTGACCTCGTTGCTGGCGTGCCTGAGGGTGGCGTCCTTTCTCCTGTTCTTTTCTCCATGTTTATAAATACCGTTGCCAAGGTAATCTCCTCTAATTTTCACCTCTACGCAGACGACCTGCAGCTTTATCGTCACTTCAAACTATCGGAAGTTGGTCGCGCTATCGATGCTGTAAACCGTGACTTGGACGGGATTGATAAGTGGACCAAGTCCTTTGGTCTCCAAGTCAATCCTCTTAAGTCTCAGGCCTTGATCATCGGTAGTCGATACTTCCGCAGCGCTCTGGACATCTCTACTCTTGAGCCCGTGCGCCTAAATGGCACAGTGATCCCTTTCACTGACACTGCCAAGAATTTGGGGGTAATCTTCGATTCCAATCTTCTATGGGGTGCACAGGTGAGTGAGGTCAGTTGAAGAGTCCATTTCTCCTTTCACTCGCTGAAGCGTCTCCGGTCCTTCTTGCCATTTAAAACTAAAATTCTCCTCGTACAATCCTTAATTCAGCCTTTACTCGACTACGCAGATGCTTGCTATTTGGACGTCACTACTTTGGACGCTACTAAACAAGCTTGAGCGGCTGCAAAACGTTTGTATTCGCTTTGTCTTCGATCTTAAGAAGTACGATCATGTCTCAGTATATCGCAGTAAGCTCAAGTGGCTCCCAATCCGACTTCGCCGGAACACTCGCATTTTATGTCTCCTTTATAATGTCCTTAACAACCCAGCCTATATATCTCCGTGACCGTTTTTCCTTGGCTCGTCCTCCTGAAGCCCTATCTAGATCCCACCTTAAGTCCCTTCTTGAAATCGTTCAACATAAAACCGATTTCTACTCCTACTCCTTCACGGTTCATGCGGTGAGATTGTGGAATTCGCTGCCGCCTAACATACGCGACTCCAAGTCCATCTCCATTTTTAAACGACTTGTCAGGGATTATTATCTTTCGTCCTGAAGTACAGCTTTATTTATATATATATTTATCTATATATACATACAATATACATATATATATATATATTTATATGTAATCATATTTAAATATTTCTAATTATTTTATTTATTATGTTTGTTATAATTTGCTTAAGTTTATATTTTATCATTATATTACCGTCATTCTAGTTTTATAGTTCTTTCAGTAATTTTATTTTATTCTGTATTCGTTGCATGTATCATCTATCTACACTGTGTCTTATGTCTTATGTTTAATTTCCTTTTCCTGTCGCAGGTCTGCAGGAAGAAATCCCTTAAGGGATATGCAGTACCTATGTACCTCATGTTTATAATGTGTTGTCCTGTGTAATATTGTCTGTGTGGTGTAGGTACATAAAATGATAAATAAATAAATAATAAAAATATATCATAAGGCATTAAAGAAAACATTTCCCTCATCGCTACCGTGAGGTAGGGTACTGTTACGGGGTGGGTCTAAATAAGCTTTTTAAAAAAAATACTTTTAATAGAACTGGAAAAATATTTAATTAATAAAAAGGTTTACAAAAAAAACCTATTATCCGCGACGACGTTCAAATCCACACTGCTGTACTAAGGTATAATTTCTAAGTTATTGCAAAATGCTGAGTCAATGGAAAAATGTAAAATAAGTACACGTAATGCAGTGGAATACACGTGTTGCAGCGTCAGCTGTTTATTATTATATTCTTATTAATGTTATTTAATATATAACAGCCCCCCGGATAAAATGGAGCATCTGGGAGAAAAAGATGCGAAATTGATATAAAATTTATGAGATGAACGTCGTTTCAGATTTACACACTATAGTCGAAGAATACTACTATAATAGGTAATATTAATGAGATAGAACAAAAATTGAAATAGAAGAACAAAAATTAAACATATCATTTTAACACAAATTATTCTAAATTAATATTAGGTGTTTTAATAATAAGAACAAAGAAATTAAAAAGTTTAAGTTTAAATTCTAATTCACCTTAGATGCTAAAAGATTACGCTTAATTGGGGCTGGCCTTGACACTGATGCATAAACCTCATCGGCCACGCCGGTTTCGTTTAAGACGGATAATTCAACAGTAGGTTGGCGAGTTTCCGTAACTCTCTTAGTATTACATTGGTTAAATATCTGTATACAACAATGATCTTTCGAATTTGGACAAAAATATCTTCTAATTCTATAAAGTAGATATATAAAGAATGCAATGAAAAGTACATAAGATAGAGACATGTAGTGAATGCCATATTTTTGAAAGTGATTAGGATTTTCAAGGCTATCTAAATCCTTTTCGAATGAATCTAAATGCAAGCTAGCCTGCAACAGAGAATCCAGATTATTTGCGTCATTTAACTTTAAGTAAGGTAATCTGGTAAGTGTTTTGTTGACTCTACTTCTATCACAACAATCATCGTCTACTAGATTAAAGTTAGAGATAATCTGTGAACTTACATTGAGAATGGCGTTCGATTGTGGCACAAATTGCAAAGTTTTATAGAACGCTTTACAGGTTTTAGGTATAGATAGTATGCCAGTGCCGAACAAGGTTTCATCGAAATTATTTCCATCATTCTCACAAGAGATATGACACTTGCCTGGCTCAGACAGAACAAAAATCCAATTGTTGTTATTCATTTTGTGGAATACTTGTACTGAGCCTTTTAGTAGCTTAATTTCACAAGAGCTAGGTAACTTACTTACTACTTCAGTAATTAAGATAGTCTCACATATTGGATTAACGACACTCGAAAAAACACTTTCCAATTCACACACATGAAATTTACCCGGAATCACTTTGCACTGATTTACACTACGCAACAATGAATAGAACATATGATCGGTTGTTATTGCTAGGTAAGGATGAGCGGGAGCGATAAGTGCAAACGTGTCAGGTTGCGATACATCATAAGGGACAGGCATTGGGATCACGCGATACAAGGCATATGTTTGTGGAAGGACGAGCGGGATTTTAATGACGATAATTATTTTGTTATTATGAAAATAAGAAATGATTTTAGAAATGTCAATTAGTTCATGGATGTTTTGTAACGATAGGGATACCGGGAGTTCGTAATGCCTTGGCATATTATTCCTATTTTGCTCAAGTTCGTTATATAATTGGTGTGGACTAAGTATAGTCGGATGCAATACGTTAATCTTGCTGAATAAAATCGCATTATTAATGTCTTCTATGTCAAATGATAATGAAATGATAATACTGTCAAGAGCACTTAATAGTGAATTAATATTTGACTTGATTTCTAATTTATCATTAGAGTTGGAAATAACTTGAAGTCCTTTATTGATGACCTCAAGATTTTTATTTAGACGTATTTCGTTCTCGTTTAGTTTAGAGATAGAATTATTGAACGTAGTAATAGTTGATTTAATGACATGGATATTATCTCTCATTAAATGAGCTAATTGTTTTTCATCCATTTGTACTTGGTCGATTGCATCAGAAAATTTCAGAGCATCATCTGCATCAAGAGTACCGAAAAACGTTTTTAGTAAAGATCCACCAGCGTCTATGAGGCCACGTTTGTACTTTTTATTACTATTAACCAAGTACGAGACAGAGGAATACTTTTTAACGTTGTTATTGTGTTGACTTTGTAAAGCTGATAATGCGTTTATACACTCTTGTTGAATTTTAGAAGAGCTATAATCTTTGCAATATGTGTTGACTCTAGAAAATAGCGATTCTACAATAGTAAGGTGAGAATGTATTCTACTAATATCTAGATAAGTTAAGACGTTCCAGTTATCGTTAGTGAATTTTAAATTGCTAATTTTATCGAAATACAGTCCTGCACTTGTAGTTATAGGCGTAACGATCTGATGACACGAAGTTGATGAACCAAAGTGCCTGCAATGATAAAATTAAATTATGTCGTCGTCTGACGCCAACTTTATTTCGTCATAATGATGACGCACGTGTTTACGATTTATTAATAAGGTGACAGTGTGATTACCGTTTAATTTGACTATTTTAAAAGGGCCTTTCCACACGGGGGATAAGGCTTTATTTTGCTTGTGGTGACACCTGAGATAGACTGAGTCACCAACGTTATACGTAACAGGCTTGGCATGAGAGTCGTAGACACGTTTAGATCTTTCTTTAGATAATTGAATGTTTTGTAGTGCTTTTTGCCTACTATAATAAAGTCTGTGATTTAGTATTCGGACGTAGTCAGTGTAAGTGTTATTTTCTAAAGGGTCTATAGATTTAGGGATATGTGGCTTGAAACCGAATAGCAATTCGAATGGCGAATAATTGGTAGTCGAATGAACATTTGAATTGTAAGAAAACATAGCTGTATTGAGGTATAAGTCCCAAGTATGGGCATTTTCGTTCACGAATGGCCTTAAGTATTCCTTAAGGGTAGCATGACTCCTCTCTAGGGCGCCACAAGTTTGTGGATGATGAGACGAAGCTAGGATGTGTTTTATTCCGAATAATTTTGTAAGTTGCTTAATGACCTCGGAGGTAAAATTAGTGCCCTGGTCAGTGACAATCATTTTAGGAATTCCGAGATGAGATATAAAGTGGACTAATTTTTTAGCGGTCTCATCCGATGAGCAGGTTAATAAGGGGTAGGCTTGCGAGTATTTTGTAAGATCATCCTGAATGGTAAGAATAAATTTGTATTTAAATTCATACGTCTCTGGCAGAGGGCCAACGATGTCAAGGAATATTTTTTCGAGCGGTTTTGTTGCGGTGGAAGTAATAATCATAGGTGCACGATGAAGTTGGCGAAGGGGTTTGTTAATCTGGCAGGATTTGCAGTTTTTGACATAATCTTCGACGTCCTGCCGCATATTTTTCCACCAGTACATGGACTTTATCCTTTCAAACATACGTGTTATGCCAGGGTGACCAGCTGTCGGTAGGTCATGATTGTCATGAAGTATCTTTTTAACTTCCTCAGGTGTGGGGAATAGAATGGAGTTTCTATAGATATTTACTTTAATACCAGTATTATGAAATACATAGCCTATTATATTGTAGATTTTAGTATAAGAAAGTTTGGTGAATGGGTCGAAGAAGTCTGAAATTGCAAGTTCCTTCTCCTCTAAGTACCAATATTTAACCATATCTCTATATTCGACTAATAGTCTAAAAATATCCTTATATGACATTTCATCATAGTGATGTACACGTATGAATAAATGGGTGAATAAATGTTTATCATTAGAAGTGCTGTATAAGGTATAAAGTTCACGTTCAATGTCACGAACGCTAGGTTGGCTTGTAGATAAGTCTATAATGTCCTTGCAATAAGGGACAGAGTCATCCAAATCGATTGAGGTAGGATATGCAATTAATTTGCATTTCGCCTTTAATAATGATTCATTGTATTCTTGAATAGTAGTATCGAAACAAAAGTTAAGTTGTTTAGATTGTTTTAGGTATTTCTCATAAGTATCTGACGAGCATGGCGAGGGATTGTCGAGGGTGAGCTTGGAGAATGCGACTCCGGAGGATTCGGGATATTTGAGTTCGGTGACTCATCCTCGATAGCGCATACTGGGTGATTTAAATTACTATCAGGGTCTTGTTGTAATGGGAAGCGTGACAAAGCGTCTGCGTTGCAATTTAATTTGCCTTGCTTATGGACTATCTCGTAATTGTACTCTTCTAATTTTAGGCGCCAACGTATTAGTCTAGAGCCGGGGTCCTTGACGTTGAATAGCCAAACTAAGGGTTTGTGGTCGGTGACGATTTTGAACTTATATCCGTACAGATAGGGACGAAACGTTTTAACGCCGAAAAGGATGGCCAAGAGCTCTTTCTCGGTTGTTGAGTAGTTGCCCTCGGCTTTGTTTAATGTTCGCGATGCGTATGCGATGGGCTTATCCTTGCCTATTTCGCCTTGAGATAGTATAGCTCCCACGGCGTAGTTGGAAGCGTCAGTGGTCAGCAGAAACGGCTGAGAAAAATCTGGATATTGTAATAGGGGCGCCGTTGTTAACTTTTGTTTTAGAGCATTAAAAGCGTTTTCCTGTTCCGTCGACCATACAAAAGACACGTCTTTTTTTAAAAGGGAGGTTAAGGGTTTTGTAATCTTAGAAAAGTTTTCAATGAATCGTCTATAATAGCCGACCAGGCCCAGGAAGGATTTTATATCTTTCGGATTTTTAGGGATTGGAAATTGAGTGACGGCTTTAATCTTTTCTGGATTAGGACAAACGCCTTTATCGGTAATTATATGACCTAAGTATGCTACTTCGCGCCGTAAGAACTCGCATTTTGCGGGCTGTAATTTGAGATTATATTCACGAAACCTATCGAAGATTAGTTTAAGCTTATCGATATGGGATTGGAGATTTTGGCTATAGATAATGCAGTCATCTAAGTAGATATAACAGTGTAGGCCTTGAAGGCCAGAAAGTACAGTATTCATCAGCTTTTGAAACGTAGCCGGAGCATTTTTTAACCCGAAAGGCATTCTTGTGAATTCATAATGCCCGGATATTTCGTTACCCACGACGGTGAAAGCAGTTTTGGATGCGTCCTTTGGGTTTAATTTGATTTGATGAAAACCACTTACGAGGTCCAAAGTGCTAAAATACTTTGAGTGGCCCAGTTGGTCTAGGATGTCTGTGATCAGGGGTATAGGATAAACTTCGGTGACTGTCACGTCATTTAGTTTCCTATAGTCAATGACTAACCTCCATTTCTGTCTACCCGTAGAGTCTACCTTCTTGGGCACTACCCAAATTGGGGCGCTCCAAGGTGACTTGGAAGAACGAATTATATCTTGATCTAGCATATTTTTGATTTGAGATTCGACTTCACCTTTGTGGCACTCGGGAAAACGATAGGATTTGACATGAATCGGAGCAGCGTTACCTGTGTTTATCGAATGCTCAATAGCATTGGTATGTGTCAAAGGCTCACCCTCGAGGTAGAAAATATCAGTGTAGTCTGAACAACACTCTAAGAGCGTTTTCGTCTCTTCGGGATTGAGGTGTTCGGTTCGAATGAGATCTAGCACTTGTTGCGATCTATCGTTTGAGATATTGGAAAGATTATTTATGTTCTGATAACTGTCATTATTAAGAGGCGCAGAGGAAACAACTTTGGTTTCATACGGAAGTAAATGGACATAGTAATCTTTAAATATGATTTCTGACTCGGTAGTATTGAGCACTGAGATGTTGATACAATGATTAGGTTTAATTTTAACGATACAGTTTGCTAGGAAAACTCCCTCTGAGTATGTATGATCGAGGACTAGGGCATCTTTCATGTGCTCTAATTCGTTTAAGGAATTTGAAATAGGACATTCTACTATTATCTCAGATCGAGGTGGAATGACGTAGACTGGGCGGTCGAAGTTTAGAGGTATAAAATGACCTTGAATTAGTAGAGAATTTTGGGAGTATTTTACATCGCAATCGAGTTTCCTTAAGAAGTCATTGCCTAGAATACCATCGTAGTTAAGCCTAACTCTATCGCTGACAGCGTTAAGTATATAGCTAAAATGAAGTTTAGAATTGGTAGGAAAGATATACTCAAAATGGATTTGGAATGACCCCAAAGTCTCGTAATGAGAATCGTCTTCACTTAGACCCTTGAGTTTGATTTTATCATTTGATAAATGTGGGGTTGTAACAAAGTTTTGTAGCTTAACAATACTAACACTGGCTCCAGTGTCAATGAGGAAACAGAGAGGTTTATTCGAATAATTCGTGTTTAGAAACACATAAGGTAGTGCGACATTGTATGTTTTGATTTCATGAATCGGAATGCTTTTATGCTCTTCCGACTGACTCAACGAAGCAGAGATTCCTTGTGGAATATGTTGAGATGAATCACGATGGTGTCGGCCTCCGTTTTGGGGCTGGTTACCCTGTTGTGTGACCGGTAGAGATTGAAATGACCGACCTTCGGTCTGGGGCTGATTACCCTGTTGCATGGTCGGATGTGTAAAGGCAATAGAAAGGTCTTCGTTTTGGGGTTTTTTACCCTGTTGTGTGACCTGTAGAAGTTGAAATGACCGACCTTCGGTTTGGGGCTGATTACCCTTTTGCATGGTCGGATGTATATTCGATTTAGTAAGAGATTTAGTAGATTTGGTAAAGGAATTTGTAGAATTAGTAATTAATGATTTGGTATTGCGAAATTGTAATGCGCCTTTCTCACGGTCGGGCGTAGTACGGCACGAAAACGACACCCGACTTTTTAGTTTAAATCAGCATTTTCCGCTCCGTCCCACGATTCAACGAAGTCGGGTAACACCGCGACGTTATGTTGGGTTGCGGAATTATTGAAATCGGATTGTTTCTTTAGATTGGAATGTTTTCGTTTGTAACATTGTGAAATGTCATGCCCCGGGTTTTTGCAATATCTGCATATTATAACCCCTGGTGGCTTATTAACTTGGTGAGGTTCATTTTTTGGGAATTGAGATTGAGGCTGCGAACTGCGCTTTTTATTTAGGCATTCGCTCTCTAGGTGTCCTGATTTCTTGCAAAATTTGCAATGTTTAGACATTTTTGCAGAAACGTTAAGGGTGAAGTTTCGTATTTTTTCTTCCTCGATAGCTATATTTATAGCCTCATTAAGATTTTTAGGATTGCGGCATCTCACCATGTTACTAAGTCCCGGATTTAGACCGAAGTTGAAAGTATAAAGAGCAAGATCCTCTGTCATAGCAATCCGTCCTGACAAATCTTTCTTAGTAGTAACAGAGTTATGTATCTCGGTTTGCATGTCTGTTAAGCATGTTTCTAAACGTAACGCGAATTGCGATACTGATTCGTTGAGCTGCTGTTTACATGACTGCAGCTCAAAGAATAAGTGGCTGTAATGTTTCTTTTCTCCGAAGTTTTGTCGCAGGAATGATTGCAATGATTCGAAATCTTCAAAAATTTTATTTGAACATGCTATTTGAGCCTTGTCTCGTAATTTAGACAATATGTATTTTAAGATCAACTTTTTTTGGCTCTCTGAGGCAAGATTCAGCGCATTTTGGCAGTTCGTTAAGAATGCAGGTAAAGTTTCACGATCTCCTCGGTATATATCAATAAAGTCACATAAGATTTTAAGAGGATATTGTTCACTGAGTGACACTTCGGTCCTAGACATTTTGAAAAATGGTTAGAGACACGATTAGGTATAAATTAGATATAGATTTTGAGATTGTAGGATTTGGAATTATTTGAAATGGGAATAGGATTAGCAATAACAAGAGATAAGATATTCTACTCACAGCAGCACGGAGAGCAGGAGTGTGGAGTACATCGCAGACTTCGTAGAGGTGACCAGGTAAGTTGAACACACCAGGTACTGGACCAATGACGGCAGCGAGATCGGACGGCAGTGGGGGTCGTGTGGTAAGTAGCTCTAGGACAGGACACGTTGCAGCGCGTCAGCGAGAGCAGGAGAGGCGTCGACGACCCGGTAGCTCAGCAATGGTGGGCTGACAAGACTCACTTTCTAAGTCAGGTAATTTTCAGGTGCCGGAGTTCGATGTGAAGGAGTCACGAAACTGTTCGAGTCAGAGTTCAGAATGTTTCATGTGAAATCGCGGCACAATGGTTAGACACAAGCCGAGTTCTCGAACTTGGCGATATTGATATATCGCTGTACACGAAAGAGTTTGTAGTAGATACAGAGTTCAAGTTATCACTCGCGTAATACGTGTTGAAATACCAGCACATTCAATACTGGTATCCCACTTCTGACACCACTGTTACGGGGTGGGTCTAAATAAGCTTTTTAAAAAAAATACTTTTAATAGAACTGGAAAAATATTTAATTAATAAAAAGGTTTACAAAAAAAACCTATTATCCGCGACGACGTTCAAATCCACACTGCTGTACTAAGGTATAATTTCTAAGTTATTGCAAAATGCTGAGTCAATGGAAAAATGTAAAATAAGTACACGTAATGCAGTGGAATACACGTGTTGCAGCGTCAGCTGTTTATTATTATATTCTTATTAATGTTATTTAATATATAACAGTACCCAAAAGACTGGCAGCATTGCCACGTTGAATGGCAATGCTTAACCATTGCCCAAGGATGTAGCCAGCCCTTCGATCACCTGAAGTGTCAACCATCCTCCTTACAATATCTTAGTAAAGAAAATGTGCACTTGGGCCCTAAAGTTTCAACCCGAAATGGTTCGAAAGCATAATTGCCAATCAGGCTATTATACTTTCGCCGTTTGAGGTTCTCAGCAGCAGCAGCGGCAGCACCGGCTCGACGCGCTGAGCTTGGAAGATGGGATGGCGCCAGAGTATCAACGCAAGTGGCGTCCCATACTAAAGCCCTACCCATCTTCCAAGGGAATATTGACTTACCGTCGGGTCTCTTGCCATCGTCGCGTACCAAGCCATTATGTTCTAAAGTAGCTGGCACGCCTACGGAGGCAAGAGCTCGACGAATTATGTCATTAATACTTGCGTGTCGAGCAAAACGGCCCGCACTACGGCTACATGACAATCCGTGGTGTCTAAGGCTGTTGACATCTTCACCACAACGACAACGATGAGGTGAACAAAATGAAGCTCCAAGCCTTAAACAAATTGCAGCGCGGAACGTGGTGTCGTCCAACAAAGTACCTAGGTTAGACGAAGGTAAAGCAAGAAGCCCTAACCCCGACTCCACCCCACTCACAGCCAAAAGGCGAGCTCTTTCTGCAGTTGAACAAGAGGAGTTCAAGACATTTTCGCTCACTTTTCTGCAGAACGGCTCGTCCCATTGTTTCTGGGAGAGTGATTTGACGGGGGGGTCAATATTTGGGCAAGCGATTTTCCAAGCATTCACAGCTTCCACACCAAATAAATAAATAAATGAAAGCTGGCTTACACTGGAAATTTTACAGACGCCAAGCCCACCCATGCGGACAGGCAGAGTAGCTTGTGCCCAAGCTCGGTCATCAAGAGCCACATTCAAAATTAAGGAGAAAGTTCGCCTAATGATTTGGTCAATTTTTTCCAAAAGAAGGGGTGCAGACCAGAGGTGGGTCGAGCGCAAATAGTACATAAATTTGGGACCGAAGCAACAAAATCGAATAATACTATAAGCCGAATGCATTCTAATGTGATATAGTTTTTCTGAAACGACAGAAATATTTTGAATTTTTTCTTCAATAAAACTTGGAAAAACGTCCTCAAAGACGGGCGCGCCTAGGAGGCGAAGTGAACATTTATCAACAACCGAGATATTAGGCGCAAAAGTATTAAATTTTGATATGATCCGTCTGTTGGTAGAGTCATCTAAAAATATCTCACACTTGGAAAAATTTAGGTCAAGGCCAATAGCATGAAATTCGTTTGTTGAAAATATGAAATCATTTAATACTGTATACGCATCGCCTCCCAGGGTACCGTCATCGAGGTACCAAATGTTAAATTTGGAATTTAGCTGTCGAATAATAGGATTAATAGCCAGGCTAAAAATTACTGGTCCAAGGGGATCGCCTTATTGACAGCAAACGGCTGATTCCAAAAGGTTGTCCTGATATAATAATTTAGTAGGGTGTCTATAACATTGCCAGAGAAAACTGAAAATTTGGGGTACTTCTTTTTTAACTTCTGTCAACAAAGTATCCCTATTGACCGAATTAAAGGCATGCTTAATGTCCACCTTCAGGATGATATCACCTTTCCTGGAATTCAGGTAGGTCGACAACGCATGCACGGCAGCCTCGCAACCCCCTCTCGATCCATACCCGAGTTGAAAGGTCTGGAATTTTTCCGAAAGGTGATGATTATTATAAAATTTGCAAGAAATCTTGGCTGCCATGCGACGATTTTTTCTTTTTTATTTTTTTTTATGCCATGCGACGATAAGTTGTTCCCACGGCAATGGGACGAATACCGCCATCCTTCTTGCGAATGGCACATAAGTTGGCCCCGTACAAAACGTCGATGACAGATTCGTGCACATTGCCGGAGAGCATAAGATTGATCAAAACCGTAAGCTCCTTCAGCAGCGTCACGCCAGACTCCCCGGCGCTTGAGCTCGTTAGATCTTTTAGATGCTGCGGCGTCAAACCGTCGAGGCCTCCGGCAAAACCGCTCCGAAAGTAGCCTATGGCAGTGACCACTTGTCGACCTGTAACAGATAGGGTATGAATATCTGCTTCTGGAGGATCCGGAAAAGAGAGCCAATCTACTGGGGCCGGGTGTTTGCTCTCCAGAGCTTTAAGCGTATCTGGAGAACATGGGACCAGTACGTCGTTGCTGAAAATAATTCTGGCTGCACCACTAATATCACCTTCGCCTATTTTGACCTCAACTAAATCCGCTAAAGTTTTGGTTGAGGCATAGCTGCAAGCCGGTAATTTTGGGTCGAATTGGGAAGCCGAAATGCAATTTTCTTTAATTTGTTTGGTTAAAGAATTTTGAAGAGCCAAATTCTTTTTAACATGATTGTAAGATTTGGTAAGGGAAGGTGACAAGTTGTTCTTAGGCGCGTAACGAGTGTGTTGCCAGACGGATATAATTTGCTAACTGTTGCGCAACTAAAGGTCTGGCACCACTGGGAACACGTTTAAGTACAGGGATAGATTTTTAAATTTTGATAATCTTTTCCAAAAGGGGTCTGTCAAAATAAGAGGAGTAGTGTCCATAACGGGGCTGAATGTAGTTACTTTGAGATTTGTGAACACGTCCAATGTGTATATACATTCAGCCCTCGCTTACAAAATAGCGAGCCTGGGAACATAGCGGGCATCTTTCCATAGAATGCTGCGACGCCGAAGGGTGACTACCGAATACACTGCAGTCCGCACTCGTAGTTGTGCCTGAGATAGACCAAAAAAAAAAGAAAAAACACTTAATATACTAAATAAGAAATAAATACAGTGAAACCTGGTTAAGTGAGACATCAAGGGAATGTCGTTGATGTCTCACTTAACCTGCAATGTCGTTTCACTTCTATAAGTGTAATAAGTAAGTGGAATACCTCTATAGGTATTCCACTTACCCAGTATCTCAGATATACAGGTATTAATAAATATCTGTCTGATTTACAGAGGGTTTCATTAATAGAGATGGACTTGGAATTACGTGTGGAATTTGTGGGTAGAATAAAAATGAGTAAACAAACAATGTTATCTCAGTTACAGAGGTTTATGCATATAAAATTCACTCGCTGTCTCAGTTAAAGAGGGAACTATGATGATAAATTGAAAGAACAAATCCCAGATATAGAGGTTTACCTCGTCCCACTAACACAGGTAATTCAGTGCCAAAGTGTTGGGACCTCAGCATAAGTTCCAGTTATTGAGGTTTCTCACTTATCCAGGTCCCACTTAACCAAGTTTCACTGTATCAGATTATTTAAATATAAAATAATAAAAGTAAATAAAATAAAATAAAAATGTCGACCGCTTGACACGCGCCGGCGACGTAGGGCACCGCGCCACGTAGTCGCGCTGCGCCGCGCCTCCACGCCGCCCATGTCCATAGAATGATAATAAGCTTGTTGTAGTTGTTTGTTGTGTTACTTTGAATTGAAGTTGTACTGCCAAAACCAAAATCACGGTAGCGATGAGGAAAATGTTTTCTTTGATGCCTTATGATATATTTTTATAATTATTTTTTTTAAGATATAAATATTTTAGTTTTAAATTACATTTTAAATATATGTCGGAGCCGGTCATGAGTACGGACTCTAAATGGAACGCAAGCTCGCCACCTAGCGGATTTCCGGTGCACTTAGGCGGAGTCGTGGCGTCAGAGTCGCACTCGACGGAGCTCACTTCAGTTCGAGTCGCCACTGAGTGAAGATATTGTCACGGAACTGTCCTACGTTTCGCTTAGTGCCCAGTACCTTGTGATTATAAGAATCTCAGAAATTAATTCTAAGCGCTCTTCCTGTTTACACGATACTCATATTCGCCCACATTATGTCTGAGCAACCGAAACATAATCATGCCTCCTCCGACGTCAGGAAAAGACAAAGTTTTATTTCAATAATCACATTCAAACTGAACGAAATCTACCCATTCTTTCCTTTCTTAAACACCTCTTAATTCGGTCAATTTATGCTCTATCTAATGGTCGCGAGGGTGAAGTTGTGGGGTAGTTCTGATTAAAGTGTATTACCACTTCTTTGTTATAGTTTCTTGTTTCTTTGTTGTCTTTACTCTTTTAAGTATATTATTATTGTATTGTATTATATAAGTATCTGTATTTTTTTTGTATTTGTGTGCGTGCCAACTGTCGAATAAATGCTTTTTCTTTCTTCTGTTTGAAATTAATCTACCAGACGGATATTAAAACACAAATTAGGAGACTACCCTATTGTTCTTCTTTATTCATTAATGCCTGTCTTTCATACTTCGTCAGATACAGTATACATGCATCCTTTTTACTTGTACTCTTACTTTACTTTTGCTCGTTCAAAGATATTTATTTTACTGACCTGTACTGCAAAAGGATATTTTTTTATCGTAGTAGGTTCGCCTTGTAATAAGTCGTACTCTTCATCTGCATGACCTACTAAATTATTGAGAAAATATACATAACTAAGTCTATTTATTCAAAACTACCTGTAGTCGAAGTTACAAATGTGGGTAGCTTTGACTACGTGCAACTTAAAATTTTCTCAGTTTCTGAACGTAGTTAGTCTCTCTTTTTTTAACCAAAACTGGGAAATTTTCTTGCAACCTCACCAGGGAAAGAAAAATAAAACTAATAGATGTCTACTGACTAAAAACCACCCCGACGTCCTCTCTGACTAGCGTGCACGAGGGTATACGGGGACATTCTCCCACATCCTCACACTCGTTGTCGCCAACCGGCACTTGGCGACTAAACAGTAGCGTCGACAGCTCTTCCCCTCTCTTAATTTCTTGATCTGATTCCCATACTTCATTTACCCAAGCCCCGAGATACTTGTATTGTCTTGTACGCGTGAGGCAGCGAAGCGCTGCCTCCTCGCAACCCAGCCATCGCGAAGGACACACTGGGCGTCGGGGATCGCGAGACGATCTCCGGCCACCGTAAGCGCGGGCCTGCGGACGGCGAACATGGGTGGCTCCCCGTCCGACCAGAAACAGACCCGAGCGTACGGCGCGTCGCGTTCCGCGCGCGCCTCAAAGAGCCATCAGACCACCACAGATGGGGCCCAATAGGGCCGATGCCGATTCGGAGTCGCGGAGAACCTAACAGGTAACCGGGGCTCCGGCTCGACGTGCAGGAGAAGGAACGGGGTGGTTTTTAGTCAGTAAGAGTCTGACACTCCCTTCCGCCTCACCCAGGCGGGAGCAGTCATTCGATGATTTTCACCCCTTAAAAAAAAAAAAATAAGACCGTTGGAAAAAGTCACTCAAGCTTACGTTAAAAAAATAAGTAAGACCAAACCCACTAAAAGAATTATGATGTATTATCAGAATGTGAGGGGTCTTCGGACAAAAACATCAGAATTTTACACTAATGCCATGTCATCTTCATATGATTTCGTTGCTCTCACTGAAACTTTTTTAAATAATTCCATTTATGATTCTGAGTTGTTCACTTCTGATTACACTGTATTGCGTAAAGATCGGCCGGGTGATGTCGGTTGGGGAGGTGTTTTGTTGGCAGTAAAAAGTTGCTATGAGGTTAAGAAAGTTACAAATATCGATGATTTGATGACGCGGAAAAATGTCAAAATATTCATTATTGTTGTGTATTTGCCTCCTAATTATAATTCTAAGCAATATTTGAGTGTCCTAAATTGTATAAAGAATGCTGTTAGTGCATATTCAAACTACGGTTTTTTAATTGTCGGAGATTTCAACTTAAAATCATGTAGTAACTCTGTAAAGCTGCAGTTTGATGTATTTCTTGATTACTGTAAATTACGTCAATGTAACAATGTGCGCAACAAATTTGACTGCATACTGGACTTTGTTCTGACTACCGTAAACTTACAACATGTGAATGTAATATCTAATACTGAGCCCCTGGTACCTGTTGACAGTTATCACCCTCCTTTAGAAATATTTATCTCGCTTCCCCCATTAAAGCAGACGGTGACAAAACCAACGTCTAAAAAACGAGTACATAGCGCAGATATTGAATGGAATTTTCGCAAAGCAGATTTCCAATGCTTGTACTCTAACATAGCGAGTCTAGACTGGACAGAAGTCCTACAAGAAAGAGACCTAAACACAGCAGTAGATAGATTTTATGACAAGTTAAACAATCTCATTGACAAACATGTCCCCCGAAAAAGAAATGTTAATATGAATAAATATGTATATCCGGTTTGGTATACTGGTGAAATAATACATTATATTCAATTAAAGCATTATAATTTAAAAATGTTTAAAATCCGTAATTTACAATTTAATATGGAATTATTTAAATATTATAGAAGTAAAACGACTTATTAATGAAGCATACAAGAAATATATAAGCACCGTGGAAAATAATATAACTGCAAAGTACTGTGTACTGTGCCCGCTTGTATGTAAAAGACAAGCGGGCAAAGAGACAACAGGGTAAGGAATTTGTTTATAATAACCAGGTTGTCGCAGGCCAAGATGCTGTTGATGCATTTGCACAATACTTTGGCTCAGTTTTTCATAACCGTATTCCATCACTGAGTCCAGAAGCAGCTATGCGAGATGCAATGGATTGTGGTTCGGTATCTAACATAACTATTAATAATATTAATGTTGTAGACTTGAGACGAGCTGTTCGTAGGCTTAAGGCATCATCCGCGTATGGTCCAGATAATATACCTGTCTTTCTGATAAAGGACTGTTTAATCAGTTTTGAATCACCTCTCCTCCACTTATACAATCTCTCTCTGCAAAATTGTGTCTATCCTAATAGATGGAAAGTTTCAAGGGTAACGCCCGTTCCCAAAACTGGGTCGTCGATGGAAGTCACTGCTTTCAGACCTATTGCAGTACTATCGGTGCTTGCAAAGTTGTTTGAATCTATAGTCAATCATTCTTTAACCAATCAGCTGTCGGGACTTCTTTATGATAGCCAACATGGTTTCCGACGAGCTCGTTCCACACTCACTAATCACACAAAATTCTTAGACTATGCTACTAATAAAATAATAGCTGGTGGTCAAGTTGACGCCGCGTATTTTGATTTCTCCAAAGCTTTCGATTTAGTGGACAACGATATCCTTCTAACTAAGTTTGCGTCTGTAGGCTTCTCGTCGGAACTTCTGAGATTCATGGCAGATTATCTTAGGAACCGGAAACAGTACGTGAAAATAGGTGATTTTCGGTCACAAGCATAATACACAAGGTCGGGAGTAAGCCAAGGTAGTACACTGGGACCTACGCAGTTTCTAATCATGATCAATGATTTACCCAGTGTCTTGTCTAAAACTGAATGCCTTATGTTTGCTGACGATCTAAAGTTATTTTGCTCTATCTCTGATATTAATGACTGTGTGCAATTGCAGAGAGATATTGATGCAGTTGTTAGAATGAGCGAAAGTAATAAATTATCATTTAATGTCACCAAATGTAAATCGATCACATTCACTCGTTCTAGATCCCCTGTCTCAATATCATATAAATTAGCAGGTACACCTCTTGAGCGAGTTGCATCTATACGTGATCTGGGCATTACATTGGACGCTAAACTGAATTTCCACGAGCACATAATTAAAGTATGCAAAGACGCTAGCAAAGCTCTAGGTTTTATAATAAGAATGTCCTCAAATTTTCAGAACCTTAAGACCATTAAGCTTCTCTACAATGCATATGTACGTAGTAAATTAGAAAATAACTCAATTATTTGGAGTCCACATGAAAAGTTATATACCCTTATGGTTGAAAAAATCCAGCGTAAGTTTGCACGGTTCCTATACAAACGTGAATATGGATATTATCCATTTTATACCCATCAATGTTTGTTTCTGGTATGGTAGGCCTGGACACATTGGAACTGAGGCGAAAATATGTACATATTTTACACTACTACTATTTGATAATTGGGAAGATAGATAATCCATCGGTGCGTGACAATATTTATTTTTATGTCCCCGATCGATATTTGCGTGGTACTGGTAGGCGTCGTCACCGACTACTTGCTTGTCCGCCGAGCTGGCGGTCTCCCCATGCTGGTAACTGTCCAACGGGCCGGGCGATTGCTATAATCAATGATCTTTTACAAAGCAATCCTGATGCAGACCTTTTTTTCGATGGTGTTAGTGCAATGTCCAGATACATTTTGACTTATCTCAATGAGTCTTAACACTTAATTTTAAAGTAAATAGGTTGTTTTTTTGATTTGTTTGTCGGTTTTTATTGTTTGGTTGATTTTTTATTATTTTAAATATTTAACTGTATTTGATCTCATTATTGTTCCTAATTTTATTTATAATGTAATATTTTAATTGTGTATTTAGTGACATGTAGACGATTTGGTAGACATAATACTGTTAGTCTATATTGTTGTAATTATAAATAAATAAATAAATAAAATAAATTGTGGTTTTATTACAGGCTAGGATTTTATCCTATCTTTATTCCTTTTGATTGAATCGGAATATTACTTTCCACTGTATCAGCTTGTTGTATGTATGTGCACTCACGGAACAAGCAATACTTAGACTAGTCCGTGAAGGACGGTAGGGTGAATATAAGTGTCTCGTCTTAACCTAACTATACCGTTATGGCTATATCTAAACTATTCGACGACAAATACTATGGTGAGCGAGACACACTTTTAGAAATGGGGATTGGGTTGAGGAGGTACATACGCAAGACCATCAGTTGTGGGTATTATTCATTTGCATGTCCGGAATGTGCTCCTGTGAGTGCACTGCCTTCCCTTTCTCTTTCCTGCCCTCTTATTTCACTAGTAATTTAGATAATTTAGAATACATCCTTTCCCTGTGAAAGATATACTTAACATTTTGAACGCCGTTGGGGACAACATGTGGGCCACGATAACAGAGGATGTGCTCTCAACAGTTTTCTGTCATTTATCAACTTTGTGTTGTAGGTAACATTATTTGGTCACAAAGATGAGGGTATGAAATTAAACTAAACAAAATTTCCAACAATTGTAATGTATACAAAAACATTATTTTTTAGATTTTATTGCACGGCAAAGTACATTTCAATGTGTAGTTTGAAAAAAAAGCATTTCGTTTAAGCAAGTGGCGGGGTTTTTTAGTTTTATTCTAATCGAAATTTATATCCAAGTATCACACTTTCGAAATTTAACACAATCCCCTTCTCTATTTTATTCTATATAAACCGGACATTGAGTTCATTTTGGGCACTCATTGAGATGTCACAGCCGTCGTTGAAAACAAAGAGGCACGTGATGAATCTGAGTGCCAACCACGAATAACTATCGAATTCGTACCGTAATAGTATGTAGCCGGGGCGAAACTCCGCTGCTGCGCCAGAAATGTGCGTGGCGAGAAGAGCTCCGGCACGATCTCATGGCTCGCTGCCATTGCAGCGGTAAGTCCCCTTTTCGAGGAGTGGCTTGAGAGACGCTACGGCGTCCTCACCTACCGCCTGACGCACGTCCTCACCGGACATGTAAGTTTCGGGAGGTACCCGTGTCTGATGGGGCAGGAGAAAACACTCGGGTGTCATCATTGCGAGTACCGCCCTGAGGACACGGTGGAACACACAGTAGCGGAATGCCCTGCGTAGGCTGAGCACCGCCGTGCCCTTAGGGACGTGATCGGCGATGGCGACCTCTCGCGTCCGGCCCTTGTGCGTGTCATAATGCGGAGCTTCGTCGCTGTCTCCTCCTTTTGCAAAGCAGTCATGCTAGCTAAGAAGGAGGCGGGAGGTGTGAGGCAGCGAAGCGCTATCTTCTCACAACCCAGCCATAGCGAAAGACACTCCGGGCGTCGGGGATCACGAGACGATCTCCGGCCACCGTAAGCGCGGGCCTGCGGACGGCGAGCATGGGTGGCTCGCCGCCCGACCAGAACCAGACCCCAGCGTACAGCGCGTCGCGTTCTGCGCGCGCCTGAACGAGGCATCAGACCAACACGGATGGGGCCCAATAGGGCTGATGCCGATGCGGAGCCGCGGAGAACAAAGTCAAAGTCAAAGCATTTATTTCAATTAAACCATAGTTTGGTACTTTTGAAACGTCAACTACTTTTGAACCTAACGTGTTACCCGGGCCCCGGGTCGAAGTGCAGGAGTAGGAATGGGGTGGTTTTTAGTCAGTAAGAGTCTGGCACGTCCCGCCTCACCCAGGCGGGAAAGTCGTTCGATGATTTTTCCCCCTTAAAAAAAACCGTAATAGCGTAATAGTATCGAACGCGTTCGATGGTTTTTCGTGCGTGGCACTCCGATATAAACCGCATCGCATTCGTTACGGACGAAACGGTCTGCGACGTCTCAACCGGTGTGCAACGTTCCACTGGAAATGGAAATGAGTGATTTCCAATATAAATTCAATAATATGTACGTACATTGAAGTGCACCTTGCGACACTCGCATTGACAAGGGCAAGAACACAATTCCATGGAGTTTTAAATACATGCCTTAAGGTCATAACACACTTAACAAGTACTTACGACTCCAACCCAGCAATCAACTTGTCATTTAGATAGAACATTACATTATATGACATATTTCTTAGAGTCAATATAAAAAGCTAAAATTGTGCTCGCGATTCGTGACGGAGCCGAGCCGAAGCCGTCCCGGAGCCGCGCCGGAGCTGTGCCAGAGCCGTGCTAGAGCTGTGCCGGAGAGGTGCTTATTAATGTTAAGTGTGCTATGATCTTTTTTACTATGATATTAGTAAGGACCCTAGTTAAGGCCATTATCGCAGACGCAATAGTGTATAAGTGTGAAAAAAAATAGGTAATGTAGGGAAACATTAACTATTGCGATACTGTAACAATAAAACAAATAACACCGTAAGGCTTCGTACACAAAACTGCGATGTGATGCGATGCGGATTCTCAACACAGAAAATTACGATGCTAATTGCTGCGATGCGATTTCGTGCGACAAGGCAACTCCCAGGGTGACCATTCCTTCGACTACCGTCAACCTTACAAAACGTAACTATTTTAAATTGAAAACTATGTCGTGACATGGATCGTAAAAAGAAGTGTGCACTTCTGTTATTGCTTAGGAGATTTTTAAAGTGTGGGAGAGCTATGCTTCGGCACGAATGGGCCGGCTCAACCGAAGTGATACCACGTTTGCCTCACAGAAAACCGACGTGAATCAACGCGTGCGTTGTTGCGTGTTTCGTCGTGTGAGTGAGGTTACCGGAGGCCCAATTACCCTCCCCTTCCCCAATCTCCCCAACTCCTGAATCCTAACGATCCTCAAACTCCTAATCCGAAAAAGGCCGGTAACGTACTTGTAACGCCTCTGGTGTTCCAGGTGTTAGTAGTATCAGGTGATCCGTCTGCTCGGTTACCGGCTTATGCCATAAAAAAGGTACAGGAAACAGAAACAAAGAGGATTTTGGGAAGATAAGATTTTGATGCACGATCAATTCACGATGAGATGCGGCGTCGCAGTTTTGTGTACGAGCCCTAAGTTAGCAATGAGAAGCGTTCATTACACTGTTAATATAAAAAAACAAAATCTTAACAAAAACACTAGCGTCACTATTCATTGATTTACTCATTCGCTTTTAAGTGCTGAGTATTAAATACAAGAAGGGAATCAGCAGAGTGACTCGAACCACGCTGACTGAACTGGCACCATTATACCGGTTAACCTGAAACAGATAATTGTTCACCTGTAAACAAGATTAATTTACCTGTCCACCTCCATAATTCAAGATGTCGCAACCAATAGGGTAGATGCCTAATTTTTATTTTAATGTCCGTCTGGTAGATTATTTTAAATCATTAGACATTTTTACGTACTTTTTACGTATTTTTTATTTTCTTACAAAAACGAATACTTTCGACGATATATTGATTTGACATGTCCCGTGACGTCACTTCTATATACATACATTTTATACGCAGAAATGACGTTTAAGCCCCCACTCCTAAACTTTGATTCGTTTTATCTAAGTATTGTTTTATTATACGACAGAATAAAAAAATACGTGTCTAATATTTTTTAATTACCTTACTTACGAACTAATTATATTTTTAATTTTCATACGCTGTCATCATCCCAATTCTCAGATAGGCCGAGTGGTCGCCAGTGTGACTACCGGGCAAGGGGTCTTGGGTTCGATTCCCGGGTCGAGCAAAATTATTACTGGGTTTTTTAAAAATCTCAGTAGTAGCCCGGAGTCTAGAAATGTGCCCGATATAAGGCAATAGGCTCACACCCTTTTACATGGGACTCATATCATAAATAGTGAAAAGTGGGTGTTACATTGTACAATGGTATTAAGTGTCATAATGTACCTACACCTTTGCTTACCCCTTGGGGAATAAAATGCGTGATGACGTCGTGATGTTGTTTTTTAACCTGATGAATTTTTAACGAGGCTGATTCAAAATACATTTAATATTAACAGCTGTCGTACAATACGATTGTTGGTAAGTTTACAGCGTAAACTGATAAGTGTCAGTTCACAATAAACATAAATACTTTTATTTGACCGCTTTTAGCGATAATAATGATAACAGAGTGTCCTAAATGTACCTACGCAGATAGTGTGATTATGATGTCACCGAGAGTGAGGTAAAACCCATTAAAATTATTAATGGCCATTTTCACTAGCCCCTCCTAAGCTAATGAACGACTAAACTAGAGCAGGTTTATCCCTAAGGCAAACTAGATAAGTATCCAAGGGGAAAATCATCCAATGCTGCCTTAGGCATACCTAAGGCAGCATTGGATGATTTTCCCCCTCATACCATAGTATGAGGTATGAGGCGACGCTTAAGCGCCTCCTACCGAAACTCGGGGGGCCAAACGTCTCCTGTCGGAAGTTGTATGCGAGGGTCGTGCGGTCCATGGCCCTCTACGGTGCCCCTGTGTGGACGCCGAATTTGATGCGGCGGCCCACTAGGGCGCTGCTCAGAGGCATCTCAGAGGGTCGTATCCTCAGGGCGGCCCTCGCAGTGATGACACCCGGGCGTTTCCTCCCGCCCCATCAGACACAGGTACCTCACGAAACTTCCAAGTCCGGTGAGGACCTGCGTCAGGCGGTAGGTGAGGACGCTATAGCGTCTCTCAAGCCACTTCTCAAAGAGAGGACTTACCGCTACAATGGCAGCGAGCCCAGACCTCGGTTGCGACAGTCGTTGCTGCCATTCCGTCATGAGATCGCGCCGGAGCTCTTCCCGCCACGCACATATCTGGCGCGGCAGCGGAGTTTCGCCTCGGCGACCAGACACCTTCGCCTCCAGATCCTACGGCAGTAATCCGGCAAGGAGGTTCACCGCCTCCCCGGAAATTGTTCGGTATCCGAGGATCGTTTGGATCGCCATAACCCTCTGTGACAGGAGCAGCGCCCGAGCGGGTAGCCGCATCAGGTTCGGCGCCCGCACAGGGGCGCCGTAGAGGGCTATGGACCGCACGAGCCCGACGAGGAGTGGGGGCTAGCAACGTAATTTTTGAGTATAAAACGTACACAAAAGTAACGTCACGCAATATTGTAAATCAATACATCTTCGAAACTATTCGTTTCCGTAAGAAAATAAAAAATATGTGTCTAATGTTTTTAAATTATCTATCAGACGGACATTAAAATAAAAATTAGTCATTTACCCTATTATGTTAACTAAGAGTGCAATATATGCATGTGGGGCATACAATATGTTGTAATACCCAGTATTTGCCTGACTTTATAACAAATTCTCTCACCGTGTTGTTGATCCAAGTGGTATAGCTGGAGACCCTGGCAGACACCCCAGGGTAGTCCGCCTCCGCGCATTTCTCCCCCCATGACGTCACCCCCACTACTACCCCACCGTAGAGGAGAGGACCGCCAGAGTCACCATAACACGCATCTTTACCTGCAAACACACATCGAACATGTTTTAATAGTAAAAACTTATTGCAAATACGTGAAAAGATTTTAATTTAATTTAATTGATATAGTGTTCTCAACTCAACGCATGCTGTGATGTCCTTCAAATGTTGTGCATTAGCAGTAAGATGTTAATTCCTAAAAAAAATTAATAATAAAAAGGTACCAACAACTGGATGTCCAAATCACTACATCACTACATCACTACATTAGTATAAAACAAAATCGCTTTCTCTGTCCCTATGTCCCTTTGTATGCTTAAAGTTTTGAAATAACGCAACGGATTTTGATGCTGTTTTTTTTAATAAATAGAGTGATTCTTAAGGAAGGTTTATATGTATAATGGATGCATAATATAGTAGAGAAACACTGATAAATTTAGAGGTTTCTAATGTGATGTCGTAAATCAGCACATTTTTTTCGCTTATATTGCAAACTGGCTGTACCCTACGAGATAGACCAAAATAATGTACTACAGTAGTGACTGTGGGTAGTGGGTATATGTCTATCTATTAGGGATAAATAAAAATAAATAAAATACTCTTTATTTCGGACCATAAGCATCCATAGGTTATTAGTAGAAATAACGTATATATATATGTTAGTACACTTTAGTAATTAATTAGTAAAAAAGTTTGCGATTCGTAAATGCATCCACGAACAACATCACCGATACCAAGATTTTTTTGTACCAGCAACTTAATTACGTGCTACTTAGAAACTAGCTTATTGCTCGTGATGCATCTACGAACAATATCATAAATTAGAGGAGAATCGTACCTCCTATCCGTGCTATCGTTTTCAGGATGGAGTTGGAGCTGGCCCGCACTCTACAGAGCAATGAGGCCGACTTCTGTCTGATGATGGATAACCCACCATAACCATTTTTTATCCTTTACCATCAATGGTTATTTACGAAGTGATTTTAAACAATACAGCATTAATCCTTGTCCAATTAAGTACTTTAAATAAATTGTACATTTATCATAGATCAATATGCTTTTTACAGCATATAATTTAAGTAAATATTTCCGAAGATATTACAAATTTAAAATGCAGGGACGTATTTGTTGCGACGTCGATGGCCGCGTTTCGTCCTAGAGCACTTCATGACTTGCAACGATCGCACGCGTTTATCGGAGCTCTCTAGCGAGAAAAATATCAATATAAACACCGACTTCAAACCTATCAGTGGGTGGGTACCCTATCAGTACTGATAATAGTTATTTTTTGCTTTTTAGTTTTGACTTTTTGTTTGATATTAGTTTTTGGTTTTTTGAAGTCGTTTTTTTAAACGCAGTTATTATTTTATCATTTTCAGTGTAAAGCTACATATACCCGTTTTGTTACCTATAATTTACATAGGTGCAAAGTTAAAATTATACAAGCCCAAACACAAGGTAGTAACAGTATACCGTTGAGGAGTTCCCTTAACAATTACACTTCTTCATCATCAGACCCTTATTGCCAGTCCCACTCTATCTAGGTGTAAAGTCTTCATCAATACAAATTAATCAAGCCCAAACACAAGGTAGTTAATATAAAACCGCTGAGGAGTTCCCTCGTCTGTCTGTCGGCTTCATCATCAGGTCGACTCCAGACCCTTATCAAATTATAGTGTTTAAAAATTGTAATTAAAAAACATAATAGCATTACTCGCCCATAGTATTTTCGAAAGTTACCCTCGGTTCCCCTAGGATCCCATCATCAGGTCCTGACCTCATGGAAATGGGACCATCTCGGGAGTATACCCATTCAAACAAAACAATAATTTTGGAAATCGGTTCACAAATGGCGGAGTACTGCGCGAACAAACAAAATAATAATAATAATAATAATGTTACGTTGATGTTGACGAGAGCCAGAAAAGCACGAGACGCACCCCCACCACCTCCGGACTCGTCGCTCAGCTCCGCCTCGCCGTTACCGGGCCCCAGCTCCGCAGGATCACCGGTGACAGCAGTTGCGTCGAGCTCGAGCGACGACTATTTCTCCCCGCCGACGTCGCCGACACCTGTACGTCGGCCGGGGAGAGGCCGGCCACCGACGGGCTTGGGAGCCAGGGGCCAACAGGCCCCGGGACGGGTCCCCGCTACCGTTGGTTGTGTGCGGCGCATGAAATGGTCTCAAACCATAAATGAGAACGTCATGCGCTCGTACTACGGTGCTACAGAGGGAGGGACTAACCTCACTGCGTACCGTGAAAGGATGCTGTTTATGTTTCAGGTTCTTGAGCCATCTATCAGCGTCTCGGCCCAACGACTGTCGGATCAGGTGCGGGTCATCCAACGCAATCGCAGATTGGATGAGGCTGCGCTTGATCGGCTACGTCTAGAAGCACTGCGCAATCGTGTCGTCCCCACACCACCACAATCGGTGGCACAAACATCTGTAGTGTCACAATTTGTGACGCCAACCACCCCTATTGTTGGAGTGGAGGATGACAGGGTTGAACAAGTGAGTACTCAGTGCAATGAACGACTGAGGAGTGCTTTGGAGGATGCGGTTCGTGAGTACAGACTTGCTCCTAGTAATTTAAGACCGAAATTACCACGTTTGCCCATGTGTAGAAAAAATAGGGCGCTGGTGAGTGCCTTGGATTCGCTACTTAAAAAATATTTTGAGAGTAGCGAAAACCTCTATGATACACACTCAATCTTGTACTGTGGGGCGGTAGCTGCTTGTCGAGTGGCTAACGTCAGATTCCCAAATCTTGACGCAGCAGTCCGACCAAAACCAGCAGTACCTGCCTGGCAGTATAGGATAGAGCGTCGTATCAGTGAGGCCAGGGTACTCATTGGCAAACTATCCTGCTTCAAGGAGGGCAATACTCGCCCTAGAGTGATGCGCTTTGTAAGACGTGCATTTATGGGGACTGAAATCAGTCCTCATGAATACCTGTCGCGTGTTACAGAGCGCATCGACTTCCTGAAGCAGAAAGTTTATGCATGGGCAAACCGAATTAGAAGGTACAAAAAAAGAGTGGAGCGCTATACTCAGAATCGCGTGTTCCAAAGAGATCAGAAGTGGGTATACAGAGATTGGGAACGATCCAACCAAGATGTGGCTGACGGGCGGCGACCGGATGATGATGCCACTAACACATTTTGGCGCAACATCTGGTCGGTGCCTGTTAGCCATACGGAAGGTGACTGGATGTTTGATGTTAAGCGAAGGTGTGAGACTATACCAGAGATGGAGGAGGTAGTAATTACCTCCTCTGATGTAGCCAGTGCAGCCTGTTCGGTCCCGAATTGGAAATCACCGGGGCCGGACGGACTGCACAATTTCTGGATTAAATGGCTCAAAAGTTCACACGTTCGCTTAGCATTACACTTCCAGGCAGCTTTGGAAACTGGGTCGTTACCACAATTTCTAACAACAGGAGTTACCCACCTGCTCCATAAATCAGGTAGTTCCACTGAGCCCAAAAATTATAGACCAATCACATGTTTACCAACGGTCTATAAACTTCTTACATCCATTTTGAGGACAAAAATAACAAAACATATTGAAAAAAATTCCATCATGTCTGTATCTCAAAATTGATGTAGGGAGGGGTCTCGTGGAACTAAGGAGCTACTCCTCATTGATATGGTTGTTAGCCAACAGGTTCGTCGGTCCCGAAAAGATTTGTCTACATGCTGGATAGACTACAAAAAAGCATATGATTCTGTGCCACATACATGGCTCCTGAAGGTGCTGGAGTTGTATAAAATAGATGCAACTTTACGCGCCTTCTTGGAGTCGTGTATGAGGCAGTGGAGCACTGTGCTTTGCTATCCGGGATGTAGACAAATCCAAGGGAATGAAGAACCTGTAAGGATAGTACGAGGAATATTCCAGGGTGACAGCCTGAGCCCACTTTGGTTCTGCTTGGCCTTGAATCCTCTAAGTACTCTACTGGAGGATTTAGGGTTAGGCTATCCTTTGCGGAGAAGGGGTCTAGTTATATCCCACTTACTTTACATGGATGACCTCAAGTTGTTTGCGCCAAACAAGAAACAACTGATGGAACTACTGAATATAACTGAAAAATTTAGTAGTTCCATCAGAATGGAGTTTGGAGTAGACAAGTGTGCGGTCATGCATGTAAAGCGAGGAGGGATTGTGGAATCTGAGGGTCTAGAACTCTCAGATTTCACAAAGCTGAGATCACTCTCCGCAAACGATACATACAAGTACCTGGGTATGTCAGAAGGATTAGGCATTAATGGACCGGACATGAAGCAATCGTTACAGGAGCGCTTCTTTGGCCGTCTGAATAGGGTACTGAAAAGTTCCTTATCAGGCGGAAACAAAGTGCGAGCCTTTAACGGTTGGGTCATGCCAGTCCTTATGTATTCTTTTGGTATACTCAAGTGGACTCAGACTGAACTTGACACCCTGGATAGGCGAGTCCGGACACTGCTAACTGCAAATCGCATGCATCACCCTCGTTCGTCGGTCATGAGGTTGTACATCCCGCGGAAGTGTGGTGGTCGAGGCTTATTAAATGCTAAGACCCTTCACAACCGTGAGGTGTGCAACCTCAGGGAATATTTCCTGAAAGTCAACGAGGGTATGCATCGAGAAGTAGCCGCAGTGGACAATGGATTCACTCCACTATCCTTGGCAAAAGAGAACTGGCGCAAACCTGTGGTACTGAGCGTCAATGATCGCAAGGAGGTATGGCATAGCAAGGAGCTCCACGGACGCTTCTTCCGGGCCCTTCATGGGCCCAGTGTAGATTTTCTAGCGTCCGTATCTTGGTTACGATTCAGTAATCTCTTTGGAGAAACTGAAGGATTTGTCTGTGCAATAATGGACGAAGTTATCCTTACGAATAACTATCGGAAATATATAATTAAGGATGGGACGGTTGACATATGTCGGGCATGTCATACTCCTGGTGAATCCATTAGACATATAATTTCTGGTTGTGGTCGTTTGCCTAACAGTGAATATTTGCATAGGCATAATCAAGTAGCCAAGATTATCCATCAGCAACTTGCTTTACACTATCGACTTGTTGAATCTGAGGTACCGTACTACAAGTATGTGCCCGACCCAGTTCTGGAAAATGACCATATCACATTGTACTGGGACCGGTCTATCATTACTGACAGGACTATTGTAGCCAATAAACCTGACATAGTGGTGATAGACCGACAAGTACGCCGCACGATGATAATCGATGTCACCATTCCCCATGACGAGAACCTCGTGAAAGCTGAGAAAGATAAACAAATAAAATATCTAGACTTAGCTCACGATGTTGTCGACATGTGGAGTGTGGATTCGGCTATCATTGTGCCGATAGTCGTGTCGGCCAATGGGTTAATCCCTAAAAGCCTCGACATCCATCTTAGGAGGCTGGCGTTAGGTGGATGGATCAAGGGCCTGATACAGAAGGCAGTTCTCCTAGAAACGGCACGTATCGTGAGGAGGTTTCTGTCTCTGGAGCCCTAACCACCGGTAGCTTGGACCATGCTCCCGCTACTGGTCGGCTCCTATTTTTTATATTTTTAAATATTATTTTTATTTTATAAGTAGTGTTTAAAAATGTAATTTATAGAGAATTTTAAATAAATATATGTAAATAATAATAATAAGTCATTTATTTCTGAGTGTATGGTATATACAAGGTCTTAATTTTAGAATGAATCACATGCACTACCGTTGCCGGTGTAGAAATATTAAAAGAGAAACAATATTACGGAATTTCAACGTCAGCACAATTTGTTACAACTTTATGAATGAATTGACAATTAAATTATATTAAATGAACGATATGTCAAAATTATTCCATTTAAAAAAAAAAACAATCAGCCGAACATAGTACCTCCCTTTTTTTTTGAAGTCGGTAATGACAAAATAGCTGTGAACGTGGTGTATAAGGACATTTTGTAGTAGGTATTTTACATAAGTATTGCACCCGTGCGAAGCCGGGGCGGGTCGCTAGTATATTATAAAGGGCCTGATACAGAAGGCAGTTCTTCTAGAAATGGCACTTATCGTGCGGAGGTTTCTGCCTTTAAAGCTTGGATCACTCTCCCGCTACTGGTTGACTCCCAATTTTTATGCTTAAATATATATTTTTTGTTTTTTTAAGTATTATGTAATATGGAAATATAAGCATATCTTTGATAAGCGCAATTTGTTTTTTAATTATCGTGATCCGATTGTCCAGTTAATATTTAGTCGTGTAGTGTAGAATTATTTGTCTAATGATAGATAATTCGATTCGAATATGATAAGGTAATATGATTTTATCTATCTATGAATAGGGAACTGGAAATATGCGGGTAACCCCTCTCGATATGTTAAACAACTGAATAAATATCGTACAAAGATAATGTTACACTCGATAAAAGTTTTTATCCCGGATATCCCACGGGACGGGAATTATGAGTTAAAATCCCCGAATTCTTTATTTCCTAAACTGAACTTCAATCACATAGGATCAGCCTACAACGGTACAACGATCGTTTCACACCCGGGAAAGACGTATGACGATTTTCATCCATAAGTGTATATACATACCTATTTGATTGAAATTCGATAAAACGATAGCTGAAAGGACATAGGATAGTTTTTATCGCTGAAACCTCATGGGTTCGGGCACTGTACCCGTTAGATCCCTGTGAGTTTCTTTATTTTTTAAACCACGGAAACAAATAATACTATAATTTTTATTTACTGATTTAGTTATAGTTAATTTTAATGTTGTTAATGTTGTGTATTCATAAATGTATTATTGAAATAAACCAAATCGATTCTGATGACGTTTTATTTAGTATTCGATGAGTCGACATTTAGCCACTTCTGGACAAGGGATCCCTATCATCAGATGACCAGTTCCACGAAAAATGTGACGTCACCATTTTAATATGCCCCGCAGATACATAAATATGTATTAGGTATTATTTTAGAAAAACAATTGAAACTGTTCAATGATGAATTCGCAAATACATCGATCAGCCATATTTTTTGGGGCAAGCCCGCCACAACCTCCCCAAACCACTGCAAGTCCCCTAAGCCAGGATCTACAGTAGATACAACCATGAAAACACCGGAACACTGAAGTCTCACGGACATGAATAACTCTCTTGGTTCCCGCAACGAAGTGAATCAGAAGATATTATAAGAGGAAAAGAAAAAAAGACATCGATCAGCTAAACTATTCTTTAAGTGGTCAATTCGAACTCTCGGAGTTCGCTCGATCGCATTCTGGCCCGTTATAGGACGAGATTATTTTTACAACCAATGCGGGCGCCGGACGCGATTGAGCTCATTTCATGAGTTCGAAATGACTACTTACAGAACAACCTAGCAGTAGCTTTTTTAATTGTTTCTCAGTAGTAGCATGGAGTTTGGAATTGTGCCCAGCATATGACAATAAGCTGACCTCCTATTACATGGGACTCATAACATAAATAGTGAAAAGTGGGTGTTACATTGTACAGTGGCGTGATGCGCACCTCTGCTCTGCTCTGTTATTTAATTTAATTTCATCTTTGTGAAGTTACCTCCGACGCCAAGGATTCCAGCGCAGATCATGTTGCTAGTGACAGGGTAAGGTACTCCCGTCATCGATTGTAGTCTCAAGTAGTTGTATTGGCATGTGCCTAGGTTGATCTTCCTGACTGACACCTCGTTTAATACGGACGAAGGTGCTGCAGCATTTACCTATAGAATATATTTTGTATAAAAACTATGTACCAACATAGTAAATTAACTAAAAATATCTGAGAAGAGGTTTACTAGGTTCAAGACACAGAGGGACTCTTCCTCGTGAGCAGCGCACAGGCGTGGTGTTACATGAACATTGTGCAGGAACATTGTGCACCTATAAGCTTTTTTATTTCTGTTCCAGGATAGGTTAATCACTTTTCGTATGAGCTTGGATCAAGACAGGTACCTACCTATTGCAAGATGATGGGCCCATCTTTGATGAGTCCATGCACATTTGGTTACAGTTAATTACATTAAAAATAACAAAAATATTGATTCAGTGAGCAGCTTGCAGTGTGCAAGTATTGCACCGTTGGTGTTGTTTGTAGTAATGCACCATTTACTTTGGTTGCACATGTATCAGTGACCCGCCAGGAGCGAACTCATAAATTTTTACTGCGTTCTCTACCTGTCAAGCTTATGACAGAGCTCTTTTATACAAGTCCTAATATCTAGTTTGTCTAGAGTGGAGATAGGTCAGTAATTTGATAGTTCTACCTGGAATTTTTTCTGGGGATTTTGAAAATCTACAAAATTGTTACAGAGCAAAAATAACTTTCCAATTAACCCCCATATTTCCTCCTTAACGATCGGACTAAGAGATAAGAATGATAGTTTGTTAGGAAACAGTACTTACACTAGTCACTCCCCAACCGACGGCTATGACTGTGGCGTTGTCAGATACAGCGGCTCCTTGCACCGGTATGTAGGCAGTAGCGACAGTTGAACTTAAGGTCACAGCTGTTCTGAGCAATAATACTGCTATATCATTGTCCCTCACTGGAATACCGTAGTTCTCGTGGACTATAATTGCTGATACCAGATGTGTGGAGCCTCCTGTTATAATAATAATCAGTTACATGCGTATAATATTCATACATAACCTCACGCCTATCTCCCATGACAGGACAGAGACTTTGGAACGCCAAATCCCACGATTCTTATGTACCTCTCGATTCATCAACTGTCATCATTTTCAGTATTTTTATGAATGCTCGTCGGTTAAGGGTACTTTTTAATTTTGCCATTCTATAATCTATCGCCAATCTGGTTGATATTATGTCCGTCAGTCAAGGGCGCCCTCTACCGACAGCCCTATTTATATCTGCTCTCTCTCTACACTTCGAAAATTAGTGGGTAAAACAATAAGTGAATATAAAATCAAAATCAATAAGAATAGTTACATTCGGACTACATCACCAATAAGAATCGACCTGACTTTTCTGCGATATTTGCCAAGTGAGTCCGAATACTTGTGTAGAACAATGTTTTAATAAAATAATAACTAACCTGAATATAAGAAAGTCGAGCCGACACGAATGGTGACCACTGAGGGACTTATGACGAATCCATCCCTGTGAATAAAAGATATCATTATTATCTCTATATTTATTTTTAACGTAAAAAACTTTTGCCGGGGCTCCGGCTCGAGGTAGGAGTGGGAACGGGGTAGTTTTTAGTTAGTAAGACGAAGTACCTAGTAGTCTTAGTCTGACAATCTCTTTTGCCTCACCCAAGACGGGAGAAGTCATTGGATGATTTTCCCCCCTCATAAAAGCTGGAATAAACTAGAGAAGATAAACTGAAATTAAAGCTATAAAAGTATCTAACATTAAAGCCATTAAAGATAACATGAAGGAATATGTAAATGGGGGCAAATACCTACTACCTAATAGTGTTTCCTTTGAAAATTCTAGTATCTTAATAAATATCTATGAGAGGAGGATTAAACCTAGCACCCTAAATAAGCACTCCCTATTATCTTTTGGCCTCTGTAATCAACTAGACAATTCTGTAAGATGTCCATTCGAACTCTCGAAGTGAGCTCGATCGCGTTCCGCCATGTCATTGGTTGTAAGAATAATCCCGACCAATGACGGGCGAGGATGCTATCGAGATCACTTTGAAAGTTCCAATTGACATCTTACAGAATAGCCTAGATGGTACCTTGACGGTTGGCGAGTTTGCCTTAATATTTAGCTCTGTCTTTAGCTACTCACGAAGTAAAGAAGCAGTGTGCTGCAGACAATACGTGTCGTCTGGTCAGGAGCGACCCTCCACAGCTGAATGCATTACTTCTATAAATCTGAAATCATATTCAATACGAAAACGGTAATAAATTAAGGCCCAATTCGCACGAGAGTGAATATTTAACATCGCGTTAAAACTCAAAGGGCATTGACCAATCTTGGCCATTTTTAACCACGCGCTATACAGAAATGTAATTTAAAAATTATTTTTTATTAATTATTATGTTTTAATAAAAATGTAGTGATAATAACTTTATGTGAATTAGCGCTATAAAAAAAAACTTTATTTTTAGTATTTGTTATGATTGGAGAAGTGGTTTGGCTTTGAATTTGACTTTAGTGTTGCCAAGAAAAAACTGCATTAACAATAAATTCAAATTGATTTAAAATATCGTGCAATCGGTTTACTGTATTTAAAGTAATTTTCTTTTAATCAAATTAACATAACATCGCGCCTTTTATCCCCGAAGGAGTAGGCAGAGGCGCACATTACGGCACTTAATGCCACTATACAATGTAACACCCACTTGTTCACTATTTATGTTATGAGTCCCATGTAATAGGGGGTGAGCCTACTGCCATATACCGGGCACATGTCCACCTACGTGCTACTACTGAGGTTTTTAAAAAACCTAGTAATACTTTGCCCGACCCGGGAATCGAACCCGAGACCCCTTGCCCGGCAGTCGCACTTGCGACCACTCGCCCATTAATCAAATTATTAAAAAAATATTAATAAACGATATAAATTATTCAAGTTGTATTTTAATGTCGTATTTAAATAAATATTTCAAAAATAATACTCAAATATAATACAAAAATAATACGAGACCAGTGGGCTAGTCTGTTCCTCGGTCAAAGGTTATTGCCATACAACGTGGCAGAGCTGCCTTTTGGGTACTTTCCCAGTTGACATCGATGCGAACGAATTTTTTGACGTCTTGTAAAGGTTAACTAACAAAAAAAGTTGCCTCAATTAGAAATTTAGAATTAAGTAAGCAAGTACTATATTTATTCCTGTATACCTACAAGTCGTAAACGGAGCGCTCCAGAACAACGCTGACAAAAAATAAATACTTAGCTTTTACAATTTTTATCGTTTTTGTTAAAGTTTTATTCATGCATCGTTAGCTTTCAGCTGTTGATTACTACTACAATAGCTTAAGATCCCGCTGTAAACGACATTCACCGAGATGCTTATTTTATTACTGGCAAACCCGGCGAACTCTGTTTCGCCACCGGCTCCGTTTTATTTAACATTTCGTTTGTTAATTCCTCATGGAGCCCGAGACCTTTCCAACGAATGCAAAACCCTAGAAATCGGTTCGTGCGTTCTGGAGTTATAGCGTCAGGAAGGAAAACCCGACTTTTTTTATATAGTAGATTAAATTATTCGGTCTTAGACTTACCTACATAAAAGAAAAATAAATAATAAGTATTCCTTACTTTTATGAAATTGAACACTTGTTTTTTAACATCACATGTCGGCGTTTTCCGGGAGCGTTCCAAACACCGGCAAGGGCGTATAAAGATGCCAATATAAAAAATAAAAATACTACCTCTAGCTCTGTTATTTTTACTTGATTTGATATTGAAAAGTTTCTGTTTTCTTCCTTCACTCATCCTAAGTTATGCTGTTAGGCGAACGTGCTCCATCGCAGGCCGCATCATCGCTTACCACCAGGTGAGATAGAGGCGAAACGTCGGCCCATCAAATATAAAAAAGTTATCATAACTTTCACAAATAAATACATTATGTGTAAGTGTGGGAGAGCCATGCTTCGGCACGCATGGGCCGGCTCAACCGGAGTAATACCACGGCCTCACAGAAAACCGTCGTGAAACAACGCTTGTTTCGTCGTGTGAGTGAGGTTACCGTAGGCCCAATTACGCAAAGTCTCTCCAATTCCCGAATCCTCCACAATCCTCAAATTCCCAATTTCCAAAAGGCCGGTAACGCACTTGTAACGCCACTGGTGTTCCAGGTGTCCATGGGCGGCGACGATTGCTTACCATCAGGTGATCCGTATGCTCGTTTAACGGCTTATACTATAAAAAAATTACTTTTTTCTTTTAAATCATTCTTCACACTATCTTCAACCTTTTCTTTGGTCGTCAATTTCGTTTGAACGTATTTTTTTTTAATGTTTGATGGGCCGACGATTGACCTCTATCTTACCTGGTGGTAAGCGATGATGCGGTCTACGATGGAGTACGTCGTCCCATAAGCAACCTTTTCACTCCGGCCTTGAAGACTCCCAGGTAATACCCTTTATTTACTAACCTGTACTACAAAAGGGTATTGTTGTATCGTAGTAGATGTCCCTCCGATGATGCGGCTGGCCGAAGATGCCGGCAGCACCACTGGCGTAATGTGATACTCCTCCTCCGCATGACCTACTACATAGTAAATACATTTTCTAAAAAAGCAGTATTCTCTAATAGGCACCTACTAGACAAAGTGATTGAGTAAAAAACTTTTGTTCTCATTATCACAAGCGTTCTCTGTTGTTCTGTCATCTCAAGTGTGGTGTGATGAAGTGCCTTGTTTATGCATAACGATAATTCCGTCTATCGAAATCCTTCGTGGGAAAATTAATTAAAATGGCTGAAGAAATAAGACGTGTGAGACGGTGACTCGCCGGCCGCAGACCCGTGTTTACGGTGGCCACAGATCGTCTCGTGTTCCCCGGCGCCCGGAGAGTCTCTCGCGACGGCTGGGGCGTGAGGAGTTTAAGGAGCAAGATCAGAACCAGACCCGAGCGTACAGCGCGTCGCGTTCCGCGCGCGCCTCAAGAAACCATCAGACCACCACAGATAGGGCCCAATAGGGCTGATGCCGATACGGAGCCGCGGAAGACTTAACGGGTTGCCGGCTCGAAGTGCAGGAGTAGGAACGGAGTGGTTTTTAGTCAGTAAGAGTCTAAAACTCCCTCTCGCCTCACCCAGGCGGGAGAAGTCGTTGGACGATTTTCCCCCTCAAAAAAAAATTGAAGCCAATTAGTCGTATTATACCTCCCGAGAGGAATACGTCGAGTTACAAGTTATCCTGTATACACTCGGGAGTTTACACTGTAAACCTCTATAACTTTAAATAATATATGTTCCTTTTACATTGAAGCGCTCTCATTTTAAAGGTAACTTAATTGCCTTTTATACGATATATACGTTACCAATTAATAAAATACTTAGAAAACTAGCTACTTCCGCGCGGTTTCACATGCTCTGCTCAGCTCCTATTGGTCGTAGCGTGACGTTTTAGCCTATAGCCATCCTCGATAAATGCGCTATCCAACACAAAAAGAATTATTGAAATCAGACTTGTAGTTACGGAGATTAGTGCGTTCAAACAAACAAACAAACATTTATATAATAGTTTAAGATAATAATAATATCAAGAAATACGCTAGTGGGTCTGTAGTGAAACAAAAAGTATTATTTGTTTTTAAATTTCTTCCTTCTTCGTCCTGTTTCGAGTTTGTAAAGCAGCAATTAAGTAGGGTATTTACTTAGTTGTACGTAATGGAAATATTTTGATGTGAATCACTTGGTTTATTTATAAATACCTACGCACGTATCGTATATATATTTATTGCACTTGATTAGTCAAATCAATCTAGTAAGTACCTTACAGTCATTATCGCGTATTTCCCAGATATCTACCTACTTATATTATTTTAGTTGTAGATAGGTACCTATGTAAAGTTTTCAGAATTGAAAGAAATAAACCTGCCCCATGCTAAGATTTTTTCCTGTGTCGTGAGTGCGTTTGACTCGGAACAACAACTTGTGGATCACACAAAGTGTGTAGGATCAAGCCTGCTTAACGTAGCGCGGACCGACCACTACCACCGCCGCACCAACCGTACAGCCTCCTCGACGTATATAAGTAAATTCCACCCATCAGACGCTACGTGAGTCTGTTGAACGGAATGATAGAGACCCCATCGGACTTGATCACGTGCCGATAACGGCCAGCTTCTCGCCGGGTTCGCCCCGGTTTGAGCACGGTTAGCGGCTTGACATCATATCGGGCCGACTACTCCAACTTATCACCTGCAGTCGCAAACAGTGAACTCATACCACCGAGACAGACATCGGCCCCTGTTAGGGACGATGACATGACCTGGGATCGATCGAAGTACATTCAAATTGGAATGTTCGAATGTTAAAAACTGGCGTTTTAAGATTTTGTTTGATCTGTGTAGTGATATATTTTTTTTTCGATTGTATGGCAGCTTATGATGAAACAGGTGCGGTATACCGTACACGTATCATGTATGTATCACGAACAAGAACCATCTTGTTATCGTGTACTTTTGACTTAATGACTACAAGCTTCAGTTATGTGTGAGGGGCATATCATTATCTCCACGCTTAGGAAGGCAGGAGGCAGAATGGAGATTGCAATGGTACAGATTATCACTGCTTTCGGTCTGTTAGGTACCACGACGGAGAACACTTGAGAAAATACTAAGGTCCCGCCATATTACTTATAAAAAAATGGTATATTGAATATATACCATTTTTTTAGACACGTTTAGACACTGAATTTGAAAGTTTTGGGTACTTATTTATAACGTCTAACATTAAAAAAAACCTAAATATTTACCTACCATTAAAAGTTACCTATGTATAAATAATATAATTTATAATATGTGCCTACAATAAAATTTTAGGAAAGTCAAAAACGAGGTACATTACATTGAATATTTTTTTTGGGCGTGATCTTTAAGTAACCAATTTTTGACTGTTTATCTGTATGTATGTCCAAGCCAAACTCAAATAATAGTGCATTGATGTACTTCAAATTTAGCATGAATATTACTAACAGGTTGGGTTATCTAATAGGTATCACCTATCACTATTAATCAGCTATGAATCTGTAATTTTCTTACTAATTCTTCCAAAGTGATTATTTTCGAATTCAACGAAGCTGCGGGGCACAGCTAGAAGAAATACAGAGTCATAACAACTCTCCTTTTAGCAGACATAGAGAAAAAAAGGGGAGGTCTGATTATTTATCTATTTATTTATTTATAAGATACTAGCCGACCTGGTAAACTTCGTAACGCCGTTTTTTCTCACCTTTTATACTCTCCGTGGACTTCCACGAACGTTTCAAAACCAAAATTCGTCTAATCGATTCAGCTGTTCTCGAGTTTAAGCGACACTACCGAACGGAAATTTATTTTATTTATATAGATAGATGTTTGCACAACACAGACGATATACAGGAGATCACATTTACAGATCGGAGGTACACAGATTCATCGTACAATTAGTCCTATAATAATAATATCTAATTATGTGAAAATTAAAAAAGTAAATAAATAAAACTTACAGCCAGCGATCGCAACAAATAATAAAATTAAACACCACATTTCTGTTTGTCTGTCCAGCACGATATGACATACCCTACATGCTGATAGCATCGTTATCAATATTGATAAAATATTTTATAGAAAGCATTCTTGCGATTTATGGCTTACACAGACATACGACAGAAATGTAGCGATTTTTCTTATAAGTATTCTGATTGTATAGAGTTCGATTCTCAAGCAGTGATTCAGTACAGTTCGATTCTCATTTTTAAGTGTGTGGGAGCCCTGCTTCGACACGAATGGGCCGGCTCGACGGAGTGACACCACGACCTCACAGAAAACCGACGTGAAGCAACGCTTGCGTTGTGTTTCGTCGTGTGAATGAGGTTACCGGATGCCCAAATACCCTCGCTCGATTCCCTACAATATGGTTGAGTTGGGCGGTGCTGGAGTACGTGTCATGTTCGTGAACGGGCGCTGTCAACTGGGACTGGTCAGCTCCAGACTGTATTATTTATTGTCCTTAAGGTTATTTCCTTTTTCGATCTTGTTGACTGGATTTTGGTGTTACATTGTTCTCGCACAATTGAACCAATAAAACTATGTAACTAGAGAATTGTATTGTGAACCTGATTGAAAAAAAGTAGGTAACCTATGGAGTTTCTCGCTCGTTCTTCTCCATAGGAATCTACACCTTAAATGAGCAAATAGCTTCACTTTTAATTTTTTTGTTTACGTTCAAAAGTGCCTTTCTGACGTTCAAAATTTTAACTTTGACTTTGATTTTGACTTATCCCATCAAACTCAAACTCAAACTCAAAAGCATTTATTTCAATTAAACCATAATTTGGTACTTTTGAAACGTCAACAAATATGAGATATATAATAGTCTGTCAGTCTGTCCGTCAGTGAAGCTAGGCGCTCGTTCCAAAATGTCGATTCGAGTGGAGAAGAACGAGCAAGAAACTCCATTCGCGCCCCTGTTTGGGCGCCAAACCTGTTGCGGCGTCCCGCTCGGACGCTGCTCATGGCACAGAGGGTCATGGCGATCCGAATGATCCGCGGATACCGCACGATCTCTGGGGAGTCGGCGAACCTCCTTGCTGGATTACCGCCGTGGGATCTGGAGGCGAAGGTGCTCGCGCGCGTGTACGGCATGCGCGCGGAGGCACGTCGCCGGGGCGAAACCCCGCTGCCGCGCCAAATAGGTGCGTGGCGGGATGAGCTCCGGCGCGATCTCATGGCGGAATGGCAGCAACGACTGTCGCAACCGAGGGCTGGGCTCGCTGCCATCGCAGCGGTAAGTCCCCTCTTTGAGGAGTGGCTTGAGAGACGCTACGGCGTCCTCACCTACCGCCTGACGCAGGTCCTCACCGGACATGGAAGTTTCGGGAGGTACCTGTGTCTGATGGGGCGGGAGGAAACGCCCGGGTGTCATCACTGCGAGGACCGCCCTGAGGACACGGTGGAACACACGGTGGGAGAATGCCCTTCGTGGGCTGAGCACCGCCGTGTCCTCAGGGAAGTGATCGGCGATGGCAACCTCTCGCGTCCGGGCCTAGTGCAGGCCATGATGCGGAGCGAGGGGGACTGGGATGCCGTCTCCTCCTTTTGCGAAGCAGTGATGCTAGCTAAGGAGGAGGCGGGACGCGTGAGGCAGCGAAGCGCTGCCTCCTCGCAACCCAGCCATCGCGAAGGACACACCGGGCGTCGGGGATCGCGAGACGATCTCCGGCCACCGTAAGCGCGGGCCTGCGGACGGCGAGCATGGGTGGCTCCCCGTCCGACCAGAAACAGACCCGAGCGTACGGCGCGTCGCGTTCCGCGCGCGCCTCAAAGAGCCATCAGACCACCACAGATGGGGCCCAATACGGCCGATGCCGATTCGGAGTCGCGGAGAACCTAACGGGTAACCGGGGCTCCGGCTCGACGTGCAGGAGAAGGAACGGGGTGGTTTTTAGTCAGTAAGAGTCTGACACTCCCTCCCGCCTCACCCAGGCGGGAGAAGTCATTCGATGATTTTCCCCCCTTAAAAAAAAAATCCTCAAGATAATCAATCACCCTGTAGTACGCTTGTTTACATAATTCGCGCTTAATATATGTTTTAAATTTACTTTCATTTAGATCTAGTATGCTATTTGGTATTTTATTATAGCATTTAATACCTAACCCCATAAAGGATTTCTGCACCTTGGACAGTCTGAATTGCAGTACAGCTAACTTATTCTTGCCTCTAGTATTAAGATTGTGTCTATCGCTTCTTTTTTCGAACAATTGCCTATTCTTTCTTACATACATTATATTTTCATATATGTATTGACAGGGCACTGTTAAGATGTTTATCGTTTTAAACAATTCTCTTAGCGATTCGCAACGGCGTAAGTTATATATTGCTCGGATAGCCCGCTTTTGAAGAATAAAAATTGATTCTATTTCTGCAGCTCGACCCCACAACAAAATGCCGTACGACATAATGCTGTGAAAGTAACTAAAATAGACAAGCCTTGCCGTATCTACGTCCGTGAGCTGTCTAATCTGTCTAACTGCAAAAGCAGCTGAGCTTAATCTCCCCGAAAGCGCCTTTATATGCGGGCCCCATTGTAGTCTATTGTCTAATGTAATGCCTAAAAATACCGTCTCGTCGACAAATTCTAACTTTTGGCCGTTTAAAACAACATCACAATCATTACTTCGGACGTTTGGTAAACTAAATTTAATACATTTTGTTTTTTTCTCATTAAGCGCTAGATTATTAATGGTGAACCAGTTTTGCACTCGAAGAATGGGGCTGTTTACGTCGTCAAGATTATTAGCACTTCGATCTATTTTAAAAATTAATGAGGTATCATCTGCAAAAAGCACCAGTCTTGGTTCATTCTTGAATATAAATGGCAAATCATTTATATAGACTAAAAAGAGAAAGGGACCCAATATTGAACCCTGTGGAACGCCCATATTCATCGTAGAGCCCTGCGAGTTAATACCATTAACATAAACCTTTAATTGCCTATAGCAATTAAAGGTTCACCAAATATTTCTTTCATTAAAGTGACACCGGCGTCAGTTGTACAACGACCTTTAGTAAAACCGTATTGTTGTTGGTGAAAGATAGAATGTTTATTAAAATGGTGAAGCATCCGAGACAGCATTAACTTTTCAAATACTTTGCTGAGAACCGGCAAAACAGATACTGGCCTGTAATTGTTTGGTTCTTTAGTGTCACCAGTTTTAAATAGTGGGACAACTTTACTATATTTCATTAGGTCAGGGAAAACACCGTCATCTATACTTTTATTGAAAATCACAGCCAAGTATGGCGCTATAGTTTGAATAAGTGATTTGCAAACTTTTACCGATAGTCCCCATAGATCTTCAGTTGATTTGATCTTGATCTCTTTAAAAACTTTTATTATTTCAATGCATCCATAAAAAAGCAATGTACTATTGGGTGTGTTGAATTTCTAAATTCTCTGTAAAAGAGCCTAAAAGGATACCTATCGCTCTTTATCGACGGGGGAATATCATCAGGGTGAGGCGGGAGAGTGTCAGACTCTTACTGACTAAAAATCACCCCGTTTTGACTTCAGCTTCAAGCCGGAACCCTAGTAACCCTGTCCGTCATGCCATTCGTCAGATTACTTCGAATCCCAGATTTACCAATTCATATTTGTAAAACTTAGCATTTACTGATTTAGAATGGTAAAATCCCGAAAACTTCATCCCATTGTAATACGTTCGGGCTTTTACCGTAGATGACGCCCGCGATTTTCGCAACGATAAAGATTATGCTCAGTTTTACCATCCCGTGGTGGGGAAATTATAAAGTCTCCCTGAAGTCGACGTTCAAATGAGACCAGGGGATCGGCAAGGTTCCAAAAGTTATTAGAAAAATGTAAAAAGATTCATATGTATATAGTTATATACATATAGTTTTTAAATTACGACTTACATAATATGTAACTGCCTCGTTGGCCGAGTGGTCGCAAGTGCGACTGCCGGGCAAGGGGTCTCGGGTTCGATTCCCAGGTCGGGCAAAGTATTACTGGGTTTTAAAGTCTTAAAAAGAGTCGGAGTCTGGAACTGTGCCCGGTATATGTCAATAGGCTCACCCCCTATTACATGGGACTCATAACATAAATACCTAGTGAAAAGTGGGTGTTACATTGTACAGTGGCATTAAGTACCGTAATGTGCACCTCTGTCTACCCTTCGGGATAAAAAGGCGTGATGTTATGTTATAATATGTAACATAACATATTATAATATGTATCTACCTACAACCTGTGCCCGTCTTGATTTTTTTGCTACAATTCTTCATTGTTTCGACTGTATTTTACTTACGTTATCCTGAATAGTGCTTCAGTATTATGGAATCATAAATTATGAGCGAACTGCTTGAGTGTGGAAAAAATTGTAATTTTTTAATATTCTTTGGACGAAGAATATTTAATACTCAACTCTATCATCTATGCCGTACGTACCTCGCGGAGAACCTCACGGATTACCGGGGCTCCGGCTCGACGTGCAGAAGGAACGGGGTGGTTTTAGTAAGTAAGAGTCTCACACTTCCTCCCGTCTTACCCAGGCGGGAGCAGTCTTCGATGCATTTCCCCCCTTAAAAAAAATGCAGTACGTACCTGTGATGAGGAAGCAAGATCTTACAGTACGAGACGGTCAACCTACACCTTTCTGTTGTCGCGGAGAACCTAACGGGTAACCGGGGCTCCGGCTCGACGTGCAGGAGAAGGAACGGGGTGGTTTTTAGCCAGTAAGAGTCTGAAACTCACTCCCGCCTCACCCAGGCGGGAGCAGTCATTCGATGATTTTCCCCCCTTAAAAAAAAACAACTTTCTGTTTTTCTTTATAATACTCACATATTTTCAACTTTATTGCTTTGATTATAAAGTAAAAATTAAATGGGAGAGACATGGTTCGGCACGAATGGACCGGCTCGACTGAAGTGATACCAGAAAAAACCGGCGTGAACAATGTTATTTGCGTTGCGTTTTCCCCTTCCCTTCAATCCTCAAATATCTCTAACCTCCAAAAGATCGGCGGAGCACTTGTACCACCTCTGATGTTCCAGGTGTCCATGGGCGGCGCAGATTGCTTACCATCAGGTGCTCCGTCTGGTGGTTTGCGTATCCCATAAAAATGAATAACAGACAAATAGATTGAAGTACAATGTAGGAACTACATACGAAAGTGGATAAAAAAACGTCAAGTTGCAGGTTTGTCATTGTTTAATCTGACGATAACCTTAGCCTTGCATCATTCCGCAATGATTATTATTTATGTACAATCAATATTATGTCTATGGCCACTTCAATGCGTCCAGTGCTTTCATAAATCGTATTATCAAAGTGGGAAATTGGATATAATAAAATTACAGACAGTCACTGCCAAAAGTCTACTAACACCGCAATGATCATTGTCGAATGTCGCCAGAGTCGTACGGTCAAAGGTCAAAAGTACCACCGTAAGGCTACTATCGGTTGCGCTGAAGCACTTATACACACATGCACACGTATATTTGTATCCGTGTGCATACGCGTGCATGTGTTTATGCGTACGCACGCGTTTTTATGCATATTAATATGAAATTACTTACGCATTGCCGTGTGAACATCACTCGCGGTGGCATTTTGTCTTTTGGACTTTTGACCTTTGACTGTACCTCCAAGCTGTGGCACCCCGACTAATGTACTTAACCAATATAATCGCAGTCACATTCGCGAATATTCGCATGTTTTTTGACATTTGCATTCTAAATTTTAAAAGCGTAACTACATAAAGGTATCAATACATAGTATAAAACAAAGTTGCTTTCGCTGTATGTCCGTATGTATGCTTAGATCTTTAAAACTACGCAACGGATTTTGATGCGGTTTTTTTTAATAGATAGAGTGATTCTTAAGGAAGGTTTGTATGTATATACATATTGCACCCGTGCGAAGCCGGGGCGGGTCGCTAGTATTAAATAAAGGAATAATATATATTACCTATATTTCATTTATCCAAAATAATATAACATAATTTCACGCCTTTTATCCCCAATTGTGTAGGCAGAGGTGCACATTACGGTATTTAATGTCACTGTACAATGTAACACCCACTTTCCCCTATTTTACGTTATGAGTCCCATGTAATAAGGAGTGAGCATATTGCCATATACCACATTACCAGACTCCGTGCTACTACTGAGAATTTTGAAAAACCCAGTAATACTCACCTGAACCAGGAATCAAACCCGAGATCCTTTGCCCGGCAGTCACACTTGCGACCACTCGGCCAACGAGACAGTTATCCAAAATACAATGAGTCAAAATTGGTTCAGCCCATTGCGAGATAGTCGCGGACTCACATACATACGAGTCAAAGTGAGAATCCTCTTTACGTATTTACTACATTATAGACCTTATTTCCACTGCTTAGAGACTACTTTTGTATGAACAAAGGGGAATTTATTTAGGGGATGAATTTCAACGGGTTAAAATAAATAAAACAAAACTGAAACTTTGTGCCGAAATTTTATTTAAAAAACAAAACAAAAACACGTTATTGCAGGTTGCAGGCATCACAATGAATCGAGTCAATCTCTAATTCTTATATAATTCCTAGTTTGTATATGTTTACAAATAGGAGCTTACAATTATCTACACCATATAGTCTGGAAATGAAAAAATATAACAATGCAAACTTCAGAACAACTAACCCTACTTATAACGTTAATATTCTGTTTCAAGGAAGCAAAGAAAGTATTCATTTATTGTAAAATAAAGTTTGCCTTCTGTCATCCGCTTGCAGAGTCAAGATTCAAAAAATACAGATTACATTACTACATTAGAATACATGTAGTGCAGTACGTAATAAATTATATAAAAATACATTAGGAATGTATTCGTGTAATAAATTCAATATAAAAATGTTAATAGATCATTTAAAAATATACATCTTTAGATATTCGGACTAACTAATTACGTGAGATTTGGTCAAAAGTATCGCGTTAAATTCTACTGTAAAATAAAAAGAAAATTGAAAAAATCTACAAAGAGCTTATTAATAATATTTATTTATATTTTTAATAAGTATTAAACAAGTACTCTAAATATTAAATGGACAAGATTTATTTCTATACGATTCCTAAGTCGTTTCATTTTAGTTTTATAGAATAATAGATGTCAACATTTCAGGCAATTAAACTGTAATTCTCTACGTAAATGCTTATTAAATATTATTTATAATATATATATAATCATACTTTTAGCTCAAAGAGAAAATTAAAGCAAATTGACAGATCAAGGCATATCAGTTAAACCGAATGTTAAAGTAAAATATAAGTTAATTGAGAAAAAAATATAAGTACAGCGTTAAAGAAAACACCAACGAAACGCTATCTATGTGAACTTCATGTTAAATGAAGATTATTTTGCAAAATTTTGAAATAACTGAACATATTGCACGTTCTAAAAGATTTTGAAAGAATCAGCCAAATACAAAATTCTCGGCCATTCCTTCACGCTATCTCACTACAGATTTTATGGCACAGCGCGTTATACAATTTAACATATGTATGTAACATATCAAAGTTCTACGTAACATAATAAAAAAAAATTCAAATACAAAGAAAACTACGTTCTGATAAAAAGTTGATTCAATCTTCGTTTACATATCTATAAAACAGGTGAATGAAAAAGATAAAGAACTACATAATTGATAAATTCAAACCTCTGTAAAAATAAAGTATTATAATTATAATATAATAACATTTTTCGAGAAACATTTAAACTTTACAATAGTTTAACATAATTATTCTTCAAACTATTAATTCACATACTTAAATATAATATTCCAAAAAGGATTTATTCACTGCAGAATTTAGGAAACATACTTTAAATTCCGCTTCAGAGAATAACAGTCACTATTCCTATTAAATAATTGAGATTAAAATAGCGTACACAGTGAAGAACATTTTTCTGCAATAGAAAAACATTGCTTGCTTTTTATGTATCATCCGATTTCCAGGTCAGTTTTACAATCACATTCGGATTTCATGTCAATTGTTGTATTTCGATATCCATAGAGATTAAATATAACATTTTGGCATATTTATTGAGCTTGTAATACATTTCTGCCTCTCCCTTTATGCCTGTTAATTTAACACTTACGCAAAGTTGTTAAAAAGTCAGTATTCAATAATTTGCGCAAACTAAACACCATTGCGCAAATTTTTGCGCAAAATTTTGCGCAAAATGCAGTTTATTGACGAGAATAATAAAAACATCAGTACAAAAACTGACTTTTAAACTTTTGAAAACTTAAAGTTACATAATAATATAAATATAACAAACAACTATCACTTCAACTTACATTATCGACCAGACGGATAAATAATTCAGGTCTCCACAAAGATTATTCTTTTATTTTGATGTTTTGAGCCAAATAAAGAAGCTAAATTTACAACTATTTTATATTCGTTCAACTACATCGGTTACTTTTGAATATTCATATTAGTAAGTATTTGAAACTCGAGTCCGTGCATCCGTGAATTGATTTTTAAATAATAAACAAATTCTTCTCATATACAATTGGAAGATCGCTGTACGTTATCATTAAAATGCGAATAAAATTGAAACACAAGTTATCAAAACGTCACTAAAGCCAGTTCATACCTTAATATATTATCTTGGTTTTAAAAAAAATAGAACTATTTCATAGGTAACTTGATTCAACTGTTTTGCAAGATTAAACTTTTTAACTGAGGCAGCAAAATATCTATGTATAATACGCAAAGCAAGAATTAATCTAAATGAGAGAGAAATATAATTGGAGAAATATAATTCGAAAGGAAGACTACACTCGTATATAATTAAAAAAAAATTAAGGGTATAAAAGAATGAAAGAAAAAAACATATTATGAAAGCCAGAAAGAGACATAACATACAAAATTCAACCCCCCCCCCCTTTTTATTTTAAATAGACTGTATAGTTGTGATTTCACTATAAACAAAACCTCTAACTTCTTCTTTAAGTTATTGTTACACAAGCTAACTTCAACCACGAAAACATGCTTCAATTGAGCACTTGTCACGTTCTAGCATGTCGGAATGTTGCTCAAAATTAGCACGCTTATTTCAGGCATGGTTGCGAATCGATTGACGTTTGATTTTTCAACATGCTCAATAGAAATTTATCATGCTATCGTAAAGCATGTTTTACAAACAGTACCTTTAACTATGAAAACATTCATTCGAAAGAAAAAAGATTAAATAAAACGTTTAACATTAATTTATCTAGAAAAAACAGTTTTAATATCACCTCAGATTACACTGATACGCAAACAGAATTACGTATTTTGTTCAATGTACAAAACCAAGGTACCTAATGTAAAGACACAAGACAATGATTGTACAAAATCGCACAATAGATATAAAATTTAATTTCGCAAGTTTATATTTATTTAACATTTTAACAGCAACAATTAGATTAATATGGATATAATAACTTTTTCTTAAAATCGAGCCCACCTCACAGTGGAATTTTCTATATAGTACTGCAGTATTCCACGATCCTACCTACATTAGCTATTCGAATATCATAACAAGATATGTTTGATTTTATTTACACTACTTTATGATAGTCAAAATAATTTACGTATTAACCACTGTAATGCAATTAAGACACAATAGAAAATATATTGTGTCTCGCGTAGATCGGCATTATAGATACACGAAATATTATTATTTATACTGCAAGTACAAGTTCAGATGACCTATCAGGTTACCCGGCTCCAATTATAACATGAGCGCACAAACAGCTCGGGGTAGGAACGGCATGGTGCTTAGTCTTTAGACTAGCTTAGTAGAAGCTATTGGATAATTTTCCTCTTTCAAATATGTAGGAATATAATTATTATGTTTTCGGCTTACTCACATAGATTTTTGACGAGGAACTCCACTAGTTTCAACCCGCGCTAGAGGCTTATGAGCTCAGAGGCTGCTGTTGGCAGCGCGACAGTCGCCACGTCGCGGGTCGCGGAATGCTGCTCATGAATATGAGCCTCTAGCATGGCTTGAAACTGGTCGCGTTCTTCGTCAAACAGTTACGCAAGAAGTCGAAAACATGGTAATTAATTTAGTATGTCTCACAAACGGAACATAATTATTGTTTTATATAATGACGTGGTGTAGGTCAGGTGTACATTTTTACGTGTGACAAATTACAATTTTAGAGCAAAATTTAGAATAGATCATTTATTATTTCTTATTAAGATTATTAAAGGTTTTTCTTTAGTGTCTCAAGTAATTATAAAAACCTACAATAAGTCACATGAATGTCTCGCCTGTCAAAGAATCAGTAATGAAAAATATTTAATTATTTTAATTTACTTATATTCATATTATCACGTTAGAGCAGAACAGTAGATGCACATTTATTTGTTATGTTCATAATAAAATGTGTGTAAAGGATACATTTAAACAGACATAATGTCAATTGTCAACTTGTTATTTTCGGTCATTTTTAGTTAATTAGAATTTACGTAAAGTGATATTTTTTATTTATGTAATTTAAATAGGTATTGAAATACTGGAATGACCGCGCATTAGATAATGTCTCGCAAACGTCGAAGGTTTTTTTTTTTAATTATATGTACTGCCGAAGCAAGTACAAACGTCGTAAACATCTCGCTGCCGGCGCTACTGAGTCTGTTGCGAGCGTTTCGCCATGTTAAAGACCACGTCTTTGTGTAAGGTACAAAAACTATTCACGTTTTTTCATCTTTCATAACGTTTCTGAAATTAATTCGCGTACAGGTCATCCTGTTATAGTGTACCTTATTCTCTGTATATTATTATTATTTTATATCCCTTTTGTCGACATCAGTCTGTCAGAAGAAATCTAAAGCCATCAAGAAATGTCAAAGAATTACTAATTACACAACTTTGACATTTATTTTAAAATTTGTTCTATGTTTCTATGTAAAAAAACATTATTATTATTATCATTCCTTAATGATTGTGTAGCGTCAAGTTTCTTGGAGGTGCATGTTTTAGGTTTGACACCCGTATTGGGTCGTAATTAATATATAATTATATATCTACACGTATTTATGTATAACGTCAATGGTTTAGTACGTTCATTTATATTTTAAAATTTTATATGTTAAAATACGGTCACCCGGGAGCGAATTTTGAACATATTTCTATGGACAAGAAATATATGTGTTTACGAATATATATGTGTACTGTAATCCAAACCTTATAACAAATGACTTGAGTCTTAAATTGTCATACATGTATAATACGTGGGTATTGGCACGGGTAAGTATTGGCGTGCTGTTTACGGTGGTAAGTTCATCTGCAAATTCTGTAAATACGCCGAGGTTGAGTTTAGTAAGCCTATACGTTGCTTCTGCTTGCGTTGCTCCGTCATCTGTAGACAAAATTTAATAATAATTAATATTAATAAACATGTTATTATGACCGAAATAAGTAACGAGTAATTTGTGATATTCTGACGTCTTACTTCGAGTTAGTTTTACGTTTAAAGTCGTTGAATAGAGCATGCGTTCGGCGCTTTGATTGGCCGGCTTCAATAAACCAACCAATCAGACCTGGTCCCGTAGGTCAGTGAGTGTATGGAGGTGTGTGTATAGTGCGAGTACCTGGTCCCGTAGGTCAGTGGGTGTATGGAGGTGTGTGTATAGTGCGAGTACCTGGTCCCGTAGGACGGTGAGTGTATGGGGATGTGTGTATGGTGTGAGTACCTGGTCCCGTAGGACGGTGAGTGTATGGGGGTGTGGGTACGGTGTGAGTACCTGATCCCGTAGGATGGTGAGTGTATGGGGGTGTGGGTACCTGGTCCCGTAGGACGGTGAGTGTATGGGGGTGTGGATATGGTATGAGTACTTGGTCCCGTAGGACGGTGAGTGTATGGGGGTGTGTGTATGGTGTGAGTACCTGGTCCCGTAGGACGGTGAGTGTATGGGGGTGTGGGTATGGTGTGAGTACCTGGTCCCGTAGAACGGTGAGTGTATGGGGGTGTGGGTATGGTGTGAGTACCTGGTCCCGCAGGCCTGTGAGTGTATGGGGGTGTGGGTATGGTGTGAGTACCTGGTCCCGCAGGTCTGTGAGTGTATGGGGGTGTGGGTATGGTGTGAGTACCTGGTCCCGCAGGTCTGTGAGTGTATGGGGGTGTGAGTATGGTGTGAGTACCTGGTCCCGCAGGTCTGTGAGTGTATGGGGGTGTGAGTATGGTGTGAGTACCTGGTCCCGCAGGTCTGTGAGTGTATGGGGGTGTGAGTATGGTGTGAGTACCTGGTCCCGCAGGTCTGTGAGTGTATGGGGGTGTGAGTATGGTGTGAGTACCTGGTCCCGCAGGTCGGTGAGTAGGTCGGTGAGAGTATGTACAGCTTGCTGCGCGCGGTCGAGTTGTGCTTGCAGCGCGCGCAGCTCCAGCTCGCCTCCCTCCCCCTCGCCACCCCCCATCAGTGACAGAGCGCGGAGTCGTGGGAACCAGTCTAAATTACTTGTCTGTGGACAAAATCAATTTTATTTAGAAGAAATACAAAATAACAGCCATGATTCGAGATCCGTCACAAGTATTGTTACAAGTATGCATAGTCTATTATGTTTGTCGTAACCACAATGTAAAGGATTCTCACTAATAGATACTGTCTAATAGTTCATGAATTGACCAAAGCATTGAATGTTTCATAATTTTGTATGTCTATGAATAAGTGTCGTGGTGGGACAGAGGTTTAAGACGCCCGCTTCTCATGCATGACTGCTTAACCGACTTCAGAAAAAAAGAGGGGTTGAAGTCGGTTTTTTTAAACGTAGTTCATATAATAATTATTATTTTGCAAGTTGACGACGATGACTAAAATGGGGTTGTACCTCTATAATGTAAATGCATGTATGTTACCTTTATCATAGAATGCACGTAACTCTCGGGGCCGGTGAATTCCGTAGGGTCTTTGACCCGGACCAGCACCATGAAGTAGAGGTAGTGCCACATATTGTGTTCGCTCTTTATGTGCTCCTCGAATGAGACTGTCTTGTTGTCAAAGGCTGACCTGTTCAAACCTGTTTAAAGTTGTTTTTTTTATAAATTTTAAATGTGGGAGAGCCATGCGTCGGTCGGCACGAATGGGCCGGCTGGGCCGGTGTGATACCACGGGCTCATAGAAAACCGACGTGAAGCAAAGCTTGCGTTGTGTTTTGTCGTGTAAGTAAGGTTACCTGAGGCCCAGCACCCTCCACCCTTCCCCAATCTCCCCGATCCCCGACAATCCTCAAACTCCTAATCCCCTAAAGGCCGGTAAAGCACTTGTAACGCTTCTGGTGTTCCAGGTGTCCATGGGCGACGCCGATTGCTTACCATCTGGTGATCCGTCTGCTCGTTTACGGCAAATGCCATAAAAAAATAATAATAATAAAAATAAAAACACGTTGCCTCAATATTTTCTTCCGTTTTCGGTTCGTTTAGTTTTAATGATTATTTATACACTCATAAATAAACAACATGGTTCATTTACATTGACTAATTATAACTCAATAAACAGTTACATACTAATTCACATAATACCATACACCAGCTACTTCTGCGCGATTTCACACGCTCTGCTCGCGTGCGTACGCATAAACACACGCACGCGTACGCACACGGATACAAATATGCGTGTGTATCTGTGTATGGACTTGACTGACTTCACAGTGGCAGTGGACTTTTGATCTTTGACTATACATTCATATACATGTAGTAAAAAAGCGGTTAGTTCAATATTATAAACAGACACCCCAATTTTATTTATCTGTATATATAGATAATACATTAAATGTGCCGGTTGCTTACCATTGGGTGACATGTCTGCTCGTATACCGGTTCATATAATAAAAAAACGACTAACCGCAAATAAAACAGGTGTTTTTCAAAATATGTTCCTTCTGTTGCTTCTCACTCCTGAGGTCTGCGAAGGTGTCAATGATGACACCGAAGATGAGGTTCAGGACGATGATGATGACCACAAAGAAGAATAGCAGGTCGTAGACCACACGCGCTACGAACAGTGGCTCCTGTACAGTACATGGGGAAATAAAGGTACACATCTAATTTCAAGCACGAAATCATGCTTAAATTGAGCACTTGTCACTTTGTATCATGTGTGTTGGAATGTTACTCAAAATTTGTATGCTCATTTCTGACATTTTTGCGAACCGTTATGACTCAGCAGTGGGCACTATATACTATAGGCCGTTGATGTGATCGTAACGGCTGATCAAGAGAGAAAGGAACAGAGAAGAGATATTCGAGGGCAGAGATGGAAGAAGAAAAGTTCGTTACTAACGAAGCTAGCGGGCGCGCGCAAGATGTCTCCGATGCCGCCGCCGTTGCGCAGCCCCTGGTTGAGCGTGGTGACAATGCACATGATGAGCGAGTCACAGCTCCGCTCACGCAGCTCGCCGCCCACCGACACTAGCCGCGCCGCGCGCCACTGCTCGCCCGCCGCGTAGCGCGCGCCGCCCGCGCCGCCCTCGCAGGCGTCCGGCTCGAAGCGGGGGTCGTCATCGTCTGTGTCACATCATACGTCGATCGTTAATTACATTAATTTCTGTGAGTAGCCCACCGACTGTCTATCGATCTACTCTGAGACCAGAGAACCACTCGAAAAACAGTCGAAGGCTTGTTTATCGAGTACTTCCTACGAAGGTATTGTTTTTTGTACGTACATACCTTGTATGTATTTGAGAATTTAATTCTCTATAAGCTCATTTCTTCTAAACAACTCAACTGATTTTAACATAAATATGATATATCGTTAGATCATCATCATTATAGCAGCCATCTATATCATTAGATTCGTCTTGGTAACCCAAGTGTCGCTACAGCATACGAGTAAAATCATTTTTTTGTACACACATTAAGACTAAAAATCGCTTACCGTCCAGCCTGTCGACAGCGACAAGGAAATGGTCTCTGAAGAACACGTAGCCTACGATGGAGAACATATAGACAAGGACAAGCGCCAGCACGGCCGTCAGTAAGATGGACCGGCCGTTGCGAGTCACAGATCGCATCACGTTTAGGAGAGTCTCTTCGCGGTAAACTATGTCCAGCAGCTGCGGACAAAGCATTTGGGATAGATACAGGTACTGCGCTATAATAACTAGATAAGTATTCGTAGTTTACTCCAATTGGGTATAGTCCTTAATCAAAAATAAATTATTTCGATTGATTTTATGACCAACTTAAATTTAGTATTTCTCAGCATTTTTTTAAAGAAATAAGTATGCTGTTTGACGTCACAATACACAATCTCGTACAAAATTCATAATAAACTGTAGTTTTTGACAGTTCGAAAAAAGTATTGAATTTGACTAGTTGGCAAATACCCAATTGTGAGGTGACCTCAAAGGTGACTACGACTAACGACTATGAACTCACCAGAACAGAAAAGAAGAATGGGTGCCAACAAATTCCGCAGAAGCAGAAGACAAGGTATACGCTGTGGTACAGCAGTTCAGGGTCTGTTAGCACCTTCCCTGGTGATTTAGATAGTGTACCCTGGTTGCCCATAATACTCACCAAGTGGATACCTTTCACCACTATCTGAAAATCCATTAAAAAAGGATTAAAGCACAAAAGACGTCCCAGAGCCACGAAAATCCCTAAAAAAATTTTTCCAAAATACACCAATAATATGGATGATGACAGAGTATGAAAATTAAAAAATGTAATTAGTCCATCAGTTAGGTAACGAAAAAATATTACACTTTTTTTAATTTTATCGTATAATGTTACAATACTTAGATAAAACGAATCAAAGTTTAGGAATGGGAGCTAAAACGTCGTTTCTACGTATAAAACGTCCCTAGAAGTGACGTCACGCGATATTTCAAATCAAGATATCGTCGAAAGCATTTGTTACGGTAAGAAAATAAAAAATATGGATAAACTTACACTATATAAATATGTACATGTCAAATATCTTCAGTGTGTGAATTAAAGGTTTTCTCTGTGAAATAAGGGGTGTTAACGGAACAGTCCCGAAAACCACCGACAGGGGATGGTAAAATATAAGTTTCATTGTAATAAAAGTGTAAAGAATTAAAAGTTTTCTTTATGTAATAACAGTTGTAATCAACTGATCAAAGCTGGTGTTACATGAATAACATGGAAAAAATAAAATAAAATTGTAAAAACAATATATTTTTGTCAGCGTTTCGAGTGCATTCCGTTAAAACCGTGTTTTTTTTTTTTGAGGGGGGAAAAAGGTATGAAGTGGACTACGTTTGTAAGATGGCTTTGACTGCCAATAGAAAACTGTTGAAGGCAAATCCTCCGCTAACGTCGGTCACCGGTGACCCCCATAGCATTTAATGTGTTAAAGAGTGTTTTATATAGTTTATCATGTAGAGGTATAGTTACAGTGAGCATAGCGAGCATCCAGAGCGTGGGCTCCGGTCCCGCCGAGTACATGAAGCGCACGGCGGCGCTGGCGATGAGGGCGCGCGCCCCGCCGCCGCGCGGCAGCCACGTCACCAGCGCGCCCGCCACGCCCGACACCACCCACACCACCAGCGACAGGTGCTGGCCCAGCTCTGGGGGACGACGTCATTAACTAACTTTTATGCCAAAACCAACATATGTGGTTGCCCGTCAAACGGTTAAGTGACAAAGCCGTTAAACTGATTAACGATTACTGTTATTAAAAATACATAACGTCACGCCTGTCTTCCATGGGGATAGGCAGACTATGGAATGCAAATTGCTAAGATTCTTACATTCCTCTTTCGCATCATAAACACAGTTTTAAACAAAGTCTGATATCTAATTAAAGTTATTTTTCAACCAGCTTTATTTGCATAACAAATTAAAATATATTTCAAAGCGCGCCCTCATGTATGAGAAGCAGGCCCCCCATCCTCCGGGCGACCACGACAACAAATAAAAGTAATTAATATATGAGAAAACTTACTTGGTGTATCTTCTTGAAACGGATAGAAAAAAGCGACTATGACGTTGATCAGAACCGCGAAGTTAAACAGTATGTTGCTCCACAGAGACATGTAGGATGAAACCCAGAAAAGGAATCTCTGCCCTGTAAATAAAACAACATATCTTTATACATACAATTATTCTGTGAGTGTGTATGTCACTGAACTTCTCTCAAACGACTGGACCGATTTTGATGAAATTTTTTGTGTGTGTTCAAAGGGATCTGGGAATGGTTTAAATTCACAAATCAGCCCGGCAGATGGCGCTGCAGTCGATGTTTAGGTTAACAGCTGAACTAATTTGAATGAATTTTTGTTTATACATTCAAGTGGATATGCAGGACAACGTCTGTTGTGGGTCCGCTAGTGATATTATAAATTAGCTTACTTATCAAAGTACAGGCGCCTAAGACCTTTTTTCTGCGGAGGAGAAATAATAAAATGACTCCTCACGCTTTGGGCTGACTAAAAACTACCCCGTTCCTACTCCTGTTCCAAGTTACAGCCCCGGTAGCGCGCAAGGATCTCCGTGAGCCTGTGGGGCACCTGTGGGGGTCTGATGACTCTTTCAGGTGCGTGCGTCGGGCGGCGAGCTACCCATGCTCAACGTCCGCAGGCCCGTGCATACGGTTGCCGGCGATCGTCTCGCAATCACCGACGCCCAGAGCGTCTCCTACGACGAGTGGGGCGTGAGGTTCGTTTCCCACGCCTCCTCATTAGCTAACATGACTGCTTCGCAAGAGGAGAAAAAACTCTCTTTAACAGAAAAACAACTCTATTCTAACTTCTAACACTGTGCTATTACTGAAAATATTAAACATAAAACGAAAAATCTATCAGTATGAGAATTGTATTCTCAAATAGAATATCGTGGCAGCCCACTGCTGGAGTATGTGTCTTCTCTACATAAGAAGGTTCGCCATAATCTCAAACAGGTCGGAGTTATAAATACGTACTACAATTTACACTTACCTCTAAGTTTCTTCTGCCATTTCATCTCGTGGAATAGGTTATCAAGCCTTGAGAAGAAGTCAGCGACCTTGCTACCCTGGTCATCCCGCTCGGCACTCTGCAAGACGCGATGTTTACTATCCGCCGGTAGATACTCACATATTTCCGGGATGGGAAATACTATCTGTTCCATACTGCGATCCGTACGGACTATCTGTTGAATGGAAAACTAATTAATGAATGACATCACATTACACATCAGCCTTGAAGTGCCTACTGCTGAGAATCGAAACGAAACCTCGTCCGGCGCTCTGATTGGTTGGTTCATTGGAGCCGGCCAATCAGAGCGCCGGACGAGGTTTCGTTTAGATTACTTGAAACGTAAAACAAACGTATTAAGGCCTCTGAGCAAAGACCTCTGGTGACACGGCCAAGGAATGAGCATTAATCACCATGCTTGCTCGGATCGACAATATCAGACTTATAAATAATTAGAAATTATAAGTCCAGGTTTTCTCACGATGTTTACCTTCACTATTATGTCAGTGGTATCTCAGTAATCTTAGAAACTCCATATAACTCGGGAAATGACACATTCTTAAATATTGGTACTTGCCAGGTTCCGAACTGTCATGTACGAGAAATTCAAACTACTTTTATAATATTACTAGCTACTTCCGCGCGGTTTCACACGCTCTGCTCAGCTCCTGTTGGTCGTAGCGTGATGTTTTATAGCCTAAAGCCATCCTCGATAAATGCACTATCCAACACAAAAATAATTATTCAAATCAGACTTGTAGTTACGGAGATTAGCGCGTTCAGACAAACAAACAATAAAACAAACTCTTCCGCTTTATGTAAGATATAGTAGGTAATATGTTCTGTGGCGGTGGCGGCGACTTACTTCAATCTGCGCGGTGTGCGTCCTGTAGTACCGCAGCGCGTCCGCGTTGGAGCCGTGCGGGGAAGCTCGCACAAGCGCCGCCAGCTCCTTGTTGTGGGCCGCGAGCTGGTGGCACAGGATGTAGATGTTGTGCCCCACCTAACGCAACATTCCGAGATATAGTACCACTACAGTGTACACTAGCGGGGTCTTCATCTCTAGGTCATTAAGGCTTTGGCTGCCAATAAAAAATTATTGAAGGCAAATCCTCCGCTAACGTCGGTCACCGGTGACTGCCATGGCGTTTAACGTGTTAATAAAACATTTCACAGTTTATCTTTACTGCTTACAACACGGTCTTAGCGCGTTTATGGCTTGTTTCTAGACAATCAGACGACATAATGTTTATTTAAACTGTTATATACAATCTCTGCCTTATTTATTATATGTTAATGATTGCCTCGTCTGCCGAGTGGTCGCAATTGCGACTGGCCGGGCAAGGGGTCTCGGGTTCGATTCCCGGGTCGGGCTAAGTATTACTGGGTTTTTTAAAAAATTCTCAGTAGTAGCACGGAGTCTGGAATTGTGCCCAGTATATGGCAATAAGGTCACCTTCTATTACATGGGACTCAAAACATAAATACTGAAAAGTGGGTGTCACAGTGGCATTAAGTGCTGTAATGTGCACCTCTGCCTGATAACCGTACAAAATATATATTTTTTTGTTTTTGACGAGGAACTGGTGAACGAGTCCAACGCGATGCCATCACCGCAGATAAAAGAAAATGCACGTGAGATCGAGCAAAGGGCGCTGGCCGTGTAAACTCGAGTGGCTATTAAGTTAACACGACAGGAGTAGCCACGTCGTGTAGGCTTTTATTCACGAGTGAACGATAATGGCTCGAAACTAGTCAAGCTCCTGGTCAAACAGGTATGAAGTGGAAGACTTTACCTTAAGCCGTTGATATCCATCCCCTAAATTTGGTCATACAAAAGTATTCTCTAAACATTAGAAATAAGGTCTATAATGTAATGTAATATTAGTGGGAAAGCGGTCACCGGTGACCGCTTGGTGATTTATGGGTTAAGCCGAAAAATGCAGTAAATAATGGTGTCCCTGATAACACAAAACTGCATCCAAATATGTTTGACTTGCCAAATTTACAAAGTTAAGTAGATTAACCATGATTTATAACTATATTAGTTTCTAATATATAAAGAATATTTTTGTTTGTCCTACTAATTTTAGGGTTTAGTATTACAGATAAGTTTTTATTTGTATTAATAGTTTTAGTCCTTAGTTTTTTGGCATTTGTTAGATAGGTTTAAGTTATGATGGAACTGGCGTGAACTGTGTTCAAAAGTTCCTAAAAAAAAAGAATAAAAAAAAAAAAAAAAAAGTAGATTAACATATAAATAAAAGTAATTTAACTAAACAACGTTAACAGCCGGAACCTATTATGGTATCTGACTAAAATATTCTCGTCTCGCATGGTCTCGACTGTTACAGTTGTTTTAATTAAATTACTTTTAATTTTATTTATTTCTTTTGCTTTAAACTTTTTAGTTAGAATTAAGTTAACTTTATTACCACTTCAAAGAGTAAACGGACAATATTATCAATATGACCTTATAATCAGTCATTTTTATTCTCTATAAGACAGACAGTCGACCGTACTAAACGTATTTGTAATTGAAAACTAAGTCGTGACATGGATCGGAAAAAGAAGTGTGCACTTCTCTTATTGCTTAGGAGATACAGGACAAAGAAACAAAGAAGATTTTGGGAAGATAAGATTTTGATGCGCGATGCGAATCAATTCATGCAAGGAGCTCGCACATTTTTGCGATGCGACGTTTCATCGCAGTCTTGTGTACGAGCCCTTAATACCTAAATACATACAAGAGGTTCATTGAGTTAAATAACATAACATCACGCCGTTTATCCCCGAAGGGGTAGGCAGAGGTGCACATTATGTCACTGTACAATGTAACACCCACTTTTCACTATTTATGCTATGAGTCCCATGTAATAGGGGGTGAGCCTATTGCCATAAACCGGGCACAATTCCAGACTCCGTGCTAAAACTGAGAATTTTTTAAAAATCCAGTAATACTTTGCCCGACTCGGGAGTCGAACCCGAGACCCCTTGCCCGGCAGTCGCACTTGCGACCACTCGGCCAACGAGGCAGTTAAATAATTAAAAGTAAAATTAAGTACTTCTTTAGGAGATACTCCTTGAACGATGGCATCGTCTTCAGAATCCGAGTCAGCGTCCATTGCGTGCTCCTGATGAAACGCGGAGCAAGCAACATCCACCTGTGACACAAATTAATAGATTAACTACACATTATTATCGTATATTTTAACCGACTTCAAAAAGAAAGCGAGGTTCACAGTTTGACCTGTATGTATGTGTTTATTTATTTATATATGCTTTATTGTACACATTTAAGTAGCTTAAAACAAACAATTCAAGTAAATATGCGTACAATGGGCGGTCTTATCACACAATGGTGATTTCTTCCAGACAACCTTTGGATGGAAATATTTGTAAGAAACCAGATAAGGGGTAGTTACGTGTACAATAAAATAAAAAAAGACAAAATAAAAATGCCTACAATACAACCTACAATAGATATAATATACTAGCAATATATAAAAAAGAAATACATAAATAATATACAAAAATACAATAAGCTATGTGTATGTGTGTGTGTTTGTGTATGTGTGTGTGTGTGTGTGTGTTTGTGCGCAATTATCTCGCGATTGGCTGAACCGATTTTGATGCGGTTTCCAAAAGTGTTTGTTACACTTAAAAATTAGTTAACCGAAAAAAATAATTTATTAATTTCAAATATATTTACATTTATTCATCATCATCATCAAGAGCCTATAAATGCCCACTGCTGAGCAAAGCCTCTTCTCACACGGAGAAGGTTTGAGCATTAATCACCACGCTTGCTCGTTGCGTGTTGGTGATTTCAAACTTATTATTAGAAATTATAAGTAGTAAGGAGTAAGTAGTTAGTAAGTAAGTAAGTAATAAGTAGTAAGTAAAGTAATAAGTAGTGTTAGGAGTAGTAATGTTCACGATGTTTTCCTTCACCGTTTGTCAGTGGTGTTTAAATAATATTAGAAACTTGACTTTTTCCGAGTTATATGTACTTTCTAATGTTACATTTATTGATGGGGCAAAATCATGTAATAACTCCTTTCGGAGAGTTCCTGAGATTAGCGCGTTCGAACAAATAAACAAACTCTTTAGCTTTCTATAAGTTATACAAATATATAAAGGTGAAGTTTGTTTGTAAGCGAGTTTTATCTATATAAATAAAAATGAATTTCCGTTCGTTAATCTCGCTAATACTCGAGAACGGCTGAACCAATTTGGATAATTTTGGACTTGAAATGTTTCTGGAAGTCCAGGGAGGGTTTATGGTTGAGAAAAAATGCGCCTTGCCTATTAGGCTTAAACTGTCAAACACCAAGCGGTCACCGGTGACCGCAACCTATTGTTCTATAATTGTGTCTATAGTGACGGTACTCCACGAGTTAATACGCTTACAATAGGTCGACCTGAGGGCCAAGCACGAATAACTATCGCATTCGTATCGTAACAGTATCGAGCGCGTTAAGCGTTCTGATTGGTTGGATCACTTGAGCCGGCCAATCAGAGCGCCGAACGCGCTCGATACTATTATGTTACGAATGCGATAGTTATTCGTGCTTGGCACTCTGTAACAAACAGAGGCCTTAGTACGAGTTCGATTTACGTTAAAATGTTTACGTTAAAAGTATTCGAAACGAGTACGCGTTCGGCACTCTGATTGGCCGGCGCCAATGAACCAACCAATCACAGCGCCGAACGCGTACTCGTACTTTAAACGTAAAACAAACTTGTACTAAGGCCTGAATTACTTGGCGTACTCACCAATTGCTTGGGGTTCATATTATAGAGTATACGTTCAGCGTTATTCTCTGAATCGTTTCGCGACTCCATAATGGCCAGGAGCAGCTTAGAGGCGTTGTTCTTCAGCTCTAAGACTAGATCCATACGTGTCTTGCCGAGCGGGTTGATATCATTCAGAATTAATGCAGTTATTATGTCTAGACCGTTACTCTCGTGCGTCGCTATACAGTTCTGGTTCTCGTGGCATGGACCTGGAACAGTTAAATATTTAAGTTTGTACACACGGCCATACATTAATCTACACAAAACCAGTTTATCCTGGTATCGCGTCGCATCATCTTTCCGCACATATAACGTTCAGTTTATACTGGTTATGTAAAGCTCGATGTGTAGCCGTGTGTACTAGGTACTCCCGGTTTGGTGCATCGTGCTGGTTCCGAATGAATGATTTCCGCTATTTCCTCATTTATTGAGTCGAGATTGTTTTCAACATATAGAAGCCTAAATTGAAAGAAAAAAGGAAAGAAAATACATTTATTTGGTATCAGCATAATTATCGTATTGCCAAGACATAAAAAAACGCGGTTTATTTATAACTGAACACAAAGATTCAAAATGAAATGTAAACAAAACGAACAAAAAAAGAGAACAAAATTGCTATAACTAAAAATTGCTTACCTTGGCAGTATTCAGTGAGTGTCTCTAAGGTCTGGTTGATGAGAGCCACGTTACCCTCATTGATGTACAGACCCAGCAGCCCTAGGCCTCCAGTGGTGGATCCACAGATACAGTCCAGGAACATTAGCGTCTCCGACACGAGATTGTAGTTCGATTTATTGTTTTGATTCCGTAGTAAGTTCTGAAAATATTTGAGAGAAAGTATCGTTACTTTCGTACTCAGACAGACTTGCATAATTAATTTATTATACTGGCTCTATCTGGTCTGTTAATCGTTACATATGTTTCATAGAAGGCTAGACAAGTGCCTACTTCGATAAATGAACAGAAAGAAATTTCCACAGAAAGAAATTTTCAGTTCGAACCGTTAGTTACAGAGGTTCAAGCCATACATTTCAATAACAGGGTAGTTACCTAGGACAAAAATAAATTAATTTGACCCTTCAACACATAACATAACATCACGTCTATTATCCTCGGAGGGGTAGGCAGAGGTGCACATTACGGCACTTAAATGCCACTGTATAATGTAACACCCACTTTTCACTATTTATGCTATGAGTCCCATATAATAGGGGGTGAGCCTATTGCCATATACCGGGCACAATTCCAGACTCCGTGCTACTACTGAGATACCATAAAGTTATGTTATAAATACCTGTAAGTCCGGGTTGTGGTTTTCACAGAGTAACTGCAAGAATCGTAGTATAGGTTTCATGATGGCCACCTTAGGAGGCAGCACGTCTGAGTTGCCAGCCTCCTTTTTCTCCGCCATAATTTCTTCTAAAGCCGTTGTACCTATTAGAAATCATATGGTAACGAATATTTTATCTTTTTTATCTACATTTATTAAATAACGTGCATCATTATCGGCATCACCAATTAGCAAGTTTTGCTATATGCTGTGCGAATACAAAAGATATATTAACCATGAGACATAGTGTGTATATCCGAGTATGCGTGGACAGCGGAGCCGCATGCGCTGCTGACCTCGTCATCCATCTCCTCGCCCACCACCAGCACCATTGGAGACTTGGTACCTGGCATAGTAAATGTAGCGACATCTTCACAATAATAACAAGTTTGATAAAATCAAAACAAAGTCGAAGTTAAAATCATATTTGAACGTTAAATAAAATATTAAAAACTAGCTTTAGGCCGCGGCTTTGTCTGCGTTCCCTATGTGTTATTTCAGACTATAATCTATCCCTGTTTCAAATTTTGACGCTTTGACGTAATTGAGTGACTATGGACAAATGTACTGAATTCAACATTGTTGTGTCTTTCTTTCTGGAATCATCTTTCATAAAGACACAACAATGTTGAATATTAGTAAGAAGTGAGTCAGTCTGTTGGTCCATAGGTTAGGAAACGGTTCCAAGAAACCCCATAGGTTAGGTACTCTTTTTCAATCACAATACAGTCATTAGTTCCATAGTTTCTTTGTCAATCACGCCTTTTATCCCCGAAGGAGTAGGCAGAGGTGCACACAGAAGTAACACCCACTTTTCACTATTTACGTTATGAGTCCCATGTGGGGGTGAGCCTATTGTCATATACTGGGAACATTTCCAGACTCCGTGCTACTACTGAGATTTTTTTTTAAAAACCCAATAATACTTTGCTCGATCCGGGAATTGAACCCGAGACCCCTTGCCCAGTAGTTGCACTTGCGACCATTCGGCCAACGAGGCAAACGGTTTGGTTCAATTATGTGAGTAAATTGTAACACCAATACTCAGTCAAAAAGATAGGAAAAAGAAAATAACCTTAATACAGTTTGGAACATTCAACTGTTTAAAAAAAACTATATTTATTAAATAATAGAGCAGACAAGGACGTACCGTCGCCAGTGATAGGCTTCTTGATTTCTGAATAGCTGGAGCGCTGCTTCTCAGTGCTGGCTGCAGACGTACTGCTGGCAGCCAGAGACCTGATCTCTTGCTGGGCTTCACGCATCTTATCGTAGAATACCTGATACAATAATATTGAGGAAGAATAGTGATTTCATTTGATATATAACGTCGTATGATATTTTTTTGTTATGAGACCGCTGCTTCATGGTATTCTCGAAAAGTTTTTTATTTGGTTGCATTTTGAGAATGGACCATGATATTTTTTTGTAATGAGACCGCTGCTTCGTGGTATTCTCGAAAAGGTTTTTATTTGGTTGCACTTTGAGAATGGACCACTGAGTTAGTTTCAGTCTTTTTCCTCATAGTAGACAGAGGGGGAGAACATCAGTCAATGTCAATAATGGTACAAGGGTGTCGAGGAAAATATAAAAGGTTTCCGGGGCTCCGGCTCGAAGTACAGCAGCAGGAACAGGGTGGTGTTTAATCAGTAAGAGTCTGACACTCACCTCTCGCGTCACCCGGGCGAGAGAAGTCATTCGATGATATTCTCCCTTTAAAAAAAGTGATACAAGGGCATCAAGGGTTTACCTTTAAGAATGCTTGCGAAATTTCTCCATTTTGCAGCTTGGTGAATATGCTGTGTTGAATTATAGGGTTGCCACCCTCGAGGAGCGCGATGCCTGTGTACGAAAATACAGTTGTTACTATGATCTTACTCATAAGGCTTCGATCATGAGATTTGTTCTTCAACAAAGTTGATTTAATATTATGACGAACGCCACTTTAATGTTATATTTTGGACGCCTCTCACCGGTTCATTGGTCGCAAGAACTTTATTAAGTCACTAGCCACTTCCGCGGTTTCACCCGCTCTGTTCAGCTCCTATTAATTATAGCGTGATCTTTAATAGCCTATAGCCTTTAGAATTATTCAAATCAGACTTGTAGTTACGGAGATTAGCGCGTTCAAACAAACAAACAAAAAAACAAACTTCCGCTTTACTCGTATATAATAATATAAGATTTATTTATGTAAATCTATACTATTCTTTTTTATGTATTTCTCTTGGTCATAGATCTTGAATACGCTTGCTTCTTGCATCGACCATTGTTTTTGTCTCTCCTTCACCCAAGGGTCCACCTTGTACATAAGATTGAGCGTGAAGCCTTTTAAAATAAAATAAAAATGAATACTTACCAAGTTGTATAGCCTCTAGGAAGATAGCTTGTCGATTGGTACTCTTGATGACCAGGTCTACCACGAGATCGGATGCTCCTTCCTTGTCCAGGTGTGCCTGTACTTGGGCCAGGGTCTGCCCAGTCCTCAGTAGCACTTTCGCTGTATAAGCGTAAGCAGGTGAGTAACATAGCTGGATGCCAAGCGTCCCATACGATTAATTAGTTTGAAACTTGTACTGAAATCCTATCTTTAACAATTGGTCGTTCGGGTGACGGGTCAGTAGATATTTTGTCATCGCGCCCCCACTCTTCGTAGGAGCTGATTAAGAGGCACTTGACAGAGACTGGACAATAGCACTGTCTGATTTTTAAACTTGTTTAAACTTGTTTTCTCCAACCTGTATGTTAATTGTGGAGATTATGGTAAACCATAATATTTAGAGGAATTCTAAAGTTTTCGGTACATGCAATAATGTAGTTAGTGGGCATTGGGGTTCGAAGTAAGTTTTGGATTACCTTAAATTATTTATTTAGCAAGATGGGTGTACCGAAAATTTAAATACATTTTTACCAACCCGTCATAGGAGAATTCGCCCGAGGCCTTAGTATGAGTTTGTTATAACGGCGCCCTGATTGGCCGGCTCCAATGAACTAATCAATGAGAGCGCCTTATGCGGACTCATTTCGATTACTTTAAACTCGCACTAAGCCTTCTGGTGTTACCACAGAAATATTAAAAAAGGAGAAGTGGCAAGGGGGCGTGTCTATCACGCTCGCAATTGAGCGTTCCGCTCAATGAAGAAAAATATGGTCGTCACCGCGAGTTAGTCTGAATTTCACCCGCGATCGTACAACAAACGATAAAATGCCGCCTTGTGCTGTGGTTTTGTACAGAAATATAAGCCAAAACAAAAACTGTAGAAGTCATGGCATCGGTTACCATGTGTAATGTCTTCTTTAATATATCTGTGGGTGTTATATGAGTTGGAATTGAAAATCCAGTAACAAGTTTAAAATTAAATGAATCGTACGGAATTACATTTTAGAAAAGATTTGCTAGCGAATTGTTAAAAAAGCTTGGGTATACGAAATTAATATACAGACACAATTTAAAGGCGGATACATTCAGGGAATAGGGGCATAAATAATTAAAATCTATACCCGGCACGAACCATGGTTAAATTTAAACAAAAATCTGGCCATGTTTCGTACCGGGGACGCATATATTAATTTAATAATTAAAATAATGATTTTGTCATTGGATAAAAACTCAACTAGGTAACACACGTTATGAAGAAAATCCTAGTGAGTTGATTTTATATGTCGTAATAGAGATATGAAAAAATCGACATTCATATGTGATACAGCGCGTATAAAAAGATATACATATATTCTTAAAGCTGCTGGAGCTCCCAAATTTGACTAGTCAGTCCTCAGATCTTAAGAGATTAAACAAAACTTGAGTTATGGATAAAACTTAGGTTTTGGACAAAATTAAGCATTAACTAGGTAGTTTAAGTCACAAATGAAGTTTTTCTGTAGAACTGAAGAATGGTCGTCAAAATAAGTGCTAATTTTATAAATATGTACTTATTCAGTATTAAAAATATGGGTACAATATACAAGCAACTAATTAGGTGGACGTGCGCAAGGGGTGATCAGCTTAATGTACACCGAATGATGTTTTTACACACAAACATTTCAGAAATAAAAATTGTTGTATTCAACACTAAAAATACGAAAATTTCGTTTTGTAAAACATCATCTTGTATACAACATTATAAGTATCTACAATAGTAATACGAACTCGAATAATTTAATATAATTCTACTTAAATTATTCAATTTCAATAATAAAGCTTACACATACGTGTATTATACGTCCAGCAGTTGTACAGTCAAAGGTCACACTGCCACCGTGAGTGATGTTCACACAGCAATGCGTAAGTAATTTCATATCAATGTGCATAAAAACGCGTGCGTACGCATAAACACACGCACGCGTACGCACTCGAATACAAATATGCGTGTGCATGTGTGTATAAGCGCTGCAGCGCAACCGATAGTAGTCTTACGGTGGCAGTGGACTTTTGAGCTTTGATCGTACATAGATATTTATATCAAGTATAGCATTAATATTCATTAAACATTTAATATTGTATCATAAGTTTAATAACGTCAATTCAAAAAGTCTAAGGGGCGGGTTTGTTCAGCGCGGACCGTGTGCCGTAGTCGCGCTGGACAGTGTGTCCGACCTATATATAAAACGCTTCCGATACTGAGTCACTGACTGACTGACAGACAACGCACTGCACAAACTACTGGTCGTAAGGTAGCACAAAGGCCCGAATACTGAAAGCCTACTCAATTTTAAATTGTACTTGAATATCGTGCCATCTCTGTCATTTTACAATGAATTTGGAGCGACAGAACTAAAGGGTAACTTAAAATTGAGTAACGGTTGAGTATTTCGAAATAAGAGGCTTAAAAATATTTTAATCGTCTCAAATATGCCAAGCAATGTATGCGAGACGCTGTGCAGTGTGCACACATAACAACGGTGTACAAAATGGTACTAAAAGTACCGCCAAGTGGCAAAACCCACCTGTCTTCATCTTCAGCGGATGACTTTCTGCATGGCATGCGGTGAGAAATAAACAATACAGATTGCTACATCTAAATCTATTAAATGTTAACGGTATCAAGATGCCTTTGCTATGAAGGTTCGACAAATTTTTCAAATTATTATTTTCCTTTCTCAGAATTCAACGGTAGCAATAATTTTGTTACAAAAGAAAGATACCTTTGATAACTAGTTACCTAGTTTAGTTTAGTTACTTATTTTTGATGATCTGTGTAAATAGTTATTTTTAGTTTTCTTTTATTACATTTTTGTATATTTTAATTTGTAAATAGTTTCTTATTAATGTAAATAAAGTACGTTCTGGCATGTCAAAATATGGAACCTAAGAAATATACAATCAATTCCAACCGGTTGTTACGGAGACTAACGCGTTCAACTGAACATATAAACTTCAGTTTTGAATACAAAACTTTTACTCTACTAGAAGTACTAGAACAGAGGCCTTAGTACGAGTTTCATTTACGTTTAGAGTATTCGTAACGAGTACGCGTTCGGCACTGATTGGCCGGCGCCAAAGAACCAACCAATCAGAGCGCCGAACGCGTAGGTACTCGTTACGATTACTTTAAACATAAACACAAACTCGCATTAAGGCCTCAGGAGCCGAAAAGCGGGTGAAACCGCGTTAGGAACTAGTTATCAATAAAATTAAAGACCAATCTCAAATCAGAATTGTAGACTGAAAACGCTATTTTTAATACATTAATCTATTCGAATGTATGTCTGCGATTATCTAGCGACTGGCTGAACCCATGTCAATGCAGTTTTCACAAAAGGGTTACTTACACTTAGGAGGTCTTAGTATTCTATCAGCTTTGTTAATAGTAATTTACACTCAAATACCCACTTCGATAGCAAAGGCATCTGTTCATATAACTAAAATTTCGGTTAGCAGAGCATCAATCACAGTATTAAAAACATTGCAGTAGCAACCTTATTACAAATGTAATAAAGTCGTTAATACAATTGATATGCTGCTATCCGTATGAACTAAATCCTATCACCAATACAGTGAACAAGATTAGTGTTTTAATATGAGAAGGTATCAATTTTTTTCAAAGGGAAAGTGGTTGCAAACTTGTAGACAAGAGGTACAGAGTGCTTTACCGTGCTTAGCCCCCTGATTGGTTGGTTCATAGGAGCCGGCCAATCAGTGCCGAACGCGAAATTGTTTCTATGTTGTCAAATGTATCGTACAAAGCCTGATGTGCCGGGCCTTTAAATAGTAAAAAAAATATTAATTTTAGATTGCAGACGAATGTGTTAACTATTAATGGACGATGGCATATCTTACTTGTTGGTGTCGAGTTGTAGCTGCGAATGTCAGACTACAGTATTTATTTTTACTTGAATATTTTATGAGATCACTTGACAGTATTGGACGGACTATCAATATCCGGAGAGACTAAAATGTGAAATATAATTTGAAATCATGCCGAAATAATAATAATTATTATTAGATAGTTTGCTCAGTCAAAAATAAATTATTTCGACGGTGCAATACCATAAAACAATAAGATAAACGATGAAGGAAAACATCGTGAGGAAACTTGGGCTTATAATTTCTAATTATAAGTTTGTAATCGCCAACCCGCATTGAGCAAGAGTGGTGATTAATGGTCAAACCTTCTCCGTGTGAGAAGAGGCTTTGCTCAGTAGTGAGCATTTATAGGCTGTTGATGAATACAATAAAAATTACACTTTTATTAATTGGTTCGACGGTTTACTTACAAATTTTCGATTTATTCTGTAAGTAGTCTGCTAATTGACGCGAAAATTATATGACGTCGTTAATTTGCCATCTCTTACAAAATTCAAAGAAAATATGACATTTCGATAAAAGTATTGAATTTGAGCAGTTGGAAACTAGTCTATTAGGATTCCGCACTAGCGGTCAACCGCGCAGTTAGCCGCACCCTGCTGTCGACCGCTTGTCCAACTTAATATGCAACCGCTATGGCAACCGCTTCTGTCGATATGAAGCGCCTAGGCGGTCAACCGCTAGTGATAGGTCTCTACACCAAACCTTTCCCTTTGAAAAAAAAACAGTTTACAAGTTTCATATTGAACTAGTTAGTAATTAACAGTGCTATCAACTAATACTAACTGTGCAAGCTAGTTTGACTATCCTTGTTAAAATAATCGAGTTCGTTAGGTATTTTTTTCTTTAATATTTTTATGAGTCGACGTTTGGCCGCTATCTTGTCTTATGTTAAGCGATCATGCGGCCTACGATAGAGCACGTCTGCCCATAATCAACCTATTCACACGGGCCTTGTAGTTTTATTTACTGATAAATATCTATAACTTAAGAAGGTTGTAGTTAACTAATTCATTAGTTTTTTATTTGTTAGCACTTTTTGTGAATTCAATTTTACATTACTTTAAACCTTCTTTGAGTAATGTTTAAGATTATGTATTTAATATTAAAAAAATCAAAGTTCTAAATGGTCTGCTGTCACTATAACCATGTATTAAAAATCAGTAAATAAGTAATATTTTATATGCTATTATAAATATCTGATTTGCGCAACGGTAGCGCAACCAAACAATTCTGTCATTTGCGCAACGGTAGCGCAACCAAACAATTCTGTCATTTGCGCAACGGTAGCGCAACCAAACAATTCTGTCATTTGCGCAAAGGGAACAAAAGATTGAGTACATTGTTGAATACTCAAACTATACGATCTCAATTAGGTAGGTTACGATCTATGAATCAAATCCCTAACTTACTAAAGCTTCTAATATCAGTCCAGTACGACTAAAATCATAACAGAGAGCCTAATACGAGTTTTTTTACGTTTAACGTGATCAAGACGCGTTCAGCGCTTTGATTGGCCTGCTAAAATGAACCAGCCAATCACAGGGCTGAACGTAGTATCGTTTCGATCTTGTCAAACGTAATACAAACTCGTACTAGGCCCTCGGGTTAACATGTGACTTACCACCAGGTCCGTGGGTGACGGTTACAGAACTCGGAGGGGGCATGATCTTGGGTTCAGATTTACGATTCACGAAGTACTGGGACAGCAGCTTCGAGCGGAGCTGGTTGCCCTGGGGAACGCAAATACGCGTCTTAGGTTAGCAATCATTCTTATTAAACGTTTTTATTTAGTCTGTTTGTTGAATTTTAAGTGTGGGTGAGTCATGCTTCGGCACGAATGGGCCGGCTCGACCGGAGTGATACCACGACCTCACAGAAAACCGACGTCAAGCAACGCTTGCGTTGTGTTTCGTCGTGTGAATGAGGTTACCGGAGGCCCAATTACCCTCCCCTTCCCCAATCTCACCAATTCGTAAATTCCCAACGATCCTCAAACTCCTTATCCCCAAAAGGCCGGTAACGCATTTGTAACGCCTCTTGTGTTCCAGGTGTCCATGGATGACGCCGATTGCTTACCATCAGATGGATCACCGTCTGCTCGTTTATCGGCTTATGCCATAAAAAAAACTACGACTACAGAAGTACAGATCAATCTGATTTTAGTTACACGCTCTTAATCTTGATGACATTATATCAGATAATATTGTATTATTATGATAATATTTTTTTAAATATATTTAATTAATTATAAGTTGCAAATTCATTTCATTACAAAACTTTCGTGAGATAAATTATTATTATGTTATTATGTTTAATTAAAACTAAATAAATTATTATGTTTACCTTCTCTCCGTACTCGGGATCGACAGCCATCATCTCTCGTAAAGTACGCAGCACCTTGACACATAACTTCTCTTCCTTTTCTTCTAGAAGTTTCTCCGTATGCCGGATTAATCTGAGCACAATTTTACAAACAAGTATGTTTACTTACGGTTTTTCAATAACAAGTGAATGTATTTCTGCAAATAGGCTACAAGGCACCACTTTTACACGTCAATTTTATCAAGCGAACGATGAGGTCGACGTTTCCTAACTGACTACTCTGAGAAGAAATGCCGAAACAAACTCAAGAGGTCTGTCTCTTTTAAAGTCCAGACAAATGTGTATAGAAGCTTATGTGTGAGAACCGTGCAAGCTCTTTCTGTAGTCTGTCAACAGTTACAATGATTCGAAAGATAAGGTATGAATTCGTCCGCGTAGAATATGTTTTTTTTTAACACTTGGGAGCATTTAATCGGGATAGAAAGTCCTATCACCTAAATCAGTCCATACCCTGCCTGTATACCAAACTTTAACAAAATCCGTTCAATAGTTTTAGCGTAATTGACGGACAAACATACAAGTAAAGAAGCTTTCATATTTATAATATTAGTGTGATTAGGCACAAGCCCTAATACAAATTAACATATACGTAGTCAAATAAACCGCAATTTAATTGAAAGCTGGTTATAGATTATATAACATAACATAACATCACGCCTTTTTATCCCCGAAGTTGTAGGCAGAGGTGTACGGCACTTAATGCCAATGTACAATGTAACACCCACTTTTCACTATTTATGTTACGAGTCCCATGTAATAGGGGGTGAGTCTAATGACATACCGGGCACATTTCCACTCCGTGCTACTACTGAGGTTTTTAAAAACCCAGTAATACTTTGCCCGACCCGGGAATCGAGCCCGAGACCCCTTGCCCGGCCAGTCGCACTTGCGACCACTCGGCCAACGAGGCAATCATTAACATATAATAAATAAGGCAGAGATTACATATAACAGTTTAAATAAACATTATGTCGTCTGATTGTCTAGAAACAAGCCATAAACTCGCTAAGACCGTGTTGTAAGCAGTAAAGTAACTGTGAAATGTTTTATTAATGACCTAGAGATGAAGATCCCGCTAGTGTCTGCGTGGGCGGCCTCCCCGTGGCCGGTGAACAGCAGGTGAGGCTTGTAGAGGATGTCCACCAGCAGCGACTGCTCCGCCTGCAGCAGCGGCCGCAGCTGTTCCTCCAGCAGCGCCACTATCTCCTGCAGCCCCTCCATCACCGACCGGTCGTTCTGGAGGTTCGCCTGGTGCATGACATACATACAAATAACAAGCGTCGAGCTAGACCAGAAGTTAAGGTGCATTCTTCTCATGCAGGTCACGTAGGTCCGAAACCTAGCCAGCATCAGACTCTTTCAGAGTTATATGGACATTCTAATATTATCTAAACGCCACTGACATACGGTGGAATAACAGAAAACAATAGTGAGGAAACTTAGACTTAGATTTATAATTATTAGTTTGAAATCTTGAAAGTTTGAAAGTGTGGGAGAGCCATGCTTCGGCACGAATGGGCCGGCTCGACCGGAGTGATACCACGGCCTCATAGAAAACCAACGTGAAGCAACGCTTGTGTTGTGTTTCGTCGTGTGAGTGAGGTTACCGGAGGCCCAATTACCCTCCCCTTCCCCAATTCCTGAATCCCCAACGATCCTCAAACTCCTAATCCCCAAAAGGCCGGTAACGCACTTGTAACGCCTCTGGTGTTCCAGGTATCCATGGGCGACGCCGATTGCTTACCATCAGGTGACCCGTCTGCTCGTTTGCGGGCTTATGCCATAAAAAAGCAAATCTGTTTTAAGCCAGCGCGCGTACGGCGCTCTGATTGATTCACTGGAGCCGGCCAATCAGAGCGGCGAACGTGTCTCGACACTATCACATTACGAATGCGATAGTTTTTCGTGCTTGGCACTCAGTACTGGAAAATGGATAAACACATACTTGCGATGCCATCTTCTCAAGCTTCGATGTCTTTGAGGCTAAGAGCCACTTGCTGGTCTGGCGCGAAAGGGCGGCCGCCTTCTCAAACACCGTCTGGATTTTAGCTTCTAGCTCCAAGGGGATGGCTATGCTTCGAGATTTTGCTGCAAGATCATAGTAAAATTTCGTGAGACATACTAAATTAATTGTTATGTTTTCGGCTCGCGGAATGCTGCTCATGAATATGAGCCTCTAGCATTTTTTTAAGGGGCCGAGTTTTATCCCCGAAGGGGTAGGCAGAGGTGCACATTATGCCACTGTATAATATAACACCCACTTTTCACTATTTATATTACGAGTCCCATGTAATAGGAGGTGAGCCTATTGCCATATACCGGGCACAATTTCAGACCCCGTGCTACTACTGAGATTTTTTTAAAAACCCAGTAATACTTTGCCCGATCCGGGAATCGAACCCGACACCCCTTGCCCGGCAGTCGCACCTGCGACCACTCGGCCAACGAGGCAGATGGCACGATATTTAGAACAAGTTAAAATTGAGTAGCCTTTCAGTATTCAGGCGATAGAATATTATACTGACCAACTTCGCTGAGTGTGCGTATACATTTCTCGACGTTGAGCTTCTGTGGCGGAGTCAGCCAGGGACACTGATATATACTGAACGTGGTCTGCAGCAGCTTCACGAAGATCGACTGTCGAGTCTACGAGAGAGAAAAAGAAAACTAAACATTTATCACTAGCTTATGCCATCATCATCATAACATCACGCCTTTTATTCCCGAAGGGGTAGGTAGAAGTGCATATTATGCCACTGTACAATGTAACACCCACTTTTTACTATTTATGTTATGAGTCCCATGTAATAGGGGGTGAGCCTATTGCCATATACCGGGTACAATTCTAAACTCCGTGTTACTACTGAAATTTTTTTTAAAACCCAGTACTACTTTGATAAATATATAATAGCATATGCTATAACCCCCAATCTCCTCAATCCTTAAATCCCCAACAATCTTCAAACTCCTAATCCTCAAAGGCCGGCAACGTACTTGTTACGCCTCTGGTGTTCCAGGTGTCCATGGGCGACGCTGACTGCTTACCATCAGGTGATCCGTCTGCTCGTTTACCGGCTTAAGCCATAAAAAAAAAGATACTTACTCGAAGTTTGTAATTATTCCAAGCAGCGAAAAAACAGACACGTGATTAATTATTAATGGATTAATTTCATGAACACGTTTATACATTACGAACGACGTATTCTCGTAAATCATATATGGCGGACAAGCTTTTTTAAGTGTGGGAGATACATGTTTCGGCACGGTGGACCGGATCGACCGGAGTGATACCACGGCCGAGCAGAAAACCGACGTGAAACAACGCTTGTGTTTTTACTCTGGCAACACTTTGAGCTGGTCGTACCGTCATATTCTGGTGTTTAAGGTGTCCATAGCAGACGCCCGTTGCTTAACATCAGGGTGCTTACTCTTGAAATCAATCTTAACGTCAATCCAATTTCAATCCAATAAAATCTCAATAATTATTCAATGTCAAAACTATACAAACCCTATCGTACCAGTTACAATAGCATTCAGAGTACAGAATACAAAGCCAAACTTAATACCATTTAGTTCGTTTAATATTCACGCAATACGGATGCAATGGGCGCTATAGTTACAACTATACTATACGAAATTTCACAATACCAATGTCGATCGATCGATTGGATTCAAGAGTAAGCCTGTAGGCGATCCGTCTGCTCGTTCACCGGCTTATCCCATAATAAAAAAACCATCTAGTAGTTTAATTATAAACATTGGACGCGTCCTTTTTTAGTGAACGAAAACCCTATTACGCTGTATCTCAAGACCCATGATAGCCGGTTGCCGCTATACCAAGCAGTACTTCTGTGTCGTGGGTTTAAAAACATGTAAATATAATTTAACCTTAACTGTAATTTACGGATCATATACAGATTTTTCCACGCGAGAATCGAATTGTCACGTCAAGTTTTAATAGTCCAAAATATATTGTAAGCCTCACCTGCACTGTAGTGCTTTGGTCACTAAAGGGAGAATTGAAGAAGGTGCATATAGTGTGCATGAGCACATCGGTGACGTAATTGACCCAGGCCTTCTGGCTGCCCACCTGAGGCGGCCGCCGGGACGTACTCGGGGCCTCGGACGACGGACCTGCTGCTGGAACGATGTTTTTAAAGAAGAATGTTGCCTCACTCTAGGATTCCTGTGTCGTGGGTGCGTTTACAAACATACGATTTCATATACACAATGACACCCAGACCCGGAACAACAATTTGTTGTGTTTTTATAATAACTATCGTGAGACATACTAAATAAACTAAAACTCGCGAGTTACTCACGTGAATATACTGAGAAAAGCTCTACTAGTTTCGGACCACAGAGGGGTTCCAAACTAGTAGAGTTAGAGTAGTTGGCTACGCGTAGAGTAGAGTAGTAGTTGGCTGGTTGGTTGTAGGATGCGCGACATCGCCGCGACCGCGCACCCTGATCATGAGGAAGAACCCCTCTGTGGTTCGAAACTAGTTGAGCTTTTCTCAGTATATTCACGTGTATACCCCGCGATTTTTAGTTAACAATTTGTTGGTTAGGTACACAAAGAGTTGCTCCGTGAGGGAATCGAGCCTGCTATACGGTGCATGGCAGCCAGTTGCCCAGCCACCGCGTCAAACGTGCAGTTGTCAAAACTGCACGGTTCGATTCCCGCACGGGACAACACTTTGTGTGATCCACAAATTGTTGTTCCGGGTCTGGGTGTCATGTGTATGTGAACTTGTATGTTTGTAAACGCACCCACGACACAGGAGAAAATCCTAGTGTGGGGCAACGGTTTATTTAAAAAAAAAAACATTTTGAAATAGTTTGTTTTCACTTTAAATGTACCATGTTGGCTACACATCAAGGTGCACATACCCAGTATAAACTGACCATTGGATGCGCGGAATGATTATAGAAAGCGAGACCACGGCTAACATAACATAATATCACGTCTTTTATCCCCGAAAGAATAGGCAGAGGTGCACATTGCGGCACATTGCTTCTGTACAATCTAACACCCACTTTTCACTATTTATGATATGAGTCCCATGTAAAAGGGGTGAGCCTGTTGCCATATACCGGGCACATGTCAAGACTCCGTGCTACTACTGGAAAATACAGTAATACTTTGTCCGACCCGGGAATGAAACCCGAGACCCTTAGCAATCGCATTTGCAACAACTCGGCCAAGGAGGCAGTCAGATTAATTTTTGACTGAAACAGTGTGATTAAAACTTTTTTTTTATAACGATGATGAAGTTCAGGGTTGATTAGTGCCAGTGACTATTGGCCTTAGCTATATATGATTATCTTACAAAGTTCTAGACTTAGCTCTTAGATTAGACTGATCCAGGCTAATCCGCCTATTCCACGCCTATTTCATTAGTTTTTAAAATAAATAGACGAACAAATAATTATGACGACGTAAATAATGCTCTGATGAAGGTTCAACAGTGGTTTACAATAAATAACTTAGTGATAAACGATTACATGGGACTCGTAACATAAATAGTGAAAAGTGGGTGTTACATTGTACAGTGGCATTAAGTGCCGTAATGTGCACCTCTGCCTACCCCTTCGGGGATAAAAAGGCGTGATGTTATGATGTTAAACGATAAGAAAACGTAATGTATTAGATTTGTTTTGCCAAATGTTAGAAGTAACGAATGTGACATTATTAAATAGTCGGAAATTAGAATTTGTAAAGGCGACTACATTCCTGGGAATTACTGTAGATAACAAATTGCAATGGGGTCCTCATATTACCACAAACAAAAATATTCTGTATCCTACTAGAGGTCCCACAAGTTGACATGGTACGTACGCGTGGTCGGATGAGTAGTGTCGGCCTGTAGGATGGCCTGCATGTCGTGTAGGAAGGATCGCTCGAATAGGTCCCACATGTAGTTGCTAGAGTAGATCTCCTTCATCTCGACCTCCGTGTCTATGTAGCAATGGTTCAGGAACCCTACGTATGCTTCTTTTACCTGGAATCGAATTTATTTTTTAGGTATTTATATTATATTGCAAATGTAATATATACAAGGTGTTGTTCTAAAGCCGCGTCATTTTCTAGGAGGTAACTCGGCTGTCGATTCTGAGTCCGAATCAATAAAAAGAATTATAGGTAAATATTTTTTAATTTTCTGTTAATTACGGAAATCCGTAAGTGCGAACTACACGCCGCCGTCTTGTAACTAGTTTTATAATGCGGCTTAACACACACAAACTCAAACTCCATTAAGAAACATTGCTGTCGCTTATTCTGAAATACTGTCGAACTTAAACGATTTATTATAGCCGTATTTTAACTATTGGCCTGAAATTTTCTCTTACATTGAACCTTTATGACTTCTGTGACATGCCCCCAAAAAATGCCACGGTTTTAAAAGTACACCTTGTATTTATAGTAGATCGTATTGTATGTACTCTTCTTTTTATGACTGCCTCGTTGGCCATGTGGTCTCAAATGCGACTGCCGGGCAAGGGGTCTCGGGTTCGATTCCCGGGCCGGGCAAAGTATTGGTAAGTTTTTAAAAAATTCTCAGTAGTAGCACGGAGTCTGAAATGGTGCCCGGTATATGGTAATAGGCTCACTCCCTATTACATGGCACTCATAACATATATAGTGAAAGGTGGGTGCTGGTGGTGAAAGGTGGTTCGAAAATTCCAGACTCCGTGCTACTACTGAGATGTTTGTGAAAAACCCAGTACATAATACTTTTCCCGACTCGGGAATCGAACCCGAGACCCCTTGCCTGGCAGTCGCACTTGCGACCACTCGGCTAACAAAGCAGTCGCAAGGGTTTTATGATAAATGACAATAACATCCTCATGAGGACGGAACAGTTATAACTACAGCTTACCTCGGGTATACAGTCAGGATGCGTGATCATGGATACTATATCGTCCAGTGGCAGGAGAGAGTGACATTTTATTTCTGTATATACATTTTTGCCCATCGTGCAGCATGTTAGCAATTTTACTAATTGTATATGATATCTAAAAACATGAAAAAAAATGAATATTCAAACAGTGTTTAAAATATAATATAGAAAGTCGCTTTCTCTGTCCCTATGTCCCTTTGTAGGCTTCAATCTTTGAAACTACGCAACAGATTTTGATGCAATTTTTTTAATAGATAGAATGATTCAAGAGGAAGCGTTATATGTATAATACACGCATATTGCACCCGTGCGAAGCCGAGGCAGGTCGCTAGTAACTAAGAAAATGTTAATAAATACAATAGTATTAATTCAACTACAACTACAATAGTATTAATTCAAAGTATTAAAAAAAATTGGTTAAACTACATTTAATCGTACTTTTAAAGGTCGCAATAGTAACTTATGTTACATTTTTTTATGTAAAATCATAAGATTCAACCAAGAATTGAACTAAGATCGTGGCAACCTGAATTAAACATAAGAGAGCCATGCTTCGGCACGAATGGGCCGGCTCGACCGGAGCGATAGAAAACCATCGTGAAACAACGTTTGCGTTGTGTTTCGTCGTGTGTGTAAAGTTACCGAAGGCCCAACTATCTCCCTCGCTCCCAATCTCCTCAATTTCTGAATCCCCGAAATTTCTCAAATTCCTAACCCACAATAAGTCAGAACACACTTGTAATTCTTCAAGTGATGGAAACACTCATTGGGGTGATGCCAATGGATGCTACCAACTTTTTGCTAACTAGATAATGCAAATGTAGGATGAGGTTGTTTTATCCAATGACAGCAGCGGTCAAATACTGAACGTCCAATGCTGTGATGTTAGCTAATTCCCTATTGGACCAAGAACCAGAGGTACATACTAGCGCACTCTGGTGAGCAAAAATATAATCCTCTCTCATTGCTTACCATCAAGTGTTGGAGTTTTCTCGTCGTCGACGACAACTCCGATTATAGTTGTAGGTTGTAGGCAATAATTCAGACTCGGAAGTTTCTTTAGGTTTACTTGTTTATTTTCCGAGTACCAATTAAAGGCTACGTTTAGTTATCTAAATCGCACGTTACTATTACGTATTTTTATGTTAGTCCCGATTGCTACACATTAGCACGTGATAGCGACCTTGTTACGACTTGTGTACGATTGATTAAAGTTATTAGTTCGATGCATTATATACAAAACTGCTGTATGAGTATGAGCTTGTAGAAAACGTTTACCGCACTATCCCATAAACAAAAGAAATCTTGTTTTTATAATAAATATCGTGAGACATGCTAAATGAACTAAAAATTACCTAGTTACTGTGACTCGGAAACTAGTAGAGCTTTTTACATTATTTAAGTGAGTAACTCCTAATGTTTAGCTTAAAGAAATTCTTTTTTTAGATCATAATTTTATCAAGTATAGTGAGTGTTACCTGAGCGCTTCCGGCATTTCGTTAGTTTTCCGATATTGTCGCATCATCTGTATGAAGTTGTTGAACGATACCTTGTCATTGTAAAACACTAACACATCTTCGCCAGCATTTACCATCTACAACAAATTAATATCCATGTAGGTACAGTGTACATTCATAATGGAATTATTTCCTTATCTGTTTTAATTATAATCTATTATATAATAAAAATCTATATATCACTACATAGTATAAAACAATGTCGCTCCCCCGTCTGTCTATCCCTATGTATGCTGAGATCTATAAAACTACGCAACGGATTTTGATGCGGTTTTTTTTTTAATAAATAGAGTGATTCTTAAGGCAGGTTTATATGTATAATACATGCATATTGCACCCGTGCGGAGCCGGGGCGGGTTGCTAGTATAAAATAAAGTCGTGTTAGTTACACTATTTATAACTCACGAAAGGCTAAATCGATTTGAATGAAAATTGGTGGGGAGGTAGCTTAGAACCAGGAGACGGACAAAGACTAGCATAAATATAAAGCTGAAGAGTTTGTTTGTTTGAACGGTCTTATCTCCGGAACTACTGGTTTGATTTCAATAATTCCTTTTGTGTTGGATAGTCCATTTATCAAGGATGGCTATAGGCTATAAAACATCACGCTACGATCAATAGGAGCCGAGCAGAGAGGGCGCGAAAGAAGCTAGTTATTTCATATACTCAATTTTATCTCCAGAACTTAGTATGTAGTTCTGGAGATATCAGAAGTTAAAACAAATAAGTAAACAGTTCAGCTTCATATATAAAGTACTAGCTTCTGTTAGTGACTTCACCCGCTGTTTCGTGGGATAAAAAGTAGCCCATGTGTTATGCCAGACAAACATCTATCCGTGTTCTAATTTTGATCGCGAACCCTCCAGTCGTTATGACGTGGTCGCGTAACAAACATAATAGAAGTAGGGAGTGTACGGTGGCCGACCTCCTGCATAACCAGATCCTGGCTCCTCCGTATGTAGTGCGTGTCTGCGTGCACGATGGTCTGCAGGAAGTGCAGGTAGGCGGGGCGGCGGCCGCGGGACTCGATGCAGTGCACGAAGTGCGCCACCACCTTCTCGTTGCCCTCGTGCGCGCACAGCGCCGCGTTGTCCTTGAATATCGAACACACGGTCTGCGCCTCGCGGATCTGGCGACAAATGTAATGTTGGAAAAAAAACCTTACCCCACGCTGAGATTATCTGTTGAGCTTTTACAAACATACTGTATTTACGTGTGTGTGTCCTGGGTCAAAAATAAAGTAAATTATTTTGATTATACAATCCATTTAAAAATTTAAAAATAATTACAATTTCTTACATATATTTGACGACATACTTAATTTTCGATTTATTCTAGAATTTTTTTCAGATATAGTTGTACTATTTGATTCGAAAATATGATGACGTCATAAGTCAGTTTTTGATACAAAATTCATAGAATAATATCGTTTTTGACGTGTTTCGATAAAAGTATTGAATTTGATTAGTTGTAAAATACCGTATTTCACATACGCATCACACCCAGACTCGAAATAACAATTTGTGTGATACGTGCGGGAATCGAACCCGCGACACGTTGCTTAGCAGCCAGTTGCGACCACTCGGCCAACGACGCAGTCTTTCATAACTTGAAGTAAATAAAATTTCAATTCGAATTAATTAATTTTTCTCTAAGGAAAACTGTAATTTTTTTAAATACAATATACTAACCCCCGCATTAAGGAACAGGTCCAGGTGCTTGTGAAGTATCGCCTGGTTCTGTTGGTTGCCGTGACAGAAGTGTTGGAGGAACTCGTGAGCTAATGCCAGGAGTTCATCCATCGCCATGTCGTCTTCGTCATGAGGCACCTGCGAGACACAAGGTACAAAATTAAATTTCATTTAAAAACTTTTTAAAACACAAGACTTCTTTTTTAAACGTTGCCCCACACTAGGATTATCTCCTGTGTCGTGGGTGCGTTTACAAACATACAAGTTCACATACACAATGACACCCAGACCCGGAACAACAATTTGTGGATCACACAAAGTGTTGTTCCGTGAGGGCATCGAACCCGCGACACGTTGCACGGCAGCCGGTTGCCCAGCCACCGCACCAACCATGCAGTTTAGTATTAATTATGATTTTACAAACTAAACGTACTTATATAGAATATTTAAAATTTCTAGAACTGGCTAAACCCGTACCTTGGTCTGCGTTTTTCTAAAACAAAAGTAGTAATGCGATAATTAAGTAGTATATTACAAAGAAGCTGTCAAGACATAAATTGTAGAAAATTGTGAGTAGTTTAATTTTGTAGGTAACGGTTTTCTCGTAGAACAGGAAAATAGATATTGTAAAGAAACTGTGTCTGACCGCCGTATTTCCAAGATGGCGGCGCTAGCACAAAGGTGCAAAATGGAAATCGAAAAGAGCACAACAATATCTACAAAATTGCCGATTTTCACAACTCCCGGAAAAAAATCCAGGTAAAATTATATAAAATCTCGTCGTAATTGGTCCAGCCATTTGAAATATGCCAGTACAAACAGACAGACAGACAAAAATTGTAAAAAATGTTATTTTGGTATACGTATCATATTATTATGTACTAGCAGCCCGTCCCGGCTTCGCACGGAGTAGACAATTATTTATTTTTGGAAATTTGGATTGTTGTAGTGACATAACTACAATAGTTGGACATATGCTACCGCGGAGTTTTTTGTAGACATTATGATGTTCTTCAATATTGTTGTACATTATTTTGTTCTATCGCTAATAGTTTCGGCAGCGCATTCGACGAAAGACATTTTAAGACTCATTTTTCTACACCTTCGGTTGCATTGTTCAAATTTTACCAAGGATCCCTAATTTTTTTCAAAATGAAATGTAGCCTATGTCAAATTGGAAGAATTTATGATATGCATGTAGTAAAAAGCGATATATTTCAATATTACAAACAGACAATTAATTTTTTTTAAACTTGACTCATACTAGTATTGTCTCCTGTGTCGTGAGTGCTTTTACAAACACACAAATTCACATGGTATACATTTATCAGTATAGATGTACTTTTATACATGTACAAGCATAAGTGGAGTATAGTGTATTATAGTATATAAAATTGCACGGTTTGGTTGGTGAGGTGGCTGGGCAACCAGGGCTGCCGTGCAACGTGTCGCGGGTCCAATTCTCGCACGGAACAACACTTTGTGTGATCCACAAATTGTTGTTCCGGGTCTGGGTGTCATTTTGTATGTGAACTTGTATGTTCGTAAACGCTCCCACGATACAGGAGAAAGTTCTAGTGTGGGGCAACGTTTATTTTCTAATAAAACAGTGTGTGTCGGACCTGCAGCAGGTCGAGCACGATGTTGTGCACGGCGATGTTCCGCAGTAGTCGCTGCTCGTGGCGGCGCGGCCGGCTGCCGTCGCGCCCGCTGTGGCCGCTGTGGCCGCCGTGGCCGCTGTCGCCGCCGTTGCCGCCGCTATTACCGTGCGTGCAGTATCGTATCATGCGCTGGAGGATCTGCGCAAACACCGGTCGGACGTACAAGTGAAGCGAAGTTGAAGTGTGGGAGAGCCATGCTCTTCAGCTCGACCAGAATGATACAGTCGAACGGAAAACCGACGTGAAACAATACTTGCGTTGTGTTTCCTTGTGTGAGTGAGGTTACCAGAGGCCCAACCCCCCCTCAAATTCCTAATCCCTCAAAAGGCCGGTAACACACTTGTAACCTCAGCTGTTCCAACTGTCCATGGGTGACGCCGATTGCTAGAGTAAAAACGGAGGTATTTTCATCAATTGACGCTAGTGAACTTCTCGTTCTTTATTCAATAGGGAGTTAGTATAGTCACACTGTTGGACAACAAACTTCTTGCTACGTTTGGGCCATCCGGTGAATAAAAAAAACGATGCATTGTCGGCCTTTTAGGGATTGGGAATTTGGGTACGGAAGAAGAAGGAGAAAGAAAATAGAATTTGGGTCTCCGGTAGCTTCAACGACGAAGCACAAACAAGTAAATGACGTCTTACCTCTTTAACTTTCTTATATTCATTGTGGTCGTGTTTGGCCGTTCTAGAAGTGTCTAGAACATTTTCGAGCGACGTGTTACGTTCCAGCACCGCGCCGCCCGGGCCTACAACCGTGCCTGTTACACCTAATGAACAAACAAATAATAAATAACTTAAATAGAGATGATGACGAGGTATGAAAAATAAAAATCTGTTTTGTCTGTAAGTTAAGTAATGAAAAAATATTAGGCACGTATTTTTTTTACTTTGTTGTTTATTAAACTGTCAAATACCAAGCGGTCACCGGTGACCGCAACCTATTGTTCTATAATTGTGTCTGCAAAACCGGTACTCGACGAGTTAAAATACCTAATACTTAGATATAACGAACGAAAGTTTTGGAGTGGGGGCTAAAACGTCATTTCTACGTATAAAATATAGATACATAAAAGTGACGTCGCGCGATATTTAAAATCAATATATCGTCGAAAGTATTCGTTTCTGTAAAAAAATACGAGTCTAATGTTTTAAAAGAATCTACCGGACGGACATTAAAATAAAAATTAGGCATCTACCCTATTCTATTTTCGGATTTGAATCGAAACCACAAATTCTAATAAAGAAAGGATAATACTCAAAAATGTATGGACTCCCCTCCCCACTTTTGTAGAATTGAAGACTTTTGTCGAATTGAAGACTTTTGTCAATCAAAGGGCCTTACGCCCGAATATTGAAAGCCTACTAATTTTAAGTTGTACTTAATTACCGTGGCAAAACATGTATGTTATTTAAAAACTAGAAACACATTAATGTTTTTTGATAAAAGCCTAAAAACATAAACAAAGATAGCCTAAAAACATAAACATACGGGTGTATGTGGAATGTGGACTCAGCTATCTTTGTACCGACAGTTATGTCGGAAAATGAGGTAATCCCCAAAAACCTCGGTAACCTCCTCAGAAGGCTGGTATAAGATCGGTTTGTTTTGTAAAATCGAATCCAGTAGCAGGATGAATGGGACGCAGGAAGCCTAAAAATGTGATATTCCCAAGGGAAAACAAAAGAATTGGTATAGATGGCGCTGCGTGTATTGGTATATGTCACATAGGCTACTTTTATCCTTTTGTGACGCGAGCGAAGCCGCGGGTTAAAGCTAGTAATGAATATTCAATGATTGACTCTAGCTAAAGGGCCAGTAGAATATCAGCGCAAGGCCCTGTCTTACACATGCTGAACTGGTTCCATTTCACCGTAGACTTGGGACGTTAGTATTTATGACCTGTATGTTTATAATCTGTAGGTATATGTCACCTGTTTTAGTGTGTGAAATGAAGCTTTTTGTTTCTATTGAACTAATAACGAGAGTTGCATACTTTTTTTTTAAGGGGGAAAATCATCGAGTGACTGCTCCCGCCTTAGTGTCAGACTCTTACTGACTAAAAACCACCCCGTTCCTTCTCCTGCACGTCGAGTCGGAGCCCCGGTTACCCGTTAGGTTCTTCTCTAGTACCATTTAGTGAGCAAAAATCCGGTAGGCCTCCCTGTAGTGTATTGAACGCGAAGTAAATGTTGGTACTTACTAATATGTTCATCAATAAGGACCGCACGCCCCTTATTGAACACCCACAGTTCAGATTTTTCCACACTCTGTCTGAGAAGGTCCAGGTCTGCTTTTATCTGCTTATAGGACTCCACGTCCGCATCAGACACAAGAAGTTGGACCTAAAACAAAAAGTAGAAAGGTTTATTCGAAATATTTATGCTAACCTGTGTTAGAATATAAAGATTAACTCAGTACAGAGACCAGCAGCTATCATTATACATACTGAATAATATAGTGCTGCCTCGTTGGCCAAGTGGTCACAAGTGCGAATGTTGGGCAAGGTGTCTCGGGTTCGAATCCCGGTGCAGGCAAAGTATTACTAGGTTTTAAAAAATTCTCAGTAGTAGCACGTAGTCTGGAATTGTGCCCGGTATAGGGCAATAGGCTATTACATGGTGGTACTCTGCCTACCCCTTCGCGGATAAAAGGCGTGATGTTGTGATGATGAATAATATAGGTTTTAACTAAATCACACCTTATGTAACTATCGATCGGTTTAGTAGCAAAAAGTAAAGAATTAATCTAATTCAAAAATTAACCAACGTCAAAAATTAGTTTGACCTGTATGCGCGCGATTAGCTCACGATTGGCTGAACCGATTTTGATGCGGTTTTCGGAAAATCAACCGACTTCAAAAAAGAGATTGATGAAGCGAAAATTAATGGTACGGTAAGGGTAATAAAGGGTAGCCAAAATTGTGTCATCTGACGTTCTATTGCTTGTCTACCTCGTTGGGACGGGGGCGACGTTATTCAAGCCCAGAATTATGAAATGTTTACCTAAATTAACTAAAAACTGCGGGTTACTCACGTGAATATACTGAGAAAAGATCAACTAGTTTCGAACCACAGAGGGGTTTTTCCTCATGAGCAGCGTGCGGGGTCGCGGCGAAGTCGAAGCTTTTCTCAGTATATTCACGTGAGTAACCCACAGTTTTTAGTTAATTTAGTATGTCTCACGATAGTTATTATAAAAACAAATGTGTAAATATGTACCTGCTTAAACGCAGCGAGTACTTCCTGCCTCTGACTGAAGTGCCGGAACAGGAGTGCCAGGGCCCCGGACACGAGGGCCGCGGACGCACCCTGCGAACACAGCTGCAGCAGCACGCGGAGGACCATCCGACCGCCGCACTCATCGAGATCAAGACCATCCCTGGACGTGGAATAAATGGCTCAAATGGAATTTTGGTTCCTTATACCAAGTTCGTGTGAATAAGTTAGTGTATAATATTAGGCTATAGATTGCAATTCCTGTACCAATTTTGTGCCCGTTTTCACCAATAACTTTTTTTTTATTCTCCTCTATTGTTTTTGGGGTTTTTTGTCTATTTTGATATGTCAACCCCATCGTACCTTATCTAATTAAATATACTCTATATATATGAAAGGGAATCATTAAGAAGGATTAGGTATCAGATAAGTTATGTTATCATCACCAATATCTCAAAAATGTTAAGAAATGAAACAGGTGACACTACTTAACTGAGTTCAAAAACAGAAGGTGTTCTCATTTTGACCTGTATGTATGTTTGTGAGCGATTGGCTTAATTTGTTCATACAAAAGTAGTCTCTAAACATTGGAAATAAGGTCTATAATGTAGTTAGTGGAGAGCGGTCACCGGTGACCGCTTGGGATGTATGGGTTATATATTTGTTATATATACTTAGGAGAAGGTTTTAGTATATTAATTAACCGACTTCAGAACAAGAGGAGGTTGAAGTCAGTTTTCTTAAGAGTTTAGAAAATACTTTTATTTACTTTTACAAAAACATTGCCCCACACTATGATTTTCTCCTGTGTCGTGGGTGCATTTATGACATACAAGTTTACATACGTTATCATTTTAATTGTTATCAACCAATAAAGACTACTAAAAGTAAGAGGTCATATTAAGTAGTCAATCACGCAAAGTGATGCTTAGTTAGTTTACAAGTGGTTGGCAAAGAAGGCCTTATTTTGTTGAATGGTGAAAACGGGTCTAAATGAAACAAAAGATTGCAAGCAATCGAATTATTACATTAACGAAGTTACATTGTTCAGTAACAATTTGAAATAACATATTTTTTACAATATTATACACTATTTTTATAAGCTTTCTATAGACTTTCATTCCACATATTCCGCAGGTAAAGGAAAAAGAAAATAAAATAAAAATAAAGCAAGACAATAAAATCACAAAGTAAAAATAAAATGTTCGCATAATAAAATAATAATAAATAAACAGAAATACATTTTAGTAACAAAACATTACAAAAATATAACAATTTTGAAAATAAATGGTTAGTAAAAATTTTCGTTGTCAAAAATAACAAATAAATGCAAAATTCATTTGGGATCAACTCTTGCATATACTTTTTAGCTTCACGAACGTAGCCAAGCAGCAGGCAACTGCGCGAGGAATATGCATATATTGCCAGGGGCCGATTAAACCTAGACAACGCCATAAGCATGCCATAGGTGCCCCTAACTTCTTCTTTCACCGCTGCCTCTCTACGGGCACGAGCTTCACGTGGCACCTCTCTGTAACCTAACCCCCTAGGCAGTTCCCTAGTTTGCCTTAAGGATAATACGGCTCTGTATATTCTTATATATAGTATATAAAATACTACTCAGGTAACTCTAAGGTTAAAAGGCGGAAACATACTTGTTGTATCATACATTTGACAGAACACGACACACAAATGTGTCTCTAATCTCTAATTATAGTAAATGTTTGAAACCGATATGCTACTAGCGTGTCATGACACGTAAGCATGTTTTCGCCTTTAGATATACGCTTAGACAAATAGGTTTAAGGATTTAGTCACTGTTAATGTTAACCAGTCCGTTAGTACAAGCACAGCTTGACATGCAGGGTTATTTCTAGAGCTCCTTGTTTGGTCTTTTTCTCCTTTGAACATAAACACAGTGGTATGTTAAATTCCTTGTGGTCGTGGTGGCCTAGAAGCTTAAGACGCTTTTCATTAATGAGGGTGTGGGTTCGAAACCTACTAACGGCAAGTGTCAGTGTGACTTTTTCCGAGTTATATACTTTCTAATATTATCTAGACACCACTGACAAACGGTGAAGGAAAACATCATGAGGAAACTTGGTCTTTTAATTTCTAATCATAAGTTTGAAATGGACAACCCACATTGAGCAAGCGTGGTGATTAATGCTCAAACCTTCTTCGTGCGACAAGAAGCTTTTGGTCAGCAGTGACCACCTACAGGCTGTTGATGATGATTGACGGTTAAAATCCTCGAAGTGTTAGGCAGAACACCTCTACTCATCCTTGAAAACCCTTTATACATTTAACTAGAAAGTAACAACTAGTTGTCACCAATGTAATTTAAATTTATAGGGCTCATAACATTATGAATCCGACAAAATAGGGGGTGAGTAAATAGGCACAATTATAGAATCTGTGCTATTACTGTCAAATTCTGAAAACACTGCCCATCTCGGAAATTAAAGTTTTGCGCAGTAGTAGTAGCACATGTACATGAAGTAACCAAAAATAACAATTTTTGTTACATTAAGTTACCATCTCATCATTGTCGTCATCAGCCCTTGATACGTTGACATATACGAATACAAAATTTTTTATGATATTAACTGGTAAACGAGCAAACGGATCAATAAGCACTTGGCGCCGGTCATAAACACCCGAAATACCAGAGGCGTTCCCAGTGCGTTACCGGCCTTATGGGGATTAGGAATTTGAGGATTGTTGGAGATTCAGGGATTAGGAAAATTGGGTAATTGGGCCTCCGGTCACCTCACTTACACGACGAAATACAACGTAAGTGTTTTCGTCGCTTTTCTGCTCGGCCGTGGTATCACTCCGGTCGAGCCGGCCCATTCGTGCCGAAGCATGGCTCTCTTACTAAATGGATAAAGGTTCAGAATGATCAGAGCTCCTGGTAGTCTCAGTCAAGTGTGTAGTCCCTTAGTATACTTACCACCAGACGTAATAAGAAATTTTACTCTTCCACAATTAAGGAGCAAAAGACCAAATTGATGAGCAAATGTCCAAATACTCAAACGTCACTCAATTTTTAGACGCGCTTAAGTATAGTTCTGTCGCTACAAATCCTTTGTAAAATGACAGAGATGGCACGATATTCAAGTACAAGAGGGTAGATGCCTAATTTTTATTTTAATGTCCGTCTGGTAGATTAGACACGTATTTTTTATTTTCTTACAGAAACGAATACTTTTGACGACATATTGATTTGAATTCCGCGTGACGTCACTTCTATTGTACATTTTATACGTAGAAATTACGTTTTAGCCCCCACTCCTAAACTTTGATTCGTTATATCTACTTGACTTATAGTCCTATGTCCCCTAGATGGAGCAGAGGGCGTCCACAGAGGTTCTCCATCTCGATCGATCTTGAGCTTCTCGCTTCACCTCGCTCCACGTCATTCCGATGCTCGCCGCCTCTGCTATCACAGTACGACGCCAGGTTTGCCGAGGGCGGCCACGCTTCCTTTTTCCCTGGGGATTCCAATCCAGCGCTTGCTTGGAAATATGGTCGGGACCCCTTCGGAGCGTATGGCCTATCCATCCCCATTTGCGACGTTTGATCTGATGGTCGATCGGAGTTTCGCGACATCTCTCCAATAGGTCTACATTGGAGATGGTCTCGGGCCAGAAAATACCGAGAATGCGACGTAAGCATCGGTTGACGAAAACTTGGATTTGGCGGGAGATGTCTTTCGTGACCTTCCACGTCTCGCACCCGTAGAGCAGTACGGATTTGACATTGGACCCGAAGATTCTGAGCTTAATTCTTCGGGTCAGTTTCCGTGACTGCCACACAGGTCTCAGCTGCGCGTAAGTAGCTCGGGCTTTGGCAATCCGTGAGGCGATGTCCTCCTCACTCCCTCCAGTTTCTGACACGACGCTCCCGAGGTAAGTAAACTTGTGGACGCGTTCCACTGCCTCAGTGCCAATCAGCAACGGTGAATTATTCTTCACGCCCGATCTCATATCTTTGGTCTTCCGTGTGTTGATCTTGAGGCCTGTTTTTGCCGCTTCCTGACGCAGATCGTCTAGCTTTGCTTGCATGTCGGCGTGGGTATGACTAAGCAGGCAAACATCGTCGGCATAGTCCAAGTCTTCTAGGACGTTGGATAATCCCCATTCTATCCCGCGGCGCCGATCTCCTGAAATGCGAAGCATAATTCCGTCAAGTACGACCAGGAATAGAAGCGGCGACAGGAGGCAGCCTTGACGTACACCCGCATGCACTGTTATGTCATCCGATATCAGCCCGTCATGGGTTACCCTACAGGAATATTTCCTATAAATGCTCTCCAATAAACGGACAATCTTCGGCGGCACTCCGATGTCCAGTAGACGAGACCAGATGCTAGACCACTTCAACGTATCAAAAGCTTTTTCGGAGTCAACAAAAGTGAGATAAATCTCACGTTGCCATTCTGATGCCTGTTCTAATATGATACGAAGAGTGTTGATCTGGTCCGTACATGAGCGGTTCGTGCGGAAACCAGCCTGCTCCCTGCGGAGCAGTGGATCTATGGCCTTCGTCAGCCTATCCAGAATGATTTTGCAAAAGACCTTAGCAGGTATCGAGAGCAATGTGATACCTCTCCAGTTGTCACATATACTAAGGTCTCCTTTCTTTGGCACAGTTATAATAAGACCTTTGTTCCAATCATCTGGGAGCTCTTCCTTAGTCCAAATTTTTACAATAAGAGGCGTTAGAACTTTGACGGCGGAGGATAAGTCGGCTTGTAGCATTTCCGCCGTGATTAGGTCGAGTCCTGGTGCTTTGCCTGTCTTTAAAGAGCGGACTGCTTTAGCTACTTCCGAGGCTGACGGTGGTTCAACGTCAATGTCAAGTAGCCGCGGTGGTGTGGAATAAATATTTAGTGCATCAGGTGTAGCTGTCGCTGATAAGCGGAAGACCTCTTCAAAGTGTTCACGCCAACGTGCCAGCTGCTCTTCTGGAGTCGCAATAAGCTGACCATCCTTAGATTTCAGGGGCTTCTTCCTCCTAAACTTACTGTCACCTGCCAAGGATTTTGTTGCTTGGTATAAATCCTTTAAGTTGCCGGTGTTTGCAGCTTGTTGAGCACGATCCGCAATACCGTCAGCCCACTGTCGCCTATCCCTGCAGGTACTGCGGTAGATTTCCTTGCGCTTTTGACGGTATTGCGTGTTAAGATCGGCTCGAACAGTGTCGTTGTGAGTCTCAAGAAGCTTCAGATGAAGTTTTCTCCTGTCCTCGATCAGATACCATGTGCGTTGTGACATCCAGTCCTCTCGTGAGTGAGTCGTTTTGTGCCCTAAGACGTTGGAGCTGGTCTCTGTGTAGGCCACTTTAATGCGGTTCCACTCCTCGTCCAGTGAGTCTACCGCTGCTTCAAGTGTGGCAAAACGATTGCGCAATTCCAGTTGGAACGATTTTCGCGTCTCTGGGTCATGCAACTTGCTCACCTCGAATCTTCTTCCAACTCTGCCAGGTTCTCTATATGCATGGGCTACCGCAATCTTAAGCCGGATTTTAATAACAACCAGATGGTGGTCGCTATCAATATCGGCTCCCCTACGGTTGCGGACATCGAGCAAAGACGAACGCCATTTGGAACTTATGGCAATGTGGTCAATCTGGTTCCTTGTGACGCCATCGGGTGATGTCCAGGTGTATTTATGATGATCCCCATGAATAAATAATGTTCCTCCGATAGTTAAGTCGTGGTTCTGGCAAAATTCGATAAAACGCTCACCATTCTCATTACATACCCCAAGTCCCTGTGTGCCCATATGCCGCGTGCGGTTAGTATTATCGCGGCCAACCTTTGCGTTTAGGTTATATCTAAGTATTGTTTTATTATACGACGGACTAATTAGATTTTTAATTTTCATACCCTGTCATCATACGAATTTGAAAATTGAGCAGCCTTTCAGTATTTGGAGCAAAGCCGATTAATTAACCAACCACATGCGAATCATTTCATGCAAATACTTTCATCTTACTAACAAATCTACATTTTTGGGCAGACAGCAGTCAGGCACAGTTTGTATCGCTCTGAAAAACATATGAAATTAGTACCAGTTTTACTATTCCGAAACCTAGGATTTACATTCCCAAACTTAGACAGAATTGTTGATATACTTATTAAGAAGGTCATAAGACAAAATATGTATCTCCAGTAATGTTAAAGATAGACTTTTTTAATTAGAAGTTTTGTTTATATGGTCTTTACATATAGATCTGTGAGTCTGTGATCTGCGCGTGCGTGTGTGTGTGTGTGTGTGTGTGTGTAGAACGGTGTGTTCGTAAAAGTAATATATTGAAACATGTTTTTATAATAACTATCGTGAGATATATTGAGTTCTTCATGAGCAGCGTGGTCGCGGCGATGTCGCGCAGCCTAGTTTTTTGAGCTTTTCTTAATATATTTGAGTAACTGTATATACAAATACAATATAGTATATACAATATAACAATATAGTTTATACCTGAGTAACTAGTGATTTTTAGTTAACTTTGATTCATGTTATATAATTATCGAGTTGTAACTTTGACAGTACACAGATAGTTAATAACGTGGAATAGATTCAAGAAAACAGTGTAAGATGCTATATAAACAGCTTTTGTTTATATATATTAAAGCCTTTGAAATAGAAATAAATAAATAGTGCCTAATTATTATGTAACCTATACTTTTGGTAATAATTATAGATGTAGTTAATTGTAGTGTGTAACTAGGTTCCCTCTTTACTTTATAAAAATTGACTAGATGTATTATAATTAAAAAACTGTATGACAAGGGCACGGACCTAGAGTCCGTGGAGAAATAATCTATAATATTAAAAAAAAAACAGCTTTTGTTTACTACAAGAATTTTAGGATTTCTGATTACATTTTTTTTGTAGGGAATCAAAAATGTTCGGGTCGGTTTAACCATTGGGTGAACCATTGCAAAAGCAAACTTCGAAATATCCGAACTCCGCATACGAACTCCAAGTACATTATCAAAACATCACGTCATGTAATTCCCGAAGAGATATTCTCGTCAAGGCATGTGCGATGCAAATAGTGCCTACAAAGTTGCGTCTAGTGTTTCACGTGCGTATTTCCATGAACATATTTTTAACATATACCATGCCAACACGCCTTTTATCCCCGAATGTATAGGCAGAAGTGCACATAATGGCACTTAATCACACTGTACAACATAACAACCTCTTTTCACTATTTGTTATAAGTCCCATATAATAGTGAGTATCTATTGCCATATACCGGGCACAATTCCAGACTCCATGCTACCACTGTAATTTTAAAAAAAAACCCAGTTTGCCAGATCTGGGAATAGAACCCGAGATCCCTTGTCCAGCAGTAGCACTTGCGACCGTTCGGCCAATGAAGCAGTCAATTTTTTTAACTATTAAAAATTACACTTTTATTTGTTTGTTTTTACTTTATACATCGAAAGTAGTACTTATCGTAAGTTGTTATGCCGCGTGCCGAAAATTAAATAGATTGCAATGTGTATATTTATATTATGAAGATGGTGAAATAGAATAAGAGGCAAACGAGCAGACGGATCACCTAACAGTAAGCGATCAGCGCCACCCTAAAACACGACAAATTTTGGCCTTCCCTTTGAAAAACAAAAAGGCGTAATGTTACGTTAATTACACAAAACAATAACATTTCCCATAGTATATTCATCTTGCTAATTGAACATCAATACAAGACGAAAATAACAAAAACGCTTGAAGATTTGAAGCGTGGGAGAGCCATGCTTCGGCACGAATGGGCCAGCTCGACCGGATACCACGGCCTCACAGAAAACCGACATGAAGCAATGCTTGCTGTTGTGTTTTGTCGTGTGAGTGAGGTTATTGAAGGCCCAGCTACCTTCCCCCCTCCCCCAATCTCCGAATCCCCAACAATCCTCTAACTCCTAGTCCCCAAAAGGCCGGTAACGCACTTGTACCGCTTCTGGTGTTTCAGGTGTCTTTTGCTTACCATCAGGTGATCCGTCTGCTCGTTTACCGGCTTATGCCATAAAAAAGATGAAAATTCTAACAAAAATATTTACAACATTTCCGTCGCAACATCAGAGGAGTCACATGTGTGTTATGTACAGTCTATATGCAATGACCATTATTGTAATCGACCCACCACCAGTTAGCATGCGTTAGTCACTAATTAATAGTGATACCAATATAGATAACAAAGATAAAACTACTTTTGAAGTAATACAAGTGTTCCATGTACTGTTTTAGTTGAGTTTGAATTAATTAATTTAATTCAGGGCCATATTAAAATAAATCAACATTTAAACCGACTTCAAAAATGGAGATTCTCAGATTGTTTGTTCGCGATTATCTTGCGAGAGGCTGAACCGATTTTGATGTGGTTTCCAGCAGTGTTTGTTACTTTTTTTAAGAGGAGAAAATCATCGAATGACTTTCGCTTGGATAAGGCGGGAGGGAGTTTGCGTTGCCCCACATTAGAATTTTCTTCTGTGTCGTGGGTGCGTTTACAAACATACAAGTTCACATACACAATGACACCCAGACCTGAAACAACAATTTGTGGATCACACAAAGTGTTGTTCCGTGCGGGAATCGAATCCGCGACACGTTGCACGGCAGCCGGTTGCCCAACCACCGCACCAACCGTGCAGTCGAAGTGTCGGAGTGTCAAGACTCTTACTAAAAACCACTCCGTTCCTACTCCCGCATTTCGAGCCGGAGCCCCGGTAACCTTTACGTTCTCCGCGGCACCGTATCGGCATCAACCCTATTGGGCCCCATCCGTGGTGGTCTGATGGCTCTTTGTGTATTTGTACAACAACGATTACTTAAACAAGTCTCATTCGACTGTCTCAGAGAATCGTGATTATTTATTTGTTTGGAATGGAATACTTTCAAGTTGGTACTGTTATCACCTGGTTAGCATCTGATGTTAAGATTCCAAGGAAATCGAGAGTTGTTTAGGACTCGGGGCACTTTTAACTCGTCGAGTACCGTCATTATAGACACAATTATAGAACAATAGGTTGCGGTCACCGGTGACCGCTTGGTGTTTGACAGTTTAAACTACCAGTGGGTAGGGACTTAGGCAGTACAATTAATACTTCATAGTTAATTTTTGTTGAATTTTTCTGAAGTCAGTTTTTTCAATGTAGTTTTATTTCTCAAGGCGATAGAAGACTCAATAAACTGGCAACATTACCCCTGTTAGGCCCCGAAAGGGTAGACGGAATAATAGCCTCAAGAAGTATATAGAAAAAAAAAAAACAGTTACAATTAATTTAAACTCAACCAAAACGAAATTTAAAGATACAGACAAGATCAACATTACATTAATTACTTTATACCAAGTAGATTTGTTTTACATAACTCGACATGAAATTACATAGTCTGAAGAATAACTAATATTGTTTATTAAAAAGATGTACAGAAGAAGACAATTTTTACCAAATGTAAAATTAAGCTACGTAGAAGAATATTAATCAACAGTTAAATGTACCATAAGAAAGAATTGTATTTAGAAATAAATGAATGCCACTTCTTATAGCCCTGGGAATCAAACAAGATTATTCGTTATTTTTTACAATTGGGTACTTATAATAACTATCGTGAGACATACTAATTTAACTAAAATCATGGGTCACTCACGTGAATATACTCAGTGAGCTCAGTGAGCTGCGCGACGTCGCCGCGACCGCGCACGCTGCTCATGAGGAAGAACCCCTCTGTGGTTCGAAACTAGTAGAGCTTTTCTCAGTATATTCACGTGAGTAACCCGTGCTTTTAGTTAATTGGATACTTTAAAATTAAATCGTTTAAACTTTTTGATACCATGTAATATTATTATTCATAATTATCATCACCACAACAATACATTGTAATTTTACGTGCCTGGGACTATAGTATGAAATCAAGGATAACTAAGTCCCCGCAGCCACTGTTTACTGGCCGTGCTTAGCACTACATCACGCGCTCATTCGCTTGTTCGTGCCCTCACACCAATAAATGATCTTCTGACATCATCACCAGAGTGTGATATACTTGCGTCAAGCTGGAGGACTGTGTGCAACGAATGCATGAAGTTGTGCGAGTGTATGAATGCATAACTGTATTTTATTTTCTATTGTGTTGTATGTAAATGTCTTATTTATTTTATATTGTATATTTTGCTTATTGGTATTAAAACCTGTCATAGTTTGTAAGGTTTTCTTATTCTTATTGTTGTTTTATATTTTTCTACCAAGTTTGCAATTTGTCATTTAAACTGTCAAACACCGCGAGGACACCGGTGACCGCAACCTATTATTCTTTAATTGTGTCGATAATGACGGTACTCGAAGAGTTAAGGACTTTTCTGTTTTGTTTTCTTTTTTCTTTTATAATTATTTGAAACATATAACGCCTTGGTTATATAACTGTAATGTTATACTATTTAATTGAAATAAAATAAATACCCAACATATAAAAACTTATTTTTTTTTTAAATAACTTAAACGTCAAACCAAATAATCTTGTTTGATAAATACCTCCGTGACTCCCGTTATACACTTCTGTGACTTACCGACAGCTAAAAATGCCTTCAGCTTGAAGGCCAATAGCTTCCACATCAGCTCTGCCAATAGTATCAGCACACCTCTCGCCGGCCTGCTCGAACTCCTTCTTGAATATAGACAGGAGACAGCTGATGCGATAGTCCAATCTTACATCTAGGATGAACTGGAGACAAAGAATAATAATTTAGATATAATGAAAGATCGATCATCATCTTCTTTATCTTTTTGTCCTTCTCCTTATGTAACTGAGATCGAGGCCGTATGTCTTCTTCTAATATTCCGTCGCTGCGGCAACTGTCGCTATCCTAAAACCTGAGTGTGTTAACGCTGACCCGCGTCCACGCATCCCCGGGCGGTGCAGGCCGCACTCGCTCAGCGCGCTCGCATCAATACTTACACGTGTATCATAGATTTAGCTTGCTTAATTAAAGTGATTTATCTTTCCATACATCGTGTCATCATTTTCAACAAACCTCGTCAACAGAGTGTCTTCAGGCCCGAGTGAATATGGGTAGACGATATAACGGTCAAACACCGTTACATTATAAAAACCAAAGTAGTTCTACCTGTAGTATTTCGATGATCTTGAGCTTGGTGTCCATGACGAGGGGATGCTCCCGGGCCAGTAGCAGCGCGGACGCAGTGCGCTGCAGACCTCCTCCACTGCTGCTTGGGCCTGCGTTAGACGTGTTGCCACTCGCCTATGAAATAAATCCAGTCAGTAATAAACCGGTCAAAATATAACTACAGCTGTTCACGTACTATTTCTGACACGTTGTTCGGCTCCTATTGATCTGTTTACAGCCTATAGGTAGTAGTCGATAAAGGGACTATCCAATACAATAATTATTTAATTAGAACCAATAGTTCCGGAAATACGAACGTTTAAACAAAAACATTTCTTCAATATAATACTTAATCTATAGTATCATAAAGCTGGCGTGGTTAAATAACAAAAAATCTAACAAAATTAAATTATTAAATATTAATTAAAATGTTTTACTACCTCGTTGGCTGAGTGGTCGCAAGTGCGACTGACGAGCAAGGGTCTCGAGTTCGATTCCCGGGTCGGGCAAAGTATTACGGGGTTTTTTTTAAATCTTAGTAGTAGCACGGAGTCTGGAAATGTGCCCGATATATGGCAATAGGCTCACCCCGTATTACATGGGACTCATAACATAAATAGTGAAAAGTGAGTGTTACATTGTACAGTAGCCTTAAGTGCCGAACTGTGCATCTCTGCCTGCATAAAAAGGCGTGATGTTATGTTATGTAAACTGTTTTATATAACTCTCTTGTTTCCGTAAATAAGGCGGAAGGTTACGAAACTGAAAAACATAAAATAAAGTGACAATTTGAAAAAAAAATTAAAAAAATACTTGTTCATCATCATCAATAGCCTATAAATGCCCACAGTTAAGCAAAGCCTCTTCTCAGACGGAGAAGGTTCGAGCATTAATCACCACGCTTGCTCAATGCGGGTTGGCGATTTCAAACTTGTAATTAGAAATTATAAGTCCAGGTTTCCTCACGATGTTTTCCTTCACCGTTTGCCTGAAGACTTACTTTCTACTATTGGTACTTGCCGTTGGTATGTTTCGAAGCGGACGCCTTAAACCTACGGGCCACCATAAAATTACAAAAACTTGTTGTTTACATGCCACTTACATTTCTAGCGACAGATCCAAGTGTGATGGATGTCATTACAGCGCCCATGTCACCAATACTGCGCAATACACCGCCTTCAGCTGGAATCAATACACGGCATTAAATACCGACAGGATCCTCGAAACATTCGGTGATCCTCCTGCCAAGCGCGGGGATTATAGGAAAAACCCTTTCAAGAAAATTTAATCTTTTGTATTTAAATTTTTGTATTTTTTTAAATATTACATATGATATTTATTGAAAACCAGCTTATGCCCGCGACTTCGTACGCGTAATCCGGTTTCCTCTCGTTCCCGTGGGATTTTCAGGATTTTCTGTCTTAAGAACCTTCTCCTGACAATAACAAACACAGCAAAAAAGATCAGGCAAATCGGTCTAGCCGTTCTCAAGTAATGACGTGACAAGGGGAAACGGGTTTCATTTTTATATATATAGATTGTATATGTTACCGGCCAAACCCGATTTCAGGACAGACTAGTTTTGCCTAGGCTAAACTAGTTCTTCCTATAAGCGTTAGGATTAACTAGTATAGCCTAGTTCAAACTAATTTGTCCTAAGCCCGATAGGACAAACCAGTTTAGTAGGCTAGGACAAACTAGTTGATCCTGATATAAATACGCACACTCTAGGATAAACTGGTATGACCTAGTAATAATATGATTATTGCGTCTATTAAAAAAAAACAATGTGACTGCCTCGTTGGCTGAGTGGTCGCAGTGCGACTGCTGGGCAAGGGGTCTCGGGTTCGATTCCCGGGCAAAGTATTAGTTGTTTTATTTATTGAATATGCTTCATGCACAAAATGTACAAATACTTAATGCCGCAGGCGTTTTCTACCAGTCTGGCCTTTGGGTGATGCAGAGAAGAGTAAATGGTAGGTGCAATTACTGGGTATTTTTTTACAAACATACAAGTTCACATACACTTGACACCCAGACCCGGAACAACAACTTGTGGATCGCACAAAATGTTGTTCCCTACCCCTTCGGGGATAAGAGGCGTGATGTTATGTGATAAAAAACAGTATTATTTGTTATAGTACCCATAATTGTTTGTATTGCCAATTATTATCTATAACTTGTAGCGACGAACGTACGATTTTAAATTAATAACAATTTAAATCATTATTGCTTCTTTTACAAAACACTTATTATTTGTTATAGCATGATTGTTCGCATAACCACTTAACTATAAGTTTTAACGACGAATCATTATACCTCTAGTTTAATAAAAACGATATTTTTTTCAATTACGGAGTATTTTATTCAATTTATCTATTTATTTCGACTTTCTAGATATATTAGAATGTTTAGACTAGGCCATACCAGTTAATCCTAGAGTATGCGTATTTATATTAGGATCAACTAGTTTGTCCTAGCTTAAACTGGTTTATCCTATCGGGCTTAGGACAAATTAGTTTGAACTAGGCTATACTAGTTAATCCTAACGCGTATAGGAAGAACTAGTTTAGCCTAGGCAAAACTAGTTGGTCCTGAAATCGGGTTTGGCCGGTAACACATATATTATAATTATATTGAAAATTGAACTATATAGTTCAATTTTTATTTTAAGATATTATGTATTGTATGCATTTTTGTTCTCATTTTCTTTTTCTATAACTAACAGATTGAATTCTGTTCTAAGTCATTGTTAAGCCAATGAATCGCTAATGCTATGTACGCCATTATTGTCACAGGCATCGGACCATTATTTCGTTATTTTTGTGTATTTTAAATGTTATATGTTTGTGATGTGACGCCTACGAATAAATAAATAAGCGCGAGACCTTTGTCCAGCAGCACGAATTCCGAATGATAAGTAGTCTAAAGTCTAAAAGTACTTATCTTGGATTAAAAGCTATCTTGCTTTTAACCCTAATCCACTCCATTCAATAGTTTCTTCGTGTGTGAGTAACAAACATAATTCCTCACTATTGGGTACTTTCCTTAATCAAAAATGATTTCGACTGTTCAATGCAATGGAATATAAAAAAATAATCACACTTTCATTAACACGTTAAACGCCATGGCAGTCACCGGTGACCGACATTAGCGGAGGATTTGCCTTCAACAATTATTTGTTGGCAGCCAAAGCCTTAATTGATTTTATGACCAACTTAACTTTAGTACTTTTCCAGCAAATTTTTAATAATAAGTACGCTGTTTTGCGCTAAAAAAAAACGTGACGTCGCAGTACACAATCTCGTACAAAATTCATAGTAAACTGTCGTTGTTGACAGTTCGAAAAAAGGATTGAATTTAACTATAGTCAGAATTTTAATTAGATTCCAGATTTGACAATAGCTACTGTCATTTTGTGAAATAATGATACCACATATAATAGTGTAGTGATGAACACAAAAATCAATAAACAATCAGTGTGTGTGTTTTATAATAAATGTTACAGAAAGTGACAGGATAGCGATAGCGATGACGGCGACAATTTATAAAATAACTTATTACCATAATACACCTATCTGTTTTATTTGTCATGTTCCTTCATGATTGCATTTTTTTATTTATTTCACACATAATTATAAAAGAAAAGTCTCAGATCGTTAATTAATCGTCAAAACTAAATTATCGGTTCAGAAATATTTAATTTCCTGGTATACTTAGTTTACGAGAGTAAAATTATAAACGAGAAGAATCGATCCAGAAATATTTCATTTTCATATCGAATAATTTCGCAACGTCACTATTTAGTACTTGTCATAACGTTGCAACACTGAAATTGTCAAATCTGGAATCGAATTAAAATTCCGAGTATAGTTGGCGAGTACCCAATTTTTCATTTACAATATGAGTAAGTTTTTTTTTAAAGGCGGGAAATCATCGAATGACTTCTCCCGCTTGGGTGAGGCTGGAGGGAGTGTCAGACTCTTATTGGTATATTAGTAGAATAGGATAAGATGTGTAGTAAAATTTCAGCGGTCTGTTAATTTTAACTTACGTTTCTTTATCTCCTTTTCCTGAGCTGCGTGCAACAGTAGAAATTATGTTTGAAAAATATGTCTATAGCATCAGATGTGCTAAGTAAAAATTTAAGTTAAAAAAAGAACATATTTTAATATTAAGGTTGACACCATCTAAGAGATCAACTCTGACGTTTGTCCGTCTATGTACCGCTATAGAACGTCGTAGAACGTCTACGACAAAAATGAAAAAATCGACTTCATAATATTAATTCATTACTTCGTTACTCATACAATTTCATAAAGAATATCATTTATCAATCTTTATCTGTATATTATAGAAATGCATTTAAATATTATATTATTATTTATTCCAGAGAATGTTTAATTATATATAATGTTTAAAAATAACATTCTAAACTGTCAAATACCAAGCGGTCACCGGTGACCGCAACCTATTGTTCTATAATTGTGTCTACAAAACCGGTACTCGACGAGCTAAAAGGCCGCATTACAATTTCAAATGTATATGTTGGTAACCGTAGCTTCAGATCAATCAAAATTAATATTTACTGTAGTGCTGACGCTGCTCATGAGAAAGAACCCCTCTGTGGCTCGAAACTAGTAGAGCTTTTCTCAGTATATTCACTTGAGTATACCGCGATTTTTAGTTAATTTAGTATGTCTCACGATAGTAATTATAGAAACGTAATTAATATTCTTAAAATCGGTTTTTTTAATCGAATTTGTAAACTTTTATTATGAAATATTTATAGATAAAATGTCATCAACGTGACACATAGGTGATGTTATCGGAGACATAATCCCCCCCCCATCCCTGTCCGTAATCCTCAAATCCCTAACCCAAAAAGCTAGCAACGCTCTCATAACTCCTCTGGGCCTTTAGCCAAACGCCACTTTAGCGCTTGTCTACAGTAAGAGTAGCAATCAAAATGTATGAGGATGACACTGACAAGTGTCAAAAATTACGTCATTCCATATAATTTAGTTTTCTATTCTACCTACATGTAGACAAGCGCTAAATGGCATTTGGCTACAGCTGCTAGTGTTCTAAGTGTCCGTGAGCGCGTTGATAGCTTACCATCAAGTAATACGACTGGAAATTTCCTGTTGTACTTACATTCCACTTCTCCAGAGAGCGCGTTTGTCTCGTTAAGTAGGTCCATAGCTGTGACGCAGTCCAAAATACTTAGTAATGTCTTTGTTAACCGCAGAAGGTCACTGAAACTGAAAACATAGATATTAATTAAGGCTAGTTCATATTAAAAAAATTAATCCCCAGTTTGTACAAAGCGTCGTTGGCCGAGTGGTCGCAAGTGCGACTTGGGCAAGGGTCTTGGGTTCGATTCCCGGGTCGGGCAAAGTATTACTGGTTTTTTTCAATCTTAGTGTGCTGAACTGTGCACGATGCATAGCAATGGCTCACCCCCTATTACATGGGACTGATAAAATAAATAATTAAAACCTCTACTAACCCTTCGGGGATCATTGATTTTTTTGTCTGTACAAATTCTGTAACACCAATTCGATTTTAGTTTTTCGAATTTCACTTTGCTTCGACTATTCGTACCTACTTATTGTTTACAGACCACGGAAGCTAATTCAAATGTTTACTTTCAAAATGAGCTCTTTCGTTTATGCGAGTTTCGATATCGAATTGGTGTGTTACAAAGCGCCGTACGCGGTCTCGTTTCGATTACTTGACACTTCCTTCCACCCCGGGTAAGGCGAGAGGCAGTATCAGACTCTTATTGACTAAAAAGCATCCCATTCCTACTTTTCCTTCTACCGAAACCTCGGCAACCCGTTAAGTCGTCCGCGGATCCAGAGGCTGACTATTGCCTCATTGGCCTTAAAAAGTGTGGGAGAGCCATGTCTCGGCACGAATAGATCGGCTCGACTGGAATGATACGACGGCCGAGAAGAAAACGTGTAAATGAGGTTACCGGAGGCCCAATTACCTCTTACCCCTTCCCGATCTCTCCAATCCTTCGGGGATTCCAAACAATCCTCAAATTCCTAATCCCCAAAAGGCCGCTAACGCACTTATGCTTACCATCAGGTGATCCGTTTGCTCGTTTACCGGCTTATTCCATAAACAAAGACGTGACTTACCTATAGAATCCGAAGTAGATGAGTTCCCTGGCAAGTTTAACGACTTCGAAGGTCAACTTATTCTGATCGTGATCACTAAAGTACCAGGTCTTGGTAACCACGTTACAGAGGTAGTTTTCCACGAAGCGTATTGTGGACGCAAACTGCTCTTTAACCTTCTCCCGGTTAGCATCAGGTCCGCCTTTAACACATTGATAGCTGAAACAACAATTTAAAAACGTATACATAACGATACAGGATTTATAGAAAAGTACATGGTGCTCGATTGCTCTGTGACGTGACGCTGGTTCCACTCCGCGTCGAGTTTTAAAAGGTAAAAGATACCTTAAAAGTTAAAAGGTAAAAGATAAAAGATAACTAAAATTACCATTTATTATAAACTAGCTACTTTCACGCGGTTTCACCTGCTCTGCTCGGCTCCTATTGGTCATAACGCGCGAGTAACTTTTAGGACGCGACTTTAAGTTAATTTAGTAGGTCTCAAGATAGTTATTATAAAAAAACAAATTATTATAATATGAGTTCAGAAATGTGGTGTTGTTTCCGTTTTTCCCCACCCTGTACGACGTATTTCCCCCCATGTTTCGGGAGACCGCTAATTCGAGGACATTGCTCAACTAGTTTTCATGTACAACAGGAGCTCATATTTAAGAAAATAACGTACGCGACGACAGTCGGAGACTTCTTTCGAAGTAATTTGTTTGTTTAAACCCTTGACGGGGGTGACTGGCTCCTGCGGGTCTCTGTATGTAACATGTGACTCACTCGTGTATATGTATCCTGTCGCAGACCTCGGTCCACAGCCTGGCATACTTGACGGGGGTGACTGGCTCCTGGGGGTCTCTGTATGTAACATGTGACTCACTCGTGTATATGTATCCTGTCGCAGACCTCGGTCCACAGCCTGGCATACTTGACGGGGGTGACTGGCTCCTGGGGGTCTCTGTATGTAACATGTGACTCACTCGTGTATATGTATCTTGTCGCAGACCTCGGTCCACAGCCTGGCATACTTGACGGGGGTGACTGGCTCCTGGGGGTCTCTGTATGTAACATGTGACTCACTCGTGTATATGTATCCTGTCGCAGACCTCGGTCCACAGCCTGGCATACTTGACGGGGGTGACTGGCTCCTGGGGGTCTCTGTATGTAACATGTGACTCACTCGTGTATATGTATCCTGTCGCAGACCTCGGTCCACAGCCTGGCATACTTGACGGGGGTGACTGGCTCCTGGGGGTCTCTGTATGTAACATGTGACTCACTCGTGTATATGTATCCTGTCGCAGACCTCGGTCCACAGCCTGGCATACTTGACGGGGGTGACTGGCTCCTGGGGGTCTCTGTCGCAGTGTAGGTGCAGCATGAGGCGGCAGAACGAAGCGCGCACCTCGTACGACAGGGACGCGTTTGACATACATCTACAAAATATAACATTTTTTGCATATGAAATATATGAAACACCTTTTTAACCGACTTCAACGTATGTATGTATGTTTGTCTGAGATTATCTCGCGATTGGTTGAACCAATTTTATTGTGGTTTTCAGAAAAATGCTTGTAAACTTAGGAACGGGTTTTAGTACATAAACGGACTTCAAAAAGGGTAACGATTGAGGTTGAATTATTAAACGTACTTAATTAGAAATTACACCAATACTTCAATAGTCCAGAGGCCTTAGTACGAGTTTATTTTACGTTTAAAGTAATCGTATCGAGTACGCGTTCGGCGCTGTGATTGGTTGGTTCATTGGCGCCGGCCAACCAGAGTGCCGAACGCAAACTCGTTTCGAATACTTTAAACGTTAATCAAAGTCGTACTAAGGCCTCAGGAGGTACAATAAAGAACAGAAGTTACTTGAGTATAAGATGTATATGCAGCTGTGGAGACAGAGTATTGAGTGCGAGGTACTGCCTGTTGAGGCACATGTTGGAGAACAGGTCGAGCTGGTGGCGGTAGTAGTCCAGGATGGCGGCGGACTGCCCGCCGGGCTCCGCGCGGGCCTCCGCCGCCAGCTCGGAGAGGAGGCGGGAACACTGCAACATTCATCAACAGCCGATAAGTGCCCACTGCTGAGCAAAACCTCTTCTCACACGGAGATAATGTGCACCTTAAGGGATGAAAAGGCGTGATGTTATGTTCAGTTTATACTGGCTATGTACAGGTACACCCTAATGTGTAGTACCTACATTCAAGATGAACTTCGGCAACGGGATCTATTTTGAACAGGGTGCGGATAAATCCAGTGACCCAACAATCCTCAAATTTTTAACCAAACAAAAGGCCAGTAACGCACTTGTAACGCCTCTGATGTTTCTCGTGTCCATGGGCGACGCCAATTGCTTACCATCACCTGTTCACTCGTTTACCGGCTAATCCCCTTCGTCTTTGTAAATTTCGCACCTAGGTATATAGTAACATACATTATCTTACCTTTTTATTGTTCCACAATAGCATAACTTCCTCCTCCACCGTGTACCTCGTATCATCCGGATCTAATGTATTGCTTTTTTCATATTTTGTTGAAACCAATCTGCGGATGATGTAATAAAATAATCAATTAATTTCATTGACTACATTGATAATTTTTATAATAACTATCGTGAGACATTAAATTAACTAAAAATCGCGGGTTACTCATGTGAATATTGAATAAATGATAGCAGGGCTAGCGCAGTGACTGGGTATTCTTGGTTACCGTGCACGGATAAGTTGTTGTATTGGATAGGTCATAATCAACCAGTGATTCCTCCCGCCTTAGACGAGGCGAGAGTCAAACTACTCCTGCATCGAGCCGGGTCGCGGTATGTCACTGCGCTTGGCCCACAATATACGGGGTGTATATGGTATATACATAAAAATGAAACCCGTTTCCCGTTGTTACATCATAACTTGAGAACGGCTATACCTATTTGACTGATTTTTTTTTTTGTTGTTTTGTTATCGTCAGAGAAGAGTACTATGTCATCGGCGAAACGGAGGTTTGTTAACCTCTTTTCCCCGATGACCACCCCCCTTGAACTCCAGCCCGCCGCAAGCTTTTTGATGACCTCTTCAAGGGTTGCAGTGAAGAATTTCGGAGATAGCGGGTCGCCTTGTTTGACTCCCTTAAAAATAGGGAAGGATTGGCCGAGTTTGTGAAGTCTAATTGCTGCAGTGCTTTCGCGGTAAATGTTCTGAAGTACAAAGTACTGTTAGTACTCTTCTCTTCTTCAGCAGCCGAGCTAGGCAATATGATCAACGATCTCAACAGGGCCAGCCTTGAAGATGAACATGTCGAAGACCAAACTAATGACCAACAGCATAAAATATAGGTTAGAGGTAGATGGCGCGGAAATGGAATACGTCCAAGAATATACGCTTACCATTAGGTGATCCGTCTGGTCGTTTGCCTCCTATTCCATAAAAAAAAAAATATCTATCTGGGCCAACTAGTTTCTTTCCAGGCGCGACAAGATAGAGAAGTTGCAAGACGCACCGAAAATGCCTGGAAGAGCTATTGGTCCATGAAAGACCTAATGAAAGGTAATCTTCCATTAGCGCTCAAAAAGAAACTCATGGACGTGTGCATTCTGCCCATCCTCACCTATGGCGCTCAAACATGGTCTTTGACAAAACATCAGAAATACAAACTCAAGGTTTGTCAGCGGGCCATGGAGCGCAGTATCTTAGGAGATAGTCGAACACTATCGGACAGAATTAGGAACACCACGCTGCGCTCCACATCTAAAATCGTTGACGTTGGCCATAAAGCCGCAGGCTTGAAGTGGAACTGGGCTGGTCATGTCTGCCGCATGTCACATGAGCGGTGGGCAAAACTTACTACTGAGTGGAGCCCACTCAACGTCAGTAGACGTCGCGGCAGGCCCAAAAGGAGATGGCGGGACGAACTAGACATCTATGACAAGGATTGACCGTAAAAAGCTTTACATAGAGAGGAGTGGAAGGAGGGTAGGGAGGCCTTTGCCCTGCAGTGGGACGATCATGGCTGAAAATAAAATAAATAAATAATAATTATCGTCAGGCGAAGGTTCTTATAACAGAAAAAAGTCCTGAAAATCCTACGGGAATTCGGGGACGTAGGCGATTGCGCGTACGAAGTCGCGGGCAGAAGCTAGTATTATAAACACGGTGTAAACGGAACGCACCCGAAACGCAGACAAAAATTTTTTTTACAATTTTAATCGTTTCTGTATCATTCAAGCAACACCAGCGTTGAGCAGTTGATTACAACTGTTATTACATAAAAGAAACATTTAATTACTTTTATGAAAATAAAAATTGGTTTTACGCTGGTAAAACCCCGACAGGTGCTGACCTGACAGCGTTTTTCGAGAGCGCCGACAGGTCCTGACCTGATAGCGTTTTTCGGGAGCGAAGACAGGTCCTGACCTGACGGCGTTTTTCGGGAGCGTTCCTTTTACACCCTGTATTTATAGTGGCCTTACAATACATACCTGGTCTCGATAAGTATATCCGAGTTATTGGCACATAGGACACTCTTGCAAATGAGTTCCTGCGTCACGGCAATAGCCTTCTTGTTGGAAATGCAGAGGTCGCTCAGGTAGTCGAGAAACCGAGACTGCCAAGTTTTCATGTTTTTGCGGACCAAACCTGCACAGGACACATACTTTACTGGGTTGATATACACGGCATACTTGAGTGAACTATTAGAGAAAAGCTGGATTGGTTTCAAGTAAGAATCATTTGACGAATGACTATGTAACTAGAGAATTGTATTGTGAACCTGATTGAAAAAGAGTAACCTATGGAGTTTCTTGCTCGTTCTTCTCCATAGGAATCTACACCTTGGAATGAGCAAATAGCTTCAATATTGATTTATTTTTGTAGACGTTCAAAAGTGCCTTTCTGGTCTAATTGAAATAAATGATTTTAACTTTGACTATGAATGCATGCAACCGCATGTCTGTATAACCTACAATCATTTTAGGCGTATTTTTATTGGACCAACAAATTGTTGTTTCGGGTCTGGGTGTCATATGCATGTGAACTTGTACGTTTATAAACGAACCCACGAAACAGGAGAAAATCCTAGTGTGGGGGAAACTCATAACGTGAATAGTGACAAGTGGGTTAAAAAACATTGTACAGTGGCATTAGGTGCCGTAATGTGCACTTCTTGCTACGCCTTCGGAGATAAAAAGGCGTGATGTTATGTTATGTTAAAAGAATAGGACTGACCAACAAAGGTCTCTATCTCGGAGGCCGTGATGTGCTTCTCCAAAAGCTTCCTGTTGTTGTGAAGCAGGGCAGTGATAGTGTCCTCTGCCAATATGTCGTAACCGATCTGCTTCTGCATGAAGCCGAAGTGTTTTGCTATGTATTCCTGTAAAAATAATGTAACCGTTAGACAAGACATACAGCAAGCCAGATGAAAACTGTACATCGAATATTTTTTTAATAATGAATGCTTTTTTTAATTGGGGAAAATCATCGTATGACTGCTCCCGCCTGGGTGAGGCGGGAGGGAGTGTCAGACTCTTACTGACTAAAAACCACCCCGTTCCTTCTCCTGCACGTCGAGCCGGAGCCCCGGTTACCCGTTAGGTTCTCCGCGACTTTGGGGTGTGATCTACAGTCGATACAGAAACCAAAAATATGTTTTTTAGAATTTTTGTCAGTTTGTCTGTATGTATGTCCGGGATGAACTCAAAAAGTGCTATATGGATTCACTTCAAATTTTGCATGAATGTTACTAAGAGGTCGGGTCAACATATAGGCTACATATTATCATGCTATCAACTACAGGGGAGGAGCTGTGAATCACTATTATACGCGGACGAAGTCGGGGGCTCAGCTAGTCTCTATCTAAAAAAGTACATCAAAATCCGTCGCACAGTTTTAAAGATCTCTTGTTATTTGTCCCTATGGAATAAAATAATAATGTTTCAACGGTGGAGTTTCTTGCTCTTTCTTCTCCATTCGAAACTACACTTTGGAACGACACATAGCTTCCCTAACAATGTGTCGAATAAATGTTTTTCTTTCCTTCTTTCTAACAATTCAATTTGTCGTTCCTAGTACCTAAATGCCTAATTCACTAAAGATGAAGTGAAATAAATGCTTTCGACTTTGTTTCAGCTACGTTCTATAAGCGGATTCTAAGGTAATGATTCTTTTATATACCACGCTAAAAAACAATCGACTTCAATCCTCAATCTATTTTGAAGTTGGTTAATTTATATACTAAAACCTTCTCCCAAGTGTAATAAACACTTTTTCGAAAAACCGCATCAATATCGGTTCAGCCAATCGCGAGATAATCGCGCACAAACAAACATACATACATACAGGTAAAACTGAGAACCTCCATCTTTTTTGAAGTCGGTTAAAAATAATAATATTACGAACCTGGTTCTTTCTATAGTCCTGTTGACTTAGTCTTAGAATTCGATAGCAAAGACGAAAGATGTACTTATAGGCAGCATATCGAGGATCGTACAGCTCCTCGATCTTCAAGAACGCTTCTCCATCAGTCGTCTCTTGGAATGGACCCTGGAATAACATTTCAAAGTAAGGTTAGTTAAATAATTTTACAAAATTTCTAAATTAAAATAATTCCATAGTTTAAACAAGTTAATCCTTTGAGTACCGTCATTATAGACACAATTAAAGAACAATAGGTTGCGGTCACCAGTGTCCTCGCGGTGTTTGACAGTTTAAAACACGCTTTTAGTTCATATGTATTCTTTAGGAGAAATGGCCATACGTTCAACCGCGGCGCGGGTAGTGGCTTCAATTCCGGGTTCGACAGAAAGTCACGGACTTTAACATCGCCCAACGCGCCGCCGCCGGAGTTGGAAGCAAACGCTCGTGGTGTCCGACAGAGGGCGCGTTGGACTAGATGTGCGTGTAGCAACACCAATGCGAGCGCCAACGCTAGGCTGTAGACGTCGCCGCGACCGCGCACGCTGCTCATGAGGAAGAACCCCTCTGTGGTTCGACACTAGTAGAGCTTTTCTCAGTATATTCAAGTGAGTAACTCGCGATTTTTTAGTTAGTTTAGTATGTCTCACGATAGTTATTATAAAATATGGCCATATTTATAATCTTATGAGACATGTATTTAAAATGACTTTTCTACGAGTGTATTATGTGTATAGATGAATATAATATTAACTTATGAACCCAAACTCAATATGCTTAATAGGGCTCATACACAAAACTGACGCGGTCGTGGCGATGTCGCGCAGCCTACTTGTCGGCGGCGTTTGCTTTGGTGCCATCGCGCCATTTGCCAGAAAAGTCCCTCTGGGCTCGAAACTATAGCTATATTCACGTGAGTAACTTGTGATATTTAACAATTTTCTATGTCTCACGATAGTTATCGTAACCATATTACCTGTAATATCTTAAAGAGCTGCCTGAGTATGTACTGTTCCCGGAGTAGCTTCTGTCGGTCCCTGTTAGGGTTCTCTACCACAAGTTCCAGTGCCTCCGACTTGTTGGGCTCGTTCTCGAAGCCCGCTATGAAGTACACTATGTCTTGCAACAAGCAAGTCAGAGCTCTGCAATCAAATTGTTATCGGTATATCAAAAACTACATTTTTCAAATACACTGACTTGTGGCGTCATCAAACTTTTCCGTTAAATAGCATACTTAGTTTTCAAAATTAATTTGAAATATGCGTATCGTATAATCATCATCATCATCATCAACAACAGCCTATAAATGCCCACCCCACTGCTGAGCAAAGCCTCTTCTCACACGGAGAAGGTTAGAGCGTTAATCACCACGCTTGCTCAATGCGGGTTGGCGATTTCAAACTTATAATTAGAAATTATAAGTCCAGGTTTTCTCACAATGTTTTTCCTTCACCGTTTGTCAGTGGTGTCTAAATAATCTTAAGTAAGAAAGTACATATAACTCGGAAAAAGTCACATTGGTACTTGCCGTTGGTAGGTTTCGAACCCGCACCCTCATGCATGAGAAGCGAGCGTCTTAAACCTCCAGGCCACCACGACACTCAATATATAATCAATCAATATTTTATACAAGGTGTAGTTTTGAAACCGTGGGCGTATCACAGAAGTCATAAAGGATCAAAATTAGAGAAAATTTCGGGCCAATAGTTAAAAATACGGCTATAATAAATCGTTTAAGTTCGACACCATTTCAGAATTAGCGACAGCAATGTTTCTTATTGGAGTTTTATGGCATTAGGAAAAATATCAATTACGTGTTTGAGTTTGTGTGTGTTGAGCCGCGTTACAAGACGGCGACGTGTAGTTCGCACTTACAGATTTCCGTAATTTACAGAAAAATGAAAAATATTTACCTATAATTTTATTGATTCGGACTCAGAATCGATATCCGAGTTACCTCCTAGAAAATGATGCGGCTTTAGAACAACACCTTGTATTAATAGGTTTTTAATTTTCAGACTATAAAATTACTGTAAAAGCGTCCTTACTTCCTCTCATTATGTTCTATATTCCCTTGCTGCAGTTTGGTGGACAAGGCCGAGAGCACTTTACAGGCGTCGTTAGCGAAATCGAGATCTCGAACCTCGCTAGGCGACACCGATATTAATGCAAACGCTTCCTTGTCTTCTTTGATGAGGGAGCAGCCCACCTGGAATGTCAATAAAGCATTATTCCTACAAATCATCCTCTTTAGTTAGGACCTGTCTCACCACTCGCATAAGTTGTTGAAGTATCACAAATTTTTCCTAGAAACATACCAGATAAAGTTTTTTTTTTATATTTTTCTAAGGGGGGAAAATTATCAAATGACTGCTCCCGCCTGGGTGAGGCGGGGGGGAGTCTCAGACTCTTACTGACTAAAAACCACCCCGTTCCTTCTCCTGCACGTCGAGCCGGAGCCCCGGTAAATGTTATAATTTTTATCCCGATACCTTTAGCAGTTTTGACGTTTTGAGTAGCAAACATACACACAACAAACACACTAATGTTCACATTTATAATATTATTACAACTCACCTTGGACATGACAGGCTTCTCCTCATCCTTGTCGATGGGAATAGACGTAGAATGAACCCACGTGTGCGTGCAAAGGTGTTGGAGCCTGCAACAAATGTAAACGTGCTTCATCGCTTACCGCCAGGCGAGATAGTGGTCAAACGTGTCTACGTTTCATCAAATATTAAAAAAAAAACATGACCATTTATATGACCCAATAAGTATTTAGATGAAAACAAAGGAAACAAGTGAATTTATTTCTTTTTTTTTAACAATCGGATCTTTTAATATTTTTTATTACATTATTTTGTATATTCATTTACCTAGGTCAGTTGAAGTTGACACTTTTTTTTAAATACCTACCTTATTAGAATTACGTATTGGTAAAACAATAATTGAAAGCGTGATAAGTTTTAGACTATTAATAATCATCATCATCATCATTAACAGCCGCCTTCCCCTTTAGTACTCCACGTCGAACGACCACTCGCTACCTGCATCCTGGCTCGCATCATTTTATAGTATTGAAAAGTATTTGATTTTTGAGTGAGTTAATTAGTGTCCGATTTCGGCCAAATATCAAGTTTCGGTGGCAGTTTCGGTTTCGGCCAAAATCGGCCGAAACTTTTGTCGAAACCGAAACTTATGTCGCAAGTTCATGCACGGTGACCGTCTACCTTTGGCCTATCGGCTCGCCTAACTTTGTTTCCCGCGGCAACGATTTGACGATATTTAATGAAACAGTAACAATGACTGATTTGATTAGTGTTAAATGATAGTGATAATAAACACTAAGCTATGAGAACTTAATTTGAAAAAATAATAAAAATGTTATTAATATTATATTTAACAAATGATTACAACAAACTAAATGTACTGTGTTTCCATTTCATGCAAAATAATAGGTATAATGCAGCAAATTTCAGTATTTTCAGAAATTTTATAGTTGACTTCGTGAGTTTCGGTTTCGGTTTCGGCCGAAACTGAAGCCACGACCGAGCATTCGATTTCGGTTTCGGCCAGAAAACCAGTTTCGGTCGGACACTAGAGTAAAATACATAAAGACAAAGTCAAAGCAGTTGTACAAATTAATCCTTAATTAAGCACCTTTGAAAAATCATATTAATAAATTGAATTGGCCATCCGTCTATCTGTCAGTGAAGCTTTTTTTTTTTAGGGGGGAAAATCATCGAATGACTGCTCCCGCCTAGGTGAGGCGGGAGGGAGTGTCAGACTCTTACTGACTAAAAACCACCCCGTTCCTTCCCTGCACGTCGAGTCGGAGCCCCGGTTACCCGTTAGGTTCTCCGCGACGTCTGTCAGTGAAGCTAGGTTGCTCCTAGCTGTACCCAAACTAAAGTGTTACCTGACATAGCTGCTCTGTGGAACTGGAGCGTCGGAATGTGTCATGGTGGTGGGGTCAAGTTCGAATAGCGTGGCGATCTCGGAGGAATGCGGGACAGACACCAACTGGTACGCTGGCTCGCAGGGGTCCACGGGCGCGTCACTGTAACGACATCGTAATATACAAGATCATCATCATTAAAAGTACCCGTTACCGACGAGCATGCATAAAAAGACTGATGACTGTTGAAGAAGCGAAAGAGGTATGTAAGAATCGTAGCAATTGGCGTTCCAGAGCCTCTGCCTACCCCCATGGGGGACATGTCGTGGCATCCCTTCGTGGCGAGGTATGGTTCTCCCACACTTTAGTAAATATAATATACTAAAGTTTTAAGTGTGGGAAAGGCATGCTTCAGCATGAATGGGCCGGCTCGACCGGAGTGATACCACGGCCGAGCAGAAAACCGACGTGAAACAACACTTGCGCAGTCTTTCGCCGTGTGTGTTGTAACGCCTGGTGTTCCAGGTGTCCATGGGCGACGCCGATTGCTTATCATCAGGTGATCCGTCCGCTCGTTTACCGACTAACCCCATAAAAAAACACTAACTATTAATATAACAACTTACGGAGGTCTATTACAGGCTTCAGCAGCCAGATAGTGGCCGGTGGCGAGGTGTTTGAACCTGAAGATTGAGTTCCAGTGTCCCGCACCACCTCGGCACGGGTCGTGTTGTACCACCTGGTGGACAGCGTGAGCATACAATAAATACATTTAGAATACACATCATCGTCATGATACAAGCCATAGAGGTCCACTGCTCAACATGTACCACGGCTACACATCGAGCTTTACATAACCAGTATAAACTGAACGTTAAATGTTCAGAAAGATGATGCGACGCGAGACCAGGATAAACTGGTTTTGTATAGATTGATGTGTGGCCGTATGTACCTCCTTCAATGACTTCCAGGGTGCCGAGTGCGAGTTACTATTAAGTTATGTCCTTTATGGAGACAAATCTAATTTGAAGCCAAGCAAGAGATTTCGAGTTCGATTTTTAAGTCTGATCATAGGGTAGATGACTAATTTTTATTTTAATGTCCGTCTAGTAAATTATTTAAAAACATAAGATACGATTTTTTTTATTATCTTACGGAAACGACTACTTTCGACGATATACCTATTGATATCAAATATCACGTGACGTCACTTTTGTGTACGTTTTATATTCAAAAATGACGTAGTTAGCTCCCACTTCTAAACTTAGATTCGTTTTATCGAAGTCTTATTCTCTTATACGACAAAATAAAAAAATACGTGTCTAATATTTTTTCATTACCTAACTGCCGGACGAAATACATTATTAATTAATATTAATTTTCATACCTCGTAATCATCCCTATTTACCAAGTTGACTACTTTCGAGAATATCTCTTACCTCAATCTCCCACAACGCCTTACTGCTGGTCGCAGCTGTTGCACTAGACCGTCCCGTGGTCCTCAGGAACACGTGCTGCCGCTTCTGGTACTCATCCATGGTGAGGAACTTCTCCTGTTCAGCATGGAACAGTCTTACCACGTCACCACCCTTCAAGATCTCCTCCTGGTTCTCCTTGTGTTCGAGGAACAACGTCACTTTCCATGACGTCGAAGAATTGACCACATTCACCTGTTTGAGAAATTGTTGATTTGTTTTACAAATTCAATTATTATACTCGAATTTCATTAAAAGTAGATTAGGATCGACTTTTGACATTATTTGTATGGAGGTTTCGTCAAAATCGATCGTAATCTTATACTATTATAGAGGTATAAAGCGGAAGAGTTTGTTTTTTGTTTGTTTGTTTGTTTGAACGCGCTAATCTCCTTAACTACAAGTCTGATTTGAATTATTATTTTTGTGTTGGATAGCGCATTTATCGAGGATGGCTATAGGCTATAAAACATCACGCTACTACCTATAGGAGCTGAGAAAAACGTGTGAAACCGCGCGGAAGTAGCTAGTCCAATATAATAATATTAACTAGCAAATCTACCACTAAATAAACACACATCACATCAACAGCAGCTGCTGACCAAAGGTCTCTTCTCACACGGAGAAGGTTAAAACATCACCACGCTTGCTCAGTGCTGGTTCCCGATTTCAAACTTATAATTAGAAATTCATGATCATACCAGATTTCCTTACGATGATTTCCTTCGCCGTTTGTATGTGGTGTCTAATATTAGTAAGTACATACCTCTATAACTCGGAAAAAGTCACATTGGTACTTGCCGTTGGTAGGTTTCGAACCCGCATAAATAAATACAATAAAACCGAAATACAGATGACCTCTTGCCCTCCTGGCTCTTTACTCTAACTTTTTCTTATATTTGTATCTGTAGTGCCTACTAAACACAAATAACAAAGCTATGACTCCGTAGCCAAACAAAAATGAACCTAATGTAACAAGTATTAAGATGTCAAAACACATGAACTTGTAGCTTTCTACCAGATAAGTTTATGTGACACATTCGTTTCTATCGTATAACAGACACAACCATAAATACATAGGCGACCACAAACAAAAATGGACCTTGAGTACATACAACACAATCGGAAATCCTAGCTATCTACCTCTAGTATAAATAACTGACATTTTCTTTTATATCTCCTGTGAGATATAGCTGGACTAGACAGGCATGCCCAGTTACATTCGAGGAGATCAGGACGTCCTCCTGTTATAATGAGAACACTAGTTGAGGTTTTTGTCCTGCAGTATATTATATTTTAACTCGTTGAGTACCGTCATTATAGACACAATAATAAAACAATGGGTTGCGGTCACCGGTGTCCTCGCGGTGTTTGACAGTTTAATTTGTATTTAGATTTTTTATTTCAGTTTTTTTTATGTTTTAATTTTAAGTATTTCTTAGTTTTTATTTTACTTTCCAATGATCACAAATACTGATAAGTGTCATCGTTAGGCTACTGTGCATATTGTGACACCTTAAAATGTTGTGCATTTAAAATTTATTACAATCTAAGTGCTTTTTTTTTTTTAAGGGGGGAAAATCATCGAATGACTTCTCCCGCCTGGGTGAGGCGGGAGGGAGTGTCAGACTCTTACTGACTAAAAACCACCCCGTTCCTTCTCCTGCACGTCGAGCCGGAGCCCCGGTTACCCGTTAGGTTCTCCGCGACAATCTAAGTGCTTAGTATAAGATTTAATGTAGCAACTACTGGTTGTCCAAATTATAAATAAATATGAAAGAGAAAGAAAGAAAAACCATTTATTCTTGCGCAAAACACACATAACATAATTAAAAATAAAATAAAAGCTAAAAAAAATTAAAATGAAGTGAAGTCTTGTCCATGTCCAATAACGTGCCTTTTGAAGGGGAGAATCATCAAATGACTCCTCGCACTCTAGGTGAGACGAGATGTAAACTTTCACTGATTAATAACCACTCCGTTCTTCCTTGAAACTTGCTTCGACGCGTATCCCCGGTAAAGTGTAACCGTGCGGGTATCCGCAGCCTCGGATTTATATCGCGTCTACATGTTATGCGAAATACTGTCACTTATTGTAATATGTAATAAACTAAACCACACCACTCACAGTCACACCCGAAACCGAAACAACAACGTGGTTGGATCACACAAGCCCGCGCCTCAAAGAGTCATCAAACCACCACGGATCCCCATCCGTGGTGGTTTGATGACACACGCACCGCGACAGCCGTATAGTCAGCTTACTCTATGATTAAGTAAAATCGCGGGTTACTCACGTGAATAGACTGAGAAAAGCTCTACTAGTTTCGAACCACAGAGGGGTTCTTCCTCATGAACAGCGTGCGCGGTCGCGGCGACGTCGCGCAGCTCACAGTGTGCTGCGCGACGTCGCCGAGACCGCGCTCAGTCACCCGCGTTTTTACTTAATTTAGTAGATATGTCTCACGATAGTTATTATAAAAACATACTCTATGATTACCTAGTTTGTCATACTTGATTGTTTGTTAGATAATAGTCTGCTTACCTCCATACAGCCAACGTTATCAGGCAGTTCGTGATTAGATGAGACGTGTAGGACTTGTTGGCCGGCGTTAACGGGGTTCATGATTACCTTGTCTCCGACTACTACGTTATCGCCTGCAATCAATCAATATAGAGCTTTGAACCACAAATAATCTATACATATAGTATAATAAAACTGTATAAGCGTAAATTCTGTACGAAGAAATAATAAAAAAACGGGGGGTATGTTACTAATATACCGGGTCGACCTTAGTGGTACCATATGGCCACAAAGAAAACCGACGTGAAACAACGGTTGCATTATTTCGTCGTGTGATGTTACCGGAGGCCCAATTACCCCCCCTCCCCCCAAGTCTTCGCAATCCCCGAATCCCCCACAATTCTCAAATTCCCAAGAGGCTGGTAACGCACTTGTAACGACTCTGGTGTTTCAAGTGTCCATAGGCGACGCCTATTGTTTACCATGAGGTGCACCGTCGGCGTGTCTGCCGGCTTATCAAATAAAAAAAAGTGCGACTACCGGGCAAGGGGTTTTGGGTTCGAGTTCCGGGTCGGGCAAAGTATTATTGATTTTAAAAAAGAACTCTCAGTAGTAGCACGGAGTCTGGATATGAGCCCGGTATATAGCAATAGGCTCACCCCCTATTACATGGAACTTATAAAATAAATAGTGAAAAGTGGGTGTTACATTGGGACGTGGCATTAAGTGCCGTAAGGTGCACCTCTGCTTCGTCTGTTATGTAAAAGTATGTCTTATAACTGCCATCTTACCAGTGGAACGCAATTTGTAGAAGGGCATAACGTAAAACCAAGAACCCTCGTTGCCGTTGGCGTCAAGGTGTACACGCATGGCGTTCTTTTCCAGCAACGCGGGCAGTCTTTTATTTACCTGCAAATAAAATATATCTACTTATACTCATTTATATTATACATGTCATCATCATCAACAGCCTATAAATGCCCACTGCTGAGCAAAGGCTCTTCTCACACGAAGAAGGTTTGAGTATTAATCACCAAGCTTGCTTGCATTGAGCAAGCATATATATGTAATAAGTTTCAATAAAGTACGTTATAAAATCGGCTTTAGCCACCCTTTTTTTCGAGTCGGTTAATATACTAAAAGCTTCCAACTTAAGCCTCAAACACACTTTCTAGAAACGCATCAAAATCTGTTCAGCTAATCGTAAGATAATTGCGGACAAACATCCCTATACATACATTTAGGTCAAACTGAGAACAAAATTTTTTTTTAAATTATTGAATAAAAAAAAGTATATCTGTACATTATTTCAATAAAAAAAGATTATCTAGGTCATTTGGCAGTTTTGACTGAAATGTCTTGGGACTGTTAAAAATTGACAATTAGAATGTTTTCCAGCAGGAATGCTGCAACCCCTTATTGGATAAAAGATCGGACTTCTATACTTACTAAAGTTACTAATATTATAAATCGGAAAGTGAGTTTGTTTGTTTGTTTGTTCTGCTTTCACGCCGTAACTACTAAACCGATGGCTTTGATTTTTGCAGACGTAAAGTTAGAAGTCCGGATTAAATAATAGGGTTCTTTTTATCCCGGAAAAACAAAAGTATTGGTATAGATGGCGCTGTGTGTATTGGTATATGTCACATAGGCTACTTTTTATCCTTTTGTGACGCGCGCGAAGCCGCGGGAAAAAGCTAGTAGTAACATAAGGAAGCAATACTAGATAAATAATGAAGTCTTTATTTCCAAAGCAATAAGGTCAATGTTACTTACAGTAAGGTATTTATTAGACTTGACATGCAGCAGTTGTAGTACGCTTCCATACTGCACGACAGTCCCGAGTAGCTTCTTGTTCTCCAACTCATTTTGCTTTTTTTCTATCTCAGCAGCATGCTGTGGGAAAGAGATAAAAAATAAATACACAACCAATATAAAAGTAAGTTTTAACGCCTATGTGACCTATATACGAACAATTTAAACATTTATCCAGCCCATCAGTCAGTTTATTCGTTTGAACGCTCTAATCTTTTGTACGCGTGCAAGCTTTCGTCTTGTTATCTTCATGCACTCCTCAATTGACGAAAGCGTGTGTATGACGAGCGGTTACGAAGATAGGTCTGACCGTCTGAATGACACAACGTTGCCGCTTCGTGGACAGTTTTCATTATTCCTAAGCGAGATGCAAGCATTCAAGCATTGCCATTCGTAGGTCGCTTTATACGTCAATAGGGGTTTTTTTTAAGGGGGGAAAATCATCGAATGGCTGCTCCCGCCTGAGTGAGGCGGGAGTGAGTTTCAGACTCTTACTGACTACCCCGTTCCTTCTCCTGCACGTCGAGTCGGAGCCCCGGTTACCCGTTAGGTTCTCCCATCAATAGGGTTTTTTTTAAGGGGGGAGAATCATCGAATGACTGCTCCCGCCTGGGTGAGACGGGAGGGAGTGTCAGACTCTTTCTGACTAAAAACCACCCCGTTCCTTCTCCTGCATGTCGAGTCGGAGCCCCGGTTACCCGTTAGGTTCTCCACGACTCCGAATCGGCATCGGCTGTAGTGGGCCCCATCTGTGGTGGTATGCGGGCTCTTTGAGGCGCGCGCGGAACGCGACGCGCCGTACGGTCGGGTCTGTTTCTGGTCGGACGGGGAGCCACCCATGCTCGCCGTCCGCAGTCCCGCGCTTACGGTGGCCAGAGATCGTCCCGCGATCCCCGACGCCCGGTGTGTCCTTCGCGATGGCTGGGTTGCGAGGAGGCAGCGCTTCGCTGCCTCACGCGTCCCGCCTCCTCCTTAGCTAGCATGACTGCTTCGCAAAAGGAGGAGACGGCATCCCAGTCCCCCTCGCTCCGCATCATGATGCGGAGGACTCGCGGACTAGGCGCCTGGACTGCGAGAGGTCGCCATCGCCGATCACTTCCCTGAGGGCACGGCGGTGCTCAGCCCACGCAGGGCATTCTCCCACCGTGTGTTCCACCGTGTCCTCAGGATTTTCCTCCCGCCCCATCAGACACAGGTACCTCCCGAAACTTCCATGTCCGGTGAGGACCTGCGTCAGGCGGTAGGTGAGGACGCCGTAGCGTCTCTCATGCCACTCCTCAAAGAAGGGACTTACCGCTGCGATGGCAGCGAGCCCAGCCCTCGGTTGCGACAGTCGTTGCTGCCATTCCGCCATGAGATCGCGCCGGAGCTCATCCCGCCACGCACTTATCTGGCGCGGCAGCGGAGTTTCGCCCCGGCGACGTGCCTCCGCGCGCATGCTGTACACGCGCGCGACCCATCAATAGGGTAGATGCCTAAGTTTTATTTTAATTTCCGTCTGGTAGATTATTTTAAATTATTAGACACGTATTTTTTTTATTTTCTTACAGAAACGAATACTTTCGACGATATATATTGATTTGAAATACATTTTATACGTAGAAATGACGTTTTAGCCCCCACTCCTAAACTTTGATTCGTTTTATAAGTATTGTTTTCTTATACGACAAAATAAAAAATACGTGTCTAATATTTTTTCATTACCTAACTTACGGACTAATTCGATTTTTGTGCATTCGTCAAATGATGTGTCGTAGACACACGAGACATGTGTTTTCTGTTGTGTCTTAGGTATATACAAGGGGTTAATATTAGTTTCCAGTACTGGATGTCGCAACTGCAATCTGCGACCATACACCCAATGAAACAGCGACTTCTATAAAAACATTCATTCGTTTCCATAAATCAACACACAGCTGTTTACGATAATAGTCTCTAATAAATAGTACATAAAGACTGATTGCCTATAAACAGGTGATATATCTTCATAATGATACTATTTACTTGTTTGATGTTGTAATCTCTGAATTTATTACGTCACGATTGTATCTAATTTGTGGGTTTACGGGATTGATTTAGTGGTTATTTATTCTAAGGTGAAATGAAATAAATGCTTTCGGCGATCGTTCTAAGTATACCTACTACCTACTTCTATTATAAAGTAGAAAAGTTTGTTTGTTTGAACCGTGAACGCACTAATCTATGTAACTGATTCAAATCGAATAGTCATTATTTATGTATTAGATAGTTCATTTAGAGGAACGCTAAAAACTTTAAAAAGATTTAACATGTTTAATACCAGTTTCAATGTTTATAAATCTAAAATTAAGCAGAAATATACTCAGAGCTAGGAAGGGTATTATATCACGGTCACTTTATAAGTATGTAAATTCATTTATCGTTTTAAAAACTTTATCTCTGTAATTCTTTTCTTTTTTTTTAATGTATACTACTGATTGAACACCTTTGAAAACAGTGCCTTTTCATATGTTATTGTTTTATGGAACTAGGTCTGTATGTATCACACTGTAATAATTTTATTTCTAAGAGACTGTTTGTTTCCTGATTAATGAAAGATAAAAAATAAAAAACATCTACGCGGCCGCCGGCGAAAGAGTCCAACGTATCAGCTGTGTCGTTGGGCTCGCTGCCATTGCAGCGGTAAGTCCCCTCTTTGAGGAGTGGCTTGAGAGACGCTACGGCGTCCTCACCTACCGCCTGACGCAGGTCCTCACCGGACATGGAAGTTTCGGGAGGTACCTGTGTCTGATGGGGCGGGAGGAAACGCCCGGGTGTCATCACTGCGAGGACCGCCCTGAGGACACGGTGGAACACACGGTGGGAGAATGCCCTGCATGGGCTGAGCACCGCCGTGCCCTCAGGGAAGTGATCGGCGATGGCGACCTCTCGCGTCCGGGCCTAATGCAGGCCATGATGCGGAGCGAGGGGGACTGGGATGCCGTCTCCTCCTTTTGCGAAGCAGTCATGCTAGCTAAGGAGGAGGCGGGACGCGTGAGGCAGCGAAGCGCTGCCTCCTCGCAACCCAGCCATCGCGAAGGACACACCGGGCGTCGGGGATCGCGGGACGATCTCCGGCCACCGTAAGCGCGGGACTGCGGACGGCGAGCATGGGTGGCTCCCCGTCCGACCAGAAACAGACCCAAGCGTACGGCGCGTCGCGTTCCGCGCGCGCTCAAAGAGCCATCAGACCACCACAGATGGGCCCAATACGGCCGATACCGATTCGGAGTCGCGGAGAACCTAACGGGTAACCGGGGCTCCGGCTCGACGTGCAGGAGAAGGAACGGGGTGGTTTTTAGTCAGTAAGAGTCTGCCACTCCCTCCCACCTCACCCAGGCGGGAGCAGTCATTCGATGAGTTTCCACCTTAAAAAAAAAATCAGCTGTGTCGCGTCGCGCGCGCCGCCACAGATGGAGGTGCGTGCGCGTGAATCACGGCAGAGGGCGCGTTGGGCCCACACCGCGGTAGACTCGAGTAGCCATTAGCAGCGTGACAGTCGCGGGTCGCGGAATGCTGCTAATGAATATGAGCCTCTAGCACAACTTGAAACTAGTCAAGTTCCTCGTCAAACATTTACGTGAGTAAGCCGAAAACATAATAATTAGGCTATAATACATTACGATGTAGAGGGTGCAAGAGCGCGGGAGTAGCTAGTTAATTGCGAATAAAGAAAAAATACACAGCCTCGCTTATTTCCCAAAAGATAGACATCGAGCAATATGATAAACATCAAAAGCTATATGTATGTTATAAACACCTTATGATGAATGTAGTTTGAATGATACGACATTACGTAACACGAACGTTTACTGATTGATAAATTTTACAAATGAAATGATGAATTTAATGAGTGCACGCGAGTTCTGTGATAATTGTGTACCAAAAGTGTGGGAGAGCTACTCTTCGGCACGCATGGGCCGGCTCGACACGAGTGATACTACAGCCTGACAGAAAACTGACGTAAAACAACATTTGCGTATGTGAATGAATGAATCCCACATGAATCCCCAACAATCCTCAAACTCCTAATCCCAAAAGGCAGGTATCGCACTTGTAACGCCTCTGGCATTCCAGGTGTCCATGGGCGACGCCGATTGATCACCATCAAGTGATCCGTCTGCTGATTTACCGGCTTACCCCATAAAAAACACTTAAGTATAAACGGCGCGTAGCAAGTCCTGATAATTTGTACGTACTTGCACTGTACCACCTACGATAGTCCAAAGCTGCAATTTCAGCCTAATTTACATAAGAGGGTATATCAAGATTTGCGCTCTTGGTAGGCAAATCGAAGACCGCAGTTTCTTCTTCATGAAGAAAATAACAATAAATTTCAATTGTTTTCCATTTAGACAACTAAAAAGATGGACGAGCGGTCAATAAACATATATCAAAAGGATTTAACGAAAAATTAGGTCATACAATAACCATAATTTAATATTTGATGACAGACAAATGAGCATAGTCATAGAAAAGGAGCTCATTAACCTATATTATAGTGTTTCTTTTTCCAGTTAGTATCAATTAATAGCGAATCAGCGATGTTCAAACCTATAGTGATACTAGGTGTAATTTTGAAACCGTGTCATTTCTCGGGGACTTGTCACAGAAGTCATAAAGGTTCAATGTAAAAGAAAGTTTCGGGAATACGGCTATAATAAATCGTTTAAGTTCGACAGTATATCAGAATAAGCGACAGCAATGTTTCTTATTGGAGTTTTATAGAATCAGGAATAATATCAATTACGTGTTTGAGTTTGTGTGTGTTGAGCCGTGTTATAAAGCTAGTTACAAGACGGCGGCGTCTACTTCGCACATACGGATTTCCGTAATTTACAGAAAAATGTAAAACATTTACCTACCATTTTTTTTATTGATTCAGACTCAAAATCGATAGTCGAGTTACCTCCTAGAAAATGACGCGGCTTTAGAACAACACCATCATGTATTATAAGGCTAAAGAACTTGTTTGAACGCTCTCATCTTATTTTATTTTTTATTTATGAGAGTAAACGAGCCGGCGGATCACCTGATGGTAAGCAATCGGCGCCGCCCATGGACACCGGAAACACTAGAGGTGTTACAAGTGCCTTACCGGCCTTTTGGCGACTTTTGGGGATTAGAGAGATTGAAGAGGGGGATAATTGACTATTGAGCTTCCGGTAACCTCACTCACACGACGAAACACTACACAAGCGGTGTTTCACATCGATTTTCTGTGAGACCGCGGTATCGCTCCATGGTTCATCTTAATAGTGATGTCACATTATTAATAGTGATAGATATTTTGTAAAATAAAATATAATGTGCATAAATGTTCGAATTTAGTAGTAGTTTTTCGAAAACTATTTCTACTACAAACTTTTATAGTAATGGCAATACAATACATTGTACAGTTGCATAATGTACACCTCTGCCTACCCCTTCGGGGATAAAAGGCGTGATGTTATGTTATGGCAATACGGCAATGTCACTCTACTACAATAGGGTAGATGCTAAATTTTAATTTTAATGTCCGTCTGGTAGATTATTTTAAATCATTAGACATTTTTACGTATTTTTTATTTTCTTACAAAAACGAATACTTTCGACGATATATTGATTTAAAATGTCGCGTGACGTCACTTCTATGTACATTTTATACGTGGAAATGATGTTTTAGCCCCCACTCCTAAACTTTGATTGGTTTTATCTAAGTATTGTTTTATTATACGACAAAATAAAAAATACGTGTCTAATATTTTTTCAGTACCTAACTTACGGACTAATTATATTTTTAATTTTCATACCCTGTCATCATCCCAATTCCATTATGAGACCATTGACCGATTAATGATCAACTATTATGAATTTAGCTGATTAGGAACTTATAGCAAAATGACAATGCGATCGTGTTGTAATGACAACAATTATTATAAAAATAGCAGACTTGAGGCCCAGGGGGCTTACTCTTGGATCCAATTCCGATCAGTCGACATTGGTATTGTGAAATTTCGTACCCTCGAGTTGGAACACTAGCGCCCATTGCATCCGTATTGCGTGGATATTTAATGAACTAAATGGTATTAAGTTCGGCTTTATATTCCGGACTCTGAATGCTATTTTAAGAGCTACGATAGGGGTTGTATAGTTTTGACAGTAAATAATTATTGAGATTTTATTGAATTGAAATGCATTGATATTGGTTTTGAGAGTAAGCACCCAGGGCGCCGAACGCGGTCTAATATAGATTAGGTACTCTAGACGTAAAAAACCTTACTAGGGCCTCAGTATACTTACATGCAACCTCTTGAGCAGTCCTGTATCGGTGTTTGAATTTGCGGACTGTTTGGCTGTATTCCAGAATTGCTTCTGAGCGGAGTAACGGTTCATAGGGCATATTTTGAACAGGCAATCTGAAAATATTTAAACGATATTATGCTATGGCAACACTGTAATAACGATTAAAATCGCTTTTATAATAACTTGAGATATACTAGATTAACTAAAAATCGAGGGTTACTCACGTGAATACACTGAGAAAAGTGCGCGATATCGCCGCGACCGCGCACTCTGCTCATGAGGAAGAACCCCTCTGTGGTTCGAAACTAGTAGAGCTTTTCTCAGTATATTCACGTGAGTAACTCGCGATTTTTAGTTGATTAAAATGGCGTACACAAAGTTGATCTATTTATACATATTGTAAAGTTTGTTTGTTGTAACGCGCTTGTATCTGGCACTATTGGTTCAAATTTAATAATTCTTATTGAGTTGGATAGTTCTTTATCGAGGAAGGCTATAAGCTATGAAACAATTAGCCAAGAACTTCTCTGCACTCACAGAAACCCTATGGATGTAGCATATGCTCTTAGTACTGTGTACAGTGGCATATATTCGTCTGCGTCGGGTGTGAGATCCCTTGAGTTAAAAAGCTTCTCAGGGTCGCGGATACCCAAATCTCCTCCAAACACGTTATACCTGGTAACCTGGTACACACTCAGGTAGAAAAGGAATCCTTTAAAAACCAGGGATACGGATTGGGTGTGGGATCCCGCGTACTCACAATACACGAGGCTCAGGGGCTTTCGTACGCGGCAGTGGTTGTTGTGAATACAGCGGAGAAGAAACAGCGGATACACGACAGTGTACCGCACGCCGTGGTAGCTATATCCCGTCACACTAACAGCTGTGTTTACTACACGAATACCAGTGACGACGCGATCAGCAAATTAATCAGACGGGCGGTGGGTGAGAGTGAGCGGGGGATCCTGGACTATAACTTGAAAATGGCTATCAGGAATAGGGACATGGCGCTAGTGGGCGCTCTTTTGGGTGGGGAGGGCTCCCTGTAGGCTTGAATTGTGATGCAGGGCAGTAGCTAGTGTTACATACATTCAACATTTTAATGAATACTTAAATGTTACAATACATAACGAAAGAAGTATACAGAGCGGATATAAATGGGGCCATTGGTAGAGGGCGCCCTAGACGGACATATACTGAACAGATTGGCGATATATTAAAGAAGGGCCAAATTAAAAGTACCCTTAACCGACGAGCATGCATGAAAAGATTGATGACTGGTGAAGCGAAGGAGGTATGTAGGAATCGTAGCTATTGGCGTACCACAGTCTCTGCCTACCCCCATGGGAGATAGATATGTATAAATGATAATATGAAACGCTAAATTATTTTTAAGAAATAACATGCCAATTTAACTACGATAACCTGTATGACAACGTGGATAATCCCTTGTTTTTACAACAAGGGGCATATTATCCATGTTAATCTCGTATGGGACAAATAACACAAAGTTGTACGTAGGCAATATTTTAACAACACACGTTCATTCATAAATGAATCATATTATCTGTATAATAAAATTGCTTTTATCTGTTTCAATTTATTTATTCCTAAAGGGGCAGAGGTGCACATTATAGCACTAGATGCCACTGTACAGTGTAACACCCGCTTTCCAATATTTATATAAGTTCCATGTAATAGGGGGTGAGCCCACTGCCATATACTGGACACTATTCCAGATTCCAGACTCCGTGCTACTACTGAGAAATTAAAAATAACCAATAATACTTTGCCCGACCCGGGAATCGAACCTGAGACCATTTGCCCGGCATTTGTACTTGCGACCACTCGGCCAACGAGGCAGTTAATTAATTTAGTGTTTGTGATAACGATAGGTTAGTATCAAGCATGTTAGTTAGGAAGCACTTCTTTTTTGCTCGTTTCTAATGCAATGAAAGTAAGATAGTAAAGGACGGTAAAAAAAGGCGGACACCCAACGATTGTGGCACCTGGCAACTATAGACTTTGTTTTTAAATAAAACGTTGTCCCACACTAGGATTTTTTTTTTTTAAGGGGGAATATCATCGAATGACTGCTCCCGCCTGGGTGAGGCGGGAGGGAGTGTCAGACTCTTACTGACTAAAAACCACCCCGTTCCTTCTCCTGCACGTCGAGTCGGAGCCCCGGTTACCCGTTAGGTTCTCCGCGACCTCCCACACTAGGATAGGATTTTCTCCTGTGTCGTGGGTGCGTTTACAAACATACAAGTTCACATACACATGACACCCAGACCCGGAACAACAATTTGTAGATCACACAAAGAGTTGCTCCGTGCGGGAATCGAACCCACTCCTCTGCATAACAGCGCGATAACCGTGTTGTCCTTGAACTTACACGCAGAACAGTATACACACATTGACACGAAGGACATCTGTCATTTTTAAGTCTGGTAACGTGGTAACTCATCATTACACACGCACACATAAATAGCACACTGAAATTTTAGCTTACAGATATATTTTTTTTAAGAAATTCTGCCGAACAACGAGCAATAAGTTTGATAATGTACAAAAATGTACTTGTACGACGAAACACTACGACTGCGATTAGATGCACTCTTGATGACCAATGGATATCAAACCAAACTAAAACTATAAAATAAAATGTGTGATAAAGTTCTAACTTCTAGAGGAATGACAATAAATCCCAAGTAAGAGGGTCATGTTGACATAAATTTCTATACGAGCATACTGCACATAAAATTTTTACGAACCGCTAAAACCTCTCGATTCGCTTTTATTATGCCATCTAAAAATGTACTTGGAGCTATCTAGCCTAATCTATAACTTAAATGAAAATTAAAGCAAATACAAAAATGATACGGCCTACTCATGGTCTACCAACTTTTTTTAATTTCCAAAATTTTATGCAACAAAGAAAGAAAGAAAGAAAGAATTTATTTCACACGCTAAAACAGGTGACACGTACAGATTTTACACATAAGTTTATATACATCTACTAATGTCCCAAGTCTGCGGTGAAATGGGACCAGTTCAGCATGTGCAAGACAGGGCCTTGCGCTGGTATTCTACTGGCCCCTTAAGTGACTCGCGGACGAACAAGTCACCAATCAGACAACGATAAAAATAAAAAAATTTTCCCCAAAAACACAAAATAAAATGCACAAAACAAAACAAATATATAAAAACAAAAAAGGCAAATTTAAAAAACGTGTAGTTAGATGCAACCTACCAATATCAAAAAAAAAACAACACTAGTATATGATTCTATTCACTGAGAAATTTATTTCATTCTCCATCCAGTTTATTACTTTTTTTTAAGGGACCAAACTGCGACACCCTCCCAAAACCACTGCAACTCCTGTAAGCCAGGATCTACAGTAGATACAACCATGAAAACACCGGAACACTGAAGTCCGGCGCGTCCCAGGGATATGAAATATGAATAACTGTCTTGGATCACACAACGAAACCAAGACATTATTAGGAAAGAAGAAGAAACGATAATTTCCACTTCTCTCGGTGAATTTAATGTAGTAGACATAATAGTGTTTTGATATTATAACCACAAGTGATTATTTACCTGGGTCAGGCAAAGTATTACTGGTTTTGTTTTAATCTCAGTAGTAGCACGAAGTCAGAGGGCTTAGTACGAGTTTGTTTCACGTTAAAAGTAATCGAAACGAGTCTGCCCTCGGCGGCGCTCCGATTTGTCAATTCATTGCAGCCGGCCAATCAGAGCGTCGAACACGTACTCGTTTCGATTACTTTAAACTTGAAACAAACTTGTAAACAAAGTATTACTGGGTTTTTAAAAATTCTCATTAGTAGCACGGAGTCTGGAATTGTGCCCAGTATATGGCAATAGGCTCACCCCCTATTACATGGGACTAATAACATAATTAGTGAAAAGTGGGTGTTACATTGTACAGTGACATTAAGTGTCGTAATGTGCAGCTACCCCTTCGGGAATAAAAGACGTGATGTTGTTATGTGATTATTACCACAGAGAAATTATTAAACGGCTTTACTTACCCCGGAACTTTTTGGGCGGATCAGTCAGGTCCCCCGCTTCCGGGCATACTACACACCTGTCATCTACCAACCTGTGGACAATCAAAGGCAAAACTCAAATTATTTATTATAATAACTATCGTGAGACATACTAAATTAGGGTTCTTCCTCACGAGCAGCGAGCGCGCAGCCAAGTGGGCTGCCCGACATCGCTGCGACCGCGACGCTGCTCATGAGGAAGAACCCCTCTGTGGTTCCAAACTAGTAGAGTTTTTCTCAGTATATTCCCGTGAGTAACCCGCGATTTTAAGTTAAATCATTTATTTAATATAATATAATAATAAAGACTGCCTCGTTGGCCGAGTAGTCGCAAGTGCTGTGCGACTGCCGGGCAAGGGGTCTCGGGTTCGATTCCCGGGTCGGGCAAAGTATTACTGGGTTTTTTAAAATTCTCAGTAGTAGCACGGAGTCTGGAAATGGGCCCGGTATATGGCAATAGGCTCACCCCCTATTACATGGGACTCATAACAACTAGTGAAAAGTGGGTGTTACATTGTACTGTGGTAGAATGTGCACCTCTGCCTACCCCTTCGGGGATAAAAGGCGTGATGTTATGTATGTATGTGTCATTTATTTATTTATGGTGGGAAACCTTGAAAACGCGTCTATCCTTTTGTGGATAAAAGACTAGGGAGTGTGGGAAATTACCTTACTAAAACTAGGGTGGTTATTATAGTGAGGTAAAAATAGTGGTCACCCTCAACACCTGTATGGAGGCACCGCGTCCTCTAAAAGACACCTGCTCCGGAGCCTCCACCGGGGCTCCGGCTCGACGTGCAGGAGAAGGAACGGGGTGGTTTTTAGTCAGTAAGAGTCTGACACTCCCTCCCGCCTCACCCAGGCGGGAGAAGTCATTCGATGATTTTCCCCCCTTAAAAAAAAAATAAAAAAAAAAAAAGGGTGGTTACCGTGGCCTATGAACGCCTGCAACGTTGCAACAATTGGGTAGTTTCCAGGGTATCAAAATTAAAAATGTAATTAGTCCGTCAGTTAGATAATGAAAAAATATTAGATACGTATTTTTTATTTTCTCGTATTAAGTTGCAATATTTAGATAAAATGGCGCTAAGTTTAGGAGTGGGAGGTCGTTACGTCATAACGTGTTACAAAATGTTGCACGCTATGACGTGACACGATATTTCAAATTAATATATCGTCGAAAGGATTTAATTTTGTGAGAAGAAAAAATAAGTGTTTAAAGTTTTAAATTAATCTACCAGACGGACATTAAAATAAAATTTAGGAAACTACCCTATTGGAGCACTACATGCGCCTTGAAGACCCTTATAAAAACCTATTTAATCCCTTCTTGAAGATCCCATATTGTAGTCTACTGGAAACCTGGGAGAAATAATTTATTTCGATTTACTTTTATAAACTTTAGAGTAAGTAGTTCCTATAAGTAAATGGCGGTCTGTCTGCTCGCAGTGGTTGCTACTTCCGAGGTATCATCATCAACAGCCTATAAATGCCCACTGCTACCGCCTGACGCAGGTCCTCACCGGACATGGGAGTTTCGGGAGGTACCTGTGTCTGATAGGGCGGGAGGAAACGTCTGGGTGTCATCCCTGCGAGGACCGCCCTGAGGACACGGTGGAACACATTTTAGCGGAATGCCCTGCGTGGGCTGAGCAGTGAAATTTAATCAGTAAGAGTCTGACACTCCCTCCCGCCTCACCCAGACGGGAGCAGTCATTCGATGATTTTCCCCCTTAAAAAAATAATAATAATAAATGCCCACTACTGAGCAAAGCCTCTTCTCACACGGAGAATGTTAGAGCATGAATCACCACGCTTGCTCATTGCGGGTTGGCGATTTCAAACTTGTAATTAGAAATTATAAGCCCAGGTTTCCTCACGATGTTTTCTTTCACCGTTTGTCAGTGGTGTCTAGATAATCTTCCAAAATACATATTACTCGGAAAAAGTCACATCAGTACTTGCCGTTGGTAGGTTTCGAACCCGCACCTCATGCATGAGAAGCGGGCGTCTTAAACCTCCGGGCCACCACAACATTACTTCCGAGGTATACGAATAGCTTATAAGAGACACGGTTCATATCTTCTCCGTGTAAGAAGAGACCTTTGCTCAGCTGTGGGCAATTATAAGCGATTATGATGATGCTTCTCCGCGGATGAAAAGAGTTGATAAGTCTGCTCTTTGCTTGGCAGGCAATAAGATCGCCAGTTGCCGGCTCTACGGCGACGTCACCACGCCACACGCCGTACTCATGGACAAGAGTCAAGTCAAGAGTATGACTTGAAACTAGTACTTTTTGTTGCATTCGTTTATACAACATGTAACGTAATTAACGCACACCCTCAAACACCCCAATTAGAATATTATGTTATAATCATAATACATACCTACACAAAATTTTTGATTTAACCTGTATATGCATCCTTACTGGTCTTGTCATAAGGTTTATTTTTCTTTATTTTGTATTGAATGTTAGAATTTGTATGAATACAAATAAAACTGCGATTTTAAAAGTCTTATTGCTTTGACTTACGATCCATTTCGATTTGTTTTAACAATACAGGGTAATATGACAATAATTTCCGTAGTTTTAATTATTTTTGGGATAAAAAATTACCTATACTAAAAATTATATAAATCGATTCAGTTAACGATTCTGAACAAACTATTTTCAGGATGCTCGTTATTTGAGTTACATGTTGTATATTCGATACATTTCAATAAAAAGAAAATCGCCCTCTATGACGACGATACATAAAAGCGAATGGCGAAAATCCAAGCCAGACATTACTTGGCAATTCATTGAGAAATCTTAAACAAACAATCATTCTTGATACTAAAACAATGGGTTCAAATTGAACACCGGTTTGCTGAAGTAACCGCATCTGTTTTTCTTCCGGCAAAATCTCGGATCCGGTTTGCGATTTGAAACACAATAGTATACTGTAACGCTCTAGTTCTTCAGAGTAAACCTAGTGATATTTAGTGGAATACTTTTTCACTTGCTTCTACTTTTACTAATATGTATTGTTAATGCGAAAATGTATGATTGTGCCTCGTTTTTTGTTTTAAAAAACGTTGCCCCACACTAGGATTTTCTCCTGTGTCGTGGGTGCGTTTACAAACATACAAGTTCACATACAAATGACACCCAGACCCGCAACAACAATCTGTGGATCATACAAAGAGTTGTTTCGTGCGGGAATCGAACCCACGACACGTTGGGTGGCAGCGGGTTGACCAGGCTCCGCGCCAACGGTGTAGTCAACGATCTAGCTACGAATCTAAGATTTATTTGTTTCTTTTTTACATAAAATCAACTGAATAGATATCCTGCTCCTCGTCCTCACTCGTAGGTATTCTTGATTTCTTAGGGTTGTGACTACCTTCTGCATAACTATCCCTCGCACGAGCTTCTTCCTTATAAATCTATCACTGGCAGTGAAGAGTTGTGGATAGTAGAACCCAACATGGTGCGGATCTGATTGAACCAACGGTTTTTTTTAAGGGGGGAAAATCATCGAATGACTGCTCCCGCCTGGGTGAAACGGAAGGGAGTGTCTCTTACTGACTAAAAAACACCCCGTTCCCTCTCCTGCACCTCGAGCCGGAGCCCCGCTACCGTTAGGTTCTCCGCGACTGAACTAACGTATTGGGCTGCGAACACGTGTTTTTAATCGATCTCGCGATTAGCTCAACCGGTTTTGATGCGGTTTTCAGTAAAGTGTTTGTTACATACATACATAACATCACGCCTTTTATCCCCGAAGGGGTAGGCAGAGGTGCACATTCTACCACAGTACAATGTAACACCCACTTTTCACTAGTTGTTATGAGTCCCATGTAATAGGGGGTGAGCCTATTGCCTTTTATGTTTGTTACACTTATGTTTGTTACACTTATGTGTATATTAATTAACCGAGTTCAAAAAAGAGAGGATTGAAGTTGTTATTTTTAAACGTACAAGAATTATTTTTTCTAAAAACGCTGATATAGCCATTGGCAGAAGCATACTGAAGGTGCATGAAAAAGAGCAGGGACTAAACGGTTATTAGACTTATAATTTTTTTTTATGGCATAAACGACCAGAAGGATCACCTGATGGTAAGCAATCGGCGTCGCCCATAGACTCCCGGAACACCAGAGGCGTTACAAGTGCGTTACCGGCCTGTTAGGGATTAGGAATTTGAGAATCGTTGGGGATTCAGGGATTGGGGAGATTGGGGAAGGGGAGGGTAATTGGGCCTCCGGTAACCTCACTCACACGACGAAACACAACGCAAGCGTTGCTTCACGTCGGTTTTCTATGAGGCCGTGGTATCACTCCGGTCGAGCTGGCCCATTCGTGCCGAAGCATGGTTCTCCCACACTCAATAAACTCAATCTTATTTGCCCAGTATGATATTTTGCAAGAATTTTATTGTAGGTACAGCTTGAGGCAATTTCGGCCATCCAACTTCGGGAGCAGGTGAAGAATCAGAAAGTTTCCGAGAACTTGGAGATGTCACTAGCCAGGGGACCGTCGTTTTTCTTTGAACATCCAACTTTTTAACTTTTCCTTGATTTGGGTAAAACAGGGACAAGTTTGTCACAAAGTTTTTATGTGAGTGATCCAAGTTCTGTTTGATAACACGACTGAAACTTTAAAATATTGTAATATAAATTTGGTATGTATAAAAAAATTACTGGGTTTTTTAAAAATTCTGAGTAGTAGAACGGAGTCTGGAACTGTGCCCGGTACATGGCAATAGGCTCACCCCCTATAACATGGGACTCATAACATAAATAGTGAATAGTGGGTGTTACATTGTACATACAGTGGTATAATGTGCACCTCTGCCTACCCGTTGGAGGATAAAAGGTGTGATGTTATGTGTGGTATAAAAACATTTTCGGAAATTGGTCATAACATAATTTATATATGCTACATAAATTGGCATAAATTGGCGCGTTGGCATAATTTACATAAATTGGCGCGTTGCGCGCCTTTGGGGTTTTTTTAAGGGGGAAACTCATCGAATGACTACTCCCGTCTGGGTGACGCGGGAGGGAGTGTCAGACTCTTACTGACTAAAAACCACCCCGTTCCTTCTCCTGCACGTCGAGCCGGAGCGGTTACCCGTTAGGTTCTCCGCGACGCCTTTTGGGGTTAGGGTTAGGCATTTGAGAATTGGGGATTCTAGAGATTGGGGAGGGGAGGAATACGGCCTCCGGTAACCGTACTCAGAAGATGAAACACAACGCTAGCATTGTTGCAAGCCAGATTTCTGTGAGGCCGTGGTATCACTCCGGTCGAGCCGGCCCATTCGTGCCGAAGCATGGCTCTAGCACAAGTATACAATACAATTAAAGTTATCATGTAGGTGTTCCTTTTACGTGTATAATAATTTCTTCGATCCATTACATTGCGTATTTAGTAACCATTCCATTGTAAATTGTTTGAAAAGGCGTATCTACTTCAATGAGCAACAAGAAAACTTCTTTATTACGATGTAGTAAAGTATATTTTAGATGGTTATTATAAAAGCGAGGTTGATTTCAACTCTATTGTTAAAATATCATTAGTATTTTTGGGTTGAAAGAGCTGGCGTATAAAAAGTAAATGGAAATGTAATATTGCGGCAATTTCAGTCCCAAGGTCAGGCAAGGTACATATTGGCCCTTTTCAATTCGTATCGTGTTTGTTCCCAGTCTTTTACACCAAAGGAGCTAATACCGTTAGTCTCATACTTACATCGTAAGAACGCACAGTGTAACAATAAAGTTAAGTCAAAATCATTTATTTCAATTAGACCAAGAAGGCACTTTTGAACGTCAACAAAAAATTAAACTGAAGATATTTTTATTCCAATATATGGATTCCTATGGAGAAGAACCAGCAAGAAACTCCATAGGTTACTCTTTTTCAATCAGATTCACAATACAATTCTTGGTTACATTATTTCGTTGGTTCAATTAGGTATGTGAGAACAATGTAACACAAATATTCAGTCAAGGAGAAAGAAAACGTAAATAAACTTGACGACAATAAATTTAATGCAGTCTGGAGCTGACCAATCCCAATTGACAGCACCCGTATAAAAATGTGTTTGTATGTGTTATGTGTTAGGTTGAAACCCCTCTTATTTAGTAGGTATAGACATCGTTATAAAATAGGAGCAACCAGAGCGAGAAGCAATTGAATTCTGATTGCCATCGTCAGATGAACAGTGGAGGTATGAAGGCTTACCCTAAGGTACTGAGGAATCCTGATACGGTGCCCTCCGCGTGCAGGGAGACAATGTCCCCCAGGTGCAAGAAACTGTCTCCCATGACTGCACCTTCTCCTTATCCCCACCATGCAACAACACCTGTAACAATACAAACCACAATTTAGAAAACATTATCAATTCAAAATTCTTGGTCAAAATAAGACAATTAGGTATATGTAAATTGGCATTCATCAGGCGTGGCCATCCAAATTTAAATTCTGTTATACTGGAACATCCAAAACTTAATTATTAACCTAACCAGCCATGTTGGGCATTCAGCCATGACTGCATTGCATTGCATTCGAAACAAAAATCATCTTGGGACCAATTTTTCCAAGACCATCTGGTCTTATTTACCATCTGGTCGTAAATTTATCTAAATTTAACCTAAGAAATAACTTTGAATATTTGACAATTCTTCCATACTAAAAACTGTCAAATGTCAATTTTAATCAACAGTTAAGAATTAACTGACGATTGAAAAGCTGGCCCTCAGTTAAAAAGAGACGCTCAATTCCGAGACATTTGAGGTGTCTTTAGTTTCTACGGACGAAAATGAAAACAGATGGTACTCTGTTTCTCGCACTAGACATACTGCATAGTACGAGTTGGTTTACGTTTACGCGATCGGCAAGTTTATGGCGTTCGGCGCTCTGATTGGCCTGATACAAATTAACTGACCAATCAGAGGCCGCGTCAACGTAAAATACTCACACTTACGAGTAGCACTCGGTAACAAACTGAATTTACTCGTAATTTCAGTTTACGAACGCCACATTGGGTAACGTTACAAAATTGATGGTTCCGAAATACCGAACAAAGTTTGCAGATTACACAGAACTTGCTAGGGGTGTGTGATCACAAAAATTACTGGTTACATTTCGATTATGAAATATTTGAGCGTTAGTGATTTTTTTCAATACCTTTGTGATGTAGGGAAAGCCTTGACATAACAACCTTTATCCCCGAAGGGGTAGGCAGAGGTGCACACAGATGTAACATCCACTTTTCACTATTTATGTTATGAGTCCCATGTAATAGGGGGTGAGCCTATTGCCATATACCGGGCACATTTCCAGACTCCGTGCTACTACTGAGAATTTTTTTTTTAAACCCAGTAATACTTTGCCCGACCCGGGAATCGAACCCGAGATCCCTTGCCCGGCAGTCGCACTTGCGACCACTCGGCCAACGAGGCAGTCATTTTTTTGAATAGAAATGAAAATCTGAATCTGTATTCAATAATGAGAGTGGCATCATAAAATCTTATCTGGATAATATTTAAAAGCAAGAGTATGTAAAGTTTAAGTGTAGTTATTGTTACTCAATCAAACCAAAATGGCGGAAGGGATAGGGCATTGGTGAAATATTTTTTAAAAATATAAATATATAACTAAATATATTTTTATTTATTTCTCTCATCATCATTTACATAATAAAATACAGCAACCGTTCCAAGATCCTGAAGCCAAGTTTTTAATTTCTTATTGGACTGTGCTGATTTATTTAGAGGATATATTGATAATTCTTTATTAATCTTAATTTATAGGTTTTAAGTCGGTCCAATAAAGATTATCCTTCCTTCCTTTCTTTCTTTTGTGTGTAAACATTACTTAAGGCTGTACACTACCTCAAAACTGCTTTACCGTTCGCGTTTGAACTTGCATAACAAAAATAGTATTAAATCAATCGTGTTGAAAAAAATATATAGTATAGTTGAGCATATACTCTGAGTCCCATATGTTGTGAAAACACGATTACTAAAAAAAGTCTCGATACAAAAAAATCCCAAACTTCCCTCCTAAATTTTGTAAATAAACCACAGTATTCAGTTAATATTTAACATATTCTAATTATTATTTTTTATATAAATCTAAGCTAGTATAATACGTGTATTGTATGTTTTCAATTTACAATAACGTTAATTTTTATTTTGTTAGAAATGTAATACCGAAATATTGCGTGGAAAACTGCGCGCCCGCGACAGCCGCCTGTACGGATTCAGTCGCGCTCCGGCACTCAGACGGGGAACCTGTGTTGCGTCGCGTCATTTGGCGCTCTTACATATAAAGTTTAGTTTTATTTCTAAAATGGGAAATGACCGGAATAAAAATAAGAAAAAAAAGAGTTGGAGAAAAGATAATGCTAAAAACATGAATAAAATACGGAAGTAAGTGCCTATCTTTTTGATCCAAATATGTCATAAATTGTCATTACCTATCACCTACATAATATTAGTCTAAACATGTTTTTTCGACACGAAAATTCTAGGTTTGTATCTAAATTGGTTGGAAAATAGCTTTACCTTCCTTATAAGTATACAGGTAGGTAAGCCGTAATTATAATACCTACTTACCTATAAACACATTTTGCATTTTCAGAAAGAATAAAATATTATCAGATACTGACTGCAATAAAGAGAACGTACCGGAGACGGACCCGCGCCCGTGAGTATCACATAATATATTTTTTCACAAATTAGATCATTTATATTTTTGCACTTTGCGTACCTAGTAGGTGGGTACTGGGTACGTCTATAGTATTGAATTGCTAGAATAAATATTGTATTGTAATTTTTTATTACTACCTATCATCTTATCGATTGCATAGATTTACGTAGGCGCAACAGCACAGCAGTACACAGTATCTAAACATTAGGGTAGCAGTACATAGTATCTAAACATTAGGGTAGCAGTCCCAGTTGTGTCCACGATCACAATTATTTTTGTAGTAGGTACTACCTACTAAAATGTATGAAGAAGAAAAGTAAACCTATATTTTGTTACAGAATGCAAATATATACGGAGCATACGGAACCTAGTAGTTTTAGAAATAACGAATCTAGTTTTATGACGTTACAGAATGTAGAAATGTAAGTTTAACTCTCTCTAAAATATTTTTGAATTCCATTTATTTGAATGTCCTAGTTATTCCAGGAACTTGCTATGTTTACATATTATTGCAAGAATGTTGCTACAGGATACCAATGGAACAAATGGGTGCCAGAACTCTTTTAAATGAAAACAACCTTGATAGTACGAACAGCTTCCAATTTCGGGAAAGTGATAAACAGGCGACCAACAACAAGCGTAAAAAATTTGGTCAAAAATCTTATCTATCCTATAAGTCTCAGTCATGTGCCATCCTTAAAACACGGTATTGATAATGAAACTACTGCTTTAGAGCAGTTAGAAGCTCAACTTAATACCAAAATTGTACCTTGCGGTCTTTTTATTGATAAACATTTGCCGTTTTTGGGTGCAACTCCCGATGGAGTTATAGATCAAGACACCATCGTTGAAATAAAGTGTCCCATCACAGCGTTCAAAACCTCCATCGAAGATGCCATTATCAAAAAAAAAAGTCAATTTCTGGAAGAAATCAAAAGACGGTCTGATTATAAATCAAAAACATGCTTGGTTTTTTCAAGTTCAAGGTCAGTTGCATATCACAGGAAGGCGAAAATGTATTTTTGGGGTGTGGTCGGGACGTGATAGAGAGATAAAAACTGAAATAATTGAAAGAGACGATAATTTCTGGAAACAACACATGGAGAAAACATTGAAAGATTTTTATACATTATACATGCTCCCTGAATTGTGCGATCCCCGACACAGTCGAAACATGCCAATACGAGATAACTAATTTTTTTTTTGTTTTTGTTTTCAAGCAAAAATTATTCTGCCCATGACTCCATCCGCGACAAACTCATAAAACATCAAAATTTCATTTAGTTATAATTTCAAGAAGTTTTTTTCCGACTGTTGTCTGTCTTACCGACAGACAGATAAACAAAAATTACCTCAAGATTGTATAGAATAAACTTTCATACGCATTTGTTTTTGATCGCATCACTTTTTTTGACCATTCAAAAGTGCCTGTAATATTATTATATTTAAAATAAAATATTTGAAATAAACATTTTTTCATTAGTATTATATCAATAATCGCTGATTTTATTTCCATACCCATGCCTATATGGACAGTAAATGTGTGTTTTACCCTACGCACGACTCGACGTCGACGTCACGATGCCGTTGTCAATCGGCCGCGCAATGCACTACTTCGTGCGAGCGAGATAGTTGCGACTGTAAAGCTGCGGGGCGGTGAACGACTGCCGTCGGGTGCGAGAAAATTTTTGATTTGAGCTGGAGTAGTGTGGGCTCTTAAGTATTTACCTATAGTAACACAAATGTTTCGTCTTTATAATAACCGTAGAGAAGACGGCCTGAGGGGGATTGAGCCTGAGGGGGTGTCATGCGCAAAACAGAATTTTTCAAAAGAAATTCTTCAGCCTCTGCACCCCAACTCCACTCTCACCTTCACGCGGTAGGCCCTGTTACGTTGAGCAACCTTACGGAAGATTGTGGTGCAAATCCCAGTGGGAAGTGAGGTCAACAAACGGACGAGAGATAGGGGGGACCACACAGGCGTAGTACGGCTGTTTGGTCTGGATGTCATCAGAGAGGGATGATTCATCCTAAGGATGGTAGCGGACGAGTCATATAAGACCAACGGTAGCATCCAAAATCCGAGTCAGATGGATTACTTCTCACCCACCAAGACGCCTTAGGCAAGCGGGTGGGTTAACTCGCCTAAACCCTTCAGTATTATGAACACACAAAAGAAAAAATGGCCCCGAGTTCCCAGCGGCGCTGCGACCCCCAACAGAGGCAGCAGTATGGGACATGGTAGCGCCAGGGGTGCGAAGAATCACTGGGAGTATAAACGCTGCCAAAACTTACAATCACGTTTAAAATTAGCGATAGCATCGTACAACGCCCAAACATTGAGGACAGAAGATAGAATGGAAGAATTGCTCTACGAACTTAATAAAATCAATTGGGATATTGTTGGATTGTCCGAAGTTAGAAGACAGGGTGAAGAATATCTCAAGCTCGCAAATGGACACTCTCTATACTACCGCGGATCCGACTCAGATAGGCACGAGCACGGGGTGGCTCTACTTATTAACAAAAGAATCAGTGGAAACATAATATCTATAAACTCAGTCTCCGATAGAATCTTATATTTAATTCTGCACATAACAAAAAAAGTTACACTGAAAGTCATCCAAGCATAGACTTGGATGACTTTCCTACAAGCACCGCTGCTGACATAGAGGTAGAGCAAATGTACGAGGACATTAGTTCGTGCATTAAGGACCATAAGACTACATACACAGTAATCACCGGCGATTTTAACGCGAAGATTGGTGTTAGGGAGGATGATTCTGAACAAATACTTGGCCAATTCGGTTATGGCAGTAGGAACGCCCGAGGGAGGACCCTTATTAACTTCCTGGAACAGGAAAAGTTGTACCACATGAGCTCTTTCTTCCAAAAAAGACCTGAAAGAAAATGGACGTGGGTATCCCCTGGTGCAAGATATAAGAATGAAATAGACTATTTGTTTAGTAGCCACAAATGCATAGTAAAAGATATCTCGGTACTAAATAGTTTCTATACGGGAAGTGACCACCGACTTATTCGTGCATTAGTGCAAATCGACGCAAAATTGGAACGGTATGCATCAATAAGACGAAAGAAGAACAAAGTTAACCCTGTAAGCATACAAGTTAACAGGGAAGCATATCAGAAAGAAGTTAAAGAACACCTAAAACTTATAGATACCAACACACCAAACGTCAATGATCTCCTAAACCAACTAAGTAGTTCTCTGTGTCAAGCGGCTAACACTGTAGCTGCTAGAAACAAAAGCTGGTCACACAAACTGCAACCAAAAACTAGAGATCTACTGGAACAAAGACGGACTCTAATCAAACAAGGAGAAAACCATACGGCCCTGTTCAAAGCAGTTTGTAAATAGACACGGGCTTGTGTGGAGAACGACATTGATGAGTACCGCGCGAAAATTGTGAAGACAATCATCGCGAAACATAGAGGTCCAAAAGTGTTTAGAAAAGCTCTAAAGCCCGGTACTCAACAAATTACTAAGCTTTGTGACTCAAAAGGAAATATTATTGCTGATCAAAAACGACTTCTAGAGGTTATAGAGGAGTATTATCAGCAATTATATAGCACTAGAAATCCTAAACCACCTAGCTGGGAAAATCGCAAAATTGTAAACGTTGGATCTGAAGATATACCGGAGATAACAAAGACCGAGATAAGCGCTGCACTACGTAGGATGTCAAACGGCAAAGCCCCTGGTGAAGACGATATCATCATAGAAATGGTCAAGGAAGGGGGAAACGGGGTAATTGAAGTAATAGAAAAACTCTTTAACAAGTGCTTGGAGGAGAGCCGAATACCGAAAACATGGGAAAGTGCCATAGTTATCTTAGTATTTAAAAAGGGAAGCAAAGTTGACCTCAATAACTACCGCCCCATCAGCCTATTATCACAGCTGTACAAATTGTTTACCAAAATTATCACTACTCGTTTGACCAAAAAACTCGACTTCTACCAGCCAGTCGAACAAGCCGGATTCATGAGTGGGTCTAGTACCATGGACCACATACTAACAATGAGAATAGTCATAGAAAAAGCTACAGAATACCAGATGCCCCTGTGGCTTACATTCATAGACTACAAAAAGGCTTTCGACAGCATCGAATCCTGGGCAGTAATTCAGTCTATGCAAAATGCTAGAATAGATCACCGCTACACAAACCTAGTGAAAAATATATATCAGAACGCCACCTTAAAGGTAAATTTACCTCCGGAGACCAAACCAGTGGAGATACAGAGAGGAGTAAGACAGGGGGATACCCTCTCTCCAAAACTCTTCACACTGGTGCTAGAGGATGTCTTTAAAATGCTAGACTGGAGAGATTGCGGCATCAACATCGAGGGCAAAACACTGAATAACCTTAGATTCGCTGACGACATCGTACTGTTCGCAGACAACCCGATTGACCTTGAAACCATGATACGGGAACTTAGTAATGCCTCGGCACGGTGCGGTTTGGAAATGAATATGGATAAAACCAAAGTCATGACCAATTGTTCCAACACCACCACATCCTTTAAAGTAAATGACGCCGTTATTGAGAGAGTGACTAAATATGTGTATCTGGGACAAGAAGTGGTAATGGGAAAGGACAACCAAGCCAACGAAATTGACAGGCGTATAAGATTAGCGTGGGCGGCCTACTCCAAACTTGAGTTCGCCTTCCGTATGAACATCACTGCTAAACAGAAGGCACGCATATATGATCAGTGTATACTACCGGTGCTCACATACGGGGCCGAGACCTGGGTGTTTACAAAGGACATTCTACAAAAACTCCAAGTAGCCCAAAGAGCAGTAGAAAGGAAGCTGGTAGGCGTTACGCTGAGAGACCGCAAAAGAAACCAGTGGCCAAGACAGAAGAGTAAAGTCAAGGACGTCACACAGCATATCGCGAAACTTAAGTGGGAGTGGGCTGGTCACGTTGCACGCAAACAGGGTTCGTGGTGCAAAGCCGTGATAGAGTGGAGACCGTGGGGCGAAAAACGCCCACAAGGAAGACCCCAGATGCGTTGGTACGATGACATCAAACGAACAGCTGGCACGAAATGGATAGAAATTGCTCAAGACCGAAAGAGATGGCAGACACTGAAGGAGGCCTACACCCTAAGGGTAGAAAAAGGCTAAAGAAGAAAGAAGAAGAAGAGAAGACGGAAATCCACGCAATAAATACCCAAGCCTTTTCTTCATCTAACTTGGGAAGTTCATAACTTATAAGTTAATATAAGTACGGCGTACGTGACTTCGCTTCACGTAAGCTTCTTATGAAATGATGGTAGGTTGGTAGGGGAGTAATATAACCGTATATAAAACATTTTGGATAAGATTTTATGAAACAATTTTAGATGAATGTGGAGTGTTTCATTCTCTTGTTCTTACTCCCTGACGAGCAAGTTCTTGTTTTAAGGTTAGGTACCTATAGTTCGTATCTTTATAATTACTAGCTTGGTGCTACATCCACTTTTTTTAAGGGGGAAAATCATCGAATGACTGCTCCCGCCTGGGCGAGGCGGGAGGGTGTGTCAGACTCTTACTGACTAAAAACCACCCCGTTCCTTCTCCTGCACGCCGAGCCGGAACCCCCCGGTAACCCGTTAGGTTCTCCGCGACTCGTGCTACATATGCCAGTTAAAGGTTTAAGGACATCAAACACCTAACGAACACAGCTTCGGCACGACTTCAGCACGGCCCAAGCATGGCACCGGTACGGCATTTTTGCTTTGGAAACAATTGAAAAAGCAAGTGCAAAAGTTGAAGGCGCGCCGCCGGCGTGCGGGCGGCGTGCGGGCGGCGTGCGGGCGGTGTGCGGGCGGCGTGCTCACAGCGGTTTATAATGACGTTATGAAGTATGTGGGCAACCGGCTGCCGCGGTTCGATTCCCGCACGGAGCAACTCTTTGTGTGATACACTAATTATGGTTGCGGGTCTGGGTGTCATATTTATGTGACATTGTATGTTTGTAAACGTACCCATGACACAGGAGAAAATCTCAGAGTGAAGCAACGTTATAAAAAAATTATATTATATGATACTATATATGTATATGGTACTAACGAATACAGCGTACTCAACAAAGCCAGCTTCTATCAGTGGCTTTGCCTACGTTTCCGTAGGACAAAAATAGATATCCTATGAGTTATTCCGGACCATAATCTATCCTGTTCCAAATTTAATCCCAATTCCTTCAGCCGTTTTGATGTGATAGAGTAACAATAAAAAAACAAACAAACACACACAAACTCACTTTAATCATTTTTAATAAATTTTTATTATAAAGCCGAGCAAGGGGTCTCGGGTTCGATTCCCGGGTCGGGCAAAGTATTACTGGGTTTTTAAAATTCTCAGTAGTAGCACGGAGTCTGGAAATGTACCCGGTATACAATAGGCTCACCCCCTATTACATGGGACTCATAACATAAATAGTGAAAAGTAGGTGTTTCATTGCACAGTGGCATTAAGTGCCGAAAATGTGCACCTCTGACTTTCGGAGATAAAAAGGCGTGATATTATGTATGTGTCATAATTTTTTATCAAAGTAGAAATATTGTCAAGGAATCCTGCTTCAAATATTGTCAAGGAATCCTGCTTCAAATATTGTCAAGGAATCCTGCTTCAAATATCGGACACCGCTGTTTATTTACATATACAGAATGCCGACTGCGATCAGTTGGCAACGCTTGTACACTGCACAGTGTTAAAACCAACGTGTAGATACGCTGTTCTTCATCAACGGTATTTAGGTAATAACAATATTCTAGAACAGATCGTTGTTATGGTGTTTGCTACGAACATGATTTTGAAAAATGTGTACAAATATATTGTCGATGTTATCCTATATCTTATCTTAAACTATTATACCTCTATAAAGCGGATTGTTTTTTGTTTGTTTGTTTAAACGCGTTTTTCTCCGTAACTACAAGTCTGATTTGAATATTTTTTTTTGTGTTGGATAGCGCATTTATCGAGGAAGGCTATAGGCTATAAAACATCACGCTACTACCAATAGGAGCTGAGCAGAGCGTGTGAAACCGTGCGGAAGTAGCTAGTGTAAAATATGATTTCATGTTATGATATTGGAATCGACGTGGATGAAGTAAATATGGACTTCGATTGAGGTCAAGGCCATATGAACATTGTATTACATTCATGTTTAAAATTATATCATCTGTTAGGTACATGCAGGGGTATGTTTTGAATGGAATTACTATTCATTGGAGCAGACTATAAGGTGCTCCCACACAGCAATTATATAACATTATACCACATTGTGTAACATGATAACATCGTGTAACATACTCTACAACATGTCAAGTTACTACTACAACTTAACTTCATGCATTTTATCCCCCAAGGGGTAGGCAGAAGTGCACTTTACGGTACTTAATGCCCCTGTACAATGTAACACCCTGTACAATGTAACTAGTCGAGTTGCTCGTCAAACAGTTACTTGAGTAAACCGAAAATAACACACACACACACACACACACACACACACACACACACACACACACACACACACACACACACACACACACACACACACACACACACACACACACACACACACACACACACACACACACACACACACACATACATACACATAGGATAGGATAGAATCTAGTATGTCTCACGAAAGTTTTAATATAGACACAATTGTATAATATTCGTGCTTCTGCTAGAAATATGAGACGAGACAGTGGTTACGGCATGCAATCTGTGCAATTTATTTTAATGGTAGAATGTAAATACATACGACCGTGGTCAACCATTACACAACGGGATGTCGGGATAATGAAGTAATAGCACTAGCATGTGCACGTACCAACTGTATACTAACTGATTTAACCAATACGTAAAATACAAGAATAATTCTTTTATAAATTACCTATAAAGAAACGGACTTAAACCCACTCTTTTTCTAATCTGTTTAACAAACCTTTTTATGCAAAACCGTAGTCAATTCGCGAGACAATCACGCACAAATAACAAAACATACATACAGGTCAAACAGACAATTTGCTTATTTTGTTGAAGTCAGTTAAAAAGATATAAAAGAGAAACCATCCAACTTTTTGACACCGAAGGAATACATTAACAAAGTCTGCTTGGCACAATTTTCTTGATCCAATAGGGATGAAAATTAAAAAATTATTTAGTCTGTCATGTTTTTTTTTAGGGGGGGAATCATCGAATGACTGCTCCCGCCTGGGTGAGGCGAATACGACCTCGATCCTTTTACAACAAGTGAGAATTCAACACTTGTAATTGGGTCACCGATACCTGGGTGCTTACTCTTGAAACCAATCTCAATGTCAATGCAATTTCAATAATTATTCAAAAACCAATGTCAATGCAATTTCAATCCAATAAAATTTCAATAATTATTCAAAAACCAATGTCAATGCAATTTCAATCCGATAAAATTTCAATAATTATTCAATTACAAAACTATACAACCTCTATTGTAGCTGTTAAAATAGCATTCAGAGTACGGAATACAAAGCCAAACTCAATACCATTTAGTTCATTAAATATCCACGTAATACAGATGTGATGGGCGCTAGTGTTGCAACTAAAAGAGTAAGAAATTTCACAATGTCAATGGATTGAATGAATTAGATTCAAGAATAAGCCCCCTGTATTTAATTAACTAAAAATAGCGGGTTATTCACGTGAATATACTGGGGTTCTTCCTCATGAGCAGCGTGCGCGGTCGCGACGATCGTGCAGCCTACTCAGGAAGAACCCCTCTGTGGTTCGAAACTAGTAGAGCTTTTCTCAGTATATTCACGTGAGTAACCCGCTATTTTTAGTTAATTTCGTATGCCCTCTGTACGTTTTGTTTTTTTTTTATACTTAATTGTTTTTTATTAGCCGTAAGGTTTCCATGTTCTATAAAAAGCTGATGACTTTGTTCGTTTGTTTGAACGCACTAATCTCCGGAACTACTGATACGATTTGAATAATTATTTTTGTGTTGGATAGTGTACTTAACGAGGAAGGCGATAGGCTATAAAACACTACGACCAATGGGTGAATCCGCGCGGAAGTAGTTAGTAATAGATATATAGTAGATAGATATGATTCCAAACATATCAACATAAGAAATCAACATATCACCACTTAGGATCGTTATGGCTAATAAAACAAACAAACTTTGAAGTGTTATTGAGATTTTTCAGTCGGCAATACTACGCTACTGGTATTAAATACTTTCGTCATGATGATAAGCTTTGATTATACAATTTGATGCTTATGAAACTTATCATGAGTTTATACATACACAACTTCACGCCTGTCTCCCATGGGGGTAGGTAGAGACTATGGAACGCCAATTACTACGATTCCTACATACCTCTTTAGCTTAAATAAAATGTTTATATTGTAACTTTCGTGGGATATAGTAAATAATTAATTATGTTTTCGGTTCGGTTATGTTTTCGAGTTCCTCATAATAATTAATAATGGATGTATAAATAGTAGGTATTGTCTATACAGAGAAATAAGATTGGACTGTCTATTTGTGATATCGAAATAACTGCATCTTACTGCATGCATATGAATATACGATACAATACATATATCCAAAAAAACACTTTAAAATTTTTGTGTGTATGTCTGTTTGTACTGGCTAATCTTTGAAACGGCTGGACCGATTTCGATGGGACTTTTATTGGCGGGTAGCTGATCTACTAAAAACTAACTTTTAGAAAAAACGCCGACGAAGTTGCGGCTGGTTTATAAATAAAATATAAAAAAATTCTACCTATCTCTCAATGGTTAAAGTATTTTTTACAATTTATAAGCTCTAGAAGATAAAATCCATTCCTACCAACCTCTTTTAAAATTAATGCACCCCTAATCTAAGACAGATGACACTTAATATCATTTTAGTTTTCACAAATTCATAAGTGAAAGAAATAAAGGACAAATAATAAAAGAATATTATTCTTTAATAAAAATCATAAAATGAAACAAAGAATAAATTTCTTTTATTATTTGTCCTTACTTTCTTTTCTTTAGGCGCGGGCTCACGTAACTCTTTCGTAAGAGATGGTTTATGGATGAAAACGGCAATGAATCTATCATTCATGTAGACATAGCTATGAAAGAAACGTATACATCATGAAGCCTGTTGTCGAAGACAAATTATGGTAAACAAGAGCATGGCAAGGCTCCAAAATGAGAAAGAAAAATCTAATCAAAACTCGATTAATTTTAAGCAAAACTTCTTGGCAAGTAACCTGAAACTGTACAGTTTTTCTAGACGGTTATTAATCATGAAATGATAGAAGAAGTGGTTTAACAAGAAAATAAAGAACCTTTCATCTACGAGCTTACTTGTACGATAAACTAGAAAGAGTTTTTATTAGCCTTATTTTATTTAGAGGTATTTTACCAGCTTTTAGCTGAGTTGGCGACCCATTCGGCTTGGGCATGTCTGCCAATATCACGCAGAACTTATGTTATACCTACCTATTTTTATTATCTTCTAGTTTTATAATTTAGCTTTTATCTTTTTATTCACACTCTCTTGTGTTAAATTTTTTTTTTAGTTATTTTATCAAATTGTATTGTATTGTTATTTTTTGTTCCTTGCATTCATGCCGTATCCCGAATAAAACTCATTTCATTTCATATTATCAATCGTTTGTTTATTGAACGCCGGAATCTCCGGACTGCCTCATTGGCTGAGTGGCCACAAGTGCGACTGTCGGGCAAGGGTTCTTAGGTTCGATTCCCGGGTCGAGCAAATTATTACTGGGTTTAAAAAAAATCTCAGTAGTAGCACGGAGTCTGGAAATGTGCCCGGTATATGGCAATAGGCTCACCCCCTATTACATGGGAGTCGTAACATAAATAGTGAAAAGTGGCTGTTACATTGTACATTGGCATTAATTGTCGTAACGTGTTATGTTATGTTAAATGTTAATGAACTACGGGTTCGAATTTGAAACTTATTTTTGTGTTGGATAGTAAATTTATTTAGAGAGACTATGGGTGACCAAAAGTTATGCTGAAACCAATAAGAGCCGAGCAGTGGGTAAAACCGCGGGAGTATGATAAAAAACGCTTCATGGCATTCGTAGAAAGTGGGAACGTACACCCACCAATGCCTATTCCTCCGGGGAACCTCCAACAGTTTCTGTGTAAGAGTCTTTTACTAGTCCTACGCAATCTAGGTTTAAATTTTCACTCAGTCAACAGACGTTCATTCTTATGTAAAATGGAGCTTTCGAAGCGAAGACTAAAAGCCCACGCGTCGTAAAAAAGCTATATGTAGCTAGTTATAGGCACATATATAAGATCCCCATCGAGTAGTTGAACATGATATTATACCTATATTAACATTTTCACAGCTTACCCAGTATTATACGGTATCGCTTACCCAGCATTTTACGGTATCGCTTACCCAGCGTTTACAGTATCTTATTAATATTATAAATGCTGTTAGTGTGCTATGTGTTTGTTACCATGTTTATTATTCAATCACGTCTATTTCATTCAGTAAAAGGGATTGAGCTGTTGGAGCAGAGGTAGATGATGTTTACTATTTGTCCCAGGAGAAGCCGCTTGGAGAAGCTGTCTATCAAATGTTGATATAACAAAACATCAATCTATTCTGGAAAAATATTTAGACCAAGATTATGGGTATGATGTAGGTACTAAAATAGAACTGTTTACGTGAACACATACAATGGGATAGAAACGTTCTTGTACAATGTTTTGATATGTTTTGTTTACACATGCTTACATCATTATCATTAAAAGATTTATCAGAATTACAGGTCAAGTTCGTGATTCGAATTAATAATGAATTCCGTGCTAAATGGCTGCCGGTAAGAAAGTCGCATCATCGCTTGCCACCACAACGCGAGATTTAGGCCAAATGCCGGCTTAATAAATATAAAAAGTACCTACTGCGAATTTAAAGACTTCAATAATAATAATATATTTTTTTACTCAAAATGTGGATACAGTTTACACTTACGATTATACAAAAACAGTTATCTAATAATTAAGAGAAGCATCCGCAACTGAACTGGGCATGAGCCTGTATCACGATACACAGCGCCAATTTCCCAAAATAAAAATTAACCAGAAAGTTATTACAGTACCTATACAAAAATTTGGGGATATTATGAAAAGCATTTAAATTCAATTTTTTTTAATCTTTATTTTATTTACAGAGATTTTTCTGTAAAGAAAAGGACACCCCGATATTGTATACAATAGAGGTAGATACTAAACACCTAAATAACTTTTACAGCTAACTTCAAAAATAATGAAAAGAAATAAAAAGAAAAAAAGGAAAACTATACTATATAGTCCATAGTCTATGGTATAACCATCACCTATACCTATATGAAATTTTGACATGTAACAAGTCCAACTGAGAACTCCTTTTTTTTAAAGTCGGTTACTGACTGAGACGACGTATTTGTTACAAAATTACAATACCTACTTACTCCTACGTAAGGGTAACTTGTATGAACAGAGTGGCAAACAGTCATAAATCATTACTTGGAAAGGAGGTCGAACCTGCGTACCTCAACAAAGGCGAAGTTTCAGTCGACTGGATCAATATCAAATATCAGAGAAAGTGATAACGTTATTCGATATTAAATTGTAATAACTATAGATAATAACTTTGGGTTCCGATAACTTTATAACTGAGTGTGGAATAGGTAATACAGATTCGTATACCCTTTTTACTTGATTTGGGCTTTTTCTTTTACTATTGACTGCCTCGTTGGCCGAGTGGTCGCAAGTGCGACTGCCGGTCTCGGGTTCGATTCCCGGGTCGAGCAAAGTATTACTGGGTTTTTAAAAATTCTCATTAGTAGCACGGAGTCTGGAATTGTGCCCGGTATATGGCAATAGGCTTACCCCCTATTACATGGGACTCATAACATATGTAGTGAAAAGTGGTACAATGTAACACCCACTTTTCATTTCACTAATGAATGCATAATGTGCACCTCTGCCTACCCCTTCGGGGATAAAAGGCGTGATGTTATGTTATGTCTATTATTATTTAAGATGCTAAAGTACCTTCTGTTTGCCAAATATAAAGTATTTCTCCAATAAGGAATGGGATGGGTTTGCCATCCCATTCCTTATTGCCTCCATAGCTTGGGCCTTACACCTGAATACTGAAAGGCTACCCAACTTTAGGTTGTACTTACATATTGTACCATTTCTGTCATTTTACAAAGATATTTTACTTACGCGACTTAAAATTGAGTGGTGTTTGAGTATTTAGACATTAGGGGTGCCGCACATGTTCACACTCGCAGTTGTTCACGACCGGCTGCTCAAATGTCGCTTTGACATTGCTAGTCGCCTTCGCGTCCATCTTGCTTTGTTTTCGTCTACGAATGATAGAGACACTGACTGATGTACGACTCGGCGGACACACTTGATCATCAATGTTAAAGCGATAGGTATTTACGCAGCGTCGTGAACATGTGCGAGTGTGAGCATGAGCGGCACCCCTAAGTCTACTACTATAATAGTTGCAAAATTGTGTAAGTAATATTAATTTTATAATTGCAAATTTTGTCAAAATCAAACAAACAAACTGAAAGCATCCGGTTTTCTAGGTTTGCGTTCAAATGAACATAAAAAATTAGACCAACATCTTCATATGAAAAAGTTAGAAAATGATTTCCCTTTATAACCCTTACTTCCAATAACACCCGTATTTGAGTAGGCTTTTTTGAGGGGGAAATCATTCAATGACTTCTCCCGCCTTGGGTAAAGCGAGAATATCAGACTCTTATTAACTAAAACCCACCCCGTTCATATTCCTGTTCTTCGATCCAGAGCCCTGGCAAGCGGCGCCGTATCCTACTGGGCTTCATCTGTGGTCTGATGGCTCTTTGAGGCGTATGGAGAACGCGGCACGCCGTACCCTGGGTCTTGTTCTGGTCCGGCGGCTAGCTAAGTATATGAGTACCATGAATGTATGAATGTCCAACCATTCATTCGACCAACATGACGCAACGATTTGATTTACAAATCCTACATCCAAATTCGTCAAATACATCAACGTCTTGTTTCACATTTACTTCCAGAATTTATTGGTTCAATCAATTCTACACTACCGTACTTCATTCGAAAGGGTGAGGACTTTAACGACGGCATTCGATATACTATAAATTCAATGCAAAGTGGAACAGTAAAAGAAATAGGAAGAGAATAAAGAAACACTATAAAACAAGGGTTGAAAAATATAGATATGGGCGATATGTGAGATATGTTAAATGCTAACTTGAAGGTGTAAAAAAACTTGATAGGAATATTGTAAAAAGTTTTACGTGTTAAGAGTAATTCTTCTTTAAGACTAGAGTTCTCATACGTATTAAGATATATGTAAATGTATTGATTAACACGTTATTCAACCAAAAGAAGAAAATAAGAACAATTTCATAGCAGTAAAAGTGCTATACTTCAAATGTAAAAAAAGTAACGATCCATCAGCAGATGAAGATGTTAAAACGGCCAGTTTAAAAGCTTCCAATTTTCCGCACAACCATCTCAATAGACCACTTGTATAAACAATAATAAGAGAGCTATTATTGTAACTACAGACCAATTTAACTCGTCGAGTACCGGTTTTGTAGACACAATTATAGAACAATAGGTTGCGGTCACCGGTGACCGCTTGGTGTTTGACAGTTTAAACCGTTTAGTTCAAAGCCCGAAGGACTTTGATGTTGGGGATCAAGAATTAGGTAAATAAGTATTTGTCTGTTTGTAGGCGCTTCCTAATTGACAAACATTCGGCACTCTCGTTGGCAGGTAAACAGTAGCTCGCGTCCATCACATATACATTACAACTGTAGTTACTAATGCTTCTAATGTAGCTACGTATTTCTGGTAAGCTTCACAGAATAGAGAAGGTATGTATACAAATGCGGTTGGTACCTAGAATCCAAGCATTTATGCTATCTTTAAAGAACCTCACATCCATTGTAAACCAAGGAACATATACGTAAGTTTTAATTCGAACAACATTTACAAAAAAAGCGTTTTGCGCGTGTTGTTATTCAAAAAGCTGGATAGCGTAAACATCTATACGACAAATATTGATTTTGTAGAACGTCAAAGCAAAGTTAAAAGTGAAGTGAATCCAAAATATCCAGTAAATAACTTCAGAATGCTGTTTCAGCTAACCGGACTCGACAGTAACCGTAGTACTGAGGCAAAATTTTGAAATAACCGTCAACGGAAACATAAAATACAATGGCTCAGCAGCACTCTTGTGGACTCATTAAACTGCAGTAAAAACGACGCAACGAATCAGTTAGTCTTACGCCCGAATACTGAAAGGCTACTCAAATTTTAAGCTGTACTTAAATATCGCGCCATCTCTGTCATTTTACAAAGAATTTGTAGCGATGGAACTATACTTAAGCGATTTAAAATTGAACGGCGTTTGAGTATTTGGACATTAGTCGTGCCGAGGAACAGTATATTTTTATAAAGACAAGGTTAACATTTTTTCATAGATACATTTATGACTAGCTTCTGCTTCGTGCGCGATCCAGTATGATAAAAAGTAGCTTATGTGTTATTTCAAACCATAACCTAGTCGTTCCAAATTTCTTCCCGATCCCTTCAGCCGTTTCGACGTTATTGACGTAACAAACATTTATGATGTTTGTAAGATTGTGGCGACACATGTCAAATGCCAGCTCACAGAAAAATCCCAGCGAACAACTGTTGGGCAGAAAGCCTGCCAGGCACGAACACCTTGCCTGGGGTTTTAGTCTGCTATTACAATTGTGTCAGAATGGTCGATCATTGAGCAGTGTAAGGGGGACGAAGCTATTAAGTCGTAATAGCAGACTAAGGCCCCTGGTCGAAGGATCCTCCTTTTCCCATCTTAGGGAACCCTACTCTCTGTTCCCTAAAAGATGAATAGAAAAAATACATTAATTTCGTTTCCTTTGACGTTTCTCTCGAAGTTTTCCCAGGGGGTATTATCAGGATTTTATGGACAATATTTACGTTCGGACCACGGAGTGCCCAGATTACTAGCATATAATTCTCGATCCCCTTATAATAACGTGGAAACCACACAACAAGGAGTAATGGAATATAAGACATCATGATTCACCGAGGGAAGTGGAAACTATCGTTTTTTTTTTCTTCTCTTATAATATCTTCTGATTCACTTCGTTGCGGGAACCAAGACAGTTACTCATCTCCCTGAGACGCGCCGGACTTCAGTGTTCCGGTGTTTTCATGGTTGTATCTACTGTATATCCTGGCTCATAGGAGTTGCAGCAGTTTTGGGAGATTGTGGCGGGCTTGCCATTAAAAAAAAGACATCATAATTATTTAATTAGGTGTAGCTGTATCGGATGGTGAAAACAATATAAGAAGACAAACAGTCTTATGAAATTGGACAACAATCACATCTTCACGATAAACTTACCCAAATAAATCATTCCATCTTCAGTTCATATCAAGCTCAACCAATTTCATGAGCAGTTTCAAGAGATCGCACACGATATAAAATGTATGCAGCACAAGTTTATACCACGCGCGTTTCACGTCTATGAAGTAACAACAAATCACTACAGCAAAGACACAGATTGCACAGGAACATATTATCTTTCGTTTCTCACTAATGACCATCTGAAAAGCTGGCACTGAACTCAACATAAAATTATAGGGCGATATTGTACCTTAACCTGTCACCTTTAAATCCACATTAGTTTTTGAAGACCCCATTTTTCATCTTGTAAATTGGATATTATGTCAAGTCTTATGAAAGGAATTGTCAGTTTCATGCGATAAAGTTTGAGGAATGAACTGACGTATTTTGTTAGAAAAATATTGAATTAAAGGGAAGGATGTTGAAAATAGGCGAATACAGTCTCATGAAACAACGCCTGTGGCACCTGGCTACTATAGACTTACACGCAGAATATACACACATTGACATGAAGGACATCTGTTTTTTCTTAAGTTTGGTAACGTGTTAACTCATTACACTCACATAAATGACCCATTGACATTTTGGTGCTTCAATCATTTCTTGCTGACATTATGGCCGCCATTTTTTCAACGTCCTTGGTTAAAGGATGGAATTCTTACGAAAAGAAATGTTTCTGAGATAAAAGGAATCAAATTGCTAAACAATGTTACTTTGAAGTGCTATCGTGTTTGGGCAAGGTTAGGGTTGTTAAGAGCCACCTGTTGCCACATAACCACATTTTTATAAGCACTTGTCGCTTCTTATAGCGTTGGAACGTGCCCGTATTTTAGGCGCGTTTTATTCGTGCTATAAAATATTCAGAACGTTTGCACGTAACAGAAGCGAAATAAAAAGGTTTCAAAGACATTCTCTCTCTCGAAAACCAGAATTTAGGACACATTTCCGAGTCTTATCTTCGACCAGGAATACGTTATGGTAAAATTGTGTATCTTATTTACAGATATAGTTAACAACTTATGAAACTGAAATGTCAACATACCCATAGACAAAACAGTACAAACACAATGAACAATGAACTTCGTAAGGTAACATTTCGATCACAGCACTGAATGAGTTCACATTCACAAATGAACATTGAAACCAGGGGTCTTCAAAATCTGACCACAAAGGTTTTTTAATCTGTTTCCGAAAAGGCAAACGTGAAAGCAGCCATCAGTTAGCGAATATTATCTTGAACTAGCATTTAACACCTAACGCTGGGCGGAGATAATGCCAATCAATACATGGGCATGAGTGGGTGCGTATTATGCCTAATCAAGCGTCAAGTAGGGCCCGTAAGGTATAAATAGGGGAGCCTTTGGAAGGTATTTCTGCTTTTTTGTTAGCCAAGTGACCTGGATTTGCATTCTCTTGACCGTATGATCTTGTTTCAGGGTTGTTCGCTACGATAGAATACTTTACCTTTGATAGGTAATTTGATCATACTTAAAGTGGAAGGAACAATTTTACAAATTATAAAAAGGGGTTTTTTAAAGAGGACGTCACTGAATGTTTTACGCAAAATTTAGACCAGAAGAATTTGAATAACTTTTCCAATGGTTTCCCATTCACTTTTCTTAAAGAATATTATCACAGAAAGACGGAGATAATCTGCGGTACACCACACACTTGCCAGAGAACAATGAACACTAGTTACATTAAAGTATCAACCGTCTCCCAACAAAGAATTAGTAAAAATATCAGTGTTTGTTTGTGTGTACAATGATTGACGACCAATGGGACCTTGCGTCTTCAACTGTTTATTTTGCCTCGTTTGCATTTTCATTAGTGATGTTGCTTTTAAGTGTCTGTGCGACGGCTAAGAAAATGTATCACATCCCAGAAAAATATCATTCACTTGTATGCTAATGAATCCACATTCGGATGCATTGTGGATATGATCATAATGCGGATGGATGCGGGTCCCTGGTGTGGGTTGAAACCGAGCTGAGTTTCCTCGTCAATCAATTGCCTAAACTCTACCTAAAACATAATTATTATCATACCTGAAAATGTATATGATCGTTAAACTAAAAAAAATCTCCTTTGTAAGTCTGCAATGGAAATAGGGTAGATGCCTTATTTTTATTTTAATGTCCGTCCGGTAGATTATTTTAAATATACACGTATTTATTATTTTCTTACAGAACCGAATACTTTCGACGGTATGTTGATTTGAAATGTCGCGTGACGTCACTTCTATGTACATTTTATACGCAGAAATGACGTTTTAGCCCCCACTCCTAAACTTTGATTCGTTTTTTATCTAAGTATTGTTTTATTATACGACAAAATAAAAAAATACGTGTCTAATATTTTTTCTTTACCTAACTTACGAACTCATTAGATTTTTAATTTTCATATCCTGTCATCATCCCAATTGGGAACTTGTACTTTAGATATAGATTCTAAAACCATATTAAATTTTTTGGCCAGAGAAAACTCTACTCATATTTCTATCAGATTAGGCAACTAGCCAGCAGTATTGCACAGTAGAAGCGTGCTGAGCCTATATTCTAATTCTAATAAAACCATGTAATAGAAAAAACTAGATTAAAACCATGGAAAAAATAGACTTGTTATCTTTCAAATCAACCATAGACAGTACTGTTATTTAAAAACATAAACAATCAGTTACAGCAAAGACAATACACTAGATTTTGGTGTTACATTGTTCTCGCACAATCGAACCAATAAAACTATGTAACTATAGAATTGTATTGTGAACCTGATTGAAAAAGAGTAACCTCTCGTTCTTCTCCATAGGAATCTACACCTGGAATGAGCAAATAGCATCACTTTTAATTTTTTTGTTGACGTTCAAAAGTGCCTGCCATGGTCTAATTGAAATAAATGATTTTGACTTTGACATGACTTGAAGTTGACAGTAGATAAAATGAAATTATTACATTACAACACCAAATAGCAAATGAACTTTTCCAAAAAAAAAAAAACCCTAGCTAGCGAGCTTCGAGAAACCTCAACACAATTGCCTTACAACCTTGAAACTAAAATTATGCTGTTGTCCAATTAGAGCATAATATCCTTAGGGATCAGGTAACTCAGTTGGTCAAGCAGACGTGACTTAGATGTGGGTTATTCGTATCCTTGTAGTGCTAATTAATTTGGACCCTAAGGTCCAACATAAGGAAATTGTTTAGCTAAGTTTGGAACTCTATTGCGTTGCCTTTGGTGAGAATTAGACAATTGGGTAGTTTCCAAGGTATCAAAATTAAAAATCTAGAGGTAATTACTCCATCAGTTAGATAATGAAAAAATATTAGACCGTATTTATTTTATTTCTCGTATTATGTTGCAAAACTTAGATAAAATGGCGCTAAGTTCAGGAGTGGGAGGTCGTTACGTCATAACGTGCTACAAAATGTGACACGCTGTGACGTCACATGATATTTCACATCAATATATCGTCGAAAGTATTTAATTTTGTGGGAAAAGACAAAATACGTGTCTAAAGTTTTAAATTAATTTACCAGACGGGCAATAAAATAAAATTTAAGAAACTACCTAATTGTTGGTGTTGAGCGAAAATAATTGCGTTTTTTTTTTTGCGATGCTTAAAAATAAAAAGTATTGCCAGGTATAATGACCAAATCTTTATAATTGTCGGATGTTAAAAAGTCGCACACATAAATAGGACCATTAAATGTGATTTCCTCAAATCCCAAACCGATTTCAAATATCGCATTCAAGCTCGGCAGAACGAACACTTCACCAAATCTTCTAATTTAGAACATAAGTAAAATGAAAAATACATAAGTAATACGTAACTCAATCATAGAATATCGATGAATACAAATCCGTGTAAATATGTACATATGATGGAAAACATGTGCATTTTATAACTATTTTGTTAAGTATGGATTTTAAGGGAAACCAGCTTAAGTATTGTATTAGGTTAATAGGGTCAATTATAACAATATAGTCGTTCCGGTAGGTAGAAAATAATTAGGCAAAAATGAACATAAAAAGCGACATAACATAAAGGAAATCAGTTACCTGATTTCTCCATAGATTTTCCAAAGACATTCTTTCAAAAAGGAAGAGAACCTGTGACCCCAAGACCACCAGGTTAGCAATAAAATTAAACATAACAACTAAATCGAGAGTCGAAAACTAACGAGATATCTAACAACGAAATGGCTGGACGTGACTTGAATATAAATAAGTCCAATTAGGCGAAATAAAAAAAGAGCACGAGGCATGTCACACAGTGTGTTCCGGCATCTCCTACAAGCGATACTAATTCTTGCATACTGAGATTTCAAAATAGCTTGATTTTGTAGTAGAACAGGGTGTATAGTTCCCTAAGATCTGAAAAGGAGGATCCTCCGACTTCCGACCAGGCGAGGTTATCGTGTCTGGCGGGCTTTTTGCCCAACAGTTGTTCATTGGGATTTTCTATCCATATTAATTCGCATGTAAACTTTGTCTTATCGTATCACTTCATTAGTTTGAGTGGTTTGAACTCATTCATGATTATTTATCCATTTCCATCCCGTTTTGCGTTTTTTTTTTTTCAGGGAGGAGAATCATGTCAATTTTTCCAACGCCAGATAAATTTTAACTGAGGAATAACTTTCATATCTGACAATTCTTCCATATTAAAAATTGACAAATTTAAATTTAATTCTACAGTTAAGAATTAACTGATGACCGAAAAATTGGCCCTTAATGGATTTAAAAAAGGTGTGACGCGTTGTGGAAATAAAATGTACGTTATTGTCTATGTTTTAGACATTTCTTTGCAAAACTTTGTCTTCTGTTCCACGAGAAGGCATTTTAAAACTAATTAGTCTTCCACGAAATTCTCTTAAGAATTACCAGGTTAATGATGGTATCTCCGGAGATTACCTAAGTCACTGGCTCGATAAATTTTAACTATGCGTACTATCCTCTCGAGTTTAATTTACCTGTCAAGAAAATGCTTCCTCTAAAGGCAGTTATGAAATTAGTTTTGTTAAATGCTTCAAGGGTTTCCAGGTTCTGTTATTTTAAACTTATAACTATCTGCCTACACTGTGTTTTGGCTTGGCGTCGTAGGTAGTCAGGTGAACCAAGTACATCTATCAAATGAATAAAAAATTATAGACACGTATTTTTTTATTTTGCCGTTTTACAAAACAATACTTAGATAAAACGGAGTTAATTTTAGGAGTGGGAGGTTTTTACGTCATAACGTGCTACAAAATGTTGCACGCTGTGACGTCACACGATATCTCAAATTAATATATCGTCGAAAGTATTTAATTTTGTCAGAAAAGAAAAAATACGTATCTAAAGTTAAATTAATGTACCAGACGGACATTAAAATAAAATTTAGGAAACTACCCTATCGAGAGGGACTCACAGATCACACATATGTAGATAGAGTAGAAAATGTCCGATGTACATACGTTTCTTTTGTACACAGACACGTTACTAACCTACATTCAAATAGTTTCCACAAACACAATGATAAACTGAAGCTTATAGCACAGGAGCCGTTACTGCTGTCTGTCAGGCATAAAAAAACTGTTGAAACGTATAATGCGGGCATAGTAACATTTTATAATGTTAGAAAATGAATCATTATCTTTTGGACCAATGAACACACATATTTGAGGAATACCAGGTCTCGCTGTAAATAACTGTGCCGGTGTTGTGGTAATAGACTGTAACGGTCTCGTGTTTTCGATTTGTGTATATGAATCTATTTTGTTTTTAATAAAATATGGATTGTGTGACAAAAGGGAGGGACGGATCCTAAACTTTGTGAAGTCACATTTAAACACATAAAACACGAAATATAATTGTATTAATGTTTTTTTTTAATTTGTTTGATTTGGTATTCATATTTTTTTAATCTAATTTAAATAGAAATAAAACTGATTCGGAACCGCTGTTTTCATTCAATAATTTTGTACATAGGTACGTAATTCTGCAAAATGTGACGTCACACTAGGGGGCTCTCACAAATGTGACTAGCTGTGACAAGATCGGAGGGAAGGGTAAAAAAAAGCATCCCTTATAAATGCGCAAGTTTGTGAAAATGTTTATGTGTTTCTTAGTACGAGTTTGTTTTACGTTTTAAGTAATCGTCACGAGTACGCGTTCGGCGCTGTGATTGGTTGCTTCATTGGCGCCGGCCAATCAGAGCGTATTCGTTTCGAATACTTTAAACGTAAATCAAACTCATACTAAGCCCTCTGTTACCCTTTCATGTCAAAACGGTTGAAGAGATCGAGATGAAATTTGGAACAGCGGTAGATTATGGTCTGGAATAACACATAGGCCACTCTTTATCCCACGGGAACGCGGGAGAAGCCGCTGGGAGGAACCCGTATTATATAAAAATGAAGAGTTTCTTTATTTGTTTGTTTGACCATGCTAATCTTAGGAACGACTGGTCCGATTTCAATAATTATTAATCAAGGGGTCTCGAGTTCGATTCGGCCAACGAGGCAGTGTTGCTTTTTCATACATTTTTAAGCTCCATATAACACAGAATACTATCGTCTTTTACTAAATGCGTAGGTCAAACAATCTATTCATTTACAGGACCAATATCAATGAAACACTAAAGAAAAAGCATATTCAAGTACACACAATGACTGAGAGTAGTAAAGAGGTAACAAGTTGGTCTCGTCTCGACACAATATAGCACTTCTTCCAGCTAAGTTACACAATGAGCTTGGAAAATTCTACATTTTCTGTGCACTGAACAAGTTTACATCAGTATTAAATAAGTTTGTACTTAATTTTGATCCACATTTTTTTACATATAAGCTGGTAAATGGGCATACGGATCACCTGATGGTAAGCAATCGACGTCGCCCATGGACACCCGAAACACCAGAGGCGTTACAAGTGCGTTACCGACCTTTTGGGGATTAATTTTTTGGGAGACTGGGGAATGGGGTAATTAGGCCTCCGGTAACCTCAGTGACATGACGAAACACAACGCAAGCGTTGTTTCACGTCTGTTTTCTGTGAGGCCATGGTATGACTCCGGTCAAGCCGACCCATTCGTGCCGAAGCATGGCTCTCCCACACTTAAATTGTAATCCCACATTGCACATTGTTAGAGCCTCTGATTTTTTTCACAATTATAACATAATTAATAAGCTTAATGTCTATGTGGTATTCCAAACCATAACCTAGGCCTGTTCCGAATTTCATCTCGATCCCTTCTGCCGTTTTGACGTGAAGCAGTATCAAACAAATTTAAGTATTTATAATATTAGTAGGATATCTTTTGGTGTAACCAATTGATTGAATTTTAACCGAATCACTTAATACCATAGTCTAGAAGTATTAATCTAATAAAGCTTTATATATAGAACACATCACGTAGTAAAAGTTTGCTACTCCTAATAATTTCCAATAAAATATGTCGTCCAACAAAACAATGTATCCAAACACAAAATTGAGTCACAGCCAAGACTACAAAATAACTCCTCATACAATTAAATATTGAAAGCAAAATATTTCTGAAGCGTACTCACCTCATGAATAAAATTCCGATTGCTATTTACGAGAAGTCCGAAAAAAGGTGAAATCAAAACTTACCGAAGAAAATAACAAAAATATGAAACAGCCAGGTGGAAGTTAGCAATGAGTAACAAAACTCCAAAGAGAAAACTTAATGGAAACTTCTCTAGAAATGTTTCTTAAATTGTTGAAGAAACTGCTCAAACCAATCGCTGACGGCTTAGTACGAGTTTATTTTACGTTTAAAGTAATCGAAACGAGTACGCGTTCGGCGCTTTGATTGGTTGATTCATTGGAGCCGGCCAATCAGAGCCCGAACAAACTCGTACTAAGGCCTCTGGCAACGGTTACAAGGAACTTAGTAATGGTGAAAAGAAAACATTGTTACTTCTGTTTAGTCTTATTATTCAATCATACTATAAGCATAGTTATGCAATTTTGTAAGGTTAGTAATAAAAGCTCCGACAGAAAAAGAAGACTGCCTCGTTGGCCTCCAGTAACCTCACTCATACGACGAAACACGACGCAAGTGTGGTTTCACGTCGGTTTTCTGTGAGGCCGTGGTATCACTCCGGTCGAGCCGGCCCATTCGAGCCGAAGCATGGCTCTCTCACTTAAAAAATACATATTATACATTTTCAGAGACAAGGTGACTGCCCTTTATAACAATGGCTTCCTCATTTTACTGTACACAGTATTCTAAATAATAGCTTTCACTCCTACATAATTATTAAAGAATGTTGATAAACGATTTATCTTCTTCAAAATGTAACAGTCGAGAATAAGTAACCTTGAAACCTCGGGGAGAAATCTGCGACAAGCAATAAATAATGTTTCTTTAAACACAAATAACATAACATCACGCCTTTTTATCCCCGAAGGTGTAAACAGAGGTGCACATTACGGCACTTAATGCCACTGTACAATGTAACACCCACTTTTCACTATTTATTTAAGTCAAGTCAAGTCAAGTCAAGTCAGAATCATTTATTTCAATTACCCCTAGACCAGGAAGGCACTTTTGAACGTCAACAACAAAAAAATTTAGAAGTGAAGATAGTTGCTCATACCAAGGTGTAGATTCATATGGAGAATAACGAGCAAGAAACTTCATAGGTCTCTTTTTCAATCGGGTTTACAATACAATTCTCTAGTTACATAGTTTTGTTGGTTCGATTGTGTGAGAACAATGCAACACAAAAACTTTGATACTTAAGCTTACCATAAAAAAACTTCAGATAACACTAACATAAATAAATAGAGGTACAGGTGTACCTCTATTTATTTATATTAGATTTACACAGTGTCGTGGTAGCCTGGAGGTTTAAGACGCTCGCTTCTCATGCATGAGGGTGCGGGTTCGAAACCTACCAACGGCAAGTACCAATGTGACTTTTTCCGAGTTATATGTACTTTCTAAGATTATTTAGACACCACTGACAAACGGTGAAGGTAAAACATCGTGAGGAAACCTGGACTTATAATTTCTAATTATAAGTTTGAAATCGCCAACCCGCATTGAGCAAGCGTGGTGATTAACGCTCTAACCTTCTCCGTGTGAGAAGAGGCTTTGCTCAGCAGTGGGCATTTATAGGCTGTTGATGATGAGAGGTACAGGACCCTGGAGTCGAAAATAATTATAGCTGGTCATAACCATCGGGTTGGGATATTACAAGCTAACATTAGTCGCCCATTCGTAAGTCTATACAAACAAGATGGCTGATTGACGATTGATTGATTGATCAGCACAAACATACACAATCACTCAGGAATTTTAATGGGATATCTATTACACTTCCTGATAAACCGTCATCCGGAAATAGGATGTGATATAAATATACGACAGAACAGTTCAATTATTCAAATAATGATTTTGAGCCCTCGTAAGTAAATCTAAATAAGAATAATATACTAACAAGTAATAACTTGCCATTTTATTTAACGGAACTAAGTGACTCGAGAGAACACTGGGACCTCATTGCCATAATATCACATCAACATCCTATAAGTGAGCACTGCTGACCAAACGCCTGGTCTCGCACGGAGATGGCTTGAGCATTAATCGCCAAGCTTGTTCAATGCGGGTTGGCGATTTCAAACTTATAATTAAGAAATTTTAAGCCCAGTGTGCTTACTCTTGAAACCAATCTCAATGTCAATGCAATTTCAATAATTATTCAAAAAATAAAATCTCAATAATTATTCAATGTCAAAACGATACAACCCCTATCGTAGCTGTTAAAATAGCATTTAGAGTACGGAATATAAGGCCAAATTCAATACTATTTAGTTCATTCAATATCCACGTAATACGGATGCAATGGGCGCTAGTGTTGTAACTCAAGAGTACGAAATTTCACAATACCAATGTCGATCGGTCGGAATTGGATTCAAGAGGAAGCCCACAGGTTTCCTCACGATGTTTTCCTTCACCGTTTGTTTTTGAATTTGGAAAAAATCACATTGGTACTTGCCGTTGGTAGGTTTCGAACCCGTAAGAGGCGACGTCCTAAACCTGCCAATATACCAGGCCATAATAGTTATATCAGGTACTAACATATTTCAGCTATTAACCAGTTAAACTAGACAAGCCTACAAGTCAAAACAATGAAGTGTAACAAATCCCAAGAGAATTAGTTATGACAAAAATAAATTAACTATCAAGTGACAAGGGAGAACACCCTACAAATTACACAATGAAGGCAACAGACCTGTTGTCAGATAACTTTGACATCACTTACCCTACATTTCTCGAGGGACAGACCCTTGGAACCACTAAACGATGTTTTATCCCCCAAGAAAGGGATGTTTCAAGTACCTCGCATTAGAAGCAACAAGGTATAAGAGCTGAAAGGCTGTGAATTTTTCAGATGCTTCTGTTTGTGGTTAATCGATTTACCTGTGTTATGAAAATGGCTGAATTTGTGAATATGGAATGTGATATTATCCCTAAGTAACTTAGTTATGATCGGGAAGATTTACATAGCTACATACGGCTCTCATCAGGCACCTTAAATTCAATATGTTCGTTACATCATCTATTCTTGCCTGGGGATATAAATATATCGGCATTTCAAGAACAATTCTGAATTGGTTTTATAAGAATAATATTATATCGTACTTAAGCTCGACACAACGCCTTTGCAACTCAAATGCAAAACGTCCAAATTCAAAACAAAGTTTATACGTAATATTATTTTTGGGAATCTTTGGAGGTAGAAGAAAAAATTGATCGGTATAAAAGGCGGTAATAATATAAAATATCGGCGTGTCGAGTGCATAACCTCATTTGCTTGAGATTGGTCAGACCGTCAATACGCTTGTCCTGGCAACCAATATTTCTTTGTCAGTTTGTTAATTTGAGTATTCAATAATAATTTGTCACGATTATCTTTATCGGTCTAAAATTTTCTAGAAATTTTCACCTGGTTTCTAATATTACTTATTTATCTGTAATTTTTAGATCATCTTATTTATATTAACTCGTCGAGTACCGGTTTTGTAGACACAATTATAGAACAATAGGTTGCGGTCACCGGTGACCGCTTGGTGTTTGACAGTTTAATAGAATTAAATCCATTATTAAAAAGACACTCAAATACTAATAAAAAGGCCCATCTCAACACTGCAAATAGCCGGAAAATTTTGGCAATGTGAAAAGTTAAACCACTAAAAACATAATTAAAATTTTGAGTAGGGCCGAGATTGGCTCATCGTTCACGGGCATAACCAAACCTAATTTCCGTTGGTAATCTACGTTGGGACTCGGGAATTAGGAGTCAGGCAAGGGAACCTCATGCTGATTTCCCTTATATATTACAAAAGCAAATGTTTCTGTAGAATGAGTTATGTCAAAGTCAGAGCATTTATTTCAATCAAACCATATTTTGGTACTTTTGAAACGTCAACAAATACAAAATAAATAATAGTCTGTCAGTCAGTCCGTCAGTGAAGCTAGGCGAAGCTAGGTGCTCATTCCAAAATGTAGATTCGAATGAAGAAGAATGAGTAAGAGACTCCATTCGTTACTCTTTTTAAAAAAGTATGTTCTACAATGTCTCTGATACATATTCCAATACTGTACGTATATGTGAGAACAATGCAAAGACACTTATGGAAACTTTTACATGCAATGATTTAAAAACATTTCAGAACATATTCTGATCTATGATTCATTTTACTGTATGGTTGACGCGGTGGCTGGGCAACCAGCTGCGGTGCAACGTGTAGCGAGTTCTATTCCCGCAGGAAGCCACTCTTTATGTGATCCACAAATTGTTGTTTCAGGTCTAGATGTAATGTGTATGTCAAATTGTATGTTTGTAAACGCACCGAGAGTGAGGCAAACTTTCTTAAAAAAAACTGACTGCACGGTTGGTGCGGTGGCTGGCTAAACAGCTGCAGGGCAACGTGTAGCGATGTCAAATCCCGCACGGAGCAACTCTGTGTGATCCACAAATTGTTGTTGCGGACCTGGGTGTAATGTAAAGGTCACCGCAATGGTCTCCCGGTGAAATATAGTCCTAAGCTGTCTCATTATTACAAGCACGCCTGTTAAGCATGTGACCCTAGTTCAGTTCTCAAACTTCCAAGAAGATTCATAAATAATATCTATGTAAAATGTCAGCCGTTTAAAAAGTATGGCAGACAAATAATTTATAAACACGAAAAGTTCTTGTAAATTTGAATATAAAGTAAAGAGTACCTCTTGTGTCCTGAGGGAGTAGTAAAAGTCGAGAAAAAGTGAATTACATATTTCAAGAGATGTTCGCGACGGGAGATGTCCTAAGTCTGTTCTGTCTTCTATCTAATTATTATTTCACCGGGCATCATGGCAGCGCAACCAGTCGCTACTACCAACAAAATGTACCTATAAGTTGGTTGCGCAACCAAGCGGCGACCGTTTGTGTAATTCTCTATAGAGCTGTATATATTTTGTTGATAGCAGCGACTGATGTGCGACTGATGAGCCGGTCAAATATAGCCTTTAGTTTAATAGTGGTAGAAACTTCTAAAATTGCGTACAGAAGATAATAATATATATCTATCTATGTTAATTACTATGGTTTATGAGGTTTGCAAAAATGTTATTGACAATATTTTTATCTTTTAATCGAGATACTTGATAATAGTAGGGGAGCCCATGATGCTAAATTGGGATTTACTGAGCGTCCTTGGGACCTACTGGATTTTGAAGATATGCTGATAGAAAGAAGAAATGGTTTAGTGACAATTTCTTCCACCAGTGGGGGAAGGGGGAATCTACAGATCTTTGAAATTGTTAAGCGTAACTTTTGTTCTAGTGGTCGAGTGTGTCAGATATTGATAATGTACATGCTCCATGTGTATTTAATAATAAAAAACTCTTAATCTGCCAGTTTGCATGGTGGGGTTGAATGTTCTGGAGAGTACAAACGAGAACCCTTCAAAATCCCCCCACTCTTGCAAATCAAGTTGGAATGGGCAGATTTTTTAAACGCACTTCCTTTAGCACGGTATTGACCTACCTTCCCTTAATCTGACGAAACTGACTTTATTTAGTCAGACTTTTTTTTTTAATTTTCAGTCCCCCCCCTTCTAATCAGATCGGATATATGTTGGGTATATTCAACATGACACTAGGTTTTCCCCATATGTTAATCTGACGCGCTCGAGTAACTACCGAAATTCCTTCATGGGCTCCCCTACTATAAAGGTGGGAGCTGCTGCATGCAAGTCGCTGCTGATCGACGATGAAAGTGCATGCTCCATTAACTAAGACTTTGGATGCAAATGTTTAAGCTAATAAGTGTTTTGACCTGATATGAATAAGCTTAATTTTTGTATCTCATTAAAAACCATTCGTCAATTTTGTTCTAGAAATACCTGACAATGTGAAATAGGTACTGAACAAGGAAAATTATGTACACGTAAACGCAGATTAAATATAAAATCTGAATACTACGCCCGATTCCAATATGGAATAAAGAGCCGAGGCATAATAATATGCATAATATATGTATGTGTGACCGACTCTGGAGTCGGCACAAAATTAATATTTACTTTGGCAATTTGCAAGTCAATAGTTTGGTTGAAAAAAGCCAGGAAGTCACAATAACTGGGGATGCAAAGATAAAAACAACGCGCTTAATATTAAGCGCGTTGTTTTTATCTTTGCATAGGTAGGTGCAAATACTATTAGATATTCCGTGTCAGTTTTAAAATATTTAACTGCGACTGATCTGGTTTGGGAGGAGTAACTTGTTTCGTACACCTGTTACTGTTCTTTTTAAAACACATCTACTTCACTGACAATTAGATTTTCCTCCCCATTACTGACAATACCATAAAGGATGAAAAAATTAAAACTTGTGTCTAAAGAATTGGTAAACTACGGAATAGGTAAACCTTCTTTATTATCTTGGCTTAGGTATTTCGAACTGTTCCTAGAAAATTTCATCGCATCACGAAGCACTTCGCATCAAGTTTCCTTGTGTGTACTGCTAAGGAGTAGAATTCTTTGCCCGGGTCTGTATTTCCTGGGTGTCTTCAAGGCCTGAGTGAATAGGTTGCTTAAGGGACGACGTGATCCGTCGTAGACCGCATCATCGCTTACCACCAGTGGTAAAACAGTAAAAAAATCCACATATTTTCGATGTCCTTCTATATCTTGACAATATCAATAAAACTAAAATAAGTAGTTAGAAAATCTTCTATAGCCTTTTTACGGACGCTTCAATATAAAATCCCTCTTATTGTCGGCTCGATTGCTTTAAGTCTATCAATTTGGATTATGGATCAGCTTATGTTTACCTTTTTTATTGGAACGATTTTGGTGTTATTGAAAGAGATCAGATGTTGAGATTAAGATTCGCTTGACTGGTCAACACATTGAAGGCCTTTATTTATCCTCAAAAGAACCAGAGAACATTTTGTCAATACTTTTTTTTAGGCTGACGTTTGACCTCTCTCTCGTGTGATGGTAAGCGATGATGCGTCTAAGTATCCAACATATAGTTAGCACTATCAGATCTGGATGTACTAAAGGAGGCCTGTGGTCAGCACTGGACGTCTTGAGGCTGATATAACACCTGCAACTTCATTCCATCCTTTCAAGTCTATATTACAATCGATTCACCGAGTAGCCTTTCAGTATTCTGGTGTCAGTGGTTTAGGAGGCATAGCAAGCGCATATTGTCCCTAAGGTTATTTTCCTTTTCGATCTCTTTTGGTAGATGTTAGTGTTACATTGTTTTCGCACAATCCAAACAACAAAACTATGCAACTAGAGAATTGTATTGTGAACCTGATTGAAAAAGAGTAACCTATGGAGTTTCTTGCTCGTTCTTCTCCATAGGAATCTACACCTTGAAATGAGCAAATAGCTTCACTTTTAATTTTTTGTTGACGTTCAAAGGTGCCTTTCTGGTCTAATTGAAATAAACGATTTTGACTTGTAAAGAAATAGTTACTCATTTTTGTAATTCCTGTACGTACGGGGGAGGAGCTGTGAATCACTATTCCACGTGGACGAAGTCGCGGGGACAGCTAGTCTCGCTATAATATTTTCACATCTTGTGTGTGCACTTGTACATCGACCTATGCAAAACTAGTTCATCATGATCTTTCTTTGTACGATCTCGCTGAACATTCGACGTCCATTTTATACTGGTTTTGCATAGATTTGTGTAGCCGTGTGTACCATACACGTGGAACGATTATAAAAAAATACACATTATCATACAGTTTCAATATTTTTATATTAATAGTTACAATACAACTCTAGATTTCGAAACAGGAAAACGGTTGAATTATTAAAGAGCGTAGGTATTTCATTTGTTAGCTACGCGATATTATGTGATGCAAAAATTGTACATTAACACATGTTTGCTAATATAAAAAATGTGATGTGTTTTTATAATAACTATCGAGAGACATATTAAATTTACTTACAATCGCTGGTTACTCACGTGAAAATATTGAGAAAAGCTCTAAGTAGTTTCGAGCCATAGAGGGGCTCTTCCTCATGAGCAGAGGGCGTGTTGCGAGTTGCGGCGATGTTGCTCAACCTACAGCAGTCAGTAGGCTGCGCGACATCGACTTGAGAGTTTTTCTAAGCATTTTCACGTGAGTATCCTGCGATTTTTATTTATTTAATAATTGTGATAGTTTGTGTGTTTCTTACCCAATCACGTCTAAACAACTGAAGGAATTGGAATGAAATTCGGAACAGAGGTAGATTACATTCTGGAATAACACATAGGTGCCTTTAAACCCCACGGGAACGCTGCTGGACGAAGCTAGTAATATCACTACGTCGTAGTATAAAACAAAGTCGCTATACGCCGTCTGTCTGTTCCAATGTATGCTTAGGTTGCTCGCCCACGAGCTACTTTTTGTAGCGATGCTGTCGCACTTAGCATCGATACAGTCGCGAAGTGCATAGAAAAGTAACACACAACATCGCTGCAATAGTAGCTTCTGGGCGAGCAGCCTTAGATCTTTAAAACTACGCAACGGATTTTTACGGGGTTTTTTAAATAGAATGATTCTTAAAGAAGGTTTATAGGTATGCATTACAACCTGTGGGAAGCCGGGGCGGGTCGCTAGTAATATTGTAAAGCTGTAGAAATTGTTTATTGCGCGCTAATATCTGGAACTATTAGATCGAATTCGATAGGTAATTATAATAAATAATTTATTGAGGTTATTAAACCTATAAAGTTATGAAACATAGCAACATACAAAGATTATAAAAAATATTTGACCATGAAAATCATGTACTTGTAACATGACAAGGGTACGGACACAAGTCCGTGGAGAAATTAAATTAATTTATAATAAAAAAAACAGCTACAGCCAATAGAAGTCGAGCAGCAGGTAAAACCACGCGGGATAGCTAGTTATATCTATAAATTGAGACCAATATCTACACAAAAGACCTTTTCACTGAATGTGAGGTAAAGACAAATATTAGTTTAACTTCGAAAGTTAAATAGACTGAGCCGTTTAAGGGTCAGAGAAATTAATTGGCTTCAATTAATTCCCTTGTCTCTTTTGGTAGAACTCTATCTAGATACAGATAAATAAAATTGAAGTGTCTGTTTGTAATATTAAAAAATCGCATTTTACTATACCTCTATGTATATGAATATACATGCGATGCACATACCAAAATAATTTATTTTTGAATTTTTGCGTCTGTTTGTACTGGCTGCTGTCTGGAATGGCTGAACCGATTTTGACGGGACTTTTATTGACAAGTAGATAATGTACTAAGGAATAACATAGGCTGCTTTTATTTTAAATAAAACAGTTGTCTTAAAACTTTGAGTACTATCAGTATAGACACAATTAAAGGACAATAGGTTGCGGTCACCGGTGTCCTCGCGGTGTTTAATAGTTTAAAATTCATATTTACGCGGACGAAGTCGCAGGCAACATCTAGCTACTACTAAATACACTAAAGATTTCTTTAAATTCTTAGATGCTAAGAGTTCGCGAGATGTTCAGTTAATCGAGTCGAGTTCGCCAAGTCGAGTATATTGTTTAAAATAAGAAACCATAGATTACCAATAAATAAAAGCTTCCTGTCCCATCCTAACAGAATTCTACAAAACAAACAATTTAGACCTAATTTATTAATAGATTCGCGTTGTTATCACACTGTTCGAATCCTGCGCAGATATATTGAAGGTCGTTTACCATAATATCCTACTTACATACCAAACTATACAAAACCAGTATAAATTGACCTACGAATGTTCCGAAAGATCTTACAAACCTAGACCATGATGAACTGGTTCTGCATAGCTCCGTTTGTCGTGGTGGCATGTCGGTTAAGACGCCCGCTTCTCATGTATGAGGGTGCGGGTTCGGAACCTACCAACGGCAAGTACCAATGTGTCTTTTCCCGAGTTATACGTACTTTAAGATTATCTAGACACCACTGACAAACGGTGAAGGAAAACATCGTGAGGAAACCTGGGCTTATACTTACTAATTATAAGTTTGACATCGCCAACCAGCATTGAGCAAGCGTGGGGATTAATGCTCAAACCTTCTCCGTGTGAGAAGAGGCTTTGCTCGGCTGTGGGCAATTAGAGGCTGTTGATGATGATGATGTATGAAAAACCAGTATAAATTGACCTACGAATGTTCCGAAACATCTTACAAACGTAGACCATGATATACTGGTTGTGTGTAGCTCCGTGCATCAGGCTATGTAAAACCAGTATAAATTGACCGTCGTATGTATAGAAAGATCATACAAAGCTAGACCATGATACTCTGGTTCTGTATAGCTTGCTGTGTAGCTTTTTATGTACCTATTTAATTCAGAAAACATCACTTTAAGAAACGGGAATTCCATTTTAATTTCCTAAACTTCATTTCATATGTTAAAATATGAGAAAATTATTCAACATCATCTGCTTTAACACGTCGAGTACCGTCATTATAGACACAATTATAGAATAGGTTGCGGTCACCGGTGACCGCAACCTATTGTTCTATAATTGTGTCTACAAAACCGGTACTCGACGAGTTAAAGAAGAAAAATACCTTTATGACACCAGTGGACCATCGGTTATCCGTAGAAGAAAAAAATGGTACACGAAATAAAAAAGAAGTCATGATTGAATAATCGAATAAATCCAAAAGTCACTATTTTTATAAAAACAAACTTTGTTGTGCCACTTTGAAAAACTGTCAGTGCGGAAATACATAAAAAAATTAATAGTAATAGGGGTTCGTAATCTAACAAGAAAGATAATAATGGTCCTTAACACGTTAAACGCCATGGCAGTCACCGGTGACCGACATTAGCGGAGGATTTGCCTTCAATAGTTTTTTATTGGCAGCCAATGCCTTAACTCATCAATCTCCAAGCGATCACCATTGACCATTCTCTACTAACTCCAACATAGACCTTGTTTCCGATGATTAGAGACTACATTTGTTTGAACAAATTTTGAGGATTTGTGATTAACCAAGAAAAGGTTGAGAGCCGCTGACCAAGTCAAAGTTGAAATAATTAATTTTAAACTAAGGAAAAATCCAATTTAACTTAAGAAAATAAAAACAAGGAAGATCTGTACAGTTGGAATCATAGTAGTTCTCGTTTCCCAGTTAATTAATTTGTGTGCGGAGTCCGTTCTATTTGGATCAATTAGAGGGTACACAAGTGACTTGTTGTTGTACATAAACTAGCAGCATTTAGTACATAATTTATACCTTTTTTATGTATAGAAAACATCTTAACCCATATGGGTTAAGATCTTAAGATGTTTGACTTTCCTGCCCTGTGGCAGGAAAACAAATACCTGGACCTGTGTCCACAGGAAGAAATTCCAGTTGGAATGTGCGGGATCTATTTACTTCTTTTTTATATAGATATCTGTTGTCTTCTGTGTTGTACATGTATATACATAAATCCTTATAAATTGGAAAGTGAGTTTGTTTGTTTGTTCCGCTTTCAAGCCGTAACTACTAAACCGATTGCTTTGAATTTTTGCAAACGTAAAGTAAGAAGTCTGGATTAAATAATAGGGTACTTTTTATCCAGGAAAAGATATTCCCGAGGGGAAACAAAAATATTGGTATAGATGGCGCTGTGTGTATTGGTATATGTCATATATTCTACTTTTTATCCTTATGTGACGCGAGCGAAGCCGCGGGTAAAAGCTAGTAAATAATAAATAAATAAAACAAATTCTAATTAGCAATGGCTATTTGCTTGAGTAAACAAATAAACAATAGTTGCTTTCATCCATTACTGATATGTAACAAGACCAGACAAATCTGTTAACTTCCTCTGCTGTATAAATTGTACCGCATTTAGTTTGATTAGAGCCAATTAGCTGGAGTGTGGGAGAGATTGATTTGTAGCCATACTGATTTCATTGGCGGTTATAATAGATTTCAGAACTAAAACAATGTGTTTTATAACTTAAAATAAGTTTTTAGTTGAATTAGAAATTATTTATGGTAATAAGTAATTAATAAGTTATAGTCTTTATAAGTTATTTAGATATGGACTTATTAAAATATTGTTTATATAAGACTCATATAAGACGATAGAAAACATTGTGTGCATCTTGATTTTTATTATAAAATTTATATGACACATTTTTATAAATGACCAGATTTAGTATTTTTACTTTTGATTTCATAATAAGTATTTTCAATAAGAAATATAACAGTAAGATTTTTAAGACATTTTGAAACAGTTCTACTACTGCCCAGCAGTTATTCAGAAAAAAAAAACAAATCACCCACATGTAGTAATTGGCATTCCATAGTCTCTGCCTACCCCCATGCAAAATAGGCGTGAGGATATGTATGTATATTGTATATATTAACAACATTGGAATAACTACATTTCTTTATAGTTTTTATTTTATTCAGCAATTAGATATAACTTAAATATCTTCTGATTTATTTAGTTGCGGGACCCAATACAATTATTCATGTCCCTGGGACGCCCTCTGGGACTGCAGTGTTCTGGTAATTTCATGGTTGTATCTATTGTAGATCCTGGCTGACAGGAGTTGCAGCGGTCTTGGGAGGTTGTGGGGGCTTGTCCCATAAAAAAACTAGACATAACCTTTATGTAGTTTAATAGTATATTCTTTTGTGATATAATATTAGATGGTTACACATTTTTTATTATTTTTTAAGGTAGGTAATTAATTTAGCACATGTAATAAAGTGGGTGATTCAAATAATCGTTTTTTACTATACTATGTTTTTATAATAATACTATTACTACCAAGTAGTAGTTATAGTAAACTTAATAGTAAAAATACTACAATATAGGTACATTACAATAATTATTATAGAGTACCCACAAATGAAGATATGTACTTTGAGAAAGTTTAAATTCCTTGTCTAAGAGTTATGTATCATGTTAGATATGAATTTTTAACTTTTATAAGTTACATATTGGGTTAAAAAACTTACTAAGTTACCCAGGTACATAATCTCCAGACAACTTAGTATAAGTTATTCTGAAGGTAGTACCACCTTTTTAATAAATAAATGTTTAGAAAGGAATAGGTGACCTTTAAAACATTGCTGGGATTATTTTTAGGACAAATTGACTCTAACAAGAACATACGAAACAAATCTTATGAGAATACCGCTAAAATAAAAAGTTTTGCTCTTTTGAAACTACCTACCAAAGTTTGGATGTTCCAATAAGATTCGTAATGGTATGCAAGGTCAATAAGTTGATATTACCACGTAACACCGTTATCAAGCCAATAACACAAAATAACCCCCATTACAATTAAAAACAAGCTAAAACATTAAAAATTTTGTCGACAAAATAATCGACAATTGTAACAAATAACTTAATTTTATATTCACGGTCGCCCCCGAAAGGTCACAAAACGACCAAAATACACAGAGATGAATATTTTATAATTATTCTATTATTGCTATCATGGTATGAATGAATTTGAGTTTTTCGAAGCACCGTCTGATATGAACAAACATTTACAATATTATCTTACCCTTATCGTACGCCTCCGCCACTCAAAAGATAACAGCACATAATCACAATAATATCACTCAGAGATTAAAAATGGATTTAAATGCGATAATTCGAGAAAAAACACAAAAACTTTGATTTCTAATGACACACGGCGAAGCGAAGTCACCTCACTCACCTCGCATGAAGGCGCGCCACTACGGTGTTGCCACTCGTCAATTGCGTTTTCCCAATAACAAACGTCAAGCCATACCAAAATAATTTATTTCTACTGAATACAAAACAAATTTACACACCATAAAAAATCCAATAGCGAAAATGAATAAAATATCAACGTTTTGGTTTTCTGGACAAGTTTGACGACTTTTTGTCACACTTTCGGCAGTAAGTTGCACAAGGATTTGATTGAATCCGACGACACCACTCTTCGCAGGGTAACGCGTTGTTAATTTGTGAAAAACACTGCTTGATTGGATTTTTAGCCATGCGCAATCGATAAGGGTACTCCATTAATAATGCCATAATTACCGGTACTTTATCTCCTAATATTTTTTCTCTAATTCGTTGAATGTCCGTCCGTAGCGATTTTGTAGACCTCATTGAAATAGGTTTTACTTTTGATTTCTTGTACGTCTTTCTTCTTGTCACTTGTTCAAACTTATGTTTGGATTTTGGACTAAAATTCAATTTTGCATTTGATTCTTCTGAAGAATCAGAAGATCCCCAACCCAAGTCCCTGCTCTTGAAACTTTGATTTCCCATATTATTTATTTATGAGTATGAGGATATTCAAGACAAACAATTTTGAGAGTTACAAAATAAACAACATAATTATCTTGACATTGCTTTTTTCATAATAGATATTTTCGTTTTGTCAAAGTTTTGCAGCCAGTATTACCTACTACTCTGCTTGTCTTTTATATGGACACCAAACTTCAACCTTTTTGGAAGACTTTTGTCTATAGTCTTTGGGCAAGAATTTAATGATAACTTCTTGCAGTTTTGGTGTTCGGTCACTTGATAGTTGATAGGCAGCCGATACTAATTAATGATTTAATGCCACATAATGCAACAACACAGTGATACACAGATATCGCAACAAGTACTACTTTATCTCACAAATTAATTAAAATTAGGTTATCTGAAAGATCAATACGATTATCACAGTTGTATTTTCTGCGGGATAGACAGACTAAGTTGAATTTGAATATTTGTTTCCCGACCTTGAACGACTGTTACCTTAGACATGACATTGTTATAGTTTTTAGAGCGAGGCCCCATATGTCCGTTGCACTGCATTGCGTCGCGACAACCTAAGGTGGTGTGATAGGGCATGTCATGTAAAAAAAATATATAGAAAACGACGCTGCGACGACGCAATGGACAAATAAGGCCTCGCTCTTATCGGTAGGTATACATAACACCGGTTTCCTCGGTTTTCGTTTCAATTGACTACACTGCCTACGGTACTATATTTGCAAGATAAGGTCTGAGGAGAAGTTACAGGCCTGTCTACTGTAGGTATACATCTTGAAGAGACCGGGAAGTACCTAACACACCATCCATCCTACAGAATACTAGAGTCATGCCGTGTATGAAAGATAAGCGAGAGGTCCGGATATCGAACGCTGTTTACCGCTGTTAACCGCGATAACAATCAAGAACTGTAAAACTGCTGACACAACAAATTCCATTGCCCACAAGAATTGCGGTGCTAAGGGCTACATAAATATCTGACCCATTGACATAGACCGTAGAAACTGGTCGTCAACAAGTGGTAAAGACAACACCGTTTGGCCCCAAGCGAGGAGGAGCGGACTTCACACTCAACGAATTCAAGATCAGGACCAATCACACCTCAGGTTCTACACACGACGTGCGTGCTACGCTACCACATACCGACCACTGCAGGACATCAGCGGAACGTCGAAAAATAAGAACAACACAGTACTAATATAGAATAGCATTGACTAAACATAAAATTGTAAACAGTAAGAATAATTACATACTAACACGTAACTTGTAAACAAAAATATATGGGTTTTAACAAAACATTCTGTAAGAATATAGAAACACACACAAAACTTAATAATAACAGCAATGTCTACCACCAGCAGCTCACGTGGCAAACGCTCAGCAGTTGTTGTGGTAACATCACCGTCACCCGTCAGAAAAACGGGAGCGAGCCTTCCACAGTCCGGGGTAGCATCGTCACTGACTCCGCAGAAATGTGACCGTTTGACGGCCACGTCTATGAGCGAAGGATCCACCACCTGCTCACCTTCCTCTAAATTTCAAGCTGCTGAGGCCATTCAAAGGGTGGAAACATGGGAGCAAGCTGAAATCCTCTCGGATGACGAGGCCTGGGACTTCAGATCTCAGGATAAGTCAGAAACGCAGGGAAGGAACAGCATGTTGCCCAGAGATGGACGGCGCTCGGGCATCGCAATGGATATGGCAAACAAATATGCCAATGAACTGCTTCAGCGGGGAAAAACGGCTTTGGAATCTGCCGGGAACATGAAGCAGGAATTCAAGTTAACAGCTATACAATGTCTTCAGTCCCTGTACGAGACCTGTCTCGCCCTTTCAGACTCCCGGTCACGGCATATGTTGAGCCTGGAGAGGGAGTGGTCACGTCATGCTAGGGAAATTGTTGCCATCGAAAGGGCCCATAGCAAGAAAATTGCTGAGGTAACCAAAGAACTAACCTCAGAAGTAGCAACGGCACGAAATGATTTTACGGCGAACCTCGAGCAGACAAAGGCCATTCGTTCTTGGCTAGGCTACGAGACGTTGGAACCGTACAAGAGGATAGAAGACATACTCAAATCCACTTCAGAAATAAAAGCGACCGTTGCTAAGTGGAACCTCTCTCGAGACTTGCCTACTAAAACTGTGACAGAAGCAGAACTCCAGCCTCTGAAAGAACAGCAGACTAGGTTGCTTCAAACAATACAGACATTGTCTCAGCAACTGGATGAACTGCGCAGAGGTCAACAAAAAACACTATAAAACACGACCACTCTCCAAACAATGAGTCAGGAGATACAGGTTGGGCTGAGTTCCCGTGAGCATAGTGTCCCGACAGAAATAACCACCCAGATTCAGCAAAAAATTGAGGAGGATCTAGTTGGAGTAAAAAAAACTCTCAACTTAATAGCAGATCATATTAAAGATCCTTCATCGCAACACCATCTTCCCCAACTTAAAAATGACCTTCAGCCTATCACCGAGCGACTGGATGCAGTATCATCAGAACTGCGAACAATGAGACAGCTTAAAGAACGAACGCCTCCCCCACCTGCGCCAAGTGTGCGTACAGAAATCGCATTGGCTGACATTGTCAGACAAATACGCGCAGGTGGCATCCAAACCATCCGTTCCCAGACCAAACCACACCCTTATCATAAGTTCAACGGATCCCAAAAACACAGGGGACAATGTTATTGAAAAGATAAGGGTGGCTCTGGACTGCAAGAAGACAGGAGCAAAAGTGGAAAAGGTGAGAAAGGCAAAGAACCAGAAGATTGTCATAAGCTGCGGTACCAGAGAAGATATGAAGCTGGTGCAATGCCAAGTCCAGAAAAAGGATGACCTCAGAGTTGAAATAGCCAAAGCTAGCACCCCCTGCTCCGAATAGCAGATGTATTGTCCTACCATACAGACACAGAACTAGTGGAACACGTACTAGCTCAAAACAAACATCTTCTTCGTGACGTCAATATGCAGGACAGCACGATAAGGGTGAAGTACAGGAAAAAGGCACGAAACCAACACGAGTGTCATCCAGTGCTGGAGCTGTCACCAAGTATTCACAGGCGATTCCTGGAGGCTGGGAAAATTTACGTGGGGTTACAGAGGAGACCTGTGTTTGACCAGTCTCCTCTGGTCCAATGCAACAAATGCCTGGAGTACGGCCACACTAAAATAGTGTGCCAGGCTAAAGATCACCTCTGCAGTCACTGCGGAGAACCGCATACCTGGGAGAAATGTCCAAGTCGACTTTTAAATAAACCGCCAGCATGCAGGAATTGCCTGAGGGTGCAGGGTGTCAGCGCCGACACTGCACACAATGCCTTTAGTGACGTCTGTCGATAAAGACAAAAATGGGACGCTATAGCACGATCTCGCATAGCGTATTGCTAAAGTTGACCAGGTGCAACGAGGTGGGACTCCCTCGGGATTGAGCGGTAGCAGAATGCACGTCATCCAAGCAAATTTGCATCGCTCTAAGCTAGCAACCATAGGATTAATGCAAGTGGCGGAGAGGAAGGGTATTTCAATAGCTTTGGTGCAAGAACCTTATGTAGGTAATACCGGTGAAATAAAACAATACCCGGGCACACGAGTAATTCAGTTACTGTCAATCGCCAAAAGCCCGTAAAAGCGGCTGTAGTAGTCTTTTCGGATCGCCTGAGGATTATACACGATCCTCAGCTAGTAACGGAAACCGAAGCAGCCGTACTGATAACCTCGGGTAGTCTGCAGCTTGGAGTGATATCTGTTTACCTTGAGGGAGATCAGGATATACATCACAATCTGGTACGCTTAAAGGAATTCATACCAAAACTAAAAACAAAAAACCTCATCGTAGCTGGAGACGTGAATGCCTGGAGCCCTTGGTGGGGCAGCAGTTCTGAAAAAAGGGGAGCAGACTATAATTCGTTCCTTAACGAAATGGACCTCCACATACTCAATACAGGAGATACACCAACATTTGAAGCACTCAGACGGGACTGATTTTATACAAGCATAGTAGATGTTACAGCCTGTAGTACATCTTTGCTGGCTAGAGTTCAAGACTGGACAGTCGACAGAGACCTTACAACCTCCGATCATAATGCCATTACATTTGACTTGCAGTTGGAAAAGGCATTAGAAATTATAAAGCCCACAACGACACGAGTCTACTACACCAAAAAGGCTAACTGGAGAAACAAATAACTCCACAAAAAATCACGTGTGTTCAGTCACCTGGGGAACTAGAAGCTATGGTCACAGCTTACACTATCGCCATTACAGAAACATGCGAAAAAGCTATTCCCAAAATAAAGGCGAAAAAAGGAAAATCTAAACCTCCATGGTGGACGGAATCCCTAGAGAATCTAAAGACATCAGTCTTTAGATTCTCTTGTGCTTCGAAAAAAAAGGAGAATAAGGAACGCAGCTCCCTCTCGTAAACAGTTCGTCATTGACGAATACATTCAGGCAAAGGAAGCATACGCGTCAAAAGCAGATGAGGAACAAACAAAGAGTTGGAAGGAGTTTTGCTCAACCCAAAAGAGGGAAAGTATGTGGGACGGAATATACAGAGTCATCAGGAAAACAACAAAATACCAAGAGGATGCTCTCTTAAGGAACGCAGAGGGTTTAACTCTGAGTCCATCTGAGTCAGCAAAGCTGTTGGCGACGACTTTCTACCCTGATGATTCTGAAGACACAGATGACTTCGGCCACACTGACCTTCGAAACCTAACGGATGGGAGGAGCCTTAATGAAATAATAGAACTTTCGGAGAACGACCCTCTCTTCTCTCAGGCTGAGGTAGATTTAGTGCTTAATGCACTGAATCCCAAAAAATCCCCCGGCGCTGACGGCCCCGGAAATCTGCTCACATCAAAGTTCTCCGGAAACAGGGCAAGGAAGACTACACCCATCCAAAGTCATATCGACCAATTGGACTACTATCCGTATTTGGCAAAATAATTGAAAAATTGATGATAGGAAGAATCCATGAATGAATGGCACATCCTTCCAGCTCTGCATAAAAACCAGTATGGATTCCTACCTCAACGAGGAACAGAAGATGCTCTCTATGATCTGGTGGAACAAGTAAAAGCGGAAATCGACGCCAAAAAGATCGTTATATTGGTTTCGCTAGACATAGAGGGTGCCTTTGATAACGCCTGGTGGCCTTCTCTAAAACAACAATTAATCGCAAGGAAGTGTCCTAGAAACCTGTCTGGTAGACTCGTACCTCAGTGAGCGGAAAATCAAGGTTAATTATGCCGGAGCTAGTAGCGAAAAGGCGACAAACAAAGGTTGCGTCCAAGGGTCCGTAGTGGGACCAACTTTCTGGAACCTTATCCTTGATTCGTTACTTCACAGACTTACAAGTGAGGGGGTTTATTGCCAAGCGTTCACGGACGACGTGGTTCTCTTGTTCTCGAGCCATAGTGTGAGCGTCTTGGAGCAGCAGGAGAGTTTTTATTCTACCCGAGACTTCCTAAGTAACAGCAGCTGTAGGTATGCAGCTTTTTAAATCATTGTATCATCGTGCTAATCAGTGCCTCCATGTTTTTTGACCAAAATTAATTATAAATTTTTCACCTGACTTCCTGTTTTGCTATGACAATTAATTTATTGACTTTTTAGTATATTAAAATTTGACTACAATATCTGATACATAATTTCTTCATGACATCTTAATTTTATTGACATTCCTAATTTATTTTCTGACTTTACCTGTTTTAATTTATTTGAATTGTTATCAATAATAATAATACTAATTTTAATATAATTGTTCTTTAATTAGACATAAATTAATACTGTTATTACAATTTTATATTTCTACACCGGTAACGGTAGTATGTATGGAACTTTGTTAATTTTAAGATCTGTGTGCACCATGTACTGAGAAATAAATGACATTCATTCATTCATTCATTCAGTCTGTAAATGGTGCCTTGGAACTGGTAACGACCTGGGGGGCTAGTAACAAGCTTAAGTTCGGTGCAAGCAAAACCAATGCGATGCTACTAACAAGAAAGCTCGCCTTTAGCCCTCCAGACCTGTACATGTCGGGCACCAAGATAAGCCTCGTAGAAGAGATAAAGCTCTTGGGCCTTACCATAGACAGAAAATTAACTTTTAAGCCCCATATATCCGCAACGTGCAAGAAAGCTGCAGACATCTATAAACAGCTAGCACGAGCGGCAAAGGTGACATGGGGTCTAAACGGCGAGATAACGAGAACGATCTACGTCGCGGTCATTGAGCCAATTGTGCTTTACGCTGCGAATGTATGGGCCCCAGTGACGGAGCTGCAGTTGATTAAAAAACAACTGAATGCTCTCCAAAGAGAATTTGCACAAAAGATCTGTAGAGCTTATCGCACAGTGTCACTCACGTCAGCAACAGTTTTGTCAGGTACAATCCCACTTGACCTAAGAATTCAGGAGAGTGCCAGTTTGTATCGAACCAAAAGGGGATTCTCTTTAGACTATCTGCCACCGGGAAGGGAGCTCGAAAGAGATGTGCCTTACCTGGATCAGCCACATCCCTCAAAGCTAATTTCAGTAAATTATGAGCTCCTGGGGAATGACGGCTCGGAATCTCCTCTCGCCAGCGTAGTTGCCGGTCCTCATATATATACAGATGGCAGCAGAATCGATGTAGGAGTCGGTTCTTCCTTAAGTTGGTGGGAGGGGGGGCGCGAGACGGCGTTTTCCACTTTTAGTCTGGACTCTTCCTGCACGGTTTTTCAATCCGAACTGTATGCACTGAATAGAGCCACCAAAATGGCGAAAGACAGTAAAGAGTAAATATCTTCAGTGACTCTAGATCCTCCCTCGATGTCTTAAAAAACCCCAAGGTGAGCCACCAGTTAGCCAAAGAAATAAAACAGTGTATTGAAAACATCAGAGAGCAGGGAAGAGAGGTTCGATTTTACTGGTTGAGAGCCCATGTTGGAACGGTTGGAAACGTGAGAGCAGATGAATTGGCTAAAGCCGCTGCCAAAACAAAACACAACACCACGGCAGGCTACTGTAGAGTACCCATGTCTTATGTCAAAAAGAAAATCAGAGATGAAACCATCCGAAAGTGGCAGGATAGATATAGAGGTACAACCTCCACTACTGGGCAGGTAACTAAATCGTTTCTCCCGGATATAATAGAGGCATATCGATTAGTGAGATCGACAAAGTTGACACCTGCCCAAGTACAAGCGTTGACTGGACATGGAGGAATCGCTGAGTACCTGCACCGATTTAAACTAACAGAAAGTGCTGGTTGCGAATGCGATCCAACTGTCAGTGAGTCTGTATGGCATATCATTCTCGACTGTCCTCGTTTCCTGGCCGCCAGAACCAACCTAGAACATCAGATCGATGCAAGCCTGGATTTTTTGGATGGAAGATTAAAATACTTTCGACAATATATTAATTTGAAATATCGTTTGACGTCACAGTGTGTCACATTTTGTAGCACGTTATGACGTAACGACCTCCCACTCCTAAACTTTGCACCACCTTATCTAAGTATTGCAACTTAATACGAGAAAATAAAAAAAACCTGTCTAAAACGCCATGCGATATGCAGCAATGCAGCCCTCCCGCTCGCGTTCAAGTGCACACGCAGAAGGCAATACAAAAGATACCTAATAATTATTTTTACATCTTGAATTTGAATTTGATTTCTCCATCGCCAGATAAATTTTATCGGAGAAAAAAAAAGAGGATGGTTCTGTACGGCTAAAATCCCCGTGGGCCGTGGTATTGTTTATTTTTTAAAACCACGAAAATAAATACCTTTCTCAATAAATATAGGTTTAATCTAGGTACTGAATCAATTCTGATGACATCTATTACATTGCTAAAGACTAATTCAAAAGCCCAAAGTCTGCCAAAAGTCATTATTCTACGCAGGCGAAGTCGCGGGTAACCGCTAGACGAAGGAATAATTTTGAACATTTAACTATTATTCCATACCTACTTAAAACAGTCAAATATTATATATATAATAATATAATAAGTCAATTGGATCATTGTTATCTGAATAAAAAGTTTTATTATTATTATTATATATAAATATCAATTTTACAGTTAAAAATGATCCGCCAGAAAAATCGACCCTAAAAGGCCTAGGTTGGTAATTCTCATTTTCTTTCGATATCAAAAAAGTAGGTACTTATTCGTACATAGTTAGGTAGCTTGCATGTAAAAAGTTCATAATTAATTACCTAACAGGTAATAATCTGGTGATCAACAAGTAGGTACTAATCCGTTAAATATGCATTAAAGTAATTACTATAAATAACAAACCTAATTATTGGCTCACGTTATCAAATGATCTCGGTGTATTAGATAATTCGTACGTGCGTGATTGTCAATGCACATTATCGGATACAATACAAATACGTTACTGGACTTTTATACAGGGGGCCAACACTTTATTAGAGGCCTTTTAGAATTATTATTACAGATGTCTTAGAGTATTGACTGCCTCGTTGGCCGAGTGGTCGCAAGACGGCCGGGTCGGGCAAAGTATTATTGGGTTTTTTAACAAATCTCAGTAGTAGCATAGAGTCAGGAAGTACGCCCGGTATATGGCAATAGTCTCACCCCCTATTACATGGGACTCATAACATAAATAGTGAAAAGTGGGTGTTACATTGTACACCTCTGCCTACACCTTCGGGGATAAAAGGCGTGATGTTATGTTATGTTATTACAGATGTCATATGTACTCCTCTTTCAGTACCTACTTACGTAAGATCTTGCTTTTATGTATCTCTCGAGAGGACAGTGTATACACAATAACTAAGTACATTACCATCTATTTTTCACTCGTGTGTTTACAAAGGAGTAATATGGAACACGTTCACAACCATAGTCACAAAATATTGTAAGATCTCATCGAATATTTCTCCAATAATGGAGCTCGGAACGGTAGAACAAATTAGATAATCAAAAATCGGTCATCATGAAATCGCAAAATAACATGAGTTATTATTTAAACACACTGTATAGTTAAGCAGTCTTCATTGATAAACTAGTACGATGGGTATATAGTCTTACCCTGTCCGCACTGTGCTGTGTACTCCACTGGGTCAGAACACAGCAATGGCTTCTGTCGCATACTTGTTTCTAGCTATCTTAGCTGTTGGTACGTATTACAGCCGAATTTAAATTAGTAACATTAACCTTATTTTGCTAAAAGATAATTGATTTTCTCGAGTTCTTAGTTGGATAATATTTTAAGATGGGTAGTGTGTCTTCTAGTCTCACGATACTTATTGCTATTCAATAAGTATTGTGAGACTTACTAAATTAACTAAAAATCGCGGGTTACTCGCGTGAATATACATTTTCTTTTTTTTTTTTGAGCTTTTCTCAGTATATTCACGTTAGTAACCCGCGATTTTTAGTTAAGTGAGACATACTAATTGAAAATACCCACGTTGAGTGACTGAGAAAAGCTCTATATGCTCATGCGCAGCCGACATCGTGTCGATGAAAGTTGGTGAATATTTAGTTAACGTGATTATAGACTGACAGATAGACAAATGTCTGACTAATGTTTCAACTGTAACTTAAGTCGCGTGCACCTTTAAGTTACAGTTGAACTTACTAACGGTACTTTAAATTAACGCCTCTACTTTTGTAGAAACCCTCATTTGCATAAGATTTTAGGTAATAGAGAACTAATATGTCAAACTTATGGGCAGACATACTCCACCGTAGGCCGCATTATCGCAGGCGGGATAGTGACCAAACGAGGGCTCATCATACAAGTAATCAATGACCTATCAGTACAAATAATAGTTATTTTTTACTTTCTAGTTTTGACTTTTTGTTTGTTATGTAGAAATCGATCATTGTAAAGCAATGGGCATGGATACAATTTGCTGATTTGATAATTTTACATGACTTTAACAAAATTATGAATCGTTACAAACTAATTTAAATCAAATCATAAAATATTAACTTAAATTAATTGATAGTGAACCACTGCATCGTGATTTTTAGTTTGTTATTAGTTTTTAGTTTTTTGGAGTCGGTTTTTTAAACGCAGTTTTATTTTACCTCTATTATTATATCATTTTCAGTAAAGGTACATAGATTCGTTTTGTCACTTATCCTGTAGGTATTTATAAAGAAGCTGGTGGCAATTAGGTGTAATACATTAATTTCTCTATCCATATTTAAGCTTCGGCAGCACCAGAGGGCCGGATTGTGGGAGGTGACCATGTGACGATTCAGGAGTTCCCCTACGCAATCGCGTACACCTACCGGTACCCTGGACCTGGCATCACTGTGCAGCGCTGTGTCGGCAGTTTGATCTCCTCCTTCCATGTCCTCACTTCCGCCTTCTGTTTCACGTAAGTAGTATTATAGACAACATACTATGCTAGTTTGTGCCCGTGTAGTGACTCTAAGCAGATAATGTTTGTTCAGTTTCTAAAACAAGGCTTTTTAGCTAGTAAGTTTCATTCTAATCTTTCCTTTAGTTCTGGAGATCGCAAACGGACAAAATACAAACGGTTTTCTTTTCACGTAATTACATACATTATGTGACTCCACGGTTGGCGCGGTGGCTGAGTCGTCTTCTGCGTAACGTGTAGCAAGCTCTACTCTTGCATCAGTGACACGAAGCCACTCTTTGTTTGATCCACAAATTCCTGTTCCGTGTTTGGGTGTCATGCTTATATGGCATTGTATGTTTGTAAAGGCACCCACGACACAAATCCCAATGGGGGGCAAAGTATAAAAAAATAATTCTCCAAATTTCAACAGTGGCGCCAATTTGGATAACATGAGAATTCGTGCGGGCTCTTCGAACAGTCTCTCTGGCGGAACTGTGGTGGAAATCGACCACTTTGTGAAGAACCCTGGCTACGTAGAAACTCCTCGAGCGCATGATATTGCAGTGACCTTCCTGAAAACTCCACTCGGCATTAGCAACGTCATTAATGCCCTGTTCTTGCCTCCCGCTAACTCTTACATTCCTGACGGTCAATCTGTTAAGGTTGTAAGCTGGGGATTCGAATCTGTGAGTACAAATACTTATTTATATAATAGAGGTTTGTATGTTAACAAAATACCTATCATAAGACGTAAATCTATTATTTCTCCTGTTATGAAGTCCCAAAGTCTATCTAGAATGGTATATAGAATTCATTAAACCCGGGAATATACAGAAATCAGTGGGACATTTTAAATTGAATTCTATTGAACATAGGTAGTTGAAAATGTTTGTTACTGACGAAGTACTCTATAATAAATAGATATAGGAAATATAATCATGCTAGGAACTGTTTTGTTTGAAATTTGACTAGTGTTAAATAAATAAAAAAGGAGCAGTCTCCAAGCAGTCTCAAATGGAACTGATAACATTACCGGGCCAGCACGCGGCAGTTCCAACAATGATAATGTGATTTCAATCTTATGGGTTTTGTAATAGGTAATGCTAAAAAAATAACGAAAATGTTGACTTAACGACCGATTTCTTTTACTAATAGATAACAGTTAAAGTAGTCCAATAGGGTAGATGCCTAATTTTTATTTTAATGTCCGCCTGGTAGATTACTTTAAATCATTAGACACGTAGGTATTTTTTATTTTCTGACAGAAACGAATACTTTCGACGATATAGGTATTGATTGAAATGTCGCGTGCCGTCACTTCTATGTGCATTTTATACGCGAAATGACGTTTTAACCCCCACTCCTAAACTTTGATTCGCTTTATCTAAGTATTGTTTTATTATAAACGACAAAATAAAAAATTCGTGTCTAACATTTTTTCATTACCTAACTTACGGACTAATTAGATTTTTAATTTTCATACTCTGTCATCATCCCAATTGTAAATTCCAATAATCAAGATGTTCGCTATTTTTATCATTATCATCATCATCAAGGATCAAAACGAGACCGCGCTCCGTTGGTTCATTGGAGCCGGCCAATCAGATTCCGAACGTGTGCCCGTTTCGATTACTTTAAACGTAAAACAAACTCTATTAAGCCCTCAGGTTTATTCAAAAGGGCCTAAACCAATCCAGGTTTTTGTTAAACTTGTAGTCCCTTATTCGGGAAGAGTTTTTTACTCTGCCTTATTAAAAAAAAACTTTTAATATTAACTCCTACGTTTAACAATAACAGGAGAGCGGACCTCAACTAGAAACCCTGAAGACCGTGTTCCTGAACAAGCTCAGTCTTGCTGACTGCCAGGCAGTGTACGGAGACACAGACAGCGTTGAAATTTCTGATAGTGAGTTAATAATACATTTTTAACGATGTTATTATTGTGAACTGCCTCGTTGGCCGAATGGTCGCAAGTGTGACTGCCGGGCCACGGGTGTCGGGTTCGCTTCGGACGGATCGGGCAAAGTATTACTGGGTTTTTAACAAATCTCAGTAGTAGCACAGAATTTGGGAATTGTGTCCGGTATATGGCAATAGGCTCACCCCCTATTATATGGGACTCATAACATAAATAGTGAAAAGTGGGTGTTATATTGTAGTGGCATTCAGTGCCGTAATGTGCATCTCTGCCTACCTCTTCGGGGATAATAAGCGTGATGTTATGTTACGTATTAGTGTCATTACGGACGAAACAACCTATTGTTTACCTGTTGAGGACCCTAGTCCTAACTTCAGTTTTAACTATTGAGGACCCTAGTCAGTTAAAACTGAAGTTAAACATATAAATTTATAGAATATTGTAAGAAGATCAAGAACCACCTTTTTATAAATTACTCTACATGTATAGAGGCTAAAAATTTCCATGCACATGATAGAGTTGATCATATACCTATAATTTTTTACTCATTTGAATTATGTTTCCTATTCTAGCCGTGATCTGCGCAGCTGCGGCCGGTAAGGGGATGTGCTTGGGCGACTCTGGTGCACCCATGGTGATCAATAACGCTGTCGTAGGATCCTCATCTTTCTACAAGGGTTGCCTTGATGATGAGTTCCCGGATATCTTCACCAGGGTCGACAGATACACCAACTGGATCCTAGAGGTGGCTGCATCTGGTGGCCGCAAGGCTGAGATAAGGGTAGCCTCTAGCTTGTAAAGTTTGCAAGATTACTAAACAATTAAGTCTGATAAAAAGTCAACTGTGTTTTGGAAATTATTACTTTTAAAAGTATCAAAATTACGTGATCTGGTCTTACTTACCTATAGCTGTATGTTAGCAGCATGTTTACTTTTAAGCAATATGAATTATATATTTTAAGAATACTGTTTTGTTTTATTCAGTCGCTAAGTTCGTTCAAATTAAGCGCGCGCCTTAATGAGCCATCAGACCACCACAGATGGGGCGCGGAGGTCTTAACGGGTTACCGGGGCTCCGGCTCAACGTGCAGGAGAAGGAACGGGGTGGTTTTTAGTCAGTTAGGCCCGTATTAATAAACCGATATCAGCGTAAGAGCGAGATGTTAAGATCCTGTTTGATATTCCGACGTATTAACGCGAACTCAAAGGGAAATAATTCACAATAAAACAGCAACAAATTAAATAAAAATATTTATTGAGTAAATCTCTCTTAACCTATCGTTATACATTCGGATCTACAGATCAGATGAACGGAATGGAGCCTTCTTTGGATATACATTTATACAATTATTTTATTTTGTTATTAATTTTTTTTACAATCTTGGATAAGGCAAGACAATGTTTACACACAAGGCACATCGATTATTGCAATTTCTTATAACTAACTAGACTACAATACGATTTTAATTAACCATAATAATATGTTGCGAAAAACCGACGGTTTATAATGATTTTAAAGCCAGATATGGGTAGAAAAATAAAGGTAATTTGGTCAATTAATTTCATTAATTGGAGAACAATATTATAATTCATATTTAAAGAGATTCTAGCTGTTTAGTTCAGTTTAATTATCTATAATTTAAGTACACAATAAAGGTAGTTTTACATAATATTATTGGAAAGTTAAATATATGTTTTTAGAAGACACAATGGACGACAATGGATACAACAATTCATAATATCTACACACTAAAACTTTACTACACACATAAAAAACTATACAAGAATATTGTAATCAATAACTAAGTCTATATATCGGCAAAAAATTGATTACTCGTCAGAATTAGCTACCATATCGGTACATAAGTTTATGAATCTTAATTCTATAGGTAATTTTCCAAACTCGGTGGTCCAAATTTAATATTACTGATATAAATACATTCCTAATCAGTGTTATAGTAAAATAATTTTATAATCAGTCACCATAATTATCTAGTAAATGGGTAAGTTAATTGTTATTCTATTTTTTATAGTTAATCATTCTTAAAATTAACTGGACTTATTGCATTTCATATGGAAGGGTATCGTTTATAGTATTTTGTATATGTATGTACCGTGAAATCCATTTCGACTTCGTCCCGAAGTAAAATGGTTCCGTCTTGGTAATACAATAGTTTTACAAAGAAATAAAAAGTCTAAAACAATAAATAAGTGGTGCAAAAAACCAAACTTAGAAAGCGCATACGACCTCATAGTAAATTATCAAAACATCACGGTATTGTAATTGGGTAGTTTCCAGGGTATCAAAATTAAATATCTAATTAGTCCGTCAGTTAGATAATGAAAAATAATAGACATGTATTTTTTTATTGTCTCGAATTAAGTTGCAATACTTAGATAAAATGGCGCTAAGTTTAGGAGTCGTAGTTAGTCGTTACGTCATAACGTGTTACAAAATGTGGCACGCTGTGACGTCACACGATATTTCAAATCAATATATCGTCGAAAGTATTTAATTTTGTGTCTAAAGATTTAAATTAATGTACCAGACGGACTAAAATAAAAGTTAGGAAACTACCCTATTCTTGAAGAGGTATTTCTCGTTGGGTGGCACGTGCGATGCTAATAGTGCCCATAAATTTTAAGTCTAGTATTTCATGTGCGTATTACCATGAAAGTTATTTTCACATAGAAAAAAGTACATCTATATTTTTTGTTTTTACTTTATACATCGAAAGTATTCCTTATGGCAAGTTGTTTTCGGAGTCGCGGAGAACCTAACGGGTTACTGGGGCTCCGGCTCGAAGCGCAGGAGAAGGAACGGGATGGTTTTTAGTCGGTAAGAGTCTGACACTCCCTCCCGCCTCACCCAAGCGGGAACTTCGATGATTTCCTCCCTTAAAAAATGGCAAGTTGTTTTGCCGCGAGATGAAAACGAAATAGATTTCACGGTGTATCGATTAATTCTATAAACATTTATTTGCTGTGTCAAGTAACATTTTCAATGTATATGGACATTTATTGTGTATGAATCAACAGCGATTGTCTGTTATCGACAATATTTTGTAAAGTAACTATCTTATATAAAAATCTCATAATTCAATTAATAATAACAATAAGTAACCTAATTCTCGGATTTTCCTACCATACAGTGTACTCTATATTTCTAAAAAATGTCTAATTTAGTCTTAAATCTAAATAACTGCCTGAAATTATGACTACGTTTTAGACTTTTAAGGTAGCTTTATAAAGTAATATTTACTTAATATCATAGAGATTCATTCACAACAGTTTTGTTAGGAAGATTCATGGTTTTATGAGCATATATTTTTATTAAATTATTTATGTAACAAATAGAAGAAAACGTCCAAATACTATATTAAATACTGAGCAAGAGTGTGTAATAATTTTGTTACTTCTAAAATCGTGTAAATGTGCATAAATTATTTACGACTTACCCGAACAGTTTCAAGGTATACCGGAGTTCATAATAAACTCTCGATTGGCTACGTAACATCATTCGCCGTGCATGATAGTGATAGAAACTAGACAAACATCGTATCACGTAAGTCGTAAATTCAGTATTGAAGATGACAGTTGTCACTATGCGAATTTCACTATATTTTGCAAATTGCTTGAAGTTCTGAACAAAAAATCTTATTACTAGCTTCATAATCATGTTTAACTGTTTGATGAGGTAACTCGACCAGTTCCAAGCCACGCTAGTAGCTAGCTCATATTCATATCATGAGCAGCATTGCTAATTCGAGTTAACTCGCCAAGTCACGTAATTAATATATATTATGTCTCACAAAAGTTATATACAAAATAGCAATAGCTGTACTCTACATTTTAAATATTGTAAATACAAAATTTTAATACATATTCACGGGACCGCAGGTTCCCGGTCATTTGGGAGACGTACGAGGGCCCGAAGCCAACTGCGCAGAGGCCCTTTAGACAACTTTAATATGAATGTAATGGACACACAAACCGGCGACTATCCCTGTGTGCACTATGGAAATGCACCCAAGGACAGTCCCCGGTTAGTGTAGAACTATAGTGGATAATGGAAAAAAAAGGTAGGGCTATGGATGGGTTGCTGTGTACTGGTAAATTGGGAACTATGGATGACTATGGCACCTGCCGAAACAAATACATAATTATTATTATTACACTATCTTCTGCCTGAGTTCCCGTGGAATAAAAAGGAATAAAAAATAGCCTATGTTTCAATCCAGACTATAATCTATCCCTGTTCCAAATATCATCTCGATACCTTAAGCCGTTTTGACGCGATTGAGTAATAAACATACACATCTCTATATAGAGGTAAAAGAAGGTCATGTTAGTTACACTATTTATAATTCAAAAACGGCTAAATCGATTTGAATGAAAATTGGTGGGGTTTAGAACCAGGAGACGGACATAGGACTTTTTATACAATACCTTTTTTACTCTTTACTGATAATCACGAACGGGAATGGAAAAATACTGGTTTGTGCGTACGAAACGCGGGCAGAAACTAGTTTAGTATATTAGTAATATAGTAAGATGCATCTTGGAATTAATTATCGAGTTATTGAGCAAGGAGTTACAATAGCTGCCGCTTATTGCTTAGATTCTCTGTAAATAACTGGCGTTATATCAGATTTTAGTATTTACACAATTCTATGAATACTGTTTTTCAAGAAGTTTATTTTATATTTTAACCGATTTGCTAATACAAGGGTGCTTAATCTTGAAACCAATCTCAATGTCAATGCAATTTCAATCCAATAAAATCTCAATAATGATTCAATGTCAAAATTGTACCACCCCTTTCGTAGCTGTTGAAATAGCATTCAGAGTACAGAATGTTAAGCCAAACTCAATACCATTTAGTTCATTCAATATCCACGCAATACGGATGTAATGGGCGTTAGTGTTGCAACTCAAGAGTACGAAATTTCACAATACCAATGTCAATCGATCGGATTTGGATTCAAGAGTAAGCCTCAAGGTTTCTTTCCATTTTTGAAACGACTTATAAATTTCTATTTGAAAAAAAAGCAACATTTTACCGCTATAATTACTTATGTATATATTGCATAATAGAAGGATTGAAAATATTGTATATAATTAATTATTATTTATATTTATATGTAATCCTAATTTAGATATTCATTATTAAAGCTATACTTTTCACGGTTACCATGTGTTTTAAGTATGAATTCGCTTATAAAGGCGAGTCTCTTGCATATGGTGCGTATTTCATTATATTCTGTATGTATGTATTTCTTATAACATATATTTGTAATTTGTTCAATCAGATAAGAAATTAAAGACTAATTCAGCACAGGAGTAACCATAACTACTGAGCCAATCAAGGTTTGTACAAGATTTGGCTTAATAAAATACCTACGTGTCTAATATAAATCATTATTTTTTTTTCGTTTATGTTTTCGGCTTACTCACGTAATGGTTTGACGAGGAACTCGACTAGTTTCAAGCCATGCTAGAGGCTCATATTCATGAGCAGCATTTCGCGCCCCGCGACGCGGCGACTGTCGCTACTGGCTACTGGAGTCTGCGGGCCCAGCGCGCCCTCTGCCGGTCCCCGCGCACTTTCTTCCACTCGTGGTGTCGGCGACGGCGGCGCGCGTGACACTGTTGGCACGCTAGTCTTGCGCGCAGGTGCGTTGGTGCTGGGTTCGAACCCCGGGTCGATGCAAAAATAGTGTTACATACCGAATATGAGCCTCTAGCATGGCTTGAAACTAGTCGAGTTCCTCGTCAAATCATTACGTGAGTAAGCCGAAAACATAAATTTATTTAGTATGTCTCACGAAAGTTACAATACAAATATACGTGTCTAATATGTTTTAATTTCCTACCTGACGGACAAATTTTTTAGATTTTTAATTTTCATACCCCATATCATCCCTATTACACTGGGTGTATTTTTCCTATGTCTTCTACCTGTCTTAATTCATATATTGTAAAATTCGTTACTCTACTATCTTTTTAAAGACGTTATATTAATTTTATTAGTTGAGCTCAGTGGTAAATTCTAACTGGACATTTGCAACATGAATGATATTAGGTTTATTTTCGTATGACATAAAAATATTTAAGAACATGAAATCAATGTAATGTTTTGTCTAAAATCTTCCTTTTCCAGGAAGATAGGTAACATTAAAATATTATTATTAAGAGGACGACTTAGTCGTTAGTATTACAAAATTTATTAAGAGTAATATTATATCATTTTATTAGGATAACAGCGAGTCGGTTACCTTGTTTAATTCAAAGGCACAATTGCTCAATTGGTTTTAGTTAATTTATAGACAAAAAATTCATTTCGCTTCCATTACGATAAACTGTTTTCTATCATGGGAAACTAATAAAAAATGAGTGACAACTGTATAATAATTGAGATTATAATATCAATTAATTAATTAAAAAAACAGATACTAGTTACTTCATACGGAGATTATCGATACAGAACATTTTATTTATTATGTTTTCAGCTTACACACACAACTGTTTCGCGAGAAACTCGACTAATCGCGGAATGCTGCTCATGAATATGGCTTGAAACTAGTCGAGTTGCTCGTCAAACAGTTACGTGAGTAACCCGTGATTTTTAGTTAATTTAGTATGTATCACGATAGTTACTATAAAAATCAGAAGATATCATTACCGTCGTATTTTTAAAAGGTTTTATTTGTTTTGATCAAATTTAATGATAGGAATTTTACCCTCTTCTTAACAATAGGTCGATCCGATATTTGGTACACACTTTTACGGCCAAAAATTAATACCTTATCTCAATCTTAACGGATTTGCTGAGCATCAAAACCGTTAAATATATATATAAAAAAAATATGAATTACTTGTCTAAGATTATCTACACACCACTGACAAACGGTGAAGGAAAACATCGTGACGAAACCTGGACTTATAATTTCTAATTATAAGTTTGAAATCGCCAACCCGCATTGAGCAAGTGTGATGGTTAATGCTCAAACCTTCTTTATGTGATGGCCTGTGAACGATGTGTAATTATGTTATAATCCGACTTGCGTGAAGGTGGTTAGCGCTGTATTAGGTTTACTTTGAATCTGATTTGAGACGCTACTGACGAGTGTGACGTGCGTGGACTGGCTTTGGCATACGGGCAACAACTGGTTTGCGTAGCCGCGGGGCGCTCGGAGCTCGAAACTCCGCACGGCATAGAGAAAGTATGCCGTGCACGTATCACCGCGGCCGTCCGGTGACAATGTCGGGGCCGTAACAGGCCTTTCGTTAGTGGCCACTTATAGGCTGTTGTTGATGATTACTTCTTTAGCGGTGTACTGGATTAATACCTGTCAGAAGCAGTCTGTCTCAGCGGCAGACTGAGGGCCCTTTGTCAGTGGGCCCGGTCCGGTAGTACTGTGAGAGTGACGCTGGTGCCCGAGTGCTTGATCAGCGCGACGACCTCAGGGTGCGGGACGTTACGGATGGACACGTGGTTGATACCAACGATGGTGTCGCCCACGTGCAGTAGACCGCAACGAGCGGCCGGTGAGTTCGGGATCAGTTGGCCTGTAATTGTTTTAAAGTTTGGTTTTTAAAAGGTTATTTTTGAGGTAGTGCGATGGCGTTCATATCTCAATTATTATGTTTTCGGCTTACTCACGTAACTTTGAAAAGGAACTTGTCTAGTTTCAAGGTACGTGAGTATATCGAAAACATAATAATTAAGTGTGTCTCACGAGAGTTTTGGCTTTAGTATCGTTAGTAAAGGGTAAATGATTAAATGGTTATTCCAAAATTTGATCGTTAGTATAAAATATCTGGATAGTACTTTGTTTTTGATAGAAATTCCTTACAACAAGCGCCAGACATCGACTTCAATAGACAGATTTTGTAAGTACTTTTACTATAACGTAAAAAACGCTAGTTTTCTTTGAATTTTATTTTACACGAAATTCATAGTTGTGACGTCATAACTGTTTTGATATTTGCTGTTCATGAATATGAGCCTCCAGCTTGGCTTGAAACTAGTCGAGTTCCTCGTCGATAGTTACGTGCGTAAGCCGAAAACAATAATTAATATTAGGAACACTTACCAATGGTACTAGTAGCTTTGTTAGCAGAGGAGATAACCACGAAACCGAATCCTTCGCCCTCGTTTCTAGTGACTGTGACGTCATAGGGCACGGACGACCATCCACCAGCCGTCGTGTCATATTGCACGCCGTACCTGGACATACAGTTTAACGTATTTATTTATTTATTTAAAAACGACCTCCACCAGAGAATACACGTAACATACACAATCATAAAGCTTCTCCAATTATAGGAGATCACGTCATGCAAACAAAATAAATCTTAATTTTTAATATAAAACTCTTATTTCTTCTCGGTTCATGCGATGAGGCTGTGGAATGCGCTCCCGCCTAACATACGTGACTCTAAGTCTATTTCAATCTTTAAAAACTGTGTGAGGGAACATTATCACCTTTCCTCTTAAGTACAGATTGTGTTATATCGTATGTATATTATGTATTATATATTATTTACATGTTGTATGTATATGTTGGACCTATATGTATAAATAGGTACTTATTTATATTTACTTTGTATGTTTTTATTGTATTATTTTGGTTAGTCTAATTTTAATTATCAGTTTAAGTTTTCATTGTCTTCTTCTTGTTTGTTTTTTTTTGTTGTTACACACTGTGTTATATGTTGTATTTATTTCTCCTTTCGCAGGGCTGCAGGAAGAAATCCCATAAGGGATATGCAGTTCCTATGTACCTCTGTTTTATTATAATATATATTTTTTTCTGTGTATTGTCTGTGTTGTGTACATGAATAAATAAATAAATAAAAAGTCGAAAATAGTTAAACAAAACAAACGATGTGAACAGAAAACAAAGATAATGAAAAGACAATAAAACTGTTAAAATGTAATAGAACTTAATAATATGTAACAAAATATATATTAGCGCCATCTATGAGAATGTTTGTGTCAACATGAAATTTAATTAAATTTAAATTTTATAAGTTAAATAAAAAGTGGGTTTTAGTCTGTTGCGAGAATTCGTAAGAGTTTTATTTTAGATCAAAATTAACGTATAGGTACTTCAGCACCTATGTGATTAATTATATTATAATACCCATATTTCAGTCCTCCATGGCTCATATAAAACACAATCTAACTAATATTATAAGTGCGAAACTTAGTCAGTATCGTGTATATTTGTTATTCAGACACGTTAAAACAGCTGAAGGGATCGCGATGGAATTTGAAACAGGGGTAGATTATGGTGTCGAATAAGACTAAAGGTGTGTAACAGTACACATGCTAATTTCAAGCACAAAATCGTGCTTCAATTGAGCACTTGACACTTAGTAGCATGTGTCGGAATGTTGGTCAAAATTAGAATGTTCAATGGTCATTCCAGGCGCCCGATTCTTAAAATATTTTTCTTACGGCATAAGCCGGTAAACGAGCTGACGGATCACCTGATGGTAAGCAATCGGCGTCGCCCATGGACACCTGGAACACCAGAGGCGTTACAAATGCGTTACCGGCCTTTTGGGAATTAGGAATTGGAGAGATTGGGGAAGGGGAGGGTAATTGGGCCTCCGGTAACCTCACTCACACGACGAAACACAACGCAAGCGTTGCTTCACGTCGGTTTTCTGTGAGGCCGTGGTATCACTCCTGTCGAGCCGGCCCATTCGTGTCGAAGCATGGCTCTTCCACACTAAAATGCTCAATAGAACGCTTTTTAGCATAATTAGAGCATATTGTAATGGGCTATTACAATATGCTCTAAATAATCTCTAATATATATATAGGCTATTTTTTATCCTACGGGACTGCGGGCGTAGCCGCTGGCCAAAGCTAGTAATAGTATATGAAACGAACTGCTACCAACTCAACTGTCACCTGTCAAGAAATTTCTCATTTAATACCTAATAGTAATATTAAAATGTATACTCACATAGGTACATTGGCCGGAGCTGGGTACATGGGCGCCGGGTGTAATATGTTGTACGAGCCCGGCGGCATACCGTGGTGCATGGCCGGCTCCGCGCTGTGGAATACATTACTAACATAAATAAAAATAACATAACATCACGCCTTTTATCTCCGAGAGGTAGGCAGAGGTGCACATTATGCCACTGTACAATGTGACACCCACTTTTCACTACCTATTTATGTTATGAGTCCCATGTAATAGGGGGTGAGCCTATTACCATATACGGGGTACAATTCCAGAATACGCGCTACTATTGAGAATAAAAAAAAAAGCCTAGTAATACTTTGCCCGAACCGGGAATCGAACCCGTGACCTCTTGCCCGGCAGTCGCACTTGCGACCACTCGGCCAACGAGGAATGCGAGCATAAATATTGGTAATGAGTCTACGTTTGGCCACTATCTCGCCTGATAGCGATGATGCGGTCTACGATGGAGCACCGAAAAGCTAACTATTTACTTGAGACTTGAAAACACTCTTCAGGAAACACATACTTTGGCCACGATTCTACTCAAAAGTCAAGTCAAAAGCATTCATTTCAATTAGACCAGGAAGGCATTTTTGAACGTCAACAAAAAATTTAAAAGTGATCCTATTTGCTCATTCTAAGGTGTAGTAGATTGCTAAAGAGAAGAACGAGCAAGAAACTCCATAGGTTACTCTTTTCCAATCAGGTTCACAATACAATTCTCTAGTTACATAGTTTAAATTTTACAATACACAAACAACATTACAAAAAAAATTGGGATCCATTGGTATCGGGAACACTGTCCAGGCTATCGGTGCGGTGCATAGGGCTCTAGAGACGGAATTCTCACTATACGTGCCATGTTAAAAACAACTGCCTTCTGTATGACCCTTGATCTGAAGACTGTTGTAAGTAGCAACACCTAGGCGAGCGTCAACGCCAGCCAGTAAGTTGCCCGACGTCGCCGCGACCGCGCACGCTGCTCATGAGGAAGAACCCCTCTGTGGTTCGACACTAGTAGAGCTTTTCTCAGTATATACACGTGAGTAACCCGCGATTATAGTTAATTTATTGTCAAGGCTATTGGTGATCGACCAATTGACCAACACACATAAGTATCGGCACAATGATAGAAGAGTCCACATTCTCGTGATCATGAGCCGATTCTAGATATACCGACGTCTTAGTACGAATGTTTTACGTTTAACAATATCTAAACGTTCGCGCATTTGGAGTATTCATTGGCCTGCTTCAATGAAGCATCCATTCAGAAGGATGACCGCGGCAACATTTCGATTCACACATCACATCAACAGCCTATAAGTGGCCACTGCTGACCGAAGGCCTCGTCTCACACGGAGAAGATTTGAGCATTAATCACCATGCTAACACAATGCGGGTTGGCGACTTCAAACTTATTAAAAAATTCAAATTAGAAATCATAAGCCCAGGTTTCCTCACGATGTTTTCCTTCACCGTTTGTCAGTGGTGTGTAAATAATCTTAGAAAGTATATATAACTCGGAAGTAGTCACATTGGTACTTGTCGTTGGTACTAGGTTTCGATAACCCGTGCCCTCATGCATGAGAAGCGGGCATCTTTAACGTCTAGGCCACCACGACATTTCGATTTTGTTAGACGTAAAGCAAATTCGTACTTAGCCTTAAGATATTTTATTTATCTTTCTCCTCTCCGGTTTCTGTGTTCTCATCAGATATATGTATCCTTACTAATATTATAAATCGGAAAGTGAGTTTGTTTGTTTGTTCCGCTTTCACGCCGTAACCACTAAACCGATTGCTTTGAATTTTTACAGACGTAAAGTTAGAAGTCCGGATTAAATAATAGGGTACTTTTTAGCCCGGAAAAATGTGACATTTCCGAGGGAAAACGAAAGTGTTGGTATAGATGGCGCTGTGTGTATCGGTATATGTCACATAGGCTACTTTTTGTCCTTTTGTGACGCGAGCGAAGCCGCGGGTAAAAGCTAGTTACTAATGAAGTGAATTAAATGGCCTTAACAAACGACCCGTAAGGAGGTCAAGTGCTGGATGCAAGTAGCGTGTTGTCGTTCGGTGAACTAAGGGGGAAGTCTGTTCAGTGGCTTTCCGGCTTTTGCCAACGGATTGGACGCACACGGCTCACCTGATGGTAAGTAATGAGCGCTGCCAATGGATATTGGACGTTGCCGGCTTCTTTGGGAATTGGGAAAAGGGTGATGGGAGGAAAGGGACTCAAGATTCGGGATATCTCATTCATGTGGTAGTGTCATACAGGCCCAGCACTGCTGAAGTTTGGTTTTCTCACGTGTAAAATGGTAATCAAAGTGCAAAAATACGGATACACAGTTATGTCAAGTGTAATATTTATGTTTTTGGTTGGTAGGGGTTTAAGTGCGGTATATTTTATTTGTAGGTGAAGTTGAGGTCTAGCGTATCACCCTGTTACCTTAGTCGACGTCGTGTGCGCGAAGTCAACCAGGCATTATATTCCGACCGCCTTATCATCCAATACAGCGTGGAAGCAAAATATTTTATATAACGCATTTATAAATTTATGTATGTAGCTTTTTGACACTCATTCTTCTATAATACTGATAAACAGAGAACTTAGTACGAGTTTGTTTTACTTTTACAGTATTCCAAACGAGTACGCGTTCGGCAGTCTGATTGGCCGGCGCCAATAAACCAACCAATCAGAGCGCCGAACGCGTACTCGTTACGATTACTTTAAAGGTAAAACAAAGTCGTACTAAGGCCTCGGAACTTTTTATGCCCGAATACTGAAAGGCTACACAATTCAAAATTATACTTAAATATCGTACCATCTCTGCGAATTTACAAATAATTTGTAGGGACAGAATTATGCTTAAGCGGGACTTAAAATTGTGCGGCGATTCAGTATATGGGTTTTAGTACATAATTATGTTAAGTTTAATCAAGATAAAAATCTATTAAAATTATATTTACAGAGTTTTTGAATAAAAATATAACTCTAGAGAGTTGTAAAGGGCAAATGGCAATTTTTGTTGCAACACAGAAGGATTTTCTCCTGTTTCTTCTGAACGAAGGTCGACTTGGAGAGGGTGGATGAAATAATACACTGTACTGAAATACTAATCGCGTATAATATAACAATTACAATGCTTGCTGCTCACACCGTACAAAATATTTGTCCGTACCCTATATAAATCCCGGTAACGAAACCATAGCGCCATCTAACTCGATCCCAACGCCATCTATCGAGCGCTGGGACAACTCGTGTTAATTATGAATTATTTTAATATAAAATGTTGATAGCGCTATGATCCCGTTACCACCCCGAACATACCGCCCACCAAGGACATATTCCCAATAAATGTCCTTAATATACCGCCCACCATAATAAATGTGCCATATCACAATTCACTACCCAGTATGGCAACTCACGTCCTTGGCGGCTCCAATATGTATAAGTATAAACCAACTTAAATAATTCCACTAAAATATAAACATAAACAATTCCCAACCCGTTACATAAACTTTAAAATCAATAACAAAAAATAAGACTTCTAAGAAACAATTAAAATCTCAACTTATCAGTTAATTATACTAAATTTCATTAGATTCCTGGCAAATTGGCAAAATACATAATTTTGATGTCGGCCTTTTAAACATTGACGATTGAGTGCGTACAGTTACTACTCGAGTCAGTCCATCAGGACCCGGATGTTTTTGCTCAATTTTTCCCATTAACCACCTTGCTGGAGGCATATTATCCTCCTTAATTAAAACAATGTCACCAATAGATGGTTCTGGATTTTTATGAGCCCACTTATGTCGCTGTAAAAATTGTTGTAAATAATCATTAGACCAACGCCGCCAGAAATCTTGCATTATCTTCTGATGAAGTTGCCAACGTCTTAAACTATTAACATTATTGATCTTTTCATAATTTGAATCCGGGGGTAAAACTGGTGGTTCTCCAATAAGAAAATGGCCAGGAGTTAATATGGTAAACTTATCTTGATCCTCAACGTAAGACAATGGTCTTGAATTAAGGCAAGCCTCAACCTGAGCCAATACTGTGGCCATCTCTTCATAAGTTAAAGTAGAATTTCCTATTACCCGTTTGAGGTGGTACTTAGTAGATTTTATGCCTGCCTCCCACAAACCCCCAAAGTTCGGTGCGTGAGGAGGGACGAAATGCCATTCTGTACCATTATTACCCAGATATTCAACCAATTCCGAATTAAAACAAGATTTCTCCCGATTAAATAAATACAGCAACTCCCGTGCTGCACCCACAAAATTAGTGCCGTTATCACTATATAATTCAGCGCAACGACCCCGTCTTGCCACAAATCTTCTAAAAGCAGCTAAAAAGGCACTTGTGCTCAGTTCACTGACTGCCTCCAAATGTACTGCCTTGGTGGACATACACACAAATAAAGCAATATATCCCTTGTAGGACTTGTTGCCTCGACCTGGTGATACCCTTATATTAATAGGACCAGCGTAATCTACTCCACTACTCAAAAATGGTTTATTAGGAGTAGCACGTGCTGGTGGCAACTGTCCCATCAATTGATTTCTAAATATAGACGCGTAACGAATACATTTAACGCATTCTCTGACATGCCTTTTAGCTAATAATTTAACTCCTATTATCCAATATTTGGACCGTAAATACGTGATCATCATTTGTGGTCCACCATGCAATGATTTTATATGCGCTTCTGCGATTAAGAGACCCGTCAGAAAAGATTTTTTAGGTATTAAGATAGGATGAACTCGATTATAATCCAGCTGGGCCATCTCAAGTCGCCCCCCAACCCTCATAATTCCTTTAGAATCCAAAAATACATTCAATGTCTTTAATCCTCCAGTTGTTGGGGTTTGATTTCCATTTAATTCTTCCAATTGACTTGCGAAACCTTCTTCTTGACTTTTTTTTATACATAGTTCTCTAGCTTCATTCAATTCTTGTTTTTTTAGATATTTGGACATGATTCCTTGCCTTTGTGACTTTAAAAACCGACGACAATAAGCAATAACTCGTACCATTCTTGACAGTGTAGAAAATCTATTCCAAAACGACTCATCCAGCATACACGTGTGAGCGTATATCTTAGCTTCTTCCAAATGCGTAGCCAGATGTTTAGGTTTGCTGTATTTGATCACCGAATCCTTTAAAAAACTCGGTCCTTCCCACCATATCGACTTACCGTTAAGCTCAGCCGCAAAAGCACCACGCGATGCACAATCTGCTGGATTTTCATTTGTCGATACGTGCGCCCAGTGACTGGTATCTAAAGTAGTTAAAATTTCTGATACTCGATTGGCTACAAAGCATTTCCAACGAGATGGATGTCCGTTTAACCAAGCCAATACCACCTCACTGTCCGTCCAGACATGCCAATCATCCTTTAATATTCCCATCACATCACCTACTTTCGATATTAATTTACAAACAAGAACTGCTCCACAAAGTTCCAATCTTGGGATGGACACTTGTTTAATAGGAGCTACTTTAGTTTTGGATGTTATCAGAGAAGTATGAATACGTCCCAAATCGTCTATCACTCTGAGGTAAACAACAGCAGCATATGCTTGCTTCGATGCGTCTGAGAAGCCATGCAACTCAGTTTTCACATTATTCGAACCCGTGTGTATCCATCGAGGTACTCTCAATTGGACTACAGATGTTAAATTCTTCTGGTAAGTATTCCATTCTTTTACTAAATTGCTTGGAACTTCTTGATCCCATTCTAAACCAGCCAACCACAATTTCTGAATATATATCTTTGCCAAAATGATAGTAGGTGCTAACCACCCAAGAGGGTCAAATAAACGTGATATTTCTGAAATAATTTTCCTCTTAGTTATAGGGTGAGTAAAAATTGGGAGTTTCAAAGAATACTGAAAATAATCTTCACTTGGATTCCAGGTAAGTCCTAATACCTTTGTTACTTCATCTATTTTTATTTGTAACACTTCACCATTCCCATTTCTAATTTTATTCAATAATTGTTGACTATTGCTTTTCCATTTTTGTAATTCAAATCCTCCCTTGGCTAGTGCTTTGGTTACTTCTGTATGAATTTTAAAAGCATCTTCTTCAGTTTCAGCTCCTGACATCAAATCATCCATATAAAAATCGTTAATGATTATTTTAGCAATGCCTGGATTATCCCCGCATTCATCAACTGCAACCTGTTGAAGACACCGTACAGCTAAGTATGGTGCCGATGCTGTACCGAATGTAACGGTTATCAACTCATACTCCTTTATTTCCCTTTCAGGACTATCCCGCCAAAGTATCCGTTGCATTGGAGTATCTTCCCTATTAACTAAAACTTGCCGGTACATTTTTACTATGTCAGCCACTATACAAATCTTATGTGTTCTCCAGCGCATAATAATATGACGAAGCTCGTCTTGCAATGACGGACCAACCATCAAGTCATCATTAAGTGACCTCCCGTTGCTACGCTTACATGATGCATCAAATACAACACGCACCTTGGTTGTATCTTTATCCTCCCGGACAACAGCATGATGAGGTAAGTAAACACTCTTTTTATTATTTTTTTGTCTTTCAGGTACTTCTACCATGTGGTTAAGACTTAAATACTCCTGTATTACGTTTGCGTAGTCAGCCCTTAATTTATTATTTTTTGCTAACCTTGCTTCTAATCCCTTAAGTCTTTTTTCAGCTATCCCTTTGGATTCGCCGCCCGTACCAACCAGATTTTTATCCCGTAATGGCAATCTCACTATGTATCTGCCATTTTTATCCCTTGTCGTCGTTGCTGTGAACAATTCTTCACATTTGGTTTCCTCCTGCGTGAGCATCCTTTTTGTTCCAGGTGTTTCTTCCAATTCCCAAAATTTTCTCAATTAGTCATCCTGGACGCTGGTATGCATCACGGTAATTTTGAGTGAGAATTTATATCTTGATCAACATCAAACGCACCTGATAATATCCATCCCAAAGTGGTTTCTTGCGCTAATAGAGTCCCGTTTATATTCTTTTTAACACCTTGCTGAATGACTTCGCTGTATACCTCAGCGCCCAATAGAACATCGATCTTATTAGGTGTAAAGTATTCCGGATCAGCCAATTCAAATTCGTTCAAGTCCACCCATTCTACCCTTGCTACTTTAGCCGATGGAAGAAGCGATGTTACCGACTTAAGAACGTAGGCGTTAACCCTTATTTGAAACGATGGATTTATTCTAGATTGAAGCTTTATTTCCACTACGGCCGTTGATGTTGTACCCTTATCTCCCACCCCCAATACTTTGTTTTTCGAAGATCTTTTCTTCAACCCTAGATACTGAACCAGAGACTCTGTAATAAAAGAACCCTGGGATCCCTGATCCAGTAACGCCCTAATTGTATGGTAAGTCCCATTCTTCGACTCAGCCTTTACTAAGGCTGTAGTTAGTAAGATAGTTTTATTGCCTCCTGTCGCAAGACATGAGACTACCTTTGTTTCAGACCCTTGGTTTGCAGCACCACTACCCTCACCAACTTCTGACCCTACAACACCCTGCGGGTGTAACAATGAATGGTGGCGGCGATTACACACTTGGCATTTGAGAGTGTTTTTACAAAATTTTACAGAGTGGTTGCTAAGCAGGCAATTATAACATAAATTGTTCTGTTGAACAAAGTTCCGCCGATTTTGAGTACTTTCTTTAATAAATTTTGTACATGAACTTATTTTGTGTTCACCTGTACAAAATGCACAAGATGTCTTCTTATCTTTAATCACATGGAACGCCCGTGTAGCCTTTGAAACCCTATGTACTTTAGTTTCGATATTTTCTAAACCCCGAAACCGATTAACTAGAAATTCTTTAAGTCGATCAAAAGTAGGAAGATCATCCTTTGGATCTGACGCTACTTGTAACTCCCAAGCTCTTCTAGTAACCGTATCCAGTTTTTCAGTAACAATGTGAACAATTAAAAATGATGCAAGATCTATATCGAGATTTTTTATTGACTCCAAACAATCCGATGTTGTACTCAAAAGTTTTTTAATATCTGTTGCGGACTCTCCAGTTAAAGCCTTTTGATTAAATAAACATTTTACCATACCATTTGCCAAGAATCTTTTATTATTGTACATGGACTCTAACTTCTCCCAACTAGTAACATAATTATCCGAAGTCACATTAACATTTCTTAATAACAGTTCCGCTTCCCCAGTTAAATATCCTTTCAAATAGTATAATTTCTGTGCATCATCTAATCTACTATTATTATGTATCAACCCCATAAACAAATCTCGAAAGGTCAACCACTCGTTATATTTACCGGAAAATATTGGTATTTTTACTTCTGGCAACTTAAAATTTTTATATGTTTTGCTACCACCACTAAGTCCCGAACTACAACATGTTTCTTTACCTGAAGTATCATTTCTAATTAGTTCTTTTAGAGTGCTTTTAAATTGTATATATAAATCTTCGACCTCCTCATAAAAACAATCTTTGTGATACTTAGAACTCTGCAATTCGGATTTTTTAACTTCGTTTAATATTTTAACGTGAGTATTATAGAAAAGTTGCCATTGTTGTTCTAAATTTTCTAACCTTGTTTCAATATAAGACACTGTAAGCCGGTCTTTAGGACATTTCTTAAAGTTAACCATAGACCTTTCAAGTTTATTTTTAACATCTTCCTGGATACCCACAAATGAATCCATTTTTTACACAGAATATTAGGTACAAACAGATAACTAATACAACAATATTTTATCTACACAAATTCAATAGAGAAAGAATTATAATTATTTATGCTAAACTTAATGTCCACTAGTTTCCGAACACAAATCTTAAATTTTTAGAAGTTTTTTATTTATCAAGAAAATCTTACAAGTCTTTTTGAGTGTAACCTCTATAGGAAATCGGGCATAGGTTCCCCGTCTCAACCACTTTTTCCTTAAAATTATTACAAGTCCGAAATTACACACAAATTAGACTAAGTTAATTTTCTACTGAATTTAAGGTTTAATTTTGAATGCACTTTTTACTTTTTCTATTAGATTCTTCCTGAATTAATAAGGTTGAAAGTACTCACGATTTTTCCACTCATTCACTCACTGACACTTTGACATCTGTCGCGTCACGACGTCTCCACTGCACCACACAAGTGGCGCCGTCTGCCTGCTTGACCACGAACTGATGAGCAGCCTTCCTTGCGTCGTCCTTCCGGATGCTCGCCGACCATCAGTGATGCTGCACCACGCACCACCAACGACTCCCGGCTCCTTCCGGTTCCACCTCCAGGGTTCTCCAGATACCTCTCACCTGGTACCCCTTGAGGGGATGCTCTGGACAGCGATCCACTGCCCAGTAATGACGCGAAGGATGGTATTTTACTACCACCGGAACCACAAACACTCCCGACCAATCCGACTCCGAAGGACCATGAACGAAGGTCGACTTGGAGAGGGTGGATGAAATAATACACTGTACTGAAATACTAATCGCGTATAATATAACAATTACAATGCTTGCTGCTCACACCGTACAAAATATTTGTCCGTACCCTATATAAATCCCGGTAACGAAACCATAGCGCCATCTAACTCGATCCCAACGCCATCTATCGAGCGCTGGGACAACTCGTGTTAATTATGAATTATTTTAATATAAAATGTTGATAGCGCTATGATCCCGTTACCACCCCGAACACTTCTATCTCCGAAGGGTTAGGCAGAGGTGCACATTACGGCACTTAATGCCGCTACAATGTAACACCCACTTTTCACTATTTATGTTATGAGTTCCATCTAATAGGGGCTGAGCCTATTGCTATATATTATGAGTTAGAAATAATATTAATAAAGTAATATAGTACTCACGTTAGTAAAGGTTGGTGTGTATGCGGAGCCGCCATGGTGGGCAGGCCGAGTGGCTGGATGTCCGCGCGGTTGTGTCTTACTCCCAGAGTCACCTGTATGCAAATAAATTACATTATTTAATCTTGTACTCTTATATTATTATATATATATAAAGCTGAAGAGCTTGTATTTTTATGTTGGATAGTCCATTTATCAAAGGCTATATATAGGCTATAAAATATGAGCGGAGCAGAGCGGATGAATTCGTGTGGGGATTAGTCTGATGAAACACAATCATATTAGTATACCATTATCTTTCGTCGTGTAATGGAGGGAGATATTACACTTCCACTAAGTTATTTATTTATTTGCTTCATGCACAAAGTAGATAAGGTGGACTTATGCCGCAGGCATTTACTAAGTTATGACACACCCTTTCGCCTCACCTAGGCGCGAGAAATCATTGGATGATATTCCCCACAAAAAAAATACACTTACTTTTATGAAAAGCGTAACAAAATCGGTTCGCAAGATCTTCGAAAACATACTTACATACCCATTTTGTTGAAGTCGGTTAAAAATAGGTATATATAACTTACATGCCCCCTAGACGCCGCCTGACAGACGTACGAGACGGCGCGGGTGTGGGTGGCCCCGGCCAGTGACACGCCGTCCACCGACGTCAGCAGGTCGCCTGGACGGAGCAGCCCGTCTGCTGGACCTCCTGCACGATACAAGGCCTTAGTATTCATGTAAGGTTGTAGAACAAGAGCAACAAGGTACCAGAGCTCCAGCTTGAAGCAGGAATAGGAACAGGGTGGATTTTAAACAGTTTTAATAACTTGACGACAGATCGATTTGATACATGGTACACATTTTTAATCTTGATGACCATATAATATAATCTATTTTTTTTTGCGTAACTACCTTTATTATGGATATCAATCGTGAAGTCTTTATTAGTAAAATAGAGTTCATTATTAAAACTGAACAAAAAAATATGTATAGTTAGTAAGTCTCACATTCCTCTCACCACACCCAGGATGAGGTTACAAAAAAGAGAGGTTGAAGCCAGTATTTATGAGTATAAAATAATACCAATAGTGTAGTCGGTTCAAACAAAGCAGACGTAGTACTGACCGGGCACGACGTACCCGACGGCGACCCGGCTGCCGTCCTCGGTGCCGCCGACGATGCGGAAGCCGAAGCCGGCCGCGGCGCGCGCCAGCCGCACCAGCACGTCGGCCGCCGGGTCCGACTCCGCGCCGCCCGCCTCCACCTGCGCCACGGACTCCACGTCATACGGGACTATTGCATCGGTATTGCGTGGATATTTAATGAACTAAATGACTTCGGTTTTATTTTACATAAGATAACATAACATCACGCCTTTTATCCCATGTTATGTTATGAGTCCCACGCAATAGGGGGTGAGCATATTGCCATATACCGGACACAATTCGAGACTCCGTGCTACTACTGAAAGACTTAGAACATTTAAAATCCCAGTAATACTTTGCCCGACCCGGGAATCGTTACCGAGACCCCTTGCCCGGCTTTGTAGATAAATTGATTTGAAATATCGTGCGATATCAAGATTTACTACAATATATAGGGTACCGTGTCGTACCGATCCTGAACCTTACCTGTGGGTAGTTAGCGACGTACAGCGTGTTGGGTTGTACATCGTTCTCGTAGCAAGATGGCGACTGTCGCGACACAGGGGAGTGCATATGGCGGGACGGAGAGGATTCGCGGAGCCTAAAACAAATTATTTCCTTTAAAACGTCTGAAATTTCCAACAAATAGATTAAAAATCTCGAGAGAGTTAGTTGCTTGTTGTAGGTATGCTTCACCGTCAACCACGGCCGATTTGAAAAATTGTTTTTGGGTTGGCCGGCTAAACAATCAGAGGGTTTAGTACCACCCTTTATATTTAAGGGGGGAAAATCATCGAAATACACCTCCCGCCTGGGTGAGACGGGAGGGAGTGTCAGACTCTTACTGACTAAAAACCACCCCGTTCTTACTCCTGCCCTTCGAGCCGGAGCCCCGGTAACCCGTTGGGTTCTCCGCGACAGGATTATCTCCTGTGTCGCGGGTGCATTTACAAACATACAAGTTCACATACACATAACACTCAATTCGGAATGTATATCATATCTATAAATTATTCTGGATCACAACTTTTCACACAAATATTCTGCAGAAATTGTTTTATTTACACAATTTCATATTTATTTTCTTTTCCTTATTGAGCGTCGCTACCGCCGTTCGTGAATCACTGCAGGGTGCCACCTGAAAACCAGCGTTGGGTATGGACGCTAAACTATATGCTGAGGTACAGGCTCTTTTGGCACCTTGTTTTATTTATTTTTAATTTATGTACTTAATTATTGTATTGTTTAAATTTTGTTGGTATTTTCTTTACTCTTTATAGTTTATTATTAATATTTTGTATTACTTATATAAGTATCTTTATTTTTATTTTTTTATAATCTTTGTTTGTGTGTACCTACTTGCGAAATAAATACTTTATCTTTCTTTCTTTTAACCAGCTCCATGTTCGTGCAATCATTTATAATATTGTTAAGAAAGTATACCTGAGTGGAGACGATTTGATTCTACTGTTGGAAGAGTTGTTGGAAGGTGACTGGCTCTGCAGGCGAGTGGACGGAGACTGCGACAGGAGATGGTCGGTCGCGCTCGTGGCAGACGGGGACTGACTGCGGAGCCGACCTGGGAACATAGAAATAAATAAATAAAAATTACATGCTTTTTAACCGACTTCAAAAGAAGAAGGAGGTTCTCAGTTTGACCTGAATGTATGTATATTTGTTTGCGAATATCTCGCGATTGGCCGGACTAGAGTCAAAATCGGTCCAGTCATTTCGGAGATTAGCCAGAATAAAGAGTAAGACAGACAAAAATTGTACAATATACCAGTTGAGTTAGAAGGAGAAAGTGGTCGTATCCTGCTGGTCGACGGAGACTGTCTAGTAAGACCGCCGATGGCCGCAGTCGTCGGCGAATGTAGCATACCATCTTCCGGGAACCCTAGATCAAATACAATGAGATTGGTTCAAAGTTTTCATAGAAATTGTTCGTAATGAAAATGTTCATTTTAGAGGCTACCACCAAAAACTGTACAAGCTTATCGAAAAATAACCCTGATTCGCCCGAATACTGAAAGTCTACTCTATTTGAAGTTCTACTTTAATATCGCGCCATCTCTGTCATTTTACAATGAATTTGTAGCGACAGAACCATAAACAAGAAACTTTTTTATTTTTTTTTATTTTATTAAGCTCTGTAATTTATAAAATGCGTCAAGCGTGTTTTTGCATTGTTCTCACATATACGTCAATATTGGAATATGTATCAGAGACATTGTAGAACATACTTTTTTAAAAAGAGTAACGAATGGAGTTTTTTTCTCGTTCTTCTCCATTCGAATCTACATTTTGGAATATGCATTTAGCTTCACCTAGCTTCACTGACGGACTGACTGACAGACTATTATTTATTTTGTATTTGTTGACGTTTCAAAAGCACCAAATTATGGTTTAATTGAAAGAAATGCTTTTGTGATGCCTCTGGTGTTCTGGGTGTCCATGGGCAACGCCGATTGCTTACCATCAGGTGATCCGTATGCTCGTTTACCGGCTACCCCCAAAAAAACCATGAAAAATATATTATCGTCTTACCTCCATTATCACTACTATCTGCTACACTGGCGTTTCCTCTCCAATAGGCAGCATTCATGTCGACATGTACGGTAGGAGTGGGCACCTCCCCCCAATTCCCATTCCCCCACCTTTCATTATTCTCCCACCGATTGCCATTTGTACTCTCATCCCACTTCTGACCATTTTCAACCCACTTCTGTCCATTCTCAACCCACTTCTGACCGTTCTCTACCCATTTTTGTCCATTTTCATCCCATTTTTGTCCGTTCTGTTCCCATTTTTGTCCGTTTTCGTCCCATTTTTGTCCGTTTTCATCCCATTTTTGGGCGTTTTCGGCCCAGTTTCTGATGTTAGAGTTGTCAACCCATGTTTCTCGTTCTTGCCATTGGTGTTCGTTCCAAGGAGTGACTACAGGGAGAGTGAGACGTCCTCCAGGCGTACTGCTCCTACGTCTGCGGTCTATAAGGCTTTCTCGTTCACGGTTTTTGTGTTCAGGCACTGCGTATGTTGCTTCTGTTGAAGGAAAAAAACAATATTAAAATTGCACATTGAGTGAATAATAAATAGATTGAGATTCTTTCTTTTTTTTTAAATGTGTGTTTACAAACATTCCACAGTTCACATACACGTCCATGTAAGAATGCCCATATGTACTCTTGTTGCATAAAGTTAAATAAATACACATCACACCTAGACCCGAAACAACAATTTGTGGATCACACAAAGAGTTGTTCCGTGCGAGAATCGAACCGGTTTCCCAGCCACCGCACCCACCGTACGTACAGTTGTGTAGATTGAAATTGACGATTCTCATTAGAGCGTGTCCAGGGCGGACTGTAGAGGAGGCCCGGACAGTGCACGGATTTCATCTGTTACATAGGTGCACTTTGCATGACCTGTGCAACATATGTGATGTAGGAGTTCTTCGACTGGGCCCAGATGGGACATGGTTAATGCACAAGTCATACAAAGTGTGAGTAGAGGCCATTGCTTAGTAGTGGCCACTTATAGGCTGATGATATGATACGAGAAGTCAGTATATGCTTGATACCTGAATACAGAAACACCACTCAATTGGGTACTTGGCAACTAGTCAAATTCAATACTTTTTTCGAACTGTTAAAAACGACAGTTTTCTATGAATTTTGTACGAGATTGTGTATTGTGACGTCACGTTTTTTTTGCGTCAAACAACATACTTATTTATCATAAATAAAAATAATAAGTTGGCCATAAAATCAATAAATGGAAGTGTGATTATTTTTTATATTTTATTGTATTGAAGACTGCCTCGTTGGCCGAGTGGTCGCAAGTGTGACTGCCGGGCAAGGGGTTTCGGGTTCGATTCCCGGGTCGGGCAAAGTATTACTGAGTTTTTAAAAATCTCAGTAGTAGCACGGAGTCTAGAAATGTACCCGGTATTAGATATGAGCGCCGCGCCGGCGCGCCGCCGCCGCCGCGCGTTACCTCCGCGCCGCCGCCGCCGATGGAAGCGGACGGCGCGCCGGCCGGCTGGCAAAACTCAGTTTGCTACGCCCGCGCGTATTATTTGTTACAAAATAAGTACAAAATGTCAACAGATGAGGTAGACATTACAAAAACTAAAATAAGGGAGATGGCTGTAACTGTTTTAAATAAAATATCCACCAACAAACACAGTTTTTGTTGGAACCATTTCGGGCAATTAATTGTGAACGTTGAAGAGAAAAAAGGTCTGTTTTGGGTGAGCAAGTGTTTTCAGCACAGCCACGGCCGCAGATCTTCAGGCTTATGAAGATAACGTGCTTGTATATTGGCAAGAACGAAAGAAATCGTTTCCGTGGTTGTCAAGTTTGGCGCGTGCAGTACTATTCATCCCAGCGACAAGTACCCCAAGCCAAAGAGTATTTTCCGTCGCTGGACAATTGATAACGGCTAAAAGATCCCGACTAAATCCTTTGAGAGTAAATCATTCATTAGTTAGAGTATAATATTCATTCATGACAATTACACCCAGTGCAAAGCTGATATTTAATTTGCTTGTTTGATTACTCGATGCATAATTTTCGTTAAACATTTTGTTTCGTTTTTCTTATCTATTATTTTGCTACATACAATATGTAGCAAAGTCTGTTTTTGAATGTTTGAAGGTCGTATCTGTGCTGAAATGCATCAGTCGACAATTACTTCCACGGTTTTGGTCGTTCAAAGTGTGGGCTCTATGATTAAGTTGTAATTATGTGTACCTACAGCTACTGTAGTGTACCTGGACTCAATTGCCAAAAAAGCTTATCAATAGTTTAGCTTGCTTAGCTTCTTAGGTTATCTACCTCTGCATTGTTTTATTATTATTTAAATTTGATGGTATTGTTGATTATTTGTACTTGCAAATGTTATTAGGATAGTTAATTATTTCGTCATAAAAGTTTAATTGATCTAAAAAAATGTTGATCTCAAAAATCGCGCCGCCGACTGCGCCGCCGCAACCGACTGTTTTTAGTCGGCGCGCCGCCGCCGACTTATCAAGTACCGGCGCTCATACCTACCCGGTATATGGCAATAGGCTCACCCCCTATTACATGGGACTGTTAACATAAATAGTGAAAAGTGGGTGTTACATTGTACAGTGGCATTGAGTGCCGTAATGTGCACCTCTGCCTACCCCTTCGGGGATAAAAGACGTGATGTTATGTTATGTATTGAACAGTCGAAATAATTTATTTTTGACTAAGGAAAGTACCCAATTATAAGTCGCGTATAAGTATATTTCTGTCACTACAAATTCATTGTAAAATGACAGAGATGGCACGATATTAAAGTACAAATTAAAATTGTGTACCCTGTCATTATTCGTGCGTGAATCTCATGTGTCTTACCAGAATTCATGCCATTAAGTCTGTCTCTCAACGAGTCCTGAGTGTGTATGTTTGGTGACCGTAGCTGTTCTGCTGTGGGCGTCTTACTTCTGATGACGTTGTTGTTTGGTGCTGTAATAGAAAGGAGTTGGAATGTTGATAAATTATATATTAGTTGCGTATCTATGTTTAGTCTTGTAGAGTAGAGTCATGGAGTACCGTCATTTTAGACACAATTATAGAACAATAGGTTGCGGTCACCGGTGACTGCTTGGTGTTTGACAGTTTAATATGTTGTCTTGAAAGATTGTTTGAAATTGAGCAAATGATTGATTAGATTTGAAAGTGAGTGAGTTAGTAAATGAATGAATGAATTGGAAGTGTGTGATTAATTTCATCTAAACTGTTAATATTTTATTGGTGGCTTGTTCGTCTGCGAGTCACCAGCGGCTAGTCGAATACCAGCGCAAGGCCCTATCTTGCACATGCTGAACTGGTCCCATTTCGCGGCAGACTTGGGACATTAACATATATATCTATCAGTACCTACTAATACAATGATTTATTTGTACATGTCACTTGTTTTTTGGGGTGAAATCAAGTTTTTTTCTTTTTTTTGCTTTTTTAAGGATGTAAAATCATCGTATGACTGCTCCCGCCTGGGTGAGGCGGGAGGGAGTGTCAGACTCTTACTGACTAAAAACCACCCCGTTCCTTCTTCTGCAGTGTGTCCTCCTGAGTGTGTGTGTGCCTCCTGAATGTGTTAGTTAGAGAATGAGCGAATGAATGAATGAATTCGAAAGTAGGTGTGATTGAGTGAATGAGAGTCCCCCGTACCGGGGCGCGGCGCGTGGCTGGTGGCGGAGCGCGAGCGCGGCGCGGGGCTGCGGCGCCGCACCAGCAGGCGGCTGGCCTGCAGCGCCGGGCACTCCTTCAGCACCTGCACACCGGGATACATTACTTTAACCTGACGCTCACAATATTACATTAGTCTATAGGCTCACCCCCTATTACATGGGACTCATAACATAAATAATAATAAATAGTGAAAAGTGGGTGTTACATTGTGCAGGGGCATTAGATGCCGTAATATGTACTCCTTCGGGAATAAAAGGCGTGATGTTATGTTATACAGGGTGTAAACGGAACAGTCCCAAAATGCCGACAAAAAAACATTTTTACAATTTTAATCGTTTTCGTTTCCATGTTATTCATGCAACATCAGCCTTGAGAAGTTGATTACAATTATTATTACATAAAGTAAAATATTTAATTCCTCACTTTTATGACAATAAAACTTGTTTTTACCGTCACTTGTCGGCGTTTTTTTGGGAGCGTTCTGTTTACTCTGTATTACATTAGTCTGGGAATCTTCATACTTCGGCACGAATGGGCCAGCGCTCACTCCTTGATGCAAGACAACGTGACACATAGTGGATGTGACATTGATGCTGAAAGCCCAATCCCGCACTCTTTCCCCAATCCCTAAAAGGAAATCCTATAGAGTTGTGGGATATCCATGGGTGACGCCGATTGCTCATCATAAGGAGATCTGTCAGATTGATTCCTATGATCCTGATCACAAACCTGCACAACATGTTGATGTGGCGCGTGTCTGACGTCTGTGTCTCCGATCTGCAACAATAAGTCACCTTCCCGTAGACCTGCACACCTGCTGCGGTCCAAAACCTGGACGGAAGGGAATGGTTATACATAAATTACATTATATTTATTACAATCTACTCCCTGTTTATATTATCTCACAAACTAGGTTTTCCCGTAACAGCAGAAATTAATTTTTATTAAAATTTCCATATAACAATTAGGAAAATTATTAATTATTAACAAAAACTACGACAGTTTTCGTGCAGTAGCTTTGAACAAATTAATGTTATAGCGGTTACACCCGCTGGTCTGCTCCTATTGATAATAGCGAGATGTTTAATAGCCCACTTTTTAAAATTATACTTTTCTGTGATAAATGGACTCTGTCAAACACAAAATAATAATAATTCTGGATATTTTTTTTTGTCATAATTAATATATTTTTTTCCTTAACGCTTTAACTACCTATATTGCACTAACCGCCAGAGTAGTGCCTACACGGCAAAATAGAGTTAACTTTTTGCCGTCAGTCAAAACAAAAGACAAGGTAAAAACGATAAATACCTTTTTAACCTTCTGGCCGTGTACACTGTCAGCGATAGTGAAGCCAAAGCCAGCCGCGCCCCGCCGCAGCGTCAGCACCAACTCCCTGCCGGGCTCGTTGGACGAGCTATTGTCAGCTCGCGACTGATGTTCTTTAAAAAACCATAACAATACGCTGTATAAATAGATATGATTCTTAATTTTATTTTATACTAGCAGCCCGTCCCGGCTTCGCACGGGGTAGACAATTATTTATTTTTGGAAATTTGGATTGTTGTAGTGACATAACTACAATAGTTGGACATATGCTACCGCGGAGTTTTTTGTAGACATTATGGTGTTCTTCAATATTGTTGTACATTATTTTGTTCTATCGCTAATAGTTTCGGCAGCGCATTCGACGAAAGACATTTTCAGACTCATTTTTGTACACCTTCGGTTACATTGTTCAAATTTTACCAAGGATCCCTAAATTTTTTCAAAATGAAATGTAGCCTATGTCAAATTGGAAGAATGTAGCATTCTATTGGTGAAATAATTTTTTAAATCGGTCCAGTACTTATTGAGCCTATTCATTACAAACATACAAAAATAGGTACAAATCTTTCCTCTTTATAATATTAGTATAGATAGGGTGTAAACGGACCTCTCCCGATAAGCTCCCAGAGACGTAGGCAGATACTGTGGAACACCAGTTGCTATAATTCTTACATACATATCTCTTTCGCTCCATCAACAGTCATCAATCTTTTCATGCATGTTCGTCTATTAAGGGTACTTTTAATTTGGCCCTTCTTTAATATATCGCCTTATATTATATGACTGCCTCGTTGATCGAGGGGTCGCAATTGACAAGGGGTCTCGGGTTCGATTCCTAAATTCGAAAAGTTTACTGGGCTTTTTCAAAAAATCTCAGTAGTAGCACGGAGTCTGGAATTGTGCCCGGTATATGGCAATAGGCTCAGCCCCTATTACATGGGCACATAACATAAATAGTGAAAAGTGGGGGTTACATTATACAGTGGTATTAAGTGCCGTAATGTACACCTCTACCAACCCCTTCGGGGATGAAAGGCGTGATGTTATGTTATTTTAATATATAGCCAATCTGGTCGATTGTATACCAACATTTCTCTTTTCATAAAATATACAAAAAAAAACAATTTCTAAATTTCCACTTACTTATATTTCTCTCTTTCTGAGAAGTGTGTCAGAGTATTTAACAAAATCTATCGTCAATACAAAAAACAAGATTGCACTAAAATAAAAAACAATAAGCTTCCTTGTGCGTACTGCTAAGGAGTGGAATCCTTTGCCAGAATCTGTATTTCCTGATAGGTATAACCTTGGTGTCTTCAAAGCCCGAGTGAATAGGTTGCTTGCTGCCCGAGTGAATAGGTTGCTTGCTGCCCGAGTGAATAGGTGCTTATGGGTCGACTTACTACTAGGCGAAATAGTGGTCAAACATCGACTTATAAAGTATAAAAATCCTTACTAATATTATAAATCGGAAAGTGAGTTTGTTTGTTTGTTCCGTTTTCATGCCGTAACTACTAAACCGATTGCTTTGAATTTTTGCAGAAGTAAAGTTAGAAGTCTGGATTAAATAATAGGGTACTTTTTATCCCGGAATACTTTGATATTCTCGAGGAAAAACGAAATCATTGGTATAGATGGCGCTGTGTGTATATGTCACATAGGCTACTTTTTATCCTTTTGTGACGCGAGCGAAGCCGCGGGTAAAAGCTATAAAAAAAAAAAGAAAATCTTACCACCAGCCAAAGACAGTACATGATCAAGAGATGGACACCGAGGCAGCTCCTGGTTATCATCGTGTATGGTCAGTTCATCCAGGTCAAATGACCTAGACATCATTCGTCTCTGGCCTGGACTATGTGGAGTGGGACCGTCCACTTTGTCCCTCCCTTGGTTGGACGACTCGTGGTTGGGCGAGTCCAAGTTGAACCTAGAATTGTGCATAGATCTGAGTATTTTTTAGATTGTTCTTCATACGAAGATGTGAGGTTGAGAACGATACATATTTAAGTCTTGGGTCGGTAAAAATAACAAGGTGTTTTTGACTTAATTTTCGATCGGGACTGAAAATCAGATCGTTTTAATTATTATGTTTTCGGCTTACCCACGTAATTATTTGACGAGGAACTCGACTAGTGATAATTAATTTAGTATGTCTCACTAAAATTATAATGTAAATCAAATCGTTTTGTAACAGAATCCAATGTTTGAAATGAAATATAAGATTAATTTATTGATTTTTATGGCATAAGCCGGTAAACGAGCAGACGGATCACCTGATGGTAAGCAATCGGCGTCGCCCATGGACACTTGGAACACCAGAGGCGTTACAAGTGCGTAAGCGGCCTTTTGGTATTAGGAATTTGAGGATTGTTGGGGATTCAGGAATTGGGAAGATTGGGGAAGGGGAGGGTAATTGAGCCTCCGGTACCACACTCGTACGACGAAACACAACGCAAGCGTTGCTTCACGTCGGTTTTCTGTGAGGCCGTGGTATCACTCCGGTCGAGCCGGCCCATTCGTGCCGAAGCATGGCTCTTCCACACTTATATTGATGAATAAAAATAGACTCTACTCGCATAGTATATAGTAAATATATGATATTCACCTGGTCCGCAGCGCTCTGGTGAGTTGTTGCATGGCGACGGCGTCGGAGGTGGCAGGAGTGGTCGCGTCCACTGCCAACGTACTCAGCACGCGAGTGTTCGGGTCCTCAGAGTCGAAGGACAAGGGATAACCTGCAATAAAAAATATTTATGTAAAAACTTCTTATTTAAACTGTCAAACAGCAAGCGGTCACCGGTGACCGCAACCCATTGTTCTATAATGGGGATGATGACAGGGTATGAAAATTAAAAATATAATTAGTCCGTAACTTAGGTAATAAAAAAATATTAGACACGTATTTTTTTATTTTGTTGTATAATAAAACAATACTTAGATAAAACGAATCAAAGTTTAGGAGTGGGGGCTAAAACGTCATTTCTTAGTATAAAATGTACTGAGAAGTGACGTCACGCGACATTTCAAATCAATATATCTTCGAAACTATTCGTTTCCGTAAGAAAATAAAAAATACGTGTCTAATGTTTTTAAATAATCTACCAGACGGACATTAAAATAAAAATTAGTCGTCTACCCCATTGTGTCTATAATGACGGTACTGAACGAGTTAAACAGGCTGTAAGTGCCCGTGGACACCCGAAACGCCAGAGGTGTTACAAATGCGTTACCGGCCTTTTGGGGATTAGAAATTTGAGGATTGTATTGAAAAGTCAGAATCAGATTCAGATCAGAATCAGAATATTTATTTGTACATACATACATACATAACTTCACGCCTGTCTCCAATGGGGGTAGGCAGAGACTAAGGAACGCCAATTACTACGATTCTTACATACCTCTTTCGCTTCATTAACAGTCATCAATCTTTTCATGCATGCTCGTCGGTTAAGGGTATTTATTTGTATAACATAGGTATATACTTATGCGAAATAATTTATTTTTGATCAAGTAAAATATCCGTAATTACTGGCTTATTACTGGTTTATTTTAATTCTCAGCAGTAGCACGGTGTTTGGAATTGTGCCCGGTATATGGCAATAGGCTCAGCTCCTATTACATGGGACTCATAACGTAAATTGTGAAAAGTGGGTGTTACATTGTACATACAGTGTTCAGTGTACATAATGTGGACCTCTGCCTACCTCTTCGGGGATAAAAGGCGTGATGTTATATGTAAAATATGAAATTGGCAATGATAATTATGTTTTGTACAGAAATCAGATAAATATCGATAGTCACCTCTAACAAGATGCAGTGTGACCTCAGTTCCAGGTGTAATAGACTGGAAGATTTGAGCTACGTGAGCGTGGGACAGGCCTCGCACTCCTCGGTTGCCTACTCCAACCACCACGTCACCTGGACGAAGGGCACCTGGAAACACAAACAAGGTGTTAATATATATAATAACTGGCGTGAGATATACTAATTAACCAATAACGGTTGACGCGTGTACAAAATATACTATATATAACTACCTATTTCAAGATACTCCTACAAGACAACGAAAACTTCTCGAATTATAATTGGGTAGTTTCCAGGGTATCAAAATTAAATATCTAATTAGTCCGTCAGTTAGATAATGAAAAAATATTAGACGCGTATTTCTTTACTTTCTCGTATTAAGTTGCAATACTTAGATACAATGGCGCTAAGTTTAGGAGTGGGAGGTCGTTACGTCATAACGTGCTACAAAATGTGGCACGCTATGACGTCACACGATATTTCAAATTAATATATCGTCGAAAGTATTTAATTTTGTGAGAAAAGAAAAAATACGTGTCGTGTAAGTTCTAAATTAATGTACCAGACGGACATTAAAATAAAATTTAGGAAAGTACCCTATTGTCTCAGATACTTAATTCTAGCACTATTTTGCGTTTCATTTTGGATCCTACAACTTTTACGCCATATTAATTGTTGCCGAAAAATGTATGGAGCCGAAATGATCATTTGACTTGTAGTAAAAATAAATCAGAATTATTTACTCGATATTAATACTCTCAATGACTTACCATCAATCCAAGCCGGGCTATGGGGCACGATGCTACGTATTTGAAGGTAGCCCTCCGTCTCAGGTATACCTTCAGCTCCGATCAGCGTGAAGCCTAAACCCTGAAAATATTAACGTCAATTTTAGTGTAGATAGCTGTATCACTATCACTACATAGTATAAAATAGTCGCTTTCTGCTGTCTGACCCTATGTAGGCATGTATATTGTTTTGTATCATATCAAGAGCCTATACAACATGTAACGTAATTAACGCACACCCTCAAACACCCCAATTAGAATATTATGTTATTATCATAGTACATACACTAAATTTTTAATTTAACATGTATATGCATCCTTACTGGTCTTGTCATAAGGTTTATTTTTCTTTATTTTGTATTGAATGATAGAATTTGTATGAAACAAATAAAACTACGATTTCAAAAGTCTTATTGCTTTGACTTATGGTCCATTTTGATTTGTTTTAACAATACAGGGTTAATATGACAATAATTTCCGTAGTTTTAATTATTTTTGGGATAAAAAATTACCTATACTAAAAATTATATAAATCGATTCAGGTAACGATTCTGAACAAACTATTTTCAGGATGTGCGTTATTTAAGTTACACGTTGTATGTGGGCACTGCTGACCAAAGGCGTCTTTACACACGGAGAAGGTTTTAAGCATCAATCACCACGCTTGCTCAATGCGGGTTGGTGATTTCAAACTTGTAATTAGAAATTATAAGCCCAGGTTTCCTCACGATGTTTTCATTCACCGTTTGTCAGTGGTGTCTAAATAATTTTAGAAAGTATATATATAACTCGGAAAAAGTCACATTGGTTCTTGCTGTTGGTAGGTTTCGAGCACATGCATGAGAAGCGGGTGCCTTAAACCTCCGGGCCACCACGACATTGTATTGTATATTTATGGATTTTGATGAGACTTTTAAAAATAGATAGAGTAATTCAATAAATTAAAAATTACGCAAATATTACATTTTATCTAAAATATTATTACAATTCCAAAGAATAATGAACTCGTCGTCATGGTAGCTGAACCAGAACGTTACGGTTCGTCTCCGACGCAGTCCGGAAACAGGACACTTTTTAAAGAAAGTCCTTCATAATAGTTGTTTTGACAAATGTATTGTTTTTTTGTGGGTTAATCATTTAGTTTATATAATACTAGCGACCCGCCCCGGCTTCGCACGGGTTCAAAATGCATGTATTGTACTAGTACGTATATAAGAATCACTATTAAAAAAACCGCATCAAAATCCGTTGCGTAGTTTTAAAGATCCAAGCATACATAGGGACAGACAGACGGCAGATAGCGACTTTGTTTTATACTATGTACTGATAATGTATGACATGGCTGCTGCCTACATAGTTCATCACTGGACAGTGGACTGTCACGAGTCACTCAAAAAAAAATCCTCAAATATAGATATATTAGAAGATTCTAAGAATTGTAAATGGTTCTAAATTTAAAAGGATCCTTTATCTAAAAAGCATATTTTACACGCGGCAAAGCCTTGCGGCATGAAAAGGTTGGCTCGATCAGGATCCTAGGATCATACTACGGTCAATTGTGACATATACCTATACACACAGCGCCATCTATACCAATAATTTAGTTTTCCCTCGAGAATATCATTGTTTTCCGGGATAAAAAGTACCCTGTTATTTAATCCAGGCTTCTAACTTTACGGCTGCTTAAAATTTCAAAGCAATAGTTTAGTATTTACGGCGTGAAAGCGGACCAAACAAACAAACAAACAAACTCACTTTCCGATTTATAATATTAGTAAGGATTAAAAAGCAAATTGCTCGAGTTCAACAATCGCTCTAAGAACAATAAAAAACATTTTAAAACCCTGATTCATCACCGGATATCATTAAAAAGTAGCATACTAGCTTACCTGAGTGCCTTTAGTGAGAGTCAGAGTGAATCTCTCGCCCCGAAGCTCTCCTGTGGGCGTTGGCCCGTTAGATGGGCCGGTGCCCCCATTCTCCGATGACAATTTCTCCGCTGAAACACAATTATTCATAGTTGTTATTGCTTTGTTAATTACTTTATTTTTAGTTCTGTTCTGACCTATATAGGAAAGGTAAAATCTTTATCATCATCATCAGACATTTTGCTGAATTCAGATTGGGGTTTTCAAACTTATAATAATAGCAAGTTATAAGTCCATGTTTTCTCACAAAGCTATAAGAATGGGAGAGCCATTCTTTGGTACGAATGGGCCGGCTCGACCGGACTGATATCACGCACTCATAGAAAACCGACGTGATACAACACTTACGTTGTTTATCTTATCGTCGTGTGAGTGAGGTTATCGGAGGCTCAATTATATCCCCAATATCCCCGATTAATCCACAATCCTCAAACAATTAATCCTCAAAAGGCCGGTAACGCACTTGTAACCCCTCTGGTGTTTCATGGGCGGCGCCAATTGCTTACCATCAGTATTACCTGACGGCGGCTGACGGCCTAGACGTATCAACGTCTGCTTGTTTACCGACTTATTCCATAAAAACCGATGTTTTTCTTCACCGTATGACAATATCATATTAACGGGTTACCAGGGCTCTAGCTTGCAACAGGAGTAGGAACGGGGTGGTTTTCAGTCAGTAAGAGTCTGACACTCCCTCCCGCCTCACCCAAGGCGGAAGGAAACCGATTGGATGATTTTTGATACTTTAACGGTGTCGTAACGTATCATAAACACGATAGCATCGTGACGTTAACCTTTTAACAAAAGGTGATTGGCATTTATCACGATTTTATAAATTGTTCACATAATATATGACGTAATAAAACAATAGGCTAACTACTGGCCATAATAGGTAATACATAACTTTGGAACGAGTATAACGTGTTTTGTGGCAACATACAAAAATCACCTACTTTTAACAAAATATAAAAAAAAATAGTTAGGCTACGTAGCGACTGTCTCGTTGCTACTGCCAGTTTGTAATAATAGCATCGCGACAGTCGCCGCGTCGCGGGTCGTGAAATGCTGCTTATGAATATGGCCTCTAGCATGGCTTGAAACTAGTCGAGTTCCTCGTCAAATTATTACGTGAGTAAGCCGAAAACATAATGATTTAATTACACAACCGATTGACACAGCCATTCATGATTCCTTATCTTAATTGAACAAGAACAAAGAAAATTAAAAACTTAAAATCATTCATCAGGCAATTCTTAGAGACTTCTTTTGATGACATCAATTTTGTATTACAAATAAGCATAATTCAGGAATGTAGTACATCTATGTGATGAACATCTTGATATTATGGAAATTATAACATAACATAACATCACGCCTTTTATCCCCGAAGGGGTAGGCAGAGGTGCACATTACGGCACTTAATACTGTACAATGTAACACCCACTTTTCACTATTTATGTTATGTGTTCCATGTAATAGTGGGGTGAGCCTATTGCCATATACAGGGCACATTTCCAGACTCTGTGCTACTACTAGTTTTTTTTTAAATTCTGTAATACTTTGCCCGACCCGGGACTCGTACTCGAGACCCCTTGCCCGGCAGTCGCACTTGCGACAGCTCGGACAACGAGACAGCATGGAAATTAGTGTGAATAAATATTCAAAGAAATCACTCTACCACGGTTAACTGAGTCCGTATATTACAGCTTTTACTTAACGACACCTAATTAACCATTCTTTGATGAAATTGTCTTATTAATGCTAATTGGTTTAGTATGTGATAATTGCTTGCTTCTTGATAACAGCGGAAAATATATTTGTCACAACACAATCCCTAGTCCTCCTGCGGGGTCGTAAGAGCTGGCTAAGAAACTACGTATATTGTAATAAAAAAAAACACTATAATATGATCAAAAATAATTACAAAACGACAATGTTTACTAAAACTATAAAGTTTAAGACTGTATGAAATCTCCGCAACTACTAGTTCAAATTTAATAATACTTTTTGTGTCGGATAGACCATTTATCGAGTAAGGGTATAGAGTATATATATGCTATAAAATATCACGCTTCAACCTATAGGGGAACCGCGCGCTAGTAGTTAGTTATCATATAAACATTCTTAATAAATGCATGGTAATTTTGAATTGTATTCGTTAGGCAACAGATTATAATATTCTGTACAACACTCAACTCTATGTATAAACTATATAACTGAGCTAAACGGTGTAGTCAGTCCTTCACCGGGTTCATTCAAGCGAATGAACATCAAAGCGGACATTTTCACTAATTATATTACAGTTCACTCATCTTTTCCACGTGGACAACGTTTTGGGATGCGAATAACACTATCCCAACATACATAAGGTCCAGAGTCGTATTATCCCTAAGACAAACTAAGCAAATGTTAGGGCCCCATGGTGCAGAGGGGCGCCACGAGACGCGGGGCAGCCTATAGGCTTGAGGCGGGCGCCTGAGGGAACGAACCTCCTCACGCCCCAGCCTTCGCGGGAGACACTCTGGGCGTCGGAGATCGCGCGACGATCTTCGGCCACCGTAAGTGCGGGTCTGAACAGAACCAGACCCCTGCGTACGGCGCGTCACGTTCCGCTCGGGCCTCAAAAAGCCTCAAAGAGACTAGACCGCCACACATGGGGCCCAGTAGGACTGATGCCCGATATGGAACTGCGGAAGGCCTAACGGGTTGCCGGGGCTCTGACTCGAAGGGCAGGAGTAGGAACGGGGTAGTTTCTAATCAGTAAGTCTGACAATCCCTCTCGCCTAACCTAAGGCGAGAGTTGTCATTGGATGATTTTCCCCACCTCAAAAAAAAAGCCTATAGGCTTAATCCGCCTCGATAAGGTTTATTACTAGGATCTAGGGTTTTTAACCTAGGCAGTGAAAGATTTCGAGTATAACATTACGCCTATGTCACAGAGGCAAAAGGAAACACTTTCGATTATTCTCCTCTAATCATCTTCTGATTTATTTCCTGAAGGATCAAAGACAGTTAGTTATTCACGTTGCTGGGACGCGCCAGACTTCAGAGTGTTCCGGTATTATCATGGTTGTATCTACTGTAGATCCTGGTGCAAAGCAGTTGTAACGGTTTTGGGAGGATGTGGCGGGATAGCAAAAAAAAAATACACTTATTAAGTCTTGAAAGGATAGAAAGAACTGTGTTTAGAGTATCATTATTGCTATGAATGCTATGTTATAAAGAAATAAGTGTATGGATATAGGGCGTTTCTAACCAGCCTATGTGAAAATCATGGTCAAACATGTTGATACTATGCTTACTGCTCATCTGTACAACCTGTTTTATACATGATAATGTGCATCTGTGCATGTCAATGGGGCTGTCGGTAAAGGGCGCCCTAGACGGACGTAATACTGACCAGATTGGCGATATTATTATGTTTTCGGCATACTCACGTAATAATTTGATGAGGAACTCGACTCGTTTCAAGCTATGTTAGACGCTCATTAAACTGTCAAACACCAAGCGGTCACCGGTGACCGCAACCTATTGTTCTATAATTGTGTCTACAAAACCGGTATTCGACGAGTTAAACATAATAATTCATTTAGAATGTCTCACGAAAGTTACAATACAAATTGGCGATATATTAAAGAAGGGCCAAATTTAAAGTGCCCGTAACCGAGGACTATGTATGAAAAGATTGATACCTGTTGATAAAGCGAAAGAGAATGAATGAAGTTATGTATTTATCGAGGAATCGAAATAATTCGTTCATTTATCAGTCATCTCTCTCTATTTAATAGATACTCAAAATTATAATTTTGCAATTAAGTTGAGAAATTAAATAATTGTTCAAGAGTAACTTGACGTGCTGCCGTCTGTACCAAACTTCAGAAACATTACCTATAGTACAAATGATTACAAAACAAGTTCTGTCTGAATTACTTTCAGTGAAGTGGAACTATACAGCATAATATAAAATGAATGAGTAATCATTCATTTCCTGAATTTCAGACGGACTGATTACCTATTATGTAAAAGATTTACGATTTAACTGTCTTATTGATTGGAAATTACGGATTTATTGCTAGGTACCTGGTACCTGAAACTCGGTGAAAGTCAACTGATGGCCATGTCGGCATAAAATGTATTTTGTTATATATCGTACAACTGTCTACTTCGGCATGGTTTATCCTGCTCTGCTCGGCTTCTATTGGTCATAGCGTGATGTCTTATAGCCTATAGCCTTCCTCGATAAATGGACTATACAACATAAACAGATTTTTTTCAAATCGGGCCAGTAGTTCCAGAGGTTAGCGCGTTTAAACAAACAAAAATTCTCTACAGCTTTATAATAATCCTTATTCTGAAATCGTGGCATAACCATAGTACTTTTTCCTGTGTCTAGGCTGTGTTTACAATAAAGGTACTAATTATTTATTCATATCGTATTTATATATATCACACCCAAACCCGTAAGAACCGGTTACAGATTTATCGCAAACTTCGAAATTAAAGAGCAAAGTACATTTTCTTATTAGTTACTTGAAATCGAGAGTTACTTCTTTCTGACTTAAAACAGTTTTGATTATAATTAAGTACTAAGCTATAAATGGGAAAGGTCAAGAAACTGGTGTGGGTCAGAACATTTTAATGTAATTATGTAGACTTTAAAGACTGCCTTGTTGGCCGAGTGGTCGAAAGTGCGAGTGGTGGGCAAACATTGCCCTACCCGGGAACCCGAAACCCCTTGTTTCGGGTTCCCGGGTAGGGCAATGTTTTACTGGGCTTTTAAAAAAAATTCGCAGTAGTAGCATTGTTCCGGGTATATGGCAATAGGCTCACCCCCTATTACATGGGACTCATAGTAAACATAAATAGTGAAAAGTGGGTGTTACATTGTACGGTGTATTGTGGCATTAAGTGCCGTAATGTGCATCTCTGTCTACTCCCTCGGAAATACGATCTCCGGTCACCGTAAGCGCGGGCCTGCGGGCGGCGAGCATGGGTGGCTCGCCGCCCGACCAGAACCAGACCCGAGCGTATGGCGCGTCGCGTTCTACGCGCGCCTCAAAGAGCCGTCAGACCACCACGGATGGGGCCCAGTAGGGGTAATGCCGATACGGAGCCGCGGAGGTTGCCGGGGCTCCGGCTCGAAGGGCAGGAGTAGGAACCGGGTGATTTTTAGTCAGTAAGAGTCTGACACTCCCTCTCGCCTCACCCAGGCGGGAAAAGTTATTCGATGAATTTCCCGCCTTAAAAAACCCCTTCGGAGATAAAGGACATGATGTTATGTTATGTAGACTTTAAAGCTGCGACTACAAAGCATAATATCAACTAACAACTTACCTCTCAATCTTCTAGCCTGCAGCACAGGATTTTCATACTGTGTCCTTCTATTGATGTGGTCTACGTAATAAGAACCGTATCGTTCATCCGTCACTCTCTCCCAGCCAAAGGGCAGTTCGTCTTCTCCACATTCACCGAGGGAATGTTTCCGGACTCTTGCTAATCTTGGGTCCAACCAGTGTGATGTGCCCGTGTTGTGGCTGAAAACCAAACTTTGTATTAAATTTCGAGTTTAATGTTTGAGAAGCTTCTCATGCATGAGAGCGCGAGTTCAAAACCTAGCAACGCCAAGTACTAATGTGACATTTTCCTTGTCATATGTACTTCTTAAGATTATCTAGACACCATTGACAAATGCCGAAGGAAAACATGGTGAGGAAATCTCAATTATAAGTTTGTAATCGTTAATCCACAATGAGCAAGTATGGTTATTAATGCTCAAACCTTCTACGTGTGAGAAGAGGCTTTTCAGCAGTGGCCACTTCTAGGCTGCTGCACTTATAGAATCACTACTGGGTCTCACATGGAGAAAGACTTAACATAAACCATGACAGTTGGTCAATGCGGATCGGCAACTTATAATTGGAAATAAATATATAGGTAAGTCTAATAGACATTTTTACGAACCACCCTAAATACAAAACTATCTTTTAATTAAAAGCATAATCTAGCACTTAAACTAACTCCCTACTTGTACTGTTAGGTGACATTTACAGATTGCTCCTCGCTTTTTTATTGTAGGTATTACTTTTTCTATCGAGTTGCAGCTGGGTGCACAGTGCTAGGGGCACGGGATTAATATTTAAATGATTGATATTAGTTAAGTGTCACCTTAGGTTAGGGATTCCTAAAAGAGAAGTCGCTGAACATGGACATAAGTTGCTTCACAATGCTTTCCTTCATCAAATATCAGAGGTGTCTAAATTAACCTTAAGCCTGAGCTTAGAGGTATCTAAATATCTACATGTTTAGAAAACCTGAACCTTCAAGCTTGAGATGGCAGGCACCTTAGCTATCAAGCCATTAAGGTTTCTTTATAAACACAATAACTAATGGCCATAGAAGACTGAAATATTATAGCACTAACTTGCTCTGTAAAATCTTGGAAAGCAGTTATAATATTGAATATTTAACATAACTTGCAATGAGCAGGAAAATTAATAAGTCACAACTAGGAATATTTCAGTAGGTAGTTTATAATGATGAGGGCACTATCATGCAGCTCAAAAGAATTCGGATATATAGCTAATTATTTTAAATCTAAGAATAAACTGATTGGTGAACTTGACCTGATTGTTTCTTTCTTATGAAATTTACCCAAATCAGGTTTAAATTAATTTCATGCAAGTTGTTCTACCATATAGTAATATTGGACATTTGAATGTCATTTTCTTTAAATCTTGACTGAAATCTAATGAAACTACTAATAATGTACTAAGCATGCAATAGAAGTCCAAATTCCATACAAATATAACATACAAGTAGTCTTATTTCATCTTACATCAATGAAACTTATTTCCTAGTAGTATAATAACTACTTACTCAATAAAATAAACTTCTCCTGATGGTGTGAATGCCTTTTCCCACATTGGAGGCAGCGGTCCAAGGTTATATTCATCCTCATCCTCTCTTTTAAGCACTGCATCTCCTGGTCTGACACCAACTACAGAGCCACCAACAGTGCCTGCAGTTCCTGAGCTATGGGTCGAAATCCCAGCTGAGGACAGTCTGTCCGAGTCCACAGAACTCTGAGCCATTGCAAATATTTAAAAAACTAAACAATTTTTAACACATTTTCCACAAAAAAAATCTTTCATTTCACTCATAACACTGAGAGTTCGCGCCAATGGCAAATACAAGACACTAAATTTCTAAAAATTCAAATAGAGAACACTGCTTGTTTTCCTTATCTTCATAGATAAATGCTTCTTTTTTTGTTCGTGCCCTCCGCAATTTACTCATCGATATGGCATCTTTTAAAAACAAAACAATACAGGAATGCCAGCGATCATTCGTATGAGTCATTTTGGGACCGACTTCTCACTGACTTGTCGATTCGTGTATTTTTTACCTGCGCCATAGTTAACTACGTAACAAATAACTGGATTTTAATTAGTATCCGTCGGGCAGATTGTTAACAAACGCTATGCACTTAGCTCAATGCAACGTTATGTAGTGCAGACAGGTGCATCGTAACGAACATCCACGATAACAATATCGTATCACATTTCTCACATTCACTAGACTGCCGTAACGGTAAATGGTCACAAAATGAATTCTATGACATGTTAATGATAAGTTCACTTTCTCACAAACAGGTAAACTGAATCTCTTTATTTTTGAAAGTGGGTGCAACAAGTGTAAGCACACATCTACAGATGTTTGTTTATAGCCACAGCAAGTATTCAATTAAAGGTTGTTCCACTCTTTATTGAATTAATGACACTCGTTTTAAAGATTTAAGTAACACGATCTATTAAAATAGCTTTGGTTTTCACTTTAAATACGTTTCTAATCACAATTTTTAATAAAAACATCAAGTTACTATGAAAAAAATTAAAACGAACTTTACTGAAATCGAATACATTACACTAAACATAGACAAGTCACAGTAGAGATGCACCTGTTGGAATTTATCGATATGACCGTGACGGGTGATTGAACTGTCGTTAACCATTGAACATTTTTTTTTAAACATCCTACCAGATAATATTTTGACATAAATAAAATTTACGCAGATGACCTATCCTTTCCTTTTAATGTAAAGTAATATTTTCAATGCTACGTTTTATTATTTAAAATTAAAATAAGATATTTTTTAATCGATTTAGCGAAATTCCGTAGCAACTCTTAATGTGACGTTCCTTTTTACGTAGTTGTTTAACTTTAACAACTTCTTTTGTTTTATCTCTAAAATAAGAAAATAATACTAGTTTATTTTTTGGTATTATTCGAAAAATAAATTCTAAATACTTTATTAGCAGAAATCGTAATCTCAAAATACCATAAAAAAACAAAAGTGTGTTGATAATGTCATTGCTTACCAGCGTTGGTTAACATAACGTTATCAGTATACTTTAATAGATGGCGCTGTAATTTTAACTTACTGAAATCTGTTGAAACTCATATTAACAATCAATACATTTTAAAATTACAGTAATTAAGGCATATTTTATTAAAATGAATAGGTATATTAGTATAGCTACACATAATTCATAAAGCTATTCGTGACTTGTGACGAGATTATAACTTCTAAGGCTTATGTCCAGTGCAGATTTCATTAGATATTTTGTTAGAATACAAATAAGATTTTATTACGTTATTTCATTATGAATGACGCAGTGACTGGTAAAATGGGGTCTGCAGAATGATCCTCAAAAAAATAAATTAACAACATCGAAATCCTCAAAAATTTTTAACAATTACTTGTGTATTGTGTCACTGTTTTCAAGCAATCTACTGATAACAATATTGTATTCCTTTGTAAAAGATCGGCCATGCAACTGTTACATCTTTGATGTGGCGTGTGTCCATGGGCGTTGCTGATACCAGTCATCCGTCTGCTCGATTGACATCGTATTTTATAAAAAAAGATAGGGTGACGTCGAGTTTTGAGTGTAATAGATGTAGTGATGATGATGATGATGATGAAACCAGAATGCCTCGGTCGAGATGTGGCAAGTGCGACTGCTGGGCAAGGGGTCTTGGGTTCCGGGTAAAAGTATTACGGGGAATTTATATTTATTAAAAAATCTCAGTAGTAGCACGGAGATTGAATCATACCCGGTATATGGCAATAGGCTCACCCCCTATTACATGGGACTCATAACATAAATAGTGAAAAGTGAGTGTTACATTGTTACAGTGGCATTAAGTACCGTAATCACCGTAATGCGCATCTCTGCCTACACCCCCAGGGATAAAAGGCGTGGTGTAATGTTATGTTCAAAAACCAGGTATTAGTGTTGTAAATATATCTTTTGACGTAGGTTATTAGGACAATTTTAGGTCATTACCTGCTTGTTACCTGCGCGTGCGCCTAAATTCAGACACTAGGTTAACTAGCGGGCGCGTTGATACTTCTTGTCAACGTAATTAAAATATCTAGAAATATCGTTAGGTACGTAAACTGAATAGTTGAGATATAAAATTAATATTTAATTTACCTACATGTAAGTACTAGCTGTTCCCTCGACTTCGTCCGCGTCTAATAATGACTTGGCAAATTTTGGATTTTTTAATTAGTCTTCTCCAAGGTTAATTGAAATACTGTGTAACAAATCTCATCAGAATCAATCCAGTTAAGTATATTTATGGTGAAATGTAAACAACACCAACATTTGCATGATATCAAAAAATTAACAATCCCACAGGGATTTTGCCCGTATAGTATTCATTCCCGTGAGGTTTCAGTGATTAAAACTCCATTTGAATTTCAATCAAATAGCTACAGAGGTTGGAAACTATTATGGTTCATACGCACTATGCGAGTAGCTGCCGGCTAACCGCAGAATGCGGTTGCGAATGCGGCCAGCCGAATCGCGGGCAGCCGCATTCACAACCGCAACGAGCGGTTGAAGAACCGTTGCGATTTGCGGTCATGTCACGATCCATTTCAAAGATGGACGTGGAAGAAGTTTCAGCTATTTACTGTACACGTTACATAAAGAAGAAAAAGCGAAGAAAGAAGTACTGGAGGCATCTTTATTTGCAAACACGTGAGACACACACTCACTCAATGGCGGGCAGCCGCAGACTGAACCGCACAGTGCGTATAGCAACCGTCCGGCTGGCCGTCACTCGGGCCGCAGCCCGCCGAGAGACCGGAGCGGTCTGCGGGTAGGCGTGTCGCAGTGCGCATAGAAATGAATATTACGTACATAATTGTGCTTGCGGTCAGCCGGACGGAACCCTTAGGCGTCATTTCCCGAGTCTCAAATTATTGTTGTAACGGATTGCACTCAAATAGGTTCAGTGGTTAATAAAATTAGTATTCAGCCTCTTTGCATACCTTAATGTGAACATTCTGTAAAAAACTAGCCAAGTCTCGATGGAGCCGCTTGTTCATCTTAAAAAAGTTATGATATCTAGACAAAGTCGTGCCAAGTCTAGGGTTCCTTACTACAGTTTCTTTACTATTATAGTTGTTAATGTTTTGTGACTTGGCTGTCACAGATTTCTTTTTTTTTTTTTTTTAAGGATGGAAAATCATCGAATGACTGTTCCCGCCTGGGTGAGGCGGGAGGGAGTGTCAGACTCTTACTGACTAAAAACCATCCCGTTCCTTGTCCTGCACATCGAGCCGGAGCCCCGGTTACCCGTTAGTTGGAGTCGCGGAGAACCTCCGCGACTCCAAATCGGCATCGGCCCTATTGGGCCCCATCTGTGGTGGTCTGATTTCGCGATGGCTGGGTTGCGAGGAGGCAGCACTTCGCTGCCTCACGCGTCCCGCCTCCTCCTTAGCTATCATGACTGCTTCGCAAAAGGAGGAGACGGCATCCCATTCCCCTCGCTCGAAGGACACACCGGGCGTCGGGGATCGCGGGACGATCTCCGGCCACCGTAAGCGCGGGCCTGCGGACGGCGAGCATGGGTGGCTCCCCGTCCGACCAGAAACAGACCCGAGCGTACGGCGCGTCGCGTTCCGCGCGCGCCTCAAAGAGCCATCAGACCACCACAGATGGGGCCCAATAGGGCCGATGCCGATTCGGAGTCGCAGAGAACCTAACGGGTAACCGGGGCTCCGGCTCGACGTGCAGGAGAAGGAACGGGGTGGTTTTTAGTCAGTAAGAGTCTGACACTCCCTCCCGCCTCACCCAGGCGGGTGCAGTCATTCGATGATTTTCCCCTCTTAATAAAAAAAAAAATCTCCCTCGCTCCGCATCATGGCCTGCACTAGGCCCGGACGCGAGAGGTCGCCATCGCCGATCACTTCCCTGAGGACACGGCGGTGCTCAGCCCACGCAGGGCATTCTCCCACCGTGTGTTCCACCGTGTCCTCAGGGCGGTCCTCGCAGTGATGACACCCGGGCGTTTCCTCCCGCCCCATCAGACACAGGTACCTCCCGAAACTTCCATGTCCGGTGAGGACCTGCGTCAGGCGGTAGGTGAGGACGCCGTAGCGTCTCTCAAGCCACTCCTCAAAGAGGGGACTTACCGCTGCGATGGCAGCGAGCCCAGCCCTCGGTTGCGACAGTCGTTGCTGCCATTCCGCCATGAGATCGGATCTGGCGCGGCAGTGGAGTTTCGCCCCGGCGACGTGGCTCCGCGCGCATGCTGCACACGCGCGCGAGCACCTTCGCCTCCAGATTCCAAGGCGGTAATCCGGCAAGGAGGTTCGCCGACTCCCCAGAGATCGTGCGGTATCCGCGGATCATTCGGATCGCCATGACCCTCTGTGCCATGAGCAGCGTCCGAGCTGGGACGCCGCAACAGGTTTGGCGCCCAAACAGGGGCGCCGTAGAGGGCCATGGACCGCACGACCCCGGCGTATAACCTCCGGCAGGAGGCGTTTGGCCCCCCGAGGTTGGGGAGGATGCGTTTAAACGCAGCCCCCGTCCTCTCCAACTTTGGAGCCAAACGTCGGAAGTGCTCAATGAAGTTCCACCGACTGTCGAGGACGAGTCCTTGGTACTTCATCGTCGTCTCGACGCCGATGGTAACTCCTCCCGCCGTTATTTGGGACCCACCCGGAGGTGGCGCGTTCCCGCGGCCATGAAAACACATGGCCTCGGACTTGTAGAGCGCCACCTCGAGTCCCAACTGCCGGATTCTCTCAACGACTGTCGCAACCGCTGTCGCCATTAAGTCGGCCGCCGCCTGGTGTGACCTCCCGTGCGCTAGCACCAGCGTATCGTCGGCGTAGCATATTGTGCTAACGCCGTTCGGGAGGACGGTGCGCAGCACCCAGTCATAACCGATGATCCACAGGAGCGGCCCCAGAACCGAACCCTGTGGAACACCGCGTGACATCTCTCGCCGGTTCCACTCGGCCCGGTGACCGGGGTAAATGACGGACCTGTCCGTCAGGTATGCCTCGATTACACGACGGAGGTAGGTAGGCACCCGATGATATCGCAGTGCCTCCAAGATGCAGCTCCAGGGCAGGGAGTTGAAGGCGTTGGCGATGTCCAAAGACACCGCCGTCGTCCGGTCCCTAACGCGCATGATGGCGTCCACCGTGGAGCGCCCTCTGCGGAAGCCGAACTGGCCGTCGTAGGCCCGGCCCAATGTCCGTCAGGTGCGCGACGAGGCGGTTAGAAATTATTCTTTCGAACACTTTCCCCACCTCGTCGAGCAGCACTATGGGCCGGTATGCGGACGGAGAGTCCGCAGGGCGCCCCTTCTTCCGCACGAGGACCAGTTTTCCCGCTTTCCAGAGAAGCGGGAACTGGCCTCTCTCCAAGCATGCGCTGTAGAGACCGATGGCCGTCACAGATAGGATGAGGTACTCTTGACTCGTGAAATGCTTATACAATAATATTAGGTACCTACTTAAATTTTTAAGGCGGGAACATCATCCAATGACTCCTTCCGCCTTGGGTGAGGCGAAAAGAAGTGTTGTTTTTTTTATAGCGTAAGCCGGTAAACTAGCAGACGGATCACCTGATGGTAAGCAATCGGCGCCGCCCATGGACACCCGAAACACCAAGGCGTTACAATTGCGTTACTGGCCTTTTGGGAATTGGGTATTTGTGGATTACGGAGGATTCGGGGAATCGGGAGACGGTGACTAGGAAGGGGGGTCATTGGGCCTCCGGTAACCTCACTCACACTACGAAACACAACGCAAGCGTGGTTTCACGTCTGTTTTCTGTGAGGCCGTGGTATCACTCCGGTCGAGCCGGCCCATTCGTGCCGAAGCATGGCTCTCCCACACTAGTGTCAGACTCCTACTGATTAGAAACCACGGTAACTTAGTAAGTTGTCCGCAGCTCCGGGTCGTCCCTACTGGGCCCCATCTGTGGACTGGGCCCATTGTACATACCTCTATATTCCCCACTGGTATCCCTAAGTCGACAACTCATATTTAATAGAGAATGAGCAGTAGCGCTTTCTGAAACCTGGTCTGTTCTCCTTAAGCTACGATCTCCAACCGGTCTACAAATTATGAAGAAAGATATTCTTTAATTGTCAATTCGAACTTTCGAAGTGAGCTCGATTGCATTCCCGCCCGTCATTTGTCGAGATTATTCTCACAACTAATGCTAATAGGTTAGTTAGGTTAGTTTGGTTAGTCCATGGCGGACAGTGTTGGGGGATCCCCCCACAGTGCTGACTTCCTCGTAGTGATCCCCGGGCAACGCCGTGTCTGACCACCGTAACGGAGTGGCAGACCGGCGGCTAACGAGCGCTGTGCATTCACACGTTTCCTTCTTTGCGGTTTAGTGTGTGTGAATATGTCTTCTTCGGCCATGTCGAAGCCCCTGCGGGACGCCTCCGGGCGCTTCCTGTCAAAACGCCCTTCTCAGGGCGAACCCAACGGCCCTTCTCAGGGCCAACACAACGGCCCTTCTCAGGGCCAAACCGACGACGCGTTGTCGGAGGCTAGTCGCGCACCATCTGCGGCTAGCCTGTTTTGTCGGGCGGATGAGTTGTCGGACTGTGAGGAGTTCGCAACTGAGTCGCAAGCGGCCACCAGCCGCTATGAGTTAAAGCGGGCGTACGTAAGGCTCGAGTCGGATGACTCTTTGGAGTCGTTTGGTAAGACCAAACGAAAGGTTAAGGCGAAATCGAGTGCCCACGACGTGGGACTCGATGAGGCTCAACGCCTATTGAGGGCGTCTCTGGCGCAAACCAGACGAGTGGAGGGGCAGAAGGACCTGGAGGAGAAGGTCGCTGCCAAAGAGCGCGCAACAAGCGCTTCTAGGTCCAGGGCTGGCTACGGGGCGTCCAACGTCCTGTATGCGGACCATTCGGTGGCCGAATTGGCGCGAATGGCACAAGAGGACAAAGAGGAGATAGTGGAGGTCGCCTCTAAGTCCTCGAACCTCAAGGGGACCTTCCAAAAGGCCCTTAAATGCCGTGCTGCCAGCATGCACGGCATTATCGCGGAGCTGGTGCAGCGCACGGCGACAGCGCTCCTCCAAGGGACGAGCGTTATTTGCTATGTGGACGACACTCTCCTCACTGCCCGCGGGAGCTTCACGACGGCGGCCAACCTGGCATCGGCGGGCAGCTCCCTGGTTGCCGATAGGATCCGCCGTTTGGGACTGACGGTCGCACTGCACAAGACCGAAGCCGTGTTCTTCCACGGCCCGAGGCAGCGTCCTCCTCCTGACGCCCACATCTTTGTGGATGGCGAGAGGGTCGCAGTGGTGAGGCAGATGAAATATCTGGGCCTCATCCTGGACAGCAGGTGGCGCTTCGGCCCGCACTTCGCCGATCTATCGAAGCGCCTCCTAAAGACGGCGAATGCCCTGTCGTGGCTCATGCCAAACCTGGGAGGGCCCAGCGCGCGATGCCGGCGTCTATATGCCGGCATACTCCGGAGCATGGCCCTCTATGGGGCCCCAGTTTGGGCGGACTCCCTGCGCAGGAGGGAGAACGCCACCGCCCTTCGCGTGCCCCAAAGGGCTATCGCACAGCGGGTGGCGCGGGCCTACCGCACAGTGGGTTTTGCGGCGGCATGCGCACTGGCGGGCACTCCCCCTTGGGAGCTCGAAGCGTGGGTGCTCGCCAGAGTGTACGAGTGGACGGCGGAGCGGAGGGCGCGAGGAGAGCGTCCGGCTCATGAAGTCCGGGAAGCAGTGCGGCAGGAGGCCAAGGAGGCCATCGTCCTACATTGGGCGGACGACCTCGCCGCTTCAGTCTTTGGGCGACGGACGCTGGACGCAATCGGGCCGGTCCTCCAGACCTGGCTCGAGCGGCCATTCGGATTTCTCTCCTTCCGTCTGGTGCAGGTGATGACAGGTCACGGTTGTTTTGGGTCGTACCTGCACCGCATCGGGCGGGAGGAGAACCCGTCGTGCCATCATTGTGGTGCGACAGAGGACACGGTACGGCACACACTCGAAGAGTGCCCATCGTGGTCCGAGCCGCGTCAGAACCTTGTCGCGGCGGTCGGACTAGACCTCTCGCTCCCCTGCGTAATACGCGCAATGTTGGGGAGCGAGGAAACATGGGCGGCGATGGCCTCCTTCTGCGAATGCGTCATATCGCAAAAGGAGGCGGCAGAGCGTGAGAGGGAGGAAGATGCCCTCGCCCCTGCGCTTCGACGACGTAGAGTCGGTAGGAGAAGACGGCAATACAACCGCCTTCTCCCTCCCGGGGGTGAATAGCGGGTGGTAGGCGCGGGGGCGCCTACATCCGCATTGCACTATTCACCTTTCGCGGGACGGGAACGGTTGGCACACGACCGTTCCCGAGACCCCTCCCCGACACAGGGAGGGGCGTGATATGGCCCGCCATCTTTGGCAGGCCTAGCCGAGGGGGTCCTGGTCGTAAAGTTTCACCCGGTCTCCCAGACCCCCTCACATGGCAACGCTGGTGTGCTCCTGGGTTTTTAGTGGGTATGCCGGGCTTCCCCCGGAGAGTCCCACATATCCCTCCCGTACCCCCACGGGAGGATGATACATAAAGTATTTTCCCAGGGTCAAAAAAAAAAAAAAAAAAAAAAAAAAAAAAAAAAAACCAAACCATGGGTATATGAATCTGCTTCATTAATAAGATCTGAATGTATTATATTAGCTGAACCAGCAAACTTTGTACAGCCTACAAAATTCCAATTATGAATTCCGATTGGGGTATGTATGTGTATGTGTATGTGTATGTGACCACCAACTTGGTCAGGTTCAATGCCAATAAAACCCAGGCGTGTCTTTTCTTCACAAAACGTCTACTGGCTCCTACATTCCAAACCACTCTCAACTTTGGCTCGTATATTGAGTAGAACAGTGCAACTGGCTGGTAGGAAGCTAGGTATCCTGTTGAGGGTCAGACGGTACTTCACACCGAAGTAGTTGCTCACTCTATAACAACACCACACACGACCAAACTTGTGCAGTTTGGTCGTGTGTGGAGTACTGCTTCCATCTTTAGGATGGCTTGGCTAATATCTAACTGGAAACCCTTATATCCATCGAGGGCCGCACCAAGAGGCTCATCAATGATGATTCGCTTGTGGAGGCTCGGCTTCAAAGCCTGGAACACAGGCGTAAAGTCGCAAGCCTTTCGGTCTTCTATCATACCAACTACCAGACGAACGGAAGGGCTCCACCCTTATATGGTGAATATTCTGCCCATTCGCAGGAAGCGTTTCGCGTCAAGCCTCCTTGTGAGAAGCGCTAAGAAATGGAATTCCTTGCCCGAAAAAACATATTTGGTGTCTTTAAATCTTGAGTGAACAGGTTGCTCATAGGGTGCTCCATCGTTGGCGTCGGCCACATCATCGCTTACCATCAGGCGAGATGGTGGCCAAACGTCAACCTTCCAAGTATAAAAATGTCACTTTTTAAACCTTCCCTGGACTTCCACGAAAATTGCAAGACCAAAATTAGCCAAATCAGTTCAGCCTTTCTCGACTTTTAGCGGGACTAACGAACGGACATGCATTTTTATTTATACATATAGATATAGTATCTAGTATCTACTAGCGGACCCAACAGACGTTGTTCTGCATATCCACTTGAATGTATAAACAAAAATTCATTCAAATTAGTTCAGCTGTTTAGGATAAGTAACCTAAACATCGACTGCAGCGCCGTCTGCCGGGATGATTTGTGAATTTAAACCATTCCCAGATCCCCTTGAACACACACAAAAAATTTCATCAAAATCGGTCCAGTCGTTTGAGAGAAGTTCAGTGACATACACACTTACAGAAGAATTATATCTATAAAGATAGAAATAGATTAGATAGATATTCGTTCATTCATGCTCATAGTTATAACAAGTTGTATGAAATTATATTAGAGTCAAACCCATTTTTAGGTCAACGACATGTTTCTGTATGTAATAAGATAATTTATTCGTGTGCATTTTTCACGTTAACATATTTCTTGACGTATTTTTAAATATATTCATGTGCGTCATTGGATTTAATACATATTTATTTCTTTTCCACTCTGCGAATGTTTTTAAAAGGACGTGCAGATTGATCGCAAGTTATCTACCTACATGTGAATTTAACAGTTAAAATGACAAAAAAATAAAGCAATTAATTCTGTGCAATAAATCCGACTGTGAAAATGCTTCAGCACTCAGTAAAGTCTTGCGACAGAATTTATGTTAGCGTTTGTTATGTTGGCGCATTCGTAAAATATTCGTTTAGCTGGTAACACCTAAAAATATCCGACGCCACAGCTGAAGTACTCATAAATGTCAATTTTTTAGCGGGAAACGCGTCTGTCACAGATGAAACGGATAAGCACTATATATTTTTTTTGTTCAGCTAATAGTGAAACCGAATGTTCAAGCGTTAAGTAAAAAAAGATCGCATTATTCAAAATCTTTTAAGAAAAAAATGTCTGCGGTGGGATTATATTATAATAATAATTCAACTGTTTTATTTTTCATTCACGAGTGTCTGTGGCTTGTTTTTTATATTAATGCTCCATTATATTTCAATGGTCTGTGCCTATAAATACTATAAAGATATTTATTTATTACGCAGAGTTGTTATATTATGAGTCACTATTACTAACAAAACAATGGTGAAAATTTGATTTATTACAATATTACACACATTTTTCATAACAATTTAAAAATATATTTGCACTATTTTTGACTCAGATAAATCTCGTAAAATCAAAAATACTATAGCCTGGCAATTTTTTTTAAAGCCACTTTCTATTGCTGGTACTTATCTACATTTATTTATAATGTTTGTTTTATACAAATATATCATTTTTATAATAACTATCGTGAGACATACTAAATTAACTAAAATCGCGGGTTACTCACGTGAATATACTGAGGAAAGCTGTACTACTAGTTTCGAACCACAGAGGGGTTCTTCCTCATGAGCAGCGTGCGGGATCGCGGTGACGACGTAGCTCACTCAGTACATTAAATGTATCATTTTCAAAATATTAGGTACTCCAGAACTCCTATTTTACTTGGAGGTAGGCAGATCAGAATCCATTCAAGTGTACGACTCCTTTCCATCAATCCATGTTATGTTACGAGTTATGAGTCTCTTTGACTTAGGCATGTGTAGTAATTATTGACTTACACACACTTAAAAGTACAAACTGATACGCATTTTTTTTAAGGGGGGATAGTCATAGAATGACTGCACTCCGTCCCGCCTGTGTGAGGCGGGAGGGAGTGTCAGACTCTTACTGACTAAAAACCACCCGTTCCTTCTCGGTTCTCCTGCACGTCGAGACGGAGCCCCGGACAAAAAAGGAAAAAAAATCAAGCTAGCACATCGTGTTCTTGGGGTTAGGTGTGAATTAATTTTATACTGAATATCCATGTTATTCGACCTATCTTCTGTCATGGTTTTACTATATAGAAGTTTCTGGACGTTTGTCAAGACCTTTTAATCGGTACTGGATGTGTTCTGGCTGATGATGGACACTGAAGTTTCAGGGATTTACTCGATTTACCTACGGGATTTCTTCTAACCTAACGGCCTAAATGAATAACCTATATGAAAGAAACAATAAAAAAAGTATAAAGAGGGTATAACCTAGGAGTCTTCAAGGCCCGAGTGAATGGGTCGCTTATGGGACGACGTGCTCCATCCTACACCGCAACATCGCTTACTACCAGGCGAGATAGTGGTGAACCATCAAATATTCATGCAATAAATATACAATAAATATGTAAAAATAAGAAACAAAGAAAAACAGTGTATTTACACCGCTACAAAAGAAAAAAATAGAACAGTGTAGACGGCGCAAAAAGCTCGAGTCGCGGTGGTGATTTTTAGCACTAGCCTGTTGCTGTAATATGATCATCATCATCATCATCAACAGTCGAAAGACGATCACTGCTGGAAAACGGCCTCCCCCTTAGTCCTCCACGTCGAACGGCAACAGAAATAATAGTAAGTGAGTCGATGTCACGATAAATACAACCAAAGTCATGGACCTAATAATAATCTATTAATCTGAGACAGGAGTCGGATATACCCCTCATAGATGATCTCATTAGGGATGCGACATGTTACTATGCGAAGTAAAGTGAACATTCTTAGGGTACTATTCATTTACCACGTCATTTTTTAAAACAGTAAAATAACTTCAGTTTTCCTTTAAATCATGGATTAAGATCGATTTTTGTAATAAATTCATCAATAACCAATAATTACTAAAAAAGGGATGACAATGAAATCGTTAACCCGCAACGAGCAAGCGTTGTAAGTTTGTAACTAATGCTCAAACCTTCTCCGTGTGAGAAGGGACTTTGTTCAGCAGTGGGCACTTATAGGCTGTTGATGATGATGATGATAAACCACACGGTGTATGTGTGATAAGTGAGGTTACCAAACCAGCGATCTCCCTCCATCCTCCATCCTCAATCCCCAAAACCTAAAACTGCCAGTAACGCCTTGTAAGTAACTCCGCTGGGTTGCAGTTGCGGCTGTCCAAGGCTGGCACTGATTACTTACCATCAGACGCTCCATCTTTACCACCCTATTTCAAAAAGTTATCTGGGCTGAAAATATGTTTCGGGAATGTTAGACAAGATTTTTTAACAATTATTATTTGATGTTTTGTTGAATTAAAGTTTTGTAAACTTGCTGATAATTCAGATACAGTTTAAATAAGAAGTCATATGTTTTCAATCCTTAGAAAATTGCTGACCCTTGATTAATGCACCTACGGCTTATTCCAGGTAGGTAAGCAGTTACCAGCAGGTCAATCTACAACAACCTGACAATTTTTCTTATTGGATTTATTACTTTATACTGATCTTAACAATAAAGTTGAAAATAATTTGACATATGTACCTACTGTTTTTCTTTATAATATGGACAATAAAGTACAGCGCCTTTTGGATGGATTAAAACATTGATGAAACATTATTTTTTTTCTAGAATTCAAAAATCGAAGGACGGTTCATTGATGAGCGAGATAACTTGGAAATTAAGACAAACATTGTCCCAGGTCGATTTTGAACAGTATAATTATACCTCTATGCTCCGTACAAGGACATTTTTAAGAATAAGGATGATGATCTCCGTGACTCAGCTCATGTAGTAACAAGTTATTATTTCCATGCAACCGCGTCGCATGACTTTATGACGCGATCCAAAATACATCGTAACCCGCCCAGCATTTCACCCATGCCACCTAAATTTTATATTAAAAGCACGTGAAGCACTGTTAGTCACGAGTGTTCGCTGGACGGGCGCAGACTACGCGATAAAAATTCCAACACCCAACTCTCATAAACTTGATAATAATATAATTATATAACGACGCAGTTCTTACACCCTCGTCGTCGATATCACTTGCCGCCCGATACTTTTCGCGCGCTTTTGACGCCATCTTGCGCGCTTTCGAGTTTTCCGCCCCGGAAGTAAGTGCAATGGAATTTGTTTAAACAGCCTATTTATTTGTGCTTTCAACCTTTTTCGGAGTGTATTGTGAGTGATTTTTTTTAAATTTAGGCATTCATTAAGGTAAGGTAGAGTTAAGAGCTTTGTAGTAAATAGTTATTACATTGTTATTAAACGGTCTGGAAACGATTTTAGAACTTGCTAAATCGTTGTTTTCCTTTGCCAAATTGTTCAAGTGCGTTTCGTGGACTAATTATTACGCAGAAAGACATTAAATTGGGCTTGGCAGAATGCTGGATTTCTCACAAATTACGAGTTATATTAAACGGGTAGGATCGAGAATGTCACGACGTGATGTAATCTGTTAGCTGAACCTGCTATTTTAGGATTTGGTTGTATACCGTTATTTTAAATGATACATTCGTGATTTTGTGTAGGACGACTTCTATTAATGTTAGAGGTATAATGTTGCCCTATAATCTAAAGTTCTCGAAACTGTGGAATTGTTTTTCTGCTGTCATTATAAAGCTTATTGCTAATTTCGTTTAGGTTATGATCTATTCTGAGAATTATACCAGATGATAATTAAATGCCATTGTTACCTGATTATTACTTGACTAACTACTATTTTGTGACGTTGCTTTAGCGATGACTTTCTGTATTACATGTTAATATTTAAGACAATACAAATTATTCACAGTTGTACAAAGAGTTCTTTCTACAACAAAAAGATTAACTAACGTGAATCTTCTACATACTTATAACATATTCGAGCACAAACTTTAATAGTTCCACCGTGATCTACTGACTAGAGCACTTTAAAATTTTAATTTTATCCAGTTAATTAGGTAACCTAATTTCTACTGGAAATTACAGCAAATACATACTGTGTAACACTATTTATCAAAAAGACATGACAGGCGACATCTGTCTGCTTCTGATGACAGCAAATCCAATGATATTCTTCCATGAGATGACCTGAAACTGTGATGTCATTTTATTGGTTTTTTGTACAGAAATAAGACACATCAATAAAAGTACAGCTGTTTTATAGGGTTAGGAATGTGAAGAACAAAATAGAAAAGAAATAGTCTTTTTATATACATATCTAATAAACCCAATAGGATAGTTGCCTAAATTTTATTTTAACGTTCGTCTAGTTTATTTTCTCACAAAATTAAATACCTTAGACGGTATATTAATTTGAAACGACCTTTGACCTCCGACTCCTAAACTTAACGCCATTTTATAGGTACGAGAAAATAAAAAAGCATGTATCTAATATTTTTTCATTAACTAACTGACGACCGATTTAGGTTTTTATTTTTCATACCCTAGCAACTACCCTATTGGCATAGGTACCTGTTAAAAAGGAATCTTGTATATGTGAAAAGTAATAAAGATAGATATACCTTAATGAATTAGATCGGCTATTCTCTCATTCTCCAGTTTGACGTTTCTTTGTCCCTATTCACTAAAAACTACCGCAAAGTTAAGGTCGACGGTTCAATAATTTTGCCGTCACCACTCGATACTGGCAGTATATTATTGTCAGTATGACGTCGTTATATTCTCGCGGCAAATACTTATTTCTGAAAAATTGTTAGTATAAATCGATAATTAAAGTATATCGTCAAATCAATGAATGGTAGTGTAATTCTCGTTCAGTATTTCGTTGGATTGAAAAATAAAATTAACCCAGTTGTTACATGCCACATTGATGACTGAATTCGTATCTTTGATTTGTTTTGCATTTAAATATGTTTAGATCGTAACAAGAAACGTCAAACAGGAGTATAAGATGAAGTTTTATTTTTGTGGTTATTTAGCGATAACATGAACCAGAGATGACATTTTTTTTACCAATTTACTGAGTTGATTGTCATAAAAAATACTGACTTGATATCCACAAACTACATAAGACCACAATTATTTTCTTGGTCATGATGCCATTGTAACCCTTTACAACACTATACATAATATATTCTTCATTTGTAACTTATTACCCGATTATGAAAAATCCACAAATGATATAAACTTTATTTATTAGGGACTACTCTCTAATAAATAAGGTCTACAATGGAGTAAATGGAGAGCGGTCACCGGTGACCACTTGGAGAATGGGCAGTAGAACTGCATTACTTGCCAGAAAATCTTCGCAGTACCTTCCTATCTTGATCAGTTATTCAATCAGAATTTAGTGAATAGTTTGCTTATACCCATAAGCATTAGTTTCTTTTTAAATAAATTTATTTAGAGGAATTTTACAAAGGAGTAGCCTTAAACCTAAACTCGTTTGATGGCGAGAGACGCTCGCATTAAGTTAACCTATAAGCAATAACCCGTAAGTAATGGTTTATAACCCATAAGCCAACTATTCCCTCCATCGGCTCCATCATAGGCCGCATCATCGCTAACCATCAGGTGAGATAGTATCCAAACGTTGACCAATAAAAATAAGTTGCTTTTCCTGACCCTTTTTTTAAGGGGGGAAAATCATCGAATGAATCAGGAAGTGTCAGACTCTTACTGACTAAAAACCACCCCGTTCTTTCTCCTGCACGGTGAGCCGGAGCCCCGGTTACCCGTTAGGTTCTCCGCGACTTTCCTGACCCTTAAATCGAAAGCAAGACCTCGTTTCCCGTCGCCAAGCTGACACATATCTCACACGACACGAGAACATCTACAATATTTATGTAGACTAAAGTTATTTATGTCGTTACTGTCTGGTTCCTTAATTAATTTGCACCGTTATATAGGGCAAGGATTTTAGATCATTTTGTTGCCACTGGCAACCCAGAACACGACGTACTAAACTGTAACATGTATCATAATTAATTACGCTTGTGTAAAAATATTTCTTGTTGATGAGTTAATTTCAATTTTGAGTCTTGTCAAATAGACTGCCTCGTTGGTCGCAAGTTCGTCGCCGGACAAGGGGTCGCGGGTTCGATTCCCGGGGCGGGCAAAGTATTACTGGGTTTTTTATAAAAAATCTCAGTAGTAGCACGGAGTCTGGAAATGTGCCCGGTATATGGCAATAGGCTCACCCCCTATTACTTGGGACTCATAACATAAATAGTGAAAAGTGGGTGTTACTTCTGTGTGCATCTCTGCCTACCTCTTCGGGGATAAAAAGGCGTGATGTTATGACTCATAACTTATGAGTCTTGTCAAATATCGCTTGGCGCGGTGGTTGGGCAACTGGCTGCCGGGCAACGTGTCGCGGTTTCGATTTCCGCCCGGAACAACTCTTTGTGTGATCCACAGACTGTTGTTCCAGGTCTGGGTGTCATGTGTATGTGAAATTGTATGTTTGTAAACGTACCCACGAGGCTACGATACAGGAGAAAATCCTAGTGTGAGGTAACATTTCAAACAAAAAAAATATTTGAAGAGTAATCTGAGTTAATAGGTACTCGTATGTATCAAGATTCCTGCATTCGTACGAGTAGATTTTAAAGTATCCAAGTCTTTTTAGACTTGAATCAAATATCAGGTAACGCGTTTGTCCAAAATATAGACCAACCACCCGTACCACCGTACCAACATCGTATCTGCCAATCATACATACAATAAACGTCTTTTAGATGCGCATGCGACACTCTTCACGCAGTATTAAGAAACTGGAATAAATCATACGTGTTAGGTAGCCAGTGTAAACATTACCCGGTTTAATTTATTACTAGGTAATGTCATGCTTTACCCGGGTCCTATATTTATAGTGTTGCTGTTTGCTATTTCGATCAGCATGTCCAGTATTAACTGACCCATAAATGTGCAGAAAGATCAAACAAACCGAGACCATGACCAACTGGTTTTGTTTAGCTTGATGTCGAATGAAAATTGCAGATGCGACGATTTTTTCGAGTAGATTTTTATACTGCCTCGTTGGCCGAGTGGTCGCAAGTGTGAATACCGGGCAAGGGTCTTAGGTTCGATTCCCGGGTCGGGCAAAGTATTACTGGGATTTTTAATAAATATCAGTAGTAGCATGGGATCTGGAATTGTGCCCGTTTTTTGACAATAGGCTCACCCCCTGTTACATGGGACTCATAACATAAATAAGGAAAAGTGAAAAGTGGGTGTTACATTGTACAGTGGCTGTAAATGTGCACCTCTGCCTTCTTCGGTGATAAAAGGCATGGTATTATGTTATATCACAAAAAAGCGATCTTACATTGTAATTAATAGATTCAAATAATACAGACTCAAAGTACAATGTCTTCCGCAAATAATTAGTTTCATATAATTTGATCAGTCATGTCTAATTGTCTATTTTACAATGACCGCAAATTTCACACAATTTATGCAAAGTAGAGCGTTTCATAATCACCTACCTATGAAGATGAGTATTCGTAGAAATAATAAAATCGCAGGTAAGTATTGTTAGGCATGAAACAAAGGATATATGTGTCTTTACTTTATACGTTTCATAAATAACACATACACATAACATCACGTCTTTTACCCCCGAAAGGGTAGGCAGAGGTGCACATTGCGGCCCAATTACCCTCCCCTTCCCCAATCTCCCCAATTCCTGAATCCCCAACGATCCTCAAACTCCTAATCCCCCATAGGCCTGTAACGCTCTTGTAACACCTCTGGTGTTCCAGGTGTCCATGGGCAACGCCGATTGCTTACCATTAGGTGATCCGTCAGCTCGTTTAGCCATAAGCCATAAAAAAAAATTACGGCACTTAACGCCTGTGTACAATGTAACACCCACTTATCACTATTTGTGTTATGAGTCCCATGTAATAGGAAATTACTAGTTGTAGGCAGGATAGTTTTAGAAATACTAGCAATATACGATGAAAAGGATAAAAAACCTTTATGTATTGTCTAAGTCCCAAGATCTCGATACGGAGCCACGGAAGGCCTAACGGGACGCCGGGGTTCTGGCTTGAAGAGCGGAAGCAGGAACGGGTTGGTTTTGAGTGAGTAAGAGCCTGACACTCCCGCTCGCCTAACCCAAGGCGGGAGAAGTCATTGGATGATATTCCTCCCTCAACAAAATGTCCCAAGATTTAATCTACCTTTATATTTTGCTGCTTCCAATATACTCCTAAGCACGAAATTATAGCAGATAGCTGAAATTTCAGAATAAGTAGAAATTAGATTGAATTTTAAAAACCGTAATTTGTCATACGTGTTTTACATGTATGAAAAATGAAAATTCATTTCATTCACTGGTTCATGCGCAAAAAATAATGGAGCCGCATGTAAGATTTGACAGTTCGACGTTTACAAATGGTGTTGCCATGTCGTTAGAGTATTCGCACGAAAAAAATATCGCACCGGATTGAGAATACCGTAAGCATATCGCGAGCATACCGAATATTTTCCCGGATACTTGCGATTTATTTCAAACAGTCCGTGACATAATTAAATTGGTTTTAAAGCTTTAAAAATTAATTGCCCGTTTAATGTTTTGTGTATGTAATCCTGTTTTTGTTATGCATTTTCTTTTTTTAATTCGTTACAGTGTTCACGCTTGCGGGAAGCCTTGGCTCTGCACCAAAATATGCTATCATTAGACAAGATAAACATACTATTATTATATTGTATTGGATGGAGATTGTATTGTTAGTTATCCTGTCTGAGGACAATACAGTTTTTATGTAGTATCTAATATTCAGATAAAATTATTATCTAACAATTTATCTATGTGAAAGTTCAACAGCCAGAAAGTAGTCTATATTACTCATATTTACTGATTTATAAATCTTTGCCAGTATGATTCCACGAATCAAATTAATATTATAAAACTTAAAAAAAAAGTCTTTGAGTAATCCACATTTTTTCACACTCAAAACTATTGTCAAAACAACCACCGATTCCGGGAAAACAGCAATGTTTTTATAGCATTCTCTTTTCTAACACTCATTAATGTCGCCAGATAAAAAAAATATAATGAATAATGGGTAGTTTTGGACAAAGTATTTATGTATTTCGAACGGTTCAAAAATGTTTGTCGAGGTGGTTAGTTAATTAATGCTGCAAAGGTTTATTATTATTATTTATAATGTGTTTTATAGCCGAATGGTCTGTCTGCCCACTGGTGAGTCATGTGATACTGTCACACATTCAAGCTACGTAATCTGTGATAAATAACATTACAGATGATACATACCACGAAAGTAGTTAAGGTACTATACACATGCTCTGAAATAGGATTGTAAAAGGTAATTTATCGAGCATGCTCAAAAATGTTCAAAAATCGAACGCGTAGATTCGCAAGCATTGGCCAGCTGTATCCAAATGCTATTTAGCGCTTACTCTACATGTAGAATAGATGTAAGAAATACTTAGGTATTTCTTACATGATAAAAGTGAAATAAATGAGTTTAGAACATAATTTTCATTTGTCAAGTTGTCTGTTATCACTAGTTCTATCTCGTGTTTAGATATTCTTTACAGATTTAATAACACTCTTTCTATACAAACACCGTGAAATCGTTTCGTTTTCGTCCCGCGGCAGAATGACTTACCATAAAGAATACTTTCGATGTATAAAGTAAAAACAAAAAAGAGATATGTACTTTTTTTTAGTTTGAAAAAAATTCATGGGAATACGCACATGAAACGCTCGACTTGAAGGCACTGAGGCCTTAGTACGAGTTTGTTTTACGTTAAAAGTATTCGTAACGAGTCCGCGTTCGGCGCTCTGGTTTGTTGGTTCATTGGCGCCAGCCAATCAGAGTGCCGAACGCGTACTCGTTACGAATACTTTTAACGTAAATGAAACTCGTACTAAGGCCTCTGTTCGCATTGCACGAACCAGTCGACGAGAAATACTTCTTCGAAAATTACATGGCGTGTTGTTTCGATAATGTGCTATGAGTTCGTATGCGCTTTCGATCTTTGCTTTTTGCATTGGTTCACCAGTCGGTGTTTGTTTTAAAGATTTTATTTCTATGTAAAACTATTGTATTACCCAGACAGAACCATTTTACTCCGGAACGAAAAAACTTAAAATAGATTTTACGGTGTATAAAACGGAAAAAACATAGATAGTCATAAATAAAATAATTTTGGGAAGATACATAACATAACATCACGCCTGTCTTCCCCGAAGGGGTAGACAGAGGTGCACATTACGGCACTTAATGCCACTGTACAATGTAACATCCACTTTTCACGATTTATGTTATGAGTCCCATGTAATAGGGGGTGAGCCTATTGCCATGTACCGGGCACTATTCCTGACTCCGTGCAGTAGCACGGAGTAGACTCCGTCCAGTAGTAACTGGGATTATTAAAAACCTAGTAATACTTTGCCCGACCCGGGAATCGAACCCGAGATCCCTTGCCCGGCAGTCGCACTTGCGACCACTCGGCCAATGAGGCAGTCTTTGGGTAGACAATTCTTAAAATAATATGACGACACACATGTATCCACTTTATATCAACGAGGAAGTCATCATGGGTCATTTAAGCTGTCTGCCTGTCCGTCCTTTGCACAGATTTGATTAATATGGATATTTATACTAGATGTATTTCTATATATATATATATATATATTTATGTAGTTGTATATGTGATGTTCGATGCTGGATCTGGTAAATGTGTCAGTGAAGAATTTAGTGTATCTACTAGCTTCTACCAGCGGCGTTGCCTATGTTTTTGAGGTAAAAAGACGTATCCTATGTATGCCAGACTATAATCTGTCTTTATGCCAGATTTCATTCAGTTCACTTCAGCCGTTTTGACGTGATTTTGTTACAAACATGCAGACAAACTTTTGGTTTTATGATATTAGTTATTATTACCCCCCTAAATACCCCTTTTTGGAATTAAAGGCGTGGTGTTATGTATATTATGTAAATCGTCATTCAATCACTTGACCAAATGCCATTCATGAAATCCAACTACGAACGACGTAACACCGAAAAATGGTGAAAGAAAAAACATCGTAAACCTTAATGATAGTGTTTTTGTTGAATTAAAACTTTACGACCAGTTTTTTTATTACAGCACAAATTCCATCTATTGTATCGTGATGTTTTACTTATTTAGTCTTCCAGTATTGAGGACTCCACAGATGGGGCCCAATAGGGTTTATGTCGATACGGAGCCGTAGAGGGCTTAACGGGTTGCCGGGGCTCCGGCTCGAAGTGCAGGAGTAGGAACGGGGTGGTTTTTAATCAGTAAGGGTCACTCCCTCTTGCTTCACCCGGGTCTGAGAAGTCATTGGATGACTTTCCACCTAAAAAAAATATTGATGGCTGATCCAACATATTAGAAAAAAAAAAAAATACAAAAATAAGTTTTTATTTCGTAAAAACATTCGCATCCATGGAAAAGTGTTACTTGCCCATGCTCGCATCACTGGAATTAAGGGCATTGACATGGCGTAGTGCCAACACGATTATAATTTAAACTACCTAAATAGTTTCTATCAAGTTACCAACCGTATCAAAGTACCTAGACCTACCTATCATTTTCTTCGATTTTACCTCTAAAATATAAAAAAAAACAATAATTTTATTGTTTTTTTCAACTTTATACTATGGTATTGTATACAGTATTGCAGATTTTTTATTGGAGAAAGAAATTGTTTGACTATTTGCTTAGGAAATTATCATAATTTATATAACTACATAAATATTTACAAATTAAAATTAACTACAACTAAACTATTAAATAAAAAGAAAGTAAAAGAAAACAACAAAAATTATACCCTTAATTTAGGCGTCAAAGTATTCGTCCGCATCACTATCACAGGGGAAAGTTATACTTTATATTATTGACATGTAGTCGAAAATCCAATGAATAAATTTGACAACAGGTTGGAGTAGCTTGATTTGTGCTGGCTACTGGACATGCTACGTGTTAATAGGCAATTATGGATCCGGGACAGTTGGCTATGGGGAACCTGGTGTCCCCTACAGATGCTGGAGGTGGGCACCGGGGTGGTTCTAGTAATAAGATAAACATCCCACACTCCCTGGTCTGTCTCCCTAAAAGGCTAGATGCATTTTGAAGGTTTCCCCTCGTTATAAAAAAAAAACTATTTGAGAATCATCCTGCTAACATCAATTCATTTATGTTTTTAGTTATGTTCGTCCCACTGCAGGCCAAAGGCCTACCTAGACTCCTTCCTCTCATCTCTTCTTAAACATTTCGATAGCCAATCCTACATCTAACATAACATAACATCAATTACCTACTAATAAAACCAATTACCCGAATACCATTCAATAACAATCATCTATGATCAAAGTGACTTCAAGATGACTTGGATATCATGATGAACCCCATACACATGTCTTCAGAAGTCCCGAAATGATTCAGTAAACAATAAGGCGTAAACATGTCTATCTTAGAGAAGTAATCAATGCGTTGTTTATTAGTGTAACACTAAGATTAGGATAATGTCTAATGCTTCGGCACGAATGGGCCGGCTCGATCGATCAACGATCCTCAAATTCCTATACCCCAAAAGATCGGTAACGCACTTGTAACGCCTCTGATGTTCCAGATGTCCATAGACGACGCCGATTGCTTACCGATTGGTTTATCCCATAACATGTGTGGCTGTTTTTTGTGGTATTGGGTGGCAAACGAGCAGACGGATCGCCTGATGGTAAGCAATCGGCGCCCATGGATCCCCACAACACCAGGGGAGTTAGAAGTGCATTGCCGGTAGTTATGAGAACGAATTGGGGCAGATTGGGGATATTCAATACAAAAAGAATTATGATTCATTTTGAACCACTAGTTCTAGAGATCGACACGTTTAAACAAACAAAGTCTTCAGCGTTATATATTAGTACTAGTTACTACTGCGCGGTTTGACACGCTTTACTTGGCTCCTATTCATTATAGCGTGATGTTTTATAGCCTATAACCTTCCTCGATAAACGAACTATGCAACACAAAAAGAGTTATTTAAATTGGAACAGTAATTCTTGAGATTAGCGCATTCGAACAAACACAATCTTCAGCTTTATATATTCGTATATAGATTTTTAAATTTACTTTAAAATATTTCCAAATGACCCAATATCAATCAGTCTAGTTTGCAACATTCTACGTGAATATCATCACGCCAATATTGTCTGTGACCTACGTTATTAAATAACGAACTTGTTACTGGCGCTGAAACCTGTATTAGAATATTCACTTGTCAAGATCTATTTGAACATGTTGATGACAGACTATTTTTTTTTCGAAAAGTTCAGCTTCTTTTTCTTGTTGATTTTTATCTCGTGTTCATTAATATTTTAAGGTTTAATTTAATTAAAAAATTAAATTAAATTTTTAATTTTATTTATTATATTAATAAATAAAATAATAATAAATTAAATTGAATTATAAAAATGTATTTTTAATGCGTAATAGACTAAAGGTTTTTGTGATTGACCATAAACAAACATATAAAAATAAGACTTGGATTCTCGAAATGTCAACTGATGAACGAGAACGCGGGTTTGAAAAAAAATAGAACGGGCTTGAATTCTCGAAACGTCATTTGACGATTTTGAGATGGCGCGGTGGTCGAAAAGGCGGGAAAACGAATGGGATTTTGAACGGATGGCGTCATTTTGTTGGCGGGACCATTGACGATTGAGATGTAATATTTGTTTCTTTGTTATAAATGTTCTTTGGAAGTAAATAATTTTCTGTATACTTATTTTAATCGATACTAAGTTGTTTCCTTTATAATCTCCATTTCTAGCCTTCGTATTCTGCAAGTTGTTGATGCTATAGTGGAGTTGCGTCTATACTCGTTATTTTGTTATTTTTAACCGACTTCAAAAAGAAAATACAACAACAGGTCAAATTGAGAACCTCCCAATTTGACCTGTTTGTATGTATGTTTGTGACTTCGCCCACGATCCTTTGGGGTAAAATGTAGCCTGTGTGCTATTCTAGACCATAATTTGCTCGGCATAATCGGGCTGATGCTGATACGGAGCCGCGAAGGACTTAACGGGGCTCCAGCTCGAAGTGCTTAAGGAACGGGGTGGTTTCTAGTCTGTAAGAGTCTGACACTCCCTCTCGCCTCATCCGGGTAGGAGAAGTCATTGGATGATCCCCCCCCTCTTAAAAAAGAAGACCATAATCTATTTCTGTTCCACATCTATAGCCGATTTGACGTGATTAAGGAACAAACATATACACAATCTATCGCATTTATAATTTTAATAAGATTATCTGAACTCAACAAATCCCAATATCGTCATTTGTTATCAATATAAAAGTTTCATTTGTTCATTTGTGACCTCTTCAACTACAAGCTTTATCCAATTCGAAATTCTTCAAATTTTGCGGATATAGGTAGTTAAAATTATTTAAAGATTCAAAGTACATACGGATTGTATAATTATCTAATAATATACATGTATATATATTTTAACTGCTGGAAAATTACGTGTAGGCATTTATATATCAACTAGGTAATATATTAGTCGATAAATATTTTTGTAACATCTGTGAAACACTGATTTCCAGTCGCCGTCAGGTCAGTCACTTCGCAAAGGAATGAATGATATATATAAACAAAATTGAGTCATCCAGCTTTTTTGGTCTAACGAGTCTATCTAAATGACTCAGTGATATAAAAAAACTGTGTAAAACGTTTATAATATTATGTACAAACAAGAAGGGTTATATGTTTGTTTGTCTATTTTCTGCATCAAATTATAATTGGTGTCACAATTATAAGACGTGTACAAGAGAGAAATAAAACTAGGTTTAGAATTAATAAGGTATGTGGGTATATCAAAAAAAAAATTGAAGGGTCTGCCTAGGTCTTTAGCACTTGCTTAGTTCTCCACACTTCCCTGGCGAGCTCCCGTCTTCCAGGCGTAGTTCCGTCAGCTCGGCCACTCCACTCAGGTGCTGCGACAGGTTCGTTGTCCGGTTCGGTTATCGAAACCGTGACGTAATTCCTGGTGACAAGGGCCACATCAGTAAGCTGCCGGTATAAGGGGTGCACGGGAAACGCTAGGTATGCATGGCAAGAACTACATTGGAAAATTAGGGCTTACAAGGCGGGAAGAATTCCAGGCGTGATTCTTAATCGACACTGTAGGTAATGGTCGCTAGCAGAGGCGGTTACAAGCATATACTAAGAACATAGTGAAGGCAAAGCAAAACATTACACAAGGATAGAAATTAATAAGCTACGATAGTTAGACAGGCCCGTACCTTAAGATTAACGCAACGAATATAAAAAAAGGTAGGTAATGGCCGTTAAAATTCTTTATATAAAATTGTGCACAACTTACCCAAGTTTGGGAATCACAATCACTTACAGGTACTTAATTTAGATTAGGAGTATGGATAAGCAATCCAGTCTCAAAATATTTTATAATTATTTATGGCTTTATAATTCGCAATGACGGTAAGTATGCTATTGATCAAAGCGACAGCGTCCGTGCCTCAAGAGGTTTGGCAGCGGAATGTCGTCTCGCTTGCGCTCGCGCCGGCTCGTCGCGCGGCCGGGTGGCGGGGTGCGACGAAGAACCTGTTACTCCATATATATAAAATAATGCGGTTGTCCGCATCACTTAATTGTTACAATTTATTTTTAAGTTTAATTAATTTTTTTATTTTATTAATATTATTTTTTTTATTACTACTAAGTAGTTACTTACACTATGTTACATTACCCCTCTCCCCAGAAAAAGGATTTCAACTTAATGAAATCCGCAAGGAGACTAATTGATAGAAACAAAATTAGCCTACGACGGGCCTACCCTGAGTTTGAGATCCTTGATATGCCAGACGCCAAGATCGCGACCATTCATGTCTTCCAAGACGTAAACTAATGGTGATCGTTTGACTTTTACGCGGCATTTTTGAAATTTAGGAGCCAACTTTTTACTAAAATGAGCATCTTTATCGCTCTGAAAGTAACAACGCTTCCAAACGATATCGCCCACATTAAACTCTGTATGTTTTCGGCGCAAGTCATAATGTTGTGCGTTTTTCAAATGAGCTTCCCACAAAGCAACCTGCACTTTATCGAATATTGGTGATAATTGGCCCAGGTTTGCAGCATAAGCGTCACGTGGTAGAAATATTAGGTCTGTTGGATCCGGATACTCGAGGTAATGAGAACCACAAACGACTAGCTCTCTTCCGTGTACCAAAAAGGATGGAGTATAACCAGTGCTTTCATTAACAGAATTATTAATAGCGAATTGGATTTGAGGAAGGTCTGAGTCCCAAGATCTATGATCCCCATCTACGAAACTGGAAACAGCAGTTATTATTGTTTTGTTGTATCTTTCTACTGTATTAATTTGTGGAGTGTACTTTGGAGTAAAATGTATGTTGGGAATTTTGTATTTTTCGAAAAGTTTATCTAAGTCTTTGCTAATAAACTGACTTCCATTATCAAGAATAACAGTTTGTGGAATTCCATGAACGAGAAAGACATCGTTCTCAAGATTTTTAACTATCAAATTCGAGGTGGCTCGACGAAGTGGGAAAAGAAAGCAATATTTAGAAAAGCAGCAAGTGACAACGAAAATAAACTGATTTTGTTTCCGGGAAGAAGGCAACGGACCAACCAAGTCAATTGATAGAACTTGGAAGGGACGAGAAACGTCTTTAGGCCTACCCATTTTTCCAGAGACACCATGGGTAGAATGTTTATGAGCTAGACATATTTCACAATTTGAAACAAATTGAACCACGCTAGAATACATACCGGGCCAATAAAATCGAAGTGCTAAGCGCTTATATGTCTTAAACACGCCGAAATGACCGGAAATAGGTTTAGAGTGGCACTCAATCAGAATATCTCCTTGTTGTTCTTTAGGAATAACCTTCTTCCAAGCAAACTCAACCGTAAGGTCTACCTTCGTCTTCATGTACCTGTATAATACATTATTCTCCACCTTGTAGTTTGGAAAATTTATAGGACTAGTCTGGCAACCCTGGAAGATCTTCCGGTACCAAGAATCCTGAGTATCAGGTACGGAAGTAGTGGAAGCATCAGCGTTTGAAATGGTCTCAACTGGCACACTTCTAGATAGGGCGTCTGGAACAACATTGTCTTTACCACGACGGTGTCTTATTTCAAAATTGAAAGAAGAAAGGCGAACTCCCCACCTTGCGAGCCGACCGGTTGGATTAGTGAGAGACATAAACCATTTAAGAGAAGAATGGTCAGTATAGACCAAAAAAGCTTTGTCGGTCTCAAGGTAACAGCGCCAGTATTCTAGAGCAGTAAGAACTGCAAGTGCCTCCCGTTCTGTTGTGCTGTAGTTCCTCTCCGGTTTACTCAAAGAACGGCTCATGTACGCAATTGGATGTTCCACACCATCTATTGTTTGGGCCAACATCGCACCGATACCGAAGTTACTAGCATCAGTGTGCACTTCAAAAGGAAGGTTAAAGTCAGGGCAAGCAAGGACAGGTGCTTGAACTAGTTTAGTCTTTAATTCTAGGAAAGCCTTATCAGCCTCAGGGGTCCACTGAAAAGCAGGGGAGTTCTTTTTATTAGAAGTTAGCTTATTTAAAGGACCTGCCACGGTACTGAATTGTGGAATAAAACGCCTATACCACGACGCCGTACCCAAAAAACGCTTAACCTCCTTCCTATTGACAGGAGTGGGAAAGTCTAATATGGCTTTGACTTTATCTGGGTCAGTTCTCAAGCCATGAGCATCCACTATGTAGCCAAGATACCGTAGCTGACTTCGAAAAAAGTGACACTTGTCTAGATTGACAGTGAGATTAGCCGATTGCAGTTTTTGAAAAACTTTCTGAAGCAGTTTTACGTGTTCCTCAAAAGTTTTGCTTATGATAATCACATCATCCAAGTATGCAAAGACTTTGAGTTCGAATTCAGGCCCGAATAAAAGATCGACAAGTCTCTGTTGCGTAGCAGGAGCATTGGTAAGTCCAAAAGCTGTGACCTTAAACATAAAAGTTCCTCGACCAGGAACATAAAAGGCCGTCTTCTCTCTGTCCTTTTCATCAATTAATATCTGCCAAAATGCTTTGGACAAATCTATGCTGGAAAGATAACGCGCATCCTTCAGATTATCTAAAATTTCAGACACATATGGAAGCTTATATGCGTCCTTCTTTGTTACCGCGTTCAATTTACGGCTGTCCAAGCAGAAGCGGGGCTTTCCATCCTTCTTACCCACGACTAGTACTGGAGAAGACCATGGACTCTCACAAGGTTCAATAACATCTAGTGCCAACATCTCATCAACCTGTTCAGCAACAATACGTTGCTTTTCTGGTGACATGCGGTAATATCGCTGACGGATAGGCTCAGCATTACCAGTATCTATGCGATGTTTAATGACGTTAGTACGACCTAAACCTATCTCTGTGTACGAGATGTCTTTGAAAAGATCTACCACGCTGTCCGCTAACAGTTTTTGAGGAGGGTTCAAAACGTCATAGCCACACAGATGCTGAGAAGATGACGAAGAAATTCCCAAGAGCCCAGGGTCGGTTATAAATAAGTTTTTTTTTCTGATAAATACTTAGGGCACAGGTTAAAAGTGTTCCAAAAATCGATTCCTAGGATTAAAACGGTTTCGATCGCTGGTATAACATGCGCCTTTATAATAGAAAACCTGTTTTCGAAGGTCAAAGGTAGAACAATATAACCAAGGGATGTTATCCTCTGACCTCCTGCTGCAGTAACAGTTATCCTCTCATCAGTGCATAGAATCAAACCTAGATTTATCAAAAGTTCATGAGAGTCCCTACCTAGGATAGTAACAGCGGAACCAGAATCCAACAAACCGTACAAAAATAAGTCTTTATTGATTCCCACCTTTGCATAAGGCCTGGGGTCGTTACTCGGTTTGACATTGAAAATTGTAGAAATATCTTTCCTAGAAAAGAAGTTTTCAACAAACATGAGCCAATCATTCCAGTCCGAGCTATCTGTATGAGTAACCGCATGCGTCCTACAATTTTCAGTTTTTAGTTTTTTGGTTTGCAGCTTGGACAATCCGGTGTACGAACTTCCTTCATGCCACATTTAAAACAAAAAACTTTGCGCTCAGCCGTACAATCTCTCATAGAATGCGTGTTAACGCGGCAACGGTGACAGTAAGGAACCTTGGATATAACCGATGTTTCGGCCTCAGAAGCCTGAACTTCGGAGACCTTGTGTGACCCCTGCTGGTGAGCACCCTCATACTTACGAGCGTAAAAATTTCCTTGGCCACTAGTCGTTGACTTACGCTTTGAAGACTGGTAGCCAAATTCAGGAGCCAAAGTATTAGTTGAAACCGAAGGTGGTTCCTTGAAGAATTCTGAACGGACCTTAATACGTTCATAATTTTTACAGATTAATTTTAGATCTTCGAGGGATTTAATATTAGGGCTAGCAGCTATAATATTAGAGTAGGAAGGACGAATATTATGCAATATAATTTCAAGTTTTTCGTCTTCCTTTAAGGGTTTACTTAACCTAGAAAACATGCCATGCATTATGGATAAATAAACCGTAATGTTCTCTTCCTCGCCCTGTGTACGCTGACGTATTTCTGAGACCATGCGATAGTCGTAGTCGGGTACATCAAAATCATCCTTCAACGCAGTCAGTACTTCGTTCCAACCACCGACACTGCCCTTGACGTTACGGTACCAGTGAAGTGCGTCACCCGTAAAAATATCGAAAGCAGAACTTAGTATTTTGCTTTCGGTTATATTTTTGGACATACGGAATTCTTCAACCCTTTGAATAAACGATCTGACACAAGATTTGCCGTCATATTTTAATTTATTCAGTTCTCCTATTAGTCCGCGATCACATGAAATGGCGATATTCATTCCGGCTAAGTTAGATTTATCAGGTAATTCCTCCTCAGAAGTAACTGAAGACGCGGCTTGTTTCTGGTCCCTGACCTTTGACCTATCAAGGCTCAAAAGTATTTCATAATACCCTTCGTAAGTTTTCCTTAATTTCACTAAGTTGGCTAAATCATCTGCCGCCTGCGGTGTTTCAATTCGTTGAAGCCTATAGTATACATGGTGTAACATAGTTTTAGTCCTATTAAAAAGAGGTTCATCAAAATTAAGCTTTAAGGCATCAAGATTAGTCTTAACTTTCTCTAGCGTCTCTTGAGAGCCTTTGCTATCCTCTGAAAACTGATAAACCGAATCGACTACATCATCAGACGAATATAACTGTGTTAATTTAGTGACCTGACGTCTTAATCCAGCAACGCTGTCAGAAGGAAGTTCCCCTCGGATAGCCACCTCATACATCAGCTCAGACTTTTGGAGCAGTAGATATTTAATTGGCATTGCCATAACGAAAAGAAATTAAAAAATCAAGTAAAAAATAAAAACTGGGCAGGTTATGCACAATTATTTACACACATAAGCCAAGCAAAATCCGCCCTGTTACAATGCATACAAAGAACACAACACAAAAGCAAAACATAAAATAATGAACAGGTGAAGTCAGGTGAAACACACTAAGTTACTTTGGTTCAAACAACTTTAAATTTTTACAATTACCTTAACTTCAAAAGTTAAGTTACAAAGTTCATGTAATTACATTTAAATAACAAGTCACTCAGTGCTTCGAAAAAAATTAAGCGAAACAGACAACACCACTAGGAAAACCACCACCGTATAGAACCACTAAAATAACCAAAACAAGTACGAAAGACCTTAAACCACGTTTTTGGGCGCCATTGTCACAATTATAAGACGTGTACAAGAGAGAAATAAAACTAGGTTTAGAATTAATAAGGTATGTGGGTATATCAAAAAAAAAATTGAAGGGTCTGCCTAGGTCTTTAGCACTTGCTTAGTTCTCCACACTTCCCTGGCGAGCTCCCGTCTTCCAGGCGTAGTTCCGTCAGCTCGGCCACTCCACTCAGGTGCTGCGACAGGTTCGTTGTCCGGTTCGGTTATCGAAACCGTGACGTAATTCCTGGTGACAAGGGCCACATCAGTAAGCTGCCGGTATAAGGGGTGCACGGGAAACGCTAGGTATGCATGGCAAGAACTACATTGGAAAATTAGGGCTTACAAGGCGGGAAGAATTCCAGGCGTGATTCTTAATCGACACTGTAGGTAATGGTCGCTAGCAGAGGCGGTTACAAGCATATACTAAGAACATAGTGAAGGCAAAGCAAAACATTACACAAGGATAGAAATTAATAAGCTACGATAGTTAGACAGGCCCGTACCTTAAGATTAACGCAACGAATATAAAAAAAGGTAGGTAATGGCCGTTAAAATTCTTTATATAAAATTGTGCACAACTTACCCAAGTTTGGGAATCACAATCACTTACAGGTACTTAATTTAGATTAGGAGTATGGATAAGCAATCCAGTCTCAAAATATTTTATAATTATTTATGGCTTTATAATTCGCAATGACGGTAAGTATGCTATTGATCAAAGCGACAGCGTCCGTGCCTCAAGAGGTTTGGCAGCGGAATGTCGTCTCGCTTGCGCTCGCGCCGGCTCGTCGCGCGGCCGGGTGGCGGGGTGCGACGAAGAACCTGTTACTCCATATATATAAAATAATGCGGTTGTCCGCATCACTTAATTGTTACAATTTATTTTTAAGTTTAATTAATTTTTTTATTTTATTAATATTATTTTTTTTTTACTACTAAGTAGTTACTTACACTATGTTACATTGGGTACTTTTAAAATTAAATTATTTCACTGTACAATACAATAAAACATTAAAAAATAATCACACTTTCATTAATTGACTTTGTGACCAACTTCATTTTAATATTTTTCCAGCTACTTTTTAAAGAAATATAAATGAAGTTTGACGCTAAAAAAACGTGACGTCACAATACACAATGTCGTACAAAATTCATTTTTTTTTTCTTCTTCTTTGGCAACTGAGTCTCCAAAATGGTGTTGTCGACTATACTGCCAGTGTCGAGTGGTGACGGCAAAATTATTGGACCGTCGAACTTAACTTTGCGGTAGTTTTTAGTTGTTAGTAGCTGAAAGGACAAAACAATTGGGTTAGTAAAACATAAACATTATCAACTATTTTACTGTATATATACAGTGGTGTAAAAAATACAAAATTCATAATAAACTGTCGTTTTTGACAGTTCGAAAAAAGTATTGAATTTGACGAGTTGGCAAGTACCTAACATCTACCGCAAAGTTAAGTTCGACGGTTCATTAATCTGCCGCCACCACCCGACACTGGCAGTATAGTCGACAACATCGTATTGGAAACTCGGTTGCCAAAGAAGAAAAAAAAAAGTACCTAGCTAAGTTTAACGAGTAGTTAGTTACACAAGTTAGTTGATCGACTCGAAATCGACTGCATGGTTGGTGCTTGTGCTGGTTGCTGGGCAACCAGCTGCCGGGCAGTGTGTCGCTTTAAGAACCGACTTCAACCCACAGAAGAGTTTTGAAGTCAGATAATTAATATAGATACAAAAACCGTCCAAAACCTTCTAAGTGTAGCAACAGCTCGCGCCTCAAAGAGCCATCAGACCACCACGGATGGGGCCCAATAGGGCTGTTGCCGATTCGGAGTCGCGGAGAACCTAACGGGTTATCGGGGCTCCGGCTCGAATTACAGGAGAAGGAACGCTCCTCCTGCCTCACCCAAGCGGAAGAAGTCATTCGATGATTTTACCCCCTTGAAAACCGCATCAAAATCGGTTCAGCCAATGGCGAGATATTCGCACACAAACATCAATATACATACATACGGGACAAAACGAGACCATCTTTTTTTAAGGTTGTTAAAAAAAAATTGAAATCGATATGAAATCTCATTAATACGATCGGACAGCACAATTTTGTCATCCGGTTTGTGTTTCGAATGTTTTTTCGTTGAATCACTGGAAAATAATAGACACGATACGCTGGGATTTGGGTGGGTGCCAATGATCGGAGATTTTGATGTTATACTGACGGCTTGTGAATGAATTCATGGAAACTGGTAATGGATCGAGTTGAAATTTGATCGGTCGGTAACTATTAACTAATATTAAGTGGTTCAGCTATAAAACTTTATTATACTACCTTTTAGTAGTTTCTCAATGTGTCTCAGTTGAATTGCATTTTTATTTCGAACTTGTTACTTCTGCGCGGTTTTACCCGCTCTACTCAGCTCCTCTTGCTCATAGCGTGGTGTTTTATAACTTATCACCTTTCTGGATAAATGGACTATCCGACACAAAAATAATTATTCAAATCGGACCAGTAGTTCCGGAGAAAAGACCGTTCAAACAAACAAACTCTTCAGCTTTATATAATAACTAGCTACTTCCGCGCGGTTTCACACGCTCTGCTCAGCTCCTATTGGTCGTAGCGTAGTATTTTATAGCCTATAGCCATTCTCGATAAATGCGCTATTTAACACAAATTCAAATCACACTTGTACTTACAGAGATTAGCGCGTTCAAACAAACAAACAAACAAACAAAAAAACAAACTCTTCCGCTTTATGTAATAGTAAGTAATAGTATAAGATAAGAAGAACAAAATTATACATCTGATGGTCAATTAAAAGAAGACAAATAAATCTGTGAAAACCGCATTCGAATCTGATCAATAGTTTCCATATGATGCGTGCACAAACATACAGACAGATGCCATATACCGGACAGAATTCCAGATTCCGTGCTATTACTAACAAATTATTGAAATATTGTAAAACTACAAATGTTTTTAACCTTCACTAAGCCACTAAGAGATACGTAATAGTGTCTCCTAACTAAACCTTCAGTAATCTAACTAGTATTAACCTAACTGCAAAGTCCAAGCCGACTGCGAACCTAATAATTCTTTATCTTTTGTCCTAATGCATGCACGGATGACGGTTCGCGCGGTGGCTGGGCATGGGCAACTGCTGCAATGAATCGCTGATCAAACCTCATCAAAGTCGGTTCAGCCAATGCCGAGATAATCGCGCATAGACATACATAAACACATGTATATTAAGTACATACACGCAGGTTTTGTTAAGGGGGTAAAATCATCGAATGACTGCTCCCGCCTGGGTGAGGCGGGATGGAGTGTCAGACTTTTACTGACTAAAAACCACCCCGTTCCTTCTCCTGCACGTCGAGCCGAAGCCCCGGTTACCCGTTAGGTTCTCCGCGACATACATACAGGTTAAACTGAGAATCTCCTTCTATTTTTGAAGTCGGTTGGTCAAGAGTTATAAATCACAAAATCATAATAAACGACATAATTATGACTATAATTAATATATATTATGACAATAATTTTGTAATCGGAATTATAATTGGTTACAACATGGTTACAACACATTACATTTTACGTTTATCATTTCCTCTCAAATAATTAGGATAGATGCCTAATCTTCATTTTAATTAATGTCCATCTGGTAGATTATTTTAAATCATTGGATACGTATTTTTATTTTCTTACAGGAACGAATACTTTCCATCGATATATTGATTTGAAATGTCGCGTGACGTCAGTTCTATGTACATTTTATACGTAGAAATGACATTTTACCTCCCACTCTTAACTTTGATTCGTTCTAACTAAGTATTGTTTTATTATACAACAAAATAAAAATAAATACGTGTTTAATATTTTTTCATTACCTAACTTACGGAATAATTAGATTTTTAATTTTCATACCCTGCCATCATCCAAATTGCATTAAGATATTTCTTGCACTATTTTTCTCATAGTTTGACTACATCGTTGAAAATTAGGGATGTTAGTATAAAATAAATTGGATTCAAAGCCACGATTTAAATAATTTACGATACGTTTATGTATCATTTAGTTTAGTTAATATAATGGCTTAATTTATTAAATGAAGTGTACTTTATGAATACTGTCGCATGTGGTTTGTGCGTCTTATTGTGTATTTTCTACCTAAATTATGGATAGTGTTATCACCTTATCTATTTGGTATTCCGTCCAGGGTTTCAGGTAGCGTAAAAAGTTACCGCGACCCGGTTCGAAGTTGGAGTAGGAATGGGGTGGTTTTTAGTCAGTAGGAGTATGCTATCCCTCTTGCCTCATCCTGGGTAGGACTTCTCCTGCCCTTTTATTTTATTTTATTTTTTTTTTTGAGGGGGGAAAATCATCCAATGACTTCTCCCGGCTGGGTGAGGCGGGAGGGAGTGTCAGACTCTTACTGACTAAAAACCACCCCGTTCCTACTCCTGCACTTCGAGCCGGAGCCCCGGCAACCCGTTAAGTCTTCCGCGGCTCCGTATCGGCATCAGCCCTGTTAGGCCCCATCTGTGGTGGTCTGATGGCTCCTTGAGGCGCGCGCGGAACGCGACGGGCCGTACGCTCGGGCCTGGTTCTGGTCGGGCGGCGAGTCACCCGTGCTCGCCGTCCGCAGGCCCGTGCTTACGGTGGCCGAAGATCGTTTCGCGATCACCGACGCCCGGAGTGTCTCTCGCGACGGCCGGGTCGTGAGGAGGTTCGTTCCCTCACGCGCTCCGCCTCCTCCTTAGCTAGCATGACTGCTTCGCAGAAGGAGGAGACGGCATCCCAGTGCCCCTCGCTCCGTACCATAGTCTGAACCAGAGCTGGACGCGAGAGGTCGCCGTCGCCGATCACATTCCTGAGGACACGGCGGTGCTCAGTCCACGCAGGACACACCGCCACCGTATGCTCCACCGTGTCCTCCGGGCGATCCTCGCAGTGATGACACCCGGGCGTTTCCTCCCGCCCAATCCGAAACAGGAACCTACCGAAACTTCCGTGTCCGTAAGCACCTGCGTCAGGCGGTAGGTGAGGACGCCGTAGCGTCTCTCAAGCCACTCCTCAAAGAGGGGACTTACCGCTGCAATGACAGCGAGCCCAGCCTTCGGTTGCGACAGTCGTTGCTGCCATTCCGCCATGAGATCACGCCGGAGCTCATCCCGCCACGCATTAATCTAGCGCGGCAGCGGAGATTCGCCCCGGCGATGTGCCTCCGCGCGCAAACAAAACACGCGCGCGAGCACTTTCGCCTCCAGATCCCACGGCGGTAATCCGGCAAGGAGGTTCGCCGCCTCCCCGGAGATCGTGCGATATCCGCGTATCAATCGGATCGCCATGGCCCTCTGTGATGTGAGCAGCGCCCGAGCGGGCCGCCGCATCAGGTTCGGCGCCCACACAGGGGCGCCGTAGAGGGCCATGGACCGCACGACCCCGGCGTATAACCTCCGGCAGGAGGCGTTTGGCCCCCCGAGGTTGGGTAGGAGGCGCTTAAGCGCCGCCCCCGTCCTTTCCAACTTCGGAGCCAAACGTCGGAAATGCTCCACGAAGTTCCACCGACTGTCGAGGACGAGTCCTAGGTACTTCATCGTCGTTTCGACGCCGATGGTAACTCCTCCCGCCGTTAATTGGGACTCACCCGGAGGTGGCGCGTTCCCGCGGCCATGAAAACACATGGCCTCGGACTTGTGGAGCGCCACCTCGAGTCCCAGTTGCCGGATTCTTTCAACGACTGTCATTATTTATTATTATTATTTTTATTACAGAAAACTCAACAGCTTATTTAGTAAATGCTACATCTATAATAATGACAAGGCATGGAAACTTAAGCCAATAACAGAGTTTTTCAGCATGCGTTAGGTAAAACTAGGAGAGTGAGCAATATAAAATAAAATTAAACAATCAAGGACATATTTTTATAAAGCAATAATTATCTCGTCGAGTACCGGTTTTGTAGACACAATTATAGAACAATAGGTTGCGGTCACCGGTGACCGCTTGGTGTTTGACAGTTTAAGAAGAATAATAATGTTATAAGAGTCACGCACTAGTGAGTATTTGTATAAGCGACTTACGAAAGGATACCTTTGACAAATTAAATATATCCACACTCTCAAACTTCTCTGTGTAAATGCGAGGTAGTCGAGTCATAACAGCATTTTTCCCATAATTCGTACGATGTGAGGGTATACTAAGCAAGTGAGTATGTCTTGTTCGACACCTATGCGTGCAGAATTCAACGCATGACAAGAGATCACTGCTGTCTATTCCACCCCGCAGGATATCATAAAGAAGGAGCATGTCCTACATCTGCCGTCTGTCATCAAGTGGCAATAAGTGGTAATGTTTACAATCCGTCAGATAAGATGCGTGGCGTTTATGGCTTTTAATATTTAAAAATTTTATAAACCGTTTCTGAAGATTCTCCAAACGAGATATATGAATATTATATAGAGGAGACCAGACAGGACTGCAATATTCTAATGTGCTGCGGACATAAGCAAGATACACAATCTTGAGACTATGAAGGTTTCTGAATGGTTTACATGTGCGCATTACAAATCCAAGATTTCGAGAGGCTTTACCAACTGTACTATCGATAATAATAATAATAATAAATAAGCTTTATTGTACACCAAGCAAGTAATTACACATATTCGGAAATTATAAAGAATAAGGAGGGTACAAGGGCGGCCTTATCGCTAAAAGCGATATCTACCAGGCAACCTTTGGGTGTATGGAACGATGGTTAATTTAAGAGGGTAGTCCAGGCATACATAAATATTAACCACTAACAGAATAAATAAACAACCATATATATATACTAAATTATATACACATACATGCATACCAAATATAAATATATATATAAATACATATACATAACCATATATATATATACAATCTAAATAAGTATATAAAGGAGCTAATACGATTCATGACGTAGACAAATAATAATCTTTAACTTTAGATTTAAAGGAAGCAAGTGACTGTGCTTGCCTCACCGACACTGGGAGTGCATTCCACAGGCGAACAGCTTGGATCGTAAAAGACTTATCATATGCCTTAGTAGAATGCTGAGTCATCCCAAGCCTCAACCTCTCCGACGCTCTCAGGGATCTTGAATGTGTGTCATGGTGGAACTTGAAACGTTCTTTAAGATATTTAGGGGTTACAGGATTATACAGTATACTGTAGAGTAAGGACAAGACATGCATATTCCGGCGAAGGCGGATTGGAAGCCACTTGAGTTTGTTGCGATATTCGGAAATATGGTCATATTTGCGTAAACCAAATATGAACCTAATACCGAAGTTTTGGAGCCGCTCAAGCTTATTTAGCTGTACTTCAGTAATGTCTAGATAGCTGGCATCGGCATAGTCAAGGATGGGCAGAAGAAGTGATTGAGCGAGCGCAATTTTGGTAGCAGTAGGAAGAAAGTTCCGTAGTCTACGTAACGATGTCACCGAAGCAAACATCTTCCGACTGACCTCCCCCAGCTGGGGTCCCCAAGTAAAGTCCCGGTCTATAATAACACCCAAATCCTTCACTGAGTCGCTATACGTTAATGTAGTGCCATCGAATACAACCGGTGGGACCTGCGACCAAATTATTCTTGAGCTCAGTCGAGAGCTACCCACAACAATGAGCTGGGTCTTCGAAGGGTTAACCCGTAGCCCATGAACCTTACTCCATTCCGAAATTCGCGCTAAATCTATGTTGATCATTTTAACTGCTTCGGAGAATTCGTGAGGAGGTGCCTGTGAATAAATTTGCAAATCGTCAGCATACAAGTGGTAGGATGATAGAAGGTCGTTGGAGATAGAATTTATGAAAATTGCGAAGAGTAAAGGAGAGAGAACGCCCCCTGCGGTACGCCAGCAGTCGTAGTAGACCAAGAAGAAAAGGAGTCTTCAATATGGATTCGCTGCCGGCGGCCACACAGGTAACTACGAAACCAATCAGTCACAGCCGGAGACATGTTAAGAGAGTTCAGTACTCCCAGCAGTATATCGACGTCAACGGTGTTAAAGGCATTGCTGAAATCCAGCAACGCCAGAAGAGTAAGATTACCGTTCTCAATGCCAGATCTAATGTCATCCGTAATGTTGACCAATGCTGTAGTGGTACTATGTCCCGGACGAAACCCGGACTGGAAAGGATTGAGAAGATTGTATTTGTTGAGGAAAACACTAAGTTGCTTGTGGATGAGGCGTTCAAGGACTTTTGATAGGAATGGTAAGATAGAAATGGGGCGATAGTCGGAGAAACTCCCAGGTTTAGGTTTTTTGGGTAGAGGAGTAATTTGTGCTTCCTTCCACAAAGAAGGAAACACAGAACTGGTCAGGGAATGGTTCAGGATGTGGCAGATGATTGGGAGGATCTCGTCCAGGACAGGGAGTATCATCTTACGACTGATACAATCACTACCAACTGCATTAGAGGCAATAGCAACTACACTCTTCCTAACATCACCAGCCGCGATCTGATCGAAGGTGAATGGAGAATAATCAGGAGAACGAAGAGAAGAAAGGTAGCTTAAAGTTTTAGATTTAAAGGATCCATTGATATTGGACGATGAAGAGAAGTGTTTATTTAGAGATTCGATATCAAGGTCTTTAGAGATAGCATCATGACGCGGTTTTCCGACGCCCATAGACTTAAGAAACTTCCAGACCTTAGCTGGATCTCCGTTTTCAACAGATTTGTGAATGTGGCGGCGTTGTGCATCTCTACACATCCTGTTGCTGCGATTGCGAATATCAATATATCTCTCACGGTTCTTAGGACTAGGCTGGCTTTTAAATTTGGTTTTCGCAGCAGCTTTTTTCCGAATCATGACCCTGATCTCATCCGTCAACCATGGAGCCGGAGCGATGTGTTCAGAGAATAGCAATCTAGAGTCGAGCAACACACCAAGATCTATAACGACATCTACTCTTTCTATAGCTATGTTGTCAAATTTATAACAATACTTTATGGGGTTTATGCGACGGGTGAAACTAATAGATTGACATTTCGATATATTCACATTGATGTTATTCTGCGAGTAGTATTGGTATAATGAATTAAGGTCATGTTGTATGAATGAATGAATGAATGAATGAATGAATGAATGAATGTCATTTATTTCTCAGTACATGGTGCACACAGATCTTAAAATTAACAAAGTTCCACACATACTACCGTTACCGGTGTAGAAATATAAAATTGTAATAACAGTATTAATTTATGTCTAATTAAAGAACAATTATATTAAAATTAGTATTATTATTATTGATAACAATTCAAATAAATTAAAACAGGTAAAGTCAGAAAATAAATTAGGAATGTCAATAAAATTAAGATGTCATGAAGAAATTATGTATCAGATATTGTAGTCAAATTTTAATATACTAAAAAGTCAATAAATTAATTGTCATAGCAAAACAGGAAGTCAGGTGAAAAATTTATAATTAATTTTGGTCAAAAAACATGGAGGCACTGATTAGCACGATGATACAATGATTTAAAAAGCTGCATACCTACAGCTGCTGTTACTTAGGAAGTCTCGGGTAGAATAAAAACTCTCCTGAACCAACCACTTTTGTAAGGCACGACAAAACGGTTTATATGGCAGCTCGCTAATTCCTCGGGGTAGACAGTTAAATATGAGCGGCGCCATATATGCACAACTTTTCCTATAAAGCTCTAGTTTAGGGATGGGCATTTTCAGGGGCAGCTGAGTGATCAAGCGTCTGTTAGCATTATCGTTAGCAACGAACAAATAACTATGATATTTCACAAACTTAGCCACTTCGTAAATATAAATGCTAGGAACAGTCAACAATCCTTTAGATTTAAATACGGGTTTGCAAGAATCCGACCATCTCATGCCAAACATTGCACGAATGCACTTTTTTTGGGCCACAAAGACCCTCATGATTTCAGAGGAGTTTCCCCATATGACGATACCATAACGTATTATGGAACAAATATATGCATGATACACCATAATGGAACTTTGAATTGATGTTACGTCTTTTATTTTCCGAAGTGCAAAGACAAACTTGTTAATTTTCTTGCATAAGTTGTTAATATGTTCCTTCCACGTGAAATGAGAGTCAAGAGTTACACCCAAAAATTTGGCATTATGAATCTGCTGAATAAGCGTATTATTATAACTTAAATTTAGTTCGATAGTTTTACTTTTAAATGTTTTAAAATTAATAATTTTAGTTTTTTCTATATTTATTTTTAATTTGTTAATACTAAGCCACCTAATAACATCATTTAAGGTTTTATTTATTTCAGCTTCATATGTAGCCCTATTTTTGCAATCCAAAATAATTGTTGTGTCGTCCGCAAATAAGACACATTCGTGTATAAGCGCACGTGGGAGATCATTGACAAAGATAAGGAATAACAAAGGCCCCAAAATACTACCTTGAGGTACACCAAAATAGTTGACTCTTGCTTGAGAATCGAATTTTATTACGCTATTACTTTTTTTGTCAAATTTAGTTATTCTAGTAAGCTGTTTTCTATTTTGCAAATATGATCGAAACCACGACAGTGATGAGCCTCTAATTCCACAATTTGCTAATTTTGAAAGGAGTAAGGAATGATCTACAAAGTCAAATGCTTTACTCAAGTCTAGTAGTAAGGCGGATGTGGGAACTCCATTGTTAATATTGTTAATAATGCTGTTTACTAATGTGTAGGTGGCCAACTATGAGCGGTTGGTGGTTGTATGAGCTCACAATCAGACACCGATTCAACCCGCAAGTATATTTTCATGTCATCTGCGTATAGAAGGTGTTTAGAGTGTTTGAAACATGCTTGGATGTCATATAAGTACGCAGAGTAAAACAGGGGTCCAAGCAAGGATCCTTGTGGGACACCGGACGTTATATCCACAAAGTCAGATCTAAAGCCACCGATCACAACAGCCTGAGAACGCTTGGACAGATAAGAACTGATCCACCTAAGCAAGTCGCCGTGAATGCCAAGATTTTGGAGTTTCGAAAGCAGGATGACATGATCCACGCGATCGAATGCTTTTTCGAAGTCTGTATAGATTGCATCAACCTGACCACCCGCCTCCATATTATGAATAACATAGTTAGTAAAGGTGGCAAGATTAGATACTGTTGAGCGGCGTCTCATGAAACCATGCTGATATGGACCAATGCTATTGGATATCGTTGAATAAATATTATTGTAAATAATTCTCTCGAACATTTTACCAAGTGTGTTAAGAATGGATATCGGACGATAGTTTTTAATATCCGATTTCGAGCCTTTCTTATGCAGAGGGACAATAAGTGCAGACTTCCACTTCCTAAACAGCAAGGTTATAGGGCGTGTTAGGCTACCAGCACAGCTACGGAGAAATATGGGGGGCAAGCCATCAGTTCCAGGGCCCTTGGTTCTGTTTAGTGTGCGCAAGGTGCCGAGTACTGTATCCTCAGTGATATCAAGTGTCGATATTATATTACTGGAAGTATTATTAAAGTCATTGGTGGTAGCTGACGGTAATGTGCCTATAGAAGAGTGTATGGATGGCTTGACAAAAACACCATGGAAGTATTCGCTGAAAGCGGTGCAGATACCATAACCATTATCGTAGGCCTTATTGTTTAATGTAAAGGCTTTTGGATATTGACTACCACCTCGTTTACCCTTTACATAGGACCAAAAAGTTTTGGGATAATGACTTATGTTTTTCTCAGTTAGCAATACATATTTATGAAAACATGATTTTAGAACCGTAACCGCTCTCGCCGTTAAATTAGCCGCCGCCTGATGCGACCTCCCTTGTGCTACCACCAGTGTGTCGTCAGCGTAACAGACCACGCTGACGTTGTTCGGGAGGTCGATGCGCAGCACCCAGTCATAGCCGATGTTCCACAGGAGCGGCCCCAAAACCGAACCCTGTGGAACACCGCGCGACGTCTCTCGTCGGTTCCACTCACCTCGGTGACCGGGGTAAATGACGGACCGTTCCGTCAGGTATGCCTCGATTACACGACGGAGATAGGTGGGCACCCGATGATATCGAAGTGCCTCCAAAATGCAGCTCCAGGGCAGGGAATTGAAGGCATTGGCGATGTCCAAGGACACCGCCACTACGACCTTACCCCTGGACACTGCAGTCCCCGTCGTGAGGTCTCTTACACGCATGATGGCGTCCACCGTGGAACGCCCTCTGCGGAAGCCGAATTGGCCGTCCGACAGGTCCGGCCCAACATCCGACAGGTGCGCGACGAGGCGGTTCGAAATGATCCTTTCGAAAACTTTTCCCACCTCGTCGAGCAACACGATGGGCCGGTACGCAGACGGACAGTCCTCCAAGAACTCCTGGAGGGCATTCTCTTTGGCCCGCCGTATCTCCGCTTTGAGGGCGGCCTTCGCCGCCTTGTACCCCTCGTACAACTCCGCCTCTCTGACCTCTGCGTCCTGAGGACGGATACGAAGCCTGCGGTGCCTGGTGGGTGGTGGTGGTCTGGCGCTTGCGCTGACCTGGCCGGACCCGGGGCATCGCCACGTCACAGATTCTGGACATGGCGTCCTGGAGCCACCTCGCCTCCTCGTCGATGTCGGCAGGCCTGTCCGGTGGTATCACCCAGGCCTGCACGATTGCGGCTTCCAGGAATAGCTCCCGGTCCAGCTGTCTCAGCGCCCAACGCGGGCCACATGGGGCCTGTCTGACCGGCGGGTCCGCGGACTCGGTGGAGACGTTAAACCGGATATACCGGTGGTCGGAGTACGTTTCCACCTCCTCCATGACACGCCAGTCAACGACAACTTCTCCTGCCCTGGATGAGGCCTATTAGGCCGGTGGAATACCACGCGACATCTCTCGCCGTTTATACTCACTTCGGTGATCGGGGTAGATGACGGACCGGTCCTTCAGGTAGACCTCGATTACATGACTGAGATGCACAGATATCGGAGTGCATCCAAAATGAGCTGCATTTTGCCCTGTCCTGCAGTTGCATCGACTCCTCGTTTAATGATTTTATCTTCTCAAAATCAAAACTTTATAGAATAATTGCGGATGACAGCACTTCCATTCAGTTAAGAGAGAGAAATCACTTCAGTTGTGGACTGTCAGCCATCAATGATATGATAAAGTACTGGTGCACGACTGGACTGATCACAGTGACTACTTAGGCAATTAGGGCTCGTATACAAAACTGCGATGCGATGCGATGTGAATTAGCAATGCAAAAATTACGATGCGAATTGCCGCGATGCGATTTCTTGCGAGAAGGCGTCTCCCAGGGTGACCATTCCTTCGACAACCGTCAACCGTACAAACTAGGATATTCTTCTACGTCGTGGGTGTATGTACAAACATACAAGTACACAGTATACTTGTATGTTTGTAAGTGCTCCTCCCAGTTGTACAGTCTCTTTTTGTGCCTTTAGGCTTAATTTATTCTGTCCCCTTTTTTTTGAGGGGGCAAAATCATCCAATGCCTTCTCCCGTCCGGGTGAGGTGAGAGGGAGAGTCAGACTCTTACTGACTACTAAAAACCACCCCGTTCCTACTCCTGCATTTCGAGCCGGAGCCCCCGCAACCCGTTAAGTCTTCCGCGGCTCCCTATTAGGCCTGTGGAACACCACGCGACATCTCGCGCCGGTTCCACTCGCTTCGGTGACTGGGGTAGATGACGGACCGGTCCGTCAGGTAGGCCTCGATTACACGACTGAGATAGGGCATCTGATGACAACGGAGTTCAAAATGCAGCTCCAGGGCAGGGAGTTGAAGGCGTTGGCGATGTCTAAACTAAACATATGTCTAAAAAAACTAAACCGTCACTACGACCTTACCCCTGGACACTGCAGTCCCCGTCGTAAGGTCTCTTACGCACTTCGTCGAGTAACACGAGGGGCCGGTACGCGGACGGAGAGTCCGTAGGGCGCCCCGGCTTCTTCATGAGGATCAGTTTACCCACCTTCCACAACAGCGGGAACTGGCCCCTCGCCAAGTATGCACTGTAGAGACCAATTAATCGAGGCTCAAGAGCCTCCGAGGACCCACGCCTTACCGTGCAGTCCGTGGGGTTATTTTATTTATTATTGTGATGTTAACACGGCTTTACACCAATTACATTAACACACATACAAAGAGAAATCAAAGAGAATCAAACAGTTACAATAACAAAAAGAAGAAAAAAAAATTAAACACATAAATAAAGATCAGATTAAAAAAAATACAATTAAAATTCAATTAAAAAACATAAAGAAAAATCAGACAATTACAATAGTAGATGACAAAAAAAAAAAGAAATGTACCTATATCACAGTAAAATGAAAACAAAACATTTAATTATACACTTCAACACAGACTTCAGAGACTTTCACAAAAACTTGGCGTTGCGGGGCGGTGTTCTTGGCGATCATCTAGGGGCACCGCCTCCATGTTTTCATGGTTGTATCTACTGTAGATCCTGGATTACAGGAGTTGCAGCGGTTTTCGGAGACTGTGGCGGGCTTGTCCCATAAAAACCTCCAGTCATGACACCCAGACCCGAAATAACAATTCGTGGAGCAGACAAAGATTTGGTCCATGCTGGAGCTCGAACGCCCTGATAGTAAAGAGGATAATGCGTGTGATGGAACTTATTGAATCTCCCTGAGAATACATATGAACAAACATAATTGTTCCATACAAATATCAGTACAATTTTTATATTATACGTTTTATAAAACCATAATCACTTTGATTACTTTCTTCGAATAAATTAGGAAATAATAAAAAGTTGTTATTATAATAATAGCTCTTTCTGTGAACTCTTAAGGTGAAGTTCTTATAACATTAACGTATGTTAGCTTTTGACTTGAGCTTAAAATGAACAATCAATGCCTTAATGCGAACTGAAAATTACCCTTGAAACTTATAATTAACTTAATAATTTTACAATAAATGAGCCTTTACCTTTACAATTGGCACATTTCACATAAATTTGAAGTGCACAATGGAGTTTAATTTCGAAAAATCGCTTCAAATATTTCTAACGCCCATGAAAATTATACGCACCCATCCAAAAATTGTCAAAAACTTCAAATGGGTAATTCAATACTGTCTCTGCCATTTACCATTCATACTTCATTATATAATTATAACTTACAATTCATATTTGAACGCGAAGAATAACAATTTCTCTGCAGCATGCAAAAATGGCATCATAAGCTTGACTTTTCTTGGTATCTGGTTAAACAATATCATCATGCTTTGGCATAGCGACGCAATGAACAAACTCTTGGACTTCATGGAGAACGATTACAAAATGGTCGCTAAACTGTCAAAAGAAGAACAAGAAATCTTCAAGAGATATGACCAAAAGAAGACCCTCGTTTGCAAAGTCTGGTTTTTCGTGTACACAATGTCTTTTCTTCTATTCTGTGTCAAAGCTATTGTAATGATGATTTATTATCTCCTTATCGGAGAGCCTAAACTGGTGCATTTGTATGACCTGGTCTACCCAGATGTAATAGACAGAAGGAAGGGAGAATTCTTCATGTTCTTACTCTTAACAGTCTTTACATTTTCTTACGGCGTTTATGCTGGGCTGGTTTACATTAGCTTTCTTCCTTGTGGGCCTGTGCTCATGCTGCACGCGTGTGGACATTTGGAGATGGCTAAGAAGCGAACGGAATCTCTCTTTGTTGGAGACCAAGAAGACATTAATGAAAGGTTGAAAGAAATTGTGCTAATTCTTCAGTATACTTATCAGTTAGTATTTTCCTTATATATATTCTTAGAAAAACGGCAATTACTTTATTTCTCCAAATCTTTGCGCGAGTTGTTGCGTGATGTTCTATGTCTTCTTCGATAAATAGACCATGCATAAAAAAATCAATTTCAACCAGTACTTCGGGAGATAAGAAGTAGGCCTAGCTTCACTGACAGACAGACGGTCGAGCAATTCAATTTTAGAGGTTTCAAAAGTGAGTAATTAAGGATTGACTGAAATAAATGCTTTGACTTTGACGTTGAAGACAGAGAAATAATTATACACTGGTCTTCAGGCACTAAGGAGTCCTTATAATAACTATCGTGCGACATACTAAATTAACTAAAATCGCGGGTGTCTCACGTGCGTGAATATACTGAGAAAATCACAACTAGTATCGAACCGCAGAGGGGTTCACAGCGTGCGGTTGAGTGAGCTGCGTGACGTCGCCGCGACCGCGCATGCTGCTCATGAGGAAGAACCCCTCCCCTTTGGTTCGAAACTAGTAGAGCTTTTCTCAGTATATTTACTAAGGAGTTCCTTAGACCTTAAATTAAGATTCATCTTATACATATTATTGAATAATCTTGCTCAACATTTACAGATTCGTTGGCATAGTGAACGATTGTTTTAAAGTATTTTATGAAGCTACATTAAAACTATCCGCCCTTTCACTACCAGTCACATTTTACGCATTACTTGAGGTGAGTGTCAAGAAATTAATTGTTAGTTTAAAAGTATTACAAGTTCATAGGCCACGGTACCCACTTATCATCAGGTGGGCCGTTTTCTTTCTTGCCATAGTCATGGTATCCTCAGATTCAGATAAGAGATACATCCTCAAATTCCCAAAGTTCCGGTAACGCACTTGTAATGCCTTGGTGTTTCGAGTGTCCATGGGCGGCGCCAATTGCTTACCATCAGGTGATCCGTCTGCTCGTTTACCGGGTTATGCAATTAAACAAAAATTACATTAATATAGAGGTACAAAACTGAATGTTTCTTATATGTCACCTCAATTCATGTATATGTAGATTATAGAGGTACAAGAGCCTGAGATTTCAAAACCTACAGCGTCGTATAGCATATATGATGTGCAAGATCTACTGCACGTTTGGCTCATTCCAAATTAAAACAAACAGGGCTTTAAGAACTTCAAGCTATTCTTACGCGGTTGCACGTATCATTCGCTCCTCAGCTCCTATTAAACGCAGTGTGATGTTTCATAGACTATAAGCCTATTTCAATAGATATAGTATCCAACACTAAAATAATAGACAGCACGGTTGCTGCGGTAGGTGGGCGACCGGCTGCCGCACAACCTGTAGCGGGTTCGATTTCCGCAAGGAGCAACTCATTGTATGATGTTATTATTTCGGGTCTGGTTGTGATGTGTATGCGAACTTGTATGTTCGTAAACGCACCCACAATACATGTGAAAATTTTAGTGTGAGGCAAGAAAGAAAGAACCAGTAGTTTTGGAGATTACCGTATTCAAACAAACGATTGGACATAGCTGAAGAGTATAAAGAGAGTTTCTCTTTCAGGGTCTCCAACGCGGATTCCTAAGTTTGGAATTTTCCTCTTTTATCTTAAGTGGGATAGCTCTCAGCAGTGCCCCATGTTACTTCAGCGATATGTTGATGGCTAAGGTAATTCTGATCACCATTACCACCTCATCTAAAGGAGTTGCAGGACTATTTCTTTTAGTAACAACATAATCACAAATAATTCGTTAACTTGTAAAAAACTGTTAAGAAATTGTAAAGAGTATTTTAAACTACTATTTTTTTTTAGTGGTCAAACGCAATTAACCGATAGAAATCGGTATACGATTTCTCTAATTCTTTTCTTGTTGAGTGTGTTAGGAAAAGGTACCTACGGTTTCGACCTTCAAACCTTCCAAAAAGAGCGTAATCCTTACTAAAAGGTCGGCAACGCACCTGTGACTCCTCTGGTGTTGCAGGTGGCGCTGATCGCCTACCATCAAGCGATTCGTCCGGTGTAAAGTTCCTTGATCTTAAAAGAAAGGATCCTTCGACATAACATAACATCACGCCTTTTATCCCCGAAGGGGTAGGCAGAGGTGCACACAGAAGTAACACCCACTTTTCACTATTTATGTTATGAGTCCCATGTAATAGGGGGTGAGCCTATTGCCATATACCGGGCACATTTCCAGACTCCGTGCTACTACTGAGGATTTTTTAAAAACCCAGTAATACTTTGCCCGACCCGGGAATCGAACCCGAGACCCCCTTGCCCGGCAGTCGCACTTGCGACCACTCGGCCAACGAGGCAGTCGATTTTATGGATCCTTCGATTTTAGGGAAATATAATTATGACGAATCCTAATTACTTTAGACCTTATCAGAATTTGGGGTTCCTGGTGTAAAGGTCAATCAGATTTTCCGAAAAAAAAAACAACAAGAATAATTCGTTATTAGTGAGGAATGAGGAGTATGTTTTTGATATTTGAAAAAACTGCACTCTGTCTCGTTGGCCGAGTGGTCGCAAGTGCGACTGCCAAGCAAGGGGTCTCGGGTTCGATGAAAGTATTACTGGGTTATGAAAAAATTCTCAGTAGTAGCACGGAGTCTGGAATTGTGCCCGTTATATGGCAATATGCTCACCCCCTATTACATGGGACTCGTAACATAAATAGTGAAAAGTGGGTGTTACATTGTACAGTGGCATAATCTGCACCTCTGCCTACCCCTTCGGGATAAAAGGCGTGATGTTATGTATGTTAATTATATATATGTTTAGTATGTACATTCGACGTCATCTGGGTTAACAAATTAATTCCCAGGGAGAAGAAGTGCGACTAGCGCTGTATTCATGCGGGTGGGAGTGTGAGTACAACCGGCGTGTGCGCATCACTATACTGCTACTGCTCACGCGCTGCTCCCGACCTATAGCTGTGCAGACTATGTTTACTACTCTCTGTCTTGATAGGCTGACAGATGTAAGTGTATCTTTTTGTTCTCCGTGAGGGTGGGGCAGTGGGTCATAACGGTGCGTAGGTGCTTTTCTTCCATTGGTGACCTAAATGATCAATTCCAATACAAGTGTCCGATATTTTGTAACAAATCGAGAACGAAAACAGTAACGTACGTGTCTCACGTACCTAAGTTATAAATCGAGAATGGTTCACTTCTCTGTACAATGAGAAAACATATTTTTCATGCCATGCTTCGGCTCGAATGGGCCCGCTGGAGTGGAGTTACACCACGGCCTCACAGAAACCTGCCCAGAAACAACTCTTGCATTGTTGCGTCGTATGAGTAGGTTTAACGGGGGCCCAGTCCTCCCCATCGCCAATCGCCAATATCTAAAAGGCCGGTGACGTGCTCATAACTCCTCTGGTCTTGCGGGTGCTCCATGGGCAGTGTCGATTGCTTACCATCAGGCGATGCTGTTCTATTCCATGAAAAAGTATGGCCTAAAATTTTAATCCTTTTTTCAGATGTTTCAACAAGCTTACACAATATTTAATCTCATGAACGCAGTGTGGACTTAAATGAAAGAATGTAGAAAGAAATAAAAAGCATTTATTCGACAGTAGGCACGCACACAGATACAAAAATAATACAAAATTAAAAAAGAAAAGAAGAAATATATACAGATACTTATATAGATAATAACGAACAATAATGAATTTATATATATTTATATCTACATGGCGATGCTAAACCGATTGAAATGAAACTTTATAGTCTAGAATGTAGAAACCTTTATTGTTGTAACGAAATTATTATAAATTTTTATTTTTGATTTTGCTGCACTAATCTTCTTCGTACAAGAAGAAGAAGATTATCTCACTGCTGTTTGCTTTAATAAATTCGTGTGACATATAAACTGTTTTATTTTACCGTTCATTGTTAGTTTTTTAGTAAGACTTGTAAGCATAGGTGATGGATAGGACCCTGTACAAAAAGTGTCTGGTGAATTTTCTAACCATAGTTTCCTAAAACCTGGAGAAATTATCAGCTCATTTCAAATTATCAGTTATTCATACTTCGAATCGTCTAAACTAAATCCAGTTTTTCATTGACCAAATTAGTAATCATCATCATCAACAGCCTATAAATGCCCACTGCTGAGCAAAGCCTCTTCTCACACGGAGAAGGTTTGAGCATTAATCACCACGCTTGCTCAATGCAGGTTGGCGATTACAGACTTAATATTAGTAATTATAAGCCCAGGTTACCTCACGATGTTTTCCTTCACCGTTTGTCAGTAAAATAAATAAAAAAAAATAATCTTAGAAAGTACATATAACTTGGAAAGAGTCACATTGGTACTTGCCTTTGGTAGATTTCGAACCTGCACCCTTATGCATGAGAAGCGGGCGTCTTAAACTTCTGGGCCACCACAACGACCAAATTAGTGGCTCAAAGCAAATTTAAGGACCTCATGGCTAATTTTGTCGGAAATTAGTTATATTATCACCGAAAAGATGTCGAGTAACAAGTCACCCTGTATTTATAAGAAGTAAAACACTAATTATTCAGTATCGTTTCATTTACAGCAAGAAGTAGAGGAAAGTGACCAAATATGGAATACCATTTTGTTTCTTACGCATAATTTTCACAAACGTTGCAAATAATAAAACTTTTTGTGGTAATTACAACAATTATATATTGTCGCTTTATTTTGTAACAAGAATAGCATACTTTTCTTAAAACTAAACGACAATAAAGGTACCTAAATTTGGAATAGGTACCCCAAATATGGAATAAGTACTATTAATATGATTAAAACTAAACCGGAACTTAAATAAAACTCTTTAGAAAGGTTGGTACAACATAGAAAAGAACACAACGTATTTGCAAAAGTCACAAATCCAGGCACCAGTCTCTGCTCCGGGGCAATCAATATGTGCCCAGAGTCCACATATGAGGCACTTGACCCATGTGTCTCATGTGAAAACAGAATACCACAGAAAATACACTCCGAATCTTCAGAGTCTGGAGTTGTATTTCCTATCAAAGCATCGGGTTCACTGTCTGTATCAAACAAAACGATGGATCAGTCCATAATTGGATTTTGCAACGACTTTAAACTGACATTAATATTTTTATGTTTAAGAAATAAATACAATTAAATACCACCGAAATCGACAAAAGAACATCTAAACTGTCTCTAAACGTTATAAAAACAATACGATGTGCATTTTTTGAAATGACAAATGCGTATCTTTCACATACGTTAGAAAGTTATGCAGAAGCGGCAAAACAAAACACTACAATATTGACGAAAGGAGCTCACTCGACTGACAGCCTGTGCCCGCAGATGGGGATAGAAACAAAGAGACAAACAGTGTTTCTTGCATGTGTGAATTATAGTTTCTTAGTATTGCCGGTACTCCATATTAGGGATACTATTCCATATTTGGTCACTTTCCTCTATTTTAATGTTTTGTTATGGAATCGGACGCAAATGAGTATCTAAATGAGTAAATGGGTCACTTAATGGTAATTCACTACAACAGAGATGTCACTGATGCGTTGCCGTCCTTTTCTTAGAGGAGTTAAAGGTTTCCGGATACCGTCGATAATATAATAATAGATGAATAATATCATGCTTCAAAACAGTTCTTAAAAACCGCCAGTACTTAGGTTGAAAAGTAATGGTTTTGACAGAAAGAAATAAACAGAAAAAGATTCGTTATTAGGCATTGTGCACCAAATACCGCTACACAAAATAAGTAAATAAAAAACTAATAAACAAATAAAATTGTCGTGGTGGCCTGGAGGTTGTCGTGGTGGCCTGGAGGTTTAAGACGCTCGCTTCTCATGCATGAGGGTGCGGGTTCGAAACCTACCAACGGCAAGTACCAATGTGACTTTTTCCGAGTTATATGTACTTTCTAAGATTATTTAGACACCACTGACAAACGGTGAAGGAAAAACATCGTGAGGAAACCTGGACTTATAATTTCTAATTATAAGTTTGAAATCGCCAACCCGCATTGAGCAAGCGTGGTGATTAACGCTCTAACCTTCTCCGTGTGAGAAGAGGCTTTGCTCAGCAGTGGGCATTTATAGGCTGTTGATGATGATGAAACAAATAAAACAACAAAAAACATAACAAAATTTTTATTAGTGTAAGTTTATTACATAAGTACAATTCAAAATTATAATCAGGAAAAGTAAATCAGAAAGTTCTAATTGATTAGTAAAAGTGTATTATTAAATGTGATTAAACTAAGCTCAATTTTAAATATATAATCAGTTATTAATATATATTTTATAATCGTAATAATAATTTTCTATCTTCGGAGCCCTAACCACCGGTAGCTTGGACCATGCTCCCGCTACTTGTCGGCTTCTATTTGTATACCTACCTATATATTTAATGGAATTATTTTTTCAAAATGTATTTTTAGAGGATTTTAAATAATATATGGAGTAAGAATTAAAAAGAAGTGGCTTTAACATCGTGGTTAGTTCCATACAGCATTCATCAGGTTTAAGATAAGTGTAGGCCTGCTGAAACATCTGGAACGCAAAACAAAATCCTTATTAGAAATAAAATATTAAATAAATACTATTAAGTCTCGTATTATTAGGTTGGTCGAGCGCAGTCCGCACGTTTCGCTCAATGCTGCTTATGAATATGAACCCCCAGCGTAGCTTGTAACTAGTCGGGATACCTCAAACAGTTACGTGTGACGTTAAACGTAATGAAATAATTTTATTTATTTATTAGTTGCATGAAGGATGAATTGAATGAAGGATGGTCGTAAGTGCGATTGGTGCTTGGTCCATCCAAGCACCAATCGCACTTACGACCACTCGGCCAACGAGGCAGTCTGAGATTATTCTCTAACGTTAAACTTCAAAATTATTTTGTCGACGCCATTTAGCCATAAAAGTACTGACTAAATTGAGAAACTATAAATTACTACATTAATAACAATCTCCTTTGTAACGTGACCACGTCCTGTTAAACATGGTAAATGCATTAGTGCTCTAACTCTGACTATTGTATCAGCAGACTGAAGGTCTCTTGTACAATAGGCAACATTCGGTACGCCATATGTTGGGCAAGACGTTGAATAAAGTCAGTCAGAACAAAAACTTGATTTCAGTATCTTCATGAATTGGTGCTTGGATAGACCAAGCACCAATTCACTATGATCAAAATCTAATTTAAAATTCAGATTAGATCATCGCACACGTAAACATTACGGACACGGCACGACTGCGGCGTTTTTGCGTGTTGCTAACAATACAAAGCTTCTGTAAGCGCCCCGTCAGCACACAGACCGCGCACTTACAGCGTTTTTACATTGACGTTGAGAAATATATCATACGCCAGAAAATTTAATGTTCAAATTTAAATGACACGTTTGAAGGTTCTTCTGTGTACGAATTTATAGAAAACTGAGAGATCTTATGTAAACTTACATCAGTAACAGCGTATAGACAGAGTGTAGTGAACATAGTGTGCACGGCTATAGGTCGGGAACAGCGCGTGAGTAGCAGCAGTATAGTGATGCGCACACGCCGGTTGTACTCATACTCCCATCCGCACGAGTACAGTGCTAGTCGCACTTCTTCTCCCTAGAAGGGATAATTATTATGTTCAATATGCAGTAAATGTATTGTAACTACATATATCCAACGTGAGAATTCATCTTTCTCATAGTCTTTTCAATTTACACATCCAATATTTGTGTGCATTAAAACCGGAAAATATTTTTATAAAAGAGACCGCTTTCACAATAGCGTTTATTTGTAGCGTTCGATAAACGCAATGACGCCGCGACAACGCGACGCGTTATAAACGTATACGCCTGAGCGGCGCATATATGTTTATCGAACGTTAGTGTGAAGGCGCTTTAAACCCTTAAAATTACATCACATCAAATAATATACCTTTTCCAATAATCTATCACTCAGGTAGCAAGGTATACTGGTCAGCATGATGGCATTTAATACAAACGTCGTCAATTCCAAACTAAATTCTCCATGTCGAAGACCCTGAAATATTTAAAAGTAATAGATCAGTTAGACAAACTGACTGACGTATTTACAGACATACGATGAACTAGCTTTTACCCGGGGCTTTGCCCGCATATTTCCGTTTTGTCCAATAGGAGCATTTTATTGGGATAAAAACGTTCTATCACTTAAGCCCATACCCTGCCTGTATACCTACCAAATTTCATTCAAAATCCGTTCAGTACTTTCAGCGTGATTGATGCACAAACATCCAAACGAGGATTTCACATTGGTAATATTGCACTGAGTTAAATAAACATTGAAACACTAAGTGCTGTGGAAGGATATGAATGTTAATGATCTGTACAGATCATGTAAACTAAAGCAAAATTACATAAGTATTTAATTAGGAGTGTGTTTATTTATGCAATTACCATTTATCTTAGGTTGTTTATATTGTTAGCGACATTTACGTAATTATATATTTGTAAAACCTCATCCTTATCCTTACTAATATTATAAATCGGAAAGTGAGTTTGTTTGTTTGTTCCGCTTTGAATTTTTGCAGACGTAAAGTTAGAAGTCTGGATTAACTAATAGGGTAGGTACTTTTTATCCCGGAAAAATTTGATATTCTCGAGGAAAAACGAAATCATTGGTATAGATGGCGCTGTGGCATAGGTAGGCTACTTTTTATACTTTTGTGACGCGAACGAAGCCGCGGGTAAAAGCTAGTTTTATATAATTTCGATTTTGAGATTGATTCATGATAGCACAAGTATTATAGAACAAGTGGATAATCCTGTATTTATTGTAAATATGATAAATGAAAAAAATAATAAAAATAGGTAATAAAAACGACTCCCTCGTTGGCCGAGTGGTCGCAAGTGCGACTGACGGGCAAGGGGTCTCGGGTTCGATTCCCGGGTCGGGCAAAGTATTACTGGGTTTTTTCAATTCTCAGTAGTAGCACGGAGTCTGGAAAGGTGCCCGGTATATGGCAATAGGCTCACCCCCTATTACATGGGACTCATAACATAAATAGTGAAAAGTGGGTGTTACTTCTGTGTGCACCTCTGCCTACCCCTTCGGGGATAAAAGGCGTGATGTTATGTTATGTAATAAAAATAGGTCTGATTGAAATAATATATTGATTTACCAGTTGATCACATAATTTTATAAAGCGAGTTAACGTTCGAGTTACCGTCGAATTCCGGCACCAGTCGTAGGGCCTTGTAAAATATGATCCACTGATTCAGCCATATTCGAGGCGTGAGAACTACTACTTTCACACGGGTATGCTTCTAAATTTCTGTTAGCGTCTAAAATATTAATTCTACTACTATTACTATCTAACCTAGATAACCGAGATTGCCTTGAATGGAAAATCTTGGATAAGGGAAGATAAAATGGAAAGCGACTCTAGAACGATTCTAGCGTACTTACTTGCACAAAATGGTACCTCTACTGTATCGATGTCTGGATACCCCTCGTGGCTGCAGCTCTCCCAGATTCGGATACTCGTGCGGTGCTTGATAACCACCCGGGTGGCTCGCGAATTTGAGGACTATTAGCGATCCTAGCAATTTACTCTCGCGAACCGGCTCGCGAGTATCCTACCGACTGCGCCAAGCGCCAATTACGTAGGGCTGTAGCCGGAGGATGCAAAGGAAACCAAATTGTTTCTTAAAATATAACTTTAATTAATTAAAATTACAATAAGTAGGTGATAATTGGTCGATGTTGTACCAAGAATGACGCTCTTTACACGGGTTGAAATTAGATCGACAATTTATGCTGAGTTCGCGCCTCGTGTACGGAAAGTTGTCGCGATGCACAAAAGTTCCTCATTTACACCGTTGGGCCGTCTATTGCACCGTAGCGTAACAAGTACACCAATGTGTTTATTTGTAGAGTGTGACAAAGAATTAGAATACGGGAATGCATAAAGCATTACTTTTCCCACGTTGAGTTTAATAAGGTGTCCACACCGTTCACTATATCCCTTCTTTTTATACCTAAACTATTACCTATTGTTAAAACTATCATAGACTTTTCATTTAATTCTGTCCGAGTTATTTTTTCAATTATTTTATTAAAACTCAGACTATGGTAACTGTTATTAATATAATTATTAATATTAAGTTAAATGTAACATTTTACCAAATCCTGATGCCAATTCATCACCAAAAATAGAAGTTTTGTAGTTTAATTCATAACTATCATTAATTACATTAATTAATTTATTTACTTTATTTTTCTGAGGGTATGTTGGTATTGAAGGTATAGGTAAGAGCTCAGGAGGTTGAGGTTGGTTCACACAACTACAGAAAATATGGTTGGTCAAGAATTCACATCTCTCCGCATTGTACTTCACCAAGTCCATCAACTCCCCCGCTTCAATCAAGCGTTTGCTTAATTGATGTTGTGACTCCTCATATTTTTCAAATATATCCCGTAACATACCCTCTTTTTTTAGTAATTCATCCTGAAGATTTCTTATATTACAATCATACATTATCCTAGACATATTCAGTTCTTTAGAGCAAGATTTAAGTTCTTGGACTAAACTAATTCTATCCTTTCTCAGACCCAGGTTCACTTCTCTTAAGTTTTGTTTTTTAAGTAAATTATGGGTTCTTTTTATTAATTTGTTGATTTTAACATATTTTTTTAATTTATTATGGCTTTTAAAGGGACAAATGTGAACGGTGTCATCACCAGTCAGGTCAATAGTCACTGGCTCTGGTTCCTCACAATGTATCCTACTTGAGTTGGTAGGCATCAACTCATCGTATAATGTATGAGTGTTTGTGTGATGTTCAACAAATTTACATTTACAACTTTGAGAGGAAGAGATTATTTTATGGGCATCGCACAATTCCAGCTCTAATTCAGATATTTTTGTCAAAGCAGCCTCATGTGTATCTCTACACTACTGGAATGTGGAGAATTAGGTAAGTTTAATTATCTTTGAGGATAATAATTGAGGCTAGATACAATATAAATATCAAAGTTACTAATGAAGTACAGACGGTGATCGTGTGGATTTCAAAAACTTCATACAACCGTCATCTCCTTTCATATTGTCAAAAAATTGAAACTATATAGCATTTTAGGATAGAACAACTAACTTGTAAGTATACTGAAGTAACTGCGCAATGTTTTTTAATTTTTCATTTACGTATCTTGGATCATCGGTGAACAAGGAATCGATTCTCTTTCTAGCTATTTCCAGATGACCACAGGCGTGAAGCATGCAGGTCGTCCCATATGGCACAAAACTAGCAAACCCAAGACCAGAAATAAGACCATATAAAAAAACGATACAAAATATAAACAAATATATTGCCAATTCTCCCTTTCTTTTCTCAATGAAATCTAGGTAAGTTAGCTCATATAAATGCACCAATCTAAACTCGCCAATAAAATAGTAATAAATCATCAAAACGAGAGCCTTGGAAACAAATAAAAATAAAAAGACGGTAAACAGATGAAACCATATATTGCACATCAAATACTTCTTGCGGTCGTAATCTTCGAAGATCAGCTGTTCTTCCCGCGGCAATTGAGCGGCCATCTTGTAATCATGTCTTATCGTCTCCAAGAGAACTCTCAGTGAACTTCTATGCCAGAACGAAAGCATGTTATTCAAACAGCAACCGTAATGCGTAAGACTTAAGGTTATATTTCGGCAAGCTTCGAAGAAAACACGATTTATTATACTTATGTATGTGTTGTAGGTGATAACAATTGCTAGAGCAGTTAAAATTAAAAAGCCCAATAAGTAACGAATCAACCATTTGAAGGTAATAGGAATTTCTGGACTTGTTAATGTCAGTCTCATGGGGACAAGGAACAATTTTAAGGTTTTCTCGAATTGGTCAGCTATATTGACAAGTGTATTGATGTGAGTCTGACCGATGTGTGGGCCTTAGTTGAAGATTATTCATCATTTTTATAGGGTAATTATCCATGACGTGGTTATTAAGTGGAATACTGCCTGCATGGTTTAATCTAATAGGTAATAATTATAATTTATATAAGCCTATATCAGGCTTGATGTGTATCCGGCTACTACTATAGCAGCTGGATATAAATCCAAATTGTCTGGATTATCTTTGTTTTCAGACAGTTCTGTCATTCCATAGAACTATTTCTTTTATGGCATAAGCTGGTATATGAGCAGACGGATCACCTGATGGTAAGCAATGGACGTCGACTATGGTCACCCGGAACACTAGAAGCGTTACAAATGCATTACCGTCCTTTTGGGGATTAGGAATTTGAGGATTGTTGGGGATTCAGGGATTGGGCTGATTGGAAAGGGCAAGAGGTTATTGGGCTTCCGATAACTTCACTCACACGACGAAACTCAACGCAAACGTTTTTTTACGTCAGTTTTCTGCTTGGCCGTGGTATCACTCCGGTCCAGCCGGCCCATTCATACCGAAGCCTGCCAGCCACACTAATGCCACAAATCGATCTTAATTCACAGATTTATGGTCGAATAGTTTTTTTTTCATGAAACTTTGATGAGATGTAGATAAACACATGTCAGTTGGTCCCTAGGAGGAAAATCAGTCGTGATGTGATGTCTATCCAAAGCGAAATGAGCTTCATTACGTAATTTTGCTCTGCAACTATTTTTGAGTGCGTCGTAATAATTTTAAGAATTTCCCATTCGGATCGCATTCCTTGCGTTCTGATAGGATTTACTGTATGTTTGTTTCCAGACTTTGTATTACGAAACTGACTGAGATAAACTGCTAATCGTGAAAAAGTGCCATTTGATACATTTCGTAGAAATCCTGACCTAATAGTTTTATTTTTAAATCGGATGTAGGTATGTAACGCAAACACTCACTATCTCGTTGTTCGTATAGCTAACAGTGTGAGTTTCTAGTAAAGCTGGCTCAGGTTTAATTTGTGGGTTGCGCAAATTTTTAATAGTATTTATTTTATTTTCGTTTCTTGGCCGGTTAAAATTTCGTGTATTACTTTTATGCCTTGGCAATAATGTCGACACCTAATAAATGTTTCTTTCTAAAATATTTGATTATTGAAATTCTTGAAATGTTCTCCTTCTTCTATGGGTTATTTTTTATGGGATAAGGGGTAACCGAGCTGGCGGATAACCTGATGCTGAGCAGTTGGCGCCGTCCATGAACAATTGCTATACTAAAGGAGTAGCAGTTGCATTGATACGTACAACTAGGTTACTGACCTTTCTCAGAGACTAATTCCCAAGGATTTAAAGCATTAGGGATGAGGATGGAGGTAAGGATTTTAATATAATTTATAAGTCTAAATGTGAGAGAGCCATGCTTCGGCACGAATAGGCCGGCTCGACCGGAGTGATACCACGGCCTCACAGAAAACCGACGTGAAGCAACGCTTGCGTTGTTTCGTCGTGTGAGTGAGGTTACCGGAGGCCCAATTACCCTCCCCTTCCTCAATCCCTGAATACCCAACGATCCTCAAACTCCTAATCCCCAAATGGCCGGTAACGCACTTGTAACGCCTCTGGTGTTTCAGGTGTCCATGGGCGAGGCCGATTGCCTTCCATCAGGTGATCCGTCTGATCGTTCACCGGCTTATGCCATAAAAAAAAGTCTCCGGTATCCTTATTCGCTACTTATTTCACATATCATTGTTTTAACTTGTAGCAACGCATATTGGACATTCGACGACTAATTGACGAATGCCGTGTTAAAATCTTAGAGAACTTTTCTGATCTTAGGGATCTGTAATTTCTGTTCCTTAAACCTTCACCATTATGACCAATTTCGTTATGAATGACTTTAATTTACCACTCGTACCAAAAGCAATATATCGACTTGCTGAGATGATCTCCGGCCAATGTAAGCACGAGCTTACCAGGGCTCGCCGCGAGACTAGAACCAGACTCTAGCGTACGGCGCGTTGCGTTCCGCATGCGCCTCAATGAGCCATCACACCATCATAGACAGGGCTGATGCCAATACGGAGCCGTGGAGAACTTAACAGGTTACCGGGGCTCGAAGTGCAGGAGTGGGAACGGGGTGGTTTTTAGTCAGTAAGAGTCTGACACTCGCTCTCGCCTCACCGCCTAGGTGAGGAGAACTACTTTGATGATTTTCCCTCATTAAAAAAACGTATCAACTTTTCGCTTCGCCTTATTAGTTCACCTAACAACTTATACCTATTATTATATGCGAGTAATTACTCTACCTGAGTATTAATTGTTTAATTAGTAGGTAGTCTTAGTTAATTGCTTAAATGATTTGCAATAAAATTAATTGCTTTTCTTGTTCTCGATGTCATGTGTTCCACTTCAGTAGTTATTATCAACCTTAATTTATAATAAAATTCTAGAATTTCTTTTACATTTTAATTGCTTAATATATCATTATATATATATTATTATTATAGAGGTATATCAGAAAAAAAATATTTTTTTTATAAAAGTAACGAATGAAGTATCTCTTTCGTTCTAGAATCTACATTTTCTAACGAGCACCTAGCTCCTCTGACTGACAGACTAATATTTATTTTGTATTTGTTATCGTTTCAAGAGTACCAAATAATGCTTTGATTGAAAAAAATCGCATAAAAAAATTAAAATTCATGAGAGATTGGTGAAGACGGACATTAGTACCTATGCTCTTTTTTTAAGGGGGGAAAATCATCGAATGGCTTCTCCCGCCTGGGTGAGGCGGCAGGGAGTGTCAGACTCTTACTGACTAAAACCACCCCGTTCCTACTCTTGCACTTCGAGCCGGAGCCCCGATAACCCGTTAAGTTCTCCGCGACAGTACTTACCTAAGCTATGACGTTTCTTTGTTCATAAATATTTCGGGAGAAGGATTTACATGTAGGTATATGGAAGACAACAATCAAACAAATAGGGCAAGCTCAGTAAAACAGTTTAATAAGTATTATTTGAAAGAACATTAAGCTAAAATCACACATACCATAACATTACGCTTTTTATTCCCGAAGGGGTAGGCAGAGGTGAATATTACGGCACTTAATACCACTGTACAATGTAACACCCACTTTTTACTATTTATGTTATAAGTCCCATGTAATAGAGGGTGAGCCTATGGCCATATACAGGGCACAATTCCAGACTCCGTGCTACTGCAGCTGTGAATTTTAAAATCACATAACCATAATATTACAAATTTTAACTCGTCGAGTACCGTCATTTTAGACACAATTATAGAACAATAGGTAGCGGTCACCGGTGACCGCTTAGTGTTTGACAGTTTAAAACAAAATAGAATATGTACCTCTATAGTATAGTAAGTAGTATGTATATACTATAGTATAGTAAGTACTTTAAATATTAATTTAAACTGTTAATCGGTCACCGGTGACCGCAACCTATTGTTCTTTAATTGTGTCTATAATGACGGTACTCAACGAGTTAAATATCACTAAAAACAACATTGTATGCAGTTAAGTATTTAATGTTTTTTTATTCGTCTGGTGGTAACCGATGATGCGGTCTACAATGGAGCACGTCGGGTCGTCCCATAAGCAACCTATTCACTCAGGCCTTGAAGACACCCTTCAGGATATACAGATGTTGATGTAAATAATGACATACAAGCTATATCTATCTATCTATCTAGCATAAGATATAATCTGTGTTTATATTAAAACTTCGTGATACGTACTAAATTAAGTTACGTGAGTAAGCCGAAAACACAATAATTAAGATATATCAAGATTTCAAGTGTGGGAGAGCCATGCTTCGGCACGAATGGACCGGCTCGACCGAAGTGATACCACGGCCTCACAAAAAACCAGCGTGAAGCAACGCCTGCGTTGTATTTCGTCGTGTGAGTGAGGTTACCGGAGGCCCAATTACCCTCCCCTTCCCCAATCTCCCCAATCCCTGAATTCCCAACGATCCTCAAACTCCTAATCCCCAAAAGGCCACTTCACACTCATACGTTCATACATTGCAAGTTACATTAAAATTGTGTCATTTAAGAAGCAAATCAATTCTTATGAGTCCCTAAATCCATTTTAATTCCACATGGCATTCATCAGGTTGAAGATACCATACGACTGTTGAAACAACTGAAACAAAAGTTGAATGTTAGTAGAGTATTTGTATATGCACTTTTTTATAGCCTAAGGGGTAGGCAGAGGTGAATAAAATGTTCGTACACTTTTAACTACTTATTTTATTAAATAAAGTAAAGCAAAAGTCAAAGTCAAAGTATTTATTTCAATTAATCCTTAATTAGGCACTTTTGAAACGTCAAATTGGATTGTCCGTCCGTCTGTCTGTCAGGGAAGCTAGGCACTCATTTCAAAGTGTATTTTCGAATGTAGAAGAACCAGAAAGAAACTCCATCGGTAAAATATTTTAGTCTCATTGATACATTATCTGATCCTTTACCTAATGTATATATATGTGAGAACGATGTAACGACAACACAACCACACACACCCATTGCTAATACGGTGATAAAGATAATCATGTGAGTACTTACGTCAGTTAGGGCATCCAAGCATAAAGTTCTGAATAAAGTCTGTATAGCAATAGGTCTGAGTGCTCGTTGCAGCATCAACTGCAGCGTGGTGCGCATGCGCCGATCGTAATGCTGCTCCCACCCACACATGTACAAAGACAAGCGTACAGCTTCGCCCTGTATTATAAAGATACAGATTATTTAGATACTACTGACTGACTGTTGATAGTGTTGAATACAACATGTAGCCCGAAGTATCTATGGTAATAAACACGTACTCCTAAAAGGGATTCTCAGTCGCAGACCACGCTAGAGTGTAATGCAGGGGTTCCCAACCTTTCCTTAGTCAAGGACCGCTTTACATTCTTCTTCTTAGGTTAATGACTACTTTACTTTTACTTTTTTCTTATGGTCCGGACCAAAAATTTCTCCAGAGTCGTTTTTATAGAAACAGCGACCTTTCGATTATTGAAATTAGTTGATCCTCTCATTTGTTTTCAATAAAACTTATTTGAGATTTAACCGTCACAAAAAAAAAACACGTGTATGACGTGTGCCAGCAATCGGTCCGATTAACCATTTTGTAGGGACCGGAGCGACCCAGCCCACAGCGCCACCGACTATAGAACATTTACGAATGCATGACGTCCCTGCCCACGCGGCAGTAAGCTAATTTCAGTAGTGCTAGTGGATTTTGATAGTCTTATTAATAAAATGACATTACATTAATTACATCTTATATCTTATATATGTATAAAAATGAAACCCTTTTCCCGTTGTCACGCTATAACTTTAGAACGGCTAGACCGATTTTGCTGAATTTTTTTGTGTTTGTTATTGTCAGGAGAAGGTTCTTAAGACAGGAAAAGTCCTGAATCCTAAAGGAGCGGGAGAAAATGGGATTGCGCGCACGAAGTCGCGGGCAGAAGCTAGTTATTAATAGATGTACAACTTCTAGCGGATACACCAAAACATGTACACAACAACTAATTTTTTGTAATAGTATTTACGATATCGTAGCAGCTTTAATAACTCTCCCCACCCAGAAGGGACCCACAACCGCCTCGTCTCTATTCTTGATTGCCATAATTAGTGAGTGTTATATCGAATGTGTACTCACACTACTCACCCTTTCGATTCACCAAAAGCTTGTTATTACGAAGTTAAATGTCTCCTTACCTTCTCCATAAGCAAGTCGCTGTAGTAGCACGGAGAAGCACATAACATTATCCCTCCTATTATAAAACAAATGAACTCCATGCTTACTTCTCCGTTTTTTGCTGCCTGAAAATATTATTTAATGACGTCACTTCTTGCTGGGATGTTACAGTCGCTATGCAACAAGGTGCTGCGTAAATAGATCGAAGTTAACTCGATCGCGATCCACTATGTCATTGTCTTTGTAATAACTATCGTGAAACATACTTCTTTTTATATTTTTTTAATGGGGGGAAATCCTCATGGATTGCTTACGCCTGGGGAAAGGCGGAGGGGTGTACCGGACTCTTACCGGCTAAAACAACCCCAGTGTCTCCTCGCACATGCGCGCGGGGCCGCGGAAGTGTAAATTCATGCAGCCCCGCATTACAGTGCCGGCCCGTCCGTCCGAGCCTCGTTTCCTGCACGTAGCAATGTGTAGCCACGCGCATCGCCTCAAAGGCGCGCGCTTCTTCGACTCGGGTCTATCGAATCCGGAGCGGGGACTTCCCCAAGTCCTTCGCCCATGGACCCATTCATGGGTGCCGGAAGAGGGCGTTGTTGGCCCTTCTCCTGCGCCCGGTGCGCCGTCTGCGGTTGGGAAAGGAAGTCAATAAGATCTCCCTCTCCCGTTGCGCAGTTTCTTTCTGCGACATCACGTCCTCGCAGAAAGACACCACCGCGTCCCACGACTCTGCGCTGTCCTCCATCTTCCGCACTACGGCCGGCAGCGACAGATGGCCTCCTACTTCATTTGTGAGGACACGGCGCTGCTCCTCCCAAGTTACACACTCAGCGAGCGTGTTTTGCGCCGTGTCCTCCCCGTAATGGACGCAGTGGTGGCACCGGGCATCCGGCTCCCTGTCTATACGGCACACAGGTACTTGCCGAAGCAGCCGTGCCCCGACAGCACCTGCGTCATCCTAAACGACAGGGAGCCGTGCTTCCTCCCGAGCCAGTCGTCGAGTACTGGCCGGATCGCCTCGACGGTGGTAAAGTGCCAGTTCTGGGATAAAAAACCTACGTGCTGTTTCAGACTAAAGAGTAAACAAAATTAAATTATTTACCTCAAGCACCGCATAAATGGTGACAGGCAGTAGTAAAGCTGTACCTTTTAGAGCTATTTCGTACCCAATCTTAAATACTCCCTTCATATCATCAACGATGCTGAAATTAAATGAAACCTTACAAAAATACCTCTAAAAGTGGTTCATAAATTTATAGCTTGACGGGATGTCACCTTTTAATTGAGATTTGATAATTTAAGGTTTATTGTCTGCCCGCATTTGACGAATGCACATAACAAAAGGTGGCCTAAAAATCACAATTGCTTGCGAAGCGGCAACGTTGCGTCACTCACTGTTTTATTTGAGTGGGAAAAATATCCAATCACTTCCACACCCCCGCCTTGGGATAGGCGAGAGGGAGTGTCAGACTCTTACTGACTAAAAACTATGCTCATTTGCGCAATCAAGATGATCTCAAATATAAATTACAAAACGAGTACCTGTAAATGTACTGCAGCTTCATAATGATGTTCTTCAGTTTCATCCGAATCTTTTCAGGATCACACTCCGAAAACAGATCGTCAATTTGGTTCTTGATCAGCTCAAGTTGCCCACTCGCATGCAGCATAAATATTGGACCCAGTGGCACGTACGCCACGTAGTTCATACACGCGTAACAAGCAAAGAAAAACATTAAAAAATAAACACTCAAATACACAGGGAGATTATCATTCTTCCGTTCTTCAATGAACTCTGGGTATTTAATATCGTAAAAGGGTACATATCGGAAATCATTAATTAAACAGTAATACAACATAAGTCCCGTACTTTTAACAAAGAATGTCAAGACAGCTGATATGGTCAGAACGAACCATTGCCAGCAAACCTTTGCACCGAGATTCGCGTATTTGTACATAAACTGCTTTTCCTTATCAGGCAAGTTTTGCAACTGCTCATAGTCAGCATTTATGTTTTTAATCAATAACACGAGAGTATCCTGATGGATCAGTAAGATGCAGTACTGGAATGTTATCACAAAAGTTACAATACCCATTACGCCGTTTTTGCAAATATTAATGAAGTCGTTCTCTTTAAAATCGTGATAGACGATATTATACATAAACATTAGGAATCCTAAAGTAAATGTACCGTGGAGTACTGTAAATTTTAGGGCCCATTTTAAATCTTTGGGTACGCTGGGATGAGACCCACCGATATGCAATGCCGTCGTTGTAATTTTGAAAATGTTTTCAAAAACCAAGTCCTTTTGGTTCGTCATTTTTAGAAATTATGTCTGCTTCGTCTGAGAGTTGATTTAAAAATGAGCTTCAAGCTTTGTGAAATAATGAGAAGTGTTATTTAAGGTTCAGTCTATTGGAAATATTATTCATTTCGAACACCCACTTTTTTGCAGTTTCTTTATGAAGCCTATAGACAAATTACCAAATATTCTGGAGAGAGTACCTAACAGCTTATCGTCATCTTCATCATCAACTGTCCCTGATAATCTATGCTCGCTCGATAATCTAATATCGCTTTCTATTAATAAAGGATGATGGCAACTTGCCATAATTTCCACGCTTGGCAGATGAGTTGAATGTTGTGGTATTAAACGTTGATAATTCTATTATAAAGTATTTAAATAAACGACTTCAACCGTCCCTTTTCTGAATTTGGTTACAGTCCCCTAATTTATATTTATTACATTTTCGGCTTACTCACGTACGTACCTGTTTGATGATCGATCTCGACTAGTTTTAAGCCGTCAAAAATGGAATTGTCCGTCCGTCTGCCCGTCAGTGAAGCTAGGCGTTGTTAGACATTGTACCTTGGAGAGGTTGCTGAAAAGTAGGTAGCATGAAACAACATTTAGTGACGCACAGATGGTAGCAACGTTATACCGTTAGACAAAGACAAACAAAAAATGTAGATATAAAATTAATAAATAAATAATTATTATATATATATTAAAAATATAAATTCCGTCTTCCCCTTAAAACTAATACATAATTGTGTTCACTTAGTAATCAGTCGTTCTGCTAATTTACTGTGAACTTTATCCTTTGTTAGAGGTATAACGGTGTTGGTTTAAAATTATCGAAATCACATTTGAAGTCGTAAAAGTACTATTTCTCTCATCATCATCAACAGCCTATAAATGCCCACTGCTGAGCAAAGCCTCTTCTCACACGGAGAAGGTTAGAGCGTTAATCACCACGCTTGCTCAATGCGGGTTGGCGATTTCAAACTTATAATTAGAAATTATAAGTCCAGGTTTCCTCACGATGTTTTTCCTTCACCGTTTGTCAGTGGTGTCTAAATAATCTTAGAAAGTACATATAACTCAGAAAAAGTCACATTGGTACTTGCCGTTGGTAGGTTTCGAACCCGCACCCTCATGCATGAGAAGCGAGCGTCTTAAACCTCCAGGCCACCACGACACTATTTCTCTGCAGTTTCATAATTAGCTCACTCACTTTAACTTTTCTACAAAAACATGCGTAGGTACCCAATTCCAATACTTTTTTTTTCATCATCATCATAACATCACGCCTTTTATCCCCGAAGGGGTAGGCAGAGGTGCACACAGAAGTAACACCCACTTTTCACTATTTATGCTATGAGTCCCATGTAGAGGTAATAGGGGGTGAGCCTATTGCCATATACCGGGCACATTTCCAGACTCCGTGCTACTACTGTTTTTAAAAACCCAGTAATACTTTGCCCGACCCGGGAATCGAACCCGAGACCCCTTGCCCGGCAGTCGCACTTGCGACCACTCGGCCAACGAGGTAGTTTTTTTTTAAGGGGGAAAATCATCGAATGACTGCTCTCGCCTGGCTGAGGCGGGAGGGAGTGTCAGACTCTTACTGACTAAAAACCACCCCGTTCCTTCTCCTGCACGTCGAGTTGGAGCCGGGTTACCCGTTAGGTTCTCCGCGACTCCGAATCACCCAATTTCAATACTAAATAGTAAAGTTAATAGTTTGTTTGTAAGTGACTGCACGGTTGGCACGGTGGCTGGGCAACTGGCTGCCGCGCAACGTGTCGCGGGTTCGATTCCCGCACGGAACAACTCCTTGTGTGGCTGCACGGTTGGTGCGGTGGCTGGGCAACCGGCTGCCATGCAACGTGTAGCGGGTTTGATTCCCGCATGGAACAACACTTTATGTCATCCACAAATTGTTGTTTCGGGTCTGGGTGTCATTGTGTATGTGAACTTGTATGTTTGTAAACGCACCCACGACACAGGAGAAAATCCTAATGTGGGGCAACGTTTTTTTAAGAAAAAGAAAAACACGTGTTAAGCCGCGTTATAAAGCTAGTTACAAGACGGCTGCGCGTATTTCGCTCTTACGGATTTCCGTAATTTACAGAAAAATGAAAAATATTTACCAACAATTCTTTTTATTGATTCGGACTCAGAATCGATATCCGAGTTACTTCCTAGAAAATGACGCGGCTTTAGAACAACAAAAATTTCCATTGTCACGACATAGCATGAAAACGGCTAGACCGATTGGGCTGATTCTTTTTTGTTGTATTTTTATTATTAGGAGAAGGTTCCTACGGGAACGGGAGATAGCGGTATTGCGCGTACGAAGTCGCGGGCTAAGCTAGTTGTAACATAAAAATAATTTGCTTCACAAAAACAAGAATATAACTCGTCGAGGCAGATATTTTTGATAAATAGCAAGAATAATGGCTAAAGATGATTTATTTACAACAATTACACAGCAAATTGGCTGAAATTCAGAATATTTCATACGAGTACAATAGTAGTTTTTCTCAATTACTTCTGTCATTTCAAAACGTCCGATTTAAAGAAATAATTTATCGGACGACCAGACACATTGTTTTTGTTTGATATTTACCTCTATATTGTATATTGTCGGATGCGTTTTCTAAAATATTTTCTTCTTAATATTATTGCTTATCTAGTTTATTAGTCACTAGCTGTTTCCCGCGAGTTCGTCCGCGTATAATAATGACTTCTGGCAAAAGTTGTGTTTTTGGATTAGTTTTTAACCGACTTCCCAAAAAAGGAGGAGGTTCTCAATTCGGCTGTATGTTTTTTTTGTGCGTATGTTACGTTACGCGATTACTCCGGCGTTTGTAGACGGATTTTGATGATTTATTTTTTTGGGGAAAGGTTATACTTTTGAGGTGGTCCCATTTCCACCAGGTCAGGATCTGATGATGGGATCCCATGGAAACCGAGGGAAACTTTTCAAAATTGTATTGGTGGCGAGAGCGTTTGTTAACTTTTTGCTATGGTATTTAAAACTACTACAATTTGATGAAGGTATGGAGTTGATCTGGTGATGGAGTCAAGAGACAGCCGAGGGAACTCCTCGAGAATTTGTAGCAATGACCCCGTGTTTTTGGGCTTAAATTATTTGTACTGAGAAGATCCTTACATCTTGATTGGATATAATTGTCATTAGGTGACTGATGATGAAGTAGTATGATAGCTAAGGGAACTCCTCAACGTTTAACCGTAGCTACCTGGTGTTTGGGTTTGATTAATTTGTAGTAATGAGAACTTTCCACCCAAATGGGGTATGACTGTCAATAGGGGCCTGAAGATGAAGGAGTATGATAGCTAAAGGAACTCCTCAACGGCTGACAGTAGCTACTTGGTGTTTGGGCTTTATAAATTTGTTTTGATGAGAACTTTATACCTAAATGGGATGTGCTTGTCATTACGAGCCTGATGATGAAGTAATACGATAGCTAAGGGTACTTATAAACGATTAATAGCTACTATTAACCGTTCACCTGATGTTTGAGCTTGAATTATTTGTAATGATGAGAGCTTTACACCTATGTGGGATATGCGTAATATACTAAGTCTAGAGGTATATAGCTCTGAACTAAACTAAAAAGGATAAAAATAAAAACAAAAACTGCGTTTAAAAAGACCGACTTCGAAAACCAAAACCTGAAAACAAGCAAAAGGTAAAAACTTAAAAGTAAAAAATAACTATTATTAGTCATACGTTCTTATAGGTTACCCACCCACTGATAGGTTAGAAGTCGGTGCCACAAGCCCATAACAAAATATAACTTTGGTTAATGGTCATGGTTATAATCAGTCATAAAATTTTACACAGCTTAGGTAATATAAGGTATTTGTTACAGGTTTAAAGAATAACTTCTGTTTAAAACTTGTGGCACCGACTTCTCACCTATCAGTGTGTGGGTAACCTATAAGTACGTATAACTAATAATAGTTATTTTTTTGCTTTTTTGTTTTAACCTTTTGCTTGTTTTTAGGTTTTGGTCTTCGAAGTCTATTGCACATTTTTAGATGAAAAAGTAACTATTATAGCATAACTGGAACAGTTACACATATGATATTACAGACTGTAACGTAGATATTAATGCCCTCTATAAGAGTCAAGTACATCACTTTTCCCGCCCAGGGATCACTGGGTGGCGGACCTGGACGGCTCGGTGACCATCATCTCGTCGGCCGCCGCCGGTACCCCGACTCTTGAGGCTGCTCAAAGAGGCCGGGGTTGTGTCGCAGCACGGTTCGGAGAGCTCGCTGTGGTGGGCGTGTACTTCTCTCCGAACCGAACTCTCGCCGAGTTCCACAACTCCTTGATGGAGTTGGTCACCGTCGTCGTCGGGTTCCGTTCCCTCCCCTTGCTCGTCCTCGGGGACTTCAACGCCAAAAACTTGGCTTGGGGTTCCCGGTTCACGACGTCCGGGGTAGGATGGTGGAAGACTGGGCCCTTGAGACAGGCCTAGTCGTCCTGAACCGGGGTTCTGTCCCCACGTGCGTGCGGATGCAGGGCGAGTCGGTGGTGGACATTTCGTTCGCCAGCCCTGCTCTGTCACCGCGTATTGCTGACTGGCGCGCCATGGAGGAGGTGGAGACGTACTCCGACCACCGGTATATCCGGTTCGACGTCTCCGCCGAGTCCGCAGACCCGCCGGTCAGACAGGCCCCATGTGGCCCGCATTGGGCGCTGAAACAGCTGGACCGGGAGCTGCTCCTGGAAGCCGCCATCGTGCAGGCCTGAGTGATACCACCGGTCAGGCCTGCCGACATAGACGATGAGGCCAAATGGCTCCAGGACGCCATGTCCAGGATTTGTGACGTGGCGATGCCCCGGATCCGATCGAGGCAGCAAAAGCGCCAGGTGTACTGGTGGTCGCAAGAGCTTGCAGCTCTACGCAAGGCGTGCACTGCTGCACGACGCCAGTACACTAGGCACCGCAGGCGCCGCATCCGTCCTCCGAATGCGGAGACGAGAGAGGCGGAGTTGTACGAGGGATACAGGGCAGCCAAGGCCCTCCTCAAGGTGGAGATATTGAGGGCCAAGGAGGAGGCCCGCCGAGAGATGCTGGGGACTCTGGACAGAGATCCGTGGGGACGCCCGTACCGGATGGTACGCGACAAGCTCCGCGCTTGGGCTCCCCCGCTCACCCAGGGTCTCCGGCAAGAAGTCTTGGAGGAGGTGATTGGCACCCTGTTCCCTCGACTGTGGAGGGGGTTCACCCCTCCGTATATGACTCCGCCCCCTGCGGCGCCCGACGCGGGCTACAGCGACGACGACGACGACATCGTCCCAGAGGTGACCGAGGCAGAATTGAGAGCGGCGGTGCGCCGGATGGGCGCCAAGAACACCGCCCCAGGACCCGACGGCCTGCATGACAAGGCATGGGTCCTGGCCTCAGAGGCTCTCGGGCCTCGATTGATTGGTCTCTACAGCGCATGTCTGGAGAGAGGCCAGTTCCCGCTTCTCTGGAAAGCGGGAAAACTGGTCCTCGTGCGGAAGACGGGGCGCCCTGCGGACTCTCCGTCCGCGTACCGGCCCATAGTGTTGCTCGACGAGGTGGGGAAAGTCTTCGAAAGAATCATTTCGAACCGCCTCGTCGCGCACCTGACGGACATTGGGCCGGACTTGTCGGACGGCCAGTTCGGCTTCCGCAGAGGGCGCTCCACGGTGGACGCCATCATGCGCGTTAGAGACCTCACGACGGGGACTGCAGTGTCCAGGGGTAAGGTCGTAGTGGCGGTGTCTCTGGACATCGCCAACGCCTTCAACTCCCTGCCCTGGAGCTGCATCTTGGAGGCACTCCGATATCATCGGGTGCCTACCTACCTCCGTCGTGTAATCGAGGCTTACCTGACGGACAGGTCCGTCAGCTACCCCGGTCACCGGGGCGAGTGGAACCGGCGAGAGATGACACGCGGTGTTCCACAGGGTTCGGTTCTGGGGCCGCTCCTGTGGAACATCGGCTATGACTGGGTGCTGCGCACCGACCTCCCGAACGGCGTTAGCACAATATGCTACGCCGACGATACGCTGGTGCTAGCGCACGGGAGGTCACACCAGGCGGCGGCCGACTTAATGGCGACAGCGGTTGCGACAGTCGTTGAGAGAATCCGGCAGTTGGGACTCGAGGTGGCGCTCCACAAGTCCGAGGCCATGTGTTTTCATGGCCGGTAAGTCCCCTCTTTGAGGAGTGGCTTGAGAGACGCTACGGCGTCCTCACCTACCGCCTGACGCAGGTCCTCACCGGACATGGAAGTTTCGGGAGGTACCTGTGTCTGATAGGGCGGGAGGAAACGCCCGGGTGTCATCACTGCGAGGACCGCCCTGAGGACACGGTGGAACACACGGTGGGAGAATGCCCTTCGTGGGCTGAGCACCGCCGTGTCCTCAGGGAAGTGATCGGCGATGGCGACCTCTCGCGTCCGGGCCTAGTGCAGGCCATGATGCGGAGCGAGGGGGACTGGGATGCCGTCTCCTCCTTTTGCGAAGCAGTCATGCTAGCTAAGGAGGAGGCGGGACGCGTGAGGCAGCGAACCGCTGCCTCCTCGCAACCCAGCCATCGCGAAGGACACACCGGGCGTCGGGGATCGCGAGACGATCTCCGGCCACCGTAAGCGCGGGCCTGCGGACGGCGAGCATGGGTGGCTCCCCGTCCGACCAGAAACAGACCCGAGCGTACGGCGCGTCGCGTTCCGCGCGCGCCTCAAAGAGCCATCAGACCACCACAGATGGGGCCCAATACGGCCGATGCCGATTCGGAGTCGCGGAGAACCTAACGGGTAACCGGGGCTCCGGCTCGACGTGCAGGAGAAGGAACGGGGTGGTTTTTAGTCAGTAAGAGTCTGACACTCCCTCCCGCCTCACCCAGGCGGAAGAAGTCATTCGATGATTTTCCCCCCTTAAAAAAAAAATAAAAAAAAAAAGGTACATCACTTTGCTCTATTGTCTATAATTTCCACAGCGTAAGCAATATAAGGAGGTTTTCGGTAGTTTTTTCACACATTATCGAAATTTTCATACGGTTCTCTTTTTCCTCTTATCACATAATATAGCCTATGTTTATCAGGAACAATGCAGAATTCCAACGGTATGAGAATTTTTCAAATCGGTCCAGTAGTTTCGAAGCCTATTCAATTCAAACAAACAAACAAAAAAATCTATTCTTTCCTCTTTATAAGTAGTGTTGATATACTCATATCGTTAGTTTTATTTATGACGTATTTTGTTGAAATGTAAATAAACAATACTGTTGGGAAGTGTGCTATAAAAATAATTTTGAAGTTTATACTGGTTTATTACAAGACATTGTTTCACTTCAAAGCGAGTGGTGAATTTATTACGTGATGTCCAGATCAATTCCAGGGCTGACAAAATTAAATAATTGGTAGTTTTTGGACTTTGACATCATTTTTGGGACAAGCCCGCCTGAACCTCCCAAAACCGCTACAACTCCTGTAAGCCAGGATCTACCGTAGATACAACCATAAAAACACCGGAACACTGACAGGGACATGAATAACTGTCATGGTTCCCGAAACAAATTAAATAAGAAGATAATTATAAGAGAAAGCAAAGAAAGAAACACACAACAAGAAATTAGGTACACACAAAAAAGCCCATGGTGCGTCGCACCGCAAAATGCTGGAGCTCAGCTTAATACCGTGGACCGGGCACAGAGGCTCGAGCCCACGGCGCTGATTTTTAGCACCAGCCCGTAGTAGTACCTACGAGTACGTACTAGTTATACACCCACGGCAACGCTGTTCGGAGCACAGCATGATATAAATTATATTTAAAAAATATACTTATTTCACTTATCATTGTTCTACGCCGCGTCGTTTTAACTTGTGGCAACGCATATTGAAGATTCGACGACTAATTGACAGATGACGTCATAAAATCCATATTAACACGGATAGAAAAATCCCAACGTGTTGGAGAGCCATGCTTCGGCACGAATGGGCTGGCTCGACCGGAGTGATACCACTGCCTCCCAGAAAACCGACGTGAAGCAATGCTTGCGTTGTGTTTCGACGTGTGGGTGAGGTTACTGGAGGCCCAATTACCCTCCCCTTCCCCAATCTCCCCAATTCCTGAATGCCCAACTATCCTCAAACTCCTAATCCCCAAAAGACCGGTAACGCACTTGTAACGCCTCTGGTGTTTTAGGTGTCCATGGGCGACGCCGATTGCTTACCATCAGGTGATCCGTCTGCTCGTTTACCGGTTTATAGCATAAAAAAAGACGTACCTACAACTGTTGGGCAGCAGCACGTCAGGGATTATTACATCGCCAGGTTGGAGGATCCTCCATTTTTGATATAAGGGAACTTGAATCCCTGTTCCTTAAAACTGAAAATTCACCATTTTTGACCAATTTCGTTATGAATGAGTTAAGTTTTATTTACTACTCGAAGAATCAAAAGCTACGTATCGACTTCCCGACTTCCCTATGCTATGACGTTTCTTGTTCAAAAATATTTCGGGAGAAGGATTTATATGTAGGTATATGGAAGACAACAATCAAACAAATAGGGCAAGCTCAGTAAAACCGTTTAATAAATATTATTTGAAAGAACATTAAGCTAAAATCACACATAGCATAACATTACGCTTTTTATTCCCGAAGGGGTAGGCAGAGGTGAATATTACGGCACTTAAATGCCACTGTACAATGTACCACCAACTTTTTACTATTTAAGTTATAAGTCCCATGTAATAGGAGGTGAGCCTATGGCCATATACCGGGCACAATTCCAGACTCCGTGCTACTGCTGTGAATTTTAAAATCACATAACCATAATATTACAAATTTTAAAACAACCTGGATTATGTAAAACTATATGTACAGCGTTTCCCAACCTTTTCAGCCCACAGACTCTTTGGAAATCAAGACCAGTTTTCACGGACCCCCGTACTAAAGTAACAAAAATAAAAAACGGATTACATATTTATTTTAGTGATTACAGATACGAAAAACAAAAACAAATAACTACACAAGGTGATTATAACTGTTTATTAATTTGAAAAATATTAAGACTTTGACTGCCAATAAAAAACTGTTGAAGGGAAATCCTCCGCTAATGCCGGTCACCGGTGACCCCCATGGCAATTAACGTGTTAAAAAAAACAAACAAATTAATGTGGAGGTTAGTGTTGCATTTTTGCAACTAAATCAGGGATATTAAGGTTGACGTCGCTACTGCATAGTAGTATTTTGTAATTTGTCGATTCTATTTTATTAGCTTTCGCATTTAATGAGCGATTTATCTGTGGTCCAAAGATGACACCGCGGACCCCATACCTACTCGCGGACCTCCAGGGGTCCGCGAACCACAGGTTGGGAAACGATGGTATAGTAAGTACTTAAAACATTAATTTAATTTTTAAATTAAAATAAACATGGCAGATATCTAAAAAGATAAACAACTTAAATTAAAATTTGATAAAAATATGATTAAAAACTTAAAATTAAAATTTAAAACAACATTGTGTGATGGGCCGACGTTTGACCACTATCTTGCCTGGTGGTAAACGATGATGCGGTCTACGATGGAGCACGTCGGGTCGTCCCATAAGCAACCTATTCACTCGGGCCTTGAAGACACACCCAGGTTATACTCTTCAGCAAATACAGATGTTGATGTAAATAATGTCATGCAAGCTAAACGTGTACAAAGTTTCAATTAAACCTGTGAAGATGTGTCTGTGTTTGTTTAAAAACTTTCGTGAGACGTACTAAATTAAGTTACGTGAGTAAGCCGAAAACACAATAATTATAATTAAGATATATCAAGATTCCACTTCACATATGTTCATACATTGCAAGTTACATTAAAATTGTGTCATTTAAGAAGCAAATCAATTCTTATGAGTCCCTAAATCCATTTTAATTCCACATGGCACACATCAGGTTGAAGATACTATACGACTGTTGAAACAACTGAAACAAAAGTTGGATGTTAGTAGAGTATTTGTATATATGCACTTTTTTATAGCCTAAGGGGTAGGCAGAGGTGAATAAAATGTTCGTACACTTTTAACTAGTTATTTTATTAAATAAGGTAAAGCAAAAGTCAAAGTCAAAGCATTTATTTCAATTAATCTTTAATTAGGTACTTACATGGACCCGGGTACGTCCTAAAACTGCGACCAGACACCGAGGAATGGGGAGCAGCATTCTACAAAACTATCGGTGACCTAACTGCGCTCGCCAACCCGCCTGCCAAGCGTGGCGAGTATTGACAAATCCCCCCAATGGACTGCTCAGATAAAACTAGGCCCCCAGGCTCCGGCAGTCCCGCCGTTCCTGGCTACCGTGGTAGCGGTCAGGCTAACGGCGGGACACGGGGTGCTAAGAATCCCCGGAGGTGGAGAAAAGGCTACCACCCCCGACGACGACTGGCCCTGGTAACACACAATGTTCGCACTTTGAGGACAGACGAGAAGATTGTTGAGCTGGAAGAGGAATTGGGTAGGTTGCACTGGAGTATTGTGGGGTTATCAGAAGCCCGGCGAGAGGGCGAGGACACGATAACCCTAGGGTCCGGCAACCTATTCTACTACCGGGAGGGCGACCCACTGTCCCAAGGTGGTGTCGGGTTTCTCGTCCACAGGTCCTTCGTCAACAAAATTGTTACCATCGGAAGTGTGTCGAGCAGAGTGGCGTATCTGATACTCGTTGAAGGTCATCCAGGCTTATGCACTGACTTCGACACACCCAGATGAGGAAGTGGAGATTATGTATGAGGACATTAGTAGGGCCATACATACCAATAAAACCTACTTCAGTGTTGTTATGGGGGACTTCAACGCGAAACTGGGAACTCGAGGTGATAACGAGCTGAGAGTGGGGCAATTTGGATGTGGGCAACGGAACCATAGAGGACAGAGGCTGGCCGAATTCCTGGAGAAGGAGGACCTCTTTGCGATGAACTCCTTTTTCCAGAAGCCGCCTCACAGGAAATGGACCTGGATGAGCCCGGACGGTTCCACGAAAAATGAGATCGACTTCATCATGACCACAAAGCGACAGATATTCAATGATGTCTCTGTGATCCATAAGGTAAAAACCGGTAGTGATCACCGACTGGTCAAGTGGTCAGGGGCACATTGAATATCAATGTTAAGTTGGAAAGATCCCGTCTGATGAAGTCCACGCTCCGACCTTCAAATGCACATATCGGTTGCCCCGAGAGCTTTCAGATCGAGCTGTCAAAACGTTTTGAGTGCCTGGAGAATAGCGAGTCAGTGGACGAGATTAACAACAGGTTCGTAGAAACTGTCCATGCGGTTGGGTCGAAGTTTTTTAGACCCCACCGAAAAGACAGACCGCAGAAGATTACCGATTGTACTCTCAGACTCATGGCAGAACGACGTGCTATGGTGCTCCAGACCTCTGCCGATGCTAAAGCACATCGGCAGCTCAATAGACAGATATGGAAGTCCCTGCGACACGATATCCGCAACTTTAATGTCAATATGGTTAAAGAAGCGATTTTTTTTTTAAGTGGGAAAATCATCGAATGGCTGCTCCCGCCTGGGTGAGGCGAGAGGGAGTGTCAGACTCTTACTGACTAAAAACCACCCCATTCCTTCTCCTGCACGTCGAGCCGGAGCCCCGGTTACCCGTTAGGTTCTCCGCGACTCCGAATCGGCATCGGCCCTATTGGGCCCCATCTGTGGTGGTCTGATGGCTCTTTGAGGCGCGCGTGGAACGCGACGCGCCGTACGCTCGGGTCTGTTTGTGGTCGGACGGGGAGCCACAGAGGATGCTCGCCGTCCGCAGGCCCGCGCTTACGGTGGCCGGAGATCGTCCCGCGATCCCCGACGCCCGGTGTGTCCTTCGCGATGGCTGGGTTGCGAGGAGGCAGCGCTACGCTGCCTCACGCGTCCCGCCTCCTCTTTAGCTAGCATGACTGCTTCGCAAAAGGAGGAGACGGCATCCCAGTCCCCCTCGCTCCGCATCATGGCCTGCACTAGGCCCGGACGCGAGAGGTCGCCATCGCCGATCACTTCCCTGAGGGCACGGCGGTGCTCAGCTCACGCAGGGAATTCTCCCACTGTGTGTTCCACCGTGTCCTCAGGGCGGTCATCGCAGTGATGACACCCGGGCGTTTCCTCCCGCCCCATCAGACACAGGTACCTCCCGAAACTTCTATATCCGGTGAGGACCTGCGTCAGGCGGTAGGTGAGGACGCCGTAGCGTCTCTCAAGCCACTCCTCAAAGAGGGGTCTTACCGCTGCAATGGCAGCGAGCCCATTAAAGAAGCGATAGAGCGGAACCAAGGCTCCAAAGTGTTCGCTAGGGACGTGTCTATTGGGTAAAGCCAGCTGACGAAGCTGAAGGCGGAAGATGGTAGTGTGGCGTCGACGAAAGCCGAAGTTTTGGGGGAGATCGAGACGTTTTATGGTCAGCTATACGCATCGGTCACTAAACCTGTTAGCTCAGTTGCAGATCCAAGAGCTAGACTTACCCGACATTATACCGAGGCTATCCCGGACATCAGCCTATACGAGATTAGAATGGCCCTCAAGCAGCTTAAGAACAACAAGGCGCCGGGTGAAGACGGAATCACATCAGAGCTTCTGAAAGCGGGCGGAACGCCGTACTGAGAGTCCTTCAGAAGCTCTTCAACTCTGTCATATTCTGTTTACACACCTCCGGTTTGCCGACGACATTGTGGTCATGGCAGAATCGCTGGAGGATCTAAGCACAATGCTCGACGACCTCTGTAGAGTTTCTTAACAGGTAGGGCTCCAAATGAACATGGACAAGACGAAAGTCATGTCGAACGCCCATGTTACGCCCTACCCGATATCAGTTGGGAGCTCTACCCTCGAAATTGTTGACGAATATATATACCTAGGACAAGTGATCCAGCTAGGTAGGTCCAATTTCGAGAAAGAGGTCAATCGTCGAATCCAACTTGGATGGGCAGCGTTCGGGAAAGTACGCAACATCTTCTCGTCCAACATACCTCAGTGCCTCAAGACGAAAGTCTATAATCAGTGTGTGTTACCAGTGATGAACTATGGAACAGAAACGTGGTCTCTCACTGTGGGCCTTATAAAGAATTTCAAGGTCGCTCAGCGCGCTATGGAAAGGGCTATGCTCGGAGTTTCTTTGCGAGATCGGTTAAAAAACGAGGAAATCCGCAAACGAACAAAGGTCGCCGACATAGCCCAGAAAGGTTCTCGAGTGGAGGCCACGTACCGGCAAGCGCAGCAGCAGTAGGACGTCCATCCGCAAGGTGGACAGACGATCTCATTAAGGTCGCAGGGAACCGCTGGATGCAGGTCGCCTCCAACCGGCCTATCTGGAAGTCATTGGGGGAGGCCTATGTTCAGCAGTGGACGTCCTGTGGCTGATATGATGATGATGATGATGATGATAGGTCCTTTTGAAACGTCAAATTGAACGAGTAACTTGGTAACTGCCCACGTTGCGTCATTTGACGAATGCATGCATTCTTCCCAAACAATAGGAGGCATACAAATGACAAATGCAACTTTAAATACGCCTATCGATTTTGACGAACGCATGCATTCGTCAAATGACCCAGCGTAGATCCCTTTAGATTTTAAGCACTTCGAGAATACACGTTAAACACCAATTGCTAATACGGTGATAAAGATAATCATGTAAGTACTTACGTCAGTTAGGGCATCCAAGCATAAGGTTCTGAATAGAGTCTGTATAGCAATAGGTCTGAGTGCTCGTAGCAGCATCAACTGCAGCGTAGTGCGCGTACGCCGATCGTAATGCTGCTCCCACCCACACATGTACAAGGACAAGCGTACAGCTTCGCCCTGTATTATAAAGATACAGATTATTTAGATACTACTGACCTAACGTGAAGAAAAAACCCAGAAGGGCACCCACAACCGCCTCGTCTCTATTCTTGATTGCCATGATTATTTAGTGATATATCGAATGTGTACTCAATCTTTCGTTTCACCAAACGTTTGTTATTACGAAGTTAAATGTCTCCTTACCTTCTCCATAAGCAAGTCGCTGTAGTAGCACGGTACCGCACTTATCACTATCCCTCCTGCTATAAAACTTATGAACTCCATGCTTATTTCTCCGTCTTTGGCAGCCTGAAAATGTTATTTATTGACGTCAATTTTTGCTGGGATTTTACAGTAGCTATGCAACAAGGTGCTGCGTAAAAAGATCGAAGTGAACTCGATCGCGATCCACTATGTCATTGTCTTTATAATAACTATCGTAAAAGTCGCGAGTTACTCACGTGAATATACTGAGAAAAGCTCTACTAGTTTTGTGCCACAGAGGGGCTCAAACCTGGGCAGCGGTCGCGGCGAGGTCGCCCGCTGCTCATGAGATTGTCATTGGTTGTGAGAATAATTTCGACCAATGTCGGGCGAGAATGCTATCGAGCTCACTTTGAAATTTCGATTTGACGTTACATAATAGCCTAGCGGGATTTTGTGTGATCCACAAATTGTTGTTTCGGGACTGGATGTGAAGTATAGAAGAATTCTTATATTTGTAAACGCACTCACGATGAAGAGAAAAACATAGAACATAATGCCGCTAGCGGTTCTGGGATAAAAAGCCTATGTGTTGTTCTAGACTAAAGAATACATAAAATTAAATTATTTACCTCAATCACTGCATAAAAAGTGACAGGTAGTAGTACAGCTGTACCTTTCAGAGATACTTCGTACCCAAACCTAAATATTGTCTTCATATCATCAACGATGCTGAAATTAAATGAAACCTTACAAATGTACCTCTAACAGTGGTTTATAGAATCATTGCTTGACGGGATGTCACCTTTTAATTGAGCTTTGAAAATTTAAGGTTTATTGTCTGTTCTATTTGACGAATGCATGCCACTTGCAAATGACAAAAGGTGGCCTAAAAATTACAAATGCTTGCGAAGCGGCAATGTTGCGTCACTCACATGCCATACAAATCCATAAAACGTCATTTTGTAGGTTGCATGCATTCGTCAAATGACGCATTGTGGACCGTAGGCCTAAGTAAAGAAAGAGTTTTGAAGTACTTTCCAATCGAGCCGGGAAAATCATGTGTACCACAGTTATGGAGGTAGAAACCTTTATCGATTGACGGGGGGAAACCGTCAAAAGGCGCCTAGCTTTATGAGGAGAGACATTAGGGAGTGTGGGATTTTCTTCACTCAAACCACCCCAATGACCATCCTCGGCACCTGTATGAGGCACTGGGTTCTCTACAATAGATCTACTCCGGAGCCCCCACGGTGCAACGCCTGTTACGGGCTTACGGGTGTCTCAGGATATGGAAGTATAATTAAACCAAGTTTAATTGTAATCGGACCGGTAGTTTTTGCGTGATGCGTGAAAATACAGACAGACAGACAAAATATTTTTTGAGACCTCTGTGATTGATAACTAACTCTGTGTAGTGTAACTCTAAATTATCCTAATCCTAACTAATATTATAAATGCGAAAGTAACTCTGTCTGTCTGTCTGTCTGCTACTCTTTCACGCCAAAACTACTGAACGGATTTGAATGAAATTTGGTATACAGATATTCTAGACCCCGAGATAAAACATAGGCCACTTTTTATCGCGAAAAAGGGGTTGTAAGGGGTTAAAGGGGGGGGGAGTTGTATGGCATTTCATAATTTTTAAAGATAAAACCATGAAACTTTATATTTAAGCACTTGATAAAAAATAATAAAACATTTGTTCTAGCGTTTTTGAAATTTCGACCTGTGACGGGATGAAATAGGGGTTGAAAGTTTGTATGAAGTTCGCCATTCTTGAAGATACCTTACATTTTATATTTAGGCAATAAATAATAAACAAAAAATCGTTTGTTCTAGCATTTTAAAATTTACACCAGCGTGGGGGTGAAATAGGGGTTGCATGTGGGTGTTCGTCATTTTTGGAGATAAAACCATGTAACTTGGTACATAGGTCTCTTAGGATGTGCAAAGTTTTTATATAAGTAGGTACCAAAGGAATTCCAGAAATTGTAACTATGGTTTTGTATCAATAAAAAAATCGACTTTTGAAGTATCTATCAACGCACAGCCCAAACCGCTGGACAGATTGGGCTAAAATTTGGCATACAGATAGATGTTATAACTTAGGCATCCGCTAAGAAAGGATTTTGATAATTTCCACCCCCAAGGGGGTAAAAAAGGGGATGAAAGTTTGTATAAACTTTGTCAGTTTTAAACCGATCGGGTTGTAATTTGGCATGCAGATAGATTTTATGACGTAAGCATCCGCTGTGATAGGATATTGATAATTTCCACCCCCAAGGGGGTAAAATAGGGGATGAAAGTTTGTATGAGACTTTGTCAGTTTTAAACCGATCAGGTTGAAATTTGGCATGCAGATAGATGTTATAACGTAAGCATCTTCTAAGAAAGAATTTTGATCATTTTCACTCTCAAGAGGGTAAAATAGGGGGTGAAAGTTTGTATGGAACTTTGTCAATTATAAAACGATCTGGTTGAAAATCGGCGTGCTGATAGATATTTTGACGTAAACATCCTCTTAGAAAGGATTTTGATCATTTCCACCCCCCAAGGGGGTAAAATAGGGGTGAAAGCTTATATGAAACTTTGTCAGTTTTACACCGATGGGGCATCTCCAAATAAGGATTTTGATCATTTCCACCTCCAATGGGATAATGTAGGGGATGAAAGCTTGTATGAGGCTTTGTCAGTTTTACACAGATCGGGTTGAAATTCGGCGTGCAGGTAGATATTATGACGTACACGTCCCTTTAGAAAGGTTTTTGAACATTTCCACCCCAAAGTGGGTAATATAGAGGGTGAAAGTTTGTGTGATACTTTGCCAGTTTTAAACCGATCGGGCTGAGACTTTGCATGCATAAAGTTACTATGACATAGGTATCTCCTTAGAAAGGATTTTGATGAATTCCACCCCTAAGGGGATAAAATAGGGAATGATAGTTGGTGTGAAATTGGGAATGAAAATTGAATCTAGAATCATTGAATCTTTTTGAATTACATTCGGTAAAACGATGATTTGGGACCTGAGTAACGTATGATAGTTTTTATCTCAGAAGTCCCTCGGGAACGGGAACTATGCGTCAATGCTCCAGGACTCTGTATCTTTTAACCACTGAACTTATTTCATAGAGATTCTGTACAACAATAGTCGAAGTTTTTATTACTCAAAACTTACGTGATCGGGCCGGGACTGGTAAGAACCCTGCGGGATTTTTAATTTATTGAAATTACGATAAATCATTTCACAATAGGTAAATCTTAATTGGGCACTGAATTGATTCTGATGAATTCTGTCAGAAGTCATTAATCTACGCGGACGAAGTCGCGGGCAACAGCTAGTAAAAGAAATAAAAATATAAAATCACAACAGCTATAATTAGAGGCGGATTAAACCTAGAGAGCGCCCTAGGCAAGCACCTCATGGGGTGCGGTGCCAGAAGATCTCCCCTGCATCTCTCTCTCTCCCCAGAAGATCCTCCCCTGATGCACCCTGGGTGCGGGTGATAGTCTCGCTAACAGGGGTGATAGGGTTGGAGTGACTATTGCTTGCAGCAAACTTCTGGACAGCGGGGGTTGGCGGCGACAGGCTCTGTGCGAATGCTCACAGCCCGTGCTTCCGAGGGATCGTTTCTTCACCCGTCTCGCTGAGTTTAGCAGGGAGCGTGGCGGAGAGGCAAGGATTGAGCTCGTTGAGCACTCACCCTGCCAACGAGCAGCATCGGGACACAAGCTATCCTCGATTGCAACCGTCGATATCGTAATCCGTGAAGAGATCATGGTCATGTTTTATGACTCCATACGGGACGAGGGTCTTGGCTTGGTCACCCAGACCACGAGGAAGATAACCTCTATAAAAAATTCCTCCAATACCAAGTTTTCAACCAAAGTCAAAGCCAAAGTCAAAATCATTTATTTCAATTAGGCCAGAGTGGCACTTTTGAACGTCAACAAAACAAAATTGAAAGTGAAGCTATTTGCTCATTCCAAGGTGTAGATTCCTATGGAGAAGAACGAGCAAGAAACTCTATAGGTTACTCTTTTTCAATCAGGTTCACAATACAATTTACTAGTTACATAGTTTTGTTGTTTGGATTGTGCGAGAACAATGTAACACTAAAATCCAGTCAAAGTGATCAAAAAAGAAAATAACACATAAGGGCAATAATACAGTCTGGAGCTAACCAGTCCCAGTTGACGGCGCCCATTCATGAACATGACACGTACACCAGCACCGCCATTTTTTATTTTTTTTTTATTCGCCCGGGGAAAATGCCGTGCATACCCGGCCTCGCGGGGCCGAGCCCGGGTTATGTGGGGCTCGAACCCACTAAAAACCCCGGGGTGTGCCACTCACGCATGAGGGCGGGCCACAAGAACTGTACTTTCGCACTTCGTTCGCGACCCGCCCTGCGCCAGCCCGCATAACGAAACGCCGGGCTCCTTCTCCTGCGGGCGGCGCCCGCGCACACCGCGGATGCCGCCCCCTCTCGGGGCGCTGCGACGTGGGCGACCGGTTGCTCCGACCGGCCGCCCCCTGCCCCACTAGCTACTAGGGAGGAGGAAGGAGGCGGGCATACCCGCGCCTCCTCCGTCCCGTTCGCCGTCTTCGCGTCGGATGCGAGAGGGGATCGTCCTCCCTCTCGCGCTCCAACGCCTCCTTCTGCGACATGACTGCGTCGCAGAAGGAGACCATCGCCTCCCACGACCTCTGGCCGCCGACCATAGCACTGACTACGGCAGGCAGCGAGAGGTCGGCACCGACAACAGCCACCAGGCTCGCCCTCTCCGATGCCCACTGGGGCACTCTGCCAGAGTGTGCTGCGCCGTATCTTCGACGCAGCCACACTCGTGGCAGACCGCCGTCGGCTCCCTCCCGGCAATACGGCACAGGTATTGACCGAAACACCCATGTCCGGTCAGCACCTGCACCAGCCGGAAGGTGAGCACCCCCCGTTTACGGTCCACCCATTTCCGAAGATGCGGGCGGACCGCCTCCACGAGCCTGACGCCCGCCGTGGGCGCCTGGAGGCGCCACTCCCACCGCACGAGGAGTGCCCGTCGCGCCTCACGCCGCCACCGCTCGACCACTTCGAACGGGGCGGCCCGACCGCGGGCCCTGGTCTCCGCCTTCCTCGCGTAGACGACCGCGAGGACCTCCGCCTCGAGGTCCCACGGTGGAGACCCGGCCAAGAGGCAGGCTGCCTCGTGCCCCACCGTACGGTACCCCCGTATGACCCGCTGCGCCATGACCCTCTGCGGGCGGCACAGCTGGGCCCTGTTCTGGGCCGATAATGCGTCGACCCAGATGGGGGCACCGTAGAGGGCCATGGAGCGCACCACCCCCATATAGAGGCGGCGGCACCCCACATTCGGCCCTCCCACGTTCGGCAGGAGACTTCCGAGAGCGGCTGCCGTCCCGATGAGTTTCGGGGCGAGCAGTCGAAAATACTCCCGGAAGTCCCACCGTCGGCCCAACCCCACCCTCGGCCACGCTCTCCTGCGCGAAGGCCTTCACACTGCCGATCGCGTCGATGGTGGAAAGGCCCCCGCGAAAGCCGAACTGGCACGCGGCCAGGTCCGGGCCACCTACGCCGAGGTGCCGGATGATGCGGGTAGCGAGCACGCGCTCAAAAAGCTTACCCACCTCATCCAGCAACACGATGGGGCGGTAGGCGGAGGGAGACTCTGCCGGTCGCCCCGGCTTCTGAAGGAGGACAAGCCTGCCCTCCTTCCAAATCTGAGGGAAACTCCCGGCGCGCAGACACGCGCTCAGGAGTCCTCTCAGACGCTCCTCCAGCGGGCCCAGGGCGAGATCCCACACTCGCCCAGGGATGCCGTCCGGTCCCGGAGCGGTCTTTTTAGACCGCATCCGGAGGACGGCGGCCCCAAGTTCCCCCTCGGTTACTAGGGGGACCTCCTCCTCCCGTACCTCCTCTTCCTCGGAGTCGGAGTCGGGGCCCATCGGGGGTGGTACGTGCTCCGCTCTGGTCGGGAACAAAGCGGACACCACCCCCTCCAGCAGCGCCGGCTGCCAGGACTCAACCACCGGCGTTCCCCCGCATTTTACCCCGCACGGAGTGGTAGGGCTGCCCCCACAGGTCCCTATCGAGATGCGCGAGCATCTCCCCGCGCGCCGTCTTCTTGGCCCGGGATATTGCCGTTTGCAGAGTCCTCCGCGCTTCGCGGTAGGACTCGTACAGTTCCCGGGCCACGTCCGCCTCCTGCACTTTCCGCCTGCGGTAGTTGGTGTGCGCTCGTCGCGCAGCTACGCAGGCTTGCCTAAGGCCTGCGAGCTCTTGCGACCACCAATATACCGCAGGTTTCGTAGGACGACTCTTGACGCGGGGCATCACGGAATCGCAGATGCCCGCCATCGCACCTCGCAGGGCTACCGCCTCCTCCTCAAGGGTCCCCGGCTCCGCCGGCGCCGCAAACCACGCCTGGACGATGGCCGCCTCCTCGGCGACCTCTCGATCCAGGCGCGATAACGCCCACCTGGGGAAGGCGTCCCCGTTAAACTGGCGAGTCCGCCCCCCGTGGCTGCTGGAAGTGGAGATCTCAAATCGGATATATAGATGGTCCGATAGGGTCTCCACTTCCTGCATCACCCGCCAGTCGCGAACGCGTGCCTCAACAGCGGGGGTGGCCAGTGTCAAATCGACTATCGATCCCCCCGTCTGGCTCACGCACGTGTTCGCGGAGCCTCGGTTGCAGATACCGAGGCCTACCGCCGCTGCCCATTCCAAGAGGACGTCGCGCCTGGCGTCCGTCGCCGGGGAACCCCAAGCCGTTGACTTGGCATTGAAGTTCCCCATCACGACCAGCTGGTTCGCAGCTAGTCGCCGGATTAAAGCCTCCAAATGGTTGAGGAAGGCCTCGAACTCCGGTAGGTTCCGATTGGGGGAGAAGTAAACACCTAAGAAGGTGATCTCCCCCCACACGGCCGCAACATATCCCGGACCTCTCTCTTTAAACGAGAGGGGTGGGGAATGCGGGGCTGCGGAACCTATGATCGCCACAGAGCCGTCACTGTCACCCACCCAATTCGGGCGGGTGGGGTTGAAGTACGGCTCCGCGACCACAGCGACGTCGACCGACCACCCCGCCATGGTTTGCAGGAGCAAGTCCTGCGCACCGGAGCAGTGGTTCAGGTTCGCCTGAAGAAGGTTACGATTACGGACCCGATCCATGTTATTCCGTAATCATAACCTCCTGCGACGCCTCTGGTCGCACCGTCTCCGGAACAGCAGCGGTCCCGGCGGCCGAGGCCTTGACGGCCGCGCGCTGCTTTCTGGGGGCATTGCACCCCTTGCCACCCACGGGGTGGTCCGCCGGCAACTTGGCGTGCAAGCAGAGCGGGCAGTGGGGGGCGCCGGAACACGACGCCGCATTATGCCCGGGCTGCCCGCAGCGGAAGCATAAACCGCTGCAGTCGACATGGGCGGAGCATTGCTGCTCCGTGTGCCCCTGTCCCATGCAGCGGTAGCACCGCATGGGGCGCGGCTCGAGCACCTGCACTCGAGCCGAGCTCCACCCCACTTGGGGGCGGCCTGCCGCCATAAGGGCCTTGGCCGCCACCACCGGGCAGCTTGCCCAGACGGAGCCAGAACCCCTGGCCCCGACTGTTTTGCGTCCCACTCGGACCTGGTCCGGAGGGCAGCTTGCCTTAGCGGCAATCGCCGCCCGGACGTCCGCCTCAGACGCGGAGTCGTCGAGGCCCACGATGCGCAGTTCTGCGCACTTCGTTGGCCGATCGACACGGACGCCGTCGTCGGCGAGTGCCGCCCGCAGGGAAGCCGCGAGCAGGTCTACCTTCGGGCCGCTCTGCGCGCCTGGCAGCTCGATGGTCCGAGCGCCAGTCGCGGCCATCCTGAACCGGCAGCCCCCAGTGGTGCCGAGCTCCTCCAGGTTGACCCGCTCGCGCGCTCTCGTTAAGACGCTCGAGTAGGTCAACCCCGACTCGGCGGCCTCCGGTTGCAGGGTCAAGACCACCGCAGCAGATTTCGGCACGCGCAGCTTTGGCGCTTTTTTTCGCCGCGGAGGCCCCGACGCGTTCGCGGCCGCCGACTTTTTTGTGTTCTTCTTCGGCTTCCTCTTCTTGGCCCCAACCGTGGTCCACCCTTCCCCCGAGGAGGTGGTGGGACCAGCCGATCGCCGCGGGGTGGGCGCGGTGCTCGCCGGAGCGCGAGCAGGGGCGGCAGGAGGAGGTGCCGCTCGTGCGTCCCTTGCGGGCTGGGGGGCCGGCATGGCTCGGGCAGCCTTTGCCGGGCGACTTGCCGGCTTGGAAGCAGGGCCGGCTGCCGGGCCAGCCGCCGCTGTGACATAGGACGGCCTTGATGTGGCCGCCAGCGGTTGACGCATGATCCTTGCGGGCATGAGGCGATCCTCAATACCCGCGAACCTGGCGTCCAGCATCTTGCCCACCCGGTCGATGACACTACGTGTCACCGAGTGAGTCTCCTCCGAGGCCGACGAGGCGGATGGAGCCGCCCGGACCCTCTCCAGCTCGGAGGTCAGAGCCTCCGTATTCCTTCGGAGGACCGCTACCTCCGCCCTCATCCTATTGAGGTCAGCCTGCAATTGGAGCGTCTCCTCCGTGACGCTCCTTCGCGCGAGGCCCTCCACTGCCGTGCGCACGCACTTCACGGCCTCCTTAATGGCCTTTGTGCAGGTCCCCTTGATGTTCTTGGACTTGCGCAGCACTTCCAAGACAACGTCGAGGCCCTGCACGGCCTTCGTCTCGAGGACACTCGTGGTGTCCTCGGAAGCAGCGGACCTCTCACCGGAGGCCGCGATGATTTCGGCGCAGACTTGTCGCGCCTGCGCCATATCATCGGTTCTTAAGGCCAGCACGTCAGCCTGCGCGAGATCTAGAGCCTCGCGCTCCAGCATCTGCCTCCTGGCGTCCGACAGGCCAAAAGACGTGCAGACGCCGCCCGACGGGATCTTTGCTTGGGGAGGCTCGTTGCTAGAGCTCTCCCCGCTCTCCCCCGAATCCGTGCGGCGATCCCTTTTTGCGGGTCTCACTGCTGCCGCCTTTGAGCTCGAGCTCGCGCCCGAGAGACTGGCGTCTGCTTGTCTACATAAAGTTTTCTTTATACATAATTTAAATTTGGTTTCATTTAGTTGTTGTACATCCCCTGGTATCTTATTATAACATTTAACACAGAATCCCATGAACGACTTACTTTCGCTAATCTCGAAATTGGCTGACTTAATCTATTCTTATGTCTAGTTTGATAGTGGTGTCTGTCCGACACTTTACCAAATAACTGTAGGTTTTTCCTAACATACATAATATTTTCATAAATAAATTGACATGAAATGGTCATAATGTTGATCTCCCTAAACCTTTCTCTGAGAGATTCGCGACGACCTAGATTGTAGATAGCTCTGACGGCGCGCTTTTGTAAGATAAAGATAGACTCAATGTCAGCAGCGTGTCCCCACAGCAAAATGCCATACGACATAATGCTATGAAAGTAACTGAAATACACTAGTCTTGCCGTGTCTATGTCAGTTAACTGTAGTATCTATGTAGTTTGCTGTCTGGAGACAGCATAAGCTGCAGAGCTCAATCGTCCCGCTAATGATGTAATGTGAGGACCCCATTGCAATTTGTCGTCTACAGTAATTCCCAGGAAAGTTGTCTCTTTTACAAACTCTAATTTCTCACCATTCAATAATATGTCACGTTCGTTGCTTTTAACATTTGGCAAAACAAATCTAATACATTTTGTCTTTATATTGTTTAGTACTAAGTTAGCTAGGGGACATGGATGGATAGTTGGGGTACAAATTCACACTTACCCAGGTACAGGGGGCACTGCCTGGGTGGACCGAATATTTCCCCCAAATTCTTGAGATTCAAATGGATTTTTTACCGTGGGAGAGCCATGCTTCGGCCCGGATGGGCCGGCTCGACCGGAGTAATACCACGGCCTCACAGAAAACCGGTGTGAAACAGCGCTTGCGCTGTGTTTCACCGAGTGAGTGAGGGTACCGGAGGCCCAACCCCCCCCCCCCCTTCATAATGTCGCAGTTGATACAAGAGTTTCTACCCCAGGAGGGTACCAACTGCGTTGGAGAATCCCTCTCTGGACGTCCATTTTCAGAACTCAACTACCCTGAGCGTGGACGTCCAGGCCGCCCCACATCGTACTCTGGGGGAGGCAAAACTGCGCATCGTAAAGCTGGAGGCAAGAGCAGAATAACCATGGCACCCCTTGCCACGCTGAATGTGGACTTCTGCAACATAAGGGGATTACACACCAACCTCAATGCTGTCCATCACCACCTAGAGACAGCAAAGCCGGCCTTGCTCTTTTTGACTGAGACGCAGATATCGTCTCCGTTGGACACATCCTACCTCACCTACCCTGGGTATGGACTGGAACATTCCTTCCTGCCTAGGGCCGGGGTGTGCGTGTACATCAGGGACGATATCAGCTCACGTCGCCTCAGTAATCTTGAAGGTAGGGACCTGTCCACCTTATGGCTGCGTGTAGATAACGACGACCACCCCCGTGTCTACGCGTGCCTATATAGGTCCCATAGCGGTGATAGCGAGACTGACCGACTCATGGACCACATCCAGACGGCTGTAGATCTTGTGCAGGGGCAGATATCCTCAGCGGAAGTGGTCTTGCTTGGCGACTTCAACGCCCATCACGCCGACTGGCTCTGCTTCAGTAAGACTGACCACGCGGGGAGATCTGTCCACGACTTGGCTCTTGCTTCTGGCCTAACACAACTGGTGACCGTGCCCACGCGAATCCCGGATGTGGAAGGCCAGAGGTCTTCACTGTTGGACCTTCTGCTGACCTCTCACCCGGACGGCTACAGCGTATCCGTCGAAGCCCCTCTTGGCTCATCGGATCATTGCCTTGTCCGGAGCTCTGTATCTTGGACGTGCACACCGCGACTACAAGAGGTACGCGGTCGCCGTGTATGGCACTATAGGTCGGCAGATTAGGTTGGGATGCGGTCCTTTTTTGCATCCTACCCTTGGAGGCGGGCTTGCTTCTTGCAGGATGATCCCAACGCCGCTGCCAATTCTGTTGCTGATGTGGTGCTGCAGGGGATGGAGCTTTTCGTCCCATCTTCTCTGGTCCCCATCGGTGGCAGATATCGGCCCTGGTTTGATGCTTCTACCAGAAAGGCCTCACGCAGAAAGCAGGGGGCCTACCAAGCCTGGGTCGATGCGGCGGTGGCACGGGATGTAAATACCAGTGCACTAAAAAAGGAGTATAACTTTGCCTCCAAGTCCTTCAAAAGAGCTATTGCGGATGCCAAGTCGCAGCACGGTAGTCGCATCGGTAGAATTGGTGAGAGGCTGGAGCGCCTTCCTTCAGGAACTCGTTCGTTCTGGTCGCTCGCCAAAGCTATCGAGGGCAATTTCTGCAGGCCGTCATTTCCACCTCTGCACATGGGCTCAACTTTTGGCGAAAATCTTTGCGTCCAACTCGACACTGGATGACGGTGGGCGCGAGCCTCCTGTTGTGCCTTGGTGCGGAAGGTATATGCCGGATGTGCGGTTCCACCATCGCACGGTACGTTTGGCGCTTTTATTCCTTGACGTCCATAAGTCGAGCGGGCCTGATGGGATCCCACCCATTGTTTTGAAAATGTGCGCCCCCGAGTTGGCCCCAGTTGTAACACGTCTTTTTCGGCTCTCTTATTCCTCAGGCGTAGTTCCGACGTCCTGGAAGACAGCTTTAGTCCACCCAATCCCTCAAAAAGGTGATCGATCTAACCCGTCTAACTACAGACCGATAGCCATAACTTCCCTCTTCTCGAAAATAATGGAGTCCATTATTAACTGCCAGCTCCTACGTTACTTAGAGGATCATCAGCTGCTCAGTGACCAGCAATACGGTTTTCGTAAAGGTCGGTCTGCCGGTGATCTCCTTGTTTACCTAACGCATCGGTGGGCACAGGCGATCGAGTCTAAGGGGGAAGCGTTGGCAGTAAGTTTAGACGTGGCGAAGGCCTTCGATCGGGTTTGGCATAGAGCGCTTCTTTCGAAGCTTCCTTCCTACGGACTTCCCGAGAAATTATGCAAATGGGTCTCCTACTTCCTTGCAGACAGAAGCATTAAAGTCGTCGTCGACGGTGAATGCTCTGACTTGATGTCTGTAAATGCAGGTGTCCCTCAAGGCTGCGTGCTATCGCCTACATTGTTCCTCCTCCATATCAATGACATGCTGCAAATTAGCGGCATTCATTGTTATGCGGATGACAGCACAGGCGATGCCTACTACACCGGCCGTGCTAACATTTCTCGGGAAAACGTCATAGAGAGCCGAAACAGACTCGTGTCTGAAATCGAGACCTCTTTAGGGAGAATCTCTGATTGGGGTGGACTTAATTTGGTCCAATTTAACCCCACTAAGACACAAGTCTGCGTGTTTACCGCTAAGAAACTGCCGTTGGTCGTCTCTCCTCAGTTTCAAAGCACCCCCCTAGCTGCCTCAGCCGGTAATGGAATACTTGGTGTCAACATTTCGAGCGACGTCCAGTTTTGCGGTCATTTAGAGGATAAGGCCAAATTAGCCTCGAGGAAGCTTGGTGTGCTCAATAGATCGAGGCAGTATTTCACCCCGACCCACCGCCTGCTTCTATATAAGGCACAGGTGCGGCCCCATATGGAATACTGTTCTCATCTTTGGGCGGGGGCACCCCAGTACCAGCTTCTTCCCCTGGACCGCATTCAGCGGCGTGCCGTTCGGATTGTTGGATGTCCGGATGTTTCAAACCGGCTCGACACTTTGGCAATGCGTAGAGATGTAGCTTCATTGTGCATTTTCTACCGCTTATACCACGGGGAGTGCTCTGAGGAATTGTTTGACCTGATATCTGCCGCATCTTTTCGCCATCGACCCTACGACAGTATATGCATCCCCATCATATAGATGGTTGGCAGGCCACAAGTGTGCGGTTCTCACGTAGCTTCCTGCCTCGCACAGCAAAACTGTGGAATGATCTGTCGTCGGCGGTATTTCCGAACCGATACGACCTTCAAACCTTTAAGAGAAGAGCGTATTCCTTTTTAAAAGGCCGGCAACGCACCTGTGACTCTTCTGGTGTTGCGGGTGTCCATGGGCGGCGCTGATCGCTTACCATCAGGTGATCCGTCTGCTCGTTTGCCTTCTATTGTATAAAAAAAAAAAAAATGGAGAATGCTAACAAAAAAAAACACCATCGGAGGAGGAGAGTGCGGGTGAGCCTAGCTCACCTGCAGAGGCGGTAGATCCATTCTACCGCCCAAATGGCTCTGGTACCCGTGGGGAGACGCTAGGCACGTCTAGCAGCAGTCCCAACATTCTTCTAGTCATCAACAACTTCTAGTCATCAACAACTTCTAGTCATCAGATCACCATACACACGCCTCTAAATTTCTACTCCTACACTGAAAACTCATGAATACTCGTGCTTTCATAACTATATGTTAAACTGTAACTGCAAAGCTACTGAAGCTCTTAATTCTGTTGAGTATCTTGGTGTCAAAATAGATGAAAGTTTTTTGTGGTCTTGTCATATATAGTACTAGCGACCCGCCCCGACTTCGCACGGGTGTCGCCCGATTTGTTTTTGCGCCGAATTTACGCCGCAGACACCCGTAGCATCTCGCAGCGCGCCTCTGTTACCTGGCGCCCCAGGCACTTGCTAGTTTGCCCTAGGGATAATACGGCTCTGGGTGTAACTAATTAATTAACTATGCTCATTTGCTCAATCAATATGATCTCAAATATAAATTACAAAACGAGTACCTGTAAATGTACTGCAGCTTCATAACAATGTCCTTCAGTTTCTCCCGAATCTTTTCAGGATTACAATCCGAAAACAGATCGTCAATTCGGTTCTTGACCACCTCTAGTAGTCCACTTGCATGCAGCATAAATACTGGACCCAGTGGCACGTATGCAACGTAAATCAAAACCGAATAAAGGGCAAAGTAAAACATTAAACAATAAGTAACCAAAAACACAGAGAAATTATCATTCTTCCGTTCTTCAATGAAATCTGGGTACTTAATATCGTAATAGGGAAAATATTGGATATCATCAATTAAATAGTAATAGCACATAAGTCCCACACTTTTTATAAAGAATATCAAGCAAGTTACTAAAACCAGAATGAACCAATGCCGGCAAACCTTTACACCTAGATTCATGTATTTGTGCATCATCTGCTTTTCCTTATCAGACAAGTTCTGCATCTGCTCATAGTCAGAATTTATATTTTTAATCAATAACACGAGGTTATCCTGATGGATCAGTAAGACACAGTACTGGAGTGATGTCACACAGAATAAAACAAATACTACGCAGTCTTTGCAAATTTGAACGAAGTTTCTTTCTTTTAAATCGTGGTAGATGATGCTGTGTATAACTGTTACGAATCCTAAAGCAAATGTCCCATGGAGTACTGTAAATTTTAGGGCCCATTTTAAATCTTTGGGTATGCTGGGATGAGACCCACTAATATGCAATGCCCTCGTTGTAATTTTGAAAATGTTTTCAAAGTCCAAGTCCTTTTGGTTCGTCATTTTTAGAATTTATGTCTGCTTCGTCTGAGAGTTGATTTAAAAATGAGCTTCAAGCTTTGTGAAATAATGAGAAGTGTTATTTAAGTTCCAGTTTATTGGAAATATTATTCATTTCGAACACCCACTTTTTGCAGTTTCTTTATGAAGCCTATGGACAAATTACCAAATACGATTTTCTTTCTCTGGAGAGAGTACCTAACGCTTATATATTATCTTCATCATCAACAGTCCCTGATAATCTAAAGACTATGAGCTTTCTATAAATAAAGGAGGGTTGTCATAATTTCCACGCTTGGCAGATGAGTTGAATGTCGTAGTATTAAACGTTGATAATTATACCTGTTTGATGAGGAACTCGACTAGTTTTAAGTCATCAAAAATTGAATTGTCCGTCCGTCTGTATGTCAGTGAAGCTAGGCGTTGTTAGACATTGTACCTCGGAGAGGTTGCTTAAAAGTAGGATGAACTACCTAAATATTTAGAAAAAAAGAAAGAAAAGAAGAAAAAAAAGAAAGAACATTTATTCAGCACCAGACACGATGCAGCATAAGTAAAATATAAAAAGACAATAAAGGTGTGACAGTGGAAGTAAGATAAACATTGAGTTCAAAAATTAAAATAGGAGACTTAGAAAAAAGGCACTGACAACATGGCTTTGCTAAATGGGTTACCCACTCAGTGTAAGCTAGACATACGAGTCACCCAGCACTGATTTTCAGTGGGCACTGTTAGAAAGATTGTTTATGGATTGTAAACAGAACCTGAACTTGTTTGTAAAAAAGGAAGAAATTGTCTTGTCAAATAAATTTTTGCAATGTCAACGGTGATTATATAAAGCCGGCTAAAATCTGCTGAAATCTCCATTGTTTTTTCATTTTACCTTGGTAATTTCCAACAGGTACCCCTGCAGTGAGGCACGGATGATAGTAACGTTATATCGTTAGACAAAGACAAACAAAAAATGTATGCATATATATAAATAAATATACCTATACCTCTATAATAAGTATTTTTTTTTAAGGGTGGAAAATCATCGAATGACTGCTCCCGCCTGGGTGAGGCGGGAGGGAGTGTCAGACTCTTACTGACTAAAAACCACCCCGTTCCTTCTCCTGCACGTCGAGCCGGAGCCCCGGTTACCCGTTAGTTTCTCCGCGACTCTATAATAAGTATGTAGATGCAACAATGGATTACATCTCAATAGAATAAATGTAAAAAGTATTATAAAATAATTATAAAATAACTCAGGGCATCTTTTTCCATTCCGTCTTCCCCTTAAAACTAATACTTGTTTTCACTTTGTAATCAGTCGTTCTGCTAATTTACTGTGAACTTTCTCCTTTGTTATTACGGTGTTGCTTTAAAATTATCGAAATCACCTTTGAAGTCGTGCAATTTCATAATTAGCTGACTTTAACTTTTCTACAATAAGATACGTAGGTACCAAACGATATTAAATAGTAAAGTTAATGGTATTTTTTATAAGAATTTTCCTACGCTTATGTTTTAAAAGCACCTTTTCGCTAGTTATAATTATGCTGACGCCAATCACGTGCGCTCTTATTTGTCTAGATTGTGTGAAACTGACATTTTATGCTAATTTGTCTGTGGCCAAACAAATGGGCATGTATGGTATAAAATTATTTGTAGTATCACGGAGTTTAGATGTGTCACTTTATCGCAGAAGGGCCTATTTATTTTTCAATTATATATTACCTATGTTAAAAGTAGCTGAGTACAGCTACTTTCCTAATTAGCAAATTAGGAACCCCAACTTCTTTGTTATAATATGGGAGAGCCATGCTTCGGCACGAATGGGCCGGCTCGACAGGAGTGATCCGACGGCCTCATAGAAAACCGGCGTGAAACAACGATTGCGTTGTATTTCTTCACCTTTCTCCCGAATCCCTGAATTCCTAACAATCCTAAAATTCTTAATACTGCACTTGTAACGCCACTGGTGTTCCGGGTGTCCACGGGCGACACCGATTGCTTACCATCAGGTTATTCGTCAGCTCGTTTACCGGCTTATACCATAAAAAAATTAACTATCCAACAGGACCAATTGTTCTTGAAATTAGCGGATTTAAACAAACTATTCTGTTTTATAGAGGTAATAAGTATTACAAAGACAAACAGAATGAAGTCACCAGTCAAAACATTGTAATATAAAAATAATTCGCTTCACAAAAACAAGAATATAACTCGTCGAGGCAAATATTTTTGATAAATAGCAAGAATATTGGCTAAAGATGATTTATTTACAACAATTACACAGCAAATTGGCTGAAATTCAGGATATTTCATACGAGTACAATAGTCGTTTTTCTCAATTACTTCTGTCATTTCAAAACGTCCGATTTAAAGAAATAATTTATCGGACGACCGGACACATTGTTTTTGTTTGATATTTATATTGTATATTGTTGGATGCGTTTTCTAAAATATTTTCTTCTTAATATTATTGCTTATCTAGTTTATTAGTCACTAGCTGTTTCCCGCGAGTTCGTCCGCGTATAATAATGACTTCTGGCAAAAGTTGTGTGTTTGGATTAGTTTTTTGTATTACTTTTGTATTTGCAGTCCTATTGCACATTTTTAGATGAAAAAGTAACTATTATAGCATAACTGGAACAGTTACGCATATGATATCACAGACTGTTACATTCATATTAACGTCCTCTATAAGACTCACTTTTTTTTATGGCATAAGCCGGTAAACGAGCAGACGGATCACCTGATGGTAAGCAATCGGCGTCGCCCATTGACACCTGGAACACCAGAGGCGTTACAAGTGCGTTACCGGCCTTTTGGAGATTAGGAGTTTGAGGATCGTTGGGGATTCAGGAATTGGGGAGATTGGGGAAGGGAAGGATAATTGGGCCTCCGGTAACCTCACTCACACGACGAAACACAACGCAAGCGTTGCTTCACGTCGGTTTTCTGTGAGGCCGTGGTATCACTCCGGTCGAGCCGGCCCATTCGTGCCGAAGCATGGCTCTCCCACACTTAAAACTTTACTACTTTGCTCAATTGTCTATAATTTATGGTTTTTTGTAGTTTTTTCACACATCGGGTTACATTTATCGAAATTTTCATACGGTTCCCTTTTTTCTCTTATCACATATAGCCTATGTTCATCAGGAATAATGTAGAATTCCAACGATATAAGAATTTTTCAAATCGGTCCGGTAGTTTCGGAGTCTATTCAATTCAAACAAACAAAGAATCTAATCTTTACTCTTTATAGAGTCGATGTATCGTGGTGGCCTGGAGGTTGAAGACATACCAAGGGCAAGTTCCAATGTGACTTATTCCGAGTTATATGTACTTTCTAAGATTATCTAGACACCACTGACCAATTGTAAAGGAAAACATCGTGAGGAAACCTGGGCTTATAATTACTAATTATTGGGCTCGCTGCCATTGCAGCGGTAAGTCCCCTCTTTGAGGAGTGGCTTGAGAGACGCTACGGCGTCCTCACCTACCGCCTGACGCAGGTCCTCACCGGACATGGAAGTTTCGGGAGGTAGGTACCTGTGTCTGATGGGGCGGGAGGAAACGCCCGGGTGTCATCACTGCGAGGACCGCCCTGAGGACACGGTGGAACACACAGTGGGAGAATGCCCTGCGTGGGCTGAGCACCGCCGTGCCCTCAGGGAAGTGATCGGCGATGGCGACCTCTCGCGTCCGGGCCTAGTGCAGGCCATGATGCGGAGCGAGGGGGACTGGGATGCCGTCTCCTCCTTTTGCGAAGCAGTCATGCTAGCTAAGGAGGAGGCGGGACGCGTGAGGCAGCGAAGCGCTGCCTCCTCGCAACCCAGCCATCGCGAAGGACACACCGGGCGTCGGGGTTCGCGGGACGATCTCCGGCCACCGTAAGCGCGGGCCTGCTGACGGCGAGCATGGGTGGCTCCCCGTCCGACCAGAAACAGACCCGAGCGTACGGCGCGTCGCGTTCCGCGCGCGCCTCAAAGAGCCATCAGACCACCACAGATGGGGCCCAATAGGGCCGATGCCGATTCGGAGTCGCGGAGAACCTAACGGGTAACCGGGGCTCCGGCTCGACGTGCAGGAGAAGGAATGGGGTGGTTTTTAGTCAGTAAGAGTCTGACACTCCCTTCCGCCTCACCCAGGCGGGAGCAGTCATTCGATGATTTTCCCCCCTTAAAAAAAAAAAAAAATACTAATTATAAGTTTGAAATCGCCAACCTGTATTGATTAGGCGTGGCGATTAATGCTCTAACCTTCTCCATCTGAGGCGATGCTTTGCTCAGCAGTGGGCATTTATAAGCTGTTGATGATGAAGTAGTGTTGATATACTCATATCGTTAGTTTTGTTAATGAGGTATTTTGTTAAAATGTAAATAAACAGTACTGTTGAGTAGTGTGCCATAAAAATAATTTTGAAGTTTATGCGGGTTTATAACAAGACATTGTTTCACTTCAAAGGGAGTGGTTCATTTTATTCATAGAAATGACTACAGGAGACAGAATAAAAATAGGCCATGCTTATTGATCCATTGTTTTTTATCATCATTACCATAGCCACAAGACTATCACTGCTGAGCATAGGGCTCCCCAATACTATCAGAACCCAACTAGAGTTGGAACCGCAGCGTTGGATGTTAACCCAAAAGGCGGACGGCGATAACTGACCAAGTTAAGGTTGCAGCGAACTGCTGAGCTCTAGATGCAGGTTAATTTCTTGTCATGAATGCCGAACAGGATAGAAAAATAGAAAAGACCGCTTTCACAATAAATATCCTGACATTCTGCTAATCCTGCTAATATTATGAATGCAAAAGCTTGTGAGGATGTACATATGTATGAGTGTGTTTGTTACTTACTCTTTCACGTCACAACGGCTAATGGGACCGAAATGAAATTTGTATAATGCGCCTGCCACACACTCGACGAGTGGTATGGGAAGTAATGACGAAAAGAAGCAAAGGCATAGTGTGGCAACATTACTTGTTATGCCACACGTCATGCTCCTCGTCCTGATCACTGCTCCCTATTTTGTCGGTTATTGCGCGCGAGTCAAAGGGATCGGCAATACGAGGAGGCAACGAGACCGGTAATAAGAGCGTCGCGATTTATTGGGCGAGTTGAGCAGTGTGTAGTTTAAGTGTGGGGGAGCCATGCTTCGGCACGAATGGACCGGCTCGACCGGTGTGATACCAGAGCCTCACAGAAAACCATCGTGAACAACGCTTGCGTTGTGTTTCGTCGTGTGAGTGAGGTTACCGGAGGCCCAATTACTCTCCCCTTCCTCAATCTCCCCAATTCCTGAATCCCCAATAATCCTCAAACTCTTAATCCCAAAAGGCTTGTAACGCACCTGCAACGCCTATGGTGTTCCAGGTGTCCATGGGCGACGTCGATTGCTTACCATCAGGTGATCCGGCTGCTCGTTTACCGGCTTATGCCATAAAAAAAGAGAGAACAACAACGCGGTAAATCACGGCATCGCGAAGAGCATAGCGATGAGCAGTGCAAGGAGCATAGTCTGGCAGCCGCATGAGGGATAGATTCTGGTCTAGCATGGGATACTTTTTATCCCACGGGATTACTGGTGAACCTGCTAGCGAGCAAAAGCTAGTAATATAAATTCCGTTCCGTGTCTCTTTGAAAACAAAAAACTAAAAAACAACGACTTTTATTCAATTTTTACCAATATTATGAGAAGTATGTGTGGACTAAAATTGAGTGATCGAGTGAAAAATAGTGTTAAATTAGAGAAAAGTGTGGATTGAAAGATGATATAGTGACAAGGATTGAAAAGGGAATGTTACGCTGGTTTGGACATGTAGAAAGGATGAGCAACGAAAGAATCATATAGAGCGGATATTAATGGGGCCGTCGGTAGAGGGCGCCCTAGACGGTAATATAGTGACCAGATTGGCGATATATTAAAGAATGGCCAAATTAAAAGTACGACGAGTATGCATGAAAAGATTGATGACTGTTGATGAAGCAAAAGAGGTATGTAGGAATCGTAGTAATTGGCGTTCCCTAGTCTCTGTCTACCCCAATTGGAGACAGGCGTGAAGTTATGTATGTATGTATGTTTTACCAATATAGACAGCGTAATTCCTGATGAATATTAGAGGTGTATCATTTACTATGGTTTAGACAACTCGGGAGACGCCACGAGTGGAAAACTATATAGTTCAACAAAAAATCTTATGTGACATGGATACTTTCCTTTTATCTCGTATCAGTTTGTCAGCTCAATATCCCTTAATATTTTTCTTTTTAAAGCAGAAATCTGATAGTCTTGTACCGTACTCACTATTATTGCGAGCGTTTACGAATTTTCATCATAGACCGTTTTATTTTTAGTATAGTGAATATATTCGACATAGCACCATGCTTTGTGTAAAGTGTAAGACGCTTGCTTAGTGCTCCTGTATCGTAGTTCTTAGTGCTTTTATTTGCGACCTATTTTCCGACCTAGTTTTGTGTAGGTAAGTGGTAAATGTAATGTTTTTTCCAGTTTTTTTTTATTAGTGGATAAAAAACAGGAGGCTTTTGTGATTCTATTTTATTTTATGATAAAAGTTACGCCAAGTGTGTGAGAACAGAAAACAAAACTTTATTGAATAGCTTTAAGTGGTCAGACTTTTACTTCAGTTTCAGGATTTCTTTTAAAAAGTTAGCGGAACATCATTTAAGTCGTTAGTGATTTATGTACTACCTAGATAGCTTACAAGCAAAACAATACAAAGTATTTTGTTAAATAACACTAATATAGTCACGAACAATTTTATAAAAATGCATAAAATAACTTTGAAAAAAATATACAATACCAAAAACAATTCATTTCAAAAGCTGTCGTTGAACTATTTTAACACATTAAAAAAAAGTGACAATTGTTTGAAAGAAACGAGGCGGGAAACAGAAAAAACAATAAAATACAATATGGCGCCTGTCACTAGCTGTCAAATTAACACATTCAGATGACATGCGCGAGTGATAGTCGTTCTTTTGTTTATAGAATAAATATCTAAATGAAATAGAGAAGTAGAAAAACAATATTAGAGGTATAACGTAATTTGTAACGTAAATAAGTATTATGTTTTTATATGTTTTTGTTTTATTATTGTATTCGTGATCGTGATAGTAGGAAAAAAATATAGGGACGATTTTAATTTGCAAAATATTTTCTCAATTATCTATAATTCTAATTACAATTAAATCATTGTTTTTAATCGCATCGGATTACAAACACTGCCTTTTAGTTCTTTTTAATTCTATGTGAAAATCGTTATAATCCATTTTGTATAAATATGGACTTACAAAATGACAGAAGCAATAAATTATTGTCAAATTTTTTTTTCATTAAAATGTCTATTACAATTATAGTTTTTTAGCTGTGCTTCTCCTTCGGAGTGTTTCTGTCTGTACCTATGTATAGGTATTTAACAGAAATTAATATTATACATATAAAGATTACCATCGCAAATTAGCACCTATGTAATATTAGAGTATCAGTTATTAAAAATTTTGAAATTTGAGTACCTTCAATAGGTAATTGAATTTACTCGGGTATGAAACATTTTTTTTAATTATTACCTCGCCCTAGGATTTTCTTCTGTGTCGTGGGTGCGTTAATTCGTTTACAAATATACAAGTTCACATACACATAAAACGCAGACCCAAAACAATTTATGGATCACACTATGAATTGCTTTGTGCGGGAATCGAACCCGCTACACATAGCGCGGCAGCCGTGACTGACCGTCAAAAAATTAAATTCAAAAAACTATCTACACATCATTCGACAAAACTTACCGCGCCAATGTCACCTTGATAAAACCCCGGGAAGCATCCCGTGGCCTTCACATCCAGGCCTCGGAGCCTCGCGTCCTCGCTACAAGGCCATTCCCGGAGGCCAGGCCTTGAGCGAGGACACGGCCTTCTTCCGACCTCGTTCCAAGAATAGTCCTTGAACGTTTCAAAGGTCAAAGAAAGACCTAAATATTGGAGGACAGAGTAAGGTCGACTGAAATACGGATGCCACCTTGGGTCAAGGTTGTTGTACTGTGACGTCAAAATGATACGTGGATTTTATATGAGGTGGGTAGAGATGTAGGTCTCTAGGAATATTTTTTTTACATAACATCACGTCTTTGATCCCGGAAGTGGTAGGCATAGGTGCACCTTTTGCGACTGTACAATGTAACATCCACTGTTCACTATTTATGTTATGAGTCCCATGTAATAGAGGGTGAGCCTATTGCCGCATACCGGGCCCAATTATAGACTCCGTGCTACAACTAAGATTTTTTTTAAAACCCTGTAATACTTTGCCCGACCCGGGAATCGAACCCTTGCCCGGCAGTCGCACTTGCGATCACTCGGCCAATGAGGCAGTCGTATTGTTTTTCAACGGATTTTGATGTTTTTTTTTTCGACCTCATCGTTCGCTTGATAAAATTGATGTGTAAAAGTGCTGCCTTGTAGCCTATTTGCAGAAATAAATTCACTTGTTTCACTATGGTCGAGTTGTGTAAGAGAAAGATTTAACTATAATTATTTATATATGTATACATATAGTAGAGAAACATTAATAACCTTCGAAGAAGGCGTTGATCGCTAATTATTAAGTACCTAGGTATCTATTTATATCACTTTTCACTTTATTATTGACAAATTTCATTCCGGTCCTTTCAGTCGTTTTAATACACACAGACTCACATATTTTCGCACTTGAAATATAGCGGTTCAAGCTAATTTCGACCATCGGGCCTACAGATAGAACGTAAGATCCACTGCGGGAAGCCTAACATTTGACAAACTCATATTTGCGTTTGGTACAGTAATTGTGTCTAAGGATCGAGCCGCACAATTAAATTTGGCCAGTGTCAATGTCCAGTGTAATGCCCAGGATATTAAAGATTAATTATACCAAGTTTCGTTATCTATAATCGGACAGGTAGTTTTTGCGTAATGCTTGAACATACGGATAGAGAGACAGACAGACATGTTTTTTAATCACAGTTTTTGGGGTTGGTTCCTATCTAGTCACCACTTACTGTTTTTTTTTTAATAATTCCAATGTATAGAATTTACACTTCTACGGTTTTATTATATCGATACATAAGTATCTAATATTATAATTTGTTAATGACAGCACAATATCTTTAAGTTGTTATGCTGGAACGATCGTCGTTCGTGGACCTATTTTTTTTACGGGGGGAAGAAAATCATCGAATGAATACTCCCGTCTGGGTGAGGCGGGAGGAAGTGTCAGACTCTTACTGACTAAAAACCACTCCGTTCCTTCTCCTGCACGTCGAGCTGGAGCCCCGGTAATCCGTTAGTTCGTGGACCTATAGGAAAACAGTTCTTATCTATAATAGAGGTATAAAAAAATGAACCACTAGATTGGCTGCTACGTCTAAGGCGCAACAAAGTTCGTCGAGTCCACTAGTTTTAAATAAAACCTTTGTTTCACGGAACTCTAAAATAGATAGTTAAGTCGCCACGTCGCGTGTCGCGAAATGCTGCTCATGAATATGAGCCTCTAGCACGTCTTGAAACTAGTCGAGTAAAATAATTACGTTAGTAAGCCGGAAACTTAATAATATATTTAAATAGATAGCATTAATAATATTGCGTCTCTTATTTACTAAAGGGGTAGGTAATATTATATACCTTATTATTATAAAACTGAAGAAATGGTTTGTTTTAACACAATATCTCTGGAACTACTGGTCTGATTTGAATAATTCTTTTTGTGTTGGATAGTCCTTTTATCGAGGAAGGCCATAGGCTATAAAACATCACGCTGTAATCAATAGGCACCGAGCAGAGCGAATGTAGCCCCGCGGCGGTAGCTAGTTATAATATGTTCAAAGTCACGACAATTGACGGCACGGTTGGTTGGTGCAATGGCTGGGCCACTGGCTGCCGCAGATCGTGTCGTGGGTTCGATTCCCGCACGGAACAACTCTTTGTGTGATCCACAGATTGTTGTTCCGGGTCTGGGTGTCAATGTGAACTTGTAATTGTAAACCAGATTGAAAAAGAGTAACTTATGGAGTTTCTTGTTCGTTCTTCTCCATAGGAATCTACACCTTGGAATAAGCAACTAGCTTCAATTCTAAATTTTTTGTTGTTTATGTTCAAAAGTGCCTTCCTGGTCTAATGAAATAAATGATTTTGACTTTGACTTTGACTATATGTTTGTAAACGCACCCACGACACAGGAGAAAATTCTAATGTGGGGCAACGTTTATTTAAAAAAAAAAAGATTTTTCATGTAGGTATGTAGTAATGGCAATATTTATGTGAGATAATATAAACACGCTCAGCCCTAAAAATTGACAGACATCTTGTTTGAAACTCTCTTGATCCGTGCCAGATACGTATTTGCAGTGAAATAAATCTGGCAATACCAAACATAACTTTTATAAAGAAATAAATATTGCCATTACTACATACCTACATGAAAAATCTTTTTTTTTTAAATAAACGTTGCCCCACATTAGAATTTTCTCCTGTGTCGTGGGTGCGTTTACAAACATACAAGTTCACATACACGTCGTACATTTCACGTCGCTTTTCTGTGAGGCCGTGATATCGCTCCGGTCGAGACGGCCCTTTCGTGCCGAAGCATGGCTCTCCCACTCTTTATGATATACTTGTAGGTAATGAGGACCACTTAATAATAAGTTCCCTTATACTTCAATTAGCTATTAAATCCGTACTGTTATCATATCCATCACAATGGACGGGCACTGGGCAATGTGCCAGCGCATGTCGACACCACTGAAATTGATAGCCCACGAGGAGTTATAGATCTAAAAACTCGAGTGGGTAATATATGGGTACTTCAGTATTTTGATCTTTAGGGAACAGAGAGTATAGTTCCCTAAGTTCGGGAAAGTGCGATGTAGGATTTTTGTGACGTCATCAGTTGACATGTACCATGTGTCGCCACAGATCTAATTGACCAGATTTTGGAGATGTTCTCACACAATCGAACCAACAAAACTATGTAACTGAAAATTGTATTGTGAAACTGATTGAAAAAGAGTAACCTATGGAGTTTCTTGTTCGTTCTCCTCCATAGGAACTTACACCTTGGAATGAGCAAATAGCTTCAATTAAAATTTTTTGTTGACGTTCAAATGTGCCTTCCTTGTCTAATTATAATAAATTATTTTGACTTTGATACATAGTGATGAGCTACCGACAGCTAATCGAGTGGCTTTGATGTGGGTGTAGTGTGGATTTGATTGCATTGTAAGATCTCGTTACAAATAACATAACATGACATCACGCCTTTTACCCCAGAAGCGATAGGCAGAGGTGCACATTACGGCACTTAATGCCACTGTACAATATAGCACCCATTTTTCACTATTTATGTTATGAGTCCCATGTAATAGGGGGTGAGCCTATTGCCATATATCAGGCACAATTCCCGACAGATATTTTTTTTAAACCCAGTTGTACTTTGGCCGACCCTGGAATCGAATCCGAGACCCCTTGCCCGACAGTCGCACTCGTTACAAATAGTACAATATAATTAATTAAATGTCTATTAGCGTCATTATATTCGACAGCTGGAGTCGTTTAAGAGTCCGCTGCTACTATGGTCCAACTATATATCAAATTAACGCTGCCATTTCTAGATTTGCAATGGTCTATGACGGGCGCGAGCGCGGCACTAATGATTTATATTGGAAACTTATTCGTTGTATTGTAGCTGTTGATCTACTGACATTTTTGAAATTATGATTTAAAGTACATACAATGTTAATAACGATACTATAAATAGGATAGTGCACTTCATTGAACCTGAACTTTTAAACCTCCAACTCTGATAAGCGTGAAGATTGGAGATTATGATAAATCCTTCTTATTTAGGAAAGTCTTATAGTTTTTATGGACCAACGTCAGAATACAGAAGATAATAACTACGTCAGGTGATCGTATTTTACCTATACTTAGAAATACTACTTAATAATAAGTCTTTCATAAACAACGTTTAAAAATACCGAATTCATGCCCCCCTTTTTTTTGAAATCGGTTAATAACATAACATCACGCCTTTTATCCTCGAAGGGGTACGCAGAGGTGCATATTACAGCACTTAATGCCACTTGTACAATATAACACCCACTTTTCACTGTTAATGTTATGAGTCCCATGTAATAGGGGGTGAGCCTATTGCCATATACCGGGCACAGTTACAGACTCCGTGCTACAACTGCGAATTTTTTTAAAAACCCGGCAATAGGTACTTTGCTCGACCCCGGAATCGAACCCGAGACCCCTTGCTCGGCAGTCGCACTTGCGACCACTCCGCCAACGAATAGTTTTGAAGATATATTCATTTAAAATATCGTGTGACGTCACAGCGTGCTACATTCTACAACACGTTGTGACGTAACGACCTCCCACTCCTAAACATCTAAGTATTGTAGCTTTATACAAGAAAATAAAAAAATACATGTCTAATATTTTTCATTACCTAACTGACGGACTTATTACATTTTTAATTTTCATAACCTCTCATCATCCTTATTATGCCGCGGGGGACTTAACGGGTAACCGGGGCTCCGGCTCGAAGTGCAGGAGTAGGAACGGGGTGGTTTTTAGTCAGTAAGGGTCTGACACCTCCTACCTCACGCCGTGCAGGCGGGAGAAGTCATTCGATGATTTTCCCCCTTAAAAAAAACTCGATAATTATGTTTACAACAAGTAGTATAAGTTTCATATCACCTTCCAATTCCATCATCAGACCAGCTCGATGATACCTTAACATTGTATTGTCATCTAATCTACATGAACTTCTTTTTGTGTTCTGGTATTGCTGACTGCATGTCTGTCGTGGCGTAATAAACGGTTTTTAGTTCTTTCTTTTTATATCATAGGGTTTCTTCCGCCTCCCCGTTCCTTCTCCTGCACGTCGAGCCAGAGCCCCGGTAACCTGTTAGGTTCTCCGCGACTTCTATATAATAGGGTAGATGACTAATTTTTATTTTAATGTCCGTCTGGTAGATTATTTAAAAACATAAGACACGTATTTTTTATTTTCTTACAAAAACGATTACTTTCGTAGATATATCGATTTGAAATATCGCATGACGTCACTTTTGAGTACGATTTATACTCTAAAATGACGTAGCTACCTCCCACTCCTAAAATTTGAGTCGTTTTATCTAAATATTGTTTCCTTATACGACAAAATTCATTAATAAAAACAAAATATAAATTAAGTATTGAGTAAAATAAAAAAACACGTGTCTAAGATTTTTTATTACCTAACTGACGAAGTAATTAGATTTTTAATTTTCATACCCTGTCATCATCCCAATTGCCAAGTTCTATGATGATACAACAATTAGAAGTGTGTGTAATTCAAATTCTTAGATTTCATGACATAGTTCGTTACAGACCGACCTAATGAAAGCGTGTTAAAATTATAAAGTACTAGCGACCAGCCCCGACTTCGCACGGGTACAATATGCATGTATTATACCTATAAACCTTCCTTAAGAATTGCTCTGTCTATTAAAAAAAACCGCATCAAAATCCCTTGCGTAGTTTTAAAGATCTAAGCATACATAGGGACAGACAGACTGCGGATAGCGACTTTGTTTTATACTATGTAGTGATCAATTAAAAGAGATTTCGTAATAAAAGTCTTCTACAAACTCAGGCAATGTAATTCGATCGCGCAACATTTTCGATGGGTTTCAGCGAGCATCTAAAAATAAACATTATATCAAAGAAACTAGTGTTGACCAAAGTAAATATAACGTTTTATAAGAGTTGAACGTCCTACTAAAATATGTTACACAACATGACGCCTTTTATCCCTGAAGGCGTATGCAGAGGTGCAAGTTATAGCACTTAATTCCACTGAACAATGTAACACTCACTTTTCACTATTTATGTTATTAGTTCTATATAATAGAGGGTGAGGGTATTGCCATATACCGGGCACAATTTCAGACTACTATTGAGATTTTTTTTTAAAAAACCCATTTTTACTTTGCGCTAGCCGGGAATCGAAACGCGTTGGCGACGAGGCAGTCTTTAAAGTCTACTTACATTGAAAATGTTTTAGTTTACACTAGTATCTTGACGTTCTCAATGCAAGCTTTCCATGTATAGCTTAGTGCTCACAATAAACTCATAATTTCATAATACTACCTACTAATGCAAGGTTTCATCCGCTGCTCGGATTCTAATGATCGTAGCGTGATATTAGCTTATAACCTCCATAGGTTAGAAACCCAATGGTTAGAAACCCAATGGTTTCTCGATATTATTATTTTTGTGTTGGCCTATTCGATGCACAAACAATCAAGCGAACAAACTCTTTAAATTTATAATATTACTACGTGTATATTTCGTAACGTATGGACGTCAGAGGCCTCAGTACGAGTTTGTTTTACGTTTAAAGTAATCGAAACGAGTATGCGTCCGGCGCTCTGATTGGACGGCTCCGATAAACCAACCAATTAGAGCGCCAAACGCTCGTACTAAGCCCTCAGGTCAATGCACGATGCGACTTTATTTTTACGGTCTCATCTTGTGTCAAATAAGAAGTAAAGTTGAATATTAATCTATACAAAATCTACAAATAACCTTGACATATTTGACAGAAACCCCAGTAATGTGTTCACTGTGTTATAATGTTTACTTATTTTATTAGTTCATGCTTACAATAAAATCTAATAATAGCGGGTCACAGGATTTTGGTCGACCGAGGCGCCCGCGCAACGTGCGGAATGCGTCGTAAACTATGAATGTTGGTGGAAAACTGTAAACTTACAGTTTGTATGTTATTGTAATTAATGTACACACAATCTACATACACTTTTACAATACCTGAATACTCACTGAATAGTATTGAATATTATTAATTTGATTTAGTATGTACTAGCTTCGGCTTAAAACTTCTTCCGCGTAGAATGCGCATCTTGAGTGTTTACAAATTATATTTTACTAGCTACTTCCGCGCGGTTTCACACGCTCTGCTCAGCTCATATTAGTCGTAGCGTGATCCTCGCATCCTCGATCCTCGAGCGTCGCATCCTCGATAAATGCACTATCGAACACAAAAATAATGATTCAAATTGGACTTGTAGTTCCGAAGATTAGCGCGTTCAAACAAACAAAAAAACAAACTCTTCAGCTTTATAATATTAGATAATATATATTTATAGTTAGTACAAAATACAATCGCGCAAATCGCGTCACTCACTCTTCATACTAACCCGCCTATCGTCATTTCTATGTTGCATGCATTCGTCAAATGACGCGTCGTGGCTAGTTGGCCGTCGAATATTAAATTTCACATTAAAACAGTTCTAGACATAATAGTCAAAGATACAATACTAAACACATAGTAAACGTAATGAGCTAAATTAATTTATATACCTCTATAGTGTCAAAGCAAGACATTTAGATTGCCATTTGTTAGTGACACACGTTGTTTATGCACGTGGGCGCTTTTAGTTGAGAATAATTATTTAGTAACTGTTATAGGATGGCTATGTCGCAGCCAATCAGCTTAATAAGCCAATGAATTAACAGCCTAGCCTGTTCAATAAATAGTTTCGCAGTACCTACTATATTCTGTAATCTGTTTATGTAGAAATTCGATTTCGATGAGGGTTACAATTTTAATGTAACCTAAGTTACCAATCTGGTTACAACTAGGTTTTAATGACCATGCCTTCTCGTTTTCTCGTTTGAACTAATGGGTTGAATGAGAAATTCAGTCGTTCAATCAAATGGCGAGATATTCAGGCCGTTTGATGAATGGCTAATTAAGTTTGGAGTAAAATTCAATATGGGTTTTTTTCTCTTTTCTGAATAAGTTTAGGTCTGGGACGCTGACAACTGTAGGAATCGATCTCAAAAGTAAAACGCCATATTATCAAAATTACGCTTTATTAACTTTGACTATGTTTCTATAAAATACAATTATGTCGACACAAGTATGCCTCCACTCTTCGACCGCTGCCGCCATAATGAATCCTCGATCAACGTCGTCGTGCCACCCCCACCATGCGTCCTTACGGCGAGGCCGCCACTGCGGCTCAAATAACAACCGTACTCATGACTTATTTCCTTTTACAACTGTAGTTATTATAGCTAGGTTACAAAATATTAAAGGATTGCTATATGATACCAGTTGATACAATATTCGATAATTAATATATTACTATTAGCATGACACAATAAGTACTGGAAACATATGATATCTAATTAATAAGCTAACAGCTCGGCCATCCTGTTCGTAGCGAGTCCCTTCGCTACTTTAGAGTAACAAAACCGTGGAAGAAATAAATCACAATCATTTTAAAGAATATTTACTAGAATAAACTCAAAATACAATTTTAATAATAGGGTGGAGTAATGTACACAAAACAAAAATACCATAAAAATTAGTATAATTATAGTAGTAAGTCTCAGTAACAAAACAATCATGTGCTATATAGTAACAAGATAATATAATCGATAAATATGTAGGTGGTTATTAATAACAAAATGACAATGATAAATAAAGTAAACAAATATTATGGTAATTATAAGTTGGACATAACAGAGTATAACTAAATTCATAATTCGACTTTACTCACCTTTATCACTAATAGGGCTTTCATCATCAGTATCACTGTCAAAATTTCTATTAAAATTTAACCAAGGTTGCATTTTATCTAGGGCTATAATGTTTTCATATCTACGACCATTTTACGTGTTAAAGGGGTATCTTCTATAAGGTATCGATCATTGGGTAATATTTTCATTATACTCCTTGATATTTATTTACGAGCTTTTGTGATTTACCGTCGTGTGGAATTTGTCTTTCAACGCGAATTAATTCACCCTCTTTGTAAGCAGTACCAGTTTTGAGACTTTTATTAAACCTATGAGCATCTTTAGTTTGCAGCTCTTTAATTTTCTCGTTTGCTTGCTCTCTAATGGAATTTAAATTATCTGAGGTATCTACTGTTAATGTATCATTTATCACAGAACTTAGGATGCCCTGAGAATTACTGGTAATATTAACCCCGAAGAGCAATTCCGATGGGGATTTTTGTGTAGTTTTATGCGTAGTAGTGTTAAGACCAATTTGGATCTCAGCGACGTGTTCGTCCCAGTTTTTCTCGTCATCACCATGGGCCGAGGTAGATAACGCGTTAAGTATCGTTCGGTTAAATCTTTCCACTTGCCCATTCGCTCGGGGTGTGGATACTGCGTTCTCAATATGTTTTATACCGTATGACCGAATAAAGTCTTTGAATGTCTTACTCGTAAAACTAGTACATCTATCAGTGATTACGCGAGTGGGGACTCCAAAGTAACTAATGTGATCTTTTAGGACTCTAACGGTTGTAGTTGATTTCGTATTTTTAACAGGGGTAATATTTGCGAACTTAGTGAAACCATCGACTATTACGAGGTCCTAAGTGGTCAGCGTGGATAGTGTGAAAAGGGATACCAACCTTGTCTATTGGATGTAATGTCCCTTCGCGTTTACCACCAGGTGCTTTATGGTGGGCACACTCCAGACAAGATGATACGTACTTTTTTATAAACCGACGCGTCTTGGCAAACCAGTAATGTTTCTGGATTCTCTGCAGGGTTTTGTCTAAACCGCAATGACCGACATCATCGTGGTTTTTTTGTACTATCTGCCAACGAACACTCTTGGGTACTAACCATTTTAATTCATCACCTAAAATGCGATAGACGCGACCATTTTTAAGTTTATAATTGTTGCAAATGTCAGAAATGCGCTCATAACCTAAATCTTCGAGAATTGATAGAAGTGATTTTTGATTTTATTTACTTCATCATCTGCAATTTGTACAGTAGAAATCCATGCTTGGTCTACCCCTTCTACAGTGAGTACATCGAGAACATGAGATTCAGACATACGTTCATCAACGGGATTTCGACTCAATGCATCCGCATGTAACATAAGGGATCCCGAACGGTAGTCTATATTGCAGTCATATTCCTGTATTTGTACCCACCACCGGGCAACTCGAGGGATTACGTCACGTTTGGTCAACGTGCATCTAAGGGCGTTACAGTCCGTAAGAATTTTAAACTGTATGCCTATCAGATACACCCCAAATCGATTTAATGATGCTACAACCGCGAGCGTCTCCAATTCATATGAATGGAGCTTGCGTTCGTCGTTCGAATTTGGAGACGGCATCAGTCTTCCTGGATCCCGGGCGAATACCTTCAGCGCTAACCTCGAGTCCGAGAAAGTCAATCTGATTTTGGAAAAAGTTACACTTACTCAACTTTAATGTTAGACCCCCTGCTTTTAACAACTGTAAAACTTCCTCTAATCGTTGTAACCCTTCGCTGACATCTTTTGACGGAATTAAAATGTCATCCATATAATGTATCGCGAATTTAACTTTGGCCTCGGATAATATTTTGTTGATTGTCCTTTGGAAGACCGACGGAGCATTCACGAGTCCGAATGGCATTCTGTTATATTCGTATAGACCGTCTGGTGTAACAAAGGCAGTTTTGTGTCTGGACTCTTCCGCAATAGGTATCTGATAATACCCAGAGGCCAGATCGAGAGAAGTAAAAAGAGTGTTCCCCGAAAGTTGATCCAACTGATCTTCAATTCGGGGAAGTGGATAGTGATCCTTTCTCGTTTTCCGATTAAGTGCCCTATAATCGACACATAACCTCTTTTCTCCTATCTTCTTTTTTACCAGTACGATGGGACTTGCATATGGTGATGAAGACTCCCTTACAATCCCACTATCGAGCATCTCCTTAACCATGTCTCTTACAAGGACCCTTTCGGGGTAAGACATTCGATACGGGTGATACACAACAGGACGAGAGTCTTCAAGCTCGACATGCATTTCAGTAATATTTGTGAATCAGAGATCGGCGAGATCCTTTGAAAAACAATCACCGTACTTTGACAGTAATTGTTGGAGTTCTAGACGCTCCTGTTCGGAAATACCCTGACCGCAATTTACAGTTTCGTCAGGTTTCCGTTTTATTAAAAGTTACGTTGCAACAGTCAAATACAGAAAGGTCACTTCCTTCGAAAACAGCGCGCGTCACGAGTGAACCCTTATCAATAGTGACAAGTTCGGAGGATACATTCAGAGCTAGTACTACGCTACGACCGCGAATGATGCCGCGATGAATGTCATATTCCCCGGGGAACAAGTAATATTCTCCGCCTTCCTTACCTCGCAGTGATCCATTGACACGAATCGTGCCTGTAACGATAGATGATGATTCGACGTAACGGTGACAGAATGTTGCGAACTAAATTTATTTGTCCACCTACAATGAGATGGACTTTGTCACTACTGGCCCTTTTGAAAATTAGTTCATTAGAGGTTTTAGTTATAATTATCCCTGGCCTTTCAGTAAAGGAGTGACGTAATAAAACTGGGTGTTGAATTACGAAATCTTCGACAACATACAGATCGATTACTTCGTAGATGCCTTGAACCTCGACTTCACCCGTCACAACGCCCAATGGTGACACTAAGCTTCCTCCTATACCCCTCAATACTGGTAGGATTTTGGGTTGATGAATGCTAAGATTTAATTCTCTGGCTATGCCTATTTTAATCAGGAAACACTGACTGCCAAGGTCAATATGGCATTTGGTGACTGCTTTATTGAGTTTAATATCCAAAATGTATTTATTGTTACTATCATCTACGCGTAATTCGGCTAATTGTTTTTCAGGTCGTTCTGTACCGTGTGTATCGTCCTTCTCTTTAGATTTATTTAATTTCCTAAAACAGTGCTCTGCCAAATGCCCCATTTTGTCACAGTAGGTGCATTTTACGGTAGGTTTATTGCACTTATTACTGCGATGTCAAACTTCGTTACAGTTAAAACATTTAACATTAGCGTTAGTATAATCTTTTGTAGTATTTGGTCTGTAGGAAACAATTTGCCTTTTGTCGTTATTACGATAGCGTTGGGAAGGGTCTTGGTCTCTACTTTGTCCTACCTTTACGGTTCTAAAGTAACCCAATACCTGTTCGGGTTCGGGAAATTGGGCAGCTTGGGCACCTACTCTAATTGCTCTATCCTCGACACCATAAAGAATACAATCTACTGCCTTTTTTCCATATATGTTGCATCTATTAAGCAAATTAATCTTCGCGTAATAATAATGCTCTAACGATTCACCGTAGCGGACCTTCTTGGATAACATTTCTGTAAGGAGTTCGGCATAGTCTTCACGGCAAGGAAAAGATTCTATCAATTTTCTGTTCCATTCGGTCCACGAAAGTAAGACAGTTGATAAGCCTTGATACCAGGTTTTAGCAACACCTATCAGCTTAGGAAGGGCATAGTGAATAGTTTCTCTATCGTCCCACTGATAAATAGTAGCGCATTCCTCGACTTTAGTAAGCCAAGTTAATATAGTCTGCTCTTTTAGTTTGATCCGATGTCTACATCGGATCAAACTCAGGGATTACATTTTTGTCGAAGGTAAGTTTCGGTTTATCAGAAGTTTTTACATGTTTTAGAATATCCAAAAATTTATCAAGTATAGCCGAATCATGATCTCTAGATTGTTTAAACCGTTTAGTAGAATTATAAAAACGCTCACCCGAGTCTTCAGACGATGAACTGGACCGCCGTCGTCTACGGTTGGTCCTTATATCACCTTCAGGTCGGACGTATGTAGTCGCCGTGACGCTTTCTTGGTTTTGTAGTGGATGATCAGTCGTCCCACGGCGCCGGCACCTCTTGGTTGTTAAAATTGGACTCACCTGGCGACGATCCTCAGACAATCGTTTGTCTGAATCACCATCATTAGAACCCCGGTCCTGTGTCCTGGGTGCTTCTGTGTCATGAAGGTCGGAACCTTGCCCCTGTGATCTGGGCGCTGCTGGATCATGAAGATCGAAACCCCGGCCCTGTGACCTGGGCGCTCCTGGGTCATAAAGATCGATACCCCGGCCCTGTGACCTGAGCGCTACTGGGTCATGAAGATTGATACCCCGGCCCTGTGACCTGGGCGCTCCTGGGTCATATAGATCGATACCCCGGCCCTGTGACCTGGGCGCTACTGGGTCATAAAGATTGATACCCCGGCCCTGTGACCTGGGCGCTCCTGGGTCATATAGATCGATACCCCGGCCCTGTGACCTGGGCGCTACTGGGTCATAAAGATTGATACCCTGGCCCTGTGACCTGGGCGCTCCTGGGTCATAAAGATTGATACCCCGGCCCTGTGACCTGGGCGCTACTGGGTCATGAAGATTGATACCCCGACCCTGTGACCTGGGTGCTCCTGGGTTATGGAGATCAAAATCCCGGCCCTGTGACCTGGGCGCTTCATGGTCGTAATTAGTTTCCATTTTGTTTTGTGGCGTGGCGAAGAAAAAAAAATCCTTTTGATTTTTGTTGATCCCACTTCTGAGTTGTAGAAATCGATCTCAAAAGTAAAACGCCATATTATCAAAATTACGCTTTATTAACTTTGACTATGTTTCTATAAAATACAATTATGTCGACACAAGTATGCCTCCACTCTTCGACCGCTGCCGCCATAATGAATCCTCGATCAACGTCGTCGTGCCACCCCCACCATGCGTCCTTACGGCGAGGCCGCCACTGCGGCTCAAATAACAACCGTACTCATGACTTATTTCCTTTTACAACTGTAGTTATTATAGCTAGGTTACAAAATATTAAAGGATTGCTATATGATACCAGTTGATACAATATTCGATAATTAATATATTACTATTAGCATGACACAATAAGTACTGGAAACATATGATATCTAATTAATAAGCTAACACAACAGACAACTCGCCAAATTATCTTCAATCGATACACCCAGTTTTTAAAATGAGTCAAGTCAACTAAACATACCAAACCGACTTCAAAAAAGGAGTTTCTATGGTTTATAACCTTTTTTGTCACCTTTTCTCTACTCTACGTCATTTATTACCATCTAAAAAACTAACCGAGTTCCATACCACGTCAAATAGTAACGCGAGTGAGTTGTTAAACATAATGAATCTACACGAGCGTACGGAGCGTTGCGTTCCGCGCTTGCCTCAAAAAGGGGAATCAGACCACCACAGATGGGGCCCAATAGGGCTGATGCCGATACGGAGCCGCGGAGGACTTAACTGGTTGCCGGGGCTCCGGCTCGACGGGCAGGAGTAGGAACGGAGTGGTTCTTAGTCAGTAAGACTCTGTCACTCCCTCTCGCCTCACCCAGGCGGGAGACGATATTCGATGACTTTCCCCCCCTAAAAGAAATAAACATAATTAATCTAAAAGTCTATCAAAAAAATCCTGAAGGAAAATATAGAAAGCTTAGCGTGTACATAGTAAAACGAATAAAAGTTTATTTACACGATAAAATTACACGCACGATATCTGTTAAAATATTTTCATGTTTCATTATAAAAGTGCGCCAGACATAGCAACACAGCTGTTCAAACAATTGCAATGATTCAAGGCTGTACTTATTTCAATGAGAGAAATCATTTTATGAAACTACTTATTGCATTATTTTTCACGTGGGAGGGCGGGCCATTCTTTGGCACAAATGGACCGGTTCAATCGGAGTGTTACCACGGCTTCATACAAAACTCGCTTGCGTTGCTTCACCACGTGAATGATTACTGGGATCCTAATCTTTTCCAACTTGTTACTCCGTTGGAGCCCATGCGTGGCACCGATTACAGATTGTTTATCATAAGGTAATCTATTTTTTCATTCGAAAAATTATGAATAGTTCCGTGGGACAATTATTATTATCTAATACTCTAATTAATTAATTTTTGTGTACTTGCAAACTCGGCATTGAAAATTCAAGTTTTTTGTTTTTATTTTTATTTTCTTTTAACACTTTTTGTACATACAATTATAAAATGGCGGGCTTAATGCCGGATGGCATTCTCTACTAGCCAACCGCAGTTTATGCTAGAAAATCTCTTCACAATCACACTTATTTTGTTATAGTAACTAGTAGCGCCATCTTTTGTCAAGTAGAAGAAGTAGATCACGATCTATTAAATTGATGTAAACAGCGCCATCTCTTAGAATTACCCCGAATTACTAGTAGCTTCAACTTTCAAGATCGACGCGCGAAATTTCGACACGAGCAAATTGAACGGCGCGTTTATTTCTGCGCCTATCCAGCGTGAACTTGGGGCTGTACAAAAATAGTTACCAGTTTGACATATGGTGGAAACATGTAGTTTTTATTTTGAATATCGCCTCGCGAATTTAATTTTATGTATTATAAACCCGTGCCCCGTTAGATGACAGTAAAAATGGATCCAGGGTAAATATTCTGACCGGCTTTTCATGCATGTCTGCTATGAATTTTGCAAAAGGCGTTGGTCCCGAATGTTTTGATTCGTCATAACCTCACAATGTGTGTTTTCTTGCGTTTTTTCGCTCATTTAATGGGGATCTGTTTTATATTTAGAGAGTTTTACACGTTTATATTGTATTCTCGCTCCAGATATTAGTACTCTTGCATTGGCATGAAATAAATAGAAAGAAATGTTTAATTGAACCGCTTTGTATAAGTTTCAGTATTTTTATTGTACTTTATAAGTATCATTATGAATATACTATGTATAATATTCTATCATGCACTGCATTTTACTTATAGATGAGCCTTTTATCTCAGTTCATTGAATTTATTATTACAAGGTCATATGTTTACGTTAATTCTGGAAAAACTGTTTTCTTTTTATAATATGCACGTCAGAAATAGCTTTGCCAATCACTTGTGAAACATTCTCTACCCTCTTTGTGTGGAATATATTAATAACAACTTGCTGCAAGCTTCAACGACGTTTAAGTGCATAATAATAGCCTTATAAATAGACTTGGCTTAGGAAATGTCTACCCTTTCATAAATATGAATTTAAAGTTAAAGTCTTGTCTGTTGCTATTAGAGTTAAGAAGTAGGAAAATCGTAAAGACCAGTAAATATATCTTAGATAATTATCTTGATGGTTTGAAGCATGCTCCTCGTCAACAATCTGACGATTGTCCACTTTTGGACCATGGTCGACCTCTGTTGTGGAATGAGTTTCCTCTTCTATGGTTGATCTGCTGATGACTGATTGCCTCTACAGAATTTCTATTTTTCTAGTCCAAATATCAGAATAAAAATCTAACTTTTCTTTAAGGGTATCACAACGCTTAGTAATAAAGAATACGGCCCTAAGAGTTTAAATTTCATTTTACTAATATTGTACCTACTTTTTCCTATTCCAGAGGCAGTTCCAGTAGGCTGGGTGAGCACCGTGACCCTCACTGGTACATCGACTCGGCGTACGCATCGTCCCTCAAAGTATCTCTACGTTTACCCACCAGACAGTTTTTAGAAGGTAAATACAGATTTAAACTGAGATCTTTAACAAACACACAGAAACTCTTTGATAGGTATGGGAAGAGAGAATAATGGGTAATTTTAACGGTTGTTTAGAGCAGGGTGCTTCGAAAAATGTTGAAGGTTACAAAATGGCAAAAATAATGTTTAATAATATTATTTAGTTTGAAAGACGAAGAGAATCATGTGGAATAGCAGAGATAGCTTTTTCTCCAGCGATAATTTAAACACAGATGCATCTATCTGAATAATTTATAAGGATTAGAGCTCTGTGTAATAATGATGATGCATTTTCAGACTTCTACCACCCCTGGTTTCGTCAAAGCGATATCAGAAGATACATATTTGGTATGCTAGTTTATCATCCCATTTTTTGCAATCAAAGATTACTAAATAACTTTGACTGCAGTTTCACTCCAGTTTTTCATGATAAACTAATTGATATCTATTTGTGTCTTGATTTTGTGTAATGCACATGACCAATACATTGACATGTGTTTGTCCATTTTATTTGTGTCCGTCCTTTGATTGTGTGATTTATTTTAATGATTGTCGACATAATAATGCGCAATTTTGAGTGTGAAATTTAATTCTGTGTTTTGCGTTAAGCGCCATCTGTTGGTTTCATGTGGCACTGAAAAGAATAACGTGACAGCACCGGCGATGGCGAGCGTATTACTTGTGTGTTTCATCGGTTTTGTTCTAGATGGCGTTGTCATAGATATTTTTTAAACAGTTAATTTAATTTTCTACTTGCCAAATATTTTTATAGTAATACATATTATTTAGTTAATTTACGAGCCTTTCGTAATTTCTGCTAAGATTTGAACGCCAGAAAATACAGGAAATACGATTCGATTAGATGAAACAGTCTGTGGCTGGATTTTTTTAAAAAAAAAACATAGGTAAATCTTCGATTTTATATTAATAGTAAAATCCAACATCCGTATGTGCTGTACGTAAATAACTGCGATCTTAATTAGTTTAAAATGTATTTGATGAAATTTAAAAAATCTTTTCAGTAGAAATATTTCTTGTAAGTAGTTTGGGTAAACAAATGGGAAATCGTTAGGAAACTGCACTTTCTACTACACATTCCTAATAGTTGTGATCATTAATTTATCAATCATGATCAATACATGACATTGATACTCATTTCTTATTCGTGTAAAAATGTTGATGTGAATAACTTACACCCGAATACTGAAAGGCTCAATTAAATATCGTGACATCTCTGTCCTTTTACAAAGAATTTGTAATGACACTATAATTAAGCACGACTTAATATTGAGTAGCGTTTGCGTACTTCAGCGTTAATCCTGAATACATGATGAATCACAATCAAAATGAAAAGTACCTATTTTCTATTACAGTTTGTTTCAACGTTGACAGCTTAAAACGATTACAGCGCCACCATCGATTTTACCAGTCGGTTACATTTATACTAGTTTCCAAAGAATTTTATAAATAAATTTAAATGACTATGCCTAGCAACGAAAAACCAAAATGTTGATACTAATTGGACATCACGCGATAAATTCACAAATATTTATATTCTTAACTAAAATCTAAAATGTATAGCCAATTAATAATGCCTAGGAAATGTAATAAAACAAGAAAATTCATAATCTTTCTCTTTTTGCGAGACAACATGTTTTAAATAAGGCATCGTCTACAATGCTGGAAAATACATGACGATTTTTTCTTGGCCCCATCCCAAAATTTTCATGATTCAGCTTAAGTCTTAAGTAGACAAAACATATCGCCTATTATTTATTAAATAGATAGGTAATAATTCTTTCATAAGCTCCACATAAAAAACCGATTTCAAACCCCCCTTTTTTGGATTCGGTTAATTAATATACTAAAACCTTCTCTTGAACAAACGCTTTTCTGAAAACCGTAACATAATCGGTTCAGCCAATCGCGAGATAATTGCGCACAAACATATATACACACATACATACATAGGTATATACAGTTGTTATACCTACCTCAATGGGAGACAGTAGACATAATGTGTGACAGTCAGCCAAGTCATTTGCTTCTTACCTGCGTAAGAAAATAAAAATTGATGCAATAAGCACAGTAAACGTTTGTTGGCTACTGAATCCACGAATGGTTACAAAATATATGGCTTTGTTACAAAGCGTACAATTTACTATAACAATAGCGACCGCGGCTGCTCGGAATCAAGTCGTGAGGAAACCTAGACTTATGATTTCTAAGGATAAGTTTCAAATCGCCAACCCACATCGAGTAAGCGTGGTGATTAATGCTCAAACCTTCTTCGTGTGAGAAGAAACTTTGCTCAGCAGTGGGCATTTATAGACTGTGGATGATGACACAGCTTTCTTTTATTTGAACCTTCATTAACCAGAGCAGTTACTCTTGCAGTCATCATATCACGAACCTCATTATAAACAGAACTTTAAATATATTTAGTGACAGTTATTTGAGTCTCATCGTCACGGGACATTACTATGACACTTCCTTAGCTAATAGGCGACGCAAAAATGTGGCAATATTATAATTGGCTATACATTGGACGCTGGGAATGCGCAGGAGTGGGATAAAGGAGGATTAAGGAGTAGTGTTCAATGCACGGATTAATTTTAAAAGATAATTTATGTTTTTTGGTTTATGTCTTGGTAATAAAAAAGTACTTTATTGAACTAGCTATAGAGCGAGAGAGACAGGGAACAAGATAGAAGGAGAGAGCCTAATTAGCTAATTACTTAAAATTCTTCGTCATCATTTTGTCTCTACTCATATCGAGGAACAATTATGACAGGCGAGAGAATATACTTATGTATGTAAAACATGGCTCAAGCTCTAGTCACAAAAAAACATACAGATGAATTGAGAACCTCCTCCTTTTTGAGAAGTTGGTTAAAAACTGTTGCAAAACAACGCTAGCGTTTTTATTCAGCGTATGAGTGAGGTTATCGGAGCCCAAATCCCAATCTCACTATTTACAATTATCAAATCTCTAACCACAAAAGACCGGTAACGCGCTTGTAACGCCTATGGTGTTGCAGTTGTCCATGAGGCGCCGTTTGCTCACCACCAGCAGCTGTAGCCAAATGCCAATTAGCGCTTGTCTATATATAGAATAGAAAACCAAATTATATGGAATTGACGTAAATTTTGATACTTGTCAGTGTCAGCCCCATACATTTTGATTTTTACTCTCTCTCTCTGTAGACAAGCGCTACAGTGGCGTTTGGGCTTGTATATGTATATATCTATAATACATGTATTTGTATTTTATAATAACTATCGTGAGACATACTAAATTAACTAAAAATCGCGGGTTACTCACGTGAATATACCTACTGAGAAAAGCTCTACTAGTTTCGAACCACACAGGGGTTCTTCCTCATCACGCGACTTACCCGCGATATTTAGTTAATATATTTGTATGTATAATCATGCACTATGTTATTACTGTCAGAAGTAATTTCATACAGCTTTCAGTCTGAAGAAAAGTAATGAGTAAATAAATTTTATTTTAGCACAAATTAAAAATCTATTCGAAATGTAGGGCGGTGTTTACCGGATGTCCGGTCATCAGAGATCATTTCCGATGACAAATCGTTCATTTAATTCGTATAACACATAAAATATTCATTTAATTACTAATTGATGACAGATCTAACCGGTCTGAATCTGTCGACTAAAAACCTTGGTTTGTCATTCTACTGCTGTAGAAGCTTAGTTTAGCTTTGGTCTGGGTTGGTGGCCCGGAGGTTTAAGATACCATGTATTTTTTTTGAGGAAAAAAACGCGATTCATTATCTCCTGCCGTCTTAGTTCAGGCGAGAGAGTGTCACTCTTACTATAAAATTAAAATACATTAATTATAAGCGATATATAGACCTTATACAGTTAGTAGTATAGTATTGATGTGGGAGAGCCATGCTTCGGCATGAATGGGCCGGCTCGACCGGAGTGGTACCACTCACAGAAAACCGACGTGAAGCAACGCTTGCGTTGTGTTTCGTCGTGTGAGTGAGGGACCGGGGGCCCTCCTCTTCCCCAATCTCCCGAATCCCTGAATTCCCAACGATCCTCTCTCCTAATCCCCAAATGGCCGGTAACGCACTTGTTATGCCTCTGGTGTTCCAGGTGTCCATGGGCGACGCCGCCGATTGCTTACCATCAGGTGATCAGTCGACTCGTTTACCGGCTTATGCCATAAAAAAAATGCAGTAGCCTAGGCCCATTCGTGCCGAAGCATGGCTCTCCCACACTTAGGACATGTATAGTAAATGTAGGAAAGAAAACAATTTATTTTTTCCATTTCCACAATACTTAGTAGTTTCCAACTATTTATATGCTTAGTTACTTGTTAAACGATGCTTTTCCTCCTTCTCAAATAACCTAAATTCCACAATGATCGAAGACCATTTGCTGCTCTCTGTATATTTTATCAAACTACAAAATTTGTGCGATGACAGCAAAGTTAATTAGCTGACGAATGATATTTTAATGTATGTATTTTGGATCAGTAGAACGACCTCGTTGGATATCGTCGCGAGGTTACTAGTTTGATGTGTGGTTAAGGCAAAAAAGATTTTTCGAAATTATTTGTCTCAATTTGTAGATATTTGGTTTAACAACAGAATTAAGTTAATTAATAAAAAAGTTAAATAATAAATAAAATAACATAAATAGTGAAAAGTGGGTGTTACATTGTGCAGTGGCATTATGTGCACCTCTGCTCACCCCTTCGGGGATAAAAAAGGCGTCATGTTATGTTAATTTATAACCCCTAAAAGTATTGTCTTACACTAAGTGTAATTCCGAGCTTCGGGCTTTTACACAATATATCTTTTGAAAAAATAATTTTACGTCTTTACCTATGAAAGTGCCGTTGTGCAGTACTGGCCATTTCAAATCAAAATAATTTTTGTTTGGCTAAGAATTGTAATTTAAAATTATTTTATTTTAATAACATGGTATTTGAACATGAACAAAATTCATTGAATTTTTTTCACATATTACAGCAATTTCATAAGTAAGGGTCTATTATAATGGTTTATCAGCTGATCCGAGAATTAGTAGTGCCAGTGACATCTAGCAATAAAGTATTGAACTACTAAGTCTTAGCCTACCCCAACCTGGTTGGCAAAAAGGCCAGAAAATAGAAAGAATCTGTCTAAATTACTTAAGATTATGATTGCAGTCTACGTAAATAAATTTAATCAAAAACTATATCAAAATTAACGCGTCGACTGGCGTCTGACTCACGTTGGAAACATATAATTGAACATTTTTACACTTTTTCTAACATTCTGACACATTGCCAAAAACTTGGTGACGTTATATTATATTAAATATTATAATTATAAAGTTGTGGTGCTAGTTGTAGCGGGCGGAGCGATAAGCGGTAGCGGGTAGCTATTGGTAGAATTAGTCCTTAACAGATGTGGCGATGAATAGGTACTTTGTTAGTATAACTGTCATTCTATTCTTCCTTATAGAAAGGACGTCACTTCATTATACTTCATGTCAATTCTTTGAGAATGTAGTCCTTTTCCCGTTCTCCCTTTCTCTTATTTGCAACACCATTTCATATATTGCATATTTTATTGCTCTTTTACTCCAATTTCTTAGTATTCCACCAAACGTGTTTTCAGAGAATAAAGAATAAAGGTTGATCTACGGCTAAAATTATAGTATTCGTCAATTGCCCGCTGTTGCTTATGCCATGCCCGCTAGTAGGGGAACCCTACCTTTACCTTAAGGTATGTGGTGTCCCAAATCTCATAGGTTTTATAATTTGGCATCGCACACAACTTTGTAGGAGTTATTAAGATGCAATTTAATCATATAATTTATGCACAGGCGGTGTGTTTCACGCTATATCTTCCACTGTAAAATGGTCCCGCAATATACGGACATTCAGTACGAAAAGAGTTCCAATAATAATGGTAATTTATAGTCGCGAAGTGACGTCCATCTGGTGAATTCGACTCGTCGAGGATTAAAATTATTAGTTTGACAAAATTTACGTTTTAGATTGAAATTATTTTGTAACTACGTGGAAATTGTTGCGAGAATATAACATTTTGCTAAATCAAATTTCTTTGGTACGCGAAGATTTTTTGTATGGGAAGAGGAGTAGCATACTTGTATAACGCGCCTTAAAGAGCCACCGGATCACCACAGATGGGGCCCAATAGGGCTAATACCCGATACAGAGCCACAGAAGGCTTCAAGGATTGCCAGGGCTCCTGCTTCATGCAGGAGCAGTAACGCTGTAGTTTCTTTAAGACTGCAAGAATGTTACCTAATGTGAAATTTTTGACAGCGATTATAAATCTCCGGCATAGGTATACCAATTTTCACCAGTTCAAATAATAGCTTCTTATACATGAGGGTTCCAAACCTGGCAAGGACCAATGTGACTTTTTCCGAGTTATATTTACTTTCTAAGATTATTAAGATACCACTGACAAACGGTGAAGGAAAACATCGTGAGGAAACCTGGACTTATAACTTCTAATTATAAGTTTGAAGTCGCAAACCCGTATTGTGCAAGCGTGGTGATTAATGTTCAAACCTCCTTCGTGTGAGAAGAGATTTCATGTGATATGATGGAATAATAGTCATTGACTGCCTTAATGCGACTGGGATATAGTGCCAACCGTACGTAGAGGAGACCTATATAGGCTGATTTTTTTTAGTCTTCATCCACCAAATCACAAAGGCGAACTTAATGCCTGAGACATTCTGACCAGTCAGCCTTGGGGTGAAAGAATCTTAGCAGAAGAGTTTGTTTTTTGTTTGTTTGTTTAAAAGCGCTAATCTCCGTAACTACGAGTCTGATTTGAATAATTCTTTTTGTGTTGGATAGCGCATTTATCGAGGATGGCTATAGGCTATAAAACATCACGCTTCGACCAATAGGAGCTGAGCAAAGCGTGTGAAACCGCGCGGAAATAGCTAGTGTATGATATTTATCGTACATTCTTTCACCCGAAGGTCTTCCCTTCCCTTTCCCTATTGCATCTGCAATAGGGAAGTAAAATAATACAAATAGATTCATTACTGAAATAGTTTTAAAACTCTTAACCAGCCGCATGCATAAAAAGACTGATGACTATTAATGAAGCGAAAGGGCGAATAATAATCGTACCTTTTGACGTTCCATAGTCTCTGGCTACCTCCATGGGAGACAGGCGTAAGTTTATGTATGTATATACTTCATAATCAGACTGACTTTACAAAACAGGCATTGCATGAGACACCTACTTCATCTCACATTCCAGCGCCTAGTCAGAGTACCAAAAATATCATCCGTTCGCAATAAAAACGTAATTTGGCGTAACTCTTGTGTATTTATATAAAAATAAGTTTATATGACGCTGTTATGTCGCTGAGTAATTTTTTGACATTAGTTTTCAGTCGTTCGGCCTTCCTCTCAAGTCGTTCCCTTGACTAATGGCTTTAGTAAATATCTATTTAATTTAAGGAGGATTTTCGTCTTTAAAATCATCGCGAATTACGTGTTTAAGTAAGTAGATTGTTAATTATGACAGTAACTATGAGAGAAGTCAGTCCGATGATTGATAAAATATTGTTTAGGCAACCTAATTAGATTGCAAGATTATTTAAATTTGGACATAAACAGAATCTATTAGCTAACAGATCTTAGGCCACGTTAACTTGGACGATAGGAACCAGCATTCTAGATTTCGAAATACCTAAATACGTCTCACAATTTGATTGGATGCAGGTCATTTTCAACAGGCCGATCTGGATTTCATTGGGGTAGGCTATATGTTCAGCGGTGTACGTTTGTGGCTGATATAGTGATAGTGAATTTCATAATCGAATGTTTTTTTTTATTCTTCGTCCAACTCACGCCGGCGTAAGCATTTGAACAAGGCCTACTAACGACGCGTCATTAGACGAATGCATGCAACCTACAGGTGATGATAGGCAGATTGAGAGTGATGCAATTGTGTCGTTTTGTGAACAGTTTATATTCTTTCTAAGAGAGCTGCAAGCTTTTATTATTTGTGGGTTGCATACAATCGTAAAATGTCGCGTAGGTAGTGGATAATAAGCCTAGCGTAACAGTAATACGGGTCAAGTAGTAATAAATAATAAAAATGGCGGATCTTTCAAGAAACAGTAGTTATAAAACCTTTTAATACATCAACAGATATTATACTGAACGGAAGCAATTAAAACAGTTTATGTTGATATCTTTGTTTTTCAAATTCAAAAAAAACTAGAAGGAACTTGGATGAACACAATTCTCAACACTTTTATTGTTATTCAGAATATATATTCTTTAGTCAATCCTTGTCTTAAGGCAAGAACAAACATCATTGATCTCAAAATCCTCAAAAATACCGGCAACAGTTTGTTTTGTTTTATAAAATTCTTTATTTAAATAAGTAGGAACACGTACACTGAAAAACTTACTTAATAAGTTACAGTTCCGTCTTCACATAACAACAGTTTTACAGGCTAAGGTCTAATTTCACCAAACTGTGTTTGTTAAATCCTAATTAGTAATTTACTAATGAATTGTTAATAATTAACGGGTTGTTATATCATTATATGTCCCAGGGGAAAAAACTAACAAGCCGTTATTAAACTGAACATTTAACTGAATGACTTGTAAGTTACTCACTCTTATTTTAAGCAACCAAATTGAAATGGTTTTTGTGACATGTTATTTAGACGGAGTTCGGTAATATTTTATCTAGTCGTATAATACGTCATTAGTTGTGTGACGCGACCAATTTCAAACGTCGTTAGCTCCGAGTGATATCAATGAAATGGTGACTACTTTTCAAATCATAGCATGGTATTATTTATTTTGCTTATTTTGAGTTGAGGTTATGTAGCATTTGTACTTTTTGATTGTGTTTGTGGTTCTTTGGATTGTATTGTGTTATACAAATACAAAAATTATTGATACAAAAATCTACATCGTCGTATTCATCGAAATATGAACGCCGTTCTTTAAAAATTCTTGGACGTCGTAATATTGTGTCTAAGTAATCTAAATAATCTAAAACATTATTTTCGAATATAAAATTGTATGCAGTGTCCACCTCGATTTTAATTGTCTGTTACGGTCTAACGGACCTCTAGAGCGGTGATTAAATTTAACAGCTTGTTATGACAAATAAACGCGCGTTAACTCGTGGTGGGACACTCGATAACTTTAACAGCCCGTTAACTGACTTAACAATACTTTAAATATTTAACAGGGGATGGTGAAACTAGACCTAAGTAAGACAATTTGAGTTTTTTAAAACAATAAAACATAACATAACGTCATAACATCACGCCGTTTATCCTCGAAGAAGAAGGCAGAGGTGCACACAGAAGTAACACCCACTTTTCACTATTTATGTTATGAGTTCTATTGCCATCTACTAGGCACAATTCCAGTCTACTACTGAGATTTTTTTTAAAACCCAGTAATATTTTGCCCGACCCGGAAATCGAACCCGAGACCCCTTGCCCGGCAGTCGCACTTGCGACCACTTGGCCATCCAAGCAGTCATAAGTTTTTTGTAAGTCGAGAAGTTTTATTAGACATTTTTACGGTATAGGTACCGAAATGAGTAGAGGGATCACCTGCTAGTAAGCAATCTGGCCCACACATGGATTCGGACGGAGTCTGGAATTGTGCCCGGTATATGCCAATAGGGTCACCCCCTATTACATGGGACTCATAACATAAACAGTATTAGTTGTGTTGTACAGTGACATTAAGAGCCATAATGTGGACCTCTGTTAACCCCCTCGAGGATAAAACCCGTGATGTAATGTATGTAAAAACTTATCTCTTTTTCCTTGTAACCCAGAAGAAAATCACGCGTGATATTATACGCCTTTTAATAAACCGTTCCTGACCTAAAAGTTGTTGGTAGTTGGTACGAAACACCATAAATAACTCGAAACGTAAACCTTTTTAAAGAATGTTAAAAGCTGAAATTCTTAACATCATTATTTCAGTTTGTTTGTATTCGTAAAGGGCTGGAAGTACTGTAAATATTTACATTACAGTCGTTTGTAGAATGTGTGGTTTCATAGTTTTTACAGTTACATTATTATTGAATTGGCTGCCTCGTCCAGTGGTCGCGAGTACGACTGCCGGACAAGGAGTCTCGATTTCGGAAAAAATTCTCAATAGTAGCATGGAGTGTGGAATTGTGCCCGGTATATGGCAATAGGCTCGCTCCCTATGGCATGGGACTCATAACATAAAAGTGAAAAGTGGGTGGGTACAATAGTACAGTGGCATTAAGTGCCGTAATGTGCACCTCAGCCTACACCTTACCATTTAATGTGCTTTATAAATTTTTGCATTCAGAGTAGCTGCCTGTGAGCATACACTGTTGACTGTCGACCTTCTTTAAAAAAGAGAGAATAGTTGTAATTTCTGTTTGGCAGGCAGATTGAAGACAAAGAGCACTGTTGCCTGGGCTCTGTGAAATATATTGTTCCTTATTTATAGCATAAGCCGGTAAACGAGCAGACGGATCACTTGATGGTAAGCATTTGGCGCCCCTCGTGGACACTCGAAACACCAGAGGCGTTACAAATGCGTTCTCGGCCTTTTGGGGGTTAGGAATTTGAGAATTGTTGAGAATTCGGGGATTGGGGAGGGGGGTGATTGGGCATGCTACAACCTCACTAACACGGCGATACATAACGCGAGTTGCACGTCGATTTTCTGTGAAGCCATGGTATTTTGGTCGACCTGGCCCATTCATGCCAAAGCATGACTCTTCCACACTTAAAGTACCGCAGTTAAGTAAAGTAAACGTAAGAAGCCGTATCGTGAGTCTAGCTCAAGACAGGAGTTGGAACTGCTTTTAATCAGTAAGCGTTGGATACTTTAATCATCGAGCCACAATGATTTAACTTACTGATAAGTAGTGAAAAGTAACATATTTAAATTGTTTCATTATGTATGCCAGGCTTATACTGAGTGGATGGACCCTTTAGCATAGGCATGTTGTCAGCGTCTCTCTTCTAATTCTTCTGTTCTAATTTTTCAACTCTTTTGTTTTTATTAATTCCACTGTCACACTTTATTGTCTTTTTATATTTTATTTATGCTGCATCGTACCTGGTGCTGAATAAATGTTATTTCTTTCTTTCTTCTTCCTCATTCGCTGAAAATATCTAACAAAGGTGTTACATACATAACATCACGCCTTTTATCCCCGAAGGGGTAGGTAGAGGTGCACATTCTACCAAAGGTGTTAAATTTTCAAAAAGACCTATATAAACCGTCTACAATCGTCTTCTTTGAAGTCGCTTAATTAATATAGGTACTTGAACCTTCTCTTGAGTATAATAAACGCTTTTCTGAAAACCCCATCAAAATCAGTTTGACTAACCGCGACACAATTGCTTACACATATATTTACATATATTACCTTTTTGAAGTCGGCTAAATATAAATAATTCAGTCCAGAAAATAGTGTAAAATGATGGCAATCGGCTGATTATCTTTGGAGTAGGTATATACTGAGTCATTAGATGACACTTGGCCAACACGACCTGTCCTTACCTTACCGGCTGTTGACGTATTTACAGCCAAACAGCATTCAATTATGAAACCTTGTACATACATAGTATAATTTATTACAATTTCTCCTTGCATCATCTTTGAACAATTTCAAATATTTTTATGTATCGTTTACTTGTCATCATTATAAGATACTGTGCTACTACTCCCGTGTACGTTTCACCCGCTGTGCTGCTCGACTCGCTAACGTAATATAATTTATATCCTGTGCTATAGAAGCCCTATTTTTTTTGTTTTAAGGGGGGAAAATCATCGAATGACTGCTCCCGCCTGGGTGAGGCGGAAGGGAGTGTCAGACTCTTACTGACTAAAAACCACCCCGTTCCTTCTCCTGCACGTCGAGTCGGAGCCCCGGTTACCAGACTATAAGCCCTATATCCTACCTCGATAAATGAAATAACCAACACATTAGAGAATTAGTCCATTCAAACAAACGAACAAATTCTTCAGCTTTATAGTGTCAAAAGGGTAGGCAGAGACAGTTTTTGCCTTATGCATGCCTTATGCAACTTCAACGACTCTTATTTGATGACAAGGGTAAGTCTTCAAAAGGCGCTTAACGTTTTGGGAAAAAATATTAAGGAATGTTCCCACATTCATTAATACCTTCCTAAAAAAGACTTTACCTCCTTAAACTGTCAAACACCAAGCGGTCACCGGTGACCGCAACCTATTGTTCTATTTACTCGACGAGTTAAAACCCTCCTGGTGACAACCATGCACACCTATAAGGTCCTTAACTCGTCGAGTACCGGTTTTGTAGACACAATTATAGAACAATAGTTTGCGGTCACCGGTGACCGCTTGGTGTTTGACAGTTTAAAGAAGACCTGGTGCCCCTGACGGTGCAAAGTCTGTTACACTTTCACCACGCGGAGAACCTAATGGGTTACCGGGGCTCCGGGTCTAAGTGCAGGAGTTGGAACGGGGTAGTTTTTAGTCAGTAAGAGTCTGACACTCCTTCCCGCCTCACCCAGCAGGCGGGCGCAGTCATTCGATGATTTCCCCCCCTGTACAAAAAATCCCTAGGGACCAGCTTGTCTCTTGAACCTCGCTGTCCAACGTCAATAAGCCTGCTTAATAGGAGACTACCACTCTCACAGAATACCTCCGTAAAGAAGTGAATGTTTTCAAAGAGTTTCGGATGCCCAAATTACGAAATAGCACTTGGACACGTCAATCTTACATAAAATAATTTTACGATATACTTATATATTTCACGGCCAGCTTTTTGCATAGCTAAGCATATATGGTCATGCAAAGAAACGTGAATACAAAATTTTAATTCATTCAGTTAAAGATATCTGCTTCAAAGTTCAGTTGTAAGATTCCACTTCATACACATACTTGCATACATTCATTGCAACTTAAATGAAAGCTTCTAAAATAGACCAGATCACCTCAGTGTTTCCTTTAAAACAAAATGAATGAAAAAACGTTGAATTATACCAAATAAAAAACTTGTAAAGAAATGTAGGTAGTCTGCACACGGAATCATCAAATATGTCAAGGTATATTCACATCTACCCTCGTTTTGGATAACTCCCAAAATGCCGGAGTCGAGTAAACATCGATTAATATTCCAGTATCGTTGTTATTTTTGGTATTTCTGCATTTAATTTACTGTATTAATGAAATGCAAGAATTTACAAAACATTTTTCTCTTTTGTTTTTCGGTCATTTACCTCTATTTGTGAAACACAATATGTGTGATTCATTATATTGTTCTTTATAACGATTCAGTTTGGACTTTTCATGAATGTCATTTTTAATTTATACAAGGTTTAGTTTTGAAACCGTGGCATTTCTCGGGGGCATGTCACAGAAGTCATAAAGGTTCAATGTAAGAGAAAGTTTCGGGCCAATAGTTAAAAAATACAGCTATAATAAATTGTTTAAGTTCGACAGTATTTCAGAATAAGCGACAGCAATGTGTCTTAGTGGAGTTTTATTGAATTAGGAACAAAATAAATTACGTGTTTGAGTTTGTGTGTGTTGAGCCGCGTTATAAAGCTAGTTACAAGACGGCAACGGCCTCACCCAGGCGGGAGCAGTCATTCGATGATTTTCCCCCCTAAAAAAAAAAAAAAAGTTACAAGACGGCGACGTGTAGTTCGCACTTACGGATTTCCGTAATTTATAGAAAAATGAAAAATATTTACCTACAATTCTTTTTATTGATTCGGACTCAGAATCGATAGCCGTGTTACCTCCTATAAAATGACGCGGCTTTAGAATCACGCCTTGTATAATTGAGAGGAGCAGTTGACCATCAATCAGCAGACTTGCTTAAGGCAGATTGGCAATTTATAATTAGAATTTGTAAGGTCAGGATTCCTCATAAAGCGTTCTTTCACCGTTTGTCAGTAGTGTCTAGATAATCAATCCCGCACTTTCATGGATGAGAAGCAGATACTTTAACCTCCGTGCCACCATGATGACAAAATAAAAACCTGACAGTGTGGATGACGACTAATTTTTTGAAATGCCCCCATCTATAATATTTAATTAAAACGTTAGACTCGTATTTTTTATTTTCTTACGGAATCATATACTTTTGACAACATATTATTGGTCTCATACTATATGGGTTGACGCCATGATTTTATAGTGTGCGGTGATGCAGCTAGCTCCTGCTCTTAAGCCTTTAGCTGCCGATAAAAACTGTTGAAGACTGCTCCTCCGCTAGCGTCGGACATCATTATTCGACATGGCATCCATTATGTTAAACTGAAATTCGACAATAGATAAGTGTCTAATAACAACATAACATAACATCACGCCTTTTATCCCCGAAGGGGTAGGCAGAGGTGCACATTATACCACTGTACAATGTAACACCCACTTTTCACTATTTATGTTGAGTCCCATGTAATAGGGGGTGAGCCTATTGCCATATACCGGACACAATTCCAGACTCCGTGCTACTACTGAGATTTTTTTAAAAACTCAGTAATACCTTGCCCGACCCGTGAATCGAACCCGAGACCCCTTGCCGTCGCGCTTTTTTTTTTTTTTTTTTTTTTAAGGGGGGAAAATCATCGAATGACTTCTCCCGCCTGGGTGAGGCGGGAGGGAGTGTCAGACTCTTACTGACTAAAAACCACCCTGTTCCTTCTCCTGCACGTCGAGCCGGAGCCCCGGTTACCCGTTAGGTTCTCCGCGTCTCCGAATCGGCATCGGCCGTATTGGGCCCCATCTGTGGTGGTCTGATGGCTCTTTGAGGCGCGCGCGGAACGCGACGCGCCGTACGCTCGGGTCTGTTTCTGGTCGGACGGGGAGCCACCCATGCTCGCCGTCCGCAGGCCCGCGCTTACGGTGGCCGGAGATCGTCTCGCGATCCCCGACGCCCGGTGTGTCCTTCGCGATGGCTGGGTTGCGAGGAGGCAGCGCTTCGCTGCCTCACGCGTCCCGCCTCCTCCTTAGCTAGCATGACTGCTTCGCAAAAGGAGGAGACGGCATCCCAGTCCCCCTCGCTCCGCATCATGGCCTGCACTAGGCCCGGACGCGAGAGGTCGCCATCGCCGATCACTTCCCTGAGGACACGGCGGTGCTCAGCCCACGAAGGGCATTCTCCCACCGTGTGTTCCACCGTGTCCTCAGGGCGGTCCTCGCAGTGATGACACCCGGGCGTTTCCTCCCGCCCCATCAGACACAGGTACCACCCGAAACTTCCATGTCCGGTGAGGACCTGCGTCAGGCGGTAGGTGAGGACGCCGTAGCGTCTCTCAAGCCACTCCTCAAAGAGGGGACTTACCGCTGCGATGGCAGCGAGCCCAGCCCTCGGTTGCGACAGTCGTTGCTGCCATTCCGCCATGATGAGCTCCGGCGCGATCCGCCGGAGCTCATCCCGCCACGCACCTATTTGGCGCGGCAGCGGGGTTTCGCCCCGGCGACGTGCCTCCGCGCGCATGCCGTACACGCGCGCGAGCACCTTCGCCTCCAGATCCCACGGCGGTAATCCGGCAAGGAGGTTCGCCGACTCCCCAGAGATCGTGCTGTATCCGCGGATCATTCGGATCGCCATGACCCTCTGTGCCATGAGCAGCGTCCGAGCGGGACGCCGCAACAGGTTTGGCGCCCAAACAGGGGCGCCGTAGAGGGCCATGGACCGCACGACCCCGGCGTATAACCTCCGGCAGGAGGCGTTTGGCCCCCCGAGGTTGGGGAGGATGCGTTTAAACGCAGCCCCCGTCCTCTTCAACTTTGGGGCCAAACGTCGGAAGTGTTCTATGAAGTTCCACCGACTGTCGAGGACGAGTCCTAGGTACTTCATCGTCGTCTCGACGTCGATGGTAACTCCTCCCGCCGTTATTTGGGACCCACCCGGAGGTGGCGCGTTCCCGCGGCCATGAAAACACATGGCCTCGGACTTGTGGAGCGCCACCTCGAGTCCCAACTGCCGGATTCTTTCAACGACTGTCGCAACCGCTGTCGCCATTAAGTCGGCCGCCGCCTGGTGCGACCTCCCGTGCGCTAGCACCAGCGTGTCGTCGGCGTAGCATATTGTGCTAACGCCGTTCGGGAGGTCGGTGCGCAGCACCCAGTCATAGCCGATGTTCCACAGGAGCGGCCCCAGAACCGAACCCTGTGGAACACCGCGTGACATCTCTCGCCGGTTCCACTCGCCCCGGTGACCGGGGTAGCTGACGGACCTGTCCGTCAGGTAAGCCTCGATTACACGACGGAGGTAGGTAGGCACCCGATTATATCGGAGTGCCTCCAAGATGCAGCTCCAGGGCAGGGAGTTGAAGGCGTTGGCGATGTCCAGAGACACCGCCACTACGACCTTACCCCTGGACACTGCAGTCCCCGTCGTGAGGTCTCTAACGCGCATGATGGCGTCCACCGTGGACCGCCCTCTGCGGAAGCCGAACTGGCCGTCCGACAAGTCCGGCCCAATGTCCGTCAGGTGCGCGACGAGGCGGTTCGAAATGATTCTTTCGAAGACTTTCCCCACCTCGTCGAGCAACACTATGGGCCGGTACGCGGACGGAGAGTCCGCAGGGCGCCCCGTCTTCCGCACGAGGACCAGTTTTCCCGCTTTCCAGAGAAGCGGGAACTGGCCTCTCTCCAGACATGCGCTGTAGAGACCAATCCATCGAGGCCCGAGAGCCTCTGAGGCCAGGACCCATGCCTTGCCATGCAGGCCGTCGGGTCCTGGGGCGGTGTTCTTGGCGCCCATCCGGCGCACCGCCGCTCTCAATTCTGCCTCGGTCACCTCTGGGACGATGTCGTCGTCGTCGTCGCTGTAGCCCGCGTCGGGCACCGCAGGGGGCGTGCCGTCGCGCTTACGACCACACGGCCAACGAGGCAGTCGAACGTGTCTAATACTTTTTCATTATCTAACTGACGGACTATAAATAGATTTTTAACTTTTACACCTTACACTTTGTAAATAGCTGCGCTTGCGCACTTGCTTCATACTATAAACTGACTGATTGAGTGTTGCACCATATAACGTTTATAGCAATTATTCAGAAAGGTTCACGAACCATCGTCCTTGTACTGTATTGTTTTATTTACTATAAATACAATGTACTCCGGCGCAGCTTTTCGTAAGCTTTTGTTTTCAATACATTACAAACGAAAATATTTATTTTCCGACGAACTTTGAAGAAGTTAAATCTTTTTCTTTTTTCGCAAACAATTTTGTTAATGAGTTGTTCTTTTAAAATAAAATAGCATTGTGCTTGTTATTCGGCTGAGGGGTGACTAGAGATGAAATTAAGGTTGTAATGAGTAAATTGATGTTTCTGAAATTTAAACTGTCAAACACCGCGAGGACGCTGGTGACCGCAACCTATTGTTCTTTAATTGTGTCTATAAGGACGGCACTCAACCAGTTAATAGTGCTTACATTATGCTTTCTTTTTTATCATAAATAAGTTTAATATTTTTATAATACGAAAAAGTCTTATAGAAACTAAGTTTAAAAAAACCGACAACTACCCTTTCTTTGTTTGAAGTCAGTTTGTTAATATACTAAGTGTAAAAAACATTTTTTTGAAAACCACATCCAAATCGCTTCAGCCAATCGTGAGATAATCGCGTACAAACATACATACATATATACAGGTCAAAATAAGAACCTCTTTTTTTGAAGTCGGTTGAAAAAGGACAAGGCCCCTATGAACGCTTGCAATAATAGGGTAGATGCCTAACTTTTATTTTAATGTCCGTCTGGTAGATGATTTGAAAACATTAGACACGTATTATTTTCTTACAGAAACGAATACTTTCGACGATATATTGATTTGAAATGTCGCGTGACGTCACTTCTTTGTATATTTTATACATAGAAATGACGTTTTAGCCCCCACTCCTTAACTTTGATTCATTTTATCTAGGTATTATTTTATTATACGACAAAATAAAAAAAAAATTGTGTCTAATATTTTTTCATTACCTAACTTACGGACTAATTAGATTTTTGATTTTCATATCCTATCATCATCCCTAACTTATTTACTGGCAAAAATTATTGAGATAACTGGCGAAATTTAAATGTAATATTTCCCATTAATACTTCTGTTTACCCTTTTGAAAATGAGAATATTCTATTTCATGATATATATAATTTCATTTTTCCAATACGCGAAATGTTCAATAATATTGATTATCCTGAAACTAAAATCTATATTCTATGAGATCTAGTCTAATTCAAAACACGAGTCAAACTAAGTATATAGTAAAGCTAAATTACTCATACCGGGAATCGAAGTCGTTATCAATTTATAACTAATATTATAATATAGAGTGACCGTAAAACGCAGATGTCACCCTAAGATCCAAGTATTTCAACAAGTTCCTTCCATTATAAACGTTTATGCGCGTGAGTCGATTACTGTAACTGTTTTAGTATGCATTTGCTTTGTAAAATAATATTTTATGATTGTACTAACTGGCAAGTCAACATACTCCATTTTGTCTTATGTCTTCAATCGATTTTGAACTTTGTAGCAAAAGTTTGAAATACGATTTCCGTCAAAATATTAGAGATTGATACAACTAGATCATCGTTAGGTACATTCCTTTAATAGGATAAGTGTGTTTTATAGTGAATTGGTACCGATTTCAGAATTGGGATGATGACAGGGTATGAAAATTAAAAATATAATTAGTCCGTAAGTTAGGTAATGAATAAATATTAGACACGTATTTTTTATTTTGTCGTTTTATAAAACAATAATTAGATAAAACGAATCAAGAGTCCTAAACTCTAAACTAGGTGGGGGCTAAAACGTCATTTCTACGTATAAAATGTACATAGAAGTGACGTCACGCGACATTTAAAAACAATATATCTTCGAAAGTATTCGTTTCGGTAAGATAATAAAAAATACGTGTCTAATGATTTAAAATAATCTACCAGACGAACATTAAAATAAAATTTAGGCATCTACCTTATTAGGTGTTAGGTTTGATATTCGCAATGATTTGACTGCATAGTTGGTGCGGTCGCTGGGTAAACTGGCTGCCGCACAATGTATAGCGTGTTCGACACACGGGAGCAACTCTTTGCGTTATCCACAAATTGTTGTTTTTGGTCTGGGTTCCATCTGTATTTGAACTCGTATGTTTGTGAACGCACCAACGACGCAGGAGAAAATCCTAATGTGGGGCAACGTTTTTTAAAAAAGACAGTATGAAAGAAAGAAATGCCGCATTTCTCACTAGATAATGCTTAATAATGCTCTAATTCTATTTTATAATATGGTGGAGACCCATATGCATTTTAACAACGAGATTGCATTTAAAAAAATAACACAATACTTTAAATTTTATCCTTCGAAGTGAGTAATTACTGATCTAATGATGAATGAACCTCTTTTTGCGGGTAGAAAATTACAAAATAACTCCTCCCGGTCTAGGTGAGGCGAGAGGGAGTATCGGACTTTTACTGACTAAAAACCATCCCGTTCCTACTCCTGCTCCCCCATGGTAAAGTTACCCAAAGCTTTGGTAATACTTTATCCCTCGATTAGACCAGGGATCCCCTACTCGTTGTATAAAAAATATTGCAAATTAAAAATGTAGACCAGTTGTAGCTAAAATTGCCTTCTGCCATTACTCCTTCTTTAACGATGCTTATTGTTCCCAAAAAGAGGACACATAACTCAAACCTCTTTTACGTTATAATGGAGGATAAATATCTGTCCATCAGGTGAGCCTTTTGCTCGTTTGCCTCCTATTCTATAAAAAAAAGTCGCGGAGAACTAACGGGTTACCAGGGCACCGGCTCGATGTGCAGGAGAAGGAACGGGGTGGTTTTTAGCCAATAAGAGTCTGACACTCCCTCCCGCCTCACCCAGGCGGGAGCAGTATTACGATGATTTTTCCCCTTAAAAAAATCCATAAAAAAGTATAAGAAATATCGTCACGAGCCATGTCATATTATGCTATCTCTTTTCATCTCAGAAAACTATTTCTATGATCACCTCGACGTATCTAGAAATAATGGCCGTCAGCTGACGTCAAATTTTCTCCAGAAATTATGACACGGCCACACGCACAAATGTACAATGTTGAGCTGACACATTAACACGGACGAAATTGAGACCTGTCCCAAAAGATCACGTAATTCCTACGTCACCGCATACCACTTTTCTTTAAATCAGTCAAATTCACATTCCATATAAATTCAACTGCCTATTTTAGTATAATAAAAAAAAAACGCCGAAATTACCGAAATAAAAAGTGCGATTGTAATAAAATGCCGAATAGAAATTGCATTTTTTATCATTTTATCGTTTCGAAAATAACACGTAATATGTACATAATTAGTGTTTAATATAAATACGTAATTTTCGCGGTTGTACACGGGCCGCTGCCGGCGGCCTAGTCTCGAGTCACCCGTTAAGCCGTACGGTACAATCTGGAAGATATTTTATTAAAGTGTTAAGTGTGAAGTGATTTTAAGTGCTGGTAATTTTATCGGTCCGTGTTATCATGGAACGTGTATGAATTTTCAAGTTTTCTACCACACTATCTACACTATACAGGACAAATAGAATTTTGGAATAAAAATTAATGAATTGTCGTGGGTATTAGTGATCGTCGTCCGTGCTACGAAAGTGCTACGCGGTTCGTTCGGTGCTACGAAATTCTTTCATCACGAGTGAAATGTTTTTTTTGCCGTTAATGCTACGGATTTATAATTGGGTTTGAGTAATTAGGAATTTTTATTTAGTTTAAAAATATTTTGTAATTTTATTTAAATAAATTTTTTTACTAAATTAAAATTAAGAACAAATTTTCGTTAATTTTAATTAATTATTTTGACGTTCAATTTTTAAAATAATATTTTTTTTTAATAATGTTTTAAATTCATAAATATGATTATAGGTTGCACATAATGTTTTCTAAAATTTGAAATAATAATAATGTTGTAATTAATATTTTATACGTAACTTAGTTACCCAGAACCTAAATAAATTAAATAAAATAAAACTCAACCCCAAAAAAATTGATTAATAAAAAAACACACAAATAAAATAAAAATTCAAACCATCACAAATAAAATAAACCCCAATACAAAACCAATAATAAAATTAAAAACAATTAAAAACCGAAAATTTCTCCAGCGACAGTTTCTCAAAAACCCGGTCGAAGTATTATATTACTAAAAAACTCTGCACGCCTCACAATTCCTGTTTATTTCCAGCACTCATAACTGTGAACAGTTGTGGTCATTTTATAGAACATAATTTAGAATTTATTATGTTTTTTTATATAAGATAGAGGAGCCAAATATCTCGGTATATTTTTAGGTACCGTTAGGTAACTACATGAAGATTTCCGTGGATTGGATTTGTCACTGAGATCTTATATTCACGCAGTGCACTTTGAGGGTCGTGTACAACAATCATGTTCACTCTACGACAGTTTGGTACGTAGTTTTATTTTCCTATTGTTCTCTAGATAAAAGGAAAACATGCCTATAATTTTTAATAAAAAAAACGTAATTTTTAAGTTTTATTTTTGGAATTTTATTGAGACTTTGAACTTGAAATTTTGACAGGTTTTCGTGTCATTATTTTAGTATTTAATTTTCTACAATTTAATTATCAATAATGATATTTAAACATAAAATTAATGATAAATAAAAAAGTACTACATAAAAATATAAAACATTTTTTACTGATGACATAAATTATTTCATTTAAAATGTTCGGGGTAGTTGCCCGTTCTATTTCATAGACTGTCTATACTGCCAAGTGACACACACCTATTCCAATAAAATGAAGCCAGAAATATTAACTCGAGGTAAAATAATCAGAGCGGATCTTCTAATTACTTTAGTTAAATTGTATCAAGGTCTTTGGGCCTGAACAGATGAAATATAGTTAGATAAAGGTTCATTTAAAATGAAATAATTATAGCTTAATGTAAGGGTATTTACTAATAATATTTTTTTTATCATCATTATCATATTATCAGCAATGCGATGATGTACCTAGGTCCACTATTGAACTTAGACTCGACTTAGACCCGTTATGACTTTAACAAGAATTAATTATTAGAGATTTTTTTTATTGTTAAGTGATAATAGATATTTCGTTTTGTAGAGGTAATGAAACCTTGAAGGAATTCTTTGCCAGAGTCTGTATTTTATGAAGGGGAACCTGGGAGTCTTCAAGGCCCGAGTGAATAGGTTGCTTATGGGACGACGTGCTCCATCGTAGGCCACATCATCGCTTACCACCAGGCGAGATAGTGGTCAAACGTCGCCCCATCAAATAAAAAAACCTTTTTAACTTTTAATAAAAGATAAAACCAAAATCTCTTAAGCAAAATCTCTTAAGCAATTTTTCTAAAGCATTTACATAAAACATGCCATATGTTTTATGTAAATGCTTTAGAAAAATTGCAAGTTTATAATACAATCTAGTCTAAGACTTGAAACTCAGACATTTAAATCTAAATCTAAAGTCAATCTGTTTCAGTTTTAGGAGACTGAAGTAAATTGGTATTACTGACAAATGTTACACGATCAAGTTTACTGTACTAATATATTATATAGGTTAATAATGCAGTTTGTACATAATTTCTGCATTGGTATACTCGATTACATTGAAGAAGAAGGTTTTTTGAAAGGACAAATCATTCAATCACTCTCCTTGAACTAGATGAAGCGAGAGAGAGAGTGTCAGACTCTTACTGACCAAAAACCACCCCGTTCGTACTCGCCTCGAGCCGAAGCCCCGACAAACGTTTAGTTTCAGTCTACCTGGTTTTAATTTAGTATTTACTTATTAAAAATTTAAAAGTTCTAGGTGTATGTCATTGCATATCTATGCCTTTAGTATTTAAAATGCCTTTATCGTATAACCTGCACTTATAAATGAATATAGCTGTAGTACTGACTAACACCCAGTGTCTGAAAAGTTCCTCAAATCAAAAACCAATAAATGATTTGTATTTTTTGCTTGTTCTTGTTTTTGTATGTGAAGTTTATTGTTTAGATATATTAATCGATATTTCATTTAAACTCTTTTAAGTTCAAATATTAAACGTTTGGGGCTGCAGGCGACGTTGTAGGTCTCCGGGTCAAAATTGGAGTGGAATAAAAAAAGGAATATGGTGGTTTTTTTAGTCAGTAAGCGTCTGACATTCTCTATCGCCTCACCCATGGTGGCAGAAGTAGGAACGGGGTGGCTTTTAGCTAGTAAGAGTCTGATACTCCCTCTCGTCTTACCCAGACCGAGAGAAGTGATTTGATGATTTTACACCCTCAAAATACCCCACGTTTCTTGAATGAGATGTACCTCTATACTAATATTATAAAGCTGGAGCTGTTTTCTGTTTGTTTGTTTGAACACGCTAATCTCCGAAATTACTGGTCCGATTTGAAAAATTATTGCTGTATTGGATAGCCCATTTATCGAGGAAGGCTATAGGCTATAAAAGATCCCGCTACGATTAATAGGCGCCGAGCAGAGCGAGTTACAAGGGTTGTAAAAACAGCTTAGTTGATTTTCCCGCTTCAGTAACGAGGTATAAGTGAAAACTATCTCAAAAGCTGTAGCAACATGTCTAGACCTGTGTATTTATCACACATACCAGGGTCTTACGTCAACCGTTTCATTATTCGTCGCCTTCAAGAGATTTATGTTATCAACGTCACTACCCGCTGAGTTTCTAATACATTTTAATATATAACTAGCTTCTACTCGCTGATTTGTCTGTAGAATTTTCTTCTATCATTTATTTATTTCTTTAATAATTGGTGCATTAACATTTGGGTCACTTCGTCTGTTAGAGATAATTAATTTTACGGAGGACCTACCTATTATTTTTATAAAATATCCAACAATGACGAATTTGTCAACGCATTAAACTTGCTTAATGATCTTCTTCGTATCCTTCTACGGATAAAAGTATCTTACTTAGACATTTTTAATTTAGTTCGATAACCAACATAATAGTTAATAATATCTACAATCTGTGACTCATTCCGTACACAAATATACTTATTCTCATTTGTAAGTTGCATGCATGCGTTCGTAAAATGATGGGTTGTGAACAGTAGGCTTTAAACTTAATAACTAAGAATGACACGAGACCTCTTACTTGTTTATAATCCATTGTGTAAACTGAAAACGAATTGAAATAATTTGCATAATCTAATCTGAGGTCTTAGTACGAGTTTATTTTACGTTTAAAGTAATCGTAACGATTACGCGTTCGGCGCTCTGATTGGTTGGTTCATTGGCGCCGGCCAATCAGAGTGCCGAACGCGAACTCGTTTCGAATACTTTAAACGTAAAACAAACTGGTACTAAGGCCTCTGGAGTTTTAAATAGAAAGCTTCTTTCATTCACCGGTAAGGGATGATTTCCTTGTCACCTGATTTGTTTAGTTTGATTTATCGAATGAAGTGAAAGCATACAGTCAGACAGATTTATTTTATAATATTATATAAACAGATAATATTTGTAATATAGGTACATAGTACAGCGGATATGTAAATTCGCGGCAACATTCTTGGCGGTCAGCCGTTGCTTCTAACGAAGTCAATTTCTAAATATTTCTGCTCCATTCGTTTAAATATCAATGTTGCAAAATTATAATAACATAACATCACGCCTTTTATCCCCGAAGGGGTAGGCAGAGGTGCACACAGTAACATCCACTTTTCACTATTTATGTTATGAGTCCCATGTAATAGGGAGTGAGCCTATTGCCATATACAGGCACAATTCCAGACTCCGTGCTGTTAGAATTTTTTAAAAACTCAATATTACTTTGCCAGTCGCCCTTGCGGTCGCAAGGGCCAACGAGGCAACGGCCAACGAGGCAGTCAATATTGTTATAGTATTATGTATTGGATTCTCGAGTCTGACAAAGTATATAATAATATGTATATATGTATGTATGTATATACTGTTTGGAGCATTGAATTGAACGTTTTACTACATGCATATTATGAATATACAAAATATAGAGGTAGGACCATACCAGAATAACACTTTTTTAAATTTCCGTCAATCGGGTTTGATTCGCGGGTCGGGCAAAGTATTACCAGGATTTAAAATCACAGTAGTAGCATGGAGTCTGGAAATGTGCCCAGTATGGCAATAGGCTCACCCCCTATTACATAGGACTCATTAGTGAAAAGTGGATGAACTTCTGTGTGCACCTCTGCCTACCCCTTCGGGAATAAAAGGCGTGATGTTATGTTATGTTATGTCTATCTGTTAGTTAATCTCTAAGTAGCTGGACTGATTTTTATGAGACTTTTATTGGTAGGTAGTGGATTGGTTATTTTTTTCATAGGGACGAAGTTGTGCGTACAGTTAGTGTAAAATGGGACTAACTGAGTTAATAACAATCCTTCTTACTCCACTGGAAATAGCATGCGTGATATTATAAAGTGAAACTTACAATCAGTATAACAATATTTATTTATATGTATAAAGAAGCCATATGTATAAAGAAGAACCATTCAATTTGTAAGTAAATTTGAACTGGCCCAGTCGTATTTAAAACACATCACGGATCTCAATTTAGAACTACCTACATCTTGATTTTAATCTAAAAGACGCGCCGGAAGTTTGTGCATTCTTATTTTAAAATGACAACGTAGATATTTATCTAGCGTCATTCATGTTCACTGTGTTTATGGTTAAGGGTTTTTTTGAAAATGGTGTCATAAACTTAGGCAGGTGAACTAGGTTGTGTTGCAAACATTCATAGGCCACGGTAACCACTAACAGTTGGGCCGTGTGGTTTTCTTGCTACCGTCGTGGTATAAAAAAAACTTACCTTGTCAATTAGTTTTTCAGCCTACGAATAGTTTACCTATTTTTGATTCTTATGTATATTTAAAACAACCATTTTACAGGAAGATTTTTATAAAGTCTCCAGTAGATAATATGACAAACAATACATAGGAAATTATCCTCGTACAGTAGATTTTTTTAAGGGGGAAAATCATCGAATGACTTTTCCGCCTGGGTGAGCCGGGAGGGAGTGTCAGATTCTTACTGACTAAAAACCACCCCGTTCCTTCTCCTGCACGTCGAGCCGGAGCCCCGGTAACCCGTTAGGTTCTCCGCGACTCATGGAGTAGATTGTAAATGTATTTTTAAACACAGCAAATTGTATATATATTCAATACAAAGTTCAACTTATGCTTTTGACCTATCCAGATATCAAAGTACGTTTCAATTCACCCATTTAAACCGTAACTATGCAAAACTCATCCCGTTTAAGGGCCGAGTTTTCAATCCACAGTTAATTCTTAACTGTAGAATAACATTGACATTTGACAGTTTTTAATAGCTATGGAAGAATAGGGATTATGACAGGATATGAAAATGAAAAATCTAATTAGTCCGTCAGTTAAGTAATGAAAAAATATTAGACACGTATTTTTTAGTTACAGACGACGAACATTAAAATAAAAATTTGTCATCTGCCCTATTGTTAAACATAGTTTAAAACAAAGTCGCTATCCGCCGTCTGTCTGTCCCTATGTATGCTTAGATCTTTAAAAGTACGCAACGGATTTTGATGCGGGTTTTTTTTAATAGATAGAGAGATGCTTAAGGACGGTTTATAACCCTACATAGTATAAAACAAAGTCGCTATCCGCCGTCTGTCTGTCCCTATGTATGCTTAGATCTTTAAAACTACGCAACGGATTTTGATGCGGGTTTTTTTAATACATAGAGTGAATCTTAAGGAAGGCTATGCATATTGCACTCGTGCAAAGCCGAGGCCTTTCACTAGTATTTTATATGAAAACTGCGCCAAAACCAAAGCGTATGACTATGTTTACCTCGACAATTTAAAAGAGTACTTATAAATCATATTCATACTGCGGAACTGGTGTTATCCTTGAAATTGCTTCGTCAAAACACATGATGTCATGACGTAGGTACAAGCCAGAAATATTAGCCCATTCATCATGTGTTACACTTAGAAATTTTGAAGTCTCTTCGAATGTGACAGTAGTTATGAATCCTGCGTCGTTAATGGATCTGTCATAATGGAATGGAAAGTGCTTTAGCCATGATTAGTTGATATTGGACTTCTGATGTATATTTTTGTTGTGTTAATTTATGTTGATGTAGTGTCAAGTAGGTCAGTGCAAGCTATTGGTTCGTAAAAGGCCTTGAGTTTGATTCCTGGGTGGGGCAAAATTTTGGTCTTTGATGGTGATTCTTTATTACTGTTATGTGAATTTTGGTTCATCTTTTTGTTTGTTTGTCTTACATGTATAATAGGGTAGTATTCAACATTTTATTTAACCGTTTGAGTACCGTCATTATAGACACAATTAAAGAACAATAGGTTGCGGTCACCGGTGTCCTCGCGGTGTTTGACAGTTTAATATCCGTCTGGTAGATTATTGTAAAATATTAGACACGTATTTTTTCTTTTCTTACAAAATTAAATACTTTCGTCGATATACGTATTGATTTGAAATATTGTGTGACGTCACGATTTACTATATTTTATAGGGTAGCATGACGTAACGACCTCCCACTCCTAAACTTATCTCCGTTTTATCCAAGTACCGAGATTGTGAGTGAGGTTACCGGAGGCCCAATTACCTTCCCCTTCCCCAATCTCCCCAATCCCTGAAACCCCAACGATCCTCAAACTCCTAATTCCCAAAAAGCCGATGACGCACTGGTAACGCCTCTGGTGTTCCTGGTGTCCATGGGCGACGCCGATTGCTTACCATCAGGTGATCCGTCTGCTCGTTTACCGGCTTATGCCATAAAAAAAGTACCTATTGTTTTCTTATGCGACAGAATAAAAAAAATATGTCTCTAATATTTTTTCATTATCCAACTCAACGTCAAAGTCAAAGTCAAAACATTTATCTATACTTCTATACTAATATTATAAAGAGGAAACATTTGTATTTTTGTATGTTTGTAATGAATAAACTCAAAACTACTGGACCGATTGCAATAAATTTTTCACCATTAGAAAGCTGCATTATTCAGAAGTAACATAGGCTATATAATATCACGCTAGGTCCTATAGTTGTGGAGCAGTAACCAAAAATGTTTTAAAAACGGGGGAAAAGTATCGTTTCTGAGGCCTTCCGTGGCGTGCGCTGAGCATATAGTTAAAGTTATACAAAAATGCTCTATAGATGAATTGTTCATCTTAACATTATTTTTAAAAAAGTCCGCGAGAGCATATGTCTACTTTTTATAGTTTACCCATAACAATCGTTTTAATGAATGGTTCAATCCTTATAAAAGTTTGCTCTAGATAACTTTTGAATTGTTCAATCGGTTACCTTATTATAGAGACTATTAATTCATCCCAAAGATACCTATTAGATAAGTACTTACCTACTATTTCAAACATAATAAACTGAGAATAAATATAAATAAAACGTAAAACTATGTAAAAAATCTTAAGTCCCCCGTGCGAAGCCGGGACGGGCCGCTAGTTTCAATTAAACCAGAATTTGGTACTTTTGAAACGTCAACAAATACAAAATAAATAATAGTCTGTCAGTCAGTCCGTCAGTGAAGCTAGGTGAAACTAGGTGCTCATTCCAAAATGTAGATTCGAATGGAACTGACGGACTAATTACATATTTAATTTTTATACGCTATTTACTTTTTATTCTCTGTCTATCACTAAAAGGATTATTAGGTGTAATGAAAAAAAATACTTTCTTAAGCTATCAATAAATACAACTTCGTTAAATAAATAGTAAAGCGAAATGTTAGATGTATAATGTATGTATGTATGTGTGCGGCATATCTCAGAAATCTGCTCCAGTTTCCAGAATTAAAATCGCCCTCGACGTTGCGTTTGCGCAAAATATCATACGGCAGGTGTAATATTAAGATACAGGGTGATGTTTCATGTGTTCGTTAGATAGGATGTTCTGTGAGATTGATCGAGCTTTGATAATATAGTCAAATGGCCTTATTTAAATTATTAAAATTTATTTTTCTATGAAGTAATGAAATGTTTAAATACCTAGCTGTTTCTAATAAATACAACAGATACTGTTTAAAAAAATCTTGTAATTCGTGAATGCTAGAATATATCTTTTTCTCTAAAATAGATACACCCTGAAATCTTACAATCAGTTTTATTTTACACTAGCTAATTCCGCGCGGTTTCACACGCTCTGCTCAGTTCCTATTGGTCGTAGCGTGATGTTTTAAAGCCTATAGCCATCCTCGATAAATGCACTATCTAACACAATAAGAATTATTCAAATCAGACTTGCAGTTACGGAGATTAGCGCATTCAAACAAACAAAAACATAGACCCTTCCGCTTTATACCTCTATAATAAGTATAAGATCCGTACTGTTATAAAGCACGATTCATTTAAACCCAGGTATAGTTTTAAGGTGAATATTAAGCAAAATATTTCATTATCTTATAAGAAAAACATCTTACGATACGAAATTATACTTCATTGACATAAGTTTCCAGTGACAGTACAAAAGCAGAGTTTGCTATACCTAATCTCCACACTTGTCGAACGAATTGGAGATTTTAGTTCAAAGGAACAGTTTATTAGAGAGCAGTGTTAGTGTTTGTTAAATATGTAGTTCGTATTCAACGACAATGATACCCGCGGAAAGATTAGGAGTAGTAAAATATGGGTGTGTCTGTGTGTGTGTGTTCTATCGTTACCCAACGGTTTTACAACACATCACACAACAGCCTATAAGTGCCCACTGCTGACCAAAAGCCTCTTCTCACACGGTGACGGTTTGAGCATTAATCACCACGCTAGCTCAATGCGGGTTGGCGTTTTCAAACTTATAATTAGAAATTATAAGCCCAGGTTTCCTCACGATGATTTCCTTCACCGTTTGTGAGTGGTATCTAAATAATGTTAGAAAGTATACATTTTACTTAGAAAAAATTGGTATTAGGTTTCTTACTCGCACTCTTATGCATGAGAAGCGTCGCGGAGAACCGTAACGGGTTACCGGGGCTCCGGATCGATGTGCAGGAGAAGGAACGGGGTGGTTTTTAGTCAGTAAGAGTCTGACACTCTCTCTCGCATCACCCAGGTGGGAGCAGTCATTCTATGATTTTACCCCCTTAAAAAAATAAAAGAAAATTCATGAGAAGCGTGCGCTGTAAATCTCCGGGCTATTTAAGACATATGGTTTAAAAATCATAGGGAATTTCATACTTGATTGGCACTTGATGTTGTGCTCAAGCGAAAATCTACTTAACTTTTTACGTGGCTAGGGTAAAAAGTTAAGTAGAAGCTTTTTACGTGGTTATTTTTGAGTGTGTGGAACAGTTAAAACAGCAAAAGTATTAGTTAATACTTATTTGTTTAGTTTGTTAATACATTTATAACACTTTCGACAGTGACCTCTGACCCGAATTTACTTCACAAAAACTAAATCAAATAAACAAATACTTATTGCAATTTCAATATCCGATTGATCCGTGCATAATGTCGTCGTCCACGGGCCGGAATCGAACCGGTAAATTACCGTGACGATTCGTGCAAGTGATATTGTTTTGGCAATCGTTTGGAAAAACGTTTACAGTCATTTTAAAAACGTCTTTGTTTCAAAGTTAAGCTTAGTTTTTAACCGACTTCAAAATAGGAAGGAGGTTATGAAGAATGTATGTATGTATGTTCGTGATTATCTCGCAATTGGCTGATCTGACTTTGGTGCAGTTTTCAGAAAAGTGTTCGTTACATTTTGGAGAAGATTTCAGTATATTAATTACATAATATAACATAACATCACGCCTTTTATCCCCGAAGGGGTGGACAGAGGTGCACATTATACCACTGTACAATGTAACACCAGTGAGTCCCATGTAATAGGTGGTAATTGGTGGTGAGCCTATTCTCACCACCACGCACGGAGTCTGGAATTTGTGCCCGGTATATGGCACAAATTCCAGACTCCGTGCTACTACTGAGAATATTTAAAAACCCTAGTAATACTTTGCCCGACCCGGGAATCAAACCCAACACCCCTTGCCCGGCAGTCGCATTTACGACCACTCGGCCGAAAAGGCAGTCATAGAGGTATATTATTTAACCGACTAAAAAAAGGGAGTTGGCATTTTTGAACGTCGTTTAATAAAATGGATATTTTATATACCTCTTTGTTTCAAGGTTAAGCTTGATCAAGGTATCAGTCGGCCCGTGTGCCTCCTATTCCAAACACTTAATAAAAATACACCAATACGTCTATAGTCTAGGGAAACTATGTAGGTATTATATTATGTTTTTACAACAAATTACAACACCATTTTTAGGAAGAAGTACAGAATTATGAGAATGATAAATTTATTTGAAAATAGACTAGGCAAATAATTCTAACACGCGTCGTTACTAGGTCAGACGGTCAGACAACCTTTCAGATTTAATTTCTGACATTAATATATATACGAAAGTGACGTGTAATTTTGAAAGTTTCATGTAAACTTAATGATGATATTATTTTAATGAGCTCCCGGTGATAATTTGTTTAGAGGTAATTTCAAACGTAGTGTTTATTTAAAACGAAATATTTCGCAGTAATACCACAGGGACTGGAGTCTGGAATTGTGCCCGGTGTATGGCAATGCCGTGGTGGCGCGGAGGTGTAAAATGCCCGCTTCCCATTCTTGAGCCAGCGGTTTCGAAACCTATCCACGGCGAGTACCAATGTGGCTTTTTCTAAGTATATGTACTCTCTAAGATTACTTAGACACCACTGATGAACGGTGAAGGAAAACTGGGCTTATTAATTTCTAATTATAAGACCTTCAAACATTCCAGAAAAGAGCGTATTCCTTTTTAAAAGGCCGGCAACGCACCTGTAACTCCTCTGTTGTTGCGGGTGTTCGTGGGCGGCGATGATCGCATACTATCAGGTGATCCATCTGCTCGTTTGCCTCCTACTCCATAAAAAAAAAGTTTAAATCCGCAATGAGCGATTGTGGTGATAAAGCTCAAACCTTCTTCAGTGCCAGAAGATGCCTTTGCTCAGCAGTGGTTCAGCTGGATATCAAACATTCATGTTTCCTCACCATGTTTTAATTCAACATAACAAGTAATGTCAGAATCAACTTAGAAAGTCATGTACTTGGATAAAGTCGCAAGTGGTACTTGTCAGGTTTCCAACACATATCCTGTCGCTCGAGCATACGGCGTTTAAACCTCCAGTCCACCACGATCTTTTTATTAATTCACTTTTATTACGAAATTCAATTTCAATAATAATTAAAATTAATCATATTTACGAGTTACGACAACCAACGATGCTGTACACAATGTGAAATTTTCTAACAAAAAAAAAATACAAAAGACAAAACTCCAAATCCATTGTGACAATTTATAATGACATAAACATATGTCACTTTGTTTCTTACAATAAAATGTCATACAAATGTCTATTTCACGATATGTTGACATATCAGTATATTTTATGTGGAAAACATTCTTCAAATTCCATAGTTCAAATTCTTTGTTATAATTTGTCGGCTGTAAAGTTTGTCTATATAAAAACACGCAAAAGTCGTTGCTAATAATTTGAATTTTAGCGCTTTTTTTTAAGGGGGAAAATCATCGAATGACTGCTCCCGCCTGAGCGAGGCGGGAGGGAGTGTCAGACTGACTAAAAACCACCTCGTTCCTTCTCCTGCACGTTGAGCCGGAGCCCCGGTTACCCGTTAGGTTCTCCGCGACTCCGAATCAGCATCGCCCTATTGGGCCCCATCTGTGGTAATTTTAGCGCTAACTACATGGTAGTGGGGTTAGATTAATATTTTGTTAGATACATTACTTAGTAAAGCATTTGCGACTAGTTTTATCTACGTATATATATAGGTATATCTAAGCCTCCCGATCGATTTCGTGGTGGCAAGTCTTTAACTAGAGTACCCTACTGCGTAGGAGATATTGTATTGCACACGTTTGAGCGGAAACACAGGTATCTGTTTCCTCGCTTTCTAAACCTGATGATCTCATTTATGAGAAGCGGGCGTCTTAAACCTCCGGGCCACCACGACATAAGAATATTATACAAATATTTTTTAATGACTTTTTTACTTGCAAAGTTTAGTGCCTGGAAAACATTGCATTCTTCAGCTTTTTATTACCTACATATACACATTCCGCTAAAACCTACTACATTTTTATTACAAATGTGTTTGTGGCTGTCACCACAACATCCGGGAAAAATATGTGTGGGCACAATTAGATTTTTTTATTGATAGCTTCAATACCCAGCCGTGGAGGACTGGGTGGTTTTTATTAAAGAGTCTGACACTCCCTCCCACCTCACCTAGACGGAAGAAGTCATTGATTTTCCCCTTTAGAAAAAAAGCTTCAATAGCCTTAATTCTATATCTAGTTATTCAGCATCATCAGTCCGTATTGCTACAATTATAATTATGCTCCTAGCTACTCTCGCGCGGGTTCATCTGCTGCTAAGCGGTATGCTATAGGTCATAGCGTGATGTTCTTATAAAAAAAATAATGCACAGTTTCTTTGTAAGTCACAAAAACATCCTTATGCCAATTGTTAGCTGTCTACCTAGAAAGTTGCAGAATACTCCATACAAAACTTCTACCGCCTATTTTAGGAAAGTGGGGGATTCGAAAGAGATAGATGCCCATGTCACTCTCCTTCCCTTCAAGTACTTCGACGTAAAAAATAACGTTAATTCATCGCTCCGTTTTGCTGTGAAAGACAAACAAATAAACAGACACACACTTTCTCACATAGACAACGAATGAGCATTAATAACTATACTGTGATGCACTATTTATACTTAGACACAGAATACCTACTTATACTTACACAGAATAAGAAAATTACTCAATTGTGACCTTAGGTCAAGGCGACTCGAAGTTGTAGTAGGAACGGGGTAGTTTTAAGTCAGTAAAAGTGACATTTCCTCTCGCTCCACCTCAGGTAGGAAAAGATAGAAAAGCATCAAAAGATGGTCAAAGTCTCTGGTTGTCATCAGACAGGCCTTACATTATTTAAATACTCTTAAGAGGCAGGACGTAAGATTTCTTGTTACCAATAGTCATTGAAAAAGAACACTATTTCTTAATTTTAAAGCTAGCAACCAATTAGCCCAGGAATAGTGTTGTACCTTATTATAATATTCATGTATTCAAAAATATAATATTCTTGAATAAACATGTTTTCTTTGAACTTTGCATTTCATGAAATTAACTTAGATAATAATAATTATATTTATCCGTATGTTTGTCAGTTTGTGCGTTGAGTTCACTTTCATGTTTTCTAGTGTTATTTCTGAATGAAATTATGTATGTTGGGATTGTTGGGTAGTGCCGTTCCGTGTTGATGTCGAGTAATAATATATTTACGGAAAATCTTTAATTAGGTGCAGTGTTTTCGTAATATCATTAGATTTTTGCGTGACATCATGTGTTCAATAAAAAATATGGTAAAATAAACCTTAATATCTATTGCTAAATGGTTCTTAGCATAGAAATACAAGGCAAGCGTATTCTTGTGAAGGATGCATAAATTCTAATTAAAAACATTCGATATTATTTTTTTTGTATTTCCTTACATATTAACATAATTCACACATGAGACTCGTAACACAATTTTAGGAAGTTATTATTTACGCTACATAATCGATATCGATACAAATAATAATCGACACTGTCCCATCACTAGACTGGTAGTCATAAGTGTAAATCTAGCCGGAATGTAACACTGACTGTCAACGTCCTGAAACTTTATTGTAACTGAAATAGTCCTAACACTAATTACTGAGAAGTAGCTTTCAGTTAGATTTGTTAATGGTCTTCTATGATCTTTCACTAAACGTTACATATACATATACATTCTCTATTTTGCTTTTATTTTGAGTGGATGTAGTCAACACATGATACGTCATGGTGGCCAAGAGGTTTAAGACCCGTTTCCCATACATAAGTTCGAAACCAACCAACGGGAAGTATCAATGTGACATTTTTCGAATTATATGTACTTTCTAAGATTATTTAGACTCCACTGACAAATGATGAAGAAAAACATCGTGAGGAGACCTGGGTTGTTTGAAATCGCTAACCCGTATTCAGCAAGCGTGGTGATTAATGCTCAAACCTTCTTCCTTTGGTCAGAAGTGACCCATTTATAGGTTGTTGACGTCATATGTAGTTAACACTGCTAAAGAAAATATCTCAGGTTTAATTTCCGAGTCAAAATAATCGTTTTTTTACATAATAGGCTGGCAAATGAGCACTAGAGGGTTATCTGATGGTAAGCAATCCACTCCGCGCCGAACACTCAAATCTGTTGTTATTCTAAAAAGATACCATTTTTTAAATTCTATTGCATTGTATCTGTACGTATACCTACGTACTACGTACCCGAGCGTAAGGCGCGTCGTTTTCCGCGCGCGCCTCAAAGAGCCATCAGACCACCACGGATGCGGCCCAATAGGGCTGATGTCGATTCGGTGTCGCAGAGAACCTAGCGGGTTACCGGAGCTCCGGCTCGAAGTGCAGGAGAAGGAACGGGGTGGTTTTTAGACAGTAAGAGTCTAACACTCCCCCCCCCCGCCTCACCCAGGCGGGAGAAGCCATTCGATGATTTTCCCCCTTAACTCGTCGAGTACCGGTTTTGTAGACACAATTATAGAACAATAGGTTGCGGTCACCGGTGACCGCTTGGTGTTTGACAGTTTAAAAAATAAATAAAATAATACGTACTACATAATATATGTATGTACGTCGTCATGAGATGCCATCAGAATTAATGATTAACAAGAATTAATTACGCAAAAAAAAAACATGTATAACAAATTACTTTTAAACGAGTCGACTCGTTTTTCCGCCATGAAATGAGATTTGAAAAACACATTTGTAAAAATAATTAGATGTCATACATTAATTGTGCCTGCATTTAATATCAAATTATTTATTTGGCACATCTATTAATATGAACCAATTAATCTATACAATATATCTGTAGAGAGGTCAATTCTGTACATAAAATATATTAAAAAAATAACTATCAAGGGGTCGTTAGGGATCGCTACTGATGCCAAAAATGCAATCAGTAAAATTTTTGTCTGTCTGTCTGTCTGTATGTTCGTTATGGAAACAAAAACTACTCGACGGATTTTAACGAAATTTGGCACAATTATTATTCATACTCTTGGGCAGGTTATAGTAATAAATAATATGTAAACTATTATTTTAGGTACAGATTAAGAGTTTATTCGTGTAAACGCGGTAATCTATAGAACTACTGATTCGAATTGAATAATACTTTTTGTATTGGATAGTTCATTTTTCAAGGAAGGCTGTTATAGGCTATAAAGCAACACGCTTTAAAAAATAAGTTTGCATATACCATGTTATAATGTCCAATGCTGGGCAAAGGCCTCTTCACGCACTGAGAAGGTTTGAGCATTAATCACCATGCTTGCTCGATTACAATTTATAATTAGAAATTATAAGCATATGGTTCTTCACGATGATTTCCTTCAACGTTTGTCAGTGGTGTCTAAATAATCTTAGAAAGTTCATACACCTATTATAAAATGAGTGTATTTTATAAGGTATATAGCATAATATTATCAGTGGACTTTGATTCTGAAATTGATCGAATTGATTGATTGATCGAGTGAAAAATAGTGTTATTGGAGAAAAGTGTGGATTGAAAGATGATGTAGTGACAAGGATTGAAAAGGAAATGTTACGCTGGTTTGGACATGTAGAAAGGGTGGATGAAAGTAGAGTAACGAAGGAAGTATACATAGCGGATATGAATGGGGCCGTCGGTCGAGGGCGCCCTAGATGGACATATAGTGACCAGATTGGCGATATATTAAAGAAGGGCCAAATTAAAAGTACCCTTAACCGACGAGCATGCATGAAAAGATTGATGACTGTTGATGAAGTGAAAGAGGTATGTAGGAATCGTAGTACCTAATTGGCGTTCCATAGTCTCTGCCTACCCCCATGGGAGACAGGCGTGAAGGTATGTATGTATGTATGGACTTTGATAATTATGTAGGTTTTATATAGGATTCTAAGAATCCTTTCATTCATTTTCATTATTCATTTAATATCATTCATCTATATTATATTATATATAAAAATGAAACCCGTTTCACGTTGTCACGCCATAACTTGAGAACTACACCAGATTTGGCTGTTTTTTTTTTGTTGCGATTGTTATTGTCAGGAGAAGGTTCTTATGACAGTAAAAGTTGTTGAAAATCCTACTGGAACGGGAAAAAACGGTATTGCGCGTACGAAGTCGCGGGGAGAAGCTAGTAAAGAATAGGAATTCAATTAATTCGGTTGATGACCGAAAGTACTTTCTGTCAATCTATTATCACAATAGATTCGCACTGTAGGTACATCAAGCATATTACACAAAACCCTTTAATATTATTTTATTCCCTTAGTAATCCCTTTGACAACTGGGATTTTCTCAAAACTAAAAACTTTATTCTTCACAAGTTCGCAATAATCATAGACAAGAGACATGATTATAGATTAAAGTAATTACAGATAACACAAAGTTATTTCTTGTAAGTGCTGTCCTTTGACAGATTAATAACTTAACTACAACTAACTTTAACCTAATTTTGATATGCAAAATAAAATTATATACCTATTGAGACCACCTTTGAGAGGCCTTCTTCAACACTTAGTGAATCCATTTAGGCATACAGCATGTTCTATTTTAAGCCGAAACCTTTCTAAACATTGCAGATTCCGATCTTAAACAGTACTTTGCCTACAAATGTAGTTTAATCTATCAACATTTAACACATGTTTAATTGTACCACAGACATATAGATTTTTTTAACCACTTGTGTTTTCTTTATACGATTACTTTTCAACGGTTTTTATTAGGTGGACGCTGTAACGAATTATGTAATAAAATCTTAGAAATGCAATTACACACACTTGTAATAGGGTAGATGTCTAATTTTTATTTTAATGTCCGTCTGGTAGATTATTTTAAAACATTAGACACGTATTTTTATTTTCTTACAGAAACAAATACTTTCGACGATATATTGATTTTAAATGTCGCGTGACTTCACTTCTATGTACATTTTATACGTAGAAATGACGTTTTAGCCCCCACTCCTAAACTTTGATTGGTTTTATCTAAGTATTGTTTTATTATACGACAAAATAAAAAATACGTGTGTAATATTTTTTCATTAACTAACTTCGGACTAATTAGATTTTTTAAGTTCCATCCCAATCATCCCTGTCATCAACCTAATTGTTGTATCTAAAAGTGCGTTTCTAGTTTTTTAACCATGTATTAATTGATTAATGGTTCACTATACCTCTACACTAACAGACTATAGTGCCCACTGCTGAGCTAAGCTTCTTCTCACACGGATAAGGTATTGAGTATTAATCACCACGTTTTCTCATTGCGGGTTGGCGATTTGAAACTTACAGATTCACAAAAGATTGATGACAGTCATCAATCTTTTATGAATCTATAATCAATAACAGTTTATTGAAGCGAAAGAGGTATGTAAGAATCGTAGTAATTGGCGTTCCTTAGTCTCTTCCTACACCCATGGGAGACAGGCGTGAAGTTATGTATGTATGTATGTATGTATGTAGAAATTATAGGTCGAGATTTCCTCTCGATATTTTTTTTCATCGTCTTGTCAGTGGTGTCTAAATTATCTTAAAAAGTACATATAACTCGGAAAAAGTTACATTGGTACTTGCCGTTGGTAGGTTTCGAACCCGGTACCCTTATGGATGAGAAGCGGGCGTTTTAACCTCCGGTACACTACAACATTTGGCTAACAATATCTCATTAACTGGTTGATTAATTCCTTTGCCACGTATTTGAATTCCTAGGAGTTCGAGAAAAGCAAAAATAAGAAAGAAACGGCCATAGAATTTCTTATAATCATTTATCTTTTATTAAAATTAAATTTGTAGATGTTCAAAGTGAGATGGTGGTCGTATATTATATATTACATGGGCTATATCAATGAGTCAAACGATTTTAGCGGGAATCAAAGAGCATAGTTATATTTTACGTTTTATTTTGATTTTTCTAATAGTTCTGACCTAGTTATGACAAGAATGTATTTAAATGTTGTAGTTAGAGTGTATTTTTGATTGTAATGTCGCCCTTTTTAACTTTTCTATTTGTTCGCTAAGAATAATGATATTTTTTATTTCTTTAAACCTTTATTATCAAGCAACTTTTACCTATCAAACTAGCATAAATATTGTAATAACTATACAGTCTCTATTATTGCACTATTGCCCAAATACTGAAACGCTATTCAATTTGATGTCGGGCCTAAGTATAGTTCTATCACTAAAACATTCAAATCTGTGGATAAGGATCGAATTTGACATTATTTGTATGGAATTTCTAGTTTCTAGTTGCTGTTAGTCAGCGCCTATGACACTGTTGTTACTAATGTATATACTCTTTTAAGCATATGGTATTAATAATAACTACGCTTTACCTAGAAATGGCAGTAAATTTAATGCGGACAGTTATTTATAACACTAGAATTAAGTATATTACACAATTTCACCCACTTCTATTTATCACAGCGTGATGTTTTCTAGCTTATAATAATCCTCGATAAATGCACTATCTAGCACAAAAAGAATTATTCAAATCGGACTTGTAGTTACGGAGATAAGCGCGGTCAAACAAACAAACAAACACACAAAAAAGTAAGGAATAAGATTTTCTTAAAACCACATTACGTCAAATTATGATAAATATACGAGGAATGCTGATTCGAAAGCAGTGATTTAAAATAACATACATGTATTTGAAATACATAATATAGTATATATACATAATGTAGACGTTTTAAAATACACTTTATCCGAACTGATGAGTGACAGAAGTTATAGTAGGTGTGAAAATTTAAACATTTATGAGATGTTGGGATTTTAGTATAACGTGACCAGATATCCCGTTTTGAACAGGACTGGCTCTTTTTGTAATTACGAGTCCCGCTGTCCCCGAAATGAACTCTGGGACGCAAAACTGTACCGTTTTCGGAAAAAATGAATTATTTGTGAAGAAATAGGTACATATTCAAAATAATACATGTTTTCGACGTTACATAGCTAAGTAATTATATGGATGAGTCACAATTTTTTGACGAAGTACAGTAGAAAAAATTATACGTTGGATAAATGTAGGGACCTACATGTTTGTGCAGTTAGTAATGTTAAAATTTGTTTAAAATTTGTTGTTCAAAATTTTTGGATAAAATTTAGATCGATCCACAGATTTTAAATTAACATATATTATTTTGATTATATACTTTCATTCACAGATAGACTGACAGACTATTCTATTTCGATTGTTCAAAAGAGCCTGTATGTACCTCTAGTCTAGTTGATATTGGGCTCGCTGCCATCGCAGCGGTAAGTCCCCTCTTTGAGGAGTGGCTTGAGAGACGCTACGGCGTCCTCACCTACCGCCTGACGCAGGTCCTCACCGGACATGGAAGTTTCGGGAGGTACCTGTGTCTGATGGGGCGGGAGGAAACGCCCGGGTGTCATCACTGCGAGGACCGCCCTGAGGACACGGTGGAACACACGGTGGGAGAATGCCCTTCGTGGGCTGAGCACCGCCGTGTCCTCAGGGAAGTGATCGGCGATGGCGACCTCTCGCGTCCGGGCCTAGTGCAGGCCATGATGCGGAGCGAGGGGGATTGGGATGCCGTCTCCTCCTTTTGCGAAGCAGTCATGCTAGCTAAGGAGGAGGCGGGACGCGTGAGGCAGCGAAGCGCTGCCTCCTCGCAACCCAGCCATCGCGAAGGACACACCGGGCGTCGGGGATCGCGGGACGATCTCCGGCCACCGTAAGCGCGGGCCTGCGGACGGCGAGCATGGGTGGCTCCCCGTCCGACCAGAAACAGACCCGAGCGTACGGCGCGTCGCGTTCCGCGCGCGCCTCAAAGAGCCATCAGACCACCACAGATGGGGCCCAATAGGGCCGATGCCGATTCGGAGTCGCGGAGAACCTAACGGGTAACCGGGGCTCCGGCTCGACGTGCAGGAGAAGGAACGGGGTGGTTTTTAGTCAGTAAGAGTCTGACACTCCCTCCCGCCTCACCCAGGCGGGGGCAGTCATTCGATGATTTTCCACCCTTAAAAAAAAAAAAAAAGTCTAGTTGATATAGATAATTGTTTTAATTTTGAGTTTAATCTCTTTTATTTAATACTTTTTTTTAACCTACAATGAATTTAAATGTTGGAATTGGCATAGACATGATCCATGACTGTATTAATAACTTTCCAGTTTCTCAATTAAAAAAAATATTTCAATCTATGCTAGCAGTTTCTAGTAAAAGCTACTCGAATAATATTTTCATCGAAATCAATATTTGATATAATTAGAAGCGGAGGTTGTCAACATTTGGACGTGTTGACTGACACATCGATAATATTTATAATAGTAATTTATTGGGAACACATTTGCCAAGAAATTCGTGCAAACGACTATTTTGTTGGACAGGAAAACACTAAAAATAATGTATTTGATGTACTACGTAATAATGTAATGTAGATATCAGAAGGCGTCAAAGTTAATTTATGTTTTTCAATAAATACTTAGACTGCCTCGTTGGCAGAGTGGTCGCAAGTGCGACTGCCGGGTAAGGGGTCTCGGGTTCGATTCCCGGGTCGGGCAAAGTATTACTGGGTTTTTAAAAATCTCAGTAGTAGCACGGAGTCTGGAAATGTGCCCGGTATATGGCAATACGCTCACCCCCTATTACATGGGACTTATAACATAAATAGTGAAAAGTGGGTGTTACATTGTACAGTGGCATTAAGTGCCGAAATGTGCACCTCTGCCTACCCCTTCGGGGATAAAAAGGCGTGATGTTATGTTATGTTATAAATACTTAGCACCGTTTTCTTCTCAAATCTATACTAATATTATAAAGCTGAAGAGTTTGTTTTTTGTTCGTTTGTTTGAACGCGCTAATCTCCGAAACTCCTGGTTGGATTTGAAAAATTGTTTCTGTATTGGATAGCCCATTTATCGAGCAAGGCTATATATAAGCTATAAAATATCACGCTACGATTAATAGGCGCCAAGCAGAGCGACTGAAACCGCGCGGAAGTAGCTAGTTGTTCATAATTATGTTAGTATCATTAAAATTTTTGCCTATTATGTTGATCATTGTAACAGAAGGGGAACCGAACCCATGGCCAAAATTGACACAAAATTTTAAAATTAAATTAGTATTTTCATTGAACAAGTTATTTTTTTGAATCCCAGTAATAAAACAGTCTTCAATTAAGATCATTCAGTTTTCAAAACTCATTATAATTTTATTAATATTATTTTTTTCTGTTGAAATGAGTTTTTAACCGACTTCAAAAAAAGGTGGACGTCTAATTGACCCGATTGGCTGAACCGACTTCGAAGCGGTTTTCAGAAAAGTGTTTTTTATACTTAGGAAAAGGTTTTAGTATATTAATTAACCGATTTAAAAAAGAGATCGTTGAAGTTTTTTTTTTAGTTTATGAATAAATTACTAACATTCCTGGTGCAAAGTAGGTACCTAGATTTGGCATATTCTAAGTAACTTTATTATTGTCAATATATGTGCAAAATATATATTAACTATTAAACCTTGAAAATATTCATTCTAAACTGTAAACAGCACCTAGATAACAGAAAAATATGAATTTCTGTTTATTAAATAAAAAACGACAACAGTCAACAGCTGGCTTGTTAAAAATAAATAATATTTATGTTATTATTTTCATCCATCAACGAAATTTATGCGTAAAATATAAATTTTTAATCTGTGCCCGTTCGTCGGGCTGCATCGTAAAAGTCAAGCAGGGAAATGGGGATAATTATTGTTACTGACAATATTTAATATGCTACTGAAGAATTGGCATAAATCTCTGCTAAATAGTATCAACCTTTGAAAAAAAAAATATAACTGTATTTTTGCGAAAAAAATCTGCGACAGTTACTCGTTGATGCAATAATAAACGTATTTATTACTACTGTATTTAACTTCATGTTAAGTTGTAGTCAAAAAGATTTTTACGAAATTTTACGACACTAGATTACAGGTTGGTTATAAATAAAATACGACATAAAAATCATTGGAAATTATGTGTTATTATCTTGTATTTAGAAACTATATATTAATAACGCCCTTATATCTAAAAATCGTGTAGCGACGATTAAATAAATAATTTTATTGGCCATATATAAAAATGCAACAGTGTTAAACGGTTGACGACATCTGGCCACCGATGAAATTGTCATCGGGCAGAGGTCATAAACATTTCTGTATGACGCAAGACGTCCGGGTTTTTTTTTAATATAAAACACGACAAGGGTTGCCAACTATTTTTATGATGCGTTGCGATGTTAAATTTATAAACAGTGTGTTTTATAATACCCAAAGGATCTCGTGTCCCCGGATATTCCATACAAATTGATGTTTTGTAGAAGTAGTCAATAAAAATTTCTAAAATAATATCATATGAGCTGTCTAGTCTGAAGATAAATTAGGCCTCACGTAAATGAAGCAGCACAAACACCCGGTTTTCCACTTCAAAGCGTTTTTTTCCAAGCCCGGAAATAAATTATTATATATTAAAATAACTGCGACACTAGTAAATATGTAGGTTAGACAGACAGACATTAAAATTCTCCATTCAGTTGTGTATGAAATTCAGACAACATACATTTCCAGTGTATGACGCAAAAATAACCTCAAAAGTTCTAAATATAAAATAATAAAAGAATTATGTAATAAAATATATGAAATAAAGAATAAAACAAAAGCTTAAATTTCATTTCTTATTCTTATTATTCAATGAAATAGTTTTATTTTAACAATTTAGAATCTTATTATAACATAGTTACGTTTTAAAATCATTTATCTTCAATGTTTTGACGTTAGTTTTTTTTTATTATAACATGTTACAGTTCTGAAATATCTGCCTACGTAGGTTATGACGAATCAGATTCCATACATTTAATTTTATTCCTACATACTTAAAGAACTGGTTCTACAAGAACTTTTCGAAAATTTATCTGGAGAACAGCTGTAGAAAATTGACGAAGTAATGAATCATTATATTATTGTGTATGTTAAAAATCTAGTTCTTTTAAAAAATATTTCGCATGAGTCAAACGTGCATGTATATTTGTACTGGTTCATATTGTTAGATATCAAGTATTACCTATCTAAAAGTGTAGAAAAACTAGATCTAGTTCAGTATTAAGTTCCAATTTTGAAACTGGCTAGTTTCCTAGGCTTAAAATAAATTGTATCAACTTTTCAATGCAATAAATAATTAAAAAATAATCATACTCTCATCCATTGTTTTGACAATATACCTACTTTTGGATTTTTTCTCGCTAATTTTAAAGTAATAAGTATGCTATTTGACGCAGAAATATGATGACGTCATAAGTTGCGATATATACTTTCCTATGAATTTTGTATTGGACAAAATTCATAGGAAAGTATAGTTTTTGACATTTCAATAGAAGTACTGAATTTGACTACCTGTCAACTACGTATTAGACAAATCATTAAAAATGGCCCGATGTACTCTTATTATTAATTATAAGACGGGATTAACGTATTGCGCATTCGTTAACGTATTGCGCTGTGATTGGTGGGTTCATTGGAGCCGGCCAATCAGAGCGCCAGACGCGGTCTCGTTTCGATTACTTTAAACATAAAACAAAGTCGAACTAAGGTCTTTATGTTGTACGTCAAGGTTTATTAAAAAATATTCCCTATTTATAAATTAAATAAATTTACCTCTAAGATAGTGCACAAAGCACCAGTGTTGAGTATGAGTATAGGTCTTCTTAACCCTCTGCAACTGACGTGGTTAAATTGTTACAATTCAACTGAGGTGTATATTATACCAGACACCATTTCAACAGCAAATATTTTAGTAGAATTAAAGTATAGCGAGCACTATACAGTAAGGTACTCGCAGCAGTGATGCTCGTATTTGAAAAATGACGGTATAACACGTGATTTTGTATTTCGCGGTGTCTGTGGGACTACACGTCAGCTGCAGATGGTTAAATAAATAAAATGACGTCCATTTTAAATCGTAAATATAATACTTTTCACTCCACTACATAATGTAAGAATTCCTCTGTAAATGACGTAAAAATTAAACATTCGTATTTACTTCATCATCACACATCAACAGCCTATAACTAGCTACTGCTGACCAAACACCTCTTCTCGTACAAAGAAGGTTTATACCACTAGTCATACGAAAACACCTTAATTTCGTAGCACCGAACGAAAACAGAATTCATATATTTTTATTCCAAAAGCAGGGACCAACAACACAAACAGAATACAGTACAAAACAATGACACTTTGACATAAACACTAAACAATATTAATAGGTACTATTTTTGTGATAGAAGACACCTATTTTTACTTAAATGGCGTTTGTAAGTGATCTCTGGAATTCACTCGTTGGTAACAACGATAAAGAAGAAAGAACCTGGCTAGAACTATCAAGATTTTACTTTGACGATAGTAGAAAATACTTTTCTGTATCAGAAGTTGACAAAGAGGCCCAGCCTATTGTGTTTGGCGAATGTCATAAGATTGCATTCAATAGGCACGGGTTCGGCTACCATTTCACACCGCTCAATTTTATTAGTGTTTACCACATTGACACGAGACGAGGTTTGTATCTTTGTATCTTTGTATTTTTTTAAACACCCTATTTTTTCCTGTTTTTTTTTTTATAGGGAAAATGTCATAAGACCATTTTTCTAATACTAGTGGCCGTTTCTAACAACCATCTCTTATCTAACAGTTACTTAGTTAGACAGAACCTAAACTGACCCTTTACTGTTAGATATCACCTATGGATTGGTGAAAACCAAAATGTTTTCAACATGTGGGGTTGTTTACAATAGGGATGATGACAGGGTATGAAAATTAAAACGGTAATTAGTCCGTCAGTTAGGTAATGAAAAAAATATTAGACACGTATTTTTTATTTTGCCGTATAATAAAATGATACTTAGATAAAACGAATCAAAGTTTAGGAGTGGGAGGTAGCTACGTCATGTTAGAGTATAAATCGTACTTAAAAGTGACGTCATGCGATATTTCAAATCAATATATTGTCGAAACTATTCGTTTCGGTAAGAAAATAAAAAATACGTGTGTAATGTTTTTAAATAATCTATGACACGGACATTATAATAAAAATTAGTCATCTACCCTATTGAAGAGAGGTTGGTGGACGCGAGCGTTACTGTCTGCTGGAAATGAGCACGAAATTACTGTTTGTAGTTTCAAATCCTGCTGGATATTCTGTGTTATTATATTTTAAGAACTAAATTTAATAATAATAGTTAAATTTTCCCAATAACTGGTTTCCACCTGTTATTGGGAAAATATTACCAGTATTTCCAGATCTATACAATGAATACACTTTGTAGCAAAAAAGCGAAGCCACTATCATTGTTTCATTTTCATTTCTTAAATACTTTATGATACAAATTATTTTTTTATTGGTAATGTATGTCGTACAAAAGGCTAAGGCAATTTGTTTACCTTTAAAATGAGAACACTCTGTAGAACAAAAGTATTTTTTTTTAAATTTATAGTTTATTCGATAAAATGAACAAAAATCTAGTGTTTTTATAATAACTATTATGAGACATACTAAATTAACTAAGAATCGCGGGTTACTCACGTGAATATACTGAGAATAGCTCAATAGGCTGCGCGACATCGCCGCGCCCGCGCACGCTGCTCATGACGAAGAACCCCTCTGTGGTTCGAAACTAGTAGAGCTTTCCTCAGTATATTCACGTGAGTAACCCGCGATTTTTAGTTATAAATCTAGTGGTTCCGTTTCTCTGCTCTCAAGTCTATGTTACAGTGTCTTCTGCCCTTATGAAGTCATTCATTATAATTATAGTACGAATGACAATCGTAATGAACAACTTATTATACCCAGTGATTAAAAAACTACAGAGTTCTTTATGAAAATCTCGCTATCTATTCCACAGATCATAAGGTTAAAATTCCTTCACTGAAGGTCGTGACACGAATATTTTTTATAACTAAACATATTATTTTTGATATTCATAAATACATTTTATTAGTTTGTCCGTGGGTACAGATATTTTGATTCTTGTCAACTGTTTCAACCTTTGCATCAAGGTATTATTTAAGACCCTTGTTTATAGAAGAAGACGGGTATTAAAAACTGCCAATGAGATCTGCGTATACGCAATGTCTCAAAACTTTTGATATCTAAATCAATCTATCATATGTTTCAGTCTAAAGTATGATACATTGTTTTTGTAGTGAAAATACCGCCGTCCGTGAATCACTGCAGGGTGCCATCTGGAAATCAGCGTTGGGCATGTACGCTACGCATTAAGTTAACTTAATGCTGAGATGGAGGCCCTTTTGGCAAGGGCACGCACCGTTAAATGTTATTTATTTATTTCTTGTTTTTTATTAATTTTTAATTATTTTGTTAGTATTGTATTGTTGACTGCCTCGTTGGCCGAGTGGTCGCAAGTGCGACTGCCGGGCAAGGGGTCTCGGGTTCGATTCCCGGGTCGGGCAAAGTATTACTGGGTTTTTAAAAAATTCTCAGTAGTAGCACGGAGTCTGGAAATGTGCCCGGTATATGGCAATAGGCTCACCCCCTATTACATGGGACTCGTAACATAAATAGTGAAAAGTGGGTGTTACATTGTACAGTGGCATTAAGTGCCGTAATGTGCACCTCTGCCTACCCCTTCGGGGATAAAAAGGCGTGATGTTATGTTATGTTATGTTATTGTATTGTCACTGTTTTGTTATACGTTGTCGTTCGAATAAATGATTTTTCTTTCTTTTTCTTTCTTTCAAAATCTAATTTGATTTATAAATATACAATATATTTTAAGGTTAAATTCAAAAATTTGTCTATTAATTTTTCTCTCATAAAACATAAACCAAACACAACAAAAGATGGGTAGACAAGGATTACTTAGGAGTTTTTTATCCGTTTATTATCACAGTAATTTAAACTTTGGAACTAGAGCTATGTGGTTCAATTTCAATTAAAACAAACTGCTTCCAAGCAAGCATAAATTAACCATCATTCTCATTCTTTTTCTTCTTGCAGCCGAAGTCAGGATGCCGTCCGGCCACATAGACCAGCCTCAGATCGAGGACAACAGAGATGGAACAGTCAGCATCAAGTATGAGCCGCGAGAGGAAGGAGTTCACGAACTCTTCGTCAAGTACAATGGTGAACATGTTCAAGGTAAGTCATTCAGGGTTAAAATGAGCGTGGAAGACTTAACGGATTGCCGGGGCTCCGTCTCGCAGTTCAGCAGTAGGAACGGGGTGGTCTTGGTCAGTAAGAGTCCGACACGCCCTTTCGCCTCACCCGGGCGACATAAGTCATTGCATAATTCCCCCCTCTCCCCCAAAAGGGTTAGAATGAGCTGCAGAAAATCTTCGGTTTACAGTAAAATCTATTTGTGTAATGATTATGACGTATATTAGCCAAATAGTGTAGTAAAATTGAAAGAAATTTTTCATAATATCCTCTCCACTCCTTTCATCTTGATTAATACCTTTTCTTGATGTTTTTCTCAAATACAATATGAGAATTATAGTGCTAGATAGCCTGTGCCATCTTGTTTATAAATTAAAATTAACTATACCACAAATTCAATAATTTTATTCATCACATTATTGAAATCGAAATCACTTAAGACAGCATAACGGTGTTTCTCTTACCCCATTTATAAAGGACTGTTAGCTTCATGAATGGATTTATACACATACATACACACCATTACGCCTGTCTCCCATTAGGGTAGGCAGAGACAATTGAACACCAAATGACACGATTCTGGGATAGCTCTTTCGCTTTATGTACATTCGCCAATCTCTTCAAGCATGCTCGTCGATTGAGGATACTTCTAATTTAACCTTTATTCCATAAATCACCTATTTGGTCGCTATATGTCCATCTAGATCACCTGCTATCGACTTCCCTAGCAAGGACGTTCGCTAGATATACCTCTTTCATAAATCTCCTAACATTTATCCCTTAACTCGTCGAGTACCGTCATTATAGACACAATTATAGAACAATAGGTTGCGGTCACCGGTGACCGCTTGGTGTTTGACAGTTTAATATGACCAAGTCATGATGGATTCATAATTTATTCCAAAATTATCAACTTCTAGGTTCACCATACAAGTTCCACGTGGACTCCATATCTTCAGGATATGTAACGGCTTATGGTCCTGGTCTCCTGAACGGTGTGAGTGGAGAGCCTAGCGAGTTCACCATCAGCACCAAGGGAGCAGGCTCCGGTGGACTATCCATGGCTGTGGAGGGACCTAGCAAAGCTGAGGTAAGGTCTTCTGAATCCTTATTAATATTATAAGTCGCAAAGTGAGTTTGTTTGTTTGTTCCGCTTTCACGCCGTAACTACTAAACCGATTGCTTTGAATTTTTGCAGACGTAAAGTTAGAAGTCTGGATTAAATAATAGTGTACTTTTTATCCCGGAAAAATCGATATTCTCGAGGAAAAACGAAATCATTGGTATAGATGGCGCTGTGTGTTTATGTCACATAGGCTACTTTTTATCTTTTTGTAACGCGAGCGAAGCCGCGGGTAAAAGCTAGTATAATATAAATGTCCTGACTGGTTTCGATTATGGTAGTCAGCCTGTCTAACTAGGCTAGCCCACAACGCAGAAGATATTATAGTGCACAAGTCTGTGCACAAACACAAGTTCGCTCTCTGTTTTCTCACTTTTTGAACCGGTGGCAGACCGACATACCCGGAGAAAGGTCTTTTGAATATATTTCATGAGAACCGTATTAGAATTTGTTCAGATAGATAAAGAAGTTCATTAAACATTAAAACTGGTTGAGAGAACATGTTATTGAAGTATTTTTTTTTTGCTTATTTTTGGTCCAGAATTAGGATTGGCACTGATTCTATAAGCATTTTATTATATAAATCGACTGCTACATACCTTTTATAAACTTATTTAAGTGCGCTGCAGATATCCCATTTCTTCTTTTAAAGATTAGACGCCGTAGATACCTATATAGCACAGTTAAAATTATAATACGTACTCCTTGCATGCTCAATAGGGTAGATGCCTAATTTATATTTCAATGTCCGCTGGTAGATTATTTTAAATCAATAGACACGTATTTTTTATTTTCTTACAGAAACGAATACTTTCGACGACACGTTGATTTGAAATGTCGCGTGACGTCACTCTATGTTACTTCTCATACGTATAAATGACGTTTTAGCCCCCACTCTTAAACTTTAATATGTTTTATCTAAGTATTGTTTTATTATACAACAAATTTTATTAATAACTAGCAGTCCGTCCCGGCTTCGCAAGGGGTAGAAATTTTTTTATTTTTTTCAAAATGAAATGTAGCCTATGTTACTCGGGGATAATGTAGCATTCCAGAGGTGAAAGAATTTTTGAAATCGGTCCAGTAGTTTCGGAGCCTATTCATTACAAACAAACAAATCTTTCCTCTTTATAATATTATAAGTATAGAAAACAAAACATAAATTGAGTATTGAGTAAAATAAAAAATACGTATCTAATAATTTTTCATTACCCATTAACTTACTTTTTATTTTCATATCTTGTCATCATCCCAATTTCTAAATCTTGAGTTATTCTTGTAATATTTTTAGTGATACCCACATACAATGAATAAATTAGTAGAAAAATAATATTAAATGTACCGCCCGCAAGCTAATCGTCTTGCTTTCAATTTGAAGTCATCTAAGTGATCATGCTTTTTCATATCTTCTATTTATTAATTGTATTCTATTTCTGAGAAATAAATTCTTAAATCACACCTACAGTTGACATTGCTGATGCTGATTCCTTATTACAAATTTTGTGCCACATTTTTAAATTTTGTATCATAACTAACATATGGTTCCTATGGTCTTCTTCCAGATCACATGCCATGACAACAAAGACGGAACAGTCTCCGTGTCGTACTTGCCCACCGCTCCTGGAGAGTACAAGATCTCCGTCAGGTTCGGAGACAAACACATCAAGGGATCCCCTTACACCGCTAAGGTATTACCTATAATCATCATCATCAACAGCTTATAAATGCCCACTGCTGAGCAAAGCCTCTTCTCACACGGAGAAGGTATTACCTATATCAAAGCTTAATTTTTAAGAAGACTTATGCCCATTTTCAACAACTTTTCAAAATTTTTAAGTAAGTAATACTTAACGATATTTTATTTTCACCAGCCTATACACATGACACATAAAGGTAAGAGGTTAGTTTAGGTGTCCAAGCTAAGTAAATCTTAAGAGGGGGTTTAGGGGTGGCTGATGAAAACGGCTATTATTATACTCATAACAACAATGTCACTTCTCTTAAAACTAAGACTTCAAACAGGAGTTCTATTAATATCTTTTTCTACTATGAGAGGTGCTGTGATGTGTGCTTTTCAATCTACATTATTTTCTTCTCCTTATTTCAGGTCACTGGTGAGGGTCGCAAGAGGAACCAGATCTCTGTAGGCAGCTGCAGTGAAGTCACTCTCCCTGGCAAGATCAACGACAATGACATCCGAACCCTCAATGCTTCCATCCAGGTTAGGAGTTTTTGTGACAAATACGGACGATTATTTATTGAGATCTATAGTAAGGGTTAAAGATCGATGTAACAACATTACTTGGTTGATTAGTACATCGATTGATCGTACATACATCGGTTAATCAGTACATTGATCACTTTGACTGGATTTTAGTGTTACATTGTTTATTTATTTATTTATTTAAAATGCTTCATGCACAAAATGTACAAAAAGGTGGACTTAATGCCGCAGGCATTTTCTACCAGTCTGACCTTTGGGTGATGCAGAGAAGAGTAAATGGTATGTGCAAGAGGCAAGCAGTGATTTTATTAAACAATGAAAGATAAACTAATATATTTCGGAGATATACATACATAAATAAATTTAATTATAATGTATACCTACACATGAGTACAATATGCCTACATACATACATATATACGTAATATATAAATATATACTTGCTTACTAATACTCAGTGGATTGTTCTCGCACAATCGAAACAGCAAAACTATGTAACTAGTAAACTAGTAATTGTGAACCTGATTGAAAATGAGTAACCTATGGAGTTTCTTACTTGTTCTTCTCCGTAGGAATCTACACCTTGGAATGAGCAAATAGCTTCACGTTTAATTATTTCTGGCCTAATTGAAATAAATGATTTTGACTTTGACTTTGGAATAAGAAACAAAATTATTCATTATAATTCAATATTTTTCACACATACTTTGGTATGGCAGAACAGCTGGGAGAACTATGTTTATATCGTTTATTGTAATGTAAAATTATGATAAATTTTCAATTCTCCAGGCACCATCCGGCTTAGAAGAGCCCTGCTTCCTCAAGCGTCTTCCCTCTGGCAACATTGGCATCAGCTTCACTCCTCGCGAAGCTGGTCAGCATATCGTCTCCGTGAAAAAGATGGGTGTCCACATCCAGAACTCACCGTTCAACATCACTGTACTGGCCCAGGAAGTTGGTGACGCAAAGAAAGTCAAGGTTGGTGATTTGTCTTTGGTGATGAATGTCCAAATACTCAAACGCCACTGAGTTTTACGTCGCTCTTTCTAAGTATAGTTCTGTCTCTACAAATTCTTTGTAAAGTGACAGAGATGGCACGATATTTAAGTACAACTTAAAATTTAGTAGCCTTTCAGTATTCGGGCGTTAAATTAGATTTTAGTAGACGTTGTCAAAGGGGTTACTAAGGGAATTAAATAATATTAAAGGGTTTTGTGTAATATGCTTGAGGTATAGCGCATAAATATTGTGATAATAGATTGACAGAAAGTACTTTCGGTCATCAACCAGATGCCAGAATTAGTTGGAGTTCTATTGTTTATCCTGAAGACGTTAATATGTTCTGCCTTACTCATGATGGTTCTTCCACAGGTTTCTGGCAACGCCCTGAAGGAAGGCAAGACTCACGCCGAGAACACCTTCAGTGTGGACACCAGGAACGCTGGTTACGGTGGTCTCTCACTCTCCATCGAAGGTAAGCAAATTATGAGAATCATTCACCATGTTTTACACTTATCTTTAATTATTTTGAACTCAAATAAAAAATCTGAGTAAAATTAAAAGGTAAGTTTAATGAGGTGGTGAAACAATATCCATCTTTAATACCCTCTTTGAAGCTTCATAAAACTTTACATCGGATAAGATTATTCAGTAGATCTTTTTGACCGTTAAGTACGAGTTCCCGATCATACACTAAAGACTCCTGCAACTCCTGTATAAAGGCATATTATCACGTTTTTCTCTTGTCGTCCAGGTCCTAGTAAGGCTGAGATCCAGTGCGCAGACAGCAAGGATGGCGTGTTGGCTATCAGCTACAAACCCACTGAACCAGGATACTACATCGTCAACCTGAAGTTCGCTGACCATCACGTTGAGGGTTCTCCCTTCACCGTTAAGGTTAGTCTACAAAATTTTTTGCTGATTTAAGAATCAATCACGTGTCCCCACACGTAAGTTAAGCCCCAAGAACAAGATTTATGACATACAGTTGCCTTGGTTGAGTGGCTACTGCCAAACTGCAAACTGCTTTTAAGCAGTAACATTTCTTGCACCCTTGAATCTCTCCTTGCTTGATTAAAGTTGACCAGATCTTGTATCCGAATCTGATATGCCAAGATTTTAAAAGATTATGAGCTGTATGTTGATATGAACTGGCTAAAGAAGTCTGCCCTTAGCGTGCTTCTTCTTACTGTTTTCTGTTATGCTCAGGTTACCGGTGAGGGCAGCAACAGGCAAAGAGAGAAGATTCAGAGGCAGAGAGACCCTGCTCCTCTCACGGAGGTCGGCACCAACTGCAAGCTGACCTTCAAAATGCCAGGTAAGTTCAAAGTCACACAACATACATGCTGAACAATAGCTTCTTCTTGAACATAGAGAAGGAATGAGCATTAATTACTGCGCTTGCTCATGTCTGATTGTCCAAATTTATTACTAGAAATTGTTTTACGCCCCACATGTTTAAATAAGATTTTTTTTTTTTTTTTTTATGTTTGATGGGGCGACGTTTGACCACTATCTCGCCTGGTGGTAAGCGATGATGCGGTCTACGATGTAGCACGTCGTCCCATAAGCAACCTATTCACTCGGGCCTTGAAGACTCCCAGGTTGTACCCTTCAGGAAATACAGACTCTGGCAAAGAATTCCACTCTTTAGCAGTACGCACAAGGAAGCTTGAAGCGAAGCGCTTCGTGCGTGTGGGCGGAACATCTACCATGAAACGGTGACGCTTCGCCGATTGTCTTGTGGTACGATGATGGAAAGGACTAGGGGGAATCAAGTTGTGCAATTCCCCTGCACACTCACCGAAATGTATCCGGTAGAAAACCGAAAGGCTTGCAACCTTACGCCTGTGCTCGAGGCTTTGAAGCCGAGCCTTCACAAGCGCATCATCGTCGATGAGCCTCTTGGCACGCCTCTCAATGTGCTCTAACGCGTCCAGCTGATATTTTGCCGAGCCGTCCCAAAGGTGAGAGCAGTACTCCATACAGGACCGAACCTGTGCCTGGTACAGGCTCAGCAATTGTTTCGGCGTGAAGTACCGTCTCACCCTCCATAGGATACCCAACTTCCTACCAGCCAGTTGCGCTTTTGACTCTATATAGGAGCCAAAGTTGAGTGTGGGCGTCAGAGTTACACCAAGAAGCTCAAGATGATCGGTCATCGGTACGGACACATTCCGGAAAGTAGGAGTCAGCGGAAATTGACTCCGTTTGGCGGAGAATAGACACGCCTGGGTTTTGCTAGCGTTGAACCTAACCAAGTTGGCGTCACCCCAGTCGGAGACCGCCTTCAAGGTCGAGTTCAAACGATCGACCATGGATTCTCTTAAAGACTGGATCTGTGTTCCGCTAGTCCGCGCACTGGACACATACCTTTCAACAACTGTGCTGTCATCTGCATACCCAAAGATACCGGGCTTAAGCAGGTCGTTTATGTGGAGCAAAAAGAGCGTCGCTGAAAGTACTGACCCCTGAGGGACGCCGGCATTAATACCGAATTGGTCAGACGAGCAGCCATCGATGACTACTCGTATTGACCGATCCCTCAGAAAGTCTGCTATCCATCTGCACAGACCAGTAGGAAGTCCATATGCAGGAAGCTTGCCGATTAGACTGTCGTGCCAAACCCTGTCAAAGGCCTTCGAGACATCGAGGGAGACTGCTAATGCCTCCCCGTGCCCCTCTATGGCCTCGCTCCATATGTGAGTGGCATACGCAAGAAGGTCCCCAGTCGATCGGTTACGTCGAAACCCGTATTGCCGATCGCTGAGGAGATCGTTACCTTCAAGGTATGCCAGGAGTCTATTGTTGAGTACACGTTCCATGCTCTTGCAGAGTATGGACGTGACCGAAATAGGACGGTAATTATTAGGGTCGGCACGACTACCTTTTTTAGGCACAGGCTGTACGTTGGCCAGCTTCCATGCAACCGGTACTAGACCCGTCTCCAAGGAAAGGCGAAACAGACGTGTCAAGATCTAAGTATTGCTGACACTTGTAGCTTACATAATAATCAATGGTCCTATAAACTACTGAGCATTCAATTTCAGCTTTTATATGGCAAAGTTCATTATGACACATGGGCAATCCGGAGCCAGTGTTTCGTTCGCTAGGTTTTTCTGAAATGAAAATGCTAGGTCTTAGTAGTATACTAGTACTAGTACACTAGGGAAGTTATAAAATCTAGATTTATGGATTTACTGATGATAAGAATTAAAATAAAAAAAGTGTAATGGCCAATGAAGAAATCAAGATTTTGATGGACGTGAGCGCAAAATATAGTTTATATAATTAATAATTACAAAGTCATTATTTCTTTATTTACTTACCAGGCATCACCTCCTTCGACCTGGCTGCCACCGTCACCAGCCCTGGTGGTGTCTCCGAAGACGCTGAGATCCAGGAGGTAGAAGATGGCCTCTACTCAGTCCACTTCGTTCCTAAGGAGTTGGGAGTCCACACAGTATCTGTGAAGTACAGGGAAATTCATATTCCTGGTAAGCAGCAACATTTTCGATACAAGAAAAGTCTAACTTTTTTTTATGGCATAAGCCGGTAAACGAGCAGACGGATCACCTGATGGTAAGCAATCGGCGTCGCCCATGGATACCTGGAACACCAGAGGCGTTACAAGTGCGTTACCGGCTTTTTGGGGATTAAGAGTTTGAGGATAACTAAAATTGTTTTGGTTTTTTATTACTCTCTAGCTTCTGCCCGCGACTTCGTACGCGCAATCTCGTTTTCTCCTGTTCCCGTAGAATTTTCAAGTTTTTTTTCTGTATTGAGAACCTTCTCCTAATAATAACAAATACAACATAAAAAGAATTAGTGAAATCTGTCCAGCTTTTCACGGGTGATGCCGTGACCAAGGGAAAAAGGGATTCATTTTTATATGTCCTCATAATAGGATTTTCTCAAAATTATCTGTATTAGCACGAATTCTAGAGTTGCCCTTATAATGATGATCAGTTTTGCTCCATAAAAACTATTTACTTTACGATGTACTTACATTTAACACATAACATAACATCACGCCTTTTTATCCCCGAAGGGGTAGGCAGAGGTGCACATTTCGACACTTAATGCCACTTACATTTGGATTTTATAGAATATAAACATACAACCGAAGTTTATATCCTGAAGGGTATAACTTGTCTGTCTTCAAGGCCCGAGTAAATAGGTTGCTTATGGGTCGACGTGCTCCATCGTAGGCCACATCATCGATTTGCCACCAAGCGATATTGTTAACGTTGATCCATCAAATTAAAAAAAAAATCTATCAGTCCCTTAACCTTCTCTTTGTTTCACTTTATACATATCTGTGGAAACAACGTAATTGTTCGATTGTCAATATCTCTAAATTATTTTAAGCTTTTTTGGTAATTAGACAAGGATGTCGTACACATAACACCGCTAATTAGTTAGCAGCGCCACTCATCGACACTACTATCTTTTACACAGTGAACATGTGTGGGTAATTTCATATTACTGTGTATAAAAATATTCGTCCACCACATTCACATTGGTATTTTCATTCTTGTGTCGGTATATGTATTTTTATAATTTAATTCACGGGTAAGGTTAAAACTATTTACAATCATTGATATGACCCGACATTTTGACGGGTATTAACGTAGTGTTCGTGGTCGACTGGTTAATGAGCACGCTTTTATCGTCTTTCAATGATCAATGATGATGTGAGTTCTATTCCAGCTGAAAGATTCTTTTTTTATTTTACTATGTAGCTTTTCTTATTTATTTTTTTGTTTTTTGAAATATTAGATCAGGCTCTAAAAGAAGCAGATAAGTCGGTAAATAAAACAATACTATCTTTTATTACAATTAATTTATTTATTATACAAATAAGTGGTTTTATATTCAATATTTATAATAATTAATTATCATACCACAGTTAAGTTCTTAAAGTTCTTTAAATAATAATTAATCAATATGCCAATAAACCTTATAGTCGAATTGGGAAATATCATGCGATAAAGTATATACTTTTAAAATTAACATAAGAAGATTTAGAAAAATAGGATAGAAAAAAAAGAAAAGATTAAAACATTTTTAAATTTTAAATATTTGATGAATGAATTCTTGAAACAACTTGTGAATGCTGGAATCGATCCGGCGGCTCTTTACTGGAGGTGATAACCATTACGCCAAACGCGCTGTGAATGAAATCATCGAAATATTGTATACCATTCAGTAACATAAAAATACGATGAGAAAACACTATATTTATATGGGTATAGCTCGATTGCTCATTATTTGATTCCAATTTATTCAAAATTTGTTATAAGTTATTTTTATCTTTACCCTCGTTTTTATTTAAACTTTTTTACTAAATAATTACGTATACCGACACAAAAATGATATTTAAATACCAAGATGTGTGTGATAGACGAATGTTTCTATACATATCTATTAATATGAAATTACCCACACATGTATATTGTGTAGTCATACTAGTGTCGATGTGTAGCGCTGCGAACTAATTAACGGTGTTTTGTGTACATCTAAAAACTATCTACCTACATACTAATCTACTATATCGTCTATCTACATATTAAAAATATAGAAAACATAAAGATTTCCTATAATAAAAATAAGTACATCTAACCATTCCCACTTTAATTTCAGGGTCACCCTTCCAGTTCACGGTAGGTCCCCTCAGGGATTCCGGAGCCCATTTGGTCAAGGCCGGTGGTCCAGGTTTGGAGAGAGGAGAAGCTGGACGCTTCAACGAATTCAACGTCTGGACTCGTGAAGCTGGCGCTGGTCAGCTTGCCATCTCCCTGGAAGGTCCCAGCAAGGCTGAGATCGACTTCAAAGACAGGAAAGATGGATCCTGTGATGTGTCCTACAAAGTTGATGAGCCTGGTAAGTTTTTGTGGTTAATTCATTAAGGCTTTGACTACAGAAAACTGTTGAAGGTAAATCCTCCGATAGCGTGTCCCATACGTTGTCCCCCATGGCGTTCAAGGTGTTAATAAGTACAGAAGATGTCGAGGTGGCCCGGAGGCTTAAAACGCCAACTTCTCATGCATGAGGTTGTGGGTTCGAAACCTACCAACGGCAAGTAACAATGTGACATTTTCCAAGATATATGTACTTTCTAAGATTGTTTAGATACCTCTGACAAACGGTGAAGGAAAACATCGTGAGGAAACCTGGGTTTATAATTTCTAATTATATGTTTGTAATCGCTGACCCGTAGTGAGCACGCGTAGTGATTAATGCATTTATAGGCAGTTGGTGATGTACACAAGATGATAACTAACATAACATAACATCACGCCTTTTTATCCCCGAAGGGGTAGGCAGAGGTGCACATTACGGCACTTAATGCCACTGTACAATGTAACACCCACTTTTCACTATTTATGTTACGATATGACCCCCATGTAATAGGGGGTGAGCCTATTGCCATATACCGGGCACATTTCCAGACTCCGTGCTATTACTGAGAATTTTTAAAAACCCAGTAATACTTTGCCCGACCCGGGATTCGAACCCGAGACCCCTTGCCCGGCAGTCGCACTTACGACCACTCGGCCAACGAGGCAGTGATAACTATAAATAATACATTTAAGGTATCTATTTTCTAAAAAACTCGTTATCACAATTGTAGACATTTCTTTGTTCAAGTCACACCGGAATTATCATTCCATATTAAAGTATTAGTATTAGTAAATAAAAAAATACAACTGAGAAAGCTTGCAGCGAAATAGTTTAAAGAAAGCATACAAGATAGTAAAGGATTATTCGAAATAAAAGCCAACCATCGAAAAGCATGTTCATACAAAACAATTCGAGAAGAAAGAAATGATTCGATTACAGACATTATTTAAATGCTTGTAGCGTGCTGTAACTTTTTATAGTTTTAGTGGGTGCTATTTATACGTTATTTAAATATATTTAAAGTAGAATTCCTTGCTATTTGTAACTCCCTCCTTCCCCTCTTTATAGCAAAAACAATTCAACTTCTCTTCATAAATAAACAGACCTGTATTTCAATTGTTGACCACGCCCACTCGACACTTGACCAATCAGCGGCGGCCGCGGCAAAATTTACTGCGAACCATTTTGACAGTTCGATTTTTAGAGTTCCGCGGAGCGAAGTAAAAAACGGACTGTGAATAGTTCCGGTGTTTGTAGTAGAGAATGTTTTATTGTGTTTTGTTAGTTAATTTGTGTCGGTTAATTGTAGAATTAATTTTGTATTTAACCAAAACAGAAACTCTTATTAGTAACTGCATAGAACTTTAGTTAGTGAAATGTAAAATAATCGAAAACCAAACAGTACCTATACAAATAAATATAAGAAATACAGATTACATTATTTTACAAACTTTTTTATAAAACTAAATAGGTAACTAGTTAATTTACGAAAACCACATTTTCCTTACGGAACTGTCAACACACAACCACATCGCGCTTGACCGTACCATTTTTTCAATTTGTATTTATTTTTTTTTTAGTATAATGTGACCATAGAGGGACGCGTTCGTTTTTTAAAAACTTCAATGCGCATAGCATTTTCGGCACACATGATTGTTTCGATTTACGATAAACCTTTTTGCTAATGAATCTCGTAATTCTTAAGAAATTCTTTGGTTTTTTAATGGTTTTTACTTTGTGTGTTACTGTTTTAGATATTTTTAGTATGGATGTATGAGTGATTTTGTTTGTTGAGTATTCTTCCTTTTAATATAAGTAGGTATATGGCAGAAAGCGGATAGAAACATGAAGACTCTAAACTGTGTTTGAGAGCCATGCTTCGGCACGAATGGGCCGGCTCGACCGGAGTGATACCACGGCCACACAGAAAACCGACGTGAAACAACGCTTGCGTTGTGTTTCGTTTTGTGAGTGAGATTACAGGAGGCCCAATTACCACTCTCTCTTTCAAATCCCTCAAATCTCTGAAAAACCCAACAATTCTCGAATTTCTAATCCCCAAAAGGCCATTGACGCAATTGTAACGCCTCTGGTGTTTCTGGTGTCCATGGGCGACGTTGATTGCTTACCATCAGGTGATCCGTCTGCTCATTTCCCGGCTTATTCCTTAAAAAAACTATTACATAAAGCGTGGAGGTTTTAACACACCATCTTATTTAAAGGCGGTTCACAGTTTTGCAATGTTTTGGTGCTAGTGTGGTAATTATCCTAAATAATAATACTCTCATATGTAAAGCTAAAAGATATAGATGCTGGCAAAAATAAGGTTAAAATATTTTAATCCATCATTTTCGGTAATAGACAAGAAGGTAACTAGGTAATATAATTTTTTATTAGCAAAAATTTTCAAGTGCGAATACGACAAGGGTTAGATTCCGGGGTCTGCAAAAGTGTTACAGGGATTTAAAAAAAAAAATCATTAATAGCGTGGAGTTTGGAATAGTGTCCAGTATATGGGAATAGGCTCACCCCCTATTAAATTATACAGTGGCATTAACTGACGTCATGTGCACATCTGGTTACCCCTTCGGCAGGGATAAAAAGCGTGATGTTATGCTAAATAAATTCTTTCAACTAATGCAAATTTTAACTTTAAAATAACATTCGTAATCATTTTCTTAGTATTATTTATAATCTGTAAAAGTATAATACAGATAATATACTCGCATATATTGACAGCGGCATCTTTGTCGGTTGTGCCTCGCGTTCGAATTTTAAAAAGTTGCAATTTTTTATCTGTTGTCCCATGTAGAGACGAAAATGGAGATTGTTTTGATTGATTCGAAATTTCTAGAATTTCGTCAATCGTAACAGCAGGGGTTGTGGTCTGGAGGAGCAATTGAAAGTAACAATTAATGAAGATGGTATCATTAGAATGAATTCTGATAAAAACAAAGGAATTTCGTAATGGATGGTTTTCGGAATACATTTTTATAAATACGTTTATAAGTGACTTAATTTTATACCATTCATGCGTGAGGTTATCCAGAAATATGCATTAAAAACAACAACTAATATTACTAATAACACAGTTCGCAACCAAACAATACCCAAAACTTCATTAACAATTCTATAAGAACCTAAAATTCATTGCATTAAATTACCAAATAATTTTCAATAACATAACAGTGGGCAAAACACGATACATTGCGAGCCAAAAAAACGGCCAATCATAAAATAACTGTCGCCTAACAAAACTTAAGTCATTATTATTTTGGGATGGTTCAAAATTTTCTAATCGCGATACACTTATGAAGTATTTCAAGACAAAAAGGACCCGCTTCTTTGTCGGGGAGATTCGGTATTTTTTGCCATCCAGAATACAATAGAATAGGAGACAAATTCAGTTGAGAGTCTTGGAGCCTGCATTCCTTGACTGTGGTGTGTTGCAGTCATTTTAATTGACCGCCCGATGATAATAATCGTTTAGTAAAAAAACGTTTTTAAAACATACAAAATGGTGGACGCGTTTTGACGGAATGTTACTTTTGTATCGTTTGAGCGAGTTTTTGACCGACTTTTGAAATGCGCGCCCTTTTCGATGGCCCCATTTGTAAATGTTTCGCGATGACATCAACTTTTAGTTATGTAGGTATTATGCTATGTTTGTTTATATTTCTTTAGTTGTTAACTTGTTACCCGTGACTATAACTTCCATGGATTTAGATGTATTTGAAGCGAAAACTGCGATCTATAGGTAACCTTTATTATATCAATAAACAGAGTAAAATTCTAAAAAATCTAGATGTTATTGAAAGGTATAAGAACTAAATTTTCTTAGTAGTGAATTATATTTAAGAAACAAGGAAACTTTTACACCAAAATGAACATTGAAGTAACTCAATAAGGAAGACAACACAAATATGTACCTATTGCTATTCGTTTGATTTATAAATTCACACAAAACACACCAAATTACACCAATAAAAAATAATGGGCACGACTTGAATTAATTCTAAAACTACCTCTATATATACCATTACCATAATCAACAAATAAAACTTAAAATTGCATATTCTACTAAATAATAAAAATTCTCAGTAGTAGCGCGCAATATGAAATTGTGCCTGGTATATAGCCATAGGCTCACCCCCTATTACATCGGACTCAAAACATAAATAGTGAAAAGTGAGTGTTTTTTCTATATTGGATGGGCCGTCGTTTGACTTTCTGATGGTAAGCGTCTAAACGATGATGCGGTTTATGATGGAGCACGTCGTCCCATAAGCAACCTATTCATTCGGGCCTTGAAGACACCCAGGTTATACCCTTCAGGAAATACAGACTCTGGCAAAGAATTCCACTCCTTAGCAGCATTAACGGCCGCAATGTGCACCTCTGTCTACACCTTTGGGAATAAAATGCGTGATGTTATGTGTCATAGTAAAAAGCCATAGACAGCTGCAGCCATTAGCCAGTAAAATTACCATCGTATTCATATACCATAAATGGTTAATCTTAAAGCAATTAAAACTTAGGACTTAATTAATAAAGCGGTATGCTAATATTATATTAGCAAAACAAATATGGCCGACTAACAAAGGGTTGCCACAGTTAAATAGTCATTAAATACAGCTGACGCATCATCGGGTTCTTAGGATCTCATGTTTCATCTTTGTATGTTGCAAATATTTGATATTTTGTGAAGCCTTTTATCCCCGAAGGGGTAGGCAGAGGTGCACATTACGGCACTAAATGCCACTGTACAATGTAACACCCACTTTTTACTAATTATACTATGAGTCCCATGTAATAGGGCGTGAGCCTATTGCCATACACCGGGCACAATTCCAGACTCCGTGTTACTACTGAGATTTTTTTTATAACCCGGTAGTACTTTGAGTGATCGCAAATGCGACTGCCGGGCAAGAAGTCTCGGGTTCGATTCCCGGGTCGGGCAAAGTATTACTGGGTTTTTTAAACAGATCCCAGTAGTAGCACGGAGTCTGGATTTGTGCCCGGTATATGGCAATAGGCTCACCCCCTATTACATGGGACTCATAACATGAATAGTGAAAAGTGGGCGTTATATTGTACAGTGGCATTTAGTGCCGTAATGTGCACCTCTGCCTACCCCTTCGGGGATAAAAAGCGTGATGTTATGTTATGTGTTTTTCTCCTGTGTCCTGGGTGCGTTTACAAACATACAAGTTCACATACACAGGACACCCAGACCCGGAACAACAATTTGTGGATCACACAAAGAGTTGTTCCGTGCGGGAATCAAACCTGCGACACGTTGTTGCCCAGCCACCGCGCCGAACGTGCAGTCAAGTGCAAATATTCTTCCATGATTCCATGTTTTATGAAATCACCATTGAAAATAGGCTTTTTTTGTCAAACCTGTCTCAGGATCAAGTTGAAATGAAGTAATATGATGAAAACTTCATGATTGGTTTAAATTAAACACTGCAAAAAGCCAAAACATATTAAATGACGCTTTCTATTTTTTACCTTCCGATTCTGACGTAACACCAGAAGCCACCTGCAAAATATTTTCCATGCAAAAAGCTAAAATTCCGTTTTTGCTTCAACAAAAACTTCTTAATAAGAAGCAGAAGGAAACGGGCCGGGCATCGAACCCTTAACATGTCAATACCACTATTTTGCATAGCATACGTCATTATTTGAAGCACTGGGTGGATGGTTGCACTGTTGAGTTAACTATCGTTAAGTGAAATTGAGGTTATTTTTAACTGAGTTGAAAAGCAATTGGTTGCACCAATTTTAATGCGGTTTTTAGTAAAGTATATGTTACATTAACGAGCAGATTTTAATATGTTAAACGACTCCAAAAAAAGAGGTCGATGTCGGTTTTTTTAAACGTCGTTTATGGAAATTATTTTCCATGACAGACGTTCAATAAAGTTGTTTTAGTATTGTGTGGGTTTTAATATACCTACTGTTTTAAAGCTAATCTAAAAATTTCGCATAGAGAATTCATTGACATTATTAATTTAACTATAATATTTATCTCCTTTTTCCATGCTTACTTAAAGGATTGAGGTTTGTATCTACGTAATGTAATTATGATTACAACTATTTGTTGCGATTATAAGGCACCATAAATTTAAGAATTTCATAAAAAAATTACAAGAGATAGGTATAATTTAAATTGTCGCAAAAATAAAATTCGAAAACAATTGACATCAGACGTGTACCTAATTAAATGTAAACACAAAATTATCCTTCAACACATCTAACGCGGTTCAACTACCGTTTAATTCAATGGTGGCATCAGCCCTTTAACTAATTCTGAGACAAAGGGATTGTTTCCGAAAAGGTCTACGAGTATTTCTTTTTTCGTACAATCAACAAAAAGTTTGTTGAAAAAATGTCCTACCTCGGATGTAAATAAATCTGTAACAAACTATATGGCCACCGCTGAGAATTTCGTTCATATTGAAAAACGATAATCAAGTACGACATCCATTATAATAAGAAGGTTCTGTATACATATCTGTCTGTAAAACAGCTAGTATGAATAGTAGAGTTGAGTTATTCAAGTTCAGTCCTGTATGCAAATAATGTAGCTATAATTTAAAAGAATCTAGTTATTTGTGAAAGAGAAAGAAAATAAGACAAATAATTAGATTAAGAAAGGGACAAAAACAATTACACATCAAAATTTTACATGAAATGTCTTGCACTGAACAGCGATAAGTCAATATTGTAATACACAACATTGCTCACGATTTGGTATAAACTATTAAGAGTTTTGTTTCGTATAATTCTAATTTGTATCTACTTATTTGATGTTGATAATACACAACTTATATGTAACAGCCTTGTTTAAAATGGCATTATCTATAACTAGTGACCCGCCCTGGCTCCGCAAGGGTGGGCATATGCATGTATTATACATATAACTTCCTTAAAATTAATCTATCTATTAAACTGTCAAACACCAAGCGGTCACCGGTGACCGCAATCTATTGTTCTATAATTGTGTCTACAAAACCGGTACTCGACGAGTTAAAAAAAAGCCGCATCAAAATCCGTTGCGTCGTTTTAAAGATCTAAGCATACATAGAGACAGACAGACTGCGGATAGCGACTTTGTTTTATACTATGTAGTGATGATGACCTACTGATCCAAAATCTATTTAGTCTATGTTTATCAACTTAACCCAACAATATTTCATACACTTGTGACGGCAGATTTTGATTGTAGTGACTTAATAATGTGATTCAAATGTAATGAATAAATGATTTTTTTCTAGTTATATGTACTTTCTAAGATTATTCAGACATCACTGACAAACGGTGAAGGAAAACATCGTGGGGAAACCTGGACTTATAATGTCTTATAAGTTTGAAATCGCCAACCCGCATTGAGCAAGCGTGGTGATTAATGCTCAAACCTTCTCCTTGTGAGAAGAGGCTTTGCTCAGCAGTGGGCATTTATAGGCTGTTGATGATGATGACACACAAATCCACTGGCACAAAACCAAAAAACTAAAACGGACCCTAAATAAACGTAGAAAATTTAAATATCTCAAGTCAGTCAGTCAGCCAAGAATTATTGGTTGCGTCATTAGTACGTTATTCAGAGCGACATAGTAACTCTTTTTTCCAAAATCGAACAGCACTTTTTGCAATTTCGTCAGTTTTTTTTAATTGACCGAATTTATTAGGAGATTTGTCGATGTTTTTGGGTGGCTGGCCGTATTAGAATACGAATTGTCTCCGTATTTAATTGGGTGTTCCGGTTTTTTGTGGTCCTCAGTTGTGGGACGTTTCCGGATCGGATCTCGTTTGATTTTTACGTTGATAATGTTGGGATTAGATATCTGATGTGTAGTTTAGAAGGTGGGGGGGGAGACGAAAGACTTTGTTTTGTTTTTTTTTAAGGTGTAAATAAGTTAGTTCATAGTTATTTATATTTTAAGTTGTATATATTTTCATTTAATAGTAGTTTTATCTTTCACAATAAATATAACCTAATTTTGGAGACAATAAAGATTCAACATCAGAAACTGAGGGCTCAACAATACGTTTAGGGATTTCTGTATCCGATGGATGACTTGTTTGAAGGACTTTTTGTAAGTCCAAGCCATAAAGGATTACCAGGGCTCCGGCTCAAAGTGCAGGAGTAGGAACGGGGTGGTTTTTAGTCAGTAAGAGTCTGACACTCCCACTCGCCGTAACCCGGGAGAAGTCATTGGATGATTTTCCCCCATATAAAAAAAAACGTAAAGTAAATCCAAAGGTACAAGCTATTATTAATATTAGAAAATAATAAAACGATTAACGATAATGAAAACGATACTATATATGCAATAACTGTTAACACTGTCTCTTAAGATTCAGGTTATCCTAGTCGCAGAGAAAGGGTCTGCAATCTGTGTACAGAGAACATTATCAGAATTGCACTTTAAACTGTCAAACACCAAGCGGTCACCGGTGACCGCAACCTATTGTTCTATAATTGTGTCTATAATGACGGTACTTGACGAGTTAAACCCTATTATTTATTTATACTTTATTGCACACACAGAAAAAAAATATAAACATAGCAATAGTAATTTGAGTACAATGGGCGATCTTATCACACGCGGCGATTTCTTCCAGACAACCTTTGGATGGAATTTTTGAAAAGAATCTGGAAATGGGTGGTAGATTCCCAATAAAAGAAAACCTATTAATTCGCAATACTTGTAATACTTTATTAATTATCATGTTTTTCGACTTCTGCAACTGTTTGACGGTGAACTTGATTACTTTCGACCCATACTAGAGGTAGAGGCTATACTACTAAAGTAACTGTGCGACAGTCACCGCGTCGTGTGTCGCGGAATGCTACTCATGAACATGAGCCTCTGGAATGGTTTAAAACTAGTCGAGTTCTTAGTCAAATAGTTATATGATAGTCATATGGATAAGTCGAAAACGATAACAATTAATTTAGTACGTCTCACAAAAGTATACGTAGTATCTACTTGCAATGCTTTTAGGAAATAAAATTGTTTTTGAACATTTCTTTTGATTTTTTTATCATAAGGCGGTAAACGAACAGACGGATCACCTGATGGTAAGCGGCGTCGCCCACCTGGACACCTGGAACACCAGAGGCATTACAAGTGCGTTACCGTCCTTTTGGGGATTAGGAGTTTGAGGATCGTTGGGGATTAAGGAATTGGGGAGATTGGGGAAGGGGAGGGTAATTGGGCATCCGGTAACCTCACTCACACGACTAAACACAATGCAAGCGTTGCTTCACGTTGGTTTTCTGTGAGGCCGTGGTATCACTCCGGTCGAGCCGGCCCATTCGTGCCGAAACATGGCTATCGCACACTTAATTGATTGCTTATTTGATCACTAAAAATCTAACCGCCTTTTTTTCTTCCCAGGTGAATACCGCATCGGTCTCAAATTCAACGAGCAGCACATCCCTGACTCTCCCTTCAAGGTCTACATCTCACCAGCTGTTGGAGACGCCCACCTTCTCGAGGTGGCTCAGTTCCCTGACTCAGCACAAGTCGACAAACCAACACAGTTCTACATCAGGCTCAATGGAGCCAAGGGTAGCTTGGATGGCAGGGTAAGTGAAATCATTTTAACCAATAGTAATTGCACCTACAGAGGCCTTAGTACAAGTTTTTTCCACGTTTAAAGTAATCGAAACGAGTACGTGTTCGGTGCTCTGATTACAATGAACTAACCAATCGGAGAGCTGAAGGCAGTCTCGTTTCGATTACTTTTAACGTGAACTCTACGCGTACTAAGACCTCAGATACAAATACAGGAGTAAATCCTATGTTGAGGTTCCTTCGCTGACTTAAATGAAAAAACATTACGAATATTATGTAATTTTATTTTCATTTAACAAAGTATCTTAGTAAAATAGTATATTATATCAAGTTCAGTAAGGTAAGAAGTATTCCTTTATCCTAGCTATTCGGGCCCATCTTGCCATAATAGGGATGATTCTAGGATTAGCAGGTAGCTTTCAAATTAAATGTTGCCTTTGAAAACATTTACCCCTCTCACGGTCCTAGGAAAAATAATTTAAGACGTTCCTTATACAATCACACAATCAAATATAATTTTACAGAAAGCCGTTAACTAAATTCGCCATATTTCGCACAAGTACAAGATAAATTTAAACATTTATATAAGACGAACTAGACAATATCTTCTGATGCACCCTAACTTCGGTTTGATTTATCGTGGGAACATGACGATCGCCTATGTCCGGCTGTGTCCAAGATTTATGATCGATGGACCACTGTGCAGTATCAAACGTGCGTTTATTCCGCGTTTAGGGTGATTTTTTTGACAACATTTGCGGAGATTTGAGCTCACTGCGCGAGTTTTGATTTTGTGATTTTTATTTTGATTTATTTTTGTTGGGTTTGAAATGAGGAGTGATAATATCTTATAAGTATATATAGGTTTTTTTTTAATTTATTTCGTACTACCTGTTAGTAAGGTCTATAATTTCTTTAAAGTTAAACAAGTGTAAATATAAAAACTGCATCTCAAGTAGCTGTGAATTAATAACGTATGATTGATACGACTGCCTCGTTGGCCGAGTGGTCGCAAGTGCGACTGCCGAGCAAGGGGTCTCGGGTTCGATTCCCGGGTCGGGCAAAGTATTACTGGGTTTTAAAAAAAAAACTCAGTAGTAGCACGGAGTCTGGAATTGTGCCCGGTATATGGCAATAGGCTCACCCCCTATTACATGGGACTCGTAACATAAATAGTGAAAAGTGGGTGTTACATTGTACAGTGGCATAATGTGCACCTCTGCCTACCCCTTCGGGATAAAAGGCGTGATGTTATGTTATGTTAAATAATAAGAATAAAATGTCAGTCTGTAGGTCAGTCCTCAATTTGCTCGTTCCAAAGTGTAGATTCCTATGGAGAAGAACGAGCAAGAAACTCCATAGGTTACTCTTTTTCAATCATGTTCACAATACAATTTTCAATAAGACTGCCTTTGTGCCCATTATTTTTTTTTAAATATTTGTTATTTTCTTTCTGAATGAATTATATTAGTGATGGTGTAAAATAAAGATTATTCTATGAGGTCATACAAATATTGCAGCAAGTCCTATATAACCGCTAATGGACTGACTGACAGGCAAACCTATTATTATTTTTCTAATATAATGTGTCATAATAAGATAGATAAATATGTAAAATCTTAAATCAATCAGATAAAGCCAAAACTAATACAAAAAACACAGAAACCAAATTCTAACACCAAAAACTAAAAATCATAACAATATCTGCACATTCTTGCACAGTGTGCCTGACCCCAGATTTAGTGGACAAAAAATGTAATAAAACGAACTGTCCGCACGTGACCGGCTTGTTGCAGAATAAATCATGTTGGTGCTAATATTTTATAAGAGTGCGAGTACCCGATGAATATTGTGGCAAAGTTGGCCACGTTGTGCTATAAAAATTAATATGGGGTGCGGGAAACTTGCCTTCAAGGGCTGGTCAAAAAAACTTGTGAGATGCGTCGGAATTCTGTCCGTGGAAAAGCAATGAGGCTGAGTTTGCCTTGTTCATCTCTATAATAATATAAATGCATGGTATCTGTACAGCTTGACACACTGTATGCCATAATCAGCTTTAGAATATATATTTTAGTTTTCGGAAAAAGCCGAAGTCACGTGTCAAATTAGGACAGAGAAAAAAATATTTTTATAAGACACAAAATTAATTATTATGTTTTCGGCTTATAGGCAATAGGCACACCCCCTATTACACGGGACTCATAACATAAATAGTGAAAAATGGGTGTTACATTGTACAGTGGCATAATGTGCACCTCTGCCTACCCCTTCGGGTATAAAAGGCGTGATGTTATGTTATGTTATGTTTTCGGCTTACTCGCGTAACTGTTTGACGATGAATTCGACTAGTTTCAAGCCATTGCTAGAGACTCATCCATGAGCAGCATTCTGCAACAATTAATATAGAGGTAGATAATATTAGACACGTTTCGGTCTAATGAAAAACAATTAACTAGTTATATAGAGGTATAGTTATATCCGAGAGCGATGAGGAAAATTTTTTTTATGCCTTAAGATAGCATTTTTATTATTATTACTTTTAAATATTTTAGTTCATAGTTATTCATATTTTAAGTTGTATATATTTTCATTAAGTAATAGTTAATATTAAATATATTATTTTAGTTTGATAATTGCCTTAAGGAATATAATAAAATTGTTATATACATATAGTAAATTAAAACTTGAAAAGGGTTGCTACGTGAATTCCGCATTTACTTTCAGTACCATTTTGTACCCACATTACTACATTTTTTTAATAATCTTGCATTTTCTTCCACCAGGTGATCGCCCCATCAGGCAAGACCGACGACTGCTTCATCCAGAACATAGACGGAGACCAGTACAGCATCAGGTTCATGCCAAGGGAAAATGGTGTACACAACATCAATGTTAAATTCAATGGAGTTCATATTCCTGCTTCTCCGTTGAGGATCAAGGTTAGTAATGAAAATTACACTACATACTTTCTTTAGCCAGTGTCAGGTAAGTGCTAAAATAATTAAAAAACGCAAATGTTAAGCTCTCAGGTTGATAAACATCTTAATTTACATATTTGTGTTTTTCAAAAAAAACGTCAGTAATTTTACCGTGAAGCTTGGAATGGGGTCCACTGTGCGCTGAACGACTTGTGTCTTATTACCTTTTATTAAAACTAAATAAATATTTGTAACGTTGTACAAATTGTAACGATGTAGTTATAGCGGTTAAGGCTAGCCCTTTCTGAAACGTTACCCAGATTCAAAACTCAAATCATAATAAGGCCAGAATAATTTATACTTTGTTACTTTGTATATAATTTATACTCGAGATATAATTATTATGATTAATTTATTGAACATTTAAAACTCATACTATCTAATCATAGACTAAAGCGCCACTCAAAGCTAGAATTATCTTAGAGATGTTTCCCGTTCACTCTCATAGATGGCGTAACTTATCGCTGTTACACTGGAACAAAGATATTAAAAATGAATAAACTCTAATTTAGTTATTTTTAATGGAACTGATGCGATTGATTGACGTATTTTTCGTCCATATTGATGTAGATATTTATCAGTGAAATTAAAATTGACATCAAACATTGTGAAACAGGACCGAACTATCTTTATGTTCTTGTATAAAACTAAAGATGAACAATATTGTATTTTTATTCAGATTTATGTTAACTTGTTTTAATTTTTTATTCTTAACTGTACCCATTAACTACAAATGACTATCTTAAGATTGGGAACTCATAAAAAGATTGAGATACTCTGAAAGCACTGAAAGTAAACGGTACAAAAACTGTAGCTGATCATGATGTATATTTTCTCCAGGTCGGAAAGGATGACGCTGACCCTGCAGCAGTTCATGCTCATGGACCTGGTCTGGGAGCAGTCAAGACTGGTAAGTTTTACAAATTGAAATCTAGGCGACTAGCTTCTGTCGGCCAGTCTAAGTCGAAGGGGTAGGCAGAGGTACACACTACGGCAATTAATGCCACTGTACAATTTAACACCAAGTTTTCACTATATTTGTCTTGCACACGGGCACACCTAGTTGTCAGCCAGTCAATCTCTTACTAAATTGCTACCATATTTACATTACAATTTTTTTTAGGTGTGAAGACGGATCTGATCATCGACACATGCAATGCTGGAGTGGGTCTGCTGGCTGTCACCATGGATGGACCTTCAAGAGTCGCTATGGACTGCACGGATGTAGATGAAGGTTACAAGGTAAAATAATTGTTTCTGCAGTACATTTTGTTTTAAGTAACTTCCAGACCAGACCCTTCTGTCAAAGTCTTGTTGGTTGAAGTCGTAAGGAAGCGTGAGTAACTGCCATTCGAGGTCTGGTAATTTATGTTGGGATAATGTTGGCTTCACGGTTGCTGCGGTGGCTGTGCAACCGGCTGTCACGCAACGTGTAGCGGGTTCGATTCCCGCAATGAGCGACTCATTGTATTCCACAAGTTGTTGTTTCGGGTCTGGCTGTAAACTTGTATGTTTGTAGACGCACCCACGACACTGGAGAAAATCCTAGTGTGGGGAGCGTTGAACAAAAAAAATGTTCGGTGTGATTATATATTTTCTTGTAGCCAGAATGGTGTTAATTACAACTGTCTTTCATCATCGTACTGAATGCCATTTATGTATACAGGTTCGTTACACACCTCTTGCACCTGGATTCTACTACATGAGTATAAAGTACAACGGCGCCCACATCGTCGGATCACCGTTCAAGATTGAAGCTACCGGTGAGTTGCATAGAGCTTCTTTTTGTTTGTCTTTCTGGGAAGACCGGGAGGTCTTTAATAGAATCGAATTCTACTTACATAGGTTATTACATTACATTGTGCCTTGTATCCCCAAAGGCATTTAATGCCACTGTACAATGTTACACTCACTATTCACTATTTATGTTACGAGTCCCATGTAAAAGGTGGTGAGCCTATTGCTATATACCGGGGACAATTCCAGACTCCGTGCTACTACTGATTTTTTTTAACTCACTAATAGGCCGGCAATCGCACTTGCGACCACTCGGCCAACGAGACAGTCAAAGCATTATTAGTAGTTTTTTTAATGCCTTAACATTTAAACTAGGACTTCTCGTAAGGTACTCATCCTTAATTCAAAAAATTATACTAAACCACTTCTTTCCAACAGGTGCAAACCTCGCTGAAGTAGGAGCCCAGGAAACATCATCAGTAACTGTTGAAACAGTCCAGAAAGTCGCCAAGTCCATGCAGAAGCAAGGTCCAGTACTGCCTAACTTCAAATCAGACGCCTCTAAGGTCACCAGCAAGGGCATGGGTCTGAAGAAGGCGTACCTTAACAAACACAACCAGTTCACGGTGCACGCTGGTGATGCTGGTAAGGATTTTTTTGTTGTGATTACAGATATTAAGTGTAGGAGAGCCATGCTTCGGCACGCATGGACCGGCTAGACCACGGCCTCACAGAAAACTGACGTTAAATAACGCTTGCTTTGTCTTTCGTTGTGTCAGTAAGGTTACCGGAGGCCCATTTACCCCCCCCCCCATATCTCCGCAATCCCCGAATCCCTCAGATTCCCAAAAGGTCGGTGACGCACTTGTAACGCCTCTGGTGTTGTAGGTATATACTATTCTCCTCTCATGATGAGAGAAGAGTTTTAGAATAAGATAAAGTAGAATCAATTGGTTTTCTATTTTAAATTGCATTGCTCATGCACCATGAGATTTTTAGATTAATATGATAATTATTTTAGTCTTTCTCTTTGATTTTCATAGACTATCACAGTAATTTAATCTGTAAAATGACTCCAAGTTTTTGTCCAAAACTTTATATCTAGTATAGAGCTGTGATAGCCAATATGCATCAAAATGTAACTGGTATCATAAAATATATCGCAATTCTCTTTCTTCAGGTAACAACATCCTGTACGTGGGTATCTACGGACCCAAAGGTCCCTGTGATGAGGTCCAGTTGAAACACAAAGGAAAGAACAACTATGAATGCTGGTACGTCGTCAGAGATAGGGGAGACTACATCGTCATCGTCAAGTGGGGAGATGAACACATCCCCGGCTCCCCCTACAAGGTGGAAGTCTAAGAAGAGAATAGTGAAAAGGGGGTGATAGTGCATACAAACTAAGACTAAAAAAAAATTTGTTTTGTATTTATTGAAAATCATATTTTTCTGGTGTATTTTTTTACTGAAATTTTCTAGTCATTTTCTTTTTAGTTTATCTTAAATTATTGTTCTTTAGAGGTAGAATAAAATATTTAGGTTGTATGCGCTATCATGGTTTCATATTTTAATTTTAATTATCTTAAAACATTTATTTAGATTTGGAATGGAAATTCGAGAGTAACAACTACTTTCAGGACTTTAAATAAAATAGAAGCAATGCAAAAAGTAAATTTATATAATAATATTGCACATCAGTTTCCAAGACATATCTAAATATGTTTTAAATATATTACCAAAGCTTGATTTATACTACAGGATAAGGAAAAGGTTTGTGCATCCATCTTGTTACTTTGATCTCTTAAATACCGTGATTTTTATTGTTTTTGTCTTACTCAGTTTTATTTAGACTAAAATTATCTTGTCGAAAAATAATAATAGTTATATTATGCAACTGTTTTGTATGATTTGGAGTTGTTTTTAATTATAGGTCTTTCACAACATCCTTGGATGTATTGTTTCTTTAGGAGAATTGTAAAAGATCACATATGTTGGGTAAACTATCAATTTCACGGTAGTGTCAACTTTATTAGTAAAAAAACCTTTTCACTATCCATCTCGTGTTTTTCTTGATCCTATATTATCTATAATTTATTTAAAAACATCATCATTATTGTCATCTCAATTTCCTATTACATATAAGCATTTTTTCAGAAGTTCTAACTAAATAAACAGAAAATAATGGTTTTTGCTTTACGGCAACGATGCCGATTTGTCAGATACAATGTCGATAGATCATTGTGATTTTTTTGTTTTTTTTGTATCTTGTATTTTGTTTTGTTTTGTAGTGTATTTTTTGTTTTTATTTAGTATCGGAGTTGATTTTTAGTTATTTTTCTTTGCTTATTTAGAAATGGTAGGCGTATATGTGTAACTCCAACGTCAAAGTTACTTATTTTACTAAAATCTAAGTCTTGTCGTATTTTTAGGTCTTATTTTTGTCAGACTGAATTTTTTTACTTAAATGTGCCATTTTATTTTACAATTTTTCTATCGATATTTAATATAAAATGAAGGAAATAAGAGTTTGACAGTCGGCAGGATACAATATTTCTGATTTTGTCAAAGTTATTTTTTTTTTGTTTGCGGTAACTTTGACAGATTCGCGTTGTCGTAAGTTCAGTATTCTGGCTAATTTTATATGATTCTCGTTTAGTATTTAGGGCGACTAAATGACAATACATATAAAGTATTAACTCAAAAATATTCCCTTTATTTTTTAAGTGCAGCGGGACACAATTTGCTGGCCAAGAATTTTTGCGAATTTTTTTTTGTTTTTTAATTTTTTTTGTTTAAATAATAAATTCCTCTACTTCTTTTTTTAGAAAAAGTTTTTGATATAGTCAGAGGAGTTTTTGACAAATTCGCTTACTATTGTTGGTTGTCAACTTTTCGTAGATATTTTTTTCTTTTTTTTTGTGAATTTCTACTGAAAGTTTATTATGTAAATTGTGCCTTTGCCTTCTCATTTAAGTATTATGTATTTGCTTTCTAATTTTTGTATGGTTTGTGTATGGAATTTGCCTACGTAGGTAGAATGATCCCGTATTTGTAAATACCTATTTTAAGTGTTTAATTATTATAATGTATTTTGCGACTGTTAACTAAATAAAAGGAGGAAAGTTCTAAAATTTGTTTTGTTTTATTTTAATTTATCTTATTTCAGCCATGAACGCCCACTGCGGGGCAAAAGCCTCCTTACCCTTCTTCCACTCCTCGCTATGTAAAGCTTAATGCAGCCAATCCTTGTCATAGATATCCAGTTCGTCCCGCCATCTCCATTTAGATCTACCACGATTTTACTTTCTTAGTTATTTATTATATAATAATTTATTCGTGAACTGCGTACATGCTGACCTAGTACAAAATTGTTTAGACTGCCTTGTTGTTCATTTGTGCGACTGTCGATTCCCGGTAAGTAATATTAGGCGTTTTAGATATTTCAACAATTTCTCAATAAAGATGCCTCAAAGCCTGCGGTCGGCGAGCATGGGTAGCTCGCCGCCCGATCAGAACCAGAACCGAGCGTGCAGCGCGTCGAGTTCTCCGCGCGCCTTAAAGAGCCATCAAACCACCACAGATGGGGCTCAATAGGGCTCATGCCAACACGGAGCTGCGGAGAACTTAACCGGTTACCGGGGCTCCAGCTCAAAGTGCAGGAGTAAAACCAAGGTGGTTTATGTCAGTAAGAGTATAACACTCTTACTGCCTGCTCAATAATCGAATGACCTCTACCGCCTCGATAAGGCGGGAGAGGACCAGTATTAAAATTATGAAAGTGTAATTTTTCTTATGATTTACTTTAAATCGAGATGTACCTATATGGACATATTAGTTTTTTGTGTGATCAGTGGGAATCGAACCCAATTTATGCCGTACTTTGTGCCGTAGTTGCAGTAACGGTTAAACAAGACTGTACTTGTGTATTCTGCAGACTGCATGTAATACTCATGTTGAACTTTTAAACTACTTATATTTATCTTTATGATAATTGATTAAATATGGCTGTGTATGTGTGTGTTTGTGTGTGGATGAATATTCTGTGTAAGGGTATTTTGAAGCTAATTCGGGTGATAATCAAATATATGATAAATAAAAGACACAGGTATAATTTCTTGGCATAGTTGTAATTAATTTTTAATCAATTTTAAGTAACAAAAAATGACTTTTCGTTCATTTTCATCTATAAACCTTAAAATGAGAACGCTAGAAAAAGCGAAAAACTAACGTAAAACGAAAAAAAAAAATTACTTACAAAAATATCGTATTCATAATAATAAGTTTACACTAACTTAAAAAAATCAAATTACAATATCACATTTCTACTTATAATAGAGAGATATTGGCGATTTTTATTCCCTTAAATCCAAAATTTGATAAAAATTGGCTCATTGTCATGTTACAATTAATATACAATTCTTACTTAACAAAAAACGATCGGAAGAAATACTTATTGCCGTTATTAATAATAATTAAAGAAAAACATATTTGTACAAGAAAAAATAAAGATTTGGCTAATTTGTGACAGACAGACGGCCATCTTGCCCCGCGGACCCTAACAAGTAACCACAACCTAACATTTTATACAACTAAAAGATCAATAGCAAATTAATTTAGAAGGAAAATAGTCATTCCTCCAAAAATAGTCACTCTTTCCCGTTCCATCTCCTATCACATTTCTTTTATTAATTTTATCTACTAACGCTGATTCGTTCGAAAACAATAAAACAAATCAACTGTGAGTCTGTTCGTATACATGAAACTAGTCTAAAAAATCGATGTACGAAGGGCCTATTAAGTACGGAAAATAGGAATACTTTACAATTCCAAAGTACGCCACTACCCCTGAGTTCTTAAACACTAATATAATTGAGCATAAGCACTTTTAGATATTATAAAGTAAACAAAAAAAACAAAAAAATTGTTCGTTAAATTTTCATGGATTTTTTTTCCTCAAAAAATCGTATTCATATTTACAAAATATTTACAAAAAGCGCACCTTTTCATTGTGTGATGTAAAAGAAGCGATTTGGCCACTCAAATCTATTTCACACATGGAGACAATTATAATTTTTTTATAATTAGAAAATATATTCGACCCGCGACGTCTTAATAATAATTAACTTATTTTTTGTTTTCCATAAAAAACGGAAGAATACATTTTCTAAATTTGTTTGGAAACAAAAAATGAGAATACAAAAAATAAAATGAAAGTGTGATAGATAAAGCTAAAAAAATACATAAAAATATGATCTAAGTAGGAACTGAGTGCAAATGTGATGATTATAGAGATCTATTTATTTATTCTTAATGAATACAATAAAAAATGCAACAGAAATAAGATGTGAAGTACTTGAGATAATTTTTTTTTTGAAGTACAAATACTTGCTTTTCTCAGGAACTTTTTGATTCAAATATTTATGTTTTATTACTTATTTTTAATTAATTGTGAATAAATTATATAGAATAGGTATAATCCAATGCAGTCTCACTCTAATAGTTTAATTTCACGTAAAATTTCGAATAAAATGTATAAAAATGAGATGCTATTTTAAGAATTTTTTGATTTGATAATTTTTTATGATTTATTTTCTACTTATAAGGTAAATTACAAAAATCACTGGGACAATAATTATGCATCGACAAATATTATGCAGAAAAAAGAAAACAAGAATAAAGGTTTAAACTGTCAAACACCAAGCGGTCGCCGGTGACCGCAACCTATTGTTCTATAATTGTGTCTACAAAACCGGTACTCGACGAGTTAATATTTTGTTCTTGTTTAAAGATTAGTTTTCTTTTTACAAAGTGAAAATTATTATGCATCCGAGTTGTTACGAATGTTTGATCGATAAATATTGCTATGCTGAAATAATTTGAACGAAAATAAACGAACAAAAATCGAAAGTATAAAATTTTAAACAATAGATATACTTTTAGATAAAATTTTACATACATATCAAATACTATCACAAATATAAAAATTCAATTCAATACGAATCGTAATTTCTCAAGTCTTTTTTTCTCCAAACCAATTCAGCAGTGTAAAGTATAATATTTGCTGCGAACTATAATTGTCGATCAAACCCTCGGATCAACTGGGTTAATAAACAACCGTAAACAAAAAAATAAACAATAAAATCAGTATATAAATGGAAAATAAATCCGAAATCACATTCATACCCATCAAATTTTGTTATCTACTTCACAAAATTTCGAGTATCCATACAATTTTATCTCTAAAAACATGAATTTGTTTTTCTAACAATAAAACCGTAATACCACTGTCATCGAGAGCGAGATTCTAATATATATAATTTTAATATTTCGGTAATTATACAACTAGTAATACCATCATAAGTACATACTACACTGAGTGTACCTACGGTAAGTTACTGCTTATCCTTGTGCGATAACGCATGGGGGAGGATGTGTTCCGCGGGCAGCAGTGCCGAGGGTTGGTGAGCGTAGTTCCTGATCTGATGCAGGGATATCAGCTGGTTGGGGAAGGAGTTAGGCTGCTGCTTGCCTTGCTGGAAGTGTAGGGGATCGTAGAGATACGGCCGCGTGGGCAGGGCACTATGGTGCGAGAGCCCATTGAGGTGTGGAGCCATCGAATTGATCGGTGTAAATGCCGAATTCGCGGCGGACGACACAGGCGGTTGGATTCGATCGTCCTGGCTCTCGTGCTGAGCAAACAGAGCCCGCTGTTGCTGCAATTGCTGTTCATGGTGCTCGTCGCTCTCTCTTTGCTGGTGGTAACCACCTTCATCAGACATGTGCGCCGCAGAGTCAGGGCTGACCTTAGGCCAATACGGATGGTCACCGAAAGGAGCGGCAGTGGGAGCAGCAGCTCCCAGGGATCTGTTCAATCCACTCAATCCTAAAGCGGATATCGGTGGCCGCTTATCGGCTCTCTCCGCATGCTTATTCATGTGTTTACTTAAGTACGTCTCTTGCGTGTAACTCTTGCCACAATATTGGCATATATGAGTCTTCAAATGCTTCGATTCTTTATGCTTAGGGATGTGTTCGAGGAGGTCTTTTTCGTGGGTGAAACATTTATAGCAGGAGTTGCATTTGAAGGGTTTGTCGGTCTGGTGGCACCGGCTATGGCTTTGGAGGTTGGAAAGTTGAGAGAAGGCTTTGGTACAACCGATTTGGGTGCAGCGATAAGGTTTGTCTCCGGTGTGTGTTCGAATATGCTGTTGAAGGTGCGACAGCTGAGTGAACTTCCTCTGGCAGATCTCGCAGCGGTAGGGCTTGATGCCTAAGTGAATGCGAGAGTGTTGCGCCAGGTACGAGGAGTTGGCGAAGGCTTTCGGACACTGCGTGCAGCGGTAGGGCTTCGCCTCGCGCAGGTGGATTTGAGTGTGCAGCTGGAGGTCAGCTTTCGATCCGAAAACCTGAAATGAACAGAGAAGAAACTGTTAATATTACCGATAACTTAATTTACATCGGTATAAAATGTAGGGCATAAACAACGCAAAATTATACAGTCATTTCAGATAGGAACATGAGATAAAAATATTAATTGAAACATAAGAAATGTTGAACGATTAAAACACACAACACGAGACTAAAACAAGTTCAACCAACAACTTAACGCTACGAAGAAACCGACCAATCTTAATGTTACAAATAATTTTCATCATCACTGTAAACATCATTGAAATCATCAAAAAGTGAATTTCGCCCTTGAACGACATCCGCGGGCAGCCGGAACAAATGATTCTTAGTTCTTTTTTTATTTGCCCAACTCTTAATAAAGGCAGGATGTTGGCTTCACGGCGTTTTCCACGCGCAGTAATCGCTTTGACTTCCTTATGTACGTCTGGGTAATCAGAACCTTTGACTCAACCTCTGGGACTACTATAGCAGTAGCATCCATGATTATAAAGTAAAGTAATTTCACATATACATAAATAACGTAAATAGCATCTTTGATGTATTCGACAATACATAACCTTATATAATAAATATAGACAATAATAGATGAATTGCAAATTCAATACCGAATCGTAGTTATCGAAGACTGAATTTTAAATAAGTATTTGTATACACGTGCCAACAAAAGCCGGTACTTTCGGCGGCTCTGTTCGCGGACTAAAGTGTTTCGGTACACCATTGATACTCTTTGTGATATCCCAAATTAGTTTCTAACTTAAAACTGACACGTCATCTCTTAGAATCGTTTTCATCTAACAATGAGGCTGCTAGCCACGTTCCTTCGGGCGCTGTCGATCCGCAATCAAATGATAATGATCTCAAGCCCAAAGCAAATAAAGCTCAAACTGTAACATCACCAGTCGATGCTGACGGTTGTAGTGTCTAACAATGAACGTTAGGGAATGTATTTGATAAAATAGATGTAGCAGACGATTTTGAATTTAAATGTGATTTGTATAGAGTTCCTTTTGAGGATGGAGCTGTGGTTTTTGATTCTACCGACCGGATTCGTTCGGTAGCACGTTGCATGACAAGCGAGAAGTGCGAGACACGAACGCAATTGGTCACAGATGGAACATAATTAAAGTTTGGGGCACTACTCAATGTTGTGAAGCAGTAGATTCGAGGTGGTGGATGACTTTTAATAGGTCTTCGTGAAGGATCGCCTGATGAGGAATCTGTGTTAAATTGGTGGAACTTGGAATGTCGGTTTGGTAAATCGGTTGATACAGTTTAAGGATGCTGATGAAATTACACCAGTTCTTAAGATCAAATACGAAATTACGTACAATTATTATTACGCACAGAAAACTACATTTAAAACTACGGAATCGACTTCTTCGTATTGGAAATCTATAACAAAACAGATTATATTTATATTCAGATATTCAGTACCATATAACCAGTAATTTTAGACTCTTCAGTAAGAACAGAAATAATACAGTCGTCTTTAAGGAAATTGTGTTCGAATATCGTGTTTATTATATTATAAACTATAAGCCATCAAGATTCAACAAACGATGCTTTATTACCTAGAAAATTTGGCTTCCAAAGTGGTTTCGTTAAAAATAAACTTGTATCATTACTATTGACCTTGGCCACTGGTTCTACAAGATAATATGTTACTGTATGCAATATTTTTTCAAGACTATTTTATTCCTTACTATGTGGTTTCGTTTTCCATTCCAACACTTTTATTTTATTAATTTTAATGTAATTTGTTATACTATAAAATTTAATTATTTTGTAAATTTTTGTATAGTTCATTACCGAATAATTAAATTTTCTTACGATATTTTATTTTTATATATAAACTACAGTTTAGTTACAGTTACACAAATTGATCCACATGGTTATTTTGTAATAATAATAGTTGTTCTACTATAACCATTAATTACTGAACATGAGTAACTACTGGCTGTTAGTAGGAAATATGAAGTACAGCGAAGCGTGAAGATGGATGAATTAAATGTTAGGATGAACCTCTAAACCGAAATAAGGAAACCTATTAGAATAATTTTGATGATTCACATCGATATAACTCATAATATTCATGCCTAGTATGCCTTAAAGAGGCAGTCAGAGGTGTAACAGGAGTGCTTACTAGTGCGAAACAACAAAAAAATTAAAACAATATATATAGAGAAAAAATTACATTGGATACAATTTAAAATGAAACAGTATTCAATGCAAGATGATTTTATCAAAATTTAAAGCCACATATTATTTTTCTTTACATAAACATACATGTTTATAAAAAATCATACCTACTGAGATAAAAATTACAATGACATTAAAAATGATGGATTTATTACTTGATCCTAGATAATAATATGGGTCCGAAAGAAAATACTCTATCTGTCACAATTTTAAACTGACAGATAAACCTTGACAGCTGTCATAATAACCCTATTAAAATCAAGACAAGATTATGTAACGGATGGTTTGACGTGAGGGTTGAAGGTTTTAGGGTTAAGGGTTATTAAACACTGGTCATCCGTTACCTCTGTCCCTCTGAAGAAAAATGTGTAGGGGATGGTACAAGAACGCCACAATTTTTCGTGACGACGAAAATTCGCGGCAGAGTATTCATTCATGTTTTTTTTATGTAATTCTTTCTTTGTATTTCTTTTCGGTTTTTTAAATTGTTTTGAGATTTTTATTGTTATTTTATATTTCTAATATAAAAAATATCAAAATGTTTAACTTAACCACCTGTAAAATATTCCATTTTTAACATAACATAACATAACATAACATCACGCCTTTTATCCCCGAAGGGGTAGGCAGAGGTGCACACAGAAGTAAACACCCACTTTTCACTATTTGTGTTATGAGTCCCATGTAATAGGGGGTGAGCCTATTGCCATATACCGGGCACATTTCCAGACTCCGTGCTACTACTGAGAATTTTTTAAAAACCCAGTAATACTTTGCCCGACCCGCGAATCGAACCCGAGACCCCTTGCCCGGCAGTCGCACTCGCGACCATTTTTTTCCTCCATTTTTACCTCCATTTTTAAACCAGATTAAAACATATAAACGACTTGCTATGTATAATTCATACGGTCACAAAAGGCCTCTTGAATAACTACAGGCATTTTAAGAATTAAATAAATATCATTTAAAGTCTATCTAGCATAATCTTAGAGCAGGTCTGATGAGTTCACAGTTTATATTAGAATAAGCAATTTCATGTTATCAGGCTATCATTACGTGATATTTATTATTTCATAATATTAAAATGACTTACGCGACGTCATCAGTTGAATATTTATAAACGCAGAAATAGAGCAAATAAGGAAAAGTTTTTCATTGAAATACAACCTCTTTTCTAAATGTGTTTTATTGGAATCTTACTGGCAGCACAGAGTTTTTAATATTGAATATTTTATAATGGTTTTCTCCGTTCAAATCATAATTCGAATTACAAAAAATGCATAACGATACTTATAAAAAACAAATGTTCAAGTGTTAAATAATATTGAGCGACATTTTAGCATAGAAACAACAGCTGAAAAACATGTAAAAAATGAAAACTAATTTTCTTAAAACCCTCGAGTTTTCGCGCAAAAACTGTGGGTTCGCAAAAAGGGCAAAGCGGGACAAGACTTTTTGCCTCCCCAAAATTATTATTAATTGTAAGCATACATTCTGTCTGTTTATCTGTGGACATTAGACCCCAGCTAGGGGCCGACTTGCCCCTTAATAAGGCATAGTTTTTGCCCCGCAGATTAATTTTCGCGAAAGCTTAGGGTTTCAAAATGGCTGCCAGTTTTGACATTTTTTTAGTTGAAAAATTGTCTAGAAGATTTGTGGCGGCCCGTTGTTTGTGTTAGGTGTTATTTTTTCCTTTTTTGGGTTCAGTTTTAAGAATATAATTAATGTGTGATAATATATTTTCGTGTCAAAGATACTGTAGACTTCTATCTCGTCAAAATAAGCAACATTTACTATTTTAATTACTACTAATACGAATCATATTTTAATAAAAAATAAAATCTATTCAGTAAAGTACTATAAGCAGTGTATCTCCGCTACTACGAAATAGGATCGTAACTGCAAAATCCATGTCAACAAAATGACATATGAGTGACATGGCACAGATTAATTCCTTAAATACCGAACACACCGTAGATTAAAAAGCGCTCAAATCTTGATTTAAACAAATTAAATCTTTTCCTAAACACAAAACAGGTATTCGAATTTGTTTATGTAAATTAGTAGCGATAAAATTTTAATAGTGAATTTATGAATTTATATTGTCATTTGGTGGATAAAAGTAAAAGTTTATTGTTTTTATTGTCGAGAAAAACTTCATTGTAGGTCATTTTTATCTCAAGATATTTAAATTATTGTTTTGTATTCTTAACATTAGTTTAAAGTTTGGAAACATAGTTATATGATACGTTTTCATTTTAAACAACTAATTCACACAGATTTTTCTATCTAATCTAGATTTTTACTCCAAGTGTCACAATAGTTTTTGAATACAAAACCGACATAAATTAAGTTCCGAACAAAAGACTAAAAGAACTAAGCATCTAGGAAGCAATAAAACGAATTAAAAATAGGGAAAAGATTCACAAAAATTCAATTGCCGGCTTCCGAATTGATTACGTTTCAATGATAAAGATAATGTAACGGAATTAACTCCTTACTTATCCATTAAACAAATCCAATTAAATTATTCAAATTAAAGATTAAATTTTTACAATTACATTAAATGGTTAATGATTTATTTATTAATGTGTAATTGTGATTTACGTTACGGTGGTTTAATGGTGGCATCGTTGTAATTGATTGATTGTTTTTAACTTGGTTTTATACTTATGAAAGTAGATATGTTGTCTGCTATATGTTTAATTATAGATCTATGATTCTAGACCTTTCTATCAAATATTCTTTTACTTATTTGAAGCTTGAAACGGTTCTTTAATCTTTTGGGGATAATCGTGCGACGACTTAATATTTTTTACAACACTTATTTATTTTGAAATGTAATAAAATTCAATCAGAATCGTGAATAGACTTATAACTGTTTGCATATTCTATTTTTTTCTGTTGTTATGTCATGAAAAATTATATTAGGTAGTGTAGTGGAAAAAATGTCGTTTTTCTCCAACGGCCCTGACGATCGTGATTTTGGCGGCAAAAAGTTGATTTTAAACCAATGTCACCATCAGTCATGCGTTAAATATTAGCGCAACCGTTGAAAAAAACCAAGTAATCTAGGTAAATAGCGAGAAATCAAGTGGCAGTATTACTAAACACGACAACTTGAGGCGATAAGTAGATTGATATTGTAAAGTTTCGCATTTGTAGCTATCTCAAGTAAAAATATACAAAAAAAAATATAATTCGAAACATTGCAATTGGCATTTACGCACTTATTGCGTAATAGTGGCGTAAATTTAAATATAGAAACTTGGCTCATGATGACATTTTGTTTAACTTTAAAATAATAATGATGACAAATAAATACGAAACCATCCTATTCAAAAACAACATACATAATTTCATTTTAAATAATCAAAATAATTCTAAAATCCTCAGTAAGTAGTCTAAGATCGGTAATATTAAAAAAATATATATAATTCGAAACATTGTATTTGGAATTTACGTACTTTATACGTAATAGTGGCATAAATTTAAATATAGAAACTTTGCCCATGATGAGATTTTAAACAGTTATTATACTTCCCATAGATGTAGAATAACAATAACTTCATACTATCACATGAAAACTCTTTCTACACCTTCATCACTCAATAAAGAAAGTATAAATCGCTTAAAAATCTACGAACAACTAAATAGTCTACATTATTTGCTAAAACAGCTTCATAGACCTTATAAAATATTTATTTACGGCTATTGTAAGTCTCAAGGTCTTGATACAAACGACGATATTCTATAGATGTCCCACGTTATCAGATCAAATGCTTACCAAATGTTAAGTTAAAACATGTAGACTCTAACGTATTTGATTGTATCACATTTGAATATGATTTTAAGTATTGTTAAGAATGATTTTTAGTCTTTTCAATAGTAATTGCTTAGTATTTTACTCGAAGATTCAGAACGATAGCAATATTTATGTATGCGCTAAGGGGTAATGCAACAATAACCACTAATAATATATCAACAGTTTCTAAAATAACTTCTGAAATAGCTGGACTATTATGTCGCGGTGGCCCGGAGATTTAAGACATCCGCATCTCATTCATGAGGGTGCAAATTCGAAACCTATCAACGGCAAGCACCAATGTGACTTTTTCTAAGTCATATGTATTCCCTAAGATACTTAGACAACACTGACAATCGGTGAAGGAAACCATCGTGAGGAAACCTGGGCTTATAACTTCCAATTATAAGTTTGAAATCGCCAACCCGCATTTAGCAAGCGTGGTGATTAATGCTCAAACCTTTTCCGTGTGAGAAAAGGCTTTGCTCAGTAGTGGGCATTTAGAGGTATAGGCTGTTGATGATGATGATGACTGTTGGACTATAGAACTTCTATACATAAGAAGGTTTGCCATTTTAAACATCTAGTCTATATTTGTATATCGCTGTTTAGAAGATTCAAGTTTATCAGAAAGCGCTGTAGTCACAATTTCTGTCAATACTACCTTTAGTAAATTATTACCTTTAGTCGGTTTCTACAACTATACAATGTTCAACTCTTACGTCACAAGAGGATCAACTTAATCTTTAAATTCATTTGCTTGTATGATGCAATTACCTAAAACACTACGGACAGACAGAAAGATACGTTACTTAATTTGCCTTATTAAAAAATGGAAAACGAGCACACATCAACGACCAAACAGACAGTCACAAATTCTATTACCTAATACAACTATTAAAAACAATTCAAATCACATTTTCTACCATTCAAATGTAGTAAAACGTATGTGCGTTGAATATCTGATTAAATTCTATACACGATGATTGAAGATTTAGTTTTAATGAATTACATATGTTAAGGTAACACGCTTATGTAATTTTAATGACTTGGAAGGGTCGTAAATTCCATTAGAAGTAGTATTGTAGTTTGATGGATTAGCATCGGCTTTAGGCATTGTAGCTTTTGTCAATCAGATTTGTGACTAAGACCATGTACAACCTAATGATTGGGAGATTGTATATGTATAAGCATCAAGATGTAGGATACAAGCATCAAGATTTCCAAGATTACATGTCAAAGCATTATTATAAACTATTGCATTCAACGAAAATGAAGTAGATAAGCATTGCAACGTAGCATGTCGAATGACACAATTGCAAAGCACGAAATTTATAAAGCGCAGTGTGAAACAAATATTCAAATCCGATCACAACGGGTGGCGGGCGCGTGCTCTAAGAAAAACTTTGAACCGATTCAAAAAACCGTTTTCCCGATCTCCTAAAGAAGCTGGTGGCCAAGACCCAGATAAGGCCCTAACCACCAATCAAGAAACCAAACAAAAATGATCTTTATTTCTAAGAAATAAAGAGTAATCTAAACGCAGAACACATTTTTCATGGTTCCTTTTTTTACCGTCTTTTGTCACCCAAGCGAATGAAAAAGTTTGAAATCGTGAATGAGAAAAAAAATCCGTTTAATATTGGCATTGAACGGTCTGCAGATTTGAGCGTAGAAATTTGGTTTTAAAACGTATAATTTGGTCTCGTGTCCGTGGACAGTGGTCCGTGGTCCGCTAACTAAAATAAATGTCACGTTCCGAAGCATTGTGTTGATGAAATACAAGAAATTGATATTTTTCCCTCACCTTCCGCTACGAACGATTAATAAAACCATTGCGACGGTGCACTCTCATTCATTGTTCAAAAAAACAATCACAAACATGATGAAATTTTTGAATAACAGTTTTTGTCGAGTCGATACTGTGCTTGACACTTTTTTGTTGTATAGGATTAGAATATATTTCGTTTCTAAATGTTTGTTTTGTTGCTCCACTTTTTATGAACACAATATTAGTGTTTCAAGTAATGAGATTCTCAATTTCTCCATCATGATCAAAATCTTCCATGATGACACCTCTGTCTATAAACAACAAAAATCCTAATATACGTATTTATACTAACTTATCAATATTTTCATCTGATTATGTAAATTATTCATCATCACATCTTTCCACCACTGCAACATTTAATTTTGCTACCTGTTAAACTTGAACAATGATCTGGTTCCACTCAATGTCGCTTCCCCTAATTAGCGTTACCGTGACACAAGCCGCGGTGTCTACCGACATGGTTGGCTGCTGTCCATTCTTCTGATATAATTATTTCTTTAGGATCTTTGTCATAGGAAGTCTTCACAATTGGATTTGTATCTTTATTTGGATCAATTCTTTGATTATATCCTCCTTTTATCACTATATTTACTGATTTGTTAGTCGTCTGTTTTAGTATATTGCAACAAAATATTGACTAATGTTAAACAAATATCTCTAAGTATGAGATTTTGAGTTTTTATTTCTCTTTATTTAATTAGGAACTTTTGTACATAAATACATGACAGTTCCATTATATATCTTACATGTTAAACTTATAAGTTATACAAACAAAATACTCTTAATATCTATTTAACAAAACGTAGACCTGCAAAGCTATACTACTTTTTGGCCGCATCAGATAAAGGGGCAGCTAAAATTTCATTAAATATTCCTATATTGTTTTTAATTAAACATAATTCATTAGTCAGGATATCTCTTTCAGCCTGAAAACGGCACATTCCGTTAAGAGACGAACAACATCTTCAACCTTATGACATTCCTCACTTTTGATTTTGAGTTTGATTTCTGAAAGTGGTAAATTTCAAAATTAGCAGTACTTAGTAGCGCAGTACATTATGTAGGATGCCTTAAACCAGGCTTCTCCTCTATTTCACGAGGCTTAAGAGAACATTTACAAAATTCAGTATTCATAACTTCTTCGACAAAAATTCAAAGATGGAGATTACTAGTATAGTTTGTATATCATTACGAAAAATGATCACATCTCATTCATACTCAGAATACAATTTATTATAGTCAATCACAATATCATCAAGTATCTTAATATAAACAGGGGTATCAGAATTAGTTCCAGATCCTGATCGAATGCGGTATGAGGCGTGTCGCCATTTAATAATGTTGCCTTTTCGACGCCTGTGCAGGCGCATACTAAGCAAATATGGACGCGTAATGATGTATAGGGCTTTGAATGTTTAGATCCTACAAGAGTTAATTTTTTGTAATATTATATTTGATGTTGTTATTAATTATTAAAATCAGGGTTATGTTAGCAGTCTTATTGTTAAAGGTTAGAGACACAATTTCGTAATTATTGAAGCTTTGGTTTAGTTTGTTTGGTAGTCGCAAAACGACATCGTCGACAAATATTGCGGCAATGGAATCAAAATCGTAATAAAATTAAGTATGTATTTGTTAAATCATTACTTTGATATCAACATTAAATTTTAAAAGTAAAGCGAATAATATTTTCCAATTAACCCATTAAAAAAAGTTTTTAACAAACAACGCATTATAATTTACTTAAATACAACACGCGACTCCCCCCAGACCAGACAGACACGAAAAAAACCCAAAAAAAAAGTTTGTTTACATTTTTTTCCCAAACATTTAATTGTACAGAAAAAAAGTCAACAATATAAATTTAATCGACTACAATGTTTACTACAAAACATAATACGACCCACCAAAAAAGTGTACAACATATATGTGTATATATATACATATTACACAAAAAAGCACCATAAAATTATGTAAATTATACAATATATTATGTATTTAATTAGTTTTTTTATAATGAACTGTGAATTTCAATTTGAGGACAATTTTTTTGACCTCGCACTTGATTGTGTGTCTTTGGTTATAGTTTTTTTATTCGATGACTCATTTCGTTTTTGTTTTATGACAGAAATTATGTAAAAGAATTTGATTATGGGACAGTTTTATAGCATTTTTTATTTAATGTGTTGAAAGATGTATCAAATTAATTATTAGGCCCTATAACTGGTCTTTATATGGAATAGGAGGCAAACGAGCAGACGGATCAATTGACGGTAAGCGATTAACGCCGCTCATGGTTAATTTTGATTGAGAGAATATTCGAATTTGATTGACATTGAAGACACAAAAATATTTATGTTTATATACATAACATCCAGTTTTTTATCACCATACCTTAGAGGTCGGAAATGGTGTAGGTTATAAAAAGTAAACCACCCACTTTTCACCTTTTTTATGTGGATACTTTTCATCACACAATTCTAAATCGTAGTGTAATGATAATAAATTTATTTATTTTCTCTCTACACAAAGGATTATTCTACATAAATAAGATATTACAATCAGATGCAAACATTTTACTCCTTTGTGAGAAACGAAAAAGAGAAACACTAATAGTAGCATATGAGTCTTTTGAAAAAATATCAAATACCTTAAGAGTGTAAATACTATGCACAACCCAGGAATCGAACTCGAGACCTCATACTTGCATACTTAGACAATATATCGGTACATTGCGCCATGTCTAAAATGTTCAAGGACTACAAACCTGAGATCGATAGGGTCCCATCGTTAGTTCGTTCCAAGACCCATTAAGATTTCCGCCCGCCATGAGATGCGCGGGAGCATCTTATGCTCTCAATTTTCAAACGTCACTACTGAAAGCTATCAAAGCCAAGCAATTCTGAACTTAACTAATCAATTAACAAAAACTCATTTCTAATGACGTCTTTAATACAATTTTACTATTCCTAATTTTTGTTTAAACTATGTCTAATAGCAATAAGATCGATATTGCTTTGGTAGGAATAGCAAATTGCATATCGTGAAGTAATTTCTTTTAGTACAAGGGAGTTTTGTCCTTATATCTGAAAGGTTAGGGTTAATTTTCGTTCGTTATACTGCTTTGTTCTCAGAAATGCTTTGGTGGTTATGTATCAGTCATTTTTATAGTGGTTTTAAGATAATGGTATTGATTTACCACTGTACACGGTTATCCGGACAATCTATAATAAGTTTTCTATAGGATAATGTACAGTCAAACTCAAAAGTACTGGAAATTTGGAGCAACATTGCTTTTTTATGGTTGCTATGAACTTTTTTGATATGAAAGGGATGATTTTTTTTAAATTAGCAGATGGATCTTTGATGATAAGAGATCAGCGCCACCCATGGACACCCGCAACACCAGAGGAGATACAGGTGCGTTGCGAGCGTTTTAAAAATGAATACGCTCTTTTCTTGAAGGTTTGAAGGGCGTGTCGGTTCGGAAATACCGCGGACGTTGATGATCGTCGAAACAGAAAGATGTGTAACATAACATCACGCCTTTTGTCCCAAAGTGGTAGGCAGAGGTGCACATTACGGCACTTATGTTTCTGTTTGTTCTCAGTTTTCACTGTTAATGTTATGAGCCCCATGTAATCCCATGAAATAGAGGGTGAGCCTATTGCCATATACAATTCCGGACTCCAGCTACTACTGAGATTTTTTTTAAAAACCCAGTCTATTTTTGCTCAGCCCGGGAAACGAACCCGAGACCCCTTGCCCGGCAATCGCACTTGTGACCACTCGACCAACGAGGCAGCATAATTATCCTTACTATCCTTACTATTATAAATTACTATTTAAATGGGAAAGTGAGTTTGTTTGTTTGTTTGTTTGTTCCGACTTCACGCCGTAACTACTAAACCGATTGCATTGAATTTTTGCAGACGTAAAGTTAGTAGTCTGGATTAAATAATAGGGTACTTTTTATCCCGTAAAATTTGATATTCCCGAGGGAAAACAAAAGTATTGGTATAGATGGCGCTGTATGTATTGGTATATGTCACATAGACTACTTTTTATCCTTTTGTGACGCGAGCGAAGCCGCGGGTAAAAGCTAGTATGCAATATTCGAAAAGACTTAATATTATAATAACTTTCAAATATATAGAATTGCAATAAACAAAAACTACTACTCAACTCCTGCGCAGGAAGTTTCTGTCTCTTTTATTCTGTATAGGAATACTATTGTCATCTCTTTCGCGTGTAATACCAGTTTTGGCGGGTAAAGTTTGCATGGTGGCCATAGAGTGAGTAAAATTATAGAGGGTTATTTTTTTATTTTGTTGTTTGAATTTGACATTATTAAACTTAAAATTGTAGATTTTGTAAAATTTATTTTATTAATGTTTATTGGATTTAAATGATTAATACTTTACTTATCTATACTAATATTATAAAGCTGAAGAGTTTGTCTTTTTGTTTGTTTGTTTGAACGCGCTAATCTCCGAAACTACTGGTCCGATTTGAATAATTATTTCTATGTTGGATAGCCCATTTATCGAGGGAGGCTATAGGATATAAAATATCACGCTACGATTAATAGGCGCCGAGCAAAACGAGTGAAACCGCGCGGAAGTAGTTAGTATTAGATTAATTCCTTAGTGTAAACATGTACTTGTTTGTTAATTTTTATTAGGAAATGTATTATTTTCCGGAAAATTCTTAGTAATAGCGAAGAGTTTGGAATGGTGGCCGATATATGGCAATTGGGTCATCTTCTTTTACGTATAAGAATTTAATAATTCGTGTTTCCACGAAGTATATTAAGTACTATCTTACGCTTATGCTTTCGAAAGTAAGTATCAAACATCTGCCTGACTGCCTCGTTGGCCGAATGGTCGCAACTGCGACTGCCGGGCAAGGGGTCTCGGGTTCGATTCCCGGGTCGGGCAAAGTATTACTGGGTTTTTAAAAATATTGCCAGTAATAGCACGGAGTCTGGAATTGTGCCCGGTATATGGCAATAGGCTCACCCCCTATTACATGGGACTCTTATGAGTCCCATAGTAATTAGTGGGTGTTACATTGTACTTACAGTGGTATCACGTGCACCTCTGCCTACCCCTTCGGGGATAAAAGGCGTGATGTTATGTTATGTATCAAACATTTTTGGTGCAGTTTTGCTTAGCCCTTCGTGGATTAAAAGCGATATAGATGTATGATATTTTATATGTTATAAAACATATAAGTGCTTGGCAAGTCTAAATCCATCCCAAAACTACACCAAAAAATGAATGGCGTAAAACATGATGTAAAACAACAGGTGGAGAAAATTCCTCCCCAAACACAAATACATACGAAAGCCATTCTTAACACAAACGCAAAAGACACAAATTCCATCACCTGATATGATGTAAAATGACAGGTGAGTGACAAGTACCATTGTAATATCAACTTTATTCCCTAAGTATAAGACTACAAATTGACAAATGCAATCATAAGTTGGTACAGTCAATGAAAACGTTTAATCATCGTATAATATACAAGAATTACTTTATTGAGTGATGTTTTTAAATTCATACAATGTACGGTGATAAATTTTTGTTCATAGTCGTTAATTACCGTAAAAATTTTCATGTCCTTGTGTGTAATATAGGTTTTAAAATAATGTCAGCTGTTTCATCGCGTCCTCTTATTATTGTTGCGGATTGTACTCGGCAAGATGGCAGCCATATTTTTTTTATAGAACAGAGAATAATATTGACAATAAAAATGTATTTAATTTATTTCAATCGATACTTATTTAAATCGCTTGATACCTAAAATAAGTATACTCTACAATACAAGATAAGTCATCAATAGCCTATGAGTGGCCACTGCTGACCAAATGCCTATTCTCACACGGAAAAGGTTTGAGCATTATTCACCATGCTTGCTCAATGCGGGTTGGCGATTTCAAACTTATAATTAGAAAATGTATGCCCAGGTTTCCTCACGATCTTTTCCTACACCGTTAGGATAAGTATAAAATCATGAATTTATACTACAGAATTTCTACAAAAATGACAAGCGAAAACGACCGAAAAGGCTATACAATTTTAGTAAATAATATATGTGTGGTATAATTATTCATTAATACATAGAATTTATAAGAATACTACAAATGTGAACGGTTCCTACATCTTGCTACTAATATGTTACATTTACTAAAAATAAAAACAGTTTTGCGACCGACAATACGTATTATCATAATTACAGCCATAGCAACTCCTGTCATTACAAAAATTAACAACAGAAATTAAAATAATAGTGCCAATATCCATAACAATAACCTGTTCTAAATATTGGCAAAATTATTATTTAAAAATGTATTTAATGACGGAATATTGCGAGTCTTATTACTCAAAGGGATAAAATAAATAAATATACGTTATTTATTGCCAGTTATAGTATGAATTTCACTGTTATTGATAGTTAAAATATCAACATAACATAACATAACATCAGGCATTTTACCCCCGAAGGGGTAGGCAGAGGTGGATATTATGCCACTGTACAATGTAACACCCACTTTTCACTGTTAATGTTATGACTCCCATTTAATAGGGGGTGAGCCTATTGCCATATAGCGGGCACAATTCTAGACTCAGTGCTACTACTGTGATTTTTAAAAAAAAAAACCCAGTAATACTTTGCCCGACCCAACCAGGAATCAAACCCGAGACCCCTTGCCTGGCAGTCGCACTTGCAACCACTCGACCAATATGGCAGGTAAAAATAACAACGTTTATATTATTTATTTTTATAGGTCTGTGAATCTTTAATAACAATGGTGTCTGGCATATCAGACTGTAAAACTGTGTTACTGTGTCATTGGATCCCATTGATTTCGAAATCTCTGATACACACCCCATGGTTACCATAAAATAGGGGACGCGGTCATTGTCCCTACTGAGATGACCGTTGAGAATTCACGGCGTTTGCACTATATAGAAATTAAGTGTCTAGCAAAATTTTTGCAAAGGAGGTTAAATTTGGTAAGACTGAAGGGTTTTGCATTCTTGAATGATTATATTAATGTATTTTTTTATGTACCTACTTACTTTTGTGATTTTTTTCTAATATAGAATTCAGTTTCAATCATCGTTAAAGGTTTATATGTTGTTCAAATAATAAGGACTCTTTTGAATAGGAAGTTTATGAAATATTAATTATAATTAACACATACTGAAGAACTTAATTATATAAAGAAATATAATTAAGAAGGTTTTCTACAAGTATTGTACACGTTAATCAATATCGTATTCAATCATTCACAGATCACCAATAAATATTCATCCTTTAAAATCCCATAAAAGCAAAAATTTTCGAATAGTGGCAAATTCCCACACTATTTCAATTCAAAGGACAATAAATTAATGCATTCATGGAATAAACTGAAGAATATCTAATGCATCACATATTGCACAGTTGCGTAAGAGCTTTGACGGAAACACATTATCCAAAAAAAAAAATCCCATACAAAAATTCCCTCAGATGCGTAAAATTTCGTTCCCATGAGATCTCAAAAGAAAACACCACTACAAGCCATAATTTACCTTATCACCCATAAATTAAAGTTGAAATTCTATCGTGTGCTTTTATGGTGGTAAAGATTTGGTAGTGTTTGGATTTTGGATTTTCGGTTGATAAGGTTAAAGGTGATTTTTGCTTGAGCATGGGGGTGGAATACCATCACCTGCCGGATCGTGGGACAGGTCGTGAACATCCCTCTTATGGCACCGAATTGCACATCCTGTATCGGATTTTGACAGGATAAGCAGAAGTGCTTATATAACACACTTTTTTTAAACAATCCCTCGTTCCTATTTAAAGCATTTTCTATTTCTATACTTTAACTAAAAACCTTTTAAAAATGTATTCACAAAATGTAATCCCAGTTATTTGTCTCAAGACTTATTAAAAGTTATTCAAAAATTTACAATAAATTAGGTCAAATGTTCCAATAATGTATTCAATAAATCACTTTCACACAAACACGAAAAATACGTTAAAAAAAATTGCTTTTAATTTTAATTGTGTTTATAATTTAAACTCGGTTTAAGTATGAGAAAAATGCAAACATATAAATTAGATTCTATCGTTACGTTTACACAGGAAAAATATTTTACCAGTCTTTTTACATGTGGGAGTACCAAGGTGACACGATTTATTGGCGGCCAGTATTTTTAGATGTTCCAAATTTAAATAGAATTCTAATTTCGATTGTTATTTTTAGTTTAACTGCTGGTTTTAGTGTTTTATTTATTCTTAAATTTATTTTTAGAATGCAACTAATTTGAATGTTTGTATTTTATATAAATAATAATTACCTATTTTGGAATGCAGCAGAAATAAAATTTAAACTTAATTGTATTGTAATTTAAAATGTTGAATTAATATGTGAATCATTTTAACGTTATAAGGTAAGACAAAATTGGTCGAATTATACAAATATCACGCAAAAATGAACCTTATGTAACACAGAAAACCTTGCAAAATCCTGTTGTAATCATGTCCTCAAAACTATAAACAAAAGCATCGTTTGTGTCAAACATGTGGGCTCTCAAATGTAAACAAAATTATGCCTTATTTGCATAAGGTTAAAGTTGACTGTTTAGTGTAAGTTAGAACGATACATTAAGGAAATGTGGCTAACATAAAACAATAGGTACCTTTTATTCGATAGTTTTGATAGTGTGCAGATTTTTTTTAATAAAATAATATAGACGAAATTTGTTATTGTTACAGAGTGTTAATATTGTAAAGATTGTGATTCCTGTTTTTACCCATGGGAGCATTTAATCGAGATAAAAAGTCCTATCACAGGTACTCTGCCTGTATACCTTTCATCAAAATCCATTCAGTAGTTTCAGCGTGATTGACGGACAAACACTCAAACAAAGAAACTTTCACATTTTTAATATTAGTGTGATTAATTGAATAATTTAATTCACACATTTTTGTTAAATAACTTATTTTTATTATAAATCATTTAATTAATGAAATATAATTATAAATCATTTTTATAAAGTAAGTAGGTTTTTAACAAAAATGCACCATGACTCTCTAACAATAAGACTTATATTTTAATGCATTTCAACATACCATATACATAGGTAACTACTTCTGTCAAGAAATATATAAGTAAGTATGAATAATAATTATAATCATCAGTACATAGTATAAAACAAAGTCGCTATCCGCCGTCTGTCTGTCCCTATGTATGGTTAGATCTTTAAAACTACGCAACGGATTTTGATGCGGGTTTTTTAATAGATGGAGTGATTTTTAAGGAACGTTTATATGTATAATATATGCATATTGCACCCGTACGAAGCCGGAGCGGGTCGCTTGTATAATATATATCATCTAATGGCGTGACGCGACTAGACTTGCTGACGTCATTATCTAGTAATCAATGTTCCACATAATGACAGACATATTAATTATTGATATATCATTCGGTTTATATTCGATATAGCTACTTTCGCGTCCGCTGTCTGTTTGTTTGAACGCACTAATCTCTGGAACTACAAGTCTGATTAGAATAATTATTTTTGTGTTGGATAGTGCATTTATCGACGAAGAGTATAGGCTATAAAACATCACGCTACGATTAATAGGCGCCGAGCAGAGCGGGTAAAATTGCGTGGAAGTGTCCTTTTATGAACTACGATTTCGAACTCTTTTGTCAAGCCTAGAGATAATGGAAAATTAACAAAAAATCGCGGGTTACTCACGTGAATATATTGAGAAAAGCTCTACTAGTTTCGATCCACCGAGGGGGTCTTCCTCATGAGCAGCGTGCGCGGTCGCGGCGATGTCGCACAGCCTCAGTATATTCACGTGAGTAACCCGTGATTTATAGTTAATTTAGTATGTCTCACGATAGTTATTATAAAATCATAATAGAAAATATATATAACTAGAGAAAATCCATAAGTTTGCTTCAAATAACATGAATAAGTCTTGAAGACGATTATAGTGGAAATGTAGGTACCTATCCTACCTACCTAAATAGTCTCCAAATATTTGCCAAAATCTAGACCAACGCAAGCACGACTACAAAAAAATACTGTATCAACTATTTTTTTCTACCAAACCCCATATTGTATCCAATAAGGCTTCAAATAGGTGTTTGCAAAAAAGTAACAAAAGCGGGTCAGGTGGTCATTTCTTTAGACCACCCATCATCACAGGAGATGTGAAGTTAAGCAATTACATGGGAGAGTGAGCAATATCTGCTTAGTTACTTGACAACAACTTGCAATATGTTCAATATGTCCACCTCAATATGGTATGACAACATTTTTTTTATATTATAGCTGCCTCGTTGGCCGGTCTCGGGTTCGATTCCCGGGTCGGGCAAAGTATTACTGGGTTTTAAAAAAAAATCTCAGTACTAGCACGGAGTCTGGAATTGTGCCCGGTATATGGCTAGGCTCACCCCCTATTACATGGGACTCATAACATAAATAGTGAAAAGTGGGTGTTACATTGTACAGCGGCATAATGTGCCAACCCCTTCGGGGATAAAAGGCGTGATGTTATGTTATGTTACGTATAAAAAACCGACTTCAACCTCATTTTTGAAGTCGGTTGATTAAAATTATAAGTACCTACTAAAACTTTTACCAAAGTGTAACAAAGACTTTTCTGAATACCGCATCAAAATCGATTCAGCCAATCGCGAGATAATTGTACCCAAACATATATTATGTATATAGAGGTAGAGGTCAAACTAAGACCCTTTGTTTTGAATTCATTTAAAAATCTTAAACATTATCTAGAGGTGCTTGACATAGGGATCGAACTCGCAACACCATCTATACTAATATTATAAACCTGAAGAGTTTGTTTGTTTGTTTGTTTGAACGCGCCAATCTCCGAAACTACAAGTCCGATTTGAAAAATTCTTTCTGTGTTGGATAGCGCATTTATCAAGAAAGGTATAACCTATCGTGCTATAAAACATCATGCTACGACCAATAGGAGCTGAGCAGAGTGTGTGAAACCGCGCGGAAGTAGCTAGTCATATTCAGATAAAACATTAAAGTCTTTATGACTTAAAATTAAATACTTAGAGGTCTACTCATCCCACACTGCGAAATAAAGATCTACATCGTCTTTAAGGTACAGGTTAAGAGGAGCCATTGGCTTACATAAATCAGACCCCATACTATCGGAGGTCAGACAAAACGGATAAATTATAGACCCCTTACTGTAATTAGCATAGATACGAACGGACCCCTAGATTAGAACTGTGTCTGCTTATCTCCTAGATGTCACAGATTTATTGTAACTATTACATTTGTTGGTTTCAGTCGTTATAGTTAGATTTTGGTGCATAAAGTTGTTATTACGTTGTCCAAAAATGGTTTAAAATGTATCTATAATGTACCTATCTATCAGTAAGATCATCTTTTTTTATAATGTTTTCTTAAAAGTCAGAATAGACATTATTCACGAGCTGAAATGTGATTTTTTTTTTATTTTACAGATATTTTTGTTTTATTGCGAAAATATTACTCTTGGAAATGTGAGAACTATTCACGATATTTATTTTGTAATCGAGAATATGCTGAGGAAATTATCATAATTTATATAACTAGATAAATATTTACAACTTAAAATTAACTACAACTAAACTATTAAATAAAAAGAAAGTAAAAGAAAACAACAAAAATTATACCCTTAATTTAGGCGTCAAAGTATTCGTCCGCATCACTATCATAGGGGAAAGTTCCCAGAAGACAATATAATAGCTGAAATGTTAATTTACGTAACATCACGCCTTTTGATACTGGGGATACCCACAGGGGTGGGCAGAGGCGCCCATTACGGCACTCAATGCCACTGTACTTACAATGTAACACCCACTTTTCACTATTTATGTCCCAGTCCCATCTAATAGGGGGTGACGTTTTTCAAGACTTCGTGCCACTACTGAATTACGGTAATACGGAATTTATAAAAAAACCGGTAATACTTTCCCCGACTCGGGAATTGAACTCGAGACCCTTGCCTGGCAGTCGCACTTGTGACCACTCGACCAATGGGGCAGTCAATGTTAATTTGATTGTTGGAAAAAATGTGGCAAATTAATAATAATATCTGGCGCAAAATAATAATTAAATGTAATCAAGTTATTAAGATCACCAGGTGAAAATACAAAGATAACAGCATCAAGAAAGTTTAAAATAATATCAATTAAAAACATATACAAAATAAATTATAACTCCGTACTTGGTTAAAATAACTAATTAGTGGTAACTTTTAAAGGTCCCTTCGCAAATTTCGACCCTTGAATGATGACTGGCGATTTAAAGACCTCGCCTAATTTCGCCTGCAGTTGCTATTTTAAAGGATCCCAAATTAATCATTTTCGGGGTAAAGGGAAACTAGTTTGATTTATTATTGCACACTTCAATTGTTGTGGGAAAGTGCTGGAAAATTCGTAGCGTATGTAATTTACCTCTAGAATATTCTGTAATTATTTTAATTGGTTATTGAATAAAATTTTATTAATTAATATGTAATGTATGTGTTATTCAATAATATACTGCAATAATGATTAATATGAACATTTTTGTTAATAATACCTCTAATAATAACTTTATTGGTAAAGTTATAAAAATGTTAATTGCCGCAAATTAAAATATTAAAAATAATTAAGCCACTATTAATTTGTTGGCACACAAACTAAAAATAGAGTTATTATAATAATTTGAATAATTAGAGGTATTATGTATAGATTTTACGATTAGGCTCATATGGTGTGAACTTTACTTAATGTCGAAGTTTTAATATTGTCATTATTTTTGTGAATTATGCATTTGTTTTGCTAATTATATAACTGAAGGATAACTTCATCTCCAACAAATAACTAGGTACTTAATTAAAAGTAAAAAAAAAGACAAAATTTTTTATGCTTTCAAAAAAACTCTCCTACTAGACTAAGTATATTATGTAAACTAAACTAAAAAGCAAATAAATAAAACTTAAACATAAAAAAATCAACATGGTAACACATAAGAATAGCATGGATGCGCCACCTGCGCTCGCGCCTAAATTCTGCTGGCATTGAGCGACGCCAAGGTCACGCAGCCAGATGACGTCATTCTGTACGCTTTCGGTTGTGACTTGTCATATTCACTAGTCGCATATCCGTGTTTCACGAAGACTGGTAACTAGATACATGCTCAGTTGTATGTAGATTTTTGAATAGGTATTTTGTACTTGAACGTATGGTTGTATTATTGGAGGGTTTTGGTGATTCGCAATTGCAATGGACGTGATTTTTTACGATATTTGTCATGTGGATGGGTTTGAAAATGGGTGGTTTTTGATTGGTTGTTGGATTTTTCAATTTTTTCGTTAGATCAATGCCAGTTTTAGATGGATGTTTTAGAATTGTAGAGTTTGTAGGTAGATACTGTTGGTTTTGTATTGAATTTCTGGGTGTAGCTAAGTCTCAAATTTTGTCTAACGTTTGGAACATTTTCAAAGTATGTACCGTGGGAATTCTCATACATAGAGAAATTAACATTATGTCATGTTCATATTTATATTTCTGTTGGTGCAAAACCAGGTTTAAAATATCATTTATGTATTAATATTCAAAGAAACTGGATTTAATTTGTTATGTACAATAATCCTCGAGTTTTGAAGCATGTTTGTGAAAAAATTGCTGAGCACAAGTACCGTCAATTAATCTTTAGAGTGTCGATGAAAATATAAGGAAGAACGGCTGGAGCGTTCAAGTTTGTTATTAGTAGACTCTATTTCGTGAGTGATAGAGGTGGTTTTTTAATGTATAACTGCGAATGTATAATGCATGAAGTGTTGATTTTTAAATTGAATGTATTTGCTACGATATTTTTACGAGCTCATTTTTTAATGTTCTAGCCTTATAAACTATTGAAGATGCTGAGAAAATTAATAAAATAATAATTATATTGTAGTATATGATATAGGTAGCACATTGTAAGAAATATAACATTCATCATAACAAAAACCAGAAAAGACTTTTCGTAGAACTGCGAAGAATTAAAAAAAAACTTTTTAAATATTGAAGATTATGTCAATTTCAACTAATGCAGATACATAATACAAAGTTCGAATTATCTTACCGCTTAACAAAGTCTTATTTTTTTAATACTATTGTCTAAACTTGTATAGATAAAGTTTAAGGTCAAGTTCGCTCGATCCTCGATACAACACGTGTGGGTATTCGCTGAATAGTTTGACTGTAATAAAATGATTAAATAATAATATAATTATGGTAATAGACTACTACTTAACTTTATGTATCTCTAGTATAAATTATTTTAGGCTCCACACTCATCTGTTTTAAAAAGAAATATGAATTACTAGCTGTTGCCCGCGACTTCGTCCGCGTAGAATAATGACTTCTGGCAGAATTTAGGCTTTTGAATTAGTTTTTATCAAGGGATATTCTACGGTAATGGATGTCGTCAGAATTGATTCAGTCCCGTAGATGATAGCGTGATAATATGTAGCCTATATGTTTACCAGACTTGTTAGTAATATTCATGGAAAATTTGAAATAGTAGTGCAGTACTTTTTGAGATCATCACGGCCATACATACAGACAAACAGACAAAAATTCTAAAAACCACATTATTGGCTTCGGTATCGATTAGAGATCACGCTTCAAATATTCTTTTAAAAAATATTCAATGTACAGACAGTTTTGACTTTTCTACGATTTATTATAATGTGTAGATAGCTGTTGCCCGCGACTTCGTCCGCGTAGATTAATGACTTCTGACAGAATTAACCAGAATCAATTCAGTGCCCAAGTAAGATTTACCTATTTTGAAATGATTTATCGCAGTTTCAATAAATAAATAATCCCGCAGGGATCTTACCAGTACAGTGCCCGATCACGTAAGGTTTGAGTAATAAAAACTATTCTATCGACTATTGTTGTACCGAATCTCTCTAGAATAAGTTCAGTGGTTAAGAGTTAGAGAGTCCTGGGGCATTGACGCATAGTTCCCTTTCTCGTGAGACATCTGTGAAAAAACTATCATACGTTACCCAGGTCCCAAATCATCGTTTTACCGAATGTAATTCAAAAAGATTCAATGATTCTAAATTCAACGGCTAAGAAGATTTATACAAACTCTCATTCCCTATTTTATCCCCTTAGGGGTGGAATTTATCAAAATCCTTTCTAAAGAGATACCTATGTCATAGTAACTTTATACATGCAAAGTCTCAGCCCGATCAATTTAAAACTGGCAAAGTATCATACTTTGGGGTGAGAATGTTCAAAAACCTTTCTAAAGGGACGTTTACGTCATAATATCCATCTGCACGCCGAATTTCAACCCGATCGGTGTAAAACTGACAAAGCCTCACACAAACGTTCATCCCCTATTTTACCCCCTTGGTGGAAATTATTAAAATCCTTTCAAAGCGGATGCTTACGTCATAACATCTATCTGCATGCCAAATTTCAACCTGATCGGTTTAAAACTGACAAAGGCTCATATAAACTTTCATCCCCTATTTTACCCACTTGGGGGTGGAAATTATCAAAATCCTTTCACAGCGGACGCCTACGTCGTAACATCTATCTGCATGCCAAATTACAACCCGATCGGTTTAAAACTGACAAAGTCTCATATAAACTTTCATCCCCTATTTTACCCACTTGGGGGTGGAAATTATCAAAATCCTTTCATATCGGATGCTTTCGTCATAACATCTATCTGCATGCCAAATTACAACCCGATCGGTTTAAAACTGACAAAGTCTCATACAAACTTTCATCCCCTTTTTTACCTCCTTGGGGGTGGAAATTATCAAAATCCTTTCACAGCGGATGCTTACGTCATAACATCTATCTGCATGCCAAATTTCAACCCGATCGGTTTAAAACTGACAAAGCCTCATACAAACTTTCATCCCCTATTTTACCCCCATTGGGGGTGGAAATTATCAAATTCCTTTCATATCGGATGCTTACGTCATAACATCTATCTGCATGCCAAATTACAACCCGATCGGTTTAAAACTGACAAAGTCTCATACAAACTTTCATCCCCTATTTTACTCCCATTGGGGGTGGAAATTATCAAAATCCTTTCACATCGGATGCTTACTTCATAACATCTATCTGCATGCCAAATTACAACCCGATCGGTTTAAAACTGATAAAGTCTCATACAAACTTTCATCCCCTTTTTTACCCCCTTGGGGGTGGAAATTATCAAAATCCTTTCACAGCGGATACTTACGTCATAACATCTATCTGCATGCCAAATTTCAACCCGATCAGTTAAAAACTGACAAAGTGTCATACAAACTTTCATCCCCTTTTTTACCCCCTTGGGGGTGGAAATTATCAAAATCCTTTCTTAGCGAATGCCTACGTCATAACATCTATCTGTATGCCAAATTTTAGCCCAATCTGTCCAGCGGTTTGGGCTGTGCGTTGATAGATCACTATGTCAGTCAGTCAATCAGTCAGTCAGTCAATCATGTTTGAATTTTATATATATAGATTTTTTAATTTTTAAGTCGAATTTTTAAGTTGAAGGTTAATTTTTTGGATTTATTTTTGTTGGAAAACTATAATCAAAGGCACACATAATATTAAAGATTGTCAAAAAACAGAGATAAAAATGACTAGGCCACAAATACCAGATGTCATACCCTCAACAAAAACTGTACATTCCAGAGTAACTTAGTTGAAAAATCCATATGTTTCCATCCTAATTATACAGTTATTTATCTAAAAATCTTGACGTTAAAATTATTTTAGTGAATTTGATTAATATTAAAATCTTTTTCTGATTGACAGGACGGATGAAGATAGATTATTTCTCGCGAATTCCTATTTGTATTTTTATATATTTTGACTTTAAATTTTTTGCGACCCAGTAACTATTCGGAGACTATTTAATTAATTTTGTATAGTTTATTTTAGTTGTTGAATAGATGTTCTTTAATAAACATGTTAAAGTTAATAAAATTACTATTGAATTTAAGTGTATAATTATACTAGTATTTTATTTTAATTATTGAAAGAACAGACGGTATTGATAGACAGTGTTTGTTCTTTTTTTTTTTTAAACGTTGCCCCACACTAGGATTATCTCCTGTGTCGTGGGTGCGTTTACAAACATACAAGTTCACATATACATGACACCCAGACCCGAAACAACAATTTGTGAATCACACAAAGTGTTGTTCCGTGCGGGAATCGAACCCGCGACACGTTGCACGGCAGCCGGTTGCCCAGCCACCGCACCAACCGTGCAGTCAGTTCTGTTTTTTAACTGATTGCATGAACTTTTCGGTGTGTTAATTCAATCGCATAAAACTTATTTTAAGTAAAATACTGTATTCAAAATTTACTCTAACAGCTCAGAGATTGGAATTACGCCTGATGTTCAACAAACATGCCTCTTGAAACAATAACATTTAATAACATGACAGACTGACAATGAGGTACCTAAATGTAAAAAATTACATTACATAAGTACCTTTACCTGTTCAATTAATTTTACATGCAATTTTATAAATTCAAACTCAAACTCAAACTCTTTATTTGCATGTTAAGGTAATACATACAGGTCTTATGAAATAACAGGCACAGCTTAACGGCCTTTTTCAGGCGTTGCAAATTTTAGGGGTGTCATCAGCTTACTATAAATTACATTTTGGTTAACATTTTTTTACATATTTATTTGTTCGGAATATAGGTAAGTACTTAAGGTATATAATATATTAGTGGGTAAGTGCAAAATGTAAGTGGGTATTCTTAAAATGTATAGTATATTGTATATACATAGAATATTTATATTTAAAATGTATAGTATGTTGGTGTGTGCTTGTGGGTGTATGTTTGGGGTAGGTTTAACATTTAATTTTGGTGTTATATTTTTCTTCGAAGAATTCTTTTGTCGAGTAAAAACATTTTTGTATTAGGAATTTTTTTAATTTTCTTTCAAATATAATTTCTTTAGTTTCGTTTTGTAGGTCTTTAGGTAATCTATTGAATATTTTGACAGCCATGTAGTAAAGACTTTGGTTAAGCATTTTAATTCTAGATGGTGGTAGGTACAGTCTGTTTTTATGTCGGGTATTTACATTATGGGTGTCTTTTACTTTCGTGAAATTATCTTTATTTTGGAATACAAACTTGCATATGTCATAGATATATATGGATGGTAGTGTTAAAAGATTGTATTCAATAAATTCAATATAATAAAAGTAATATGACAAAATTTCATGTCATAATTATATAGTTTCTATAACAACATTGTTATAAGGTCTATCACACGACCACTGTGAGGTCCAAAACCGCATGGAACATGATACAAGATATGACATTTTGAACAAGTATCCGCCCCAATGATTAATATCTTGTTCGAACTTGTTATTTATAAAATAGTAGCTATATTCAAGATGAAGGCAATTATAATACCTAATACTTATTATTTTAGATGGTTGAAAAATTGTTTTTATAATAACTATCGTGAGACATACTAGAGGTACATTAACTAAATCAGTAGGTTACCCGACATCGCGCAGCACACTGCTAATGAGGAAGAGTCCCTCTGTGGCTCTAAACTACTAGAGTTTTTCTCAGTATCTTCACGTGAGTAACCCGCCATTTTTAATTATTTTGGTTGAAACTTAATGGCCGTTTTAACCAACCGCCCTTAAACCCCTGAGGAGGTCTAAGACGACCGCTGCTCGTGCATGAGGGTGCGGGTTCGATGTGACTTTTTCCGAGTTATATTTACTTTCTTAGATTATTGAGACGCTACTGAGATACGGTGAAGGGAAACATCGTAAGGAAACCTGGGTTTATAATTTCAAATTATAAGTTTGAAATCGCCCACCCGCAATGATATTAATACTCAAACCTTTTCCGTGTGAGAAGAGGCTTTGCTCAGCAGTGGGTACTTATAGGCTGTTGATGATGATGATTAATTATATTTTATTGTATTCAAAAAAATACAAATATATTAGTAAAGGCATCAATGTCAAATGAGCATAAATACCTCTTTAACTACAAAACCTTCTAATGTTGAAGTTTGACTGGTGTAAGACAAACGAAAATAAATTCTATTGCTATGCAATTAAAGTCATTATTGCGATTAGTGGTTAGAAGGAAGTAATGTTATTAAGCACGTGCTTATTATATGTAACTTAACAAGTAAACCTCAAGATCGCGGCGTAGGTTCACCATGAATAAGTTAAACTAAAGGATTAAGTTAAGACAATACAAGTTAAATATGATATTAAGAAGGTTAATATAGAAATATGTAGGTAAATAATAAACTTCTAGTTCTACTAATATTATATTAAGAAATATAGTATACTAGTATAGTGTAGACTGCTTCGTTAGCCGAGTGGTCGCAATTGCGACTGCTGGATAAGGGGGCCCCGGGTTCACGCAACGATCAATAGACAGTGGGTGAAACCGAGCGGGAATAAGCTAGTCTTTGATTTTATCTTTACATCTATCGTTTCAAGTGAATCATTCAGATCAATCAACGTATAAATGCGATCGGTATGGAAATTATTTAATTTGTTGATAACAATCTAATCAAGTCAGAATCTCATGTAAAAAATGTGGCAACCGGTGTTTTTATTTCGTTTCTCAAATGCTACCGCGTGCATTTTGATGTAAGTTTTATAATAATATTATTAGTTTATAACATTGTATTGTATTTATTTTTGTCGTAAATATTTTCACATCTTCTTAAACCTTTACTTTTAAAATCGTCGTCTTTTTACAATACCTTATTGTAGTTAGACTAAAAAACTTGTCATGTAGAGAAAATCTTATTTTTGTTAGGTACACATTATAAATATTCGTGTCCTGAAAAACCTAAGAAAAATATAAACACAAAGCAAACAAAGAATGCTGGGTGTAGCCTCCGGGCCAAATTATAAAGCGAGATAAAGATAGAGGAATCGCGTGACGGCACTACGATTAGTGTAATTTCGGTACCAATGTACCAACTCACATTTGTACGTCATCCACGAAACTTGGATGAAGAATCGTTATCGATAATGTGCTGATGTTGCACAACACTGTATTCTATTCGAATTTCCTGTACAATAATGATTAATTATTCATTTAATTGCAATTTTATTTTGTTAATTAAAAATTAATTGCTGTTTAATTGCTGTTTAATTTAATTGTTTTTGTAAAGATTTAGTTGTGTTAACAATAATATTGTCAACTCAAGACGTTTATATGAAAATACATTTACAGTTGAAGATATAATGATGTACCTAGATATTAAATACGTTTCCAAGTATCCTTATTAACAAAATACGCAACAATACGTAAGGCGAAGAAAATTTAAACTTTAACATTTAGGTGTAGTAATTAACAATTAGGTATGCTTACGGATAAAAAAACAATGACGCATCGGTAAAGCTAGCTATTACATAAATCGGATGTGTAACAGGTATTTTACATGCAAATTCTTGCAATAAAGATACCAACGATATAATATTATTAATTTTTTTTGGCAAAACATTCCTTTTCACAAGTTGTTTTAGTCTATTTTTCCTTGTATATTATGCTTTATTTTACAGGGTGGTATATATTTTTAGTTAATTAATTAATTTGTATTGTATAAGAATACATTAACGTTCTCACACAAAGGGCAATTATTAGAAACTACTTTGAAAGAATTCTAGAGGACGCCAGGACGTTTCCGACCTATTAACGATCGCGCGTTAATTTTCAAAACTGAAACTTTTCCATTAAAACATAATGTTCAAATTCCTTTGTAAATAATAGTTTCTTCAAAATAATTTATTTAAGCCGTCCGATGGAATGAAGGCTCTAAACTGAGGATAGTAAGATACAAAGTGGTATGAAGTAATTGGGTTTTATCTCATGCGTCGTTATGTATGACGCAATACCTACTCAGCCGTAATGGCTAGTGTCAATCAAAATTATAAACCAACAAAGTTATTTATGCGCTCACTAAAATAATTGCTATGCCAATGTCGACTGTATGCCCTTGAAGTTGAGGTTCAAGGATTCTGTGTCGACGTCATTTAGGAAAATGATTTTGGTAATACGTTCTGAGAATTGGCTTGGATCAAGACTTGGTTAAACTATAGTTCGACAATTCTAAAATATATTTGAGAACATAGATACTGTTAATCTATTCCATGATTAAAATTTTTAAAATAAATACACAATATTTATTTATAAATATTATAATACAAATTTTAATAATAAATTGTGTTCTTCTCAAAAAAAATACATATTGATTAAAATATATACAAATAAATTGAAGTAGATTAATCGTGTGTTATAAATTATGGCGCGAATTGAATGATTTGAATTCAAACACTTATAAGTAGGCATTACTATAATTATTTTACTTATAAATGATGCCCGTAATTATTTAATAAAATTATGAATGTTATTCTTCAGATTAGTATAATTATTAAAATATTCCTAAACTAAGATTAAGTGATCATTTTTCAATGTTAATCGACCACACATGTTTCTTAAACGTTACTATTCATACTAGAGAAATTATTTTTTATATATTAAGTATAGTAATATATATATTTTAAGTATACATTATAAGAACCAATCCTGTAGAGGTATATTATAATTCGTAAAGAATTTGGCAGAGTCCTATTGCCATACAGAAAGAGCTATTCCCATATGATAGATTATAAAATATTAAAACAATTAGGCATCTACATACTTACGATCAGATAATGTTACGTGTTTCTGTACGTATTTCGACCGTGGGTCAGTGACCACTCATAAAAAGTTGATTGTACAATTATTTATGTATGTATATTACTTTTAAATATGTCATTAAATACAATGTTAGTTGTTTATTATTCAATAAAAAGACATTTGAGATACCTATAAGTTATACGTAAGTCGTATATATGTATTGTTCTAGGTATTTTTGTAATATTTCAATTAAATTAAATTATGTATTTATGATTAAAAATATACACCGAACAAGTTTTAAATAACCCTGAATTCTAAAAATAGAACGATTTGATATTTCAAATTCTAATTTTAACATCTAAAAGTGTCATTATTTAAAATTATTAAAATGCAAGTTCTAAATAAGTTATAAATTATGTGTATATCGATTGCATTTGAAATTAAATTAAAAATAAACAAAAGACTAAAAATTAAACGAAAATAAAAATCGCTTTTAAAAAATTACATTTAATTTAAATGTGGAACGTAAAAAAATGGCAATTAATTCCCGCCATTCATTGTACACACACATCCGTCATTCGCGCTTGCTCGCGACATTGACAATGGACGGTTTGGACTTGGTATGCGGCCTTGGAGCAAATTCGGCGCTCGGACGGGCGCGGGAAACGAGATCGGGTTTTTTATAATCGATATTAGACGTGTGGAATAGATTATTCGATTTGAAGTGCAAAATATATTCACTTGAATCTACCAAGCGTTAAGGGAAACCAATTATTATTATATCTAGAAAAGATATCTTAAATTAACTTCGGTGTAGGCATTTGATTTTCATTTAATTTATAATAAATCGGGAATATTTTAAATAATTAGATTAAATTAAATATATAACTAGACGTGTTCTGTTTACTAGTTAATAGTACCACCTAGCTTCACCTAATTTCACTAACGGACTGACTGACAGACTATTATTTATTTTGTAGAGGTATTTGTTGGCGTTTCAAAGGTACTGTCTGTATTGTAAGTCATATACATAGTTATTTAGAATATTAAATTTTGCAATATAAATAAACATTAAGAAAAAAAATTGTTTTTAATTTTTATTTTCAATAGTAGGTTCGATTAATTTACTTAAAAAACATTACCGATGTCATGAATACCTAAATACTGTGACACCATTTGTAATTCAAGCAAAAAAAAGACACAATTTTCATAGTTTTCTTTAAACAGATGAATTAATATATGTGATAAGGAGCGTCCCAAGGTTAAAAACAAAATTGAGAGTCAAATTTTTCTGTAAAAAAAATAATGATTTCGGGGTTAGACATTGAAAACGTAAACAGAGTAAACCTGAAAGAATACATAAATAATATTCTACATAATGTTTTCACGACATTGAATAAAAATTTGCAAAAATAAATTTCGACGATGTCTGTAACAATTTGATGTTGTCAGTCAGATAGTCAGTGTAGCCAGTAACTAAGTGAATATCTGATTGAATTAATAATATTTGTATAAAATATATACATAATTTCACGCTTGTCTCCCATGGGGCTAGGCAGAGTCTATGGAACGCCAATTACTACGATTCCTACATACCTCTTTCGCTAAACCAAAAATTATCAACCTTTTCATGCATGCTCGTCGGTTAACTCTTTCAGTCACACTTCTAACTGGTTATGAATATATTTCATTTAATTATACTAAAATACTTAAAAAAAGAATCTGAAGCATGTCTACTTCAAAAATTGAATTTCTAAGAAAAGGTGGTTTCTAAGCTACTGTGACCACTAAGACTAAAAGAGTTAAGGGTACTTTCAATTTGGCCCTTCTTTAATATATCGCCAATCTGGTCAGTATATGTCCGTCTAGGGCGCCCTCGACCGAGCGACGGTCCCATTCATATCCGCTCTGTAAAAACGTGACAGTTCTGAAATGGCGTTACAAGTATTTACCGATCTTCATTAATTCTGTTTGATAAAATTTCAATTCTATTTATAGGTAGTCATTGTCTAAAATTTATTCGCACAGGTATTTATTAATAGGTTTTTATCTATTGTTATTTGAAGTAGTATAGATTACAAAATGTGTTATTTTTAACATTTTAAATGAAGTTTGGTAATGACTTAACATACAGAACAATTACAAAATACCTGTATTTGCTTTTTTTTGTGTTGTATTTGTTATCATTTTTTTTATTTAGGGTTTTTGGTTAAAACTAACATATCAAACCTATTGTTCCTTATAACTATTAACACATAGTACTTATCCTAGCTGTTTATAAATGAACATTTATAAATGTTATGTTATATATATAAGACTATATATTGCGGTGAAAAAATGTTTAAATGTCTTTATGCTATGCTATGCTGATGCAAATGGAAGCGTAACCTTGAAAATAATTCGATTCCTGGTAATCCTGTCTACAAGATAACGTGATTTTATTCAATCGAATATTGATGGCGATATTTTTATCTTATATTGTAGATATCGGGTTTATTTAAATTTTCCAATACAGTAAACTGCCATAATTTTACCGTTTCTTATTTATTAATAAATATCTTATTGGATAAAGCAAACTAATAAGATTCATTTTCCAAGCGGAAAAATATAATGTAATTTTCTAACAAAAATTCTAATCGGATAATATAAGTATGTTAAAAATATTCTAAAAACGTATTTATTTTATAAATAATAAATAACAGATTAATAAAATTACAGAACCATTAATTTTACATTAACATTCATTAAATACGTAAAAAAAGGAAACAAAAATTTAATATAAGAAAACAAATTTTTGAAAGACCTAAACAAACCCGGATAGCAACATATAAGGTACACGAGTAAGTGAACTTACATAATAGTATCCGAGGGTTGCTTATCAACGTCCTTGTAACCGTTTGGGAGGCTACAGGGTCACAAGTTATCGTAACTTAGGCCAAAGCTTATAAGGAATTACTTAATTGAATGTTTCAGGAAATATGACGGCACTTCTATTAGTATTTACAATTATTTACAATATTTACGGAACTATATTTTTGGTTCATTAAAAAAAATGGGTACAATATCTTTAAAATTGTATGTGAGGGCATAAAAATACACAAAAGCATATATAAGTAAGGTAAAAAGAACGAAGTAGATATGAGTAATACAAAATATTCGAAAAAAATAAATATCGGTCAAGTTCAGAATTAGAGTTCACATATCGAAAAAAAAAACACATTCAAATATCGTCCTTCTTTGATTAACATAAGATAAACGGCAATGATTTTTGCATGTTTAAAAAACAGTAAGTACCTACTGACAGTGTAGGTCAGATTTTGAATTAAATCATTAAAGAAACTGATTTTTCAAACGGCTGAAAAAGTATTGATAAATGATTTAATTTGAGCATTGAGCAACAAAATTTATATTGATGAAACAAAAACTATAATACTATAATATTCTGTTGTCAACTAGACATCCCTAGCAGAGCAAAGCAAAAAGCAATATTTGTATATATTTCGTAAAAATCTAAACCAAAGATTTAGATAATATCATCCCGGAAAACGTAATAATAAATACCAAATTCATTAAACCACACCACACGGCTCGTTATCTATGTAATTGCATTAAAAAAACAACCATCAATGAGTTTTATGCCACTGCCGACTGATTCGACCTTGACTAGTTTCAAGGCTCATCCGTACTCATCTATCTTCTAAGAGAATCGACTTTCATTCAACGAATAAATATAATTATATATATGTAAGTATTTAATTATTATACAATGCATGAAATGTATGCCAACATTTATATAAAATCCATTAACATTTTCAATTAAATTTTATTTGAAAAGAAAATGAATTAAAAAATGTTAATATTTATGGCTGTGGCATTATTATTTAGGTGTATGTCTATACGGTTATGCAAATGCTATTGTTTCAGAATATTAACATAAACTAAACGTATACAGGTTCTCCGTGAGAATGTGTCGCCGAATTTACGTTTCGATATACATATAAACTAAAATATAGTATAACGTGAGGTTCGTTGTACATGAGTATAACGAAAATTAAACATTACATTAATTAATGATTCAAAAATTATACTTTAAGTTAAGTAAAATAAACAGTCGTATATTTAAATATATACAATGTATAATTTTGTAGTACAAAATAAAGATTGTTGACGGAAGATGCAAACCCGGGAAAAATACTAGTCTCAAAAGACCCACATATTTGAACGTTACTAATAAAAAAAATATGTTATATTTACATAGATAACAAATGCAGATTACAAACGCCACGTGTAGAATTTTTGATATAAAATTTTTACTCAAAAATAACGTTTGATTATCACGATCTACAGTCAAAGGTTAGATAATTATTGTATACTGATGAAATAAGGAAATGATAAGAAGTACAAAATAAACATTATTTTTATATAAGAGTACGGCTACGGCTTAATGGCTACGGTACATGACCATCAGTTGAAGAGTACTTCAATTTCGCATTGGTTATACTATGTACACATTTGGACACTTGAATTTCTAATCAGTTTGTTACCGGGACGTAAAAAGGGCCCCAATTCGTGTAGGTGTATTCATGAATAAACCTGCATGAAACTAGTAATTAATATCTAAATTATTCATAAATAACAAAAACAAAAATTCATTTGACTAAAATAATGTGTCGAGTTTTTGCATAAATTCATGCGTTTAAAATCCATCTAATAAGAAAACTTTGAACTGATATTTTCTGGTTTTTTAATTAATTAATAATCTCTCTATTTTATTATTTAATAGTCTTTGAATACACGTGTTTCTGTAGTTAATAATGTTAATAAATTAACAAAAGATGTATTAGGCGTATGGTCGTGATGTTAATGGTTTTGTACCTATGCGGAATTGATGCATCGTGATGGTGTAATGAACAGGCATTGTTCCTCAGTTCGCCTGACGTCAAGTTAGTTGAAGACTTCCGAAATATTCAAGGTGCTTGAAGCTAACTAGCGTCTCGTTGCGGTTAGACTTAACCTAAGTTAATATTAGCCAAATTGTGATCTGTCAAGGTTCACGCAAAAATTCTATTAAGTAATCACATAAATATGTTTTCTTATTAGAATCTTAATTCTAGCTGGAAATTATAGTATAGGACATGTTTGAGTTCGTTTTAATTGAACTTATAAGACAAAATATTTCTAACCTTTTCCTCCTGTATTGACTGGCCTCCGTTTTCTGACAGCGGTGTTGATGGAGCACTGTATCCTTTGGGTCCATCGTCATGCGGCGTCATCTGTCTTTGAGCTTCATTCTCCTGATCATGCTGCGCCCTCAGTTCTTGTAAACCACTTTTGAACTCAGAAAGTCTAAGCACGGACGGTTTGATTTCCGGCATCTCATCCGGATGCTCATATCTTCTCAAATCTGCTAGATTAGTTGCTAAATGCCTATGGTGGTCTAAAGGCGGAGGTACTCCTATGGACCTTAAGTGTTCTATACTTCTATGAATATGGGAATAATTGTCTACAGGTATTTCAGCCATCAATGGCGAATTATGATAGTCTAGACCACCCCCATCCGGCCTATAATCAATTGTCCTTCCTTCCATCATCCTTGCTACTATAATTTTTATCTATCTAATTTGTAAAATCCGTCTCGCTTTTGGCACTTATAAAAATACGTCTCTGATGTTTCCTTTGATATTAATGTCATGGAATTGTTTCGAGATCTTTCGTTTTCATTGGGCTGCAAAGATAAATTCATCATTAGTTATTTTCACTTGCGTTTGTATAGTCCACTATGTTGTTGCAATAAAAAAAATGTTTCTGTAACACAATTGTTTGTCTGTTTATTATACATTTGACGCGTAAAAAAGATGGCAGGTTTTTTTTGCTAGCAGGTGACGAGTTGTCGCGTAGGTTGTGTCAATGATCTAGCCCCTAGCCCACATGCCGCTTCGAATAAGGCTTCGATAATCACATTGTACAGACGTGCCTACAACATGTGCGTTCGCTTAATGATGATTTTTATCTCTGACGAGCAATTTCTGTTTGTTTGAAGTTGAAGCTGTTTTAAGATGTTTAACTCAGAAACTTTGTCTTAAACAAACTATTGCATTTATGATAATTATTGTAGCGATTATGGTTCCAAGTGTATTAAGTCTTTTACTTTTTATACGTACAAAAATGATTTAGTATTTTTACTATTTTTATATGTCTCTGTCTGTACTCTCAACGACTCGGATCAACATACGGCTGTCAAAGCCATAATTGCGGGCATAGAAAATAAAGCAAAAACGATTTGCGGTTTAGATCAGCACCTGCTGTTTGATTATGGTTCTTGGGGGAATGTAATAGAGATGGTTTTAGTTGTTTTGGGATAGCATGATGATGTGTACAGCATCATGGTTGATCGAGCAACAGATTTGTATTACCTACTAGTTTGGTCCAAGGAAGTGGTTTCAAGACGGTAATTACGTTTTTGTTAACATCTCTTTACATTGTTATTATTTTATATGTATTATATAATGTTATGTATTTTTCAAATATAAAACTAGTTTACTTTAAATTGTTGAATAAAATCCATTTCCATTTTAAACTTTTGAATAAACAATTATTTTAATTCAGCAAATTGAATAACTAAATGAACATTACATGGGACTCATAACATAAATAGTGGAAAGTGGGTGATACTTCTGTGTGCACCTCTGCCTACCCCTTCGGGGATAAAAGGCGTGATGTTATGTATGTAAATGAACATACATTTCGTAAAAATTTGAATACATTCATTAAAAATTCACGTGGAAATATATTTATGATCGTGCCATAAAATTGTCGCACAGCCTTATTAAGTTCAAGATTTAGAACTTTTTTTGGCCAATTTGATATTGGCCAAAAAAAGTTGTAGGTACATTTTTTGCCATAAAACGACTTGTCAATGTTTTTTTTCTGTCACTTAGTTTTTAATATCTATGCATTTACTGGGCACTGGGCAGCTATTGGTGATTTCGTAGTTAGTGAAGCGTAAGATACAAGGCTGTTTGACAAGAAATACTTATCGTGGATAAAACCGTTTCTAACAAATGTTGTGTAAAAAATATTGTGAAGCCATTTATTCAATTGCGTAAATTCGGGTGACAGGTTTTTTATGTTAACAATTACGGATTCGGTAATTACGAAATAATTTTTATTTTACGCGTATTTTAATAAGATTTTGAATTATTATTTTTTCTGTTAGTTGTTAATAAAAATGTTGTCAATAATTATTAATTAATTAGAATACAATTGTTGTACAATTAAATTAGACGTCAAGTAACGCAAGCATTTACATTAGCCAACTTCCTGCAGTTTTATTTATTTATTTAGGTATTTTTTAAAATAAAATAATGAAAATTTATCACAGAAAGTCTGCTAGCATTTGTTTGAAAATAATATTTGTATACAGACGATTATTCGAAACGTACCTATACACAATTTTATAAAAATAAAAATACCTATTTACTTATTTTTCATTATTCTGTAACAATTTACATTGCAACAACATCGTGGACCTTATGCATACAAATAAATATAAAACAAATAATGGAAGCTAGAATGCTGTTTATTTTCGAAAACATAAAATAAACTCACTGTTATTGATAAACTAAATGTTTCCAAACAAAGAAACAACGACAGGCAACACATCGCAAATCAAGTTAATTTGAAAATATCGTCACGGTACACTGTCCAAAAATATTTCCGTATTTATAGTCCGGGCATTATTCAAGGTCGCCTTTGACAGACGGCGAGCGCCCGACTCACAATTACAACATACACCTCAACCGGGAGGGATCTTACGTAAAATTCCTCTCCCCTCCCAGGGAGAACACTCCCCCACCCACAAAGGGAGAAACAGCGATCCAGCTTCCAAATTAATTAAGAAAAAAATTACCTGTCGCTATCCAAAAATCTTCACAATCACCAACTTATATCACCATAATAAATCACAGTTTGTTCCTATCTATAATGTCACTAAAAATATATCACATAATAAAGGTAACACTAATGTCACAACACGTCCAAAAGGCAACAGTCCAAGGCTTTATCGCCAAAATTACTCAAAAAATCCACGTGCTCCTTGCAAATAAACATTTAAAAAATGCCGGGCGATTGAAAAAAACGCCGAGCCGTGCTCTTGACCCTGCGATAAAATTATGAATGCCGGCTGTCGTTACTAGGATCCAAATTACCAGATTTTTTGTGCTCAATATTTTAGTGTGCTATATAAGTTATTATAGTTATGGGTAATCCACACGTGATGGATCGCTCTGTCTCTCTCGCACTAGGCGATTCGCGCGTGCACTGGCCTGCAGTAGCGAGTATGAACACTCCTCAAGACGACATGTGGTCGCACAAAAAGCCGGCCTCTCCAGACGCAATGTTGCTCAGATGAAGTACTACGAGCCACCACCGGCTACTCGCATCACAAAAATGCAATACAAAACGCCCGTTCGTCCGCCTTTAGACCGACGCGGCAAAAACGAGACTGAAATTCAGATCTATAGTAGAAAAAGTGAACTACACCGCGCGAGGGGTACACTAACACATAAAAATGAAAAAAATCACACGGACGCCAACATCGACAGCGGAGCTTAAAAAATCGGAGTGGGGAGTAGTCGCTATTCTTTTGTCAGATAGCCCTGTCTCGCTCTAGCGGCGTGAGGCCGAACGCACACACTGAAGCAGTGGTTAAGCGAAAAAATGTGTACACATTTTTTTATTATTCACGATTTTTATGTGTGTAAGTGGGCTCGGTGGGAGCGGGACGACATGCGGCGGGCGTCATACAGCCTGCGTAGCGGGAGCGAGATGGAGCGCGTCGCCACGTGCTCGTCCCTTGGTATTAAATAATAATTAAAATGGCTACAAGACCGGCGATACGAGATACTGTTCGGTAGACGATTTTTTGGACGAGCTTTTGCCTTTTTTGCCGAGCTTTTTACGGAATCGTCGAAAATGAGGTAAGACGCGTTAGACGCGTGGTTCATAGTGAAAAAACCGCGGACCGATTGACACATAATAAACGAAATACGCGCAGAAAAAGTCGCGCCGGGAAAAAAAACCAAGGACGCCGCGCGCGAAAAAGAAGTTATTGATTAAAACAGGGCTGTCATTGACCAGACGTAAATGAGGGTGGTTAATTGTATGCAGTGGATCCGGCAGGAATCGATTACTCAACGCCTTAAAGAAAGAATTTTAAATTTAAAACGGTGTTTGTGCAAACACAAGGCCTAACGACGACGGCCATAATGAATCAGGGGATGTGGTTGAGATGTAATGAGAATTTAATTAAATAATTTAAATTAAAAATTAAATTGAGTTAAAAAAATTACAATTAAAATTTATAACAATTTAATTTTGTAAAAAAAATATTTGACAAAATATAATAAAAATAATTTCGAATAAACAGATAAAAAATTAAGGAAATAAAAAAATAGATTTAAAAAAATTTTTTTTTTCGCTACCAAATCACCCTTATCATACATGGGCATACAAAAATAGGGTCCTATTATATAGAAAAAATAATCCCTTGCATCTGGACAATGTCTTTGTTGGCCATTGGGCAGTGGGACCATAACATCCATTGCAATGTTAATATATGCATGAAATAATTAAACATGGTCAAAGTGATACAAGCAGATGTGCAGTGAGCATCAGATCATTCTACTCCAATTTGTCAATTTATTTCGTTGTATTTTCGACTTTGAAACCAAAATGATAAAGTTGGAAATGTTATTAAAAAAATTGATAGAAAACAGTACTTTGACATGCTGGTCACGAGACCTATAGTACAAGCATTTAATGGAATATTATCTAAGTGTTTATAAAATTGTATTGGACTATTTTAGTTAATAAAATTTTGTGTTTATTCGGTTAAATTATCCAGATATAGGTATATCATAATCCCCTATATGTAGGTATGTATACGACAATGGGTAACAAACACTTGTTGAATAAGTTTTCTTATAGTGGAAGTGGTAAAAATAAGTTAAGTAATATTAATCTTTATTTTATCTCATAGTAATATGGAGCGAGGTTATAGTAAGTTCATGAGATATTTATTGATAACATTATTTTGTAAACTTATTTACTGTTTTTTTTTTCATTTTCGACATGCAAAATAATAATAATAATAATAATAACTTAATTCTTCATTTTTCATTAAATATGTTACAGTTATTTTTATTTAAAAATAAAAAAAAATATAACTATATTTCTAATTTAAACTTTTGACTTCCTACACATTCATAAAAAATAAAAGCAAAAAAAAAAATCATAAATAATTTTAGCTGTCGAAAACATGAATTACTCAGTTACCTACTTCGCTTCTTACATACATGTAATTTTAGTACTAATATTAAATTTAAAAAACATACATTAATTACATACTAGACACATCAATAATTTTTGCAAAATCATTACAAAAAAATGCAGTTTCAATGAAGATTCTAATTATATTATCAGTCTGTGTTGGGACTGCACACCAGAAATATCGCTACAAATCCCGGGCAATAAAACGTTATCGTGGGATATTCGCAACAAAATAATAGAGAAACGTAGACTTCGACGTATATGGCAAATTAGCAAAATAAGATCAGACAAAACTGCATACCATAAAGCAGCAACAGCACTAAAAGAGTTGATCAAAGAAACTGAAGACAAAACTATGCAAACTAAACTGGAAGCACTAACCCCCACAATGGAAACCAATTATTCTCTCTGGAAAATTACCAGAAACATGGAACAACCTCAACAATGCAAACCCCCCCTCAAAAATGGAATTGGAAACTGGGCGAAAACAAGTAAAGAGAAAGCAGACTTGTTTGCTAGTCACCTGAAATCAGTGTTTACGCCAAATAAAAGAAACAGCGACACTGACGAGAACGACATCATGCAAGTCACAAACGAAGACTTCCAAATGGATTTGCCCATCAAACCAGTCAGCCCAAGAGAGGTAAAGCAACAGATAAAGCAGATGAAAGACAAGAAAGCACCAGGCTTTGACCTAATCACCAAAGAGGTCATAAATAATCTACCAAGAAAAGCCATAGTCTATCAAACCATAATCTTCAACGCCATTCTAAGAGTCGGTTATTTCCCATTCCTATGGAAAGTATCATCTATAATTATGATTCACAAAGCAGGTAAACCAGTCCATGAGGTGTCCTCATATCGACCAATCAGTCTGTTGCCAATCGCATCAAAAGTCTTCGAAAGGCTTCTACTAAACCGTATCACACCAATCCTAATGGAAAAGTCGATTATACCCAACCACCAATTTGGATTCAGGCAGCAGCATGGCACCGTGGAACAAGTACACAGAGTTTGCGATACTATTAGAGGTGCTCTAGAAAGAAAGCAATACTGCTCATCTGTCTTTCTAGATGTGCAACAGGCTTTCGATAGAGTATGGCACAAAGGCCTTTTATGCAAAGTAAAAAAATGCCTGCCACACCCATTTTACGGAATTCTAGACTCATACCTGACAGAGAGAACCTTCCAAGTTATTGAAGGCGACTCTGTGTCGACTCTTAACGACATATCAGCGGGAGTTCCACAGGGCTCAGTGCTCGGACCTGTCCTATATAACATTTATACTTCAGACCTGCCCCAAATGCAAAACGTAACAACCGCAACCTATGCAGACGACACGGCAATATTGGCGGTCAGTAACAACCCCGTTGTAGCCACACAAAAACTTCAAGAAAGCCTCGACGCAGTAGATGAATGGTTAAAAAAGTGGAGAATTAAATCAAGCTCAACTAAATCAGTCCAAGTCACTTTTACTCTTAGAAGGGAAGAATGCCCCCCAGTAAAACTAGATGGCGAATTCCTACCACAAAGCGACTCGGTCAAATACCTAGGCCTACATTTGGATAGAAGGTTAACCTGGAAAAAACACCTGCAAGCGAAGAGACAGCAATTAAAACTAAAATACAGCAGCCTCTATTGGCTCCTGGGACGCGACTCAAAACTTTCAGTGGACAACAAACTTCTCATATACAAAACCATCCTAAAGCCTATCTGGACCTATGGTATCCAACTGTGGGGTGTGGCCTGCAGATCGAACATCAACATTATACAAAGATTACAAAACACGATACTAAAGCATTTAACCAATGCACCATGGTTCATACGCAATGATGAAGTGCATGAAATCCACCAAATTAACACAGTCATGGAAGAAGTTAAGCTACATGCCAGTAGATATGCATCACGGCTGAAAAAACATCCCAATGAACTGGCAACCCAACTCACTATGCCTGCGTACACAAAGCGGCTGAAAAGACGAGACTTCATGGAACTTGGCCACCCAAACTCCTAGGCTGGCCTCGAAATAAGAGACTGATCTCTTAATGGAGAGATTCGTCTACAAGTCAAATGACGTCCAAAAATTTGCTCATGGTCAAGAGACCGATTGCAAATAAACATACCCAAAAAAAAAAAAAAAAAATATTATCAGTCTTATTCATATAATTTTGAAAGTATGAAGATACGTACTTATTTCGTACAAACCTTAGATTGTAAAGCACATAAAAATACCACAGTAGACATCTTTTTTATATAAATAGGTACCTATTATGCAAAAAAAAAATCATTTACTCTACTAAAGCAGCTCAAAGCAACCGAAGTATTGTTAAAATGCAGTTCAAAAACTTTAAAAACAAATGACTGGAAACAATAAAAATAATTACCTACAAACAATACACATTTCTGAACTTATTTTTACGTCACTTACCGACAATGGAACGACAAAAAACGTGTTAAAACATTTTTTATTGTTTTACGACCAAATTTTTTAATTACGCAACTCGTAAAAACTCGACTTTGTTTCTCGCTTTTTTAAACTTTCGTTTTTTAAAACACAATTTGAAAAATGTGACGTCATTTGTGACGATGTTTGTAAAATAAATGGTTCGTTGACAGTCTCAAAATTTAAAGAAATGGCAACATTTTTTTGGTATTTTTTTATTATTTTTGAGTTATGAAAAAGTTTCCGGGTTAAAAGTTAAAAATGTACGACATACTTATTTTGTCAACCGACTTCAAAAAAAAATGGAGGAGGTTCTCAATTCGACTGTATTTTTTTTATTCATATTAAGTATTCAAACAAAAAAATGTTTAATAAAAAGGAAGTCTATGGTGTGAAAACTTCTGGTAGGAAATGAACAAGATGGTGCTCCATACATCCAGAGGTACTTAAACAGAAAAAGAAGATGGTAGAAAGAAGCCAAAATAATAGAGCATAGAGTGGTGCTTCTCTGTCACTTCAAAAGTCCGAATTGACTTCTTACAGAATAGCCTGCAGCTAGGCTACGACATCCGCGGGAACAGTCGAGGTAGTGACAATAATGAATTTCTCTCCATATTGTCACTATACAACAAACTCAAATACAAACATATTCCTATAGCAAAGAGCCACAATAATACCATTGAGGTGATGTGGGACGCAATATTTCACATCCAGTAATATTTTTCGCTCGAAAAAAAATATTGAAGCTAAAAATTTGTATTTCACATTCCGATTTTGAATTTCACGTCCGTTTTACGTGTTTGTCTCTCTACACTTTTGTTTTCGTTTTCATTCTGTTTTTTTTCATTGATTTTATTCAATTTATTTATGTGTGACCTTGATTTTTTCAGGGTTTTTTATGTTGTTGTATCTTTTTTGTTTGTTATAGTTTTCGTTAAAGGGTTCCTGATTACTTTGCTGTTGGACTCGTTTTAGGCTCGACTGCTGGGTAATAAAGTCTTGAATTTGGTGTTAAAATCGGGTAAAAATTATTAACTTTTTTTTGGTTGTGAAAATAATGGCCCTGTTTTTATATTTTGAAATTTTCAGTGGCAGTGAATAGTACAGAATGACGGGACGTGTGTTGCCCTCTGGTAGATAATAGTTTTTATATTTTTTATTGAATAGGGCGGTAAACGAGGAGATCATCTGATGGTAAGCAATGAACACCGCAACAGACTTCGCAACGCTAGAGGAGTTATAAGTACAAGAGCGTTGGAGGTTAGGGATATAGGAAGTGGTAGGGGCGGATTGGGTCTCCAGTGACCAAATCGTCAAAGGCCAGTAAAAGCTGTAATGGTCTTCTCAGATCAGCTGGAAGTAACACATGATCCTCAGTTTGTAACAGAAACTAAGGCTTGGAGTGATATCGGTTTACCTTTGACACCAAGACATAGCTACATCTCTATCTGATACGCTTAATGATTTTTTTTGTATATATATATATATGTATGAAAAAATGAAAAATAAATATTATAATATCGTAGCTGGAGACGTGAACGTCTGGAGCCTTTGGTGGATCAGTGCCTTGGAGAACTCCTGTCCTGTGACCTCATTCACATTGTAAGTACTTATCACTTATTTTAATACCTGATCTAGTAAAAGTAGGTGTCGCATTGATATGTGCCCCTATACCCCTGTCAATTCTGGTGCTAGCGCACGGGAGGTCGCACCAGGCGGCGGCCGATTTAATGGCGACAGCGGTTGCGACAGTCGTTGAAAAAATCCGGCAGTTGGGACTCGAAGTGGCGCTCCACAAGTCCGAGGCCATGTGTTTTCATGGCCGCGGGAACGCGCCACCTCCGGATGGGTCCCAAATAATGGCGGGAGGGGTTACCATCGGCGTCGAGACGACGATGAAGTACCTGGGACTCGTCCTCGACAGTTGGTGGAACTTCGTGGAGCACTTCCGACGTTTGGCTCCAAAGTTGGCGAGGGCGGGGGCTGCGTTTAAACGCATCCTCCCCAACCTTGGGGGGCCAAACGCCTCCTGCCGGAGGTTGTACGCCGGGGTCGTGCGGTCCATGGCCCTCTACGGCGCCCCTGTTTGGGCGCCGAACTTGTTGCGGCGTCCTACTCGGACGCTGCTCATGTCACAGAGGGTCATGGCGATCCGAATGATCCGCGGATACCGCACGATCTCTGGGGAGTCGGCGAACCTCCTTGCCGGATTACCGCCGTGGGATCTGGAGGCGAAGGTGCTCGCGCGCGTGTATAACATGCGCGCGGAGGCACATTGCCGGGGCGAAACTCCGCTGCCGCGCCAAATAAGTGCGTGGCGGGATGAGCTCCGGCGCGATCTCATGGCGGAATGGCAGCAACGACTGTCGCAACCGGGGGCTGGGCTCGCTGCCATTGCAGCGGTAAGTCCCCTCTTTGAGGAGTGGCTTGAGAGACGCTACGGCGCCCTCACCTACCGCCTGACGCAGGTCCTCACCGGACATGGAAGTCTCGGGAGGTACCTGTGTCTGATGGGGCGGGAGGAAACGCCCGGGTGTCATCACTGCGAGGACCGCCCTGAGGACACGGTGGAACACACAGTGGGAGAATGCCCTGCGTGGGCTGAGCACCGCCGTGCCCTCAGGGAAGTGATCGGCGATGGCGACCTCTCGCGTCCGGGCCTAGTGCAGGCCATGATGCGGAGCGAGAGGGATTGGGATGCCGTCTCCTCCTTTTGCGAAGCAGTCATGCTAGCTAAGGAGGAGGCGGGACGCGTGAGGCAGCGAAGCGCTGCCTCCTCGCAACCCAGCCATCGCGAAGGACACACCAGGCGTCGGGGATCGCGAGACGATCTCCGGCCACCGTAAGCGCGGGCCTGCGGACGGCGAGCATGGGTGGCTCCCCGTCCGACCAGAAACAGACCCGAGCGTACGGCGCGTCGCGTTCCGCGCGCGCCTCAAAGAGCCATCAGACCACCACAGATGGGGCCCAATAGGGCCGATGCCGATTCGGAGTCGCGGAGAACCTAACGGGTAACCGGGGCTCCGGCTCGACGTGCAGGAGAAGGAACGGGGTGGTTTTTAGTCAGTAAGAGTCTGACACTCCCTTCCGCCTCACCCAGGCGGGAGTAGTCATTCGATGATTTTCCCCCCTTAAAAAAAAAAAAAAAAAAAAAAAAACCCTGTCAATTGTGTTCCGGGTCAATGAATAAGAGATATTTTTTACAATTTTATATTTGAAATCACCTGTTATCGTGACAGGAAGGAAGCCGATCGAATCTTTTCTATTCTCTTTTGATCTTTCTTTAATTTTGATTCAAATATCGTGAGTGTATAACAAGTGATTTTGTATTGAATTGTTATGTTAATTTATTGGAATAGTGTTGTTTTTTTTGTCTGATTTTTTATTTTTTGTTGTGTGGTATTTTTTCTGGAGTTTTTGTTTCTGGGGAGAACTTTTTTTGTTTAAAGATCTTTGTTGATATTGTTTTGGGTTAGGTTTGTTAGTCGAGTGGTGACAAGGTAAGTATGGAGTTATGGGTTGGAGTCTCAGGTAGGGTAAAGTAAGTGTGGTGATTTTTGCCAATGTCTATGTACTTACTTACACCTTTACATTTTGAATTGTTTTGGATTTTCTCATCTTTGTTTAGTAGGCTTTTGGATGGACATGGATGACGTGGATAAAGCTTTCTTAAACAAAATGTCACTATTTACTTTGAAAGGCCAGAAAGTTTTGAGATAGTAAATGACCAAAGGGATGTATGCAACAAAACAATATAGTGCGAACCCAAATAAATAGAGATAACAGAATGTACCGAGTTCTATTCTCAGTACAAGGGACGGGACAGTCAGTACTTTGACTGCAAAATGTTTTATTGTAGTCCTTATTTGTTCCATGTTAAGAACAATAACTGGTATATAGAAGAATCGTTTAACACAGTTTAGTTGTAAGCCGAACAGGAAAGGATAAAGTTAAAAATTTTAGTTGCTTTTAACTCTAAGTTTATCAGTATTGTAGACTTCTAAAATATGTAGTCAATGCAACCACCCCATCAATAAAATCGTGATCCAACATGACTATGAAATAAAAAGACTGAACGCAAGCTACAAACTTGTATGCAGCTAATTTCTTACACGTACCTACCATCACGGAACCTGTATTTTTGGGGACCGCCATTTTGATCTACTCAATCTATAGCTCATCACTATAATGATCACATTACTCATTTTAGTACTACAACTAAGTTTACTAATGCATCCATTGCTGGCAAAACACGTGAAGGTGAAAAGGACTATGAAACAAAAGCAGCAACGAATAGTGTACAACTCGAAGTTGTGGAGGATACGACAGATGAAGCTAGTAATGTGGTAGGGAGGATCGTTCGTGCAAGTGCCCTGTCATTCATCACGCGAATGTTGGAACCGGATTCGTGAGACGGGTTCTGAGACGAAGATCGAATTTTTTTAATGTATCTTCATTACTCTATAGGAATGAAGTCAGTACTATTAATACACATATAAAAATGTTTGAAAACTTTAATGAAATGGATGTAATTAGGCATGCTGTTGTCCAATAAAAAATACCTATTGAATTTTTATTGATAGACACTTGAATAATTATTGTAAGATGTATGTCCAATGATGCAGTCGACGTGATGGTGACTTTGAAGCGAAATGAGTAAGCTACTTAAGAGATTAAGAAAACAGCATTTTGGATATGCATTTAATACTTTTAACGATCCGCTTTGAATAGATTTGGGCAGTGAATTCGCAGAAAATATTCAGACAAAGGTATGTACATTACTTGATAATACATCGCTTTTGGGATAACACAACATTCCAGGGTAGTTTGAACATGTTACAATCCACCAGATCCTAAGAACAGACCTGCCATTTCAAAATTAGTTACCATCAACTTTGAAACTAACCTGTTATTAAAATAAATAGCACACAAAGATACCGCCAACGACGAAAACAAATCTTGAGACAATAAAATCAAAACTACCGAATAGTAACAAAATAAAGCCATAAAAAGTCATAAACCAGCTAAAGGAAGGTTTTTTAATTTTTAAAAACATTACGATGGACAAGTTTAAATAGGCAAAAAAGTTTAACTTTCACTTTTAGTAATAATACATTTTGACGACGAAAAAAGGATTCGGCTACTGAAAAAGTTTTTTAAAAAAGCGAAGCGAAAGGGGTGGCTGGTGGCCAATAGTATAAAACAAACAAAAGGTGCTTTAAAAAACAAAGTTTTCAATATGCACCTGGTTTTCATTTTTTATATCAATTCAAATGTTTATTTTAATCATATAAGTTCCTCTTCCTGTCGGAAGATGGGCGCCTTGGTTTTTACGATATTTTTTCAAAAAAACTCATCTACGTATTATCAACCTTCTTTCTTCGTGTTAAGAGTTATTGTTCTATCATCAATTTTTTTTTTCTAAATCGAGCTTTTATTGTGGCAATGTGTTCCAATAGACGTTTTTTCTAGTGTTTATTCAAATATAAGATTCTTTAATACACATGTCGTTAAAACTAAGGAGAAGAGATTTTTTCCTTTTAAAGTATTTTTGTGATATTTGAATAGACCATGTACTTACGCTCGCCCCCATTACGTGGTGCAAAAAGTGGTTTTAAAAAATATAAGTAATACCTATTGTATTTCATCAATGTTATTGTTAAAATTTTTTAAAGAACGCCATCATTTTATTTGCTATTGTGTGTGTGACTTATCTCTAATTATAAATTTATTTCCTATTCTTTATAGACTAATCAACTTCAGTTTTTATTACAATGTGTTCAAAATCATCAAATTTTAGAATCATCTCCCAACAAAGTTATAGCCTACGCATCCTCTAAACTGAACTGTTTATTACTTTTATCTTGTGTAAGATCTTAGCAAATGGTCATATTCAATTAACTGTCTGAATAATATTTGAAATCTTGGCATAAATCTCAAACTGCATCCGCAGTCCATCCATCGCACTGCTTGACGCTGACACCATCCTTTGTATCTCAGACACGACCCTTATTTTTTTCTTTCAACCCTCAGAATGTTCAAATTTCTTTACCTGCATCTATCCTATTAGCAAATAGCATCCCATCTCCATCTCCATCTACATTCCAATTACAACTTTATAATCTTACCCTACAGCTTCTTTTCCTACCCCAAAATCTCTACTAACGTCTTTTTCTTCAGAAACTGCATCCGCAACATCTTGAATAGCATCCCCTAAGCTTAATGACTTACTGCATGACAATTAGATATGCGATTTTATTTTTTATCGCCTCAACTTAAGGTTGTGTTTTGTGTGAAATTTTTAAAATTTGAATCATAGTTCAGTGGAATTTTGCTACGGGTTTGAAACGTGTGTTTCCCTTATTTCGGAATTTATTGGTATTACTGCGCCCTGCGGCGCTGCCATAGTTTTAAAACTTTAGAAAAGGGATGGCTGGACAGCAGATGTCTCAAAGATTATGCATATTCACGGTTGCTTAAATGAGTTTGGGCAAAGATTTGCTAAGTGTCACCATCCGGTATTAGTTTAGTTTAAAATACGCATTGGTTTTATCTAAATCTGTCTACTATGTAAAATATTTTTGCAATATTTTTAGTAGAAAGATCTTCAGTGCTAATATAACAGTTAATATCTGATGCAGCGACAGAGCTGAATGGTTTCTATTTCTTTGTTTAAATATCAACCTACCAGAACTGTAGCCTTCGACGAATATAATATTTGGTATTCTTACAATAAGAAACAAAATGTTTCATATTATAAGCCATAGACCTACTGCCTTGGAAATTAACAGGCGTGATTTGTATGGAGCAAATCCAACACTAAAAATCCCTAAAATATCAATTCTAACTAAAAAGTGTGACATACGAGGACTTTTTTGACAATAATGCTCAATCAAATGCAATAAAAAATGCAGTAGACGCATGTCAAACGAAAAAAACTGCAATGCGCACTCCGTGAGACCATTTTTTCGTATAAAAAGCATTTTTGATAGTAAAGGGACTGTTCTTTGTCAAAATTCAGGTGCTTTGCCATGAATAGACGAAATTTTTGTGCAAAATCTTTTGGTATTTTATAAAGGGACTGGATTTGAACATAAATTATTGCAAAGTAGTCACAATTATTATGTTTTTTGATTTGTGTACTTTTTACACGTGCCTTTGTAATCACTAATCTTTATTTGTCATTTGTATAAGCTTCAAATCACTATAGATCTACGTAGTTGAAGAATAATTACTTCTCATGTAAGTACTTACTTACAAGCGTACAAACCTACTAACGGCTAAGTACCCATGTGACTTTTCCGACTTACATGTAAGTACTTCCAAAGATCATACAGACGCCATTGACAGGTGACTGAACGGCGAAGGAAAACATCGTGAGGAAACTTGGGCTTATAAATTATAAGTTTGAAATTGCCAACCCGCATTGTGCAACCATGGTGATTAATGGTCTCAAACCTTCTCTGTGTGAGAAAAGGCCTTTGGTCAGCAGTGGCCACTTATAGGCTGATGATGATGAAGTATTGCTTAACAAATAGCATTATGACAGATAGCGATATAGGTTTCGTTTACTGGATTTCGATCCAGAAAAACAAGATGTGGATGCACGTGCTTGGGTGACGACTGCAGAGATGTGTTTGACGAACCAAGACCAGCATGGCGCCCCGCTTATGGTTGCTCTAAGTCGCGCCTTGAAGGGAGGAGCTTCTACCTGGCTACCTACCGTGTCGTATCCTGGTATGATCTGGACCGATTTTAAGCGATAAGAATAGTTAATAGGAAATAGAGTGCAAATAACCAGTCAAATCTCCTGATGGTAAGCAATCAGCACTGTCAATGGATACCAACATATAAAAAATGCGTTAATTTTGAAAACGTGTGCGCCCTTCTGCAGTTTGAATTCTAGATTTTATAATATTGCTGAAAATCTTCAAATCTCCTTAGTTTATTTGGATGAACAAAACAGGTATATGAATATAACATTTAGTTAAGTTATAACTTATACATAACGTAAGTTACTTAGTTAAATCTGGTTAACCTTGAAATGTCTGATCATTGAATTGGATGTAATGTGTTTGCTGTTTCATACACAGCTATATACTTATTTTCGTGTTCATTACGTTGTAAGTAAGTGTATGTAATTTGTGTCCATGTTTATTACTTAATTACGCAAAAATTGTTATAGAGATTTCCACGAAACGTGGGCTCATTAATAATCTAACTCTGAAAATTTTAGAACTGTTTTATTGGAGCCAGATTTGTCTTTTCATGGATATCATAGGAGCCTACTAATGGTCTCAGTTAATAATCCATAATTATTTAATATTTTTTGACGTTATTTGTATGAAGATTCTACATGCATTATGTATGCATGTAGAATCTTCATACAAATAGCCAGGCCTCACGCCTGTCTCTCATGAGGATAGGCAGAGACCGTGGAACGCCAATTGCTACGATTCTTACATACCTCTTTCACTTCATTAACAGTCATCAGTATGGAGATTTTCTCAAAAATAACAATCAATTTATAGAGATTTTAGATTCAGATTTTAAGTGTGGCAAAGCCATGCTTCGGCTCGAATGGGCCGGTTCGACCGGAGTGATACCACGGCCTCACAGAAAACCAACGCGAAACAACGCTTGTGTTGTGTTTCGTCGTTTAAGTGAGGTTACTGGAGGACCAATTACCCTAACCGTTTCCCAAACCCTGAATCCCCAACAATACTCAAATTCCTAATGTCCAACCCACCATCAGGTGATCCGTATGCTCGTGGCTCTCACCTTATCTCATAAAAAAGATTGGTAACTGATTCTGCCCATAAAGACTAGCAACACTGCTCTCTGATAACAATCTGAAATAAATCTGGAAGTTAAAGAAGTATTTACCCTCTTATATAGAGGAAGCCTAAAGTCCTGTGGAGGCTGTTGATGATGATGACGACATTATTTTTATCACATTTGGAAATTAGAGACTGTACTCATCATCAAGTTGTACCTCCAATGTTGACTGCGTGAATAATTTTGGTCTAATTTTAATTACTTATGAGTTGTCGTATTAATTTAGATTATTTAACTTGATAACGTTAAAGTTGATTTATTATTAGGTACAACTTAAAGGTAGAATAAAATAAAAAGATTTGGGTACAAACCAATAGTCCTTGTCGGTCCAATGGACCGCTGACGTTGACCGTGAGTTCGATTCTCAGGTCGTGCAAGTCAAGGATACTGACGAAGTATTTGGTAAATCATTTTGTTTCTTATTTTTCTTAAGTTAATGATTTATTATTGTGTGTTTGTGGAGACGAATAGTTTTCCTAATTATATTTACCTACTGACAATAATTATAGGTTCTTTGCTTTTAGTTTTCATGGAATCGCAATTCTATGCACGAGATTAAGTAAATGTCAGACTGTTTAGTCCAGAAATTCTTTTTGAAATTTTTGGTAACTATGGTGAATGTTTCGTTAGTTGACTACTTGCAAGAGCGACTGTCGAAGCAAGGGATCAAGTTCAGTGCCGTACTTGAACAGAGAGGTCTTCTTTGTTAACGAATGGAACCCTTGAAAAGACGCCTGGCTTTTTTGGCCAAGACCATGGTGTATGGGGTTTTAGCTCATTAGAACCTACATCGCGCAGCCTGAGGCTAGTAGAGCTTTTCTCAATACATTCACGTGAGTAACTCGAAATTTTTAGTTAATTTAGTATGCCTCATTTATTAGTTACTTTTTCTACTTTAGAAGAGAAGAAAACCCATCATTAATATTGAAAAATTCATCTAATCGATTGATTTTCTTCTAGAACTTGTCCTATTTTCTAACTACTAACTCTGCTGACACCCTCTGCCAAGTTGCCACATTAAACCCTGGCATAGTGCCAGAACAGTCAAGGATAAACGTTGGACAATATTATGTTGGTATCTTATTTACAAATTAGTTGTCAGTTGTCATTCCGAGGTGTCACGGCCGATGTAAGTATGTACCAAATGAATTTAGATATTTTTGTTTAAAAATAAAAATATTTTGAAAACTGCCTCGACTTGTTGCAAGTGCGAGAGGACAAATACAAGGGTTTGATTATCGACCCGGGCAAAATATTATTCATGAAATCTTTTTGGTTTTTCGAAAATTTATCACTAGTAGCATGGAGTTTGGTATTGTACCCGGGACATGGCTTTAGGCTCATCTCCTATTACATGGAACTCATAACTATAAAACATTATTTGCACCTGTCTACTTCATAGGGGAGAAGATATATTCAAACTTTTTTTAATGGATTAAGTGTAAACGAGCTATTGAGTAACGTCCCTGGTAAGAGTTGCAGGACTGATGGTAGATTGCTTCCAACCGGCCTGGAAGGCACTGGGGAATGTATATGTTTAGTAGGAGAAGGTTTGTGGCTGATATCATCAGACGATGATGGTGATATGATGAACAGGGTGGTTAAGAACGAGGTTCTTATGAACCCAGCAAACCCGTTAAGTCCTCCGAAGAATTATGTTTAGTTTATTAGTGAAAAGATTAACGTAACGTTGACGTACCGACTAAAGCTGTTCTGAAGACACCGTCTATGAAAGAATATATTGTCAATCAGATTTGGATGCATAAGGAACGCACAAAACTGAGAAATGTGGTAGAAAATGGCCGAAGCCTTTTTTTTAACGGGCAAAATCATCGAATGACTGCTCCCGCCAGGGTGAGGCGGGAGGGAGTGTCAGACTCTTACTGACTAAAAACCACCCCGTTCCTTCTCCTGCACGTCGAGCCAGAACCCCGGTTACCCGTTAGGTTCTCCGCGACATGGCAGAAGCCTATAACCTAACCAGTAGTGGGTGATGCTTGAACCTGGTCGAAATGTTGAATAAGATATCTTCAAGCTTCATTTATAGCACATGCGCTTGACCATGTCAACATGTAACCTTTAATATCCTTCTACATAAAAATCAGGTGCGAAATAACATAGTAATGTTACTATGTTATTGTTACTATCCTTTATGTAAAGGATAGACCCAAAACAAATGCCAACATACAAATTATAAGTCGGTACAAATATAAATAGATGTATACATAGACACACGTGTATGTTTGTATGTACATTGGCCATGACTTTCATATGAACTACCAAATAAATGGCATGTGTGTGCGTAACTTGATTGGTGTTATACGGCACACGAATTGTGGAATAGTTTTTGAAGTGAAGTTAGGTGTTGTTTGAATTTGATATTTTTTTAATAAGCAACGTGTTATTGTTTTCCTATCTATGTAAGTTACAACATTTTTATGAAAAAGATAATTACATATGTTCAATTTCAAAACTCAAACAAATCCGCATGCAAACGGATAAGAGAAGAAGGAAAGGAAATAGGTTCTCCCCTATTACCATGATCCACTAAAACCCGAAAAAAAAATTACATTTAATGATTTCGTTATGTTGTGATGATAACATATTATCTTCTTTAAACATTTTAGAAGAACACTCATACAATCAGATTACATAACATAACATAACATCACGCATTTTATCCCCGAAGGGGTAGGCATAGGTGCACATTATGCCACTGTACAATCTAACACCCACTCTGCACTATTTATGTTATGAGTCCCATGTAATAGGGGGTGAGCCTGTTGCCATATACCGGGCATATTCTAGACTCCGTGCTACTACTGAGAATTTTTTTCAAACCCGACCCGACATATATAGTTTGCCCGACCCGGGAATTGAACCTGAGACCCTGATGCACTTGCGACCACTCGGCCAACGAGGCCGTCAGATTAATAATATTATGTAAACTCCACAATTCACGAACCGCACAACAGCATCACGACTCGTTGTAACCGGCAGAGATCTTGACAATGAACAGTGTTGCCAGTTAGTTATGTAACGAATTAAAATATATTCTTATATAAGTTAAATAATAACAAGAGGTATATAAGTGATGAAAACAGAATGGAAAATTATGTACAAAGCACCTTGGATTTAAAAAGGGTGAAGATACCCCAATATATATCTCAGAGCAAATGACTACGAAAGGAGCGCGGCTACACTTCCTGGCACGTGATTTGGCTAAATCCAGAGAATATAAATACTGCTGGACAGCTTATGGGAAAGTTTATATCAAGAAAGAAGACGATTCACCTACTATCGTTATAAATAGTGAACAGCAGGTACAAAACCTTTTACAGCTCCAGTGACTAGTTTTCAGAAAATTACAATATATCAGCTACATTTTATACCTTCATAGAATTCTTAAAGTTATAAAATTAATCATAACCAAGTTAGACACTAATTTCAAAAATGTGTTATGTCTTGTTTACCGATCGCACTACAACATTTATTTTTCAATGCGTAAAACTACCTTCAATACTAATACTAAACTCCTAAACATTCGAATCACGCATATCTCTTTTCACTCACACAAAATACACACAATCACACAGACACACACAATCATTCTCACTCTCACACGACATACAAATACGAATTTAATCATATTATCCAACATTTATAATCTTTATCAGAATGGATATCAATCGACAAGCTCTGGATAACATCGACAATTCCGAAATAGCTCAAGTGTTTGATTGTAATATTACTGACTATGCTAAGTTGGTTGATTGTGTCACAGAATATTAGATCTGTTTATACTAATTTTGATGATCTCCAATTGAACCTATTTAATCTCGGTATGGGAATTGATCTCATAACCTTAACGGAATGCAGATTGAACTCAAATAAGCCAATACCCCGAATTACTAACTATACTTCGTTTCAAACTACAAACCACATGAATAAGGCGAATGGGGTAGTCGCTTACATAAAAAGTACACACAAAGCAAAGGTTAGAGAAGTGAAGTTAACACATGCGTCTTGTTTGGAGGTACATGTTGCACCAGACATTACTGTTGTAGCGATTTATCGATCCCCATCGACTTCGAACGCTGACCAATTTATTGGCTCTTTGGACGATTACTTGACGAGCAGTCATTTACATCAACTAAAACCATAATAATAACTGGAGATATAAATATTAACTTAATATATAATGATAATGAGCAGTCGTGCGAGCGTTCAAACAGACTTAGCTATCTCAATATGTTAGCAATGCATGGCCTACTTCCCGGTCACCTGCTTCCCACTCGTGAGAAGACCTGTCTTGATCACTTTATAATAAAACTGAAACCAGGTAGCCAAACTCCAACTGTTGCAATTATTCATACTACAATAACGGATCATTTCATGATTTTCTATATAACTTAATCGAAATACTACAAAATTGTGTCGAACTCAGTACAACTACTATGAGCATACCTTTGAAAAATAGAACCCTAAAACCATGGATGACAGTTGGTTTATTGCGCTGCATCTATAATAGAAATCACATGCAAAAGAGACTTAGGCTTGACCCATATAATGAAGTGTTGAAAATCACATACAAGAGATATCGAAACTACTGTTGTACTATCATTCGAAAACAGAAACGTAAGTATGAGAGAGACCAACTTACTAAAGCATCTAACAATCCTAAAAAAACATGGGCTATAATTAATGACATCACACAACGCAAACCTAAAAAAGACAATAACTCGGAACTACTACATAGTCTCCCTGATCCACAAAACTCTGTAGAAAAGATCAACGAATATTTCTGTAATATAGGCAAATTGCTTGCTGAAAGCAATTTGCCTATATTACAGAATTCATCACCTCTCAATCTTCAACCACAACACGTTATGACACTGACTCATTTTCCTCTAACAGTCTTTTGACATCTTTTGTTCTTATTGATACAGACCACGACGAAATTCGAGCGACTTTAATGAGCCTGAAATCAGACAGTGCCCCTGGTTGGGACAAGATACATGTCAACTTTATAAAAGCCGCACACATACAAATTGTACCAATTTTGACCCACCTAATTAACAAATGCTTCAGGCAGGGAATCTTCCCGGATGCTCTAAAAATTGCACTAATAACACCAGTATACAAGTCTGGCGAAAGAACCGACCCATCTAATTATAGGCCAATTTCAGTGCTACCGTGCATTTCGAAAATCTTTGAAAAGATTATCAACTCACGTCTGATGAAGTTCTTAAACAAATATAAAATACTTTCACCTTCTCAGTACGGGTTCAGGCAGGGAAGGTGTACTGAGGATGCAGTTTTATCACTAACATCTGTTTTGGTGGAGGGTGTGGATCGGGGAGACAGGTGTCTGGCGGTTTTTCTTGATCTCAGGAAAGCTTTTGACACTGTGTCTACACCTCTTCTATTGCAGAGGCTTGAACACATAGGTATAAGGGGACATGCCCTTGAACTGTTTACATCTTACCTCAGCAATCGCAAACATAAGGTCAAAATCACTTCGTATTCTAGTTCGGAGGCATCGGTAACCTTCGGCGTTCCACAGGGCAGTGTCCTCGGACCGACCTTGTTCCTTATCTACATCAATAGCCTCTGTAACATGAAGATTGAGGGAAGGCATATTTTCTCTTATGCTGACGACACTGCCATTGTCTTCACTGCGAAGACTTGGGATGAGGTTCGTGGGTTGGCAGAAAATGGTCTTGCGAAGATAGCAGCATGGCTAAACCATAGCCTCCTAACGCTAAACGCTTCTAAATGTAACTACATCTGCTTTACTAAGTATAATAATTCGCAACCGCCTCAAGATTTCCAAATAAAAGCCCATATTTGCCATAACTTCCCAGCACTAGACTGTTCCTGTCTACCAATAACAAGGCTGCAGCACACCAAATATCTTGGCATCATGATTGATCAGCGCTTATCTTGGCACATGCACACCGAACTTATCATGAATAGAGTTAGGAAACTTATATGGTTGTTCAAAACATTGCGACATGTGACTTCGAGGCAACTCCTGAAGCAAGTTTATATGTCTTTAGCTCAGTCTATCCTCATGTATTGTTTGCCTTGCTCCCCAGCAAGGCAAATTCTTTTTCTTTTTCGTTGTGCCTCCCCAGGCACAACGAAAAAGAAATTTTTGGAACTTGAGAGGACTCAAAGAGCCTTACTAAAGGTTATGTTCTTTAAACCCTACAGATACCCTACGCATGCCCTTTATTTATCAGCTGATCTTTTATCTGTTAGAAAACTTTACTTACTCCGACTCATACTGAAAAAACACATAACTCTCCCATACGACCATTGTAAGCCAAAAAACAGAAGAGACCATTTGGTCGCCCCAACTGTTAGGGTGAGATCTGCCTTTGCTAAAAGACAATACCCGAGGCAATCTTCTTATTTATACAACTTGCTGAACAAGGAACTACGAATCTATCCCATGAAACTTTGGGACTGTAAAAAAGCTGTAATGGACTGGCTCAAAACAAAAACGTATGACGAAGTTGAGTCGGTTATATCCACTCTTTAATAACAGGATTATTAAAAACTGGGATGGTGTGCATAGACATAATTAGTCAAGGTAATCTTTTCGGATTCCTTCGATCCTAAGACTTGTCGTAGGACTAATTGGTGAACTGGTTAATTAATAGATTAAAAAAAAAAAAAAAAAAATCTAATCTCAACTCACACAGTACCTGATAAGCTTACATTCATATTTGCACTCACTCTTTCACTCACCTACTCACTCATACACATACTCACTATACATGATTCACATACTACACATACATACATTGTGCGATCTGGTATTTTCACAATACTGTTATAAATTTCAAATAATTATACTCATTCATTGCCTCGGCGATTAGAATTGTAAGTTTAACTTGATTTATTTTCTTCTTGTTTTATTGTTAATCTTGCATGTTTACATTATCTACATTGTAACTTCAATTACTTTAGAATGTCATGTGGAAGTGCGGAGTCTCCTAGCACAAGCAATCCATTGCTTAAAAGGAGATCTCCAATAATTTTATGTAATGCCTGTTGTAATTGAAATAAACTTTTTTAAATAAACTTTTTTATTTTTTTATTTTTTATTTTTATTATTTTTATTTATAAGTAGTAAACGAAAAGTGGGTGTTGGCTCTTTATATTTATTTGCCCGCGACTTCGTACGCGCAATCCCGTTTTCTCCCGCTCCCGTAGGATCTTCAGGATTTTTTCTGACTTAAGAATTTTCTCCTAATAATAACAAATACTACAAAACAAGAATTAGTGAAATCTGTCCAGCCAATCGGACGCGTGATGCCGTTACCAAGGGAAAAGGGGATTCATTTTTATTTACCACTAGCTTCTGCCCGCGACTTCGTACGCGCAATCTCGTTTTGTCCTGACAATAATAAACACAACAAAAAAATCAGCCGAAATGGGTCCAGCCATTCTCAAGTTATGGCGTGACAACGGGAAATGGGTTTCAAATATATATGTATTTATAATTTTATATACACCATGCAGCAGACAATATTACAAAGGACAACATATTACAAGCATGATGTCTATATTCCTAAAGGAATTTCTTCCAGCAGACCTGCGACAGGAAAAGGTGTGTACGGTCAAAAGTTTAATATGTGATGGGTCGACGTTTGGCCTCTATCTCGCCTTACAAGCGATGATGCGACCTACGACAGAACACGTCTGCCTATAAGCAACTTATTCACCCAGGTTTCCCTACACTTGGGCAAAGAATTCCACTCCTTAGCAGTTCACATAAGGAAGCTTGAAGCGAAGCGAAATGCGTGGGATATCCACCGTGAATGATGAAGCGGCGGTGATTTGCCAATTGTCTTGTGGTACGATGATGGAAAGGACTAGAGAGAATCAAGTTAGCACTTGTTTTACCTTGTCTTGTCACCTTCGTAAAAGTACCCAATATTGAGGATAGAGGTGGATTACGTTGACAATACAGTTAAATTTTGAAGAGTATTTATATGAAACTCAATTTAATTACTAATACCTTTCTTTGTTTGGTTTATCTCTTTGTGTCGTATTCGCTTTTTCGTCGCAAGACAAGTCTCATTTGAGGGTAGAAACATAGTACTTACCTATTAAATGATACCATATTTCCAATACAAGAATAAAAACTTAATACCATTCAAGAAATGTTGTTTTTATACGTGGGTCACACGTTTTTCAGTGCAAAAGTAATTTTGACACGATTTGCCCAACACGTATGACAAAAAGCTGAATAAAAACATCAAGCACACACCAATTTACACCTTTAACTGTGAAAATGTATGGAAAAAACATAAACAGTAACAAAAACGCTCACCTTACAGGCAAGCAAGTGAAATTCAGTAAAAAATTTAAAAGCAAGAGCCCCCTTCGTAGTTCCAAATACGAATTTTTTCATTCCAAACTCAAAAACGACTCAAAATCTGCGCCGACGCACGTCAGGTAGAATCTTTGGGTTCGCAGGTAGAAAAAATCTTTAGTTTGTCGAAAAAAAAGGTTGTATTATGCGACCCACCCTCTTTAGCTATTCGCCCACGATGCACACCCCATAGAGCGACGTAACTACTTTGATACTTGCAATAACTTGGTAAGTAAGTACAAAGCATCTTCTAAAAAATATTATTACCTATTGCTGTCCTGAAATTACTATATTTTTACATTACCATGGTTGTTGACATGTTTTTAGATTCTCTTCATCATATTTCATTTTCCCCCAGTTGCGTTTTGTATGGACACAAAAAAATAAAATTCTCTTTTAGAAACCTCTTTGTCAAAATAAATTGTGTTGAACGATAGATTATTTAAGTATTCGTGAATAAATATAATTAACGACACGTAATAATAATAAAAAAAACGAATTAACTCCTTCTCAGTTGCAGGAGTTATTCGCCTTCTATTTTTATATTGTTAAACATTATTTTCTTTTGTTTGTTAAGTACCTAGTACCTATTTAACGGTGGAACACACGGTACGGTGGAACACACGGTGGGAGAATGCCCTTCGTGGGCTGAGCACCGCCGTGTCCTCAGGGAAGTGATCGGCGATGGCGACCTCTCGCGTCCGGGCCTAGTGCAGGCCATGATGCGGAGCGAGGGGGACTGGGATGCCGTCTCCTCCTTTTGCGAAGCAGTCATGCTAGATAAGGAGGAGGCGGGACGCGTGAGGCAGCGAAGCGTTGCCTCCTCGCAACCCAGCCATCGCGAAGGACACACCGGGCGTCGGGGATCGCGAGACGATCTCCGGCCACCGTAAGCGCGGGCCTGCGGACGGCGAGCATGGGTGGCTCCCCGTCCGACCAGAAACAGACCCGAGCGTACGGCGCGTCGCGTTCCGCGCGCGCCTCAAAGAGCCATCAGACCACCACAGATGGGGCCCAATACGGCCGATGCCGATTCGGAGCCGCGAAGAACCTAACGGGTAACCGGGGCTCCGGCTCGACGTGCAGGAGAAGGAACGGGGTGGTTTTTAGTCAGTAAGAGTCTGACACTCCCTCCCGCCTCACCCAGGCGGGAGCAGTCATTCGATGATTTTCCCCACTTAAAAAAATAAAAAAAGAAAAAAAAGTACCTATTTAAAAATGTACTTTTAGAGAATTTTAAATAAATACTAGCTTCTGGTCGCGACTTCGTACGCGAAATCTCGAAAAATATTTATAGGGGTGGACTACTCCTAAAATTTAGGGGGATGAAAAATAGATGTTGGCCGATTCTCATAAATACCTGATAAGCACAAAAATTTAATCAAAATCTGTCAAGCCGTTTCGGAGGAGTATGGCAACGAAAACTTTGACACTGGAATTTTATTTTAAATAAATATATGGAACAAACTAACTGACTTACGGCCGAAATCAACACTCGATCTTAACTCAAAATGTCTGAACCGATAGTACTTTGTGACAAATACTTCATACTACCTCTATACATAATTATCAATTATGTTAAAAAATTGATCTCAATCCACAAACAAATTAAACTACTAATTTCGGCTCTTAATTTATTCAAACAAAATCATTTTACCTAAAAATGCAAGTAGGTATATTCAATTATTATCAATATCAATTTACATAAAAAGTAATTTCTAAAAGTATCAAAACTATACTACTACTCCTAGCGGGGGTGGGAAAGAAGCACGCAACAATGCAACATCGCTGCGTATGCGCATTAGACCGACGCACACATTTGCACTACAGTATCAGATTACCCGCACACTACAAAAGACAACCAGTACAACTTGACACCTGTCTCAGATGGACAAAAGATTGCATTTTTAATGAATCTAGGTAAAACGCTAAATAAAAGTGATTTTTTAATTAAAATAGGAGACAACTTACAGTTGATTAAAATATGTAATATGGCCTATAGGCCATATGCACGTGCAAATCTTCAAGTACTTATCAGTCGAATGTAAAAATCTTTGCGCATTTTTCTGTTATAAGATTGTAAGTAATTAATTAACTAAAATAAAAATACTACATTATCTAAGTCTCTAAAACATGTTTATACATAATAAGGAAATAGAGAAAGGAAATACTGTAGTAAAGATCAAACACTTGTTTAATTGTTTATACGTCTTTATCTCAGGAATTAAACGTCAGATTGCGATAAATCTTTTTACATGTAATAGTCTTGTTCTTATAGTATATCATAAAAAATATACCATCACGCTATTGCACTTAGGTACATAGAAATTAGCCTGCAAAATAACACTAGTGAATAATTCTTGGACGCTTAAAATATACCAAATATGGTAGAGAGATCAAGATATTGTGGTCGTTCGAGACCACAGATTTATCACCGACAATGCGACGACTGTGAGGCGAAATTTTTGAAACACATGTTATGTGTTTGCTCACTGTATCCGGGATATTTTACAAAAATTCAACGTTTGTAATATTTTTAGATATATGGGAATATTTTTTTGAAAATCGGCTTTATAAAATTGACAATACTGTTACGTGGTATTTTTGTTGTGATTTCAGATTTTGCAATTAGAATTAAACTAGGTATAAACTTTTTGATAATAATAATAATTAAAAACCCTCAATCGATCTTCTTGCACACTCATGAGTGCAAGAAGATAATTTGTGTAAGTACTTACCTATTAATGAATGCACACATAGATAAAATGAAAGAGGTAAGTAAATAAGTACTAAGATCGCCATACCCGTTTTCACCACTCAAACTATTGTATGCCTTTTTTTTAAGTCTTCCGCGACTCCGTATCGGTATCAGCCCTGTTAGGCCTTATCTGTGGTGGTCTGATGGCTCCTTGAGATGCGCACGGAACGCAACGCGCCTGGTTCTGGTCGGGCGGCGAGTCACCGGTGCTCGCCGTCCGCAGGCGCGTGCTTCCGATGGCCGGAGATCGTCTTGCGATCGCCGACGCCAGGAGTGTCTCTCGCGACGGCCGGGCCGTGAGGAGGTTCGTCCCCTCACGCGCTCCGCCTCCTCCTTAGCTAGCATGACTGCTTCGCAGAAGGAGGAGACGGCATCCCAGTCCCCCTCGCTCCGTACCATGGTCTGAACCAGAGCAAGACGCGAGAGGTCGCCGTCGCCGATCACATTCCTAAGGACACGGCGGTGCTCAGTCCACGCAGGACACACCACCACCAGTGCTCCACCGTGTGCTCCACCGTGTGCTCCACCGTGTGCTCCGGGCGAAACTATTGTATGCCTAACATGGTGGAGCAGTGCAACTTTTGTAACCACTGTCTCAGAATAAAGATCTTTGACTTTGACTTTGACTCTCTCTTAAATTTAAAGGAATCCTTAAACTAAGATGGGTGACATATAACGTAGTTTTTGTTTTCACTTACCTATAAGCGACACCTAACAGTACAAGTAAGGAGTTAGTTTTGGTTCGACATCACGCTTAGTGACTTTTAATTAAGGGCGACTGGTCTAAACGGTCATCAAACTCCTTTCTCTAAAAACTTGGTTAAAAAATCGCAACCCTAACCGCAACCTCGACCTCTCCAATACAACAACGCAATCCCAGTAACGTCCAATGAAAAAACAGGACCACTGACCGTAAGTTACGTAATCAAAGGCAAATGTCCTATAAAAAGACCAAGAAGTGGGGCAAAAACACATAACGGGTTCCACAGGATCCAAAAAATCCTTTTTTATCCAAAACAGGAGCATTAAACTCCTAAACAGAATGAATAAATGTTTTTGCAAATCGCGAACGAACTTTTTCTTGGCACGCGTATGAATTTGAAAATTCTTTTTTTTTGTGGCCTTTTTTGTTATAGTAACATTGCGTTAGGTCGCGTTACGATTGGATCGGTTGGTTTTTAGATGGTGATTGTGTTATTTGTTTCTATGGGATTTAGTGTAATGTTACTAATTTTAAATGTAGACTGCCTCGTTGGCTGAAATGGTCGCAAGTGCGACTGCCGGGCAAGGGGTCTCGGGTTCGGTTCCCGGGTCAGGCAAAGAATTATTGGGTTTTTAAAAAAATCTCAATAGTAGCACGGAGTTTGAAATTGTGCCCGGTATATGGCAATAGGCTCACCCCCTATTACATGGGACTCATAACATAAATAGTGAAAAGTGGGTTTTATATTGTAAGTACAGTGAATACCATACAAATTAGCTATTATTTATTTCTTACTTTAAAAGTAAATATATTTTGTAAAATAAGTACACAATATACTTATTTAACGATAGACGTTTGCATATAAGCGTATTAAAAATAAAATTACAATATTATTTTCATTTGATAGGTTTTTGACAAGTTTAAGCTTTTCCTGATGACTATTTTATATCTGTTTTGTAAATTTGATATGCAATGTTGCATAACATAACAATATGCTTTTTTATTCCCGAAGAGGTAGGCAGAGGTGCACATTGCGGCACTTAATGCCATTATACAATATACCTAACACCCATTTTTCACTATTTATGTCATATCCTGAGTCCTATGTAATAGGGGGTGAATCCTTTTGCCACTGAGATTTTTTCAGCTCAGCAATACTTTTCCCGATTCGGGAATCGAACCCGAGACCCCTTGCCCGGCAGTCGAACTTGCGACCAATTGTGCCCGGTATATGGCAATAAGCTCACCCCCTATTACATGGTACTCATAACATAAAATAGTGAAAAATGGGTGTAACATTGTATGTACAGTAGCATTAAGTGCCGTAATTTCCACCTCTGCCTACCCTTTCAGGCGTAAAAGGCGTGAAATTATGTCTATTTGGAAAATTTTATAAGGTAAACTACAACTAGTAAAACTAGCATTAATATTCCGTAAATATCTGCATATATTATGAATACAGCCACAATGGAATCCTTACCGTGCGCTAATTAAATTCTAAATGTAAATTTTGACAGATGGCAAGGCTGCCATGTTTCCAATATGGCGCTGTCGCTTAGCAACGGATGCGTAGGCGCAACAGGTGTTGCGGGATATTTTTTAAACGATTTTTTTTAATCCGTGGGGAGAAGTCGGCGATACGGCTTTTGAGATCCGATGGGAAAGATTTTTTTAAAGATTTTTTCTTTGTTAGTTATTAATGCAATCAAGATTTTGGGAATAATGGAAGTTATACACAGGTGATGGAAATTGATAGAAAGTTTATATAAATAGTCTGTATTAGGTGTATCTATACTTTGATTTATGGGGTAGGTTCTTCATACTAGGGTAGTTTCTATTTTCCGCTCAAGTACATATAGAGAGCTGAGAACAATACTGATGACAAATAAACTTTTTGAATAAGTATGTATGTCGTTTATAAGTACGTCTTAGTCGTTTTTTTTAAGGAGGGAAAATCATCGAATGACTGCTCCCGCCTGGGTGAGGCGAGAGGGAGTGTCAGACTCTTACTGACTAAAAACCACCCCGTTCCTTCTCCTGTGCTTCGAGCCGGAGCCCTGGTAACCCGTTAGGTTCTCCGTGACATGTATATCTACTTATGTCTACATTCTGCATGCTCCTTCAATGGCTAGTTCAATGTAGTAGCTTCAATGATTTTATATTGTGTTCGTAATAGTATGTGATGACTTTTTAATTAAATAAAGGAATTGGGATTAAATAAACTACACTCGTTGTACCACAGAATCATAGAGGTTTAGTAATATAGAGTTGACACTGTCTATGGATATAAAGAAGAAGTAATACATAGACTATGAATAGAAAGCCGATTAATTTTGTAATTAGTTTAAAAGAATGTAATTTTTTTTTCGGAAATTGTAACAGTCATGCAGCTCAGCGATCTAAATCAGATTTTGATAACGTCTGGTGATAAAAAAGCTAGAATATTAAAGTTTTAGAAATAGGTGGTACATTTTTGAGTTGTTAGGAAAAAGGTAAACATTAATTTTAATAATTTAGTCCCATTACGATAACATATAAAACCTTACATTATACTATAAACAAATCCATTGCAAGTAAGTATTCAAATACATGTTTTACCCGACTCAGGCATCAAAACAGTTATCACAAACTTCGCCATCCTTTTTAAAGGACACCTAGCATAATCAAGGCTTAGATAATTAAAGAAATATCAATCAATACTTAATAATACACAAAATATATTCAATACTTATTATGTACGACCTTTTAGGTACAAGTATATTGCCGGAACATGTTAGCGGCGCGTGCGCTGGTAAAACGTGATTGATCATGTTACTAGTTAAGGTGTTTGGATTTGCTTACTCGAAAGGCCTGAGGCCTCAGTACGACTGTTTTATGTTTAAAGTATTTGAAATTAGTACGTTTTTGACGATCTGACGGTACGATTGATGTGGTGGCTGGGCCACCGGATGACACGCAACGAGTCGCGGGTTCGATTTCCGCACGGAGCAACTATTTGTGTGATCCACAAATTGTTGTTCTGGGTGTCATGTATATGTGAACTTGTATGTTTGTAAACGCACCCACACAGGAGAAAATCCTACTGTGGGGCAACGTTTTTAGGAGGAAGAAAGAAGAAGAAGATATGATAGGCTGGCTTCAATGAACCAACCAATGAGAGCGCCAAACCCGTCTCGTTTTGTATTTTAGCTCAGCCAAATTCTAAATTAGCAAAACGATTGTGTCAGTTGATGTATTTCGTTGATTAAGACTAAGTTAATTAGGAACTTTCATAGTTAATGTTAAGGTTTTGTTTATATAATAGTTGTAGGTAGTATAAGGTACGATGGGGTTGGTAAAACCCCCGTATTAATTATATCTAGAATAAAAAAAATATGATAGTATTTTTAATCGATATTAACCAACACATGTACCTCTATATACTAAAATCAATACAACAGGTTGCTATACCCAGGGTGCGTACCTCGATGTTCTACCATACAATAATGAAACACATTAGCTCGACCCAGCCAACATGTGCACAACACTTGCCTAGACGTAACGTGTCACTTATAATTCATTTATCGATGTCTGTCGTTTAGTGTGGATATACCATTTGTTTTTTGAGAGGGGAAAATCATCTAATGACTTCTCCCGCCCGGGTGAGGCGGGAGGGAGTGTCAGACTCTTACTGACTAAAAACCACCCCGTTCCTACTCCTACCCTTCGAGCCGGAGCCCCGGCAACCCCTTAAGTCTTCCGCGGCTCCGTAAGTGTGGATATAGGTTATCTACGTTTTTTTGGTAAAAATATACACATTTTTCAGCATAAATACCACTAGAAGTTCACAACTGAATGTAAGCTTTAACTTTGACTTTAATGCTTTGACTTTGACTTTGACTTTAAGGTAAGATCATCTTTGCTTATCTGGAGCTGCAGAAGACTTAGCGGGTTGTCAGGGCTCCGGTTGCAAGCAGGAGTAGAAATGAGATGGTTTCTAGTCAGTAAGAGTCTGACAATCCCTTACCCTCATTCAAGGCGGAAGATTTTTTTTTGGTTTTCTCCCTTAAGAAAAACTGGTCTGTAACCAGTTACTGTGTGACAGGCATCTGATGTTTTAGTCATCCTTTTTTTTAGTGACATTACACAGGTTGCAGGTCAAATATGGGGAAGAGGAAGGTCTTTGTTCTACAGTTGACTATGGCTATGACCGAGAATAAAAGATTCACATGTCAAATTCTGCTCACTATCAAAGACATATGAAGAAATGTACACCTACAGATTTCTATAAATAAGATATCTTATGGACAAAAAGCGATAATAAGCAGACGTTTACCTACTTTAATTACTTACATTAAAAGTTAATTCATTAATATTAAATCCTGTCTAAAAAGTACAGTTTATCATGTTCAAAATCTAGGTTTTATAATGGAACCATGTTAAAAGTCTGTAGTCTAGTCGGTCAAATTAAAAAAGTATTCTACTTACATGAGAACATTTGTGGTGGTACAAAAAGTCTTCCATACAGGTCAAATGAAGTGCAGAGCAAAAACTAGGTGCTAAGTTGAATAAACCATGCTTAAACTAGCTTTTACCTTCGACTCCGGACATGCATTTTTTCCTAGGAATTTTAGAACATCTCTTCGGCGCGAAGGAAGATATTGACTCCAGACTTTATTTCAGAAACGATGGCAGTTTCTACCCTTCTCTAATTCTAGTAGTTTCAGAAAAAAATCATGTAAATAAATGAAGATTAAAAAACTAATAGTTTCAAGTTTGTTTTTCAGATATAATTAGCGGCGACTGTAGCCGCGTCGCGGGTAGCGGAATGCTGCTCATGAATATGAGCCTCTAGCATGGCTTGAAACTAGTCGAGTTCCTCGTCAAACAGTTACGTGATTAAGCCGATAGCTTAATAATTAATATATTTTTTGTTTTAAATGCGTTTGTCAAGAACAGGGTAGAATTACCAGCCGAGCTAAATTATCCCAGACTTGTCAAATTACCTCTATTATTAGTATTTAACTAAATATTGACAGATAAAAGATGTGTCAGATAAATTAACCGGTATATTTTAAGTCGTCTGCATTCCGTCAAATTCTAAAATTAATCATGTTATGATCTTCGATCTCAATAAATATATTTTGAAGAATAATGACGAGTACTACATGCAATTAATATTTTTCAATAATCTTGTTTCTAAGTACCTGCTGTACACATTATTTTGCTTAATTGCTTAGGTATAGTAATCAATAGGAGGGATAAGTAGGTTTTTAAATATCTGTGTTAGAAACAACGTATAATACGAATTAGAGAGCCTTTTTTACTATGCTGTGAAACAGCTCTATATAAAATAATAGAAATTATTTCTATGATTTTTATGATATGAATCTTAATCAAAATTAATAAAAGTAAAGATATAAAACTTAACATCAAAAGTTTTACCCCTGAAATTAAAGATATCTTTTACCATTAATAATGATTGGTTAAAAATGAGTCAGCTAAATATGAGATAGTACTTAACTACTTACATATTTGACACAACCATTTTCGGGACACGAATTGAAAGCAATTTCATGTAAAATACTTCGAACGATTTGAGCTATGTTTTAATTAAAATTAAGCCATTTTTTATGCAAAACCAGTGATTAGTTCAGATGGTAGCAGCCTTCACGTCATGGGTCACCGTGTTTGCTATCTAGAACACCTTGTCAAGGTGATGTTTTTGCTTCCTATTTCGTGGATTGTTTCATTTTGTTGAGAGGACGTAAGTATGACTGCTGAGCAGACGACCTGCGGATTAATCCGTAGTTGAGATTAATTGACGTTGCAAGAAGCTGCTGCATGCAGGTTACTTCCCGCCAGCCTGTCTGGAAGACATTGAGGAAGGCTTGTCTACAGCATTGGACGTCTTGTTGCTGATGTTATGGTGATGAGATTAAGTACTGTTCAGTTACTTTAAAATTGTTAATGTTATTTAGAATGAAGTGTGTGTCATGTATATGTGAACTTTCATGTATATGTGAACTTGTATGTTTGTAAAACTCATGACACAGGAGGAAATCCTAGTGTGTGGCGTTGTTTTTTAAAAAAAGGTAATTGCAAAAACTAAGACCTAACATTTTGCTATTACTTATTTATCAATTTATATGCAAGGACCTTATTCAGTAATGGAACTCTTTAGGCTGATGATGATGATGACAGTCTAAACCCTAGGCAGAAACGGTTTTTACAAAACACGTATATCTTTAAAAATACTTTATTTATCAAGATTGATAGTCTGTCATACATAGATAGATATATACATAATTTCATGCCTATCTGTCAATTAGCTAGTTTCCTAGATTTAACTCGTCGAGTACCGGTTTTGCAGACACAATTATAGAACAATAGGTTGCGGTCACCGGTGACCGCTTGGTATTTGACAGTTTAAAATAAATTGTTTCAATTTTTCAATGCAATAAATAATCAATAAATAATCATTCTCTCATTCATGCATTAATTTGACAATTTACCTACTTTTGGATTTTTCTCGCTAATTTTAAGCAAATAAGTACTTATGCTATTTGACGCAGAAATATGATGACATCATAAGTTGCGATCCAATACAAAATTCATAGAAAAGTATAGTTTTTGACATTTCAATAGAAGTATTGAATTTGACTACCTGTCAACTACCGTATTATATTTATTTAAATTGTATGAAGACCTAATTAAATAAAAGCGCACGTCCATAATATCCTAACGTCATTAATTATGGGAGCTGTAACTCGACACACTCTATTGACGACTGCGCATTTTATTTGAACTTTTCAAATATGGCCGGCTTAGGGAAAAGTAAAACGTAATTTGAAAATAAACAAATAAAAACGTTAATCACCACAATCTGCTTACAAAGTTAATTAGATTCAAGATTTTTTAATTATTTTGGTAAGATGTCTTGAATAAACACTTATTTTTAAGATAATTAGGCAGACGGACGAATGGTATACCTACTGTAGAAGTGTAGAGAGGTACATATGCGTCTAGCAATGGAGGTTTGATAAAGATAATTTAACTACAAACAAGCTCCAAAAACGCAATGTTGCAAAATCTATTTCTATCCATATACATTTTTTATGACTGCCTCGTTGGCCGAGTGGTCGGAAGTGCGACTGCCGGGCAAGGGGTCTTGGGTTCGATTCCTGGGTCGGGCAAAGTATTACTGGGGTTTTTAAAAAAAACTCAGTAGTAGCATTAAATGCCGTAATGTGCACCTATGCCTACCCCTTTAGGGATAAAAGGAGTGATGTTATATTATGTTATGTTATTAATCAAAAATGTTCACAAATACTTTGCCTTGTCCGAGGACCAAAACCAAGACCACATAACCAACAGTGCTCCTAGCAACTACTCGACAAATAAGCAATAGGATAGGACCTTTAAATAATATTCGAATTTGTCCGTTTTTTACACGCCAATGTCAGATAGAAATCAATTTATAATAATTTTCGTTGTAAAGAACCGAGGTGTCGGCGATAATTCGGCGTCTCGGCATATTATAGAAAAAACTATCAAGGTTGCGAATCATTCGTATCAATAAGGTATAACTTATAACAACTTAGATACAACTTTACAGCTAAAAAAGAAATTATTAACAAGTTCAGAAGAACTCAATCTATATCTATACATATACTAAAATTGTAAAAAAAACAATACTTCGGGTGTGATCAACGATTGATATTGAAGTCGAAAATATGGTTTTTAAAATTTTTGTCTGTTTGTCTGTATGTATCTCCGGGATGATTTCAAAAAGTTCTGCATGGATTTACTTAAAATTTTGTATGATTATTATTAACAGGTCGGGTCAACATATAGGCTACATATTGTCACGCTATCACCGACGAGGTAAGCGCAGTAAATCACAATTCCACGCGAACGAAGTCACAGGCACAGCTAGTAATTAATAGAACAAAAATTCACAATAAATATTCGATTCTTTACCAAAAGTAGTACCTAATTAGCTACTGTACCCTTTTTTTAAAAGCTCTACTAGTTTTGAGCCACAGAGGGGGCTATTTCTCATAAGCAGCGTCGTCGGTAGGTTGCGCGATATCGCCGCGACGAGACCCCGTGAGTAACCCGCGATTTTTAATTATTTATCCCTATTATGCAAGGTGTCGCGGTGGCCCGTAGGTTTAAGATGCCCACTTCTCATGCATGAGGGTGCGGGTTCGAAACCCACCAACGGCAAGTACCAATGTGGCTTTTTCCGAGTTATATGTAGAGGTACTTTCTAAGATTATTCAGACACCAATGACAAACGGTGAAAGAAAACATCGCGAGGAAACGTAGGCTTATAATTTCTAATTATAAGTTTGAAATCACCAACCCGCATTGAGCAAGCGTGGTGATTAATGCTCAAACCTTCTCCACGTTTGATCAGCAGTAGGCATTTATAGGTTGTTGATGATGATGATGATGATGATAATGCAAGACATGTCATGAAACTTCCACGCGATCATAATATTAAAACACAAGTCTAGATAAAAATCTTCAGTCTATCTAGACATTTTTGAAACGGAAATTAAAACCTAGATCCATTAGTTTAAAACCTAGACATAGGTCAAATTTAGCAAAAACTGTAGTACTATTTTTAGAGTTTGATCAACACTTAATACAATACAGTACTTCATGGGCTCGCTGCCATCGCAGCGGTAAGTCCCCTCTTTGAGGAGTGGCTTGAGAGACGCTACGGCGTCCTCACCTACCGCCTGACGCAGGTCCTCACCGGACATGGGAGTTTCGGGAGGTACCTGTGTCTGATGGGGCGGGAGGAAACGCCCGGGTGTCATCACTGCGAGGACCGCCCTAAGGAGACGGTGGAACACATGGTGGGAGAATGCCCTTCGTGGGCTGAGCACCGCCGTGCCCTCAGGGAAGTGATCGGCGATGGCGACCTCTCGCGTCCGGGCCTAGTGCAGGCCATGATGCGGAGCCAGGGGGATTGGGATGCCGTCTCCTCCTTTTGCGAAGCAGTCATGCTAGCTAAGGAGGAGGCGGGACGCGTGAGGCAGCGAAGCGCTGCCTCCTCGCAACCCAGCGATCGCGAAGGACACACCGGGCGTCGGGGATCGTGGGACGATCTCCGGCCACCGTAACCGCGGGCCTGCGGACGGCGAGCATGGGTGGCTCCCCGTCCGACCAGAAACAGACCCGAGCGTACGGCGCGTCGCGTTCCGCGCGCGCCTCATAGAGCCATCAGACCACCACAGATGGGGCCCAATAGGGCCGATGCCGATTCGGAGTCGCGGAGAACCTAACGGGTAACCGGGGCTCCGGCTCGACGTGCAGGAGAAGGAACGGGGTGGTTTTTAGTCAGTAAGAGTCTGACACTCCCTCCCGCCTCACCCAGGCGGGAGCAGTCATTCGATGATTTTCCCCCCTTAAAAAAATAAAATAAATACATTACATCAACATATTCATCGTCAGTCGGAATCACATAACATAACATAACATCACGCCTTTTATCCCCGAAGAGGTAGGCAGAGGTGCACATTATGCCACTGTACTTACAATGTAACACGCCACTTTTCACTACTTATGTTATGAGTCCCATGTAATAGGGGGTGAGCCTATTGCCATATACCGGGCACAATTCCAGACTCCGTGCTACTACTGACAATTTTGTAAAAAACAGTTGGAATCAATATTCGATATAAAACGATACGTTTTTTACCAGTTTTTTAACTATCACTATCTATATATAAATAAAAATGATTGTCCATTCGTCAGTCTCGCTAAAACTCGAGAACGGCTGAGCCAATTTGGCTAATTTTGGTCTTGAAATGTTCGTGAAAGTCCCGGGAAGGTTTAAAAGGTGAATAAAAAAATTCTATATAGAACAAGCCTACAATACCTCTATAGCAGTGAACCACCCCAGGCATCTGATGACTATGATAATTGTATAGATATAGGTACCAAACATAACCTAACATCACGCCTTTTATCGCCGAAGGGGTAAGCAGAGGTGCACACAGAAGTAACATCCACTTTTCACTATTTATGTTATGAGTCCTATGTAATAGGGGGTGAGCCTATTGCTATAGGCAATGAACAATAGTGAGCCTATTACATAGGACTCACTGGAATTGTATATATATAGCAATATACACAATTCCAGACTCCGTGCTACTACTGAGATTTTTTTTAAAAACCTAGTAATACTTTGCCCGACCCGAAAATCGAACCCGAGACCCTTGCCCGGCAGCCACACTTGCGACCACTCGGCCAATGAGGCAGTCTGTATATACCAAACTGTTATAACATCGAAAATATGCGTAACCTAGAGCGGTCATCGGTGATCGCAACCTAGAGTTCTATAGTTGTGTCTATAATGACGGTACTCTACGAGTTAACAGCGTTTAGTTGTAAAGGAGCGATAAATCATCTTTGAAGGTGCAGATCATTCGAATGATTGTTCCCGCCTGGGTGAGGCGGGAGAGAGTGTCAGACTCTTACTGACTAAAAACCACCCCGTTCCTTCTCCTGCACGTCGAGCCGGAGCCCTGGTAACCCGTTAGGTTCTCTGCGACTCCGAATCGGCATCAGCCCTGTTGGACCCCATCCGTGCTAGTCGATGCGCCGTACGCTCGGGTCTGTTTCTGGTCGGACGGGAAGCCACCCATGCTCGCCGTCCGCAGGCCCGCGCTTACGGTGGCCGGAGATCGTTCCGCGATTCCCGATGCACCTCTAGGTTACCTATGGTTAAGTTTAGATAGGATTGGGGAAGGCCTATGTTCAGCTATGATATTGTGGCCATACGATGAAGTATAGATACCTAGATACCGGCTCTGAGAAAGAGTTGTTAATAATCTTTTTTTTCTCTTCTTATAAATTTTTCTGATTCCACAAGCTCACCACACCTGTACTCCTGTAAGCCAGTTACAGGAGTTGCAGCGATTCTGGGAGGATGTGGTGAGCTTGTCCAAAAAAAAATGAATAAACTAAAGGCACCAATTCATATTACACTTACATATTTCCAAGCAGAGCAGAGGTACATAACATAGTACATAACTATGTTAGTCGTTATAATATATAATGAATGTATATATTATACGATGATGTCATAAAATGGATCCTGAATTATGACTCTTATGATTTAAATGCTTTGAGTTTGAAACTTATGGTAATGTTTCGTAGGTATACTATTAAAGTGGAGTGCCTGTTACACCGAAACGTAACAAGTTGAATTAATTGAGCTGTGTCTTTTTTTAAGGGGTAAAATCATCGAATTACTGCTCCCGCCTGGGTGAGGCGGGAGGGAGTGTGACTCTTACTGACTAAAAACTACCCCGTTCGTTCTCCTACACATCGAGCCGGAGCCCCGGTAACCCGTTAGGTTCTGGTTTTTATGTATATTTTTCGTTGTGATAGATAGAGGTGTTCATCCTACTGATATTATAATTGCGAAAGTTTAATGGTTTATTGATCACTCTTTCACTTCAAAACAGCTGAAGGGAAGGGAGACTGCCGAACAAAAGTAAAAAATATTGTAACACAAGTTACAGTTTACAATATTGTTAAACTAACTCTGATTTAAGTCTGATCTATTTGTTAATAAACTTAAGTTAGTTTTTTTCCATATTTAAATTTATTTTCCAATTGTAATTATTTTGCAAATAGTTAGGCTATAAAGTTGCTACTTCAATAACATACAATACTTCAATAACAATAACGTCAAATATTACAACTGAAAAAGATATCTAGATGAAGTCAAACGTATCTATAGTTGTTACACTCCGGTGTAAATGAATCCGCGGTTGATGATGACAGATACTTGATGTTCAAGAGTATTATTTAGAATTATTTTCCAAGGATCCAGAGGTCAACTTCGACCCTGTCTTAGCCGAAAACGTGTTTATAGGGCGACCATATAATTAGCAAAAATAAGATAAACTTTATTTATGACTGTGCTAGTTTCGTCAGCGGTTTCGCCTGCGTTACCCTACTATTTTTTTAATAATAGCTACTTAATTTATTTCTCCCAAAAGTGGTTACAATTGAGACTTACGTTTTAGACTTAACACAGAAATATTTCTATAGTTATTTAAGTTTCAACTAGATCTGTAACATCTTTTTTTATGCAAAAGAGGAACAAATATACGTACGTAGGTACTATATATACATAGGCCGTATAGGCTAAACGGGATTTACCTCGCAAACGTTACCAGGGTTCCGGCTACAAGCAATAGTGACTAAAAACTTCCTCCAAGAACGACCTGGTTTTTAGTCAGTAAGTGTGTGACATTCCCTCTCGCCTCAGCAAAGGTGGAAGGAGTTGCATTCTGATGATTTTTCTACCCCAAAAAACAACTACCATCTAATCAATCATCAATCATCAACAGCCTATAAGATGCCTCTGCTGATCAAAGGCTGTTCGGGGTGGTAACGGGATCATAGCGCTATCAACATTTTATATTAAAATAATTCATAATTAACACGAGTTGTCCCAGCGCTCGATAGATGGCGTTGGGATCGAGTTAGATGGCGCTATGGTTTCGTTACCGGGATTTATATAGGGTACGGACAAATATTTTGTACGGTGTGAGCAGCAAGCATTGTAATTGTTATATTATACGCCATTAGTATTTCAGTACAGTGTATTATTTCATCCACCCTCTCCAAGTCGATCTTCGTTCATGGTCCTTCGGAGTCGGATTGGTCGGGAGTGTTTGTGGTTCCGGTGGTAGTAAAATACCATCCTTCGCGTCATTACTGGGCAGTGGATCGCTGTCCAGAGCATCCCCTCAAGGGGTACCAGGTGAGAGGTATCTGGAGAACCCTGGAGGTGGAACCGGAAGGAGCCGGGAGTCGTTGGTGGTGCGTGGTGCAGCATCACTGATGGTCGGCGAGCATCCGGAAGGACGACGCAAGGAAGGCTGCTCATCAGTTCGTGGTCAAGCAGGCAGACGGCGCCACTTGTGTGGTGCAGTGGAGACGTCGTGACGCGACAGATGTCAAAGTGTCAGTGAGTGAATGAGTGGAAAAATCGTGAGTACTTTCAACCTTATTAATTCAGGAAGAATCTAATAGAAAAAGTAAAAAGTGCATTCAAAATTAAACCTTAAATTCAGTAGAAAATTAACTTAGTCTAATTTGTGTGTAATTTCGGACTTGTAATAATTTTAAGGAAAAAGTGGTTGAGACGGGGAACCTATGCCCGATTTCCTATAGAGGTTACACTCAAAAAGACTTGTAAAATTTTCTTGATAAATAAAAAACTTCTAAAAATTTAAGATTTGTGTTCGGAAACTAGTGGACATTAAGTTTAGCATAAATAATTATAATTCTTTCTCTATTGTATTTGTGTAGATAAAAGATTGTTGTATTAGTTATCTGTTTGTACCTAATATTCTGTGTAAAAAATGGATTCATTTGTGGGTATCCAGGAAGATGTTAAAAATAAACTTGAAAGGTCTATGGTTAACTTTAAGAAATGTCCTAAAGACCGGCTTACAGTGTCTTATATTGAAACAAGGTTAGAAAATTTAGAACAACAATGGCAACTTTTCTATAATACTCACGTTAAAATATTAAACGAAGTTAAAAAATCCGAATTGCAGAGTTCTAAGTATCACAAAGATTGTTTTTATGAGGAGGTCGAAGATTTATATATACAATTTAAAAGCACTCTAAAAGAACTAATTAGAAATGATACTTCAGGTAAAGAAACATGTTGTAGTTCGGGACTTAGTGGTGGTAGCAAAACATATAAAAATTTTAAGTTGCCAGAAGTAAAAATACCAATATTTTCCGGTAAATATAACGAGTGGTTGACCTTTCGAGATTTGTTTATGGGGTTGATACATAATAATAGTAGATTAGATGATGCACAGAAATTATACTATTTGAAAGGATATTTAACTGGGGAAGCGGAACTGTTATTAAGAAATGTTAATGTGACTTCGGATAATTATGTTACTAGTTGGGAGAAGTTAGAGTCCATGTACAATAATAAAAGATTCTTGGCAAATGGTATGGTAAAATGTTTATTTAGTCAAAAGGCTTTAACTGGAGAGTCCGCAACAGATATTAAAAAACTTTTGAGTACAACATCGGATTGTTTGGAGTCAATAAAAAATCTCGATATAGACCTTGCATCATTTTTAATTGTTCACATTGTTACTGAAAAACTGGATACGGCTACAAGAAGAGCCTGGGAGTTAAAAGTAGCGTCAGATCCAAAGGATGATCTTCCTACTTTTGATCGACTTAAAGAATTTCTAGTTAATCGGTTTCGGGGTTTAGAAAATATAGAAACTAAAGTAGATAGGGTCTCAAAAGCTACACGGGCGTTTCATGTGATTAAAGATAAGAAGATATTTTGTGCATTTTGTACAGGTGAACACAAAATAAGTTCATGTACAAAATTTATAAAAGAAAGTACTCAAAATCGGCGTAACTTTGTTCAACAGAACAATTTATGTTATAATTGCCTGCTTAGCAACCACTCTGTAAAATTTTGTAAAAACACTCTCAAATGCCAAGTGTGTAATCGCCGCCACCATTCATTGTTACACCCGCAGGGTGTTGTAGGGTCAGAAGTTGGTGAGGGTAGTGGTGCTGCAAACCAAGGGTCTGAAACAAAGGTAGTCTCATGTCTTGCGACAGGAGGCAATAAAACTATCTTACTAACTACAGCCTTAGTAAAGGCTGAGTCGAAGAATGGGACTTACCATACAATTAGGGCGTTACTGGATCAGGGATCCCAGGGTTCTTTTATTACAGAGTCTCTGGTTCAGTATCTAGGGTTGAAGAAAAGATCTTCGAAAAACAAAGTATTGGGGGTGGGAGATAAGGGTACAACATCAACGGCCGTAGTGGAAATAAAGCTTCAATCTAGAATAAATCCATCGTTTCAAATAAGGGTTAACGCCTACGTTCTTAAGTCGGTAACATCGCTTCTTCCATCGGCTAAAGTAGCAAGGGTAGAATGGGTGGACTTGAACGAATTTGAATTGGCTGATCCGGAATACTTTACACCTAATAAGATCGATGTTCTATTGGGCGCTGAGGTATACAGCGAAGTCATTCAGCAAGGTGTTAAAAAGAATATAAACGGGTCTCTATTAGCGCAAGAAACCACTTTGGGATGGATATTATCAGGTGCGTTTGATGTTGATCAAGATATAAATTCTCACTCAAAAATTACCGTGATGCATACCAGCGTCCAGGATGACGAATTGAGAAAATTTTGGGAATTGGAAGAAACACCTGGAACAAAAAGGATGCTCACGCAGGAGGAAACCAAATGTGAAGAATTGTTCACAGCAACGACGACAAGGGATAAAAATGGCAGATACATAGTGAGATTGCCATTACGGGATAAAAATCTGGTTGGTACGGGCGGCGAATCCAAAGGGATAGCTGAAAAAAGACTTAAGGGATTAGAAGCAAGGTTAGCAAAAAATAATAAATTAAGGGCTGACTACGCAAACGTAATACAGGAGTATTTAAGTCTTAACCACATGGTAGAAGTACCTGAAAGACAAAAAAATAATAAAAAGAGTGTTTACTTACCTCATCATGCTGTTGTCCGGGAGGATAAAGATACAACCAAGGTGCGTGTTGTATTTGATGCATCATGTAAGCGTAGCAACGGGAGGTCACTTAATGATGACTTGATGGTTGGTCCGTCATTGCAAGACGAGCTTCGTCATATTATTATGCGCTGGAGAACACATAAGATTTGTATAGTGGCTGACATAGTAAAAATGTACCGGCAAGTTTTAGTTAATAGGGAAGATACTCCAATGCAACGGATACTTTGGCGGGATAGTCCTGAAAGGGAAATAAAGGAGTATGAGTTGATAACCGTTACATTCGGTACAGCATCGGCACCATACTTAGCTGTACGGTGTCTTCAACAGGTTGCAGTTGATGAATGCGGGGATAATCCAGGCATTGCTAAAATAATCATTAACGATTTTTATATGGATGATTTGATGTCAGGAGCTGAAACTGAAGAAGATGCTTTTAAAATTCATACAGAAGTAACCAAAGCACTAGCCAAGGGAGGATTTGAATTACAAAAATGGAAAAGCAATAGTCAACAATTATTGAATAAAATTAGAAATGGGAATGGTGAAGTGTTACAAATAAAAATAGATGAAGTAACAAAGGTATTAGGACTTACCTGGAATCCAAGTGAAGATTATTTTCAGTATTCTTTGAAACTCTCAATTTTTACTCACCCTATAACTAAGAGGAAAATTATTTCAGAAATATCACGTTTATTTGACCCTCTTGGGTGGTTAGCACCTACTATCATTTTGGCAAAGATATATATTCAGAAATTGTGGTTGGCTGGTTTAGAATGGGATCAAGAAGTTCCAAGCAATTTAGTAAAAGAATGGAATACTTACCAGAAGAATTTAACATCTGTAGTCCAATTGAGAGTACCTCGATGGATACACACGGGTTCGAATAATGTGAAAACTGAGTTGCATGGCTTCTCAGACGCATCGAAGCAAGCATATGCTGCTGTTGTTTACCTCAGAGTGATAGACGATTTGGGACGTATTCATACTTCTCTGATAACATCCAAAACTAAAGTAGCTCCTATTAAACAAGTGTCCATCCCAAGATTGGAACTTTGTGGAGCAGTTCTTGTTTGTAAATTAATATCGAAAGTAGGTGATGTGATGGAAATATTAAAGGATGATTGGCATGTCTGGACGGACAGTGAGGTGGTATTGGCTTGGTTAAACGGACATCCATCTCGTTGGAAATGCTTTGTAGCCAATCGAGTATCAGAAATTTTAACTACTTTAGATACCAGTCACTGGGCGCACGTATCGACAAATGAAAATCCAGCAGATTGTGCATCGCGTGGTGCTTTTGCGGCTGAGCTTAACGGTAAGTCGATATGGTGGGAAGGACCGAGTTTTTAAAGGATTCGGTGATCAAATACAGCAAACCTAAACATCTGGCTACGCATTTGGAAGAAGCTAAGATATACGCTCACACGTGTATGCTGGATGAGTCGTTTTGGAATAGATTTTCTACACTGTCAAGAATGGTACGAGTTATTGCTTATTGTCGTCGGTTTTTAAAGTCACAAAGGCAAGGAATCATGTCCAAATATCTAAAAAAACAAGAATTGAATGAAGCTAGAGAACTATGTATAAAAAAAGTCAAGAAGAAGGTTTCGCAAGTCAATTGGAAGAATTAAATGGAAATCAAACCCCAACAACTGGAGGATTAAAGACATTGAATGTATTTTTGGATTCTAAAGGAATTATGAGGGTTGGGGGGCGACTTGAGATGGCCCAGCTGGATTATAATCGAGTTCATCCTATCTTAATACCTAAAAAATCTTTTCTGACGGGTCTCTTAATCGCAGAAGCGCATATAAAATCATTGCATGGTGGACCACAAATGATGATCACGTATTTACGGTCCAAATATTGGATAATAGGAGTTAAATTATTAGCTAAAAGGCATGTCAGAGAATGCGTTAAATGTATTCGTTACGCGTCTATATTTAGAAATCAATTGATGGGACAGTTGCCACCAGCACGTGCTACTCCTAATAAACCATTTTTGAGTAGTGGAGTAGATTACGCTGGTCCTATTAATATAAGGGTATCACCAGGTCGAGGCAACAAGTCCTACAAGGGATATATTGCTTTATTTGTGTGTATGTCCACCAAGGCAGTACATTTGGAGGCAGTCAGTGAACTGAGCACAAGTGCCTTTTTAGCTGCCTTTAGAAGATTTGTGGCAAGACGGGGTCGTTGCGCTGAATTATATAGTGATAACGGCACTAATTTTGTGGGTGCAGCACGGGAGTTGCTGTATTTATTTAATCGGGAGAAATCTTGTTTTAATTCGGAATTGGTTGAATATCTGGGTAATAATGGTACAGAATGGCATTTCGTCCCTCCTCACGCACCGAACTTTGGGGGTTTGTGGGAGGCAGGCATAAAATCTACTAAGTACCACCTCAAACGGGTAATAGGAAATTCTACCTTAACTTATGAAGAGATGGCCACAGTATTGGCTCAGGTTGAGGCTTGCCTTAATTCAAGACCATTGTCTTACGTTGAGGATCAAGATAAGTTTACCATATTAACTCCTGGCCATTTTCTTATTGGAGAACCACCAGTTTTACCCCCGGATTCAAATTATGAAAAGATCAATAATGTTAATAGTTTAAGACGTTGGCAACTTCATCAGAAGATAATGCAAGATTTCTGGCGGCGTTGGTCTAATGATTATTTACAACAATTTTTACAGCGACATAAGTGGGCTCATAAAAATCCAGAACCATCTATTGGTGACATTGTTTTAATTAAGGAGGATAATATGCCTCCAGCAAGGTGGTTAATGGGAAAAATTGAGCAAAAATATCCGGGTCCTGATGGACTGACTCGAGTAGTAACTGTACGCACTCAATCGTCAATGTTTAAAAGGCCGACATCAAAATTATGTATTTTGCCAATTTGCCAGGAATCTAATGAAATTTAGTATAATTAACTGATAAGTTGAGATTTTAATTGTTTCTTAGAAGTCTTATTTTTTGTTATTGATTTTAAAGTTTATGTAACGGGTTGGGAATTGTTTATGTTTATATTTTAGTGGAATTATTTAAGTTGGTTTATACTTATACATATTGGAGCCGCCAAGGACGTGAGTTGCCATACTGGGTAGTGAATTGTGATATGGCACATTTATTATGGTGGGCGGTATATTAAGGACATTTATTGGGAATATGTCCTTGGTGGGCGGTATGTTCGGGGTGGTAACGGGATCATAGCGCTATCAACATTTTATATTAAAATAATTCATAATTAACACGAGTTGTCCCAGCGCTCGATAGATGGCGTTGGGATCGAGTTAGATGGCGCTATGGTTTCGTTACCGGGATTTATATAGGGTACGGACAAATATTTTGTACGGTGTGAGCAGCAAGCATTGTAATTGTTATATTATACGCCATTAGTATTTCAGTACAGTGTATTATTTCATCCACCCTCTCCAAGTCGATCTTCGTTCAAAGGCCTTTTCGCACGGAGAAGGTTTGAGCATTAATCACCACGCTTGCTCAATGCGGGTTGGCGATTTCAAACTTATAATTAGAAATTATAAGCCCAGGTTACCTCACAATGTTTTCCTTCACCGTTTGTCAGTGGTGTCTAGATAAGCTTAGAAAGTATATATGTACTCCGAAAAAGTCACATTGATAGGTTCCGAACCAGCACCCTCTAATAGTAAATCTCCCACTTTATCCGACAAACTTCTAAGATCATGGTGCGCACGCGCAAACAAACATAGAAGCACGTATTACGCCTAATGCTCGCACGTCAATCACTTTGATTGGACCGGCAAAAACATTGATTCATATTTATATACAGCGTGTTGAGTTTTCCGACTCGTTTGTAATAATATCAACCTGTAGATAATGGACAGGGTAAGCAAATACAATTGGATGTAGGATCTATTTATTGTTTTTTTAAATTTAAATGAGGGACTGTCTCATTGGCCGAGTGGTCGCAAGTGTGACTGCGGGGCAAGGGGTCTCGGGTTCGATTCCCGGGTCGGGCAAAGTATTACTGGGTTTTTCATAAAATTCACAGTAGTAGCACGGAGTCTCGAATTGTGCCCGGTATATGGTAATAGGCTCATCCCCTATTACATGGGACTCATAACATAAATAGGGAAAAAGTGGGTGTTACATTATAGAGGTAGGTACAGTGGCAAATTAGGGACAAATGATTTTCATTTTCTTATCAATTTTTTTTATATTTTATGGGTCGACATTTAGCGACTATCTCGCCTAGTGGTAAGCGATGGTGCGGTCTATGATGGCGTCCCATAAGCAACCTTGAAGACACCCTTTAGGAAATAACAGATTCTAGAAATTCGTTCCAGGCTGAAAACTTTAGGATTGAAGTTTTGAATAATTTTATTTTCTTGCCCAATCAAACAATTAATAACCACTGATCGAATTAATAGTCAACAAAGTTATTCTTAATAAAAACCAAACGTTACTATTTATATTAAATTATTTTTTGGAATTGTAACAGACATTTCGACCCCAATCTCTAAATTATCAGAACAGCAAAACTTAAAATTAAGTTCAACACGGAAATCAAATCCAGGGCCTTCTTAACAGCGCATACGCATACCACACCGACGAATCAGAACGAATTATTTATATTCAGTTAATAAATCATAAATAACTAATTAAGTAGCAGAATTTTTATGTAATCATTTTAATATATTAACTCGTCTGTTTTTTAGGGTCTCGTACCGAAAGAGTAAAAACGGGACCCTATAGGTATTATTAAGGTGCATCTACTATCCATCTCGAGGGTGCGGGTTCGAAACCTACCAATGGCAAGTACCAATGTGACTTTTTCCGAGTTATATGTACTTTCTAAGATTATTCAGACACCACTGACAAACGGTGAAGGAAAACATCGTGAGGAAATCTGTGAGCAAGCGTGGTGATTAATGCTCAAACCTTCTCCGTGTGAGAAGAGGCTTTGCTCAGCAATGGGCATTTATAGGCTGTTGATGAAAATGATGAAATGACTATCTGTTTGTCTGTCTATGACCAGGCTGTCTCTCAGAAACCATGAAAGCAGCCATGAGATTTTCAAAGATGATGTATTTCTGTGGTCGCTATAACAGCAAATATACCTAAAAAAATATATATTGACAAGGGGGACTTCCATACAAAATTACAAATGTGATATTTTTATACAACATGTAACGTAATTAACGCACACCCTCAAACACTCCAATTAAAATATTATGTTGTAATTACAATACATACACAAAAATTTTTAAATTAACATGTATATGAATCCTTACTGGTCTTGTCATAAGGTTTATTTTTCTTTATTTTGTATTGAATGATAGAATTTGTATGAATACAAATAAAACTGCGATTTTAAAGTCTTATTGCTTTGACTTACGGTTCATTTCGATTTGTTTTAACAATACCTACAGGGTTAATATGACAATAATTTCCTTAGTTTTAATTATTTTTGGGATAAAAAATTACCTATACTAAAAATTAGGTATATAAATCGATTCAGTTAACGATTCTGAACAAACTATTTTCAGGATGTGCGTTATTTAAGTTCCATGTTGTATATAGGTACCTACTTAGCTTTATAAGGAACCCTTTGTGCGCGATGCTGACTTGAACTTAACTAGTTATTTAATGAACATAAATATTATTAGGTGTCTTTATTTATAAATAATGATAGACTAAATTATTTATGCGTGTAGGTATGATATTTAAAAGCATGCTGTTTTTTGCCCTCGATAGGTCATCTGCATGAACAAATGTATTTCCAAAGTCATACTCTAAATCATTTTAAAGTAATATAGCATTAATTTCAGTAGTACCAACGTATAATTTTCTTTGCTTTAGTCTAAGGAAAAATAGCCTATAGGTAACAGCTTTCTAACTATCTCCAGACACAATAAATTATACTAAGTATTAAATTCGCTTTGTAGTCAGTGTAATGATCAAGCATGCAGTCAACAGTCTCTGGCAGTCCATAGCTGAACTACCATGGGCGTCTACAAGAGAGTATTTGCCATATCTCATATGAACACATTTATTTTCCTTTTAAGCGGGGCAAATCATCTTATGACTTTTCCCGTCCGAGGAAGGCGAGAGGGAGTGTCAGACTCTTACTGACTAAACCACGCTGTTCCTACTCCTGCACTTCGATCCGGAGCCCTGGTAACCAGTTAAGTCATCCGCGGCTCCTTATCGGCATCAGCCCTATTGGGCCCCATCTGTGGTGGTCTGATGGCTCTTTGAGGTGCGTGCGGAACGCGACGCCGCGCCGTACGCTCGGGTCTATTGGAGACCGCTGCTGCTGCATCTTTTTTATAAGTATTTGTACCTTCTAACCGGGTCTTAAGAATAGGGAAATATGACATAAGAAATAAAATAATAATGCTGCTTGCCTCGTTGGCCGAGCGGTCGCAAGTGCGACTGCCGGGCAAGGGGTCTTGGGTTCGATTCCCGGGTCAGGCAAAGTATTACTGGGTTTTTAAAAATCTCAGTAGTAGCACGGAGTCTGGGAATGTGCCCGGTATATGGCAATAGGCTCACCCCCTATTACATGGGACACATAACATAAATAGTGAAAAGTGGGTGTTACTTCTGTGTGCACCTCTGCCTACCCCTTCGGGGATAAAAGGCGTGATGTTATGTAAATAAAATAATAACTTTTGAAGAAGTGATATTACTATTCTGTACTTAAATAAATTAATGACAATGTAATTATTCTTTAAAACCTTACGTTCAACAGTCGCTTTAATAACCACTTTACATCAAAAGTAATTAGTAAGACAAAATAATACACACACACTAATGAATTTTAGTCACAAAAAACTGCTCAAATAAAAGGTACTTTGTATACTTAATGTAACTCCATAGATCGGCGTGTCCAAATGTTTTAGGACAAAAACAAAGGTGTTAAGTTGAATTAAATATTAAAATTACAATAGTTTCTGTACGTTTTTGTACTTAATTCATAATAATTTGAAACATAAGTTAATATCAAGCCTTTATTTGCTAAATGGGTAGACAAATGAACGAGGAAAAGGCTTTTTATTTTTCTTTTAAAGAGGTAACTTCATCCAATATCTCCCTCCACCTTAGATGAGTCGAGACGGGGTGTCAGACTCTTACTGACTAAAAACCGCTCCGTTCCTATTCTTCCTTCGTGCCGGAGCCTTAATAACCCGTTAAGTGTTCCACGGGTCCATACCCCGTCTCAGCTCTACTGTGCCCTGTATGTGGTGTCCTGTATTCAAGTTAACATAATATAACTTAACCATCCATCTGTTGGTTATGGGAAATTTATGTGGTCCCCCACTTGTGAGGCACATAACTACTAAACTAAAATTACGGTGTAATTTGACCTAAGGCCTACAAACGCCAAGGCCGAGAAATAAATCATTCCAATAACGAACAAAATAGTTAACAAGTTTTGACTCTCAAACAAAGCGGATCTTACACAAAAACCTGGGAAAATTCTAGAAAAAATACGGCTAATCATTATAGTCGGTTGTAAAATATCATTAATAAACTTCACATTGATAGCGCACAATCTCTTTTAATTCGATTTCAATAAAAACTTTATACCTACAATCCTACATGACCAAATACAAAGTCCAACGAAATAAATAAAAACTCCTTTTATAAATAGTCATAGACACACCATACATCCACTCTATGCTTTATTAGATGTTTTTATTTGTTTATCACTCTATAAATATTGCAGTTAACAGTTAAATGAGTCACAAGCTTCATATTTAAAATAAATTTATTCAAAATACAAATCAAAGGACGATCCGAATAACAGTGACCCAGAAATTCCACTTAAAAAATTTAATAAAAAACATTATCTAACAAGGCGATAAAACAACGTTTTTTCGCGGCTTTTTTCAAATAGAGAACAATATGGCGGCACGAGACGTTCGGATACGAACAATGAATGAGTTTTTATTCAGTTTTTATGGTTCGTCTCGTGTGTGATAACGAAAGTTAAACTTTTTTGTGGTAAGTTTTGGCAAAAAGTTCCGATTCGCGTAATGTGGAAGCCATTTTTTTGTATTAATGAGGTCGTAAATATGAAATCGAATAGGTAATGGATATGTTGTGTTAATTAATTGACATTATATTTTATGTCTTTTTTATACGACATAGTTTTGTTTGTACTGATGTAGGGATCTTCTTTCGAAACGTGATTTTATATTACTTGTATTCGTGAATAAAATAAAAGTGTTCATTGAAAAATGACATCTTTGCTTACCTCTCTTAGAAATAAAATGCAAATATTAAGCAACTTATCAATACAGTTAGCAAAAATTCAGCCCCAGCTATACCTAACTATGAGGAAATTGATCAAAATCGGTTCATTGGTTTCGGCGTGAAAGCGTATCATACAAAAAGTTGACATTTGCATTGGAAAATCTTTAAAAAAGTTAACATGAATCGGTGCATATAGGAACTTAATAAATTTTTAGATTACTCAATATATTTTTTTCATCCCAATTTCGCATGATAACCAAATATAATTTACACAAACATTGGCAATAAATAATAAGATATCACGCTACTTTACAAATAAGAAACGGACAAAACGCGAATTACAAAATTAATTCGCCATTTAAATTAATTATCTGTGATTTTTTCAAATTACTAACGGATATTAGAGACGTTATTTTTGACAGTTTAATCGACATTTTTTATTTTGTTTTATTACTAGCCTACTGCCTTTTTAGTAGTTATTAGTTACATACATACCTACATAACCTCACGCCTATATGTGTGTAGGCAGAGACTGGAATGCCAATTGCTACGATTCTTACATACCTCTTTCGCTTCATCAACAGTCATCTGTCTATTTATGCATGCTCGTCGGTTAAGGGTACTTTTTTGTTACTGTAGTGTTTTTATTCATTCTTTTTTCTATACCTACATGTGGTTAGCAAAGCTATCTGATTAACTAAAACCTTTATATTATTGCGATCTTTAAACGCATCTACCATAAGTCAACAAACCCCATTGATAGGGAAAAAGGAGACTCAAAGTTCATTTTCAGTCTATCACGGGCTGTTCAGTTCACCATGATACCTAATACATTGAGTATTCATCATATCCTTAACATAAATTAATATAACATCACGCATTTTTATCCCCGCAGGGGTAGGCAGAGGTGCACATTACGGCATTTAATGCCACTGTAATGTAACACCCACTTTTTACTATTTATGTGATGAGTCCCATGTAATAGGATGTAAGCCTATTGCCATTTACCGGGCACAATTCCAGACTCCGTGATACTACTGAGAATTTAAAAAAATCTAGTAATACTTTGCCCGACCCGGGAATCGCCAAGGATACACTAGGGAATAAATATCACAAGACATGTATCGGCGAAATGTCGGCCGATGTCGATTGACACATAGTACGGGGATAACGCGCAACTTATGTCCACACTAGTCCACAGGGACGTCGATGTTGCCAAACATGTCGACCAAAGTCCGGCAACGTTGCGCTACTTCACCCAACATCGCTGGCGACACGTGTCGCAAGACATTTGTCTCCTAATGTATCCTTGGCTTTAAGTTATGATGATGCTGTCGTCAGTCACAAACCTTTTTTTTGAGGAGGGAAAATCATCGAATGACTGCTCCCGCCTGGGTGAGACGGAGGGGAGTGTCAGACTCTTACTGACTAAAAACCACCCCGTTCCTTCTCCTGCACGTCGAGCCGGAGCCCCGGTGACCCGTTAAGTCTGACAGCTCTGCGGCTCCGTGACAATAGTTACACCTAACTATATCTACCGTTCGAGGCCCGCAAATGCATAATTCCCGTACCTAATAAAACAGAAGTTCAGATGAATACCTCTAGACAAAGCCCTTCAGCTGAGGGTCAAGGACATTTTCCCGACTAGCCACCCTGTAGTTTAGCTACTGGTTGCCATCCACCTCTCTGTGCTTGGTTACTTAAGCTTATAATATTATTATGTTTATTTGCATGTGGGGATAGACAGGTGTCGAAATCCCTCATATTCAATATACCACAAAAGTATCTACTGATCATAAACGTCAATAAATTCGCCAAACAAATTAACCCAATGAATATTCATAAGAATAAAGATATAAATCTTCCGATATCAAGTTTTAAAATTTAATATCAGTAATAATTGCATTAAAAACCCGTAATTAACTTAGGAAATAACCCTGAGACAGGTTTTAGCCATTTTAGCATAACCATCTTAACTTGAACTATGGTAGAAAATAGTACTAAAATTTCTCGTACATTTTGACAGTTCGTGCAAAGGTAGCAGCGCCAAGTGGGGTCTCAGGATATACTGGATATGTAACAGTCGTTTAGACTATAATTATGTAATCGAATGAAAATATTAAAATATATTTGAATTTAACACTTCACATGTGCACCCCCATGTGCATTTGTACCCTTGAAACAGAACGTGGAAGCATATGACTTTTAAACCTATAGATAAAGAAAGAATCTTTAGGTTATTTCTTGGACATGAAACAAATCTGTGACCAAAATGAATTTTTGGCAATAGTTCTTTTGACTTTTTACCAATAACTTCGATAGAACAATCGATCCAGATATTTAAAATTAATTTAGTTCATTATTGCGAGCATAAGACAGAGTTAATTAATTTTATACCTATAATAAAATAAAAAGAAAATACAGAAAACAAAAATCATCAAATCCACTCCAACTCAGGACAAAACAAACTTAGGTATCAATAAAATAATCAACATCAGTCTATAAGTGCCCACTACTGAGCAAAGACATAGGTCTTTGTGTGAAAATAGTTTCACACGAAAAATAAATAAATACAATTAAATGCTGGTAATACTAATATTAAAATAATATCTAGACATTATAATAAACCAAATTGCACTTAACTTAATATTAATAGTCATGACTAACACACACGTATCGTGGTCTCATTAAAATCTGCTCAGCAGTTTCAGAGTTACGTAACAACAATATATACAAAAAACTAGGCGCAAAATTCTAAGTAGCAAAAAGTACAATGAACCTGTTTTTTTATAGGCTATAATATTTTACAACTGCCGACTATCTCATAGGCTGAGTTGTTTTAAGTACGACTCGGCTGACACTACGACTACGACGACTTGGATTGGACAAGGTATTATGGAGTTATGGAGTTCCTGTTAGGACTAATATTATAAATATAAGTAGTTCTTCTCAGCGGCTGTATAGAAGATTTCTAATATGTATTTTTGTATAGCATAGGTAAGCCGATAAACGGGCAACCGGATCACCGATGGTAAGCAATCAGCGTCGCCCATGGACACTTGAAACACCAAGGCGTTACAAGAACGTTACCGACCTTTTGGGAATTGGGAATTTGAGGATTGTGGAGGATTCGGGGATTCGGGAGACGGGGACTAGGGTAATTGGGTCTCCGGTAACCTCACTCACACGACGAAAAACTACAAGAGTTATTTCACGTCGATTTTCTGTGAGGCCGTGGTATGACCCTGGTCGCCCCGGCCCATTCGTGCCGAAGCATGTCTCTCCCACACTTACATAATAACATAATATGGCATATAGGAAATTGACGTACTCTAGGTACTTCCCCGAAAATATGAATTTACTAACTTCGACAATGTCCGATACGAACTACATTCGTAAGTATTCGTAAAACCTATATTATTAGACTACCTTAATAGTTAGCTTAGCAACAGGGTCAATAAAGATTTGTTTTAAAAAACTAGTCAAAATCTCTTTTTTGAGTATCCATAGTTAGATGTATGGATATCTTATTCCTACTTATTGTATCCAGCAGAATATTAGCCACTCCAGGTCTGTTATACAATCCATGTTCTACTAACCTCCATGTAAAAAGTAAATAATCACATTAATAAACAATGAACGAAAAATAACAACAAATGTATAAGACGGTAACACGGAAAGCTGTATGCGGAAAAACCTGGTGTGTAGGTAACAATCTCAAGCCAGTACTTATGCGTTAGAGCGTTAAAATACTACCAAAAAGTCTTAAACACCGTCCAAAAAAATCACAGTAAAATCCACTTTATGTTTCATCTATCAAGATTGATAATGCAGTATCCGCGTAGAAAAATAAGGCATTATAAATATTGTGATGTAATACGCGTCGGTACAAGGTCAGCTTAGACCGAAAATCAGGTTTTGGTTCTTTTCCCTGCGCCCGCGCACCGCCCCGCCCCCTCACATGCGCGTGAGCAGCGTCATAGAGGCGCCGGAGTGTGTCAGAGTGGCGGGTACAGCAGTTAGTTTGCTGATTATGAATTTGTAGGTTATGTTTTGATAAAAAAAAGTATTCGTCATTTTTGATAAAAAAAAATTCAAGAAACATTTTAGTTACTTATTATTGTTATCGAATGAATTCATTACTAATAATGCCTACATTTTATGAATTAAATTGTAAATTAATTGTATATGACCTTATTTGCATAAATTTGTATATGAAAAAGATTGGAAGATCACCGATATTAATATACTTAATAAAAATATATGAGAAATTACGTTAATTAAAAATTTAAGTTTGTAATATAACTATCGTGTAAGTATAGGTACTTAGTGGTACTGGCTTGAGGTACTTAGCTTAGGACCTAATGTGGTTTCTTAATATTTTTATTTATTTCTCTTGAAACTAGTAAAAACTATAATAGTTTTTATATGTATAAATAATCGTTACTATAATATTACTTATTGTAATCGTAATTATTGCACATCACAATACAAAATCAATCGTTTTTTAAAAAAATCAAATTTTGTTTTCATGTACCCACCATCACGACGCACACCACTGTCTATTCGGAATTCGTCAAAATACTCGACAACGGACTACCACATGGCTCGCAACTCATTTTTCGTCTGCGCAGACGCATTTGTGTGAGCTTACATCCGTGTGTGTGCATCCATCGCGTGTCGCATCACTGTATCCGTGCACTAGCTAGTAGCACGCGGTTTTGCCCGCTGCTCGACTCCTGTTGATCGCACCGTGATGTTTTATAGACTACAGGTTTTTTCGATAAATAATCTATCCAACTCAAAAAAATATTATTAATTTCTAACTAGTAATTTATGAGATTAACGCGTTCAAACAAACACAAAAACTGCACAACTCTATTTAAAGGATGCGCTTGCGACGATTCCAAACCACCTTTCCATAATAGTTATCTCCAACGATAGCAATAAACAAATTCGCCAATTTTAGCACTACATCTACAAATCTACATAAAAAGTTAATAAATAATAAATTTTATAATCTACAGGACTTCGTTTGACCTTGAGAAGTTTTTTAGTGATGACCTTGAGGTGTTTGCTAATTATTTTGTATTTAGGAAGCTGTGGTTAGATTAGATTTAACAAAATAACTAATTATTTATAAGGAAGATCTTTATATATCTTTGTGTTGTTAGAATATTTCTCATTTATTAATTCTTATACAAAAGATAATCCTAGTAGTTAATCCTATTTCAATTTAAACTTTAATAAAAGATGGCGACGAGTCATTATTTAAAATTAACGATTTTATTTGTTAATGGTTCAGGCTAGTCACTTTAATTTTTAGCTTATAATGTTTTTTATGGTACAAAAATGAATCTAGTAGATTTTAGGCCTTATTCAAATAAATGGTGTTTAACTTTTATTGACAACACGGTTAGTGCAGTGGTTGGGCAAACGGCTGCCGCGCAACGTGTCGCGGGTTCGATTCCCGCATGGAGCAACTCTTGATATAATCCACAAATTGTTGTTCCGGGTCTGGGTGCCATGTGTATGTGAACTTGTTTGTTTGTAAATGCACCCACGACACAGGAGAAAATCCTAGTGTGGGGTGAAGTTTTTTTAGAGAGAATTTAAAGATAAAGAAAACCTCTATGGAATAAATTTTAAGGCTCTAGCTATCCACTTCATAACTAAGTTGCTTTTTGGAAACCGTACGATAATCATCAGTTTTCCTTATAGTTAAAGAGGTAGGTAAGTGTCTATTATGTATGTCAGATAAAAATATGATTCATAGTAACATAATGATTAAGATGAATGATTTTGCATGTACTTTTTCCTAAAATTTCTATGAATCATAATATGATTAGGGCCATTTTAAAATTACAAGCAATTTAAGGCCGGAAAATAGTCGAAGTTGCTATGGATATGTTTAAAAACTAAAATGTTTGTAGGCATCTGAGATATTGAGGATTATTTTTTAGTTATGTTATTGCCTATATAAAAACCAATACAATATGTTTCAGGATAGTTATTATAAAAAACAAACCAGTAGCGACTTTTTTTAAGGGGGTAAAATCATCGAATGACTGCTTCCGCCTGGGTGATGCAGGAGGTTGTGTCAGAGTCTAACTGACTAAAAACCACCCCGTTCCTTCTCCTGCACTTCGAGCCGGAGCCCCGGTTACCCGTTAGGTTCTCCGCGACAAACTAGTAGAGACTTATCAGTTCGATGTCTTTAGAATGAAGCAAAACTAAGTTAATACATCTATTCTTGAAATTTTCATCATCTCGAGTTGATTCGCATATTTGTTGAACAATTTAAAATTTATTATACTAACAATACCTACCACACAAACTCTCCAGTTTTTTAAGTATAAGTAAAGTAAGTACCGATCCATTAAACAAATACCTACAAATGTTAGGATCTTCCTGTTCACACCAGACGAACCTTCATTTTGTATGTAATTGTATGTTCGTAACCTCTAAATTACAATAATTTTACCCGGAAATCTTATAATTGACATTTGATTGACTAGTACTTCAATCATGGGTTCGAGGTTACACAAAATAAAACGCAATTATTATTTAAGAAAAACAAGTTTAACACAAACATTTTACGATTCGATAATTTGATAAATCGCTCGATTTATCTTTATTGATGCCTATAAAATACCTAATAGGAAACTATCGTTGAGAAAACCGCCGCTAAAATTCAAATCCGGAATGATCTATGAAGTTCCTACAACGTTACGCTGTCGCCATCTAGTCTCTGTCGGTGGAAGTAGGAGTAAAGTTTCTCCTTCGGCCCGATAGATGGCGATGTAGTACCGTAGTGAATCGATCTTGATCTTTTTAAAAAGGGGTACATAAATGAATAGATAATTTTGCGTTGTGTATTTTTACAAAAACAGTAATCTAGTGTTGATAAAAAGGTAAGGACTTACGGTATACTTTTGATGATTGTATCAATTGTACGTACCTGCAAAAAGAAAGTAAACATGAATTAGTTATTTTATTATTATTGTAATCGTGTTATTTTTGCAATTGTATAGAATACTCAATGTATTAATAATAATGTATATAATATTATTGCTAGTATGTGTTAGCATAACGGCACGGGCATTTTACAGGAAAAAAGATATTTTAAATATTAATTATTCAATACAAACTGTTTCTTGATTTTCGTTTTTGTTATAAATCTAAAACAATACAAACACATGCTTTTCTTAAAATAACAATAATAAATAATTATTCTTCACATAATTTTATAATATAATGAACTAGTAATTCAATATTAAACCCACCGGTCTTATAAATAAATTAACAAAAAGTTAAATTATTCTAGAATTGTCTAACAATAAATTTCTTTATAACGTCAGACAATATAAAAAAACTTGTTAAAGCGAATGCGGATTGCTTTATCTTTTTTGTTTCATCCAATAAAAAACTATACCAACGGACTCTCACCCCGGAACTAAAGAAAAACTAGACAATGTTCCCACACTCTCAGTTTTAAATGAAGCTTTTGATTTGCATATACACAGTGATTAATATAATTCTCTTCAAAATATTATCCAAAACAGTCACCCCACGAAATTTGAATGGATTTAACACAATAAGATGCTATTAAAATAAAAGATTGAGCATCATACATTTGCATACGGAAGTATGAGAAAAGTGTTCACCAAGGGACTATCATAGGACCGACCAAAATTTATGCAAAATTTGTCAGTCACCCATAGAAGCGGTTTTTTTATTCTATTTGTTTTTATCTTCGCACGACGATTTGCATATCTGGTTCGAATATTTTGCATATTAAAGTCTGTGAGTATTTACTTTATGCTTTATTTCAATTCTTTTGGGGGTCAGGTTTTTTCTTTTCGTAATTTTGATTCTATTGTTAAGATGTTCAAGGTGAATAATTAATGCTAGGAACAAGTAGCGTGTCCCTGCTTTCTTTTGTATGTCTAATTGAATTCCGGTTTTGGTGCGAGTCATCTTCGTTTTTTTATTAATATATTTTTTGTATGGTTTAATTTTCTGCCCTTAGAGCATCTGCTTTTTGCAATTAAACTCGTGAGAACAGAGTACGGAATTAATTATAAATATTGTTCACAGACGTCTTCTTTTATGTAGCTTTTAATGTTTTTCAAGTCCAGTATTCAACGGTTAACGGTTTTGAATTATTTTAATTGGGTATTGTAAGTTTATTGTCACTTTACAAATAAAGAAAAATATTCTTTTGAATTTTGTCAAGTCAGCTGTTTTAAGCATCTGTCTTAATGATAAAAGTACTACAAATATTGTGTGACAATCCACTAAAATTATTGAATCGAGACTCATTATTATTAAGAATTCCAATTTCATTCAGCTACTTCGATATCTTGAATTTATTGTATCAATTACAGACGCAGATTAATGAAATAATACAAAGAAAGATGTTGTCAATGCTTTTAAACATCCTTTGACAAACGTAATTATTCTATTCATCTACTTTCAATCAGTATATCGCCTATCAAACCAGATTATTATGACATAACAATAACACAATTGCTTTGTCAACCAATACTAGGTTAACCCTTAAAAATATTATATTTCATCAATACCGAAAGAAGGGTTGATACAAAAATCATAAGGTACAATTTTATCGATCACAATAGTTGACTAGAACGCGTGCCCGATAATGATCAATAGATCTATGATTTGCTATGAAATACGATAGCTTTTTTGCGTTGACCGCAGACACGATGGTTTATTGTTAGTTTTTACGGTTATTTTCAGTTCTTTCAAATGATCTATCTAGAAATTGTTGTGGTGATTGCGTTGTGAGGCTTCAGTGACGGCGTTTTGTAATAATTTTGTACATTTTTCGGTTGCAATATTGGTTGGTTCGTTATGGTTGTCAATTATTTCGAAGTTTTGATTGGTCAGTTTGGTGTCCGATAGTTATTTTTATTTTATTATTTGCGCCTTTATAATGAGTACCTATTACATCTGCTTTAGGTTGTGGTTACAATTTACTTCTGAATTTGCTATATTTTTCAGTTATTTACGGTATTAATATTAGGTACGATTATCCATCGAATTATAACAGACTACAAATGTCTATCTGTCACATCTTTGTCTACGGCATAAATGTACGTAAAAAGGATATTATCTTCATCCTTTTTGCACTGGTAACAAGACAACTTATTACTACTTATAAGAATTTAATAAACTTTGTCTAGCTGCGTTGTCCAACTTTGAATTAAAAAACTGATTCACTCATCACTACCTACATAGTATAATACGAAGTCGCTCTCCGCCGTCTATCGGTTTCTATGTATATTTTGATCTTTAAAACTACGTAACGGATTTTGATACGGCTTTATAATATTATATACTTATAGACAGGGATAATTTCTTAAGGAAGGTTTATATGTAAGTACATGCATATTGCACCCGCGCAAAGCCGGGGCGGGTCGCTAGTAACTAATAAATTAAGTCTAATCTCTAATATCTTATCACTATTCCTTACATCTTTCTCCAAATCGAAAATATCTATCACACAGATTTTTAACCCTTCCTAACAAAAATTATTAAGTTCAATGCAACACAATACGATTGTTTTATAACTCGTCAGTCATGCAAAATCGGATTGCGACTAAAAAATCTATTGTTATGTCTTAAGGGTTAACCCCTTCAATACTATCTATTATAAGATTATTGACTATTGATGCATTGTTGGGGGCGCGAACGGTTAAGTAGTGATGTGTGGAACCCTTTCTATCTTTCTTTGGGTGAATGTGTTGATATCGTTTAGTATAGTTAAACGAATTGGGCCTGCTTTATATCGATTCGATTTTGAAGTTGTAGAAAGGATTGTTCAATATTTGGTTGGTATGTAGTCTGAGTGATGTTTTGACCAGTTTGCGGTGATTTTGATTCGAGGGTGAATTGTAAAATGAATTGGATATAATTTGAGTAATTCTTGTATACCTCTTTGTTTATCGTTAAATTACAAGTCTGTAATGAGTCTGGAATTGTGCCCGGTATATGGCAATAGGCTTACCCGCTATTACATGGGACTCATAACATAAATAATGAAAAGTGGGTGTTACATTGTACAGTAGCATTATGTGCACCTCTGCCTACCCCTTCGGGAATAAAAGGCGTGATGTTATGTTGTGATTGAATTCAGTACAGTAAATTTTATGACACGACAGTTTAATGAAATAACTATGTAAGACATTCCCAATTACTAATGCTGATACGATTATCTAGAGCTGCGTCGTCAGGTTTATTTCTAACTTGCCATAACAACAGTCGCTGATATCTATAGATATAATATTTATTATAATTCACATAACCAGGACCAACGGCTTTATGCTAACCATTTTTCATGATCATGATCCATTCTTCCAATTATGCAAAATCACACAATTTGCACGACCTGAGAATATCATCTCTTAATGACGTGATCATTAATATTGTTCCCAGTTCCCATAAACTTAAGGAGAGTATTATGCTAATATCATCTTAAGTTTAAATCTTTCAAAAATCCCATAGAATTTGGTCCACAAATTTGGCACTGACAAATTACCCAGTTTCCTAGATACGTTCTCACATACAAATGCACAAAACCATCTGCCCTTATTAGTGGATGTTTTATTCAATAATTGTCAAGCATTCTGGTTGTTATGCAAAGTACTGCGTATTATGATGGTGCATGTTGACATAATACCATCAATCTGGTGTTTGATTTATTCTCAAGGTTGGGAGTTGTCGATGTTTGGAAATTATCGATATCGATAATGATGAAGATGAAGTTAAGTTTTAGAAGATCAATGTAATGTTTACAATACAATCATAAGTATTGAAAAAATGCGATATGATTGATTTAAATAGTGTAAGTTAAGTTACGATATTCACTAATTAAGGCAAACGTAAAAAAATCAAAGATTATATAAATATCTAATCAGTCGTCTATCTCCGGCAATAATATTGTAATTAAAACGACTTAATATTATCTTTGCTAATTACGTGCGTGTTTTAATAATTACGACGTGACTTAATAACCTAATCAAATCTCTATTTAAATGAGCATTTTATTAGCTATTCATAAACGTAACTTTACGACTGGAGATTACCATTTTAGTTCAAACATTTCTAAAAAAAACACTAGATTCTTCCATATAAATTATTCTGTCTATTGAAAACAAAATTAGGTACCTACACATAGTTTAGTAGTTTTTTCACAATCAAACAGGCTGAAACGGTTTTAATAATATTTTAAATACTTTATACATACATACATACATAACATCACGCCTTTTATCCCCGAAGGGGTAGGCAGAGGTGCACATTCTACCACAGTACAATGTAACACCCACTTTTCACTAGTTGTTATGAGTCCCATGTAATAGGGGGTGAGCCTATTGCCATATACCGGGCACATTTCCAGACTCCGTGCTACTACTGAGAATTTTTAAAAAACCCAGTAATACTTTGCCCGACCCGGGAATCGAACCCGAGACCCCTTGCCCGGCAGTCGCACTTGCGAATACTCGGCCAACGAGGCAGTCTTTATACGCAATACAATAATGAACTAAATACTGTTACTGACTACAAAACTTATAATCCGCCATAAGTGGCCATTTATTTAACTTTAAACTGGTATAATAAGTATACTACACACAAATATTACCTTTTTAACAAACAAACAATAATTGTGAATAACTACTTCACCAAAATATCGACAAATGCCCTAAACTATCGATAAAATTTTACCCTACCTTACTTTGAACACTCCCAGCCCTAAATCCAAGATTATCATTCTTAAAGACCTTGCACAATAGGTGTTTCGCACCGCAACGCCTATTACTGCACAGGCGCATTGTCATTTAAATTCTGTGTTTAACCTACCTGAATACCCTTTTACATTATAAGACATGATCAGAATTAAATTTAAAGTCTTATAAAAGATTAGTGGCTTATTTATTGCAGTTTGGTTTCCGGGAAGTGATATTGAAATTGCCATTTTTGGATTCAAACTTTTGCCTTTCTACCTCTTGGTATTATCGTGTGATGGTAGAGTAGATAATATTTATCAACCCCTACTCTTGCTAAAAATTACTCACTTGAAAGTACTGAGAAAAGCTCTACTAGTTTCAAGCCACAGAGGGGCTCTTCCTCATGAGCGGCGTGCACGGTCGCGGCGATGTCGCGCTTTTTTTTTATTAATTTAGTATGTCTCACGATAGTTGTTATTAAAACCCCTACTTTTCCCTGGTGTCATAAGAAATGACTAAGGAGTTTCATATTAGACAGAAACCCAGTAGCAGCATTTTCTGATGAACCTGAACCTTTTATACTGATACCTCGAACTCACCCGTCAATCATGGAAACAAACCCCCCTCTTTTGCAGGGGAGGCCATATTCCAGTAGTAAACTAAGTAGGGCTATTGACTTTGACTTTTATGTGGACTTATGTCGTAGTGGCCCGGAGGTTTAAAACGCCCGCTTCTCATGCATGAGAGTGCGAGTTCGAAACCTATCAACAGCAAGTACCAATGTGACTTTTTCAGAGTTATAATAATATGTACATTCCAAGATTATTTAGACACTACCGACAAACGGTGAAGAAAAACATAGTGAGGAAACCTGGGCTTATAATTCCTAATTGTAAGTTTGAAATCGCCAACCCGCATTGAGCAAGCGTGGTGATTAATGCTCAAACCTTCTCCGTGTGAGAAGAGGCCTTTGATAGGCTGTTGATGTAGACTAACATCAAGCCTTTTATCCCCGAATATGTAGGCAGAGGTGCACATTACAGCACTTAATGCTACTGTATAATATAACACCCACTTTTCACTATTTAATTTATGTTATGACTTATGAGTCCCATGTAATAGGGTCCCGGAGCCTATTGCCATATACCAGGTACATTTGCAGCCTCCGTGCTACTACTGGTATTTTGAAAAAAACCAGTAATACTTTACGCGACCTGGGAAATAAACCCGAGAATCATATTGACCACCTCCTTCTTTTTAGAAGTCGGTTAAAAAACATCCACCACCTATTACAAGAGCAATGCCATATCAAAACCAAAGCCTGCATCAGTTAAATTGTAACATCAACACAAGATCGTAATCTCCTCCCAAGGAGGTTGTGACCACAATCTCGCGGTTTCTAAGGCCCGTTGCCAGAGAGTACAAACATACCACTTTCTACGCAACCACATATAAGTGGTTGACTTAAACTGTACGGTATAAATCTTTTGTTCTTTAGGTTTTAAGTTAAAGTTAAAATCGAGGTATGTATATATTAAAATTATGATAATCATTGTTACAATTTATTTTCCGAAATTATGCTATTAGTGCCTATCACTACATAGTATAAAACAAAGTCGCTTTCTCTATCCCTATGTCCCTTTGTATGCTTAAATTGTTGAAACTACGCAACAGATTTTGATGCGGTTTTTTTAATAGATAGAATGATTCAAGAGGAAGGTTTATGTGTATAATACATGCATATTGCACCCGTGCGAAGCCGGGGCGGGTCCCTAGTTATTAAATATAATTTCCTTTTTTTACTTTCGTTTTATTTAATAGTTTAGTTTTAGTTAATTTTAAGTTGTAAATATTTATGTAGTTATATATAGTTAAAGTTATATTTAACTGTGTTTATATGTTGTTGGTAGAATATGTGTGTAGTGTTTTATATGTCTAAATCTCAAAAGTCTAGTTACTGCAAGTGGAACTGCCAAACAAGGGATTTGATTTCAGGTTAGGTAAATTGTTAGTAAGTTTTCGAATAATTCTCAATAACATTCACGGATTCTGTAGTTGGGGTTGGGATAATTCTGGTGAAAAAAGGGTTATCTTGAAAACTGCATTTTCCTCTTCGAGGCTAAAGCCGTAACGTTATGTTATAAAACCTTAATAACATTTGAACTGACCTGGAAATGTTTTAGAGTTGAAACTGACACTCTCCAGTCATAAAAAAATTAAATAAATTAATGTTAGGTAACACGTGCGATCCGACAGTCGCCACGTCGCGGAATGCTGCTCATGAATATGAGCCTCTAGCATGGTTTGAAACTAGTCGAGTTCCTCGTCAAACAGTTACGTGAGAAAGCCGAAAACATAAAAATTAATTTAGCATGGCTAATAAAAGTTTTAATATAAACGAGTGGTTCCTTCTAAGACACAAATCTTTTGCCACATGTCTACCTATACTATTTATTTAGTATTTTATGTACACATAAGGCGAACTTAATGCCATATGGCGTTCTCTACCAGTCAACCATAGGGTTTAAAAAGAAAATCTGCGAAAAATAAGGTACGGAGAATAAATAGCAAAGAGAAAGAGAGGAATAAAAATAAAAATAATAATTATGGTGATTATTAAATAATATAGCTATACACATATATATTACATAATAGTAAATAGTATGTATAGTTATATGAATAAAATATATAGGTATAAATACATACATAAATATACATATATCGACGAAAATCTAGACCTGGACCTAGTAATACTATATATTTTCAAAGGATCTGCAATTTTTGAGAACACGATTTTCATCAAATATACATCGTAATCATACCTAACCCAAGACACAAACCCAAGACACTTGTGGTAGCACAATACACAATAACATCAAAATATCTATTTTAAAAGACGTTCCGACGGGTTGCGGTTTGTGGTGTCTTTACTTTGACTTCTACCGACCCCCTTAAACATCGTTCTAAGATGGGATTATGTGCCCTCACATATGTAGGGAATTTTGACAATGTTTTAACCTTTTATGGTTTTAATATAAATAGGTAAGTTTAGGAATGTCTCAGTGTATTGTGAATTATAATAAAATCAGTGTCTACACTGCATAATTATTTTTATATCTATATAAATAAAAATGAATTTCCGTTCGTAAGTCTCACTAAAACTCGAGAACGCCTGACCCGATTTGGCTAATTTTGGTTTTGACATGTTCGTGGAAGTCCAGGGAAGGTTTAAAAGGTAAGAAAAAATAGGCGGAACGAAGTATGCTGGGTCAGCTTTTTTTATGGCATAAGCCGGTAAACGAGCAGACGGATCACCTGATGGTAAGCAATCGGCGTCGCCCATGGACACCTGGAACACCAGAGGCGTTACCGGCCTTTTGGGAAGATTGGGGAAGGGGAGGGTAATTGGGCCTCCGGTGACCTCACGCACACGACGAAACACAACGCAAGCGTTGCTTCACGTCGGTTGTCTGTGAGGCAGTGGTATCACTCCGGTCGAGCCGGCCCATTCGTGCCTAAGCATGGCTCTCCCACACTTAATCTGTGTGTATCCAGCTAGTCTGTATATAAAAATATCTCAAGATTAATTTCTGTCTTAGACATAGTATGTTAATACAACAACGTTAATTGTCATCTATTTCACTGGACCTGTGTGTATGTATGGTTGAACCAATTTAGATGCAGTTTTTAGAAAATGTAGTTTATTGAAAAATATATTTGAAGAGATAAACTAGAATTTTGCTTTTTATTGCGTCCATATTACGTCTGTTGTGAATTGGCCTCTTCGTGGTAATGGGTAAACTAATTAGGTACTAAATTTCATTCATAATACTATATAGGCATATTATGATATTATTGACAATTTTGAAAATAAAAATAAAGTAAAAACAATATTAATACTTAATTTCATTTTACATCCAATGACATCTTGACTGAGGCGAGAAAGAGTGTCAGACTCTTAATGACTAAAAATCACCCTGTTCCTAATCCTGCTTTGAACTGGAGCCCCGGTAATCTGTTAGGTTGTGGAAACTTTATGCTTAACAACCGAACTTGTAACAGCCCAACCTACGTACTTTAAGATAGTTTAAACCCACTTAACAATCAAATAAATCATTGTAAACGAACCGTAACCAAGCCTTTAAAATCTAGATCTAAAATAAAGGCTAAATGAGTTTTAACTAAAGTACTATTATTGTTAGCTATTAAAATATCATAATTCAAAATAATATCCATTAAAACGAAGTCAAAGTATTAAGTAGACGTGAAATTGCCAACTTCCTGCGCAGGCGCGAGTTTAGAGCAGAAAAATGTTTGTGTTTAAGCTAGGGTTGGCTAGATTGTGAAATGTACAAAAAGTAGTCATTAATTTTTATATTGTTTTATATTAGAAGTCTAAAAGGGCAGTAGAAAATTGTTTTTCAATGCAACTTGCGAGGCACTGATTTTATAATAACTATCGTGAGACATACTAAATTAACTAAAATCACGCTTTTCTCAGTATATTCACGTAAGTAACCCGAGATTTTAGTTAATTGCGAGGCACTATTCGTGAAATATCTTTAATATTATAAATGTCAAAGTTTCTTTGTCTTGTTATTTGTCCGTCAATCACAGTGAAACTAGTGAACGGATTTTGATGAAATATGGTATACAGGCAGGGTATAGATTGACTTACGTACTTTTTATCCTGATTAAATGCTCTCATGGAATAAAACAGGAATACGCGGGCAAAGTCGTGGGTAAAAGCTAGTGCCACATAAATTTGTTATAAATTTTATAAGTACTCAGTTAATTGAGTTAATAATAGGGTTGATTTTCCAACGTTAGTACATTTTATCAGAACTCTGAATGTTTATCAATTTTATACTTCTATTTTGTTTTATAATTCTTAAAAATAATAAGTTAGTATCTATTTTAAATTTTACTGTTAATAATGAAAGATGAAAATTTGTACTTTAATTTTCTAAGGGGGTGCCTTGAAATCAGTTGCGCAACGGCAGCGCGGTCACAGCGCGGCTGTTACGCTGTTTTATTTTTCAAATTTCAAGTAGTACCAACCCTAACAACTGTCTCGAACCTCATGAATCGACAAGTGGCAACCAGGTAATCGTCAAACTAAAATAAAATTCTCGCATTTTATTGCAAAACTGTTAAATTACCATGTTAAACAAACGGACAAACCTTATACATTAAATTGAGCATGTCAAGTATAAAAATGCGCCAAGTGCTTGCTAGATTTATATCTACAAAGACATGCAGGTCGAAATACCCAATTTCCTATCTTTCTCCAAACAATTCAGAGCTTTAAATTCTTTGTTATAGGGTTTATTGTCTGTTGCAGAGGGTAGGGGCATGTTGATGTGCTGTTTGTGTACAAATGTTATTTACTGCTTGTACCCCTATGATTAAAGTCGTTATATTAAAGTTTATGAGGACATCGGTTAATGTGTAATTGTATGTTCGTTTGGTTGTTATTTTGCGATGTTTTTGAAAAGTTATAATGTTAACTAGTTAAACTTAGTAATTTGTTGAAAGTTGTATTATTCTAATTAGTTATTTAGGTACGTTATGTACGTATTTGATGTCATGTCAATGATCTCCGAAGGGAAACTTTTTTTTTTTTTTTCTTTTAAAACCGTTGCCCCACACTAGGATTTTCTCCTGTGTCGTGGGTGCGTTTACAAACATACAAGTTCACATACACAACACAATGACACCCAGACCCGAAACAACAATTTGTGGATCACACAAAGTGTTGTTCCGTGCGGGAATCGAACCCGCGACACGTTGCACGGCAGCCGGTTGCCCAGCCACCGCACCAACCGTGTAGTCGTTTTCCTATCTACCTACTCACCCACACGCACGAATCGTTTCGCATCAAGCTTCCTTGTGCGTACTGCTGAGGAGTGGAATTCTGTGCCAGAGTCTGTATTTCCTGAAGGGTACCTGACTGTCTTCAAGACCCGAGTGAATGAGCTGCTTATGGGACGACGTGTTCAATCGTAGACCGCATCATCGTTTCCATATCATCATCATGAACAGCCTATAAGTGGCCACTGCTGATCAAAGGCCGCGCGGAGAAGGCTTGAGCATGTCCCTACGCTTGCTCAATGCGGGTCGGCGATTTCAAACTTATAATTAGAAATTATAAGTCCAGGTGGGCTCACGATATTTTTCTTCGCCGTTTGTAAGTGGTGTCTAAATAATCTTAGAAAGTACATATAACTCGGAAAAAGTCACGTTGGTACTTGCCATTGGTAGGTTTCGAAACTACGCTCTCGTACATGAGAAGCAGGTATTTTAGCCCTCCGAGCCGCTTCAGCAGTCAGACACCATCCCTTATTACATGGGACAATAAGTTTTTCTAGAGTAGTAGGCTGCGGGACATCGCTCATGAGGAAGAGTCCCTCTGCGTCTCGAAACTAGTAGAGCTTATTTCAGTATATTTATGTGAGGAACTCGTAATAGGGATGATGACAGGGTGTGAAAATTAAAAATGTAATTAGTCCGTCAGTTTAGTAATGAAAATATATTAGACACGTATTTTTTTTATTTTGTTGTAGAGGTATAATAAAATGATACTTAGATAATAACGAATCATAGTTTAGGAGTGGGTGCTAAAACGTCATTTGTTCGTGTAAAATGTAACTACATAGAAGTGACGTCACTCGACATTTCCAATCAATATATCTTCGAAACTATTCGTTTCCGTAAAAAAAATAAAAATACGTGTTTAATGTTTTTAAATAATCTACCAGACGGACATTAAAATAAAAATTAGTCATCTACCCACATATAAACATTAGTCGTCTATACAAAATTAACTAACAACAACAATAGTTGTTAGTTAATTTTGAATCTTTCATTAGTTAAGCTTGCCTCGTGAATTCATATCATAATCGTTGCTTCAAGGTACTGTTGACCACTCAACCAACCGATTCCTATTACTAATAATATAAATGGGTTGTAAAGGTCACTTTTCTAACAAGAATTTTTCCACCCCATAAACTCTAGACATTTAATTGAAGTTCAAAGTTCATTGATCCCATGTCTAGTAAAGCAATGGTCGGTTAACCGTCTCGCGACAAGTTTTAATTACGGCGCATGCGTGCCACCTGCGCCGGCGCATGCTACGGTATTGACATTCTATCGATTAGAAGTATTAGTTATTAGTGTGTCCAAGAATTATTGTTGTTTAGAATTTTATGTGTGTGAATTTTTTTATGTTCTAAAGGTGTGGGGTTTGATTCTCGTTTGGAGTATTTATTGGCTGATTTTATGCTGAACCCGTGGGTGCAGGTAATTAGGCCTCCGGCCACACGACGAAACACAACGCAAGCATTGGTTCACGTCGATTTTCTGTGAGTGCGTGGTATCACTCCGGTCGAGCCGGCCCATTCGTGCCGAAGCATGGCTCTCCCACACTCCCTAACTTCACCACTCGGATGAAAATCTATTATCGATACATACAGGTAGTAAAAATCGCAGAAAACTCAAAACTGTACATTTCATTTTTTAAAGAATACTTGGGGCGTGATCGACAGTCGATATCGAATCCAATAATATAGATTTTATTTTAATTTTTGTCTGTTTGCCTGAATGTATGTCTAGGCTAAAACTAAAAAGTACTGCTTTTTTTTAAGGGGGTAAAATCATCGAATGACTGCTCCCGCCTGGGTGAGGCGGGAGGGAGTGTCCGACTCTTACTGACTAAATACCACCCCGTTCTTTCTCCTGCACGTCGAGCCGGAGCCCCGGTAACCCGTTAGGTTCTCCGCGAAAAGTACTGCTTAGATTTACTTTAAATTTTGCATGAATATTATTAACAGGTCGGGTGAACATATAGGCTACATACTATCATGTTATCAACGGCGGAGGAGCTGTGAACTTTTTTCCACGCGGACTAAGTCGTAGGCACATCTAGTAAAGTATAATAGGTACTTGAATACTTATGTATGTTTTTTTTTGTTTTGGTTTTATCCTGCGATCGGTCTGTACGACTATTATCAGGTTTGTTGTTATTGTTGCTGGGGTTTGGAGAGGAGGAGCCATTACTCCGACTCCCCTTAATTATCTAGCACATCTGCCCCCTGAGTCCTTTCAATTGGTTTGGTTGCAACAGCATGGATGACAATGGGTTTGGGTGATCTGTCATCGGCACCCTGGTACGCTCGCAACTCAGATATCCACGAAAATTTGCAAATTCCCACTATACTGGATGAAATAAAGAAATACTCAGCCAACTTGTGTATGTTATCGTTATTTTTCCCATCAATTGTGAAGTCACGGAACCATTGCACAATTCCAGTTCGCTTTTAACACGCTTCGTTTTATTATATTATGAATTTAGTAACACCGGGCTTACCTATAGCTTCCAATAGGTTTTATATTAGCAAAACAATAAAAATGATAATATTGTCTATATGCTAATGAAGTGTAAAGTTAATGTTCAGGTGTTATTTTCATATTCTAAGTTCAATTTATTGATGAATATTCATAAATGCTAGCTTTAACGCCTCTTTGGAGAATTAGTTAAGCAACTGCTAAGCTATGAATTCGCTTTCCGGTTTGGACAAAATTATTATTAGGTCTATACTGTATAAGTACTTTTAAAACTACTCAAAAACTTTGAAAGCAATTTCGAAAAAGCCTATTCTTCATTGCTTATTTATAAGTTAGTCATACATCAAACGAACTGCCTCGTTGGCCGAGTGGTCGCAAGTGCGACTACCGGGTATGGCGTCTCGGGTTCGATTCCCGGGTCGGGCAAAGTATTACTGGTTTTTTAAAAAAAATCTCAGTAGTAGCACGGAGTCTGGAATTGTTCCCGGTATATGGCAATATGGTCACGCCCTATTGCATGGGACTCATAACATAAATAGTGTAAAGTAAGTGTTACATTCTAGAGGTACAGTGGCATAATGTACACCTCTGCCTACCCCTTCGGAGATAAAAGGCGTGATGTTATGTTATGTTAAGTTATGTCATACGTCAAAATAAAAATATCGATAACGTAATTATAGAACCTAGGAAGTCGGTGCCACAAGTTCTAAATATATAATACCTTATGTACTAATAATAGTTATTTTTCGCTTCTATCCCACTTATTTAACAACCTCACACACACAACAGAATATTTTAATAACTAATACTAGAAAAAATCAGATTCATGTCTCCAATCCAAAAAAAAAAAAAATACCTCGCATATCCGAAAAATATATTACAATTCACTGCAACATCTTGAGAGTGCCCTCAGAGGGTCTCCCTCTAATGACGTCATTAGTAGTGGCAAAAACTAAAGACCTCTGGAGGTACGGAGGACTGAGGAGGTATATTTAGTTGTGGTATGTTATATTTATATGTAGAGGTATTGTGGTCGTAAAAGGGCTTGATGAGTTTGTCTACTGTCATTGGCGGATTAGCCAAAGGAGTACATACATTAAAAAACATTAAAGAAATAGGTTTTTCTATATCTATATATATATAAATGAAACCCGTTTCCCGTTGTCACGCCATCGCTTGAGAAAAATCAAAAATCAAAAATTAAAAAATGAAAAATGGCTTATTTTTTTTTGTTGTGTTTGTTTTGCCAGGAGAAGGTTCGTATGACAGAAAAAAATCCTACGGGAATGCGAGAAACGGGATTGCGCGTACGAAGTCGCGGGCAGAAGCTAGTATATATCTAAAAATGAAACGAAACACCGAAAAATTAATAAAATAATTTAAACTTGCAATAGTGTAAGTTTTTTGCGTGTACCTAGTAAGTATATTGTAGATTTTTCTTATCTTGATAGAGTTTCTTTATGTTTGTCAGTGTTTTGTCATATCTACGTTAATTATAAACTGGATTAAAAAAAGACTGCCTCGTTGGCCGAGTGGTCGCAAGTGCGGCTGCCGGGCAAGGGGTCTCGGGTTCGATTCCCGGGTCGGGCAAAGTATTACTGGGTTTTTAAATAATTCTCAGTAGTAGCACGGAGTTTGGAAATGTGCCCGGTATATGGCAATAGGCTCACCCCCTATTACATGGGACTCATAACATAAATAGTGAAAAGTAGGTGTTACTTCTGTGTGCACCTCTGCCTACCCCTTCGGGGATAAAAGGCGTGATGTTATGATGTTATGTTATTTAAAAAAGCTAAGCAAGCAATTAAACCTCTTCAAATATTATCGATTATCGATCTAAAATATGACTTTGGAAATCACCAAACTATACCCTAATATGGTCATTTGCCTTACACTCCCATAATAAACCACAGACCCATTTCCTGGCCACAAATGACAGCCAATAAAAAAAGACCTTCCAAATATCCGCTGAAACAATCGAAAACCGGAAATGACGAGATATGAAAAATAGACGCCTATCAGTACCAACACCTAGCAATTATTACAGAAAAATATACCTTAACACAAAGAGAATAGAATCGAAAATGAATTTGACAGATCTATTCGATTGGTGAGAAGACAATTTTGGGTAAACGAAAATGAGTTTTCTATTTCAGGAGGTAAAGTTGATATTTGTGTGAGAAGTGGGTGAAGAAAAATATCATGTCTGATGTCGTGTATGATTGTTTAATAATATTGAATGGTTATATCGTGAATATTGAAGTAAGGGGCATAAGTAGGTACAATAAAAAGTCAATTTTCGGTGAAATATTGCAAATGATTTGCGAAGCTGTAATGAAGGAGACATATGTTGAAGAAATTTTGTTTTTTTTTGGAAGTAAATTGTCACATATTGGGAAAGGACATTGCTCTGCGTCCATGCATTGTTTGTCCAGGAGCCAGAGTATCAGATAATTGTATTCCATATCATTTTTAGACTCCTAGAAGATCTTGTTTTATACCGGACTAGCTGCAGAGGAGATATATTTCAAAAAAAGTATCAGATTTTGAGGTTATAATCTAACCATAACAATGAATATTTGAACGAATGTTGAATGAATGTTTGAATGATTGTATAGAAGTAAAGAAGTTTTGATTACTGTATAATATTATTGTTAGTACCTATTACGACGAATATTATTTATTACATTAGGCGAAGGCATTTGACATCGAAGATACTAAAAAATTAAAAAAAAACCCAGATAAACTTTGCCCGACCCAGGAATACCCCGAGACCCCTTGTCTAGCACTCGCACTTGCGACCACTCGGCAAACGAAGCAGTCAATTTGATCAAAGTCAATGATGGAGTAAAATTTTGAAATCCTTACCGAAAATTACACCTAGCAACCCATACTAAACTTACCTAATAAGGAAAAATCGAACAAAACAACTAGTCGCAGTCTTAGAGGACGAAAAAACCGAAAATTCACAATCAAAGTGACCGTCAAAATGCCGACTTTGGAATTTGAAAATTTACACAAAACCGCTCGTGTATCAAGTGATTCTGGTTTTTGTCTCCGAAACTGGGCAGCATCGGTATTCCTACTATGACATTCCATGGTACGATTTTGATTAGAAGCCTGTTATTCGATGATGGTTTTTTGTCTCTTTCTCCCCTTTTCCGTCTCTTTTTAGGGTTCTGTAGTTTAAAAATTAATAACCTAAAACTTAGGTCTAATTTATTGTCTGACTATAATATGTTGTATGTATGCATGCATGTATGACTATCATGATTACTTGACTAAACGACTTTGTTGGTACATATTTTCAATTTGGTACTTGCTTCAATCAAAAGTAAATTATTTCGACTGTCCAATACAATAAAATATTAAAAAATAATCACACTTTCATTAATTAATTTTATGAATAACTTAATTTTGGTATATTTCCAGCATTTTTTTAAGAAATAACTATGCTGTTTGACGCTAAAAAAACGTGACGTTACAATACACAATCTCGTACAAAATTCATAGAAAACGGTAGTTTTTGACAGTTCGAAAAAAGTATTGACTAATTGGCAAGTACTCAATTACATTGTTTTAGGATGATATTCAAATTATTAATATTACGAATGCTATAGTTTTATAGCATGTTGATTGTTGAACTATTGTTATTATTAGATACAATATTTACACACAGAAATCGATTTTATTAATTGTATATATTTTTTTTATATTGGATGGATTGACGTTAGACCACTATCTCGCCTGGTAGGTCATGATGCGGTCTACGATGGAGCATGTTGTCCCATAAGCAACCTATTCTCACTCGGGCCTTGAAGACACCCAGGTTATATATAACCTTCAGGAAATACAGACTATAGCAAAGAATTATTTGGTAGTTATTTATTTTATATGTTCAAACCGCTGGTCAAATCAGAAGAAAAAGATTATATTTGTAGTGATTCGTTTTCGATTTACCTATGACAAAAAATGTGAAATTAAAATATTTTTTTGACTGTATATGGAACCCTCAGTCAGTGGACGAATCAAACTCGCACAATTTTTTTTTTATTTTTACTCGCATTTCTTTTCGGAATATTTTTTGGGGGGAAATGAATATGGATGCGTTTGAAAGCTTTGGTTTTCTTTGAAGTTTTTAACTTAAACGGTCGCCTTTCCAAAATGGTTTGTATGGCGGCAAGATGACTGGACTAATAGGCTTTAGACTTTTAATTTTTGCTTTAATTGCCTGAAATGTGTGGGAGAGCTATGCTTCGGCACGTATGGACCGGCTCGACCGGAGTGATGCCACGGCCTCACAGAAAACAGTGTTTCGTCGTGTGAGTGAGGTTACCGGAGGCCCAATTATCCTCCCGTTCCCCAATGTCCCCAATCTCCGAATCCCCAACGATCCTCAAACTCCTAATCCCCAAAAGGCCGGTAACGCACTTTTAACGCCTGTGGTGTTCCAGGTGTCCATGGGCAACGCCGATTGCTTACCACCAGGTGATACGTCAGTTAGTTTACCGGCTTATGCCATAAAAAAAATTTTGATTGTGTATTCCATACTAAAAGTTGTGGCTGAATTAATGGTTTCTAGGTTTAAAGTTCAAATTATTGTGATAATAGTATTGTACCATACATCTATACCTACTTTTACCCTTTATGATGTTGTATATTATCCTCTGTGATGAAATTTCATAAAAAGTTTTATTTTTTCTATAACGTTGGCGAAGTAAGTATTTGCTAATTTCTTTCTACGCAACACATTCTAATCACATCTAAGTGTTGATTTACATGAAATATTCAATCAAAATTGACTCATACCACAATTTAATTAAATCACGATTAGTGACTGTTGTCGCCACAACATTTACGTATAAAATATCAAAGATGGAGCCACTAAATGCGATGTGACGAGCAAAAAACATTAAAATAGAGAATTAATTGCAAGTTATACAGGAGCACTGTAGCGACAGCAAATAATATTGTTTTTCTAACTATTTATTAATATAATTTCTATTATGTTTCCATGGTTTTGTTAGCTTGTCCTGTTTGTTTGTTTGAATCAAATTTAGTAATTAGAATTGTACCCCTTATTGACGACAGATTGATCTGATATTTAGTACCCACTCTATTAAGTGGAGCTTGTGGATGCTCCAAGTGTAGTTAGATCTATTGGAAAAAATAACACCGAGACTTTGATTTTCCGAAGGGGCAGACAGAAATGTACCATTGAATTTAGTATCTACAGTTTTGAAAGCCATGCAATAGAAGCGTTGTCAAATATTTCTATTGTATATGCATAATTTCAGTAGTTTTGCTTGTGAGAAAATTGTCAAAAATATTTGCTCTGCTCATATTTTAGCAGACATTAATATAATTCTATTTTATCATGAATTTTAATACTTCTTCATTATATTTAATTACTATATATTGTGTGATATGTATGATGTTAATTTTAATGTTAATTGTATGTAATGTTAATTATTGTGTCATTCTAATAAGTGTTAAACGTTTACACCTACTATTGTGTCTCTCTGCATCACCCTAAGGTTGACTGTTAGAGAATGTCACTAGGCATTAAGTCCGCCATTGTACATACATCTACAAAAAGTGTAAATAAATAAAAAAAAAAATAAATAAATAAATATGACATAAACTTGAATAATATCGTAGATACATCATGAATTTAATTATTTTTTTAGTAACTTATTAATAAATAAGTAGGTAGTATAGAGCTGTCATATTTAAAAAGTACGAATAATATACAAATAATAAAAAGTTCTCTACGTACTATAAAATAAAAGCCAATTGGACTTTATCTGCCAACCGTACATACAGTTGACGAATTGAATTTTGATGAGTAACAGCCGGCGCGCGTCGGTAACTCATTATCATTTCACCATAACCGTACCAAACGCATCGCATGATACATGCAATGCAGTAAGACAAGTCTGTACAATTACTGAGATGATCAAGTAACTACTTTTTAAATGTGGGAGAGCTATACTTCGGCACGAATGGCTCGGCTCAACCGGAGTGAAACCACGGCCTCACAAAAAACCAACGTGAAACAACGCTTTTTTTAAGGGGGGATAATCATTGTATGGCTTCTCCCGTCTAGGTGAGGCGGGAGGGAATGTCAGACTCTTACTGACTAAAAACCACCCCGTTCCTACTCCTGCACTTTGAGCCGGAGCCCCGGTAACCCGTTAGGTTCTCCGCGGCTCCGTATCAGGATGAACCAACCGAGCGACGTGAAACCACGCAAGCGTTGTTTAGTCAGGACATTTCTAAATAATATGACTTAAATTTTCGTTTAAACCTATTTGAATTTATTTCACTCCTTATGTCTGCTGGCAGACTGTTTAATAGATACGGTATTCTCTTTTTTAGTGTTCTATCACCAAAATAGTTGGTGACACTGGGTATATTGTATCTACCAGCAGCCATAATGCAACTTCTGATCTTCCTGCATAATGACATGCCGAACACGTTTGAGCTTTAACTCAATATGTGAATTGAAGATTGTTTCATATCGCTGCAATCTATGGCCGACACTATCCTAGGTGACAGGCATAAAAGTTCCTTTTAGTATCACCAAATGTGGAATTTTCTAGAAGACTTGAAGATGGTATAAGAGTTGCTTTCTTATGTTTTTTTTATACAACGAGAGTAGTTCAATTTTCACTTGATTTGTTGAAGTTTACTCGTAAATGCATAACATAACATCACGCCTCTTATCCCCGAAGGGGTAGGCAGAGTTGTACATTATGCCACAGTACAATGTAACACCCACTTTTCACTATTTATGTTATGAGTCCCATGTAATAGGGGTGAGCATAATGTATGGCATGTAATGTAATAATGTAATGCATGTAATTCCCGGTATATGGATACCGGGAACAATTCCAGACTCCGTGCTGAGAGTTTTTGAAAAAACCCAGTAATACTTTGCCCGACCCGCATTTGCGACCACTCGGCAAACGATTCAGTCAGTTTTTCTCGTAAACTTTTGCAATATTATGTAAGTTGATACCTTCAAAATCTAATTTATTTTGTATATGTTAATTATTCGATACATGAATAACTTGATAGTTCTTATTTACACATATTTTAAGGAGTAAAAAACAAATTACAGGATTAAGCACACATATTCACACTAAAATAATATCTATGTCACTTACCTGAGGGCACATTTTGCAGTGGTACTTCCTGGCGTGGGCGTGCAGGGGCTGGAGTTTGGTGGGACCTTTGCCCAGCGGCTGTGGGACTACCAGGAGGCCAGAGCCAGTATTGGTACCCCCCACTGGTGATGATGATGAAGAGCCTGGAAGAGGGAAGGGTTTGTGTTAGAATATAATAGTTTGGTAGGGTGTTTGTTGAGTTAGGTGAAGATGTATTAAATGCATAATAAGTTCTATATGCTACTGGAAGTAATTTGAAAATTAAGAATCCTATGGTATTTCATTCTGTTTCGAGTTACGCATGAGAATTCTTGGAAACTTCATGGATGGTATCATTAAATATATGCTTTTTTTATGGAATAGGAGGCAAACGAGTGGCCGGATCACCTGATGGTAAGCGATCAGCGATAAAATCAGATGATTGTTTACTTATTACTTAAATTATGTTTATTAGCACCCAAATATTTTTTGTCAGCTTTAGCCCGAAATGGGAGATATTTGCACGCTTATATGGTACTAAGTTTGAACTACAAATATTTCTCAATTTTAATTTATCAACCCAACTTTAACATTCACAATATGTATGAAAAACTCTACTTTATCTACTCATAAGAACAAGGTACATACAATACCAACCTGATCGACCAGGCCCCAGGCCGGCTCCGTACAACATCTGGCTCATGGACTGATGATGACCCAAACGATCATCAGCCTTCTGATGACCACCCACGGTTCCATCTCCTGTGCTCATCTTGGCCTGGAAAAGAAAAGAGAATTTCATTATTAAATTAAGGGCGATTAAGGAGGTTATCAAGAAAGTTTGGGCGTGTGGGTTGGGTTGGCAGTACCCCTATTACATAGAACTCGTAACATAAATAGTGAAAAGTGGGTGTTACATTGTACAGTGGCATTAAGTACCGTAATGTGCACCTCCGCCTGATGTTATTATTTCATCAACAGCCATTAAATGTCCACTGCTGACCATAGCCACTTCTCACACGGAGAAGGTGGTTTGAGCATTAATCAACACGCTTGCTCAATGTGGTTTAGTGATTTTACACTTATAATTAGAAATTAGAAGCCCAGGTTTCCTCACGATGTTTTCCTTCACCGTTTTTATCCCCCCAAACACAACCGTTTGTCAGTGGTGTCTGAATAATCTTAGAAAGTACATATAACTCGGAAAAGTCACATTGGTACTTGCCGTTGATAGGTTTCAAACCCGCACCCTTATAGGTACATGAGAAGTGCGTGTCTTAAACCTCCGATGTTATTATTATTATTGTTTAAAAATTTAATTTAGTAATACATAATCAACAAAGGTCCATACATCATTCATCCACAAATACACTACAAAACAGAACACACACATAGAAAATCTAATAAACTAAAACGCAATAAGTAAAACAGATGATTTACAACCATCAACAAATCATGTTAAAGTTCAAACTTTAATAAATAAGTTTGTCCCAAGGGACGATGGTCAGTCCTAGACGCCATGACTCAGAATTGTGGTTGAATAAATCACTTGCGAGGAGACATGTTTGGTTTCCAGTTCAAATATACTGAAAACTGAAAGGTAGTCAAAAAATTAGTCTGGTGGTAGTTGGTGTGGATATGTATACCAATTTAATTCTAGATTTTTTGTGGTCTAGGGTCTATGAGAAGACGGAACAACTGATGGTAAGCAATCGGTGCCGTCCATGCAATACAAAAGGAGTTTCGTACTCGAAAACCGTTGCTCGCCTTTTTAACACATAACATCACGCCTTTTACCCCCGAACGGGTAGGCAGAGGTGCACATTATGCCATTGTACAATGTGACACCCACTTTTCACTATTTATGTTATGAGTCCCATGTAATAAGGGGTGAGCCTATTGTCATATACCGTATAACTTTTTAAAATTGTGTTATAATAATTAAAGTTGATTTTAATTTACTTATTCGTTTTAGCAAAATCATCTTTTTGGTATATTTTAGACAAAACAAATGTTTTCTTATATACCTATTAATCATTCCATATAATGAAAATCTGAAAGAGAAAATCATAAAAATATTAACCCCCCCATACTTCACGTCACACTATCGATTCAACCCCACAAACGGTCCTAAATTTAACCCCACCACCGCCGCCGGTCACACAAGAAACTAATATTTTAACCAACTAAGAGTCCAGTCATAATTTTACTTGATCATGGGACAAATCGAGCGTCACTAATGAAGCTACAGTGTTACCGAGAGTCGAAGTCATTTGTTTAAATGCACCCCCGGCGTTTGAGGGTTGAGATTTAATGTGTGACCTTATATTTGTTAAGATCGTCCGGTCATTGTTTCCAGAGTGGGGTGTCGTTTGTTTGTTTAATGTAATTGTGACACTTACTTAGGTGGGCCTAGTTTTATGTTGTCAATTTCTTCGTGTTTAGCAATTGACAGTTTAAATATTTTTTTGTACTTGGTCGTCTTGATCTGTTTTTATAATTATGATACTTAAAATGTTACTAAAACTGCTTTGGTTTTAGTTTCTCCATTATTAAAACATCTCTGGTCATTTTATTGTATATTTTTACTATAGTACAATAAAATAGGTCTTACGTCTCAAATGGGTCTAGAAACACTACAGAATTATATCAAATCAATAGGTTCCCTACCTATTACATGGGACTCATAACATAAATAGTGAAAAGTGGGTGTTACATTGTATAGTGACATTAAGTGCCGTAATATAAATATAAACCTCTGATACATCTTTGAGGATGAAAGGCGTGAAGTTATATAGTATTTTTTTATACAGAGTATAAACATACGTTAAGTTCCAAATCAAAACTCACGAAATAAATAACGTTCTAACAACTTCATAGCCGCCCGTATCAAAATAATCTCATCTCTATAATAATCTCAAAATTTCATATCATAATCATTGTGATACGTGTTTATAATACCGAACCAAACTATAACCAACAGTAACATTAATAAATCATTAACTATTTGGAGGCAGAGGAGGTATTCGTCGTGAATTAATTTGGTAGAGAAAACGCCCCCTGGACGCGAGAAGAGAAATGTAATTTTAGTATTAATCACACCGGCAGTTTAGGGTTAAGTTGCGGGTGCAAAACTATAACTATGCGAGGGTCAAAATTGATATTTGTGTCCGATATACATTTGGTGTTAGTTGATAATTTATTTATGTTGTGTTCTCGATTACGGGATTTCGAAATTTATATAAATTACATTGTCTTTGTAAGTGTAAAATTTTGGCTGTTTGATTACAATTTTTAGTAACGGATTAGGAGAACTACATTGGTATGTGTTAGGGTTTTGCAATAGGTTGCAAAGTTATCTGACTAAAAACCGAGAAAAAATTTAAGGTGTAAAGGAATTGGCGTATTTGTATGACCTCTTACATGAAACAAGGTTAGTTAAAGCTTAAAGTAAAAGTCAAAGTCAAAATCATTTATTTCAATTAGACCAGAAAGGTACTTTTAAACGTCAACAAAAAATTTAAAGTGAAGCTATTTGCTTATTCCAAGGTGTAAATTTCTATGGAGAAGAACGAGCAAAACACTCCATAGGTTACTCTTTTTCAATCAGATTTACAATAGAGGTACAATTATATTATTAATAATGTATTAAAAATAATGTATTATTTATTTGTAACAATTGTAGGTATAATTAAGAGCAGTGTAAAACTGACTTTTTTTTAAAAGAGTAACGAATGGAGTTTCTTGCTCGTTCTTCTCCACTTGCATCAACATTTTGAAACGAGCGCCTAGCTTCACTGACGGACAGACTGACAGACTATTATTTATTTCATATTTTGTTGACGTTTCAAAAGTACCAAATTATGGTTTAATTGAAATAAATGCTTTTGAGTTTGAGTTTGAGTTTCTAGTTACATAGTTTTGTTGTTTAGATTGTGCGAGAACAATGTAACATTAAAATCCAGTCTTAGTACACAAAGCCCATTTTTTATAATTTCTGCCTTGTATTGCCATTGCACCCATCAAATATAGTTATAGACTAAAATAATACATCATGATACCTATAACAAAGAACTTAAAAATAGAAATATGTTGTTATTTTGGCTGTTAAGTAAGTACTAAATCTCTCTTCTACCTCTTCGTAGACTATACATCATAGAAAACTTAATCTATATCTAGGGATGCATAAAGCCAACAAAGTATGTAGGTCACACAATATTCTTCAGAACTTTTATGCTAGCGTCGTAAAACCGGTGAAATACACTCAAGTCATCATTCGACGAAATTCTTTAGTACACCGCCATCTATCGAAGGCTAATGGCGACTTTTGACGTAAACTACTCTCCGCGTGACAAACAACTCGGGTAGTTTTCGACCCACTTCGCCGGTTTTGGGTTAAAGGAGGAAACTTAATGTGCTTCTGTTTTTTTTCGTTTAAGTAATGGTGTGGAGTTGTTTCTTTCTTTAGTTACAAACAGTTTGATTTTGCATGAATCCAATAATTTCAAATCAGAGTTATATTAGAGGTATATTCTATGATAGCTACCGCCTCGTAAGTGTGGACTGACCTTGAGTTAGATAAAGCATTACATAGATTTTGAACTTTTTTTTAGTAATAGAATTGTCTCATTAATTTTTTTTTAAGGGGGGAAAATCATCAAATGGCTTCTCCCGCCTGAGTGAGCCAGGAGGGAGTGTCAGACTCTTGACTAAAAACCACCCCATTGCTACTCTTGCACTTCGAGCCGGAGACCCGGTAGCCCGTTAAGTCCTCCGCGGTAATAGAATGGAGTCTAGATATAGGTGGATATATAGGTTATACCAAATCAAAATCATTTATTCATTACATTTTTGGTAAATAATTATGATCACAGTTCGTACCACCAAAATCTGCCCTCACAGGCGTATGAAATATTGTTAGCTTAAAGCCAATGAAAATTATATAACAAAACAATAAAATAAAAATGTCATAGTACAATACATTAAAATGTCAGTTCTTAAAAAATTAAAGTTAAACTTATACATAACATAACATATCATCTCGCCTTTTTATCTCCAATGGGGTAGGCAGAGGTGCACATTACGGCACTTAATGCCACTGCACAATGCAACACCCACTTTTCACTATTTATGTTATGAGTCCCATGTAATAGGGGGTGAGCCTATTGCCATATACCGGGCACAATTCCAGACTCCATGATACTACTGAGATTTTTTTAAAAACCTAGTAGTACTTTGTCCGACCCGGAAATCGAACGCGAGACCCCTTGCCGGAGTCACGCTTGCGACCACTCGGCCAACGAGGCAGCCAATGTCATAGTATAATACATTAAAATGTCAGTGCTTAAATAATTCAAAGTTAAACTTATACATGTCCTACAAACTACTGTCATTAAAGAAGTCGTTTACATTGTAAAAACATTTCTTGGATAAAATGGATTTCAATTTATTTTTAAATATACTAATATTTAAATGTTTTATGCATGCATTTCCAATTTCAATAGGTTTCTATACCTCAGATTACAAGGGCAGATTACACTCAATAATGCGTCTTTAGAAGACTATTTCGAAAAACCCACCAGGAAAAATCGGTTCATTGCATCCATTTGACCCATTACTTACGAATCGATAGCTTGCCTAATAATTGATTCAAGGTGGTTTAACAACAGAAGACTATTTACTATTTATAAATAGACGACATTTACTACCTACTAACTTCGTAATACCACTTAGAAGAATATTCTTTAAAGCAGTTAGTATTACATATGAAATGTAACAGTCACTTGTCTCTAGTTACGTTTTGAGTCTGCCTCATTGGCAGAGTGGTCGCAAGTGCAACTGCCGGGCATAGGCTAACCCCCTATTACTTGGAACTCATAACATAAATAGTGAAAAGTGGGTGTTACATTGTATAGTGGCATAATGTGCACCTCTGCCTACCTCTTCGAGGATAAAAGGCGTTATGTAATGTACGTAAAAGACTCTGTGCTTGCAGATAATGAAAAGTTTCCAAAAAAGTAACTATGACTAACAGTAGGTTACTTTGACAAGCCTGCAAATCGAACCTAAGATCGTTTGCTTGCTCGTTACACTGGCGTCCACTTAGTTGATGGGACACCTATTGTTTTGCACAAAGCAGACTTCCAGATTAATTTTATAATCATATTTTTTATAATAACACAGTTTATTTAGAAAACGATTATAATTTTAAGAAGCAATTGCAATTACGTCCATTTAAAATTAACTGAAAATGACTAATTTAATGTCTTAATCATTATTTGGCTTAAAATCTTTCTTTAAAACGACTCTTATCAAAACTCAACAGAATAATTATGATATTTCCCATACAAACAAACGGACACCAAAATACCTCTAGAAACGTAGGCGTGTTCCTGCATAGGACAGTTGCAAATGAGTGTCTTTTGTCATAGCAGAGTAGAGTGTTAGCGCCCTAAGGAATATGTAAGTTGATTCACAAATCTGTCGCGGCGTTCAGGGGGTTGACCACACTTGGCGGTTTTTTGGTGGCTGGCATTGAGTAATTGCTGTTTTTTGGCTTTGTGTGTGTAAATATACAAAATGTGTCAGGGATCAAATTATCAAAAGTGTGACTATGGTGGAAATTTAAAATGTGTGTCAGTAATTTTATTTTTTCTTTTTTGAAAGAAGTGACTGCACGGTTGGCGCGGAGGTTGGGCAACTGACTGCCGCGCAACGTGTCGCGGGTTCGATTCCCGCACGGAACAACAATCTGTGGATCACACAAAGAGAGATCACACAAAAAAACAACAAAAGGGTGTCATGTGTATGTGAATTTGTATGTTTGTAAACGCACGCACGACACTGGAGAAAATCTAAGTGTGAGGCAAGGTTTTAAAAAAAAAATTGAAGAAAAAAGAAAGTTGTTGCTACGCAAGCGTTTCTTCACGTCGGTTTTCTGTGAGGCCGTGGTATCACTCCGGTCGAGCCGGCCCATTCGTGCCGAAGTAAGGCTCTCCCGCAATTACACTCCCACAATTGTCGTGCCCATAAACGGCGCCGATAGCTTTTTTTAAGGGGGGAAAATCATCGAATGACTGCTCCCGCCTGGGTGAGGCGGGAGGGAGTGTCAGACTCTTACTGACTAAAAACCACCCCGTTCCTTCATCTGCACGTCGAGCCGGAGCCCTGGTTACCCGTTAGGTTCTCCGCAACCGTTAGACCAGGTGATCGTCTGCTCGTTTACCGGCTTATGCCATAAAAAAAAACAAGTGCCAATGTTTAATTTAATTTTGCTTATGTGCTGCCAGGGTTTAATCAAGAAATTCGTGTGTTTGGTCTTTAACCATACGATAACCAATAACTCAATCAAAGAAGTGCCAATGTTTAATTTAATTTTGCTTATGTGCGGCCAGGGTTTAATCAAGAAATTCGTGTGTTTGGTCTTTAACCATACGATAACCAATAACTCAATCAAAGAAGTGCCAATGTTTAATTTAATTTTGCTTATGTGCTGCCAGGGTTTAATCAAGAAATTTGTGTGTTTGGTCTTTAACCATACGATAACCAATAACTCAATCAAAGAAGTAGTTAAGCAATTAACAGTAAATCTTCAAGTATATGAGTTTGTACATAAGTATAGCATTTCCAAGTATACAATTACAAAACGACTAAATATCGGTATTGTACAAATTGCTGTTCAATAGTGTTATAATTTCAACTTGGCTAGTTAAACTGGAATCATAAAGTTAAAGTAATTATTGTACACTGTAATTATCCGAGGTGTTTTATATCAATCAGTGAATTAACAAATACTATGCAATTATAGGTTTTAAACGGTAATAAAGTTGTTTTAGTAATTCTTATTATTTTGTGTTTCTGTTTTCTAAGCATGTTGTTATTAAATGGTGTATAAAAAAAAACATTGGTTTTTTCGCAGACCAACAGTTAAATAGTTCAGTTGTGGTTTAGTTTGGAAAGTATCCATTATTTATTATTTATAGCTAGTCAGGTAGTCGTAATCTGATTATGATATCAAACAAATAAATAGGATAAACAACTAGAAATACTCATCAAGCAAGCATTATTTCAAAAAGCTTCAATGTTAATCTAAAGTGGCTATGCCATTTATAATGACAGGCCAACTAAAAAAATGCTAATTTGTACCTAATAAAGAAAAAATAATAAGATTAAAATCTATGCAATTTATTTAGCACAATCATTCTACAATAATTTTCCACTTACGATTAATCTAAAACTCACCTTATACCCTTGTTCTAGAGGTAGAATCAAATGGATTTAATCTAAAGACTACTAATGAAGTAAAAAACAACTTTATATATAAAATGAAATAAATGTAACTAATTAATTGATCTTTTAATTATACTCCCACAAAATAGTAAATTTCTGCAAAAAAACAACTAATTTAAACAACATAATCATTCTACCACCACTTGCCACTTCTGGTTAATCTAGAACGCACCTCAGTGTCCTGTTTCTTTATACAAATTGACTAATTTCTCAAGACTAAACATAAAAATAAGAAAAAAAGAAAATTTCTAAATATTAAATATTTTATTTACAAAACTTGCAACGGATTTAGAAACAGCATAATCATTCAGCCACCATTTGCCACTTTCGATTAATCAACATCTCATTTCGAACTTCGGTTTTTTAAAGGAAACTGACTTATTTCTAATTAAAGTAAAATTAGAACGAAAAATGTCTATTTACTAACTAAAAATAATACCAAAATGCAACTAATTTAAACAGCATAATCATTCTACCACTATTTGCCACTTTCGATTAATCTACACCTCACCTCGTAGCCCTGTTTGATGGTCATGGCGCCCCGTGGTCGCGACCACGCGGCATATTCCAGACCATCTTTTTGTTGGCAGTGCTGTTGAAAAAATAATGATTTATTTTTAGCCACTTTTGATTTTATATCTATTTATTTAAGCTCTTGAACAAAATTTACTACAACGTTAACTTAATTAGGTAACTCAAAATCGCGTGAATATACTGAGAAAAGATCTACTAGTTTCGAATCATAGAGGGATTCTTTCTCCTTTCTCAGTATATTCACGTAAGTAACCCGCGATTTTTAGTTAATTTAGTATGTCTCCCGAGATAGTTATTATCAAAACAAGGTTAACTTAATTGAGTGGGACGCGTTGGGAAAAAAATGTCTTTTAATTATGTTCCATTTATTTTATTATATAACATAAAACTTTTATCTTTTACATTATATAATATAATATAAAAGATAAAAGAGTAACTACCAAACATTATAGATCACGTATGAAACCAAAAAACTACCTAAGTCGTTCATTGAATTCTTAATATACCTATTAAGAATTCAAATTCTGGACTTTATAAACAACTGACTTTTTTGAATTCAATGACAAACTCATTAAATACATTATTATAATAACAAATTCAGGGTACCGATTGAGAATAGAGAAATCAATCGATCTATCCGCTCCATGCCCTATTAACTGGGTGATCAACAGTTAGATAGTCAAATAGGAGTTCTTCAGTTCGAATTTAAAGTTAGTTGAACTTATTTCTTTGTTTATCGATGCGATTGATGTGCTGAAATCTTATATATATAAAAATTAAACCCGTTTCCCGTTGTCACGCCATTTTTTGAGAACGGCTAGACCGATTTGGCTGATGTTCTTTTGTTGTGTTTATTATTGTTAGGAGAAGGTTCTTTATGACAGAATAAAATCCTGAAGTTCCTACAGGAACGGGAGAAAACGGGTTTGCACGTACGAAGTCGCGGGCAGAAGCTAATACTGAATCAAGGCCGATTTTTCCAACACTAGATAAAGCTAGTTTAACTGAGTGATAGCTTTGAATATTTGACAATTCTTCCATACGAAAAACTGTCAAATGTCAAATTTATTCGACAGTTAAGAATTAACTGGTGATCGAAAAACCGACCCTAAGTGTATGAAATTACCGCCCTGAGGACACGGTGGAACACACGGTGGGAGAATGCCCTTCGTGGGCTGAGCACCGCCGTGTCCTCAGGGAAGTGATCGGCGATGGCGACCTCTCGCGTCCGGGCCTAGTGCAGGCCATGATGCGGAGCGAGGGGGACTGGGATGCCGTCTCCTCCTTTTGCGAAGCAGTGATGCTAGCTAAGGAGGAGGCGGGACGCGTGAGGCAGCGAAGCGCTGCCTCCTCGCAACCCAGCCATCGCGAAGGACACACCGGGCGTCGGGGATCGCGAGACGATCTCCGGCCACCGTAAGCGCGGGCCTGCGGACGGCGAGCATGGGTGGCTCCCCGTCCGACCAGAAACAGACCCGAGCGTACGGCGCGTCGCGCTCCGCGCGCGCCTCAAAGAGCCATCAGACCACCACAGATGGGGCCCAATATGGCCGATGCCGATTCGGAGTCGCGGAGAACCTAACGGGTAACCGGGGCTCCGGCTCGACGTGCAGGAGAAGGAACGGGGTGGTTTTTAGTCAGTAAGAGTCTGACACTCCCTCCCGCCTCACTCAGGCGGGAGAAGTCATTCGATGATTTTCCCCCCTTAAAAAAAAAAAAGTGTATGAAATTGAAATTTTGTAAATACAACAATGAAATTGAAACTGGAGACAAGTTCCAATACAACGTGAATACTTCTATTAGGCACTTCTGCACCCATCGCTCAGATATCATTATGCCATGTTAGACTATAAGATTTTTTTTGTTTTTTTTTTTTTAGTTCAGTAAGTATTTAAATTAGTATAAAGCGTCAAGCGTGTCTTTGCATTGTTCTCACATATTCGTACAGTATTGGAATATGTATCAGAGACATTGTAGAACATACTTTTTTTTAAAAAAGAGTAACGAACGAAGTTTCTTGCTCGTTCTTGTCCATTTGAAATTACATTTTGGAATGAGTACCTAGCTTCACCTAGCTTCACTGACGGACTGACTGACAGACTATTATTTATTTTGTATTTGTTGACGTTTCAAAAGTACCAAATTATGGTTTAATTGAAATAAATGTTTTGACTTTGACTTTGCCTTTCAGGAGATAACATCTTCAATACTATGTTATACAAAAACATTATCATCATCAATATGACCAGCCCTTAACTATCCTCTACTAGACTATGAGCCTCCTCCACTTGATAGGGGTTCGCCATAATCTTCATACTTGGCTAACAGATTAGAGATCACAGTTATACCTATATATTACATCACACCTTTTATCCCCGAAGGTGTAGGCAGAGGTGCACATTGCTACTGTATAATGTAACACCCACTTTTCACTATTTATGTTGTGAGTCCCATGTAATAGGGGGTGATTCAGATTAACCAGAGAGCGTTGATGTCTAATTTCTGTCATATAGTCTCTTAGTCAGATCTTACTATACGCGGGAACTTTAGGACATATACTTCATAGCAAATAAAAACAAGGTAACATCTTTAGAAACAGTACAATGACCGTATATTCCAGTCATGGGTATACCTAAAGCCTTCACAGACGCACTTACGAACAAAAATACATCCAACTATATATGTATATGTCGAGAAAACGATTTTTATATCCATGACCCAGCCAACATATAAAATGTTAGTCCTAAACTCATCTTACATCCCTTTCTAACATAGCAGGAGTGAGGGAGAAGGTGATATACGTGTGACGTCGGAGAAGACGTATATGTATACGTGAAGTGAAATGGGAAGTGCTGTGGAGTCGTCTTTGAGATGTTAAGACTAAAGAAATTGGATTTATTGAATTTTTTAACATTGTTGTGTTTTCTCACCGTAGTAATTGTTAGATTATAAGTGATGATTGATAATGGTATTATGATTTCAATTGATGGTAGGAAACTGATTATCTGGTTAATTGTTTGTTGTTTTCTGGGAAAATGGTACAGTAAAAATTTCACTATTTTGTTTGTTTGTGTTCGTTGAAATTCGTTGTAAGTTTCTGGTATATTAATTAATTCACTTTTGACTAAATAAAAATTAAGCAACTCTTTTAAACCATTATGACTGCACGGTCAGTGCGGTGGCTGGGCAACCGGCTGCCGTGCAACGTGTCGCGGGTTCGATTCCCGCATGGAACAACACTTTGTGTGATCCACAAATTGTTGTTTCGGGTCTGGGTGACATTGTGTATGTGAACTTGTATGTTTGTAAACGCACCCACGACACAGGAGAAAATCATAGTGTGGGACAAAGTTAAAAGAAAAAATAAATAAAAACAAAAAATTATTACACAACAATCTCTATAGACAACATCTTAACATTTAATATTTCATCAACTTTTAAGTTAAACAAAATTTTAAGTCCAAATAAATATGTTATTTGATACCCTTTAAAACGCCTTAAAATAATCAAAAACAGAATTTTCATACTTCACCTACAAAAAATATTATTATACAAATATAATAACTATGCAATACACACTCCACACCACCTATATTCCCGAGAAAAGTCCGCGACACGAGTATTTTTCTTAACACACACATGCACGCTATACACACACGAACTTCGCATGTGTGAGTGAAAATACGTGTACGTATGTCGACGTGTTCATGTGTGGGTGTCTTGGGTAGTAAAATATTATGCTGTCAGTAGGAATAACATTGTATAGATAATCAATAACAGCAGAATTTTATGTTAGGTCCTGAATTTCAGGGCTCTACACTAAATCTAGGGTATCTATGCAACCTGAAACTTTAGAGAATGTCTAGAATTAGATTTTTTTAGATAAAGGCGAGGTGATATTTCAGGTAGTTTAGCTAGTTTAATTCTCTTCAGGAATGTTTTTGTTTTTTTTTCATGTTTCAGTAGGATTTTCATACTGTTGATTTATTTATGTATATGAGATGGATATTTATTTTTATTACTTTGTTTAATGCTCTACCTCTACATTAAATTTAAATTAAAATTGATGACTGTTGATGAAGCAAAAGAGGTATGTAGGAATCGTAATAATCGGCGTTCCCTAGTCACTGCCTACCCCTTTTTTTTTTTTTTTTTTTAAGGGGGGAAAATCATCGAATGACTGCCCCCGCCTGGGTGAGGCGGGAGGGAGTGTCAGACTCTTACTGACTAAAAACCACCCCGTTCCTTCTCCTGCACGTCGAGCCGGAGCCCCGGTTACCCGTTAGGTTCTCCGCGACTCCGAATCGGCATCGGCCCTATTGGGCCCCATCTGTGGTGGTCTGATGGCTCTTTGAGGCGCGCGCGGAACGCGACGCGCCGTACGCTCGGGTCTGTTTCTGGTCGGACGGGGAGCCACCCATGCTCGCCGTCCGCAGGCCCGCGCTTACGGTGGCCGGAGATCGTCCCGCGATCCCCGACGCCCGGTGTGTCCTTCGCGATGGCTGGGTTGCGAGGAGGCAGCGCTTCGCTGCCTCACGCGTCCCGCCTCCTCCTTAGCTAGCATGACTGCTTCGCAAAAGGAGGAGACGGCATCCCAATCCCCCTCGCTCCGCATCATGGCCTGCACTAGGCCCGGACGCGAGAGGTCGCCATCGCCGATCACTTCCCTGAGGACACGGCGGTGCTCAGCCCACGAAGGGCATTCTCCCACCGTGTGTTCCACCGTGTCCTCAGGGCGGTCCTCGCAGTGATGACACCCGGGCGTTTCCTCCCGCCCCATCAGACACAGGTACCTCCCGAAACTTCCATGTCCGGTGAGGACCTGCGTCAGGCGGTAGGTGAGGACGCCGTAGCGTCTCTCAAGCCACTCCTCAAAGAGGGGACTTACCGCTGCGATGGCAGCGAGCCCACTGCCTACCCCTATAGGAGACAGACGTGAAGTATGTATGTATTTTAAATTTAAAGCGTTAAACGAAGTAATTTTCTTTGTAGTCCTATCTCTATCTATAAATTGTTATTTGATACAGGAAAAATTGGTTAAAGCTTAGTTTTAACCATAAGACAATCTAATAAGTATTATAACTCAGTTAACACATTAAACGCCATGGTGACTCGTCACCACCCGACACCGTCATCGGTGATAGCGGATAGCACCGATGTTAGCGGAGGATTGACCTTCAAAATTTTTTTTATGGCAGTCAAAGCTTTAATGTAAAGATTGAATAATTACACGTAAGTACATATATCTTTCAAGAGGGTAGGCAGAGAAAAAGGATTTCAGCTTCCTGAACAAAAGAGTTTCTTAAACTCAACTGTAAAGTGTTTTCAGTTAACTGCTATCGTAACCTACTTGTCTAAATTCAGCCTTCTAGTATATGATGTCATAATAAGATCTTTCAGGAATGAGACTTGTTAGAACTGAAATATCGTAACTTAATCGACCATCACGCTTTTTAATGTCAGAACGAGGTAGACAGAGATGCACATTAGACAATGTAATAACAAAGTTTTCACTAGTAATGATATGAGTTCCATCTAGTCAAGTCACAGGTCCAGACTCCTTATCTACTCTTATAAACAAAATCTCGAAACTGAAAAAAATCAATAATAGGTACCTACTTTACATAACCCACGAATCCAACCCAAGACTCCTTGCTCATTCAACACAAAACTAACATAGAAAAACAAAACAAAAAGAGAAAAGAGAAAATTACTTTGTACTCCATCAGCAGTCACTGAAAAGATTATGAAAAATCACAAATACGTACGTTTTCGGGAAATAAAGAAAATGTCCTGAATTGTAGAATGATTAAACGTTAAAACGTCTGCGGGCATCTAAACTCAATTTGCGGTGTTCGTCCATTTGTCACTGCGCGTCTCGGGAACCGCGCACCGTGCAGGAAGTAGCTGATTATCTGTATGCTCGTACATAGTATGGGGCTTTTTGGAAATATTTTGATACTGTGTCTGCCTCGTTGGCTGAGTGGTCGCAAGTGCGACTGCCGGGAAAGGGGTCTCGCGTTCGATTCCCGGGTCGGGAAAGTATTACTGGGTTTTTAAAATTCTCAATAGTAGTATGGAGTCTAGAAATGTGCCCGGTATATGGCAATAGGCTCACCCCCTATTATATGGGACTCATAACATAAATAGTGAAAAGTGGGTGTTACATTGTACAGTGGCATTAAGTGCCGAAATGTGCATCTCTGCCTACGGGGATAAAAAGGCGTGATGTTATGTTATGTTATTTTGGTACAAAAAAGCTTAATTCAAAAAATCTAAAATGACATACAGTGAAACCTGGTTAAGTGAGATGAGAGGATCTGCAATGTCGTTTCACTTACAGAAATATTCCACTTACCCAGTGTCTCAGATATACAGGTATAAATAAATATCTGTCTCATTTACAGAGGGTTCTATTAATAGAGGTGGACTTGGAATCACGTGTGGAATTTGTGGGTAGAATTAGAATGAGTAAACAAACAATGGTATCTCAATTACAGATGTTTATGCATATAAAATTTACTCGCTGTCTCAGTTATAGAGGTAACCATGATGATAAATCGAAAGAACAAATCCCAGATATAGAGGTTTACCTCGTCCAACTAACAGAGGTAATTCAGTGCCAAAGTTTTGGGACCTCAGTATGAGTTTCTCACTTATCCAGGTCCCACTTAACCAAGTTTCACTGTAATTAACTCAATTATTAAGTCGTATCGTCTCAATAGAAAACTATTGAAGACAAATCCTCCGTAAACTCCGTTTCCCTGATATTCGGTCATCAGTGACCCCAATGGTGTTTAACGCGAAACTAAATAATTTGCAAAGTATCTAATTAATTGACAGTCTTATCGAATAGCGGCAAAAGATCTAGGAAAGTGGTATACTGTGTTTTATTCCCTGGGTAGGGAAATTACAAATGGTTTTTAAAAGTTCAACCTATATATTTTTACAAGGCATTTCTTCTAGCAAAAGCTTAGATCTAGAACTTCAATTTATTACGTTTACAAAATTCTTCTGCATTGCAGTAAAATGGAATAGTTTCATAGTTTCTGTACATCGTTATATTATATCTATTTACATACATAATCTTTATATAAGCCATTTAGCGTCATGTATTCCTTCCAATCCCTACTCTCTTTGTTACTCTTCCGTCTAAATTGGCGGTATACTAAAGAAGGGCCAAATTAAAACTACCCTTAACCGACGAGCATGCATGAAAAGATTGATAACTGTTCAGGAAGCGAAAGAGTAGAAGAGCCATGCTTCGGCACGAATAGGTCGGCTCAAATCAAGTAATACCACGGCCTCACAGAACACAGTCGTGAAACAACGCTTGAGGTTATCGGAGGCCCAGTTACCCCCTCTTTTTAATTGTAATGTTCGTCTGGTAGATTATTTTAAATCATTAGACACGTATTTTTTTTACAGAAACGAATACGTTCGACATTATATTAATTTGAAATGTCGCGTGACGTCACTTCTATGCACGTCTATACAGAAATTTCAATATCGAAAAATGTCAAATATGAAGTCAAAATGATTTTCATTTATTTCAATTAGACCAGAAAGGCACTTTTAGAAGAACGTCAACAAAAAAATTAAAAATGAAGCTATTTGCTCATTCCAACGTATAGATTCATATGGAGAAGAACGAGAAAGAATGAGAAATAAATGTTATTATTGTAAGTGTATTTGATATGCTCGACCCGGAAATTGAACTCAATGTCTTGTGTTTGAGTGTTACAGCTGCAATGTGTAGATGGCGATATTTTTCATGTATTTAGAGAATTCGTTCTGTGTTAAAATATGTGTTTTGTCCTTAGAAAAGTAACAGAAAATAAATTTCGATTCTTAGAATCCAATTTTAACTAGACATTTGATTTAGGTAGGTACTATTGCTAATAATGACGACCTATGTTTTTTATGACGGGGAGAAACTTTCAAAGTGCCTAGCTTTATGGGGATAGGACTAGGAAGTGTGGTATTTTTACCTCACTAAAACCATCCCAGAGGCCACCCTCAATACCTGTATGTAGGCAACGGGTCCTCTAAAAAATCGAACTACTTTTGTGAAAAAGAATGAAACAATTGTAATTACAGTACAAATACACCCATTTTGATTCTCAACGAAGAATCGCCAACGGAAGAATTAACTTAAAATTGGACACATATTTCAAATTATTTACAAGGTCAAGAAATGTTCAAAACAGTGTTTAATTAACAAAAGTAAAACAATGTTTAATTAATTAAACATAACTTAACACGAGAATCTAACCTAATATCCCAAGTTTTACACATTTAAAACTAAAAACAATGCAGACTAACAATATATTCCACATAAAAAAAAATTAAACACACACATACACAGTCTCATAGTCTGTACAATCACTAGTGGGTGTGTGTGATTGATAGCCAATCGTCTTGCTACACTGTCATCGTTAGCTCTGCCTACCCCACTTTCGCTATTTATCTTCAATCCACTAGATTTCACGAGATTATGAGGTATTAGGATTTCGCTAAGTCAGTTCGCCTTTTAGATGTTTTAGAGATGTGTGTAGTTTAGTTTTTTGTTTAGTAAGTTTTTTTTAAAGGGGGAAAATCATCGAATGACTTTTCCCGCCTCGGTGAGGCGGGAGGGAGTGTCAGACTCTTACTGACTAAAAACTACCCCGTTCCTTCTCCTACACTTCGAGCCGGAGCCCCGGCAACCCGTTAGGTTCTCTAAGTTTTTTTTAAGGGTGAAAATCATCGAATGTCTTCTCCCGCCTGGGTGAGGCGCGAGGGAGTGTCAGACTCTTACTAACTAAAAACCACCCCGTTCCTTCTCCTGCACTTCGAGCCGGAGCCCCGGTAACCCGTTAGATTCTCTAAGTTTTTTTTTAAGGGTGAAAATCATCGAATCACTGTTCCCTCTGCCTGGGTGAGGCGGGAGGGAGTGTCAGACTCTTACTGACTAAAAACCACCCCGTTCCTTCTCCTGCACTTCGAGCTGGAGCCCAGGTTACCCGTTAGGTTCTCTAAGTATAGGGACGTTTTATGCATATTTCTGTTTTTGCAAATAGAATAATAATTAACTGCCTCGCTGGTCGAGTGGTCGCTAATATTACTGGGTTTTTAAATATTTCTCAGTAGGTAGTAACCCGGAGTCTGGTTTTGTGCTCGGTATATGGCAATAGGCCCCTATTACATGGGACTTATAAAATAAACAGTGAAAAGTGGGTGTTACATTGTAAGTGGTATTATGTACAGTAATAAGTACACCTTTGCCTACCCCTTCGGGGATAAAAGGCGATGTGATAAAAAAAGATATTTATACTTTTAAGTGTATTGTCGTTTTAATATAGAACTTTATTTTATTTATTGAAACTTTTATGTACGCTGAATGAAAATACACTACTAGTCAAAACAGTTTATCAAGGGTCAATCGATCTGAATTAATTATTTTCCCAGAGAATTGAAGAGAATGTTTAATAGTGATAATTCATTATTGGACTACGGACCTTCTCTACCTAAGAAGGGTTCGAAATAATCTCCACCTTGCCAGTAAAGGGTTGAAGGTCGCTTTTAAAGATTGAAATTTAACAGAAAATAAGTCTAATTCAAGGTTTTCGAAAAATAATTAGCCAGCAAACTGATGAGACTACTGGTCATAATATGATAATTTCATTAGAAGCGTCTAATGAAATTATCAAATTATGACCAGTAGCTTAGGAGATAGGATCCGACAAGATGAACATACATTAATATTGGATACGCAGATATGTATACGGTATATAAACATATATACCATGATATTAGTAATCTTGTATAGTATGTATAGTATTTTATACAGCTATTAATTAATGTACACTTGACGACCCATATCAGACTCCTGTTGCTGCTCCATCCAAAGGTTGTCTGTAAGAAATCGCCTCGTGCGGTAAACCGCCCATTGTACACTATTTTTATTAGGTAAAATTGTCCTGTAGTACGATTGTTTGGTGTACATACAATAAAGTATATATTATATTATTTTTACCGGTCAAAATAATAACCCTGCTTTTGGCTTCGCCATAAAACTTGTAAGCATACCTATTTGTAAATAAGTTTCCGCTTTTGACTTTAATATTTTGATAATTATTCTTATGTTACTAGAGGTATTTTTGGTCTGCAATGATAATATTATTTCACTCAACTATCAAGAACAGAGTTTATGTAAATAAAGATCTTTGTTCCCCAACTTTCTATCATCAGCATTGTCACGCACGGGACGTGAACTCGCTACCCATCAGTCTACGTCACGAGCAGGGTAACGCCCCTTGATATTGACTATGGGAATTTTTGTATATTATGAATTTAGGCGACTTGAGAGTAGTTTTATTAAGATTTTGTTTCGACTAAGTCAAATTGGGTACCTTCCTTAATCAAAAATAAATAACTTCAACTAGATATAATATACTTTTTTTAACTGTCAAAAACCACAGTTTAACTATGAATATTATATGAGGTTGTGTATTGTGACGTCACGGTTTTTTAGCGTCAATAACTATACTTATTTCTTAAAAAAAAAATACTGGAAATATAGTAAAATTAAGTCAAATGATATTTATGAAAGTGGTATGTTTTTTTTTTATTTAAGGAGAGTAAGGAGGAGGCCTTGGCTTTGCAGTGAGTCGACCATGGCTAAAAATATGTAAAATAAATGATTGTTTGAACAGTCGAAATAATTCATTTTTGATTAAGAATAGTACCGAATTCTGATTCTTACATTTTATCACATAGTTCGTTTATAGATCGACCTAGTAAAAATATGTTACAAAAAATTCAACTTTTTCACACTATTTCAGCAAAATCGCAGCGTTATAGTCATTGATCTGATTCAGAGACTATCAGAATCTCACACTAACACCGCATCAACGTCGCGATAACGATCGCACATGTCTGCCGGTGACGTTGACAGATACGTCGTGAAGATTACCCGCCTTTGTGGATCACACCCGGATTATCCAGACCGAAGGGGCCGGGTATTTTTTTTATTTTTGTCTAATTGATGTCTTATATTATATTTGGGGAAGTTTTTTATGGTTTTAAAGTTATTTCTTTGTTCTTTATCACTAACAAATTCACAATTTTGTATAATGTTTATTATTTTTTCTTGTTGATTTATAACTACTTAGGTATTAAGACTGCCTCGTTGACCGAGTGGTCGCAAGTGCGACTACCGGGCAAGGGGTCTCGGGTTCGATTCCCGGGTCGGGCAAAGTATTACTGGGTTTTAAAAATCTCAGTAGTAGCACGGAGTCTGGAAATGTGCCCGGTATATGGCAATAGGCTCACCCCCTATTACATGGGACTCATAACATAAATAGTGAAAAGTGGGTGTTACTTCTGTGTGCACCTCTGCCTACCCCTTCGGGGATAAAAGGCGTGATGTTATATGTTATATATATGATTATATTATTAATGCGGCGATTGTCGCGCTGCTACTGTCAGTACGTCGCAGAATGCTGCTCATGAATATGAGCCTCTAGCATGGCTTGAAACTAATCGAGGTCCTCGTCAAATTATTACGTGAGTAAGCCTAAAAACATAATAATCATAAATAGTATATTTATTTTAGTTTCCTTTCTTCCCTTTTTTTGCTGACTGCTTTGTATAATATATTTTTACGAAAGGTTTAATACTAATAACACAACAGCTATATCACGCCATTGTATAGCTAACTTATACAATGGCGTGATGAAGATCAGGTTGTTTTTTCTATTAACACCTCAACTATAACGAAAAATAAATAATTAAGTTAAAGTGAATCAATATCCACTAGCGTCTCTACCCATCCCCTAACAAACATTTAATTTTGAAACAAGGAAAGTGTAACGAAAACTCTAGCTAAGGCCGTGTGCACACTGAAAGTAAATTAACGAGATGAGTCGTTGTTAGTCGGTCTGTCTACGCCCTAAGATGGATGGACCGAACACTTTGGCGCGACATTTTCCTACGTTTCGAACTTGTTATAGATAAATATATATGTTCATGGTTGTTATTCTTATAAGTGGTTTACAGAGGTACAATAATGATCATTTTGAGCCAACAATATTTATCCATTTTCTAAAATTGGTCACATTAGCAAAAGTAAACTGACTACCGAAGAAATTCACGACATGAAAATAATTTTTAAAAAATTTTTTTATTAAAACATAAAAAAGGCAAATATCTATATATATAACTGTAATAAAATCGTAGAAAACTAAAAAAAATACATTGCATTTTTTTTTAAATAATGTTTGAGGCGTGATTTACAATCGACACCGAAGGCACAAATATGGTTTTTAAAATTTTTGTCTGGACACAGCTAGTCTACTATAACTTAATTTTTGTATCATCTTCTATAAGAAATAACAAGTTAAATACTGATTACAAAATATTTATGAAGTCACGTATAACCGCAGGAAAAAAATATCAAAGTTTTAGTACATAATATATATTCATTAACAGTAAAATAGTCGTCTTCTCTCATGAAACCACATGACAATAAATAAGTATCTTCAAGAAATTTTCTGTACCAAAGCTCCATGAAATCGCTAACAAACATAATCCTGCTAATCTCCATTGACTGTTCGAGCACCGTAATTATACTCCTAAAGGCAAAAAGGAAATGACAAAGACTTAGAAACTCCTTAGTAAAAAAAACCGATGCATGGTGACAAATACAGTTACCTAGGACAAGAAAAAAAAAGTTAAGAAAAAAATAAAAGAAAAAATGTAGCGGTTGCACCCTTTCGTTTAAAACTGTTGTCGTATGAGAAACGAATGAAAGGACTGGTAATTTATTGGTTTGTGTAGTTGGATCTAGTTTTGATACTTGCGAGGAAGAGGTAGCGTAGCGAAGTGTAGTTGATTTGGAATTAACTGATAAAATAGAAAGTTAGTGCGGTTATTGTGAGATAGAAAATAATCTTTTTTTTTATGGAATAGGAGTCGGATCACCTGATGGTAAGCGATCAGCGCCGCCCATGGACACTCGCAACACCAGAGGTATCACAGGTGCATTGCCGGCCTTTTAAAAAGGAATACGCTCTTTTCTTGAAGGTTTGAAAGTATAATTTAATATAATATATAATCTTTAATAACACAAAACCTATTTTTTAAGTTATAATCATCATCGATAGCCTATAATTGGCCACTGATGGCCTATTCTCGCACGGTTTATGAGTTAAATGTTACATAAATACACCTAAAATTTATATTTTACTAGCAATTTTATTACAGTCACTGATATTTTTTGTTTTTATATACATATCCTAAAAACTCATACACAGATTTATAGTTCATTATGATGTAGTTAATCTTGTGCGAATATAAGTAAAAATATTTCTAAGATTTTACCCTCTTATTTTAATCACCCTACCATCTCAAGCATCAATACTACCCCATTACATTCAACTAGGTATACTTAAAAAAAATATAAAAAACCCTATAAGACAGTTCATTCACCCCTCTACAAATATCGCCAAAGACTACAGACCTCAGGATTTATGTATCCATAATATATAGCTATAAACTACATCTATTGTGAATAACATCATAATATTGTATTGTCGGATTATTTATTAAAGTATTAAAATTGTTTATGCGACGGAGCCGGTGGTGATAGAAATTATGTGCTGTAATATTTTTTATGCGAAAAAAAATTTACTTTAAAAATCAATAATGTTTGGGATTATTGTTCGATATGAAATATGACTTCTCTTGCTGGCGCCTTGGCTAGGCACCCGGTTGTCGGCATGTCGCGGGTTTGAATCTCGCTCGGAGCAATCTTTGTGTAATCCAAAAGTGTTGTTCCGTGTCTTGTATTGTGGTATTTGCCAGGTTTCGAAATTCATTGATTAAAATTCAAAGTTTACATTAATGAGGCCCTTAATTTTTCAATAATCCTTGTAAATTTATTTGTTTCGTCAGGTGCAGCTTATTATACGGATCTTGTGGAATCTAGAACAAATTTCCGCGCGTTTAGGCGCTTTTGCCATACCTATTACTGGAAACAAGTATAACAGCTCACACATAGGACACACTTAGATTTTAGTCAAATTTCTGTGGTGCTTGGCGACTGGGCTTCACCCAGTTGTACAGTCTCTTCTTTGTGCCTTTAGGCTTAATTCACTCTGTCTCCTGCAGTAATTCACCGATGGAAGTGGAAACTATCGTTTTTTTTTCTTCTCCTCTTATAATATCATCTGATTCACTTCGTTACAGAACCAAGACAGTTATTCATGTCCCTGGGACACGCGCCGGACTTCAGTGTTCCGGTGTTTTCATGGTTGTATCTACTGTAGATCCTGGTTTACAGGAGTTGCAGCGGTTTTGGGAGGTTGTGGCAGGCTTGTCCTATTTTAAAAAAATCCTTGTAATTTGATGTTCTAAACCCGAAACCGACTTCTTTCATAAAATATTTTTGTACCTAAACTTACCAATCAGGATACTTACAATTGGTCAAGATTAATAAACATTTGATCGAAACAAAACCCCAGAAATCATTTTTTTTAATCTCAGTAGTAGCACGGAGTCTGGAATTGTACCCGGTATATGGCAATAGGCTCACCCCCTATTATATGGGACTCATAACATAAATAGTGAAAAGTGGGTGTTACATTGTACAGTGGCATAATGTGCACCTCAGCCTACCCCTTCGGGGATAAAAGGAGTTATGTTATGTCATTATGTCAGTTAACATCTGCAATTATATCACTGTTTACATACTTAATAATACCTCTGGTTCACTCGTAGTTAACAGAGTTTTATGGCTAAACACCCTAGGGTCTTGTACTAGCAAAGTTGGTGACGAGCAGACAAACCGATATATTGCCCGTACGAGCAATAAATGGTCGGAAAAACTTTTTTATTAGTATACTTTTAGCGAGTTAGGATTGCTATGTGTTGTAGACTATTGAAGTTAGTTCTAAGTTTCAGTTTTATATGTATTATAGTTTTTTTAAGTTACCCAAAGCATAGTACGAGTATTTTTTATTAGTATTTCAAAACCAATATTAGGAAGAACCAAAAGCTGTTTTTTTATGTAATAAGCCGGTAAACGAGCTGACGGATCACCTGATGGTAAGCAATCGGCGTCACCCATGGACACCTTATTTTATATTTTTTTTTTTTTTTTTTAGGTTAGGACCACTCGTAGTTCAGCACGCTAAGGCTGTTGACTACTTAACCGAACAAACCCTGCTGTGGCCACTAACAAGAAGTTAAGGCCCCCAGCCAGGGCACCCATGGACACCTGGAACATTAGAGGCGTTACAAAGGCGTTAAATATACCGGCCTTTTGGAGATTAGGAATTTGAGGATTCTCGGAGATTCAGGGATTGGGGAGATTGGGGAAGACTCCGGTAACCTTAGAAAACTGCTTCAGGTTGAGTTACATTTTATTGAGATTTTTAAGAAGAACTACTAGGTACTTATTGGAGTCATTCGATTCGTAAAAGCCATGGTTAGCTCTAGAAACTATTGGTTTTAAGCACAGAATCCATAATATTAATACATATTAATGCATGCTTAAAACCAAGAATGTTGAAATCAGAACCTAATTTTGCAAGACTTGATCGAATCTAACCTACAAAACCATTAGCTAACAAAAATTAGATTGAAACCCCAAAAAAAAAATTAAATGTTAAATGAACACACAGAACAAAGAACACAATAAACAATACAAAACTATTATCATTAACAATAAACAAGGAAATTAGCCATACACAAGGGTGTCCACGATTAATTCAGCGAATTAGTCTCATCCGAAGGAAAATCGATTAGGGACCGAATTTCGGGACAGGGGCAATTCGCAACGACGCTGCGTCCCATCCAAGATAAACATGCCAGGCTTTTTTCTACGGTTGAGACATTAACCAAGGATGTTTTGGTAGTGACCACACGTTCTTTTCAATGTTGGACAGTCCTGGCTTGAATTTAGTGGTCCTGTGGTTAGAAATGCGGAGAAATGAAGAAATAATGTTTTGAAAGTTCATTAAAGATAGATTATAATAACTAAGTATTTTTTTGGAATAATTATTAAACGAAGAATATTATTTTGTATAGCTAATTGTAAACTAAGTAATAATTGCTATTTATTCTGTTGATGTATCAATAAACGATTATTTTCTAGGTTAGAAGATACTAAAATAAATTTCCGTATATTTTTTTCTAATCTTAAATGTCACACACACGCACGCACACCCACACGTACATTTACACAAGTCGTAAATCCAATTTTATTCAATGACCAAAACACAAAATAATAAAAACCAAGGAAAATTCCTCAAAAAATCAGCATCACAGTTATCCTACACTGTATGTCATTAGACGAAGCGGCGGGGGCGTCATTACAGCGATGAGTAGAACCACCATTAATCTTCTCGGACCGGTCTCCATGCTGTCAAAATTGTAGCCACCGTTCCCCGTACTTAGTTCAATGTGGTCGCTTTGTTTTTGGTCACCCTAGTGTGTGTGATGATTGTGACATAGCTATTAACTTTATTGTGCTTCACGAGACTTATACTATGGTTGAATAGGTTTTGAATTTTGAGATTGGATTGAGATTTTATTATGGAATGAGCCATACCATCGCCATGGCCATACGAGCAGACAGATCACCTGATGGTAAGCAATCGGTGTCGACATGAACACCCGAAACACTAGAGGCGTTATGCGTTACAAGTGAGAAACACAACGCAAGCGTTGTTTCACGTCGGTTTTCTGTAATGCCGAAGTGAGTAGTATCACTCCAATCGAGCCGGCGTAATCGTGCCAAAGCTCTCAGCTCTCCCACACTTAATTTGATATTGGTGAATTTTAAAATTGGTTGCTATATATTATAATAAGACTGCCTCGTTGGCCGAATGGTCGCAAGTGCGACTGTCGTGCAAGGGGTCGATTCCCGGGTCTGAGTGTCACGTGTATGTCTGTAAACGCACCCACAACACAGGAGAAAATCCTAATGTGGGTCAACGTTTTTTTAAAAAAAGAATGTGATAATTATATAAAAGTCAATATTAATACATTGCCCAAAGCGCTTGAGTTATAATAAAACCTCTATTCATACCTATTGCAAACTAAATTCTGGCCGCGACTACGAAGTCGCGGCCAGAATTTATTTATTTAAACGGGATTACGCGTACGAACGCGTAATCCCGTTTTCTCCCGTTCCCGTAGAATTTTTAGCATTTATTTTGTCTTAAGAACCTTTTATTAATAATAATCAATACAATAAAAAAAATTAGTGAATTAGGTCCAGCTAGAAAAAGGGATTAATTTTTTATATTCGTAGATAAACAAAGGCATTTAAAAAATTAATCTGCATGTACTTTCTCACACAATTTCAATTAGATTCACTTCTGGTATCGAACCCAATTAAGTGCAATACAAATGGCCCCTGGCAGTCCTCTATGCAGGGAGGCGTGATGGTATAACTTGGTAGCACACCTGGACAACTAAATAATGATTATCTTCCTAACAAAAGGGTTGATTCATGAAAAATCAAGCGTAAATTTCTTTGGGAACACCCTTTGTATAAAATATGAACATTCATAACACACTGTATCTTAGGAATGGTAGTTTTATAAGAAATTAATTATCACACGAATGTTATAAATATGTAAGTTTCGTTGTTTCATTGTTTGCATGTTTGTCCTTCAATCACGCTGAAACTACTGAACGGATTTCGATGACATTCGGTATACAGGCAGGGTATTTTTAGAATAATGGGACTCATAACATAAATAGGGAAAAGTGGGTGTTACATTGTACAGTGGCATAATGTGCACCTTATGCCACTGCCTACCCTTTCGGGGATAAAAGGCGTGATGTTATATTTTGTTATGTTTTTTTTAAGGGGGGAAAATCATCGAATGCCTACTGCCACCTGGGTGAGGCGAGAGGGAGTGTCAGACTCTTACTGACTAATAACCACCCCGTTCCTACTCCTGCACTTCGAGCCCCGGTAACCCATTAGATTCTCCGCGACACAGGCAGGGTATGGGCTGACTTAGTTGATATGTTTTTTTATCCAGATTAAATGCTCCCATGGGATAAAATAAGATTCACAAGAAGAAGAAGACACAAGAACACAGATAAAACAAGACGCAGACAAAATCGCGGGCAATAGCTAGTTACGAATGTGTATTGTTTTCTTGTATTATCTTTGTTTTTTTATGTTGTTTTAATGGCTATTATACATAGAGGTAGATTTGTATCATCTTGACAGTCTTCTTAGCGAGTGATAACTAAATATGAGTTTTAGGCTTGATTAAACAAATTGCCATTTATGAATATTTCACAAGTGTTCCATACTAAAAACTGTCAAATGTCAATGTTATTCTACAGTTAAGAATTAATTGGTGATTATGAAGAGTGATTTCTTTTTGGTTGACGTTCGAAATTGCCTTCTAATGGTCTAATTGAAATAATCATTTTGACTTTGACTTTTGACTTTGATTGAAAATCGGCACTAAATACGATTTTCTTTTGATACGTTTAAACATTCATTCAAGGGCATACATTCTAACAATAAAGGTAATATAATAGAGATTTTTTATTTAATACGATTCTCGTGTAGTCTAGGGCTTACTCTAAGGCTCTTATAGAAATAAACCTAACAATACACGTGATATAACGATATACAACATGCTCACAAAAGTATTTCGTATTTTCAAGATAAAGTAACAATATATAACTATGTACTTAGTAAGTTGTTAGCATCTAATACTACTACTATTAATAATATTATGTAGACGGAACGATATTCTTTTTACAAGAATATAGGACTCTTAGAAAACATGTTTTGTGGTTTTGAGAAGAAGGAGTCTTCTGAGTATTTTTTAAAGTTTTGAGTAGTAACACGGAGTTTGGAATTGTGCCTGGTATATGACAATCGGCTCACCTTCTCTTACATGGGACTCATAACTTAAATAGTGAAAAGATAATGTCCAACTCTGCCTACCCCTTCGGGGATAAAATCGGGCGTGATGTTATGTTTTGTGTTAAGGAAGATTCAAATATTATCCGACATCTTATTTAAGTGGGAAAATTTGAGTAAAGTTAAGGAAAATGTTGGTCAATATTTTGTTTTAATTTCAATTTTATTATTTTCAGTAGATTTTCAGAAGATTCAGTAGAAAGTTTGACCAAAAACTTTCAAAGTCAAAAACATTTATTTCAATTAAACAAGAAAGGCACTTTTTAACGTCAACAAAAAAATTAAAAGTCAAGCTATTTGGTCATTCCAAGGTGAAATTTCTATGGTGAAGAACGAGCAAGAAACTTCACAGGTTAGTTACTCTTTTTCAATCAGGTTCACAACTTTCATCTTCTCGTTGGAACTTGTGTCTAATAATAAATAATATTATTTCTTAAATTGATTTTTGAACTCATAACTAAACAGTTAGAAAGAAAATATAGACTGAAAATTGCATTTCTAAAACAAAACATAAAAATCGAATCCCAAACTTTATATCTAGCAATCGAACTACACAACCAAGATGCTGCAACTATGGCAAGTAAAAAAATCCATTACCAACTCAGAATTCATCTCAATCAACGTCCAAAATCGATTTTCACAGTCTCAACTAATCGTTTTAACCGACGAAACAATAAGGGGTACCCAATTGTCGGCAGCCATTCATTCCGAATAACCCTAAAGCGATTTTGACAAACGATTAGCGAATACATCTTATTCAAACTTGAATACATTTTTGTGAATAATTGATTTTGACATTTTATAATTAAGACATCGTATTTGACGGTTGATTAAATACGTTTTTTTGTCGAATATTAATCTAATTACGGACAGATGACTGGTTTTTATTCGAAATCTTCCTGTGAGAAAGATTTAATTGTTTGTATCTTATTTAATTTGGTTATTCATTTTGGTTGACGATGATTTATGGTTGTTTTTGGTTATATTTATTAAGGACATTCCTTATTTAATTGTGTCTATTAATTTGATGAATTGATTTGATTATGCTATTTATTAGTTTTGTGATGAATTTATGGGAATATTTAACATTACAGGTCCTACAAGTATACTCCATTTAACACGAGATATTGTTTAGCACACCCTAATATAAGAAATGGAAATAAAAGGAAATTGTTATTGTAAATAAGGTCAAGTTTGAGAGATTGCCACTTATGAAATTGGTATGATGACAGGGTATGAAAATTAAAAATATAATTAGTCCATAAGTTAGGTGATGAAAAAATATTAGACACGTATTTTTTATTTTGTCGTATAATAAAACAATACTTAGATAAAACGAATCAAAGTTTAGGAGTGGGGGCTAAAACGTCATTTCTACCTCTACAATTAAAATGTACATAGAAGTGACATCATGCGACATTTCAAATCAATATATCGCCGAAAGTATTCGTTTCTGTAAGAAAATAAAAAATACGTGTCTAATGATTTAAAATAATCTACCATACGGACATTAAAATAGAAAGTAGGCGTCTACCCTATACTACATTAAAGACTTTGCCTGGCAATTATACTGAAATAGTGAACAAATACCTACTCGTATAACTACCTCTAATATCAAATCCATATGTCACCCTAGAATCAAAGCAACTTGTAATATTTAAAAACTTAAATAAATAGTTTTTGAAACAAAAGAAACAGTTATTTATGAATAACACAAAAATAATCAAAACTTATATCTCACACACTGGGTTCGATTCTTTTACATTAGCGCTGTGTATTATGTCGGCCAAAATTTTTTGTCCAGACAAAACGCCTGTTGCCTTGGGGAATACAGTAGTCTTGTATACTTTTTCTTATTTTTAGGGTTCTTCGTTGAATAACCTTTTTTGAAACATGCTATTGTTTTTAAGTAGAATTTTTGTCGTTCAAATATTGTACTGGTTATTGTCTTGAGGGGTTTTCAGTGTGGTATATGTTTTACCTACTTATGTATTGTAACATAATAATATTTAATTGGGATGATGACAGGGTATGAAAATTAAAAATCTAATTAGTCCGTAACTTATACAATAAAAAAATATTAGACACGTACGTACGTGAGACATACTAAATTAAATAAAAACGCGGGTTACTCACGTGAATATACTGAGAAAAGCTACGCAGCGTGCGCGGTCGCGATATCGCCGCGACCGCGCACGCTGCGCAAGAACTCCTCTGTGGTTCGAAACTAGTAGAGCTTTTCTCAATATATTCACGTGAGCAACCCGCGATTTTACTTAAAACAATACTTAGATAAAACGAATCATAGTTTAGGAGTGGGGGCTAAAACGTCATTTCGTACGTATAAAATGTACATAGAAGTGAAGTCACCCGACATTTCAAATCAATATATTGTCGAAAGTACTTATTTGTTTCTGGAAAAAATACGTGTCTAATGATTTAAATTGAATAAATTTAAATGACTGCGTCGTTGGCCGAGTGGTCGCAAGTGCGGCTGCCGGGCAAGGGGTTTCGGGTTCGATTCCCGGGTCGGGCAAAATATTACTGGGTTTTAAAAAAAATCTCAGTAGTAGCACGGAGTCTGGAAATGTGCCCGGTATATGGCAATAGGCTCACCCCCTATTACATGGGACTCATACCTTAAATAGTGAAAATTGGGTGTTACTTCTGTGTGCACCTCTGCCTACCCCTTCGGGGATAAAAGGCGTGATGTGATGTTATGTTATGTATGATTTAAATTAATCTACCAGACGGACATTAAAATAAAAATTAGGCATCTACCCTATTATTTGGTACGTTTATAGTTTTAAATTACCTATGTATATTTAGCATAATATTTATGTTTTGGTTATCGTATCATGTTTATACTTTAAAAATTAAACGATTTTGACTACATTTCGAAATGTATATAGCCACGTCCTGTAACATTATTATTTTAATGTTGCGAAAATTAAACTAACATACTAGCTAACACAAATAAAACATACTATAAATAATAACCAGAATGTTACGGAATCCCATATGCAACTCGAACACACCGATATTTTTTTTTATATTTCATTATATTGTAAGCTCACGGTAGCCATCAAAATATCGTTAGCACTCTCTCACAAACTTATAATATAAAAATACTTATATGTATATATCGGTAATTTTTTTATCGTAACTCAAAAATTGACTTTTGGTTGGGGCGAAAAGTTTTTTTGGGCATTTGTTATTGTTGTATATTGATATATCAATGTGTTATTGTGTATTTTTGTATGGTGTGAAATGATGTAAGGTATTGTTGAGATGACAATTAAAAGGTTATTATTGTTCTTTATGATATCTTTGTTAGTTGCGAACAAGTGATTTTTTTTAATTCGATTTTGTGTTTAGGGAGAATGTCGATTGGTTTTTTATGGGATAACCCGGTACACGAGCAGACGGATCACCTGATGTAAGCAATCGGCGCCGCCCATGGACACTCGAAACATTAGAGGCGTTATAACTGCGGTTCCGGCCTTTTGGGGATTAGGATTTTAAGAATTGTTGGGGATTTGAGGATATTGGGGAGCTGGTAATTGGACCTCCGGTAACGTCACTCATACGATAGAATACAACGCAAGCGTTGTTTTCGTGGGTTTCTGTGAGGCCGTGGTATGACTCCGGTCGAGCCGGCCCATTTTTGCCGAAGCATGGCTCTCTCACACTCAAATGTGGGTGACTGCTTATGGGATTTCTCATGGTAAGCAGACATCGTAGTTTTAGTACACTTGTGAGATCAGAAAGATCACAGGTGTAGGTTTTTATTCATGTTTAAACAAAATATTATTTATATTAGCGAAGAGGCATTAGACCACCGCAGTTTGGGCCCATGGGGCTCCGGCTCGATGTGCAGGAGAAGGAACGGGGTGGTTTTTAGTCAGTAAGAGTCTGACACTCCCTCTCGCTTCACCCAGGAGGGAGCAGTCATTCTATGATTTTCCCCCCTTAAAAAAATAGGGCTGATGCCAAAACGGGGCCGCGGAGAACTCATAAAGATTACCGGGACTACGGCTTGAAGTTCAGGAGTAGGTGGGGTGGTTTTTAGTCAGTTAGTGTCTGACATTCCCTCCCGCCTCACACAGGCGGGAGAAGTCATTCGATGATACCCCCCTTAGAAAAAAGATAAAAATGACTTATCTACTCTTAGTGACAGCCTATAAATGTCCACCTCTGAGCAAAGCCTCTTCTTACAAGAGAAGGATTGAGCATTAATCACCACACTTGCTCAATGCGGGTTGGTGATTACAAACTAATAATTAGAAAATATAAGCCCAGGTTTCCTCACGATGTTTTCCTTCACCGTTTGTCAGTGGTGTGTAAACAATTTCAGAAAGTACACGTAACTCGGATAAAGTCACATTAGTACTTGCCGTTGGCAGGTTTCGAACCCGCACCCTCATGTAATAGAAGCGGGCGTCTTAAACCTCCAGGCCACCACGACTCATCATCTTGCGACTGCATCTCATCATTTCGACTGCACGGTTGGTGGGTGGCTGGGCAACCGGCTGCCGTGCAACGTATCGCGGGTTCGATTCCCGCACGGAACAACACTTTGTGGTAACCAAAAATTGTTGTTTTGGGTCTGGGTGTAAATGAACCCACGACACAGGAAAAAATCCTAATGAGGAGCAATTTCTTTTAATAATTAAATTAAATAATTAATCTACTCTATTAACACAAAACAAAAATTAACGTATCAACGAAACAAAACCAAAAAACGATGTGTAAAATAAACAGTTGAATTGACCAACGTCAAACGTTTAACGTTTTAACTACACCTAATAACTATATACTTTCGCGCGTCGTAAGGTGCTCATGCGCAACCAACCGACGGCTTGCGTGATTTGATACTTTGATACCAAGTCATGATAAAAAAATATTTGATCGGAAAGTATCAAGATTATCTGATATTCTCTTGACGTATGCGCAAGAGTGTGACAAACGATGGCTTTTTTGCGAACTATTTGTCGGTTGTCGTATCTTTTTTTTATGATTAGACAAATGGTTAGGTGTTTGTTGGATTAGTTAATTAATTCGAGCTCAAATACCAAGACTGGGGTTTATGGTTTGGTTCTTGTGTGTGGGAATGCAGTATTTCTTGGAAAATTCTTAATATTACTATCATGCGCAGTATACGGCTATTGGATCACTTCTTATTATACGGAGCTTACCTCTATAGTAAAAGTGATGAAACGTTTTAATGTCCAAATATTATATATTTTTTTTTAAACCTGTCGACGATTGTCATCGTGCCCTAGTTTTGTTAGATTTTTAATTTAATAATAAATCGCAAGTGCGACTGCTAGGCAAGGGGTCTCGGGTTTGATTACCGGGTCAGGCAACGTACTACTGAGTTTTTAAAAAAAATCTCAGAAGGTAGTAGCCCGGAGTCTGGAATCGTGCCCGGTATATGGCAATAGGCTCACCCCCTATTACATGGGACTCATAACATAAATAGTGATAAGTGATAACATTGTACAGTGGCATAATGTACCTCTGCCTACCCCTTCGAGAATAAAAGGCGTGATGTTATGATTATGAAAATAAAAAGGAAAACATAGCATTAATATCAAAAAATAAAAATAAAATTCCAAGAAACATTAGATATAACTCCTCGTAAAGAATTAATTTCTAAGAACATTCCCAGGGTATTTATGCAAATATGTCAACTATGGAACAATACCTGAACCTATTCCAACCTCAAGATGTATAGGAAATAATTAATCAAAAATATCATTTATTCAAATCCCTATAAGTGCCATATTTACCTAATCCATCATACTTATCATAATGAGTATCAATCACATCACACCACACAATTAAAATTACACTTTCATTCTAATGCATAAAATTCAAAATTGCAAAACATAACTGAAGTTGCAAATTATTTTCCACATAAACCATTATAAGTCTTAAATCGAAGTAATAAAATCGAATATCAAAAAATGAAATGTAAAGAAATGATTCCTAATTTAAATAATATCTAGGGTTGTCGCTTTGTGATATTTTTGTGCCATATAACAAAAAGTAGGGCTGTCCAAAAATTTGCATACGCGACACCGCAGGCGATATTCCTTAAAAATTACTTTTAAGAAAGGGTTGACAAACTATTGCAGTTGAAGAAATCAAATTTGATCCTTATATTATGGTAATAAGAGTTATACTGTAGTTTTTAAGTTTGAGATTTAAGTTGGTATTTCATATTTGTTAATGATGCGTTCTGAATCGTTAAACAGGTTTTGTCTATTTAGTATACGATGCGCGAATCCTTTTCTTTAGTTTGTCTAATAACAAATGTTCTATTTCTAAGGGTTGCCATGCAAATTTTGAGATTCGTGAGAAAAAATCTTAGTGACGCTCTTGAGAAATCGTGGGTAGCATTTTTTTTAATGAGAAAGATTCGTATTTTTTTGTTGTGAACATTTTGTATCATAAAAAATTTTTCGTAATTAATTTTATAATATACCACTGTAACTATGTTTTAATTACAGAATATACCTCTAGACATTAGGCTGATATTTTACTCGTTATATGATGAGTTTCATTAGGTCATATAAGGAGCCTTATAAGGTACGTAATAGCGACTTTATTTCCATACTTCCGACTTTATTTCAGACTTAGGTGTGTTATTCTAGAGTAACCACGGAGTTTCTTGTTTTGACTTATCCTTAAGAATCTACACTTTGGCACGACCAAATAAATTTACTAGGGGATTGATCAAAAGACTGATTTTTTTATTTGGTTTGATGTGCAACAGTGGCTTATACGGCCTTATTTTTTTTATGGGATAGGCCGGTAATACTGCAGACGGATCACCTGATGGTGAGCAATCAATGCCACCGCCCATGAACACCTGAAACACTAGAGGCGTTACACACTTATAACGCCTCTGGTGCATGGTTACCGGCCTTTTGAGGATTAGAATTTGAGGATATTTGTGGATTGGGAAGATTGGGAGTAATTTAAATGACTTGAGATTTTTTCCATACACCGATCAGTAAGGTATTGATTTCAAAATGGGCTGTACGATTTTTGACTGTCATTCATAGTTTTAACAGAGTCAAATACTATGTACCCTACCTACCCTTTCAGAGAACAACAATATTATGCAAATAGATTCCTAGATCATAATTATACAGCTAACAATTGTAGAAACAGCCATCAAAACAATTAAGAGCGACTGCTACTAATTGCTGCGATTATAATGCAATCGTACGACTATTAGCATAAAGTCGGATGTGAGTTGCGACTGTTTTGTCGACCATTAAATGCAGAATTGGCTTGAAGATAATTATAATGTTATTGAGATAATATTATATTGCCTCGTTGGCCGAGTGGTCGTAAGTGCGACTGCCGGGCAAGGGGTCTCGGGTTCGATTCCCGGGTCGGGCAAAGTATTACTGGGTTTTTAAATATTCTCAGTAGTAGCACGAAGTCTGGAATTGTGCCCGGTATATGGCAATAGGCTCACCCCCTATTACATAGGACTCATAACATAAATAGTGAAAAGTGGGTGTTACATTGTACAGTCGCATTAAGTGCCATAATGTGCACCTCTGCCTACCCTTTCGGGGATAAAAGGCGTGATGTTATGTTATGTTATAATATTATACTGCGATGTCAAATTGGGTACTTTCCTTGATCAAAAATAATTCGGTTTTATAAACGTAGTTTGTAATTTTTTTTATTGCTGTAATTATCATAGCTTCATGCAAATAATAAAAATAATCTTATCCTCCATTTCCAGTCCCAAAGAGACTGGCGACGCATTTAGTGTAACAGATGAGGAGTAGTCGACCAACAATGCAGAAGCATTATTTATGGCATAAGCCGGTAAACGAGCAGACACATCACCTGATGGTAAGCAATCGGCGTCGCCCATGGACACCCGAAACATTAGAGGCGTTAAAGTGCGCTGCCGGTGTTTTGGTGATTAGGAATTTGAAGATTATTGGGATTCGGGGATTGGGGATATAGGGGAGGGGGTGATTGGGCCTGATAACATCACTTACACGACGAAACACAACGCAAGCATTGCTACACGTCGGTTATATGTGAGGCCGTGGTATCACACCGGTCGTTTTTTTTTCTTCTCCTCTTATAATAACTTCTGATTCACGGGAACCAAGACAGTTACTCATGTCCCTGGGACGCCGGACTTCAATGTTCCGGTGTTTTCATGGTTGTATCTACTGTAGATCCTGGCTTTCATGAGCTGCAGCAGTTTTGGAAGGATGTGGCGGGCTTGTACCATTAAAAAAAAAATATGTCACTCCGGTTGTATCGGCCCATTCGTCGAACACCAGAGGACTACAAATGCGTTACCGGCCATTTGAGGATTAGGAATTTGAGGAATGTTGGGTGTTCAGGCATTAGGGAGATTGAGGAATGTGCGGGGGCTAGTCGGGCCTCATTCAAACGATTTTAAGATATTCATTGTTGTAAATGACAAAGTAATTTTATTTAGCTATAAAAATTATTTTATATCTTATAAATAAACTGAAGTCAATTTCCTGAGTTACTACCATTTTACATTCATTAATCTATGTTTCTTTAATAAGACGTAATAAGAAAGATATTTATAGCGCAATATTTTAAAACACAGCTAAGCATTTAGTGTATTTTTATGCTTATTAGCTATCCTTAATAGTGCAGAACTGAGGTGTTCTTAACTAATGAATATTTAATAAATACAAACACGCATATACCTATCCAAATGATTTAAGTACACACGATTACACGTCGAACTAAACAGACCAGTATATCATGGTCTAGCATTGTAAGATCTTTCTATATATTCGAAGGTCAGCGTATAGTGGTTTATCGTAGCTTGATGCACGGAGCTATAAAAACCAGTATATCATGGTCTAGCTTTGTAAGAAATGTCTATATATTCGAAGGTCAGCGTATAGTGGTTTATTGTAGCTTGATGCACGGAGCTATAAAGACCAATATATCATGGTCTAGCATTGTAAGATCTTTCTATATATTCGAAGGTCAGCGTATAGTGGTTTGTTGTAGCTTGATATGTAGTCATCCATGCAAATGCCTGAATAAAGACGAATTTATGTCCTGTCAAATATCGATTGGTATATTGATAAAATTATTGTTAATATGTTTTCTGTGGTTAGTTTTCAAATTATTGAGTTAGGTAAGTATTGGCTATTGCAGTCATTAGGTAATGTCAATAAGTGAATATTATGTTTTCTAGGTGGCAATAAAACAATTTTTATGTCAATAGACAGTAAACTCATTCTTCATACGACGTAGAACCATATGTAATAGTATTACACCTAACAATTCCAATAAGTATTCAATAGACACAAAAAAAACCCTTTGCAAAATACCAGTAACAAGATTTCCAATATAGTACCACCCAAAACCTAAAACAAAACAATAAAAATACTAAGATCTAAGACTTACATCAACACCCCCATTGTTCCATGGTGGCAGTGCGTAGTGGGAGGGGTCATGGTGCCCCCCTCCCATGTGCTCCGCCATCACTGACATCCAGTGGACCAGACCCTGGGCACCGCCGCCGCCTGACGTGCCTGGAAACACCATTATCATTAAACCATGGAAAAAAATTCCTACTACGCGTTCACAACCAAACCATAACTGGTATGATAAGAATATATAGAACAAATACTGTTCTAAAAACCACATCAAAATCGGTTGGGCCAATAGTGAGAAACCGCAACAAAATCGGTTGAGCTAGTAGGGAGATACTCGCGAACAAATATACATACATGCAGGTTACAGTCAAATTTAAAAACTCATTTTTTCTTCTTCCTAGTCGTTTTCTTCATTACTGAAGGTCGTGTCTAGTCTGGTGCACGCGTCACTTGATGCACAACCCTCCTCCAAACACCCCTGTCCTCTGCGGTCTTTATAGCTTATGGAACTGTCAGGCTGGTTTTTTACAGCATCCAACCACCGGGTAGGTGAGCGACCACGAGGTCCTTTCCCGTTAACCCGTCCAACAACCACAAGCTTCTCCAGATTGTTGGGGTCTCTACGCGCTATCTATTTTTTTTAAGTCTGCCTAAAATAGGTTCTATTAGGTGTTTATTGTTTTTTGAAGTTCAAGAAGCCTTAGCCCTGTACCCCAAAAACTATAATGTAGATAATGTTAGAAATAAACAGTAAAGAATCGAACCTGTCGGCACGGCGGGCTGCGCGGCTGCCTGGTCCTGCCCTCCACCACCTGTGACCCCCCCTCCACTCCACACGAACGCTGAAGATGCACCCGCCTTCTGAAACAATACCAAACACTGTTTAGTCACCTGTTGATGACCCAATTAGAGACAAACATCCAGATTATTATCGTCAACAGTCCATTACAGCTCACTGCTAGACTAAGGCCCTAACCCCTTCTCCTATAAAAGGGGTAAATTGCAAATATTTTTGAGTCCTTCCACCATATAAACTTACTGCAAACTGACTCTAAGATTGCAGTTTCATATGTTATCTAACCCAATGGTTCCCAACTGGTGGTCTGTGGCCCAGTAGTGGTCGACAGAAGACAAAAATTGGTCCGGGGAATGTAAAAAAAACTCAAGCCTATTCTGTCCAATATGACATGGTTGAACCTCAAATTAAACTGAGAGCAGCAACTTATTTCAATAATTCACAAGTCACCATTTTATGAGCGAAGGTGTACCTAATACCACATGAAAAAAGGTAATAGTACAGTTGTACAGGCCCCTGACCTAAAAATAATGATTAAAGTGATCCTTGACCAAGAAAAGGTCGGGAACCCCTGGTCTTTTTTTTTTTTTCTATGGGGGAAAATCATCGAATGACTGCTCCCGCCTGGGTGAGGCGGAAGGGAGTGTCAGACTCTTACTGACTAAAAACCACCCCGTTCCTTCTCCTGCACGTCGAGCCGGAGCCCCGGTTACCCGTTAGGTTCTCCGCGACCCCTGGTCTAACCCCAGGCGAAGTTGAAAATGTTTTACACTCTTTTTGTAACAGCTCTGATAGTGAATTATTCAGATTTTGTAAATCCTAGATTCGTGTTCTACAGACGACGCTTTCAAGATTCTAAAACTAGTTCTAGCTGGATTGGTTAATTTAATCAAAAAATGTTCCGATCATTAATCATTATACAACAAAAGTATTAGAAGTAATCTGTACGTGAAACGAGGTGTAATAAAATCCACGGAACATAACCAATAAGTAAATAGCGTCTTATTAGAAATAAATCTTATTAGAATTTAAAAGTCATTCTCCTATACAAAGCATTTCAATCAAGACTTTAAGAGATGTATATTGTATCTGTCAGTACACTATGAACGTTCCACTTCATCCCTTCCTAAAATTACCTCATCCGGCGAATCAGTAACTCGATCCCCATTAGTTTCATCATCAGACGCTTCCAGTCCAAAACTATTAGAGAACAGCATATTCCTTGGATACAGAGAGTAGCACTCAGCCATATTCCGTCTCCTCTTCCCAAGACTTGCCAAGAAGCTCTTGTATAATTGGGTTGGCAGCAAGAAAGGCGTATTCTGGAATCCATCCTTAAATCCCAAATTCTGGTTTCTAAACGGGTTACTAAAATCGAATTCTGGTAGGAATTCTTTCTTGATAAAATCTGCTACTGGATGCATGGATAGAGCGTTTTCTGTGTAATCCAACGCAGCAGTAGCATCCTCGTTTGGACCATTGTTTTCTAAGTCACTCGTTTCTGAGTTTCCATCACTGGAATTATTGCTATCAATAGGGTCCATCTTGTTTTCGTCAGTGTTAAAATCTTCAAATTCTCTCTTCATTTGCAAATTCATTGGATTCTTCATAAAAAGATTTGAATTTGTTATCGTCACTGACATTCTTGGCACTATATTACTTATAAATATATCACTATTTATCACTAGTGTCTATTATATAATTTTTCAAAATAAAAATAAATATATCTTCGTAATTATGTAGGTAATTATAGGAACTATCGTTGGGTAGGAGGTGTCTGTATCAAAATTGAACTTTGTTAGTTTATTTCTTTGGTTTAGTTTTCTTCGCCCGTCTCGCAATGTTATGATTTTTTGTATAATTTATATTTATTTATTTTAATTCTGTTTAGTAGGTTTTTACGTTTTAAATATTTTGTAATCCTGATCTACATAGGTATTTTAAACATGAAATATTTATATAAAAACAATTTTTATTTGTTTTAAATATTTTTTATGGCAATGTTTTATCTAATCCATTCATCCCTCACAGAACCATACTATCAAACTCAAAAACAGAACTCAAATAGAAAAAAAAATACATTTTAAATAGAGAACCCCGCCTAAATGTCAGATGACGTCACAAATGTCAAAAGTCAACAGAAATAAAGAAACAAAATGTACGATCGATGTTTCGTTTTTATTTTTGGAATCAGGTCATTGAAGTAAATATAATCTTGTGGTCTGAATGGGCACGTTTGGAAGGCTAAGTCTAGAACATTACCTGTATTAGGGTTACTTATAGAAAGGGGTATAAGTTCTTAATTTGGTTTTAATATTTAAATGATGGTCTTTTGTTTTTTATGCTGTTGCTGGGTACGGTGATCGATTCATACTAATAATTTTAACTGATTGACAAGAAAATTGAATTGAACTGACAGTATTGTTAGATTTATACAATAATCTAAGTTTAAAACGTCGTTATGTAGAGTTGCAAATGAAACTGTTGAGCTGTCTCAAATTCAGTTCTTGTCTTAAGTAAAATGTTGACATTTTCATAAAATCTCAATTGTGCAATTATCTATATCAAGTTACTTTGGATTTTATAGTGCTATAAATAATTACAGGCAAAAAAATTTTGTATTTTGAATCCTACAATTATTGGATTGAAGTAAGGTGCTTCACAAAATGATAATATCTTAATTGTAGATGTAGGTATGTAAAACCCTTTGTTACTCGTCGAAAATTGAATAAGAAATATAATATTTATTTAAAAGAAGACGTCCTCAAGAGAGTATGTTCTGAATCAGACCTAGGTCAGGTAGATGTAACCTAAAAACCTAGATTTCTTACTAGTTGAGATTTGTGCTCTAAAAGTTGTAGCGCATTTTCGCGGATATATTTTTTTTGTGTACCTTAATACCTTCATACTGAGTCAAATTAGTTTTTATATTAATACGTTGATATATCGTACCGAAAATCCCCAAAATTAGTTCATACAAAAGTAGTCTCTAAACATCGGAAATAAGGTCTATAATGGAGTTAGTGGAGAGAGGTCACCGGTAACCGCTAGGGGAATGAACAGTTAAAGACTAGCTGAGTCAGCGAATTTAGTAGCACTATATGTTTTTAATCACCTTTCAACCAAAATTAGCCAAATCGGTTCAGACATTCTCGAGTTTTAAGGAGACCAACGAACTCAAATTCATTGTTATTTATATTCATATTAGAATAAACATTTAAGCTATTATACTAGCTGAATTTTTCTAATAAGACTAAATCAAGAAATACATTTAATATTCCTATTTGTCGTTCTAATTAGAACTCTTATTATTCCAGTAACTTTCAATAAGAAATACTCCGTAATAAAAAAATAACGACCGAAGGAAGCTACATGTAAATTTTTTCAGTACTTTTACATAATAATAAGAATAATAAAAGCAAGAAAGAGGAGAGAGACAGAAGAGAAGGAGAAGAGAGACATAGAGAGGGAAAGAAATTTTTATGAGGATATAGGTAAAAATATTCTGTGATTCAACGATCGAATAAGCAGTTATATGTCGAAACATACTTATAAATTTTATATTATGGTTTATCATATATATTACTTAAATACCAAAACAAGAAAACTCAGCACTTCTTACCATGACCAATCCTCCTGTTTTTTTATTGGAGTAGGAGGCCAAACGAGCAGACGAATTACCTGATAGTAAGCGATCACCGCCAACCATGGACACCCGCTACACCAAAAGAGTAACAGGTGCGTTGCTGGTCGATTTTCTTGAGGGTCGATGGCGAAAAGACACAGCAGATATCAGACCAAACAATTCCTCAGAACATTCTCCGTGGTATAAATAACAGAAGACTACTGCTTCAGATAGAAGCCGAGTAGGTGCATACCAGTTTTATAGGTTTATTTAATATGACTTTGGAGTCGTCAAGTCTCACGTAAACGTATATAAATACGTTTTTGATGGATACTTAAATAGTAAAAATAAGAAGAAAGACTGTCCTTAGTGGTAGATATAAGGGAGTTTCTTTAGTTTTCGGAAACAGTTGACAAAGCACGGTGTTATAGATATACCTGATGTTGCAAAACTCAATGAAAGAACTTGATTAGGCAATTGGACTTTTCATGATTGCTCTGGGAATTGTAGAAGAAGAGTAAAAATAATTAAGTACTTCGATTTTAAAGTCTATTTTTTAAGTCTAGTCTATAGAAAGTCTAGTCTATTCTAGCTCATTAAAAACGGTACCTAAGAGTTGGAAACATGTCATTTATATATAATTTATCACGCGTGCATAGCTGGACTGATTTCACTAATTCTGTTTTTGTTATTATTAAGAAATGGTTCTTACGACAGAAAACTCTCTTCAGAATCTTACCAATTCACAAACTCATTACTAAAAAAAATCGACCAAATGTTCTCTCATAAGAAAGTTTGCAATGAAGTGGAAAATATAAACATGTGTAATTCCAATTGGACCATACCTAATAGATAATTTTGGCAGTCAATTATATTACAAAGTACTATTCTATCATGTTTACTGTAACTAGGCCGTCATTAAATAAATTAAACTAGATGTATTACTCAAACGAATTACTTTTATAGTGAAGAACGATTATAAAACTCATACCAATAGAAAAAAGAAACGACTGCCTCGTTGGCCGAGTGGTCGCAAGTGCGACTGCCGCAAGGGATCTTGGGTTCGATTCCCGGGTCGAGCAAAGTATTACTGGATTTTTAATTCTCAGTGGTAGCACGGAGTCTGGAACTGTGCCCGGTATATGGCAAAAAGCTCACCCCCTATTACATGGGACTCATAACATAAATAGTGAAAAGTGGGTGTTACATTGTACAGTGGCATAATGTGCACCTCTGCCTTCCCCTTTGGGGATAAAAGGCGTGATGTTATGTGTTACGTACCTATAAAAATTTGTAAGTACAATTTTGTAACACCGTTTTTTCTAGAACACCCTTATTATAAACAACAATGTTGTATAAGATTAATACATTTAAAAATAATTTACATAAATGACCTTGGCCTAGAATAACTAAAATAAATAGGTACAACGAACTCCTTTGTTATTACGATACCCATCTCAGCTTTCTTTGTGCAAACTAATTTGAACTTTAAATTTAGTTGTATAACAAATGAAATTGCTCGCAAAAGTATGTCAGATACGACGATATGCTAATGAAGATGGAATTAGCGTCCTTGAATAAGAAATGAAAATAAAAATGTATGAAGAGAAAATAATTATAATAATAAATAATAGTTATAAATTGTAAGTGTATAGTTTTATATTTATATATACTCGATGCTGTATTCTAAAAGCGTTTGATTATATTTTAAAATGAATAAATAGAATTTATTATTCAGAAATATAAATTAAAAGATAAATAAATATGCGTGAAACTTACGAAATAAATGAAAGCGAAATTAGAAACGTTTAACATGGAACTAATAAAATATGAACGCAATTAGCATAGCACTAAAGTCTATAATTACAAAACTGAAACAAACAGAAATAAATAAATATTAAAATAAAATCAATCACTGTTAGTTAAAATAATAATTAGAAAGAATAAGAAACAGCACACCCATACAAACACAAGACACCACAATAATTAATCATTAGACAAATATTTTAGAAAGAGACAAAAAATCGCCGCGAAATTTTTTCAACACGCAAACTTTACACATAGACAGTCCTAACGCACACAGACACACACTCATTAACGAACACATTTACATCACTAATGCACGTGTCGTTTAACCGACTTAACAAGTAGTGCTATCAAACTTTCAATTAAGAAATAATCTATTATTATAGACCGACGGCAAACTACGGCGAACTAAATTAAACGGTATATTTTTTTTAAATTCAAACGCGCTCTTTTTGTCACATTTTTCGAATTTCGAACGCGTTTTTTACGCCGCGAAACGGGCGAAGAATTCTTTTGACTGCACCACCGGCATGGCCGATCGATTCAGGTTTAAAATTAAAATGCCTCCCGAATATTTAGTTATTGTTTGTGATTTTTTCATAGATTTAGTATTTTTTCTGAGTTTGAAAATTTAGAAATTTTAGAGAACGAGCAGTCTTTACCGCGAGGTATTCGCTATGGAACTCTTCCCCTGCGCTTGCTGCAAGGAAAAGCATTTTACAACACATAGAAGGTTTTCTTCGGTCGCCCACGTGTGTAAGTGTGTGAAGACAGGTCCAAACATGTGTGGGTGATCAACTTGAGTCGCGCTACGCCTGTGTGCGACAGATTCTACGTCTGTGCGAGTATTTTATGACTCTGAGTGCATCCCTTTCGAGCTGCATGCAGTTTATATGTGTGCATTTTATTTTTTTTCTAAACGGCGCGGTTCGTTGTGTATGCGAGCAAACTACTCATGTATGGGTGCTCTGTTTTTTCGGCTACGTTGATGGAATTTTGATCTCTATTTCGTTCGGCCTAAGGGTGATTTTAAAATGCATATAGGAAATGTATTTTTCAGTTTTATATCGCCGATATGAGAATCGCGGATAGCAAAGAAAATGTAAAAAGAATAAAAAAGCTCCAGCATCGTACGTTTTCAGGTAGACACATTTTTCTTTAACCCATTTATAGGAAGTTTTATGTGTGAGTGTGTGTACGTGTGAGCTTGCATCGAGGGGGTGGGTGTTCAAAGGGTTGAGGGAGGTGGGAGGGGGTGAACATATAAAAATGATAACGCATCGCAAGACGGCTGCTTTTATGGTTTTTCTTTATTTTTTTAATGTTTTTTTTTATTGAAGCGACGAGTAGACGGGATATTTTTCATGTTGGTTGTTTTAAAATTTATGTTCTCAGCGTTACGTTCATATCTGGTAGTTTTTCGTTCAGACTCATAATTACATTCAAGTATTAACATTGAGTTTTTGATTTTTAAACCTCAGAGATACTTAAGACTTTGATATTACGTCCAATCATAATAAAATTCTCAGTTCCTCACTTGTGTAGCAGGATCTCTGATAAGCCTCTGAACATTTTAAACTACATTCTCCAATCTCCTACCAGGTGAGCACAGCAAACACTTTTATGTAGAGGAGGCCCACAGTCCCACAATAAATTTTCATGTGTTGATTATGAAAGCATGACCAGCAATAGAAAATATCAAACCACACATCTCTGCTTATCAAACCTCGCTCGAAGCAGGAATGTAGTAAGGGGAAGGTTTTTAGTAACTACAAGTTTGACACTCGCGTCACCTAAGGCGAGAGAACTCATTGGATTTATAATATCTATCGTGAGATATACTAAATTAACTAAAAATCGCGAGTTACTCACGTGAATACACTGAGAAAAGCTCTACTAGTTTCGAACCACAGAGGGGTTCTTCCTCATGAGCAGCGTGCGCGGTCGCGGCAATACAGTAGACAGACGGACGGGTAAGAGATATCGCAGCGATCGCGATTTCTAGTCAACTCATTGAATGATATCATCTCTTCGAAAAACCAAAGTAATCTATCTACACCATCGATGAATATAAAGCGTGATGATAGTTCTACTTTCTAACAACAACGTTGATGTAATCGATTATCTAATTAAGTACTACTTTTTTAAATTTGATGGGTCCACGTTTGGCCGCTATCTCGCCTGGTGGTAAGCGATTACTTAATTGTCAGTAGCTGGCGTTAATTAGTGCCAAAAAACATACATTAATTGAATAATCAAATACTTTGACCAGCTGATCAACTGTAGGAATTATAATTGCTTTGATTTAAGTGTCAGTGGTTGAGTTTTAATATTATTTGGTTCAGCTAGTAATATAGAGGTACATATTTATCAGTTATGTTTTAGACTCATTATAACATAGATCTACTGAAAATATTGGTCATGAGTTTGTTCTGATACTAATTACTGAATTTCGTAATGAGTCAAGTCAAAGTCAAGTCAAAATCATTTATTTCAATTATACCAGGAAGGCACTTTTGAACGTCAACAAAAAATTTAAAGTGATTTTGCTCATTTCAAGGTGTAGATTCCTATGGAGAGGAACGAACAAGAAACTCCATAGATTACTCTTTTTCAATCAGGTACAATTTATAGTTAGTAACTTTTATTAAGTTGTCAAAATGTGAATCTATTGGAGACCCAATATTTGAAGTTTTGTAGTATCTTGCTTGTTTACTCAACTTATGATTAACGAATTATTTGCTAAAAATGTTTATGCGTAATTTACTTCTTGAAATTACTACTATTATAAAAGCATTTAACAACTAAAATAAAAACATCACCAGTCTATTTTATCATCTTACAACTTTAGCCCTAACTTCGTCAATTATTCACTGAATTAATTGAAATTACCACCATCTTGTAGATAAAGAAATTCTCTACCCATCAACAAAACATTTGCCCAAGGTGAGGATCGAACTCACGACCTTAAGATTATGAGACTTACGCGCTGCCAACTGCGCTACTGGAGCTCTGAAAAGATTCCTGAAATAGGTGACTACAAACTTCGAAGGCTCTTCCGCGCATGCGTGAAATGGAAAATGGAATTGTTTCAAGTAAATTCTTTCAAATGAGTTTAGTCTTCATTGTGACGTCATGATGTTTAAAAAGTTTCGTTTTACGTAATTTGCCTGTTGATATTCTTCGTTTCATTTCACGAACACAAGATTTCCGATACATTCTTGGATTCGGTAACGTGTTATTGTGTTTAATGAGTTTTAAAGTACTTGTAAAGTCTTTGCTCAATGCTTTAGACAAATACTATATGATATTAAAAAAAGACAAAGCATGATATTTAAATTTATTCTTTTTTATGGATTAGAAGGATAACGAGCTAACGGATCACCTGATGGTAAGCGATCAGCGCCACCCATGGACACCCACAACACCAGAGGAGTCACAGGTGCTTATTCGATTTGATTTGTACTGATATAGATACTTAAAAAATGGAATAGTTCGTTAGTGTGCGAATCTAAGTATCTAGAGGTAAAGTAATGTGCTTGTATTGCGTCATGTTATAAAAGCTATCGAGCGATTCTAGAACCTTCGATATCTGACGTCTATTTATAAGATACCTGAAATCGTTTATTTAAAGGAAAATCTAGAATCTAGGTCATGAGGTATGTATGTATTTATAGTGTATATATTCATGTACGTATCTATGTCATGAATATTAATTATGTAAAGAACTACAGTACAATAAGTCTCGTTGGTCTAATACTTGATGGTACTTTTGCTATGAATGAGGTTTCAGGTTCGGTTCCCGGAATCAGATAGATAGAGAATATTAGAATTTTACAATACATTTGTTTCTACAGTTCAATAAGTAGATAGTCTACATAACATACATAACATCACGCCTTTTATCCCCGAAGGGGTAGGCAGAGGTGCACATTCTACCATAGTACAATGTAACACCCACTTTTCACTAGTTGTTATGAGTCCCATGTAATAGGGGGTGAGCCTATTGCCATATACCGGGCACATTTCCAGACTCCGTGCTACTACTGAGAATTTTAAAAAACCCAGTAATACTTTGCCCGACCCGGGAATCGAACCCGAGACCCCTTGCCCGGCAGTCGCACTTGCGAATACTCGGCCAACGAGGCAGTCTAGATAGTCTACAGTTCAATATTACATGGGACTCATAACATAAATAGTGAAAAGTGGGTTTTACATTGTATAGTGGCATAATGTGCATCTCTGCCTACCCCTTCGGGGATAAAAGGCGTGATGTTATGTTATGGTAATAAGTAGATAGGTAGTAAATGGTAATAGTTTTATAGGTTACATATTATTGTATTTTTTTGTTACTGAAAAATAGGGAGCTAACTTATTGCCCAACCACATAACTGAGCCTGTGACCTCAAGCTCGGCAGTAACTCTTTTATAATCTCTTTTGTATGCATTCATATTTCTATTTACTACAAAACCATCTTCAAGATCTTCTGAAAACGAAAAAACTGAAAGCGTATGTACTCATGCTATGTGTACCTTTATAGGTAGGTAGGTATATATATATAGGAAAAATATAAAATACACCCACTAAGAAATATATAAAAGCTACAAAAATATGTTATTCTCAAGACTTGTACACACAGGTGGTGTTCGCATGTGTGTGTTGTAGTTTTGTGTATGTGTTTCGGGATAGAGAATGGAATGGAGTTGACTTTGATACTAATTTTACTTGTGATTTTTTTTTTCTATTTCATTGAAATAAAGTAGTTTATAGTGCAGGAAAAATATCAACTAATTAAACTAAAGTTAGAAATAAAACGTCTTGGTACTAAAATAGTTGTCACAAAAAACTGACGTATTAAAAATAGTCCATTAACAAACTGACTGTGGCACGCATAGTGTAACCTTTAAAACGATCAAGTCTTACCTTAACGATATTAAAAAAACACAAAGAAAATAAATAAATGACTAACAATCTACTAATATATATTAAAAAAAACCTTGTCCCACATTAGGATTTTATCCTGTGTCGTGGGTGCGTTTACAAACATACAAGTTCACATACACATGACATTCAGACTCGGAACAACAATCTGTGGATCACACAAAGAGTTATTCCGTGCGGGAATCGAACCCGCGATACGTTGCGCGTAAGCCAGTTGCCCAATGCCAACGCCCAAAACCAATAGAACAAAAATAGAATAGAATGAACAGTTGTTCGTTTGTTTGAACTCCAGAACTATGAATTGCATAATTGGTTAATTAAGAGTTTGAGGATCGTTGGGTATTCAGGAATTGGGGAGTTTGGGGAAGGGGAGGATAATTGGGCCCCCGGTAACCTCAGTCACACGACGAAACACAACGCAACCGTTGTTTCACGTCGGTTTTCTGTGAGGCCGTGGTATCACTTCGGTCAAGCCGGCCCAGTCATACCGAAGCATGGCTCTCCCACACTTAATAATAGCTGCAGGTGAAAACGCGTCTCCTATAACAGTAGTAGCATTGAGTCTGGAAATGTGTCCAGTGTATGACAATAGGCTCACCCCCTATTACATGGGACTCATAACATAAATGGTGAAAAGTGGGTATTACTTCTGTATGCACCTCTGCCTACCCCTTCGGGGATAAAAGACGTGATGTTATGAAAACACGTTAGTAATTCATAATATCAAATCTGCGTAATCGTAGACCACGCGTTCGTAGCACTGCTACGCCGTAGCACTTCGCTACGAACTAACTCCATTGATTTACGCTACGTAGTGTTTAGAGTTTTTTTTTTAATTAGTCAATTATTTTTCTTGTCAAGTTTGATCATGATAATGGCTCGTCCATCATTATTGTTTATCAGAATATAATTTATTGACAAGCCTGAATTGCTATTGGTTTTAGATTTAAATTGAAGGATTACTGAAATAAGATATGGTAAACTATGGTGTTTATTTATGGATTTCCTTTTGGTTTATTATTTGATGTGCATCTGCTTTTAAAACGATTATTGGCGATGTTCATCAACCAAGGAGTACCTATATTTTATTTCACCAGTCATGAGTTCTATATAATAAAGGGCAGCCTATTGCCTTGCCATGTACTGTGCATAATTTGAAATTCATTGCTTTCAGTACATTTTTTTGAGAATCCCAATATTACTTTACTCGATCCGACAATCGAAACCCTCATTCACATTAGTAATTGTACCGCAGACCTCGGGCTCGTCACACTTTATAACCAACGTTACAGCTTATACCATAATCGGATATGAACGAAACGGTACAAGCTAATCATGTATTAATGAAATCAGAAAGAAAGTAAAACGGTTCAAGCGAGACTAAGTATTAAAACAAAAATTAAAATGTATTAGCTGTTCAATGAACTGGCTTGACTTTAATTAACTGTGATGATGGTCAACATCATCATCAAGTGGCCACTGCTGACCAAAGCCGTCTTCTCACACAGAGAAAGTTTGAGGGATAATCACCACGCTTGCTCAATGTGGGTTGGCGACTAAAAACTTCTCTCGCCTAGGGTGAGGCAAAAGAGAGTATCAAACTCTTACTGACTAAAAACCATTCCGTTCCTACTTCTGCTCTTCGAGTTGGAGCCCCGGCAACCCATTAAGTCTCCGCAGCTGCGTATCGGCATCATCTCTATTAGGCCCCAGCTGTGGTGGTCTGATCGCTGAAGGCGCACGTGGAACGCGACGCGCCTTCTTCTCGGGTCTTTTTTTTTTTTTTTAAGGGGGGAAAGTCATCGAATGACTGCTCCCGCCTGGGTGAGGCGGAAGGGAGTGTCAGACTCTTACTGTCTAAAAACCACCCCATTCCTTCTCCTGCACGTCGAGCCGGAGCCCCGGTTACCCGTTAGGTTCTCCGCGACTCCGAATCGGCATCGGCCGTATTGGGCCCCATCTGTGGTGGTCTGATGGCTCATTGAGGCGCGCGCGGAACGCGACGCGCCGTACGCTCGGGTCTGTTTCTGGTCGGACGGGGAGCCACCCATGCTCGCCGTCCGCAGGCCCGCGCTTACGGTGGCCGGAGATCGTCTCGCGATCTCCGACGCCCGGTGTGTCCTTCGCGATGGCTGGGTTGCGAGGAGGCAGCGCTTCGCTGCCTCACGCGTCTCGCCTCCTCCTTAGCTAGCATGACTGCTTCGCAAAAGGAGGAGACGGCATCCCAATCCCTCTCGCTCCGCAGCATGGCCTGCACTAGGCCCGGACGCGAGAGGTCTTCTCGGGTCTAGGTCTGATCGGGTAGTACTTGCCACCACGAGATATGATGATGGGTAAAGAACTATTTTTTCCACTTGTACTCTCCTCTTGGGTTTTGTGAGACCTGACTGAGGACGAACATTTTGACAGAGGCAAAGAAGTTCTTTGATAAAGATGAATCTCTATACTACAGTCTTCAACCCGCCTGACAAACGTGGAGATAATGACATGCAACAGACAATAACATAACATAACATTACGCCTTTTATTCCCGAAGGGATAGGCAGAGGTGCACATTACAGCCCTTAATGCCATTGTACAGTGTAACACCCACTTTTCACTATTTATATTGTGAGTCCCATGCAATAGGGGGTCAGCCTATTGCCATATACCGGGCACAATTCCAGACTGCGTGCTACTACTGAGTTTTAAAAAAAACCCAGAAAGTAATACTTTGCCCGACCCGGCAATCGAATTCGAGACCCCTTGCCCAGCAGTTGCACTTGCGACCACTCGGCCAACGAGGCAACAACAGACAATACAATTAACAAATTAAATATAATCAGTTTTAATACTGGCTCAGGCTCAGTTATTGTTTACTGAGATATTAAAATTGTAAAACCTAATCAGTGAAATCCAAAACCTGGAACTATGCTGTTAGGTACATTTTTGAAAAATGAACCAATTAGTAATTTTGTCATTAATTTTCATTTTGTTATCTATACGTAGGTAACGTAAAATAATTTGTAATCGAGTTTTAAACTCTATGTCATAACATCACGCATTTTATCCCCGAAGGAGTAGGCAGAGGTGCACACAGAAGTAACACCCACTTTTCACTACCTATTTATGTTATGAGTCCCATGTAATAGGGGGTGAGCCTATTGAGATTTTTTTTTAAAACCCAGTAATACTTTGCCCGACCAGGAAATCGAACCCGAGACCCCTTGCCCGGTACTCGGCCATAGAGGCAGTTTTAAACTCTTCAGCACCTAAGAAATATGTAAAAAAATTAAACACAACACCATGGAGAACACTACTCCACATCTTTCTCTAGTAGTTATTCCTAGACCAAATAGGTGATGTGTTGCATGTGTGTGTAAGCACCTTTACGTACGAAGCACTAACATTGATACTAGAAATAAGTACTAAAACTAGATGTGGCTTAAATACTAACAATACTTGTACTCCTGCCCAGACTTATGTTCTTCTGAGATGCCTGAAGGGAGTGAAGCCAGATGACAGATTGGCTAAAATTTTCTCTTTTGAATAATCCAGAGATATAGTAAGGGTGGGGTTCGAAACCTACCTACGGCAAGTACCAATGTGACTTTTTCCGAGTTATATGTACTTTCTAATATCTAGACACCACTGACAAACGGTGAACGAAAACATCGTGTGGAAATCTGGGATTATAATTTCTAATTATGAGTTTGCCCGCATTGAGCAAGCTTGGTGATTAATGCTCATACCTTCTCCGTGTGAGAAGAGGCTTTGCTCAGCAGTGGGCATATAGGCTGTCGATGGTGATAGGCAGAGGTGCACATAGCTACATACGTAGATGTAACATCTACTTTACGTCAGTTATGCTAAGAGTCTCGCAAAGTAGGGTGTGGTCCTATTGCTATATAATCCAGTTATACAAACCTAGTAATACTTTGCCCGACCAGGGAATCGAACCAAAGACCCCTGTCAGACAGTCAGTACTGTTATTTTATGTTTTCAAATTTCACTGAAACTGATTCAGTTTTTATTGATAAAAAGTCAATAGAAAGTCATATTAACATTGTACTCATAAATCTATCAATAACAAGTTAGTCAAGCAACAAATTCATACTAAACAATTTGCTAGTTAACCTGACCTGGAAACAACTCGCCACCCTACAATCTACCTCTACAGTTGCGTTTTCCACGAAACTTACGTTTACCTAATTGATTATTGAGTAGTTAGTCAAATTTTTCGTGTAAACAAATTTAATATTCGACTGACTGCACTGTCTGCCATATTAGCTTATGACTAGTGGGTTCAATTTTCGTTTATAGTTGAACTAGAGACGGTTCTATAATTACTAACGTAAGGACGTTAGAAAGGCGGATATAATGTCCTGAAACAATTAATGTGGCACCTGGCTGCTATAGACTTAGAAATCGTTTGCTAAGTAACAGAATCACTAATACAGTAGTGCTATAAATATAACTAAGTCCTTATGAAAATATATAACGTTTTATATTAAAACCTTCGTTGACATACTAAATTAACAAGGCGACTACTACTGGGAGTTTCAGCGCGACAGTCACCGCGTCGCGAGTCGCGGAATGCTGCTCATGAATATGAGCCACTAGCATGGCTTGGAATTAGTCGAGTTCCTCGTCAAACAGTTACGTGAGCAAACCGAAAAAATAATCATATACAACTTAATTTTTTAACTCGATTAATTTATACACTAAAACCTGTTCTTTAGTATAACGAACATTTTTCTGACAACCCCATCAAAATCGGTTCAGACAATCGTTCATACACACACACAGATACACCGTTAAATTTGAATCGTTTTAATCCCTTGGAGGTTCGAACTGGTCCATGAAACACTATCGATTTGTAAAGATAAAATTAAAAAATAAAGTACTTTTTTTGTAATAACTCGAATCAATTCTCGCATGAGTGAATATATAATGCGAACCGTTAGTAGGCAGCATTCCTATCAGTAACAACCTAACAACATTGACGCGTTCGCTGGTCAACATGGACTCGCAAACATCAGTTGATCGAGTCAATAGCCGCCGTGTGGGTACCGACACTGCCCGACCGTCGACGATACGCAACGACCGACGACGACGTAGGTAACTATCTCGTGGCGCAACTTTTGGTTTCATACATTTTGCGAGTATAATCTTATCATTAGCTAATTTATTTATTTTTTATGTTACACCGCAGTACAAGCTTGTAATGAGTAGTATTCTGTTAGTTAAACCACAGGTCCATGGGATTAAAACGACTAAAATTTAACGGTGTATATACATGCGTGTCAAAATGAGAATCTCTTTTTATGAGGTCGCTATAAAAATATGACCTAAAAATCTCAACCTTTACCACATCTAGTAAAATCCATAAACTAATGTTCTACATCTGTGTTGACTCACACACTGGCGTACATGTATATGGCACAGCGAACCGAACTCATATCGTACTTACGCCCTTCTACTGCGCAAGCTTGAGATTGCACTTGCTTTCATAAATAGGTGTACATCGAATATTTTCAAGAAAGATATGAAAAATATTTATATTTTTTCATAAAATAGAGTTAAGGAGTTTATTTCAAATAAGCGCACAGACTGTGGTAAGGTGATAACAGGATAAAATTTGTCGTCACTCCTACTCTTTCCCACAGGCTCAACTGGTAAAAGACGATAAAGAGACTATAAATATATTTAACAGAGTATAAGCAGCCGAGCTCGTTGATTTTTAGAGTTGTCGAATATTTTCCACCCTCTAAAAAATGAGCTCGTTGGTATACCTGATCTTTTACACTGCCATCTGAACCACTTGTCCAGATTGAAGATTATGTACCTACCTTGTAGAAGAGACTATGAAATATCAATGGTTGTTAATGTAATAAAAATATAAGTACGCCCAAGAGTTTGAATAGTGTCGAATGTCTAAATATTATACATGATCCATTTAATTATAAAATGATAGATGTAAATATTTTTGAAACAAAATTATTTCCCATGGCTTAAACGAGATATATGTAAATAAAAATAGACTTTCTATTCTATAAAACTAAAAAAATAAAATAAATTATTCTATACTCCACAGAACATTACACACTGCATCTATAAATAACGGCGAGCGCTACCGCAATACAAGTTTATTTGTATAATTCGCAGTTTTTACAAATTCTAGCAAGACAATAGCGTGAAATCGCCTGATATGGCCACTATGCGTGTTACATGATAACCGTTTTTCCAACACACAACAACGTTTAACGTTATCACGAATTACCATCACAAATTCGGTGATAACTAGGTACATATCTCCCCAATTGGCGTGAAAATACCTCTCACTGCATTTTTCCTTTGAAATTTGTAGCAATGCTGTTAAATATATTCGAACACGATAACAATTTAATCGTACGAACAAATATCTATTTTAGTTTTTCTTCGATTTTCCCAGTTTGGGGCTACCTTCGCTTTTTAATCCATAGATGGCGTTAATCTACACTGTTATTATGTGTTGCAATGTAGGAGCGGATACATGTTTTTGTGTGAAATTTTAACTTTTTCTTCTTGATTGACAATGTGTCAAGTGCAAATCAGTAAAACTAAGTAATTATAGCCTCACAGTCGATGGATACAGACGACAGTAGAAATGAATTTTACGCTTTTATGCGTACTGATAACTATCAGTAGCTATTACGATCAAACTTTGATAAAGTTAATTAGAAATTAAAATTATACGATCAAGTGAGAATGGTTTTATAGTCATTTATAGTCATGCAATGTGAATTTTATGAACTCGGTGTCTTTAGGTAAAAGACTTAATTATATTATTACTAGGTATCTGTTGCAGTAGAATATGAATTTTGAGGCATACATTTTTGTTTCTATTTTCCAAAATAATAGTAGACGATGTTACTCCTCAGTATATTAGCTACCTACCAGTATTAGCTTGTACAAACAAATAGACAGATAAATAGACAGAGACAAAATTAAAAAAAAATCTTGAGATATGCCTCTTTATTGTTTTATTCTATTTGTATGTTTGAGTGAGTTGTCCGATTTAGAACAAACAGTTAATTACAATTGGTACTGCAGAGTTTGCCAAGGTTACAAAAAGTGTCTGTCGTGTTGCATCTGTCTGTCGTATCGTATACCTCTAGTATCGTGTCGGCAGACACGACATACACGACCGACACGATAGATACGATGGATACGACTGACACGACCGACACGATAGATACGACAGACACGACCGACACGATAGATTCGTATCTATCGTGTCGGTCGTGTCTGTCGTGTCTGTCGTGTCTGTCGTGTCGGTCGTGTCGGTCGTATCGTGTCGTGTCGGTTGTGTCAGTCGTATCCATCGTATCTATCGTGTCGGTCGTGTATGTCGTGTCTGTCGTGTCTGTCGTGTCGGTCGTGTCGGTCGTGTCGGTCGTGTCGGTCGTATCGTGTCGTGTCGGTCGTGTCCGTCGTTTCGTGTCGTGTCTGTCGTTTCGGTCGTGTCCGGCATGTCGGTCATGTCGGTCGTATCTATCGTGTCGGTCGTGTCTGTCGTATCTATTGTGTCGGTCGTGTCGGTCGTATCGTGTCGTGTCGGTTGTGTCAGTCGTGTCCATCGTATCTATCGTGTCGGTCGTGTCAGTCGTGTCTGTCGTGTTTATCGTGTCAGTCGTATCTGTTGTGTCGGTAGTGTCAGTCGTATCTATCGTATCAGTCGTGTCGGTCGTGTCTATCGTGTCAGTCGTATCTGTCGTGTCGGTCGTGTCAGTCGTGTCCATCGTATTTGTCGTGTCGGTCGTGTCGGTCGTGTCGGTCGTGTCTGTCGTGTCTATCGTGTCAGTCGTATCTGTCGTGTCGGTCGTGTCAGTTGTGTCCATCGTATCTGTCGTGTCGGTTGTGTCTGTCGTGTCGGTCGGTAAAAGAATTTTTCAAATCGGTCCGGTCGTTTCCAAGTCTATTCAATTCAAATATATTATCCAATATTTCCTCTTTATAATATTAGTGTAAATTTCTTTTTTGCATTTGAAAAAACATTATTACAGGTTATATAGAAGAGTACTTATGTTTACAATTTAATACCCACTTTTCAAAAAAGAAGGTGGTTCTCAGTTTGACCTGTATGTATGTATATTGGTGCGCAATTATCTCGCGATTGGCTGAACCGATTTTTATGCGGTTTTCAGAAGAGTTTATTACACTTAGGAAAAGGTTTTCGTATATTACCTATTTATGCGACTTTAAAAAAATATAATTAAAATAGAGGGGTTTGAGGTAGGTTTTTTAAACGTCATTTTATATAATTATTTTTATATGTGACGGCTTAGTTTATGAGTTCATGTAATATGGAGTAAGTTTATTGCCATATACCGGTCACAATATCAATCTTCGTAGTATTTTTTCTTCCTTTTTTACTTTTTTTAATGAGATTTTCTTATTTTATTTTGTTTGTTTACTTATTGAAAGAACTCTTAAAGGACTTTGAAATCTTAATAACTTGCAAAACTATAATTATTGTTTTCAACCTACTATTTTTTTTAAATCACATCATTAATGGAAAATTCTGTGCCATTTAAATTGTCCCCAAGTGTAAATGGAAAGCCTCGTACGGTCAGAAAACACATAAAATATTCTATGAATTTATTTCAGAAGGTTTTCAGTGAAATTGCAAAACTGAATAAAATTCGTATTTTTTTTTCATTCCGCATTTTTTTTTTACCTTATGACTCTTAGGCCCTGTTAGGTAAGAAATGCTTGTTTTCCTAGGATATATGGGATTTAAATAACTATTGAAAAAAGTTGAAAACTATATATTATTTCTGCTTTTTCTCATTTCAATGCTTTTGTGATTCTCTTGAAGTAAATACTCATTAAAGTTGTTTTAAAATTTGTTTTCGTTACGTCAAATATTTCTTATAGCATTATTTTGTAGTAGAATAGTATTTTGTGCACTAGCAAAAACTAGTGCGTAATAATACATTTTTTCTTAGAGCTTGTCACTAATTATTCTTGAGGCGTATAGTAATTAATATCATGTCATCAACAGCCTATAAATGCCCACTGCTGAGCAAAGCCTCTTCTCACACGTAGAAGATTTGTGTATTGATCACCACGCTTGCTCAATGCGGGTTGATTACAAACTTATAATTAGAAATTATAAGCCTAAGCAAGTGTGATTGCCGGGCGAAGAGTCTCGGGTTCGATTCCCTTGTCGAGCTAAGTTTTACTGCGTTTTTTTAAGTTTTAATAGTAGCACGGCGTCTGGAATTGAGTCGCTATAATGGCAATAGGCTCACCCCCTATTACTGGGTACTCAAAATATAAATAGTTAAAAATGGGTGTTACATTGTACGGTAGCATTGAGTGCCATAATGTGCACATCCGCTATCCACTTCGGGGATTAAAGGCGTGATGTTATGTAATTGTTATATTATTATTATTATATATATATCGCTTTCTTCTGCTGACAGTACACGCTATCTCTCCTGCTATAACTTATAGTTTCGGATAATGCATTAGAGAACTTCTTTATGGGTCGGAATATTCTTCTATATGTGTGATATATGTATATATTACGTTATATATTTAATATTTATGGCTTATTTTATATCAAATTTTATATGTTGCTTTTATATAAATACTATCAAGCTCTTTGGTTTGCAGTTTACATCGTAAAGATAAAATAATATAAAAAAGGAGTTTGTGATTGATAGTTTTACTTTAAAAATCGACCTTACTATCTAATAAATAGAGTAGAATATAAGTATACTTTGTCACTACCCCTATATTTCCCACTGTTATCTAAAGACAGCCGACTAAAGAACTAAATATTTGACAGAGTGCATCCTATAGAGCCCAGTTGCCCAATAATAAATCTGAAGCTTCTAAGCTGCGACCTCTAGCTCGCTATGTTTTTACATAACATAACATCACGCCTTTTAGCCCCAAACAGGTAGGCAGAGGAGCACATTACAATGTAACACTCACTTTCACTATTTATGTTATGAGACCCATGTAATAATTCCAAACTCCGTGCTACTACTGAGAAATTTTTAAAAACCCAGTAATACTTTGCCCGACCAGGGAATCGAACCCGAGACCCCTTGCCCGGCAGTCGCACTTGCGACCACTCGGCCAATGAGGCAGTCGTGAGTGGCGATTAGCTTATATAATAAGTATAAGTTAAAACTATTGAATTGATCAAAACCGTAAGTTGACGTTCAAAATGAACCTTAGGACCATGGTAATGGATGTTATGGTGGGAAGGTTAAACGATTAGCAATCTAGGAATAAATGAGCACTCACACAAATGACATTATAAAACATTGCTACAATTTTTTTTTCATTCAGTAACATGGACGGCTATAATATATCTGATATTTCAAAAACAATCTTAGTAAAAGGTAATAAAGACGGAAATAGCATATCTAATTTTATGACAGTTAATTATCCGGTTTTAACTGTAACATTTAAGTACAAACGGTTAAAGAATAATACTATTATTCCCACCTGGCAACACTGTAAACCTTAAAAGTCAGCGGATGGGTTAAAAAGGTCAAATTGCAGACGTAACATCACGCCAATTTCATTCTTGGAGGGGTAGGTTGGGGTGATTGTACGCTACGGCTTGTCTAGTGACCTCAGTATATCTTTATTAAATATAAACTAGTCTTTGCCCGTGGCCTGGCCTGCATGGTCAAAGTAAAAGTAGTCAATAATACTTTGTCATCATCAATAGTAGCCACTACTGACCAAATGCCTCTTCTGACATGGAGAAGGTTTAAGCATTAATCACCACGCTTGCTCAATGCGAGTTGGAGATTTCTAAATTATAATAAGAAATTATTATATAAAAATATTCTCACATTTATAATATTTGTAACACACAATAGATCTACTTCTCTTAGCTGTAAACAATGAAGTTTTTTAAGGGGGGAAATATCATCGAATGGCTGATCCCGCCTGGGTGAGGCGGGAGGGAGTGTTAGGCTCTTACTGACTAAAAACCACCCCGTTCCTTCTCCTGCACGTCGAGCCGAAGCCGCGGTAACCCGATAGGTTGACCGCGACTTCGAAAGCCGGTATTTAAATGAAATCTCTGTTCTAACGCCTAAATACTGAATAGCTACTGAAATTTAAGTTAAACATTCAGTCAGGTCAGAAAACCAACGAGAAACAACGCTTGCGTTGTGTTTCGTCGTGTTAGTGAGGTTTCCGGAGGCTCGCCAGTCCTCCCCAATCGCTGAATCCCCAACAATCCTCAAATTTTTAATTCCCATAAGGCCGGTAACGCACTTGTAACACTATGTTTCGGGTGAGCATGGGCGGTGCCACTTGCTTACCATCAATTGATCCATCTGTTTATTTACTGGTTTATTCCATAAAAAAATATATCATGCCATCTCTGTCTTTTTACTAAGATTTTGTAGCAACAGAACTATGCTCAACTTCAAATTGAGTAGCGTTTGAATATTTGGACATAAATCCTTACTTTTACTTGTAATTAAGGTACACAGTAAAGTCAACTTTGATCTTACGTAATATGAAGTAATATCGCAAAATCTTTTGATAGTATTCAAAATTTAAATAAGGTTGACCACATCATTAAGATTTAAATTACAGGATGTGTGTAAGAATGAATGAGGATGGTATCCATTGGAAGAGAGCCAAGAATTGAAAGGTAAAAAATCAATGAATTAATGGATGAAAAATTGTGTTTTTCTTTAAATATCTGAGAATAATGCGGCAAGGGTTTCTCGGGTTTGATTCCCGGGTCAGGGAAAGGATAATTGGGTTTTTTTTAAATTCTCAGTAGTAACACAGAGTCTGGAATATGACAATCGGCTCACCCCCTATTACATGGGACTCATAACTTAAATAGTGAAAACTGGGTGTTACATTGTACAGTGTCACTAAGTGCCGTAATGTGCATCTCTTCCTACCCCTTCTGGGATAAATGGCGTGATGTTATGTTATGTGTGTAATTACCAGAGAAATAAGCAAACAAAGAAAAAACATTTTATAATGCCTATTTGAATAATCTTTGATTATTGAAGAAAACAGTTTGTATTTTGTTTAGTCTAGAAATCTAAACCAATACCCAATTGTACTTAATAGTTATGATTAGGTATCTTTAAAAAATTACAAAAAGACCCTAGTAGATATTACTTTTTGGTCTACAGACCTATTACATTATACATTTTTTTTTACATTATTATACATTTTTAAACGAAACTAAATCTAAAATACATTTAACAATAATCAACACCACAACAAAGGAATTCATTTAAAAGAAAACATAAATAAAAAGCAATAAAAAACAATATTTATTTTTATCAAGATGGCTGACAATGCTAATTAAAAAATGACTGCTTTTCCTAACGTGTAAAAAGGCGTGAACACTTTTTTCTGTAAAAATTTCTTCTGCTGTAGGTAAAAGTTAAAAACAATGAACTAAAAATCTCCCAGACAATGTAATTATGAATTGTGTTCAGTTCCCATAAGAAAACAATGTTTAATCAGTTTTCAACGAGAATCTCGTTAGAAAAATTATTATTTACGTTAAAGTTTTTTTGAAAATTTAAGACCGTCTCGTTGGCCGAGTGGTCGCTAGTGCCGGGCAAGATGTCTTGGGTTCATTTTACGGGTCGTACAAAGAATTACTGCGTTTTTTTCTTTATTTCAACCAGTAGCACGGTGTTCGGAATTGTGCCCGGTATATGGCAACAGGCTCACCACACCTTTTATCCTTAATGCCACTGTACAATGTAACACCCACTTTAACTCGTCGAGTACCGGTTTTGCAGACACAATTATAGAACAATAGGTTGCGGTCACCGGTGACCGCTTGGTATTTGACAGTTTAAACCATTTATGTTATGAGTCCCATATAATAGGGGGTGATTGCCATATACCGGGCACAATTCCAGACTCCGTGCTACCACTGGGATTTTAATAATACTTCACTATTAATAATAATAATCAATCTCAAAATATCTTCATTACTCCATCTCGCATAAAGCACTTCTACCGAGCATTACCTACATAAATATTGTTACAAGTAAAAACAAAAGAAAATTATCATTACTGCTCGGTACCCTTTAAGTAAACGCCGACATGATACCAATATTATTGAAAGTTAAGTGCCTATTACATGGACCACTGTATTTTACTCATTATTCCATAATGGCGCCCGAAACTGAAGATTTTATAGCAATTTCGATGTTATAGGAAGTTTGATAAGTGTGCTTTGGTTTTGGGATATGGAAGCGTTATTTTACTGGCTTTGTCGATCGAGTTGAATATTCTGCAGGAAGCAAAAATTACACCTAAAGATTTGAAAATACATTACTTATCTATATTAATATCTTCGTCAAGGGTTACAGTAGACTCGACAGGTTACAGTAGAAAAAATATCGATTTCAACTCGACAACTTATATCCGCAAAATTCTGATTACGGAGAGTACATATTTCGTTTTATTAATTCATTTTAATGACATATGCCTCGCCAATCAACACGCGTTGTCGCGTCAAAAAAAGTATAAATTAACAAGAAATATGAATAATTTCACGCGAACGAAGTCGCGGGTAACAGCTAGTATCATATTAGATGGGTGATGTCCTCTCAACGCGATAAAATGTAACGTATAAAATAACACAGTTTTTTAATGAAAAAAAATCAAACTAGCTTAGTATTTTCACTTATAGTCTAAAGACCTGCGCGGGTCTGCGGACGGCGAGCATGGGTGGCTCCCTGTCCGACCAGAAAGCCCCGAGCGTACGGCGCGTCGCGTTCCTCGCGCGCCTCAAAGAGCCATCAGACCACCACCCAATAGGGCCGATGCCGATTCGGAGTCGCGGAGAACCTAACGGGTAACCGGGGCTCCGGCTCGACGTGCAGGAGAAGGAATGGGGTGGTTTTTAGTCAGTAAGAGTCTGACACTCCCTGCCGCCTCACTCAGGCGGGAGAAGTCATTCGAATATTAAATAACCCCTTAAAAAAAAAAATAAAAATAAAAAAAATTGTCTAAAGACCTGAATACTATTTAATTCCAGAATGAGGGCTAATTTTTCAATGCTCAAATATCTACATTTTAACTGAGGAATAACTTCCAATATTTGACAATCGACTATTTAAAAATCGACTCTAAAGGCCAATTTTTCAATCATCAGTTAAATCTTAACTGTAGAATAAAATTGACACATGACAGTTTCTAGTATGGAAGAATTGCCAAAGTTATTCCTCAGTTAGGAATTTACTGATGATTGCAAAAAGTACTGTAAAGTTATGATTTTGAAAGCGTTTTTTTTTCTATTATATCATCCTACAGTTTTAATAACTAGTTGTTATCAGGTGACTGAAATATTCCATCATATTAAAACGTCTAAAGATGCTTCCACGGGACATCAAAAATCCAATCTAAGCTCACCAACCTCAAACATAAAACAAATATCAACGAATCCACGTGTTAGCCAAACCACAAATCTTAGATCAATCACAAATACAGAAAAAAGGCAATAATAAGGCTAAAAATATAGCAATAACTATAAAAAGTTCTAGAAATTTCGAAATGGGTTCGGAATAAACCAATATACTTAGGCGAACACAATTGACCACAGCGGATGGGTGGGTTCCTACAAACCATGTAATCGATTGTAATACTTTTGGCTACCGGTTGTAATAATGTAATGGATGTATTTTGTGAGCTGGATGCATTTTTTTGGACGCAATTGGCCACCGCGGTCAAAAGCGTTTCGGTTGAAGACACTGCGTTGATGAATCTGACTGGGATATTCATTTTTTTTTTTTTTTTGATGACGGGGGAAACCTTCATAAGGCGCCTAGCCTTTTTGGGGATAAAAGACTAGGGAGTGTCGGATTTTTACCTCACTAAAACCACCCCGGTGACCACCTTCAACACCTGAATGGAGGCACCGGGTCCTCTAAAAGAGACCTGCTCTGGAAAAGACATTACATGATCGTCTACTATGGTGTAATTTGATTATATGCTTATGGAATATGTTCTTCTCTGATTGGGTGAAGTGGATGGGACCTGACTCTTACTTACAACTAACCAGGCAATCTTAAACGTAAATATGCTATCTGATTCGTAGATACGAACGTGATGCAGCATTGTAAGCCATTAAGTCATAAGATTGCCTCGTTGGCCGTGTTCGCAAGTGCAACTGCCGGGCAAGGGGCCTCGGGTTCGATTCCCGGGTAGGACAAAGTAATACTGGGTTTTAAAAAAAAATCTCAGTGGTAGCGCAGAGACTGGCATTGTGCCCAGTATATGGCAATAGGCTCACTCCCTGTTACAAGGGACTCACAAAATAAATAGTTTAAAGTGGGTGTTACATTGTACAGTGTGACATTTAGTGCCGTAATGTGCACCTCTGCCTACGCCTCCGAGGATAAAAGGCATGTTATGTTATGTCAAATCCTAAGATAAGTTAATATTAAGTAGAACCTTCAAAATATCAGATGATGAAGTTCAATGAAACTAAATTCAAACACAGAACAAACAACATAGAAACAAGATCGAAGAACACCGAAGCGATTCACTCAACTTTAGGCTTTTTTCTCTTCCAACCCTACCTTTCAACCTAATCAGGATATTTATAAGACTAAACACTACTTCTCTCCCATTATCTAACTGGTTCCAATCTCATTATGAATCGTACCACCCTTTTCCATTCATGATCTTAAGAAAATTCCTTCCACGTACACTGTTGCTTGTAAGTGATAATTAATGTCTCTATGGTGGTCTGGCTTAGGAAACCTGCTTAGGACGTTTACGTCGTTTACGTATGGATTTTAATCCATAGGACTAGCGTCGGAGACAAATGTATGTAGATTGTTGAATTAACTTAATCATCATCATCATCAACAACAGCCTATAAATGCCCACTGCTGAGCAAAGTCTCTTCTCACGCGGAGAAGGTTTGTGCAATAATCACCACGCTTGCTCAATGCGGGTTGGCGATTTCAAACTTATAATTAGAAATTATAAGTCCAGGTTTCCTCACGATGTTGTTCCTTCACCGTTTGTCAGTGGTGTCTAAATAATCTTAGAAATCTTAGAAAGTACATATAACTCGGAAAAAGTCACATTGGTACTCGCCGTTGGTAGATTTCGAATCCGCGCCCTCGTGCATGAGAGTCTTACACCTCCGGGCCACCATGACCTCTGTACCAACCGACCCACAATTAACTTAATATGTCCAAGTATTTAATTAATAAGCTGCACTGATAAAGGCTGCATTTACTAAGCAAAATGACTGCACGGTTGGCGCGGTGGTTGGGGAACAGACTGCCGCGCAACGTGTCGCGGGTTCCATTACCTCACGGAACAACTCTTTGTGTGATCCACAGGTCGTTGTTCCGGGTCTGGGTGTCATGTGTATGTGGACTTATATGTTTGTAAACGCACCCACGACACAAGAGAAAATCCTAGTGCTGGGCAACGTTTTTTAACAAATAAATAAAAGTTAATTTCAAATCGGACAAAATATTAAAAGCAGAAATGCAACTAGACTACGAAATCCAACTACCTCTATAATCTAAGTTTTAGTCTAATTTAAATGATACAGTATTTAGTTTTAAGGCACAGAATAGAAAATGAAACAAGTATATAAATAATAATAATAATAATAATAATAAGCCCGCAGGGCACCTTGAGGCGAGGTGACGGGCATTAGCGATCCCGCGGGCTACCATCATCCCGAGTGCTCCAGGGAGAAGTCACCGTTCCTTCTTCTCCGGCTTGCCTTAATTGGCTGGCTGGAGTGAACGATGACAAGGAACAGGTCTCCCACCTCTGGCTTGCCTTCATTGGCCGTCCAGAGTGGAGTCGCGAGAGCAGTGATCCTGCTCGGAGGGTAAGAAACTATTCGTAAGTCGCGAGTGGGCCAGGGATGCAGGAGGCTTCGGCTGGAGCAGATGATCTGAGTAGAAAGCGGTGGTAGTTTCTTAACCCTTCAGCCACTCACATTCTCGTTGCCCCTATGTTGCTATATCTAGCAACCATTCCCGGGGCCCGGTCGGTGAGTTGGCGAGTCTCCGCCTGCCATTTTTACGTGTAATAATTACATTGTTTCGGCAGGTGCCATAGCCATCCATAGTTCCCAATTTCCCAGTCCACAGCAACCCATCCATAGCCCTACCTTTTTTTTTCCATTATTCACAATAGTCCTACACTAACCGGGGACTGTCCTTGGGTGCATTTCCATAGTGCATATAGGGATAGTCGCCGGTTTGTGTCCCCATGACATTTAGATTAAAGTTGTCTAAAGGGCCTCTGCGCAGTTGGCTTCGGCCCCTCGTACGCCTCCCAAATGACCGGGACCCTGTGGTCCCGTGAATGGTAAAGACATAATAATAATAAATAAGCTTTATTGTACACCAAGCAAGTAATTACACATATTCGGAAATTATAAAGAATAAGGAGGGTACAAGGGCGGCCTTATCGCTAAAAGCGATATCTACCAGGCAACCTTTGGGTGTATGGAACGATGGTTAATTTAATTTAATAAAGAAATAGATAATAGTTTATATTAGGAAATATTTATAGATATTTTAACAAAATCCGTAAAAACTTAAAATTCAGGGATAACGCGAGCGCGAAGTGAAGTCAAAAACAACAAAATATTTGGTTGACTTATCACGAAGTAAAACAATTGTTAAAGTCTACTCGATAGTAAACTCAATACTTTGCACGCCGGGCTCTCGTCTACATACACACACACACACACATTCTTAATAACACATCCATTCACACACACTCACACACCAACTCACTCTTCTTTTCTTATGATGTTATTAATTTTTAGAATAAGTCATAAGGAAATTGCTATATTTTGACAGCCGCGACACAGGCTGTGTCTAGTGCGGTTGTCATTGTATATTGGATTAACATGTATGCTTTGGGCTGGTAATAAAGAATTATTATTTTTTTAGTTTTTGTTAAATACAGGTTACACAGGGTGTAAACGAAACACTCCCGAAAGGTTGACAAAAAGATATTGTTTTTACAATTTTAAATAATACTTTTTCTTTTCGTGTTATTCATCCACTATCAGCCTTGAGAACTTGATTACAACTATTATTACATAAAATAAATTAATTTAATTTCTAACTTTTATGAAAATAAACTTTGTTTTTTACCATCACCTGCCCGTTTACAACGTTACTGACAAAGATGATTATCATCACACCATTCCTCAACAATGTAGGTAAGGCCACAATTCTGTAAAACCAACCCAACCAGGGGGCTTACTCTTGAAACCAATTCCGATCGATCGACATTGACATTGTGAAATTTCGTACTCTTGAGTTGTAGCACTAGCGCCCATTACATCCGTATTGCGTGAATATTTCATGAACTAATTGGTATTGAGTTTGGCTTTATATTCCGTACTCTGAATGCTACTTTAACAGCTACGATAGGGTTGCATAGTTTTGACATTGGATAATTATTGAGATTTTATTGGATTGAAATTGCATTGACATTGAGATTAGTTTCAAGAGTAAGCACCCTTGTTTCCATAATGACTTTTAATCAAATAAAATGTTAACAAAAAACTTCTAAATCAACGAAATTAATTCGCGAATTCATCAAGCTACCGAAATATGCTGTAATCATAAATAATCATAATCTAACCACAAGATCATAAGCACCGAAAACAATAATAATCTGTTGCGAAAAAAAAAAGGAAAGAGATAGATGTAAAAAACGGTAGATGAGGGAAAGAGAGGAAAAAGTATAAAAATGATCGATACGGTCGAAGGAAAATAAAAGAGTGCCTGCACGTGGCTTGCCGGTTGTGGTTTGGTTCCGTATAGATTTTTGTTGGGATTGTTTTAAAAGGTCTTTTTTAACTGCCTCGTTGGCCGAGTGGTCGCAAGTGCGAATGCCGGGCAAGGGGTCTCGGGTTCGATTTCCGGGTCGAGTTGGAGGCGCGTAGGATTCGAGTCGTGTCGACATGGTATTATGGCATTTATTGATTAAGACTTCGTTTAGTTATAGCGTAGAATTTGTAGCTGTCGCTGATATTTAGCAATAAGATCACAATTAATACACATGAGTTGACATTCTTCATATTTCAGAAAACATACCTAATTATCAGAGTGACTGCCTTGTTGGCCGAGTGGTCGCAAGGGCGACTGCCGGGCAAGGGGTCTCGGGTTAGATTCCCGGGTCGGGCAAAGTATTATTGGTTTTTTTTTAAATCTCAGTAACAGCATGGAGTCTGAAATTGAGCCCGGTATATGGCAATAGGCTCACCCCCTATTACATGGGACTCATAACAAAAATAGTGAAAAGTGGGTGTTACATTGTACAGTGGCATAATTTGCACCTCTACCTACCCCTTTGAGGATAATAGGTTATGAGGATAAAAGGCTTATGAGGTACTTACTCTTTGTAATCAAACTACTATAACTTGTAATTGATATTTTATAAAAGAAATAATGTTTTATGACATTTTTCAAATCAACTTTTCTCTTAAAGATGGTTAAAAGACTTAATTTACAATAGGATAGTTTCCTAGGTCAAAAATAAATTAATTTCATTTTCTAATATCTACAATTAAATATTCAAAAATAGTTACACTTTCGTTTATTGATCCGAAAATATACTTAATTTTCGATTTATACTAGCGAATTGTTCAGCAATAAGTGTGCTATTTGACGCAAAAATAAGATGACGTCATAGGTTGGTATTTCACTCAAAATTAATAAAAACGTATCGTTTTTGATATATCGATAAAGGTATTCAATTTGAGTAGTTGTCAACTAACGTATTCCTAACTCTGGTATTACAAAGAGCTTCAAATAACGAAGATATTAACTAAAAATCGCGGTTTACTCACGTGAATATACTGAGAAAAGCTCTACTAGTTTCGAACCACAGAGGGATTCTTCCTCAGTAGGCTGCGCGACATCGCCGCGACCGCGCACGCTGCTCATGAGGAAGAACCACTCTGTAGTTCGAAATTAGTAGAGCTTTTCTCAGTATATTCACATGAGTAACCTGCGATTTTTAGTTAATTTAGTATGTCTCACGATTGATATTATAAAAACAACGAAAATATTATTGTAAAATTATATGCACACAGACCCGTCGTCATGTCTGCTGACCTTATAACAAAATATATGTCAGTTTCAATAGCTTTAACATAAAAATATGACATATCATAATATGAAACATTTATACACATTAAATTCATATAATCTTTTTGCATACTTTTACTACGAAGAACAAAACACGCAAACATACTAACAGTCAGATAAACAGACAAACATCTTTGCATTGTTTCTTCCATATAAATAGGCGTATATTAATTTATGCACCAATTATACGGTAGTCTCATGTTAAATGTATGCGTCGAACCTTTTGTTTGTATTTTAAAGATTTTCTATACAATTATGAACTTTAAAACTTCTAGATAGTGATCTTTGCATGTAAGAATTATTTTGTCTGTTTCTTTGTTTTTTTGTTTGAGACGACTTCTGCAAATATTTAGTTGTATTTTGAAATATTTCTCCTTATTTTAGTTTTTGATTTATTTGCACAAGTTTTAGGATTAAGTTTCGTAACAAGATGTTTCTTATATGAAGGACTCGTAGCAATTGGCATTCCATAGTCTTTACCTACCCCCATGGGAAACAGGCGTGACGTTATGTATGTACATATGTGTGTAATTTTCCTTTACCCCGTTAGCGCAAAGCTAAATGGGGAGTCGTAAGAATCGCAGAACACAATAAATTCTACTGAGAAATAGTTTTTAAATGAAAAAAAAAACACAATAATAATACTCATGTGTAATAATACTCATAACACTCACTCACACCCAATTTATAACATAACTCCTTACATACATTTTCCAAAATTAACTCATTAAAGTTGAAAGAAGGTTTTTATCATTACCTCAAGGAACCCTAAAACTGGGAGTTAGTAAAAAAGAAGGTAGTTCTAAATTTGAATCTGTGAGCGGAAGCTGTTGGGTCGCGGCGCGCGTAACGAATTTCGATATCATTAAGTTTTTACTTCTTTATATCTCATTTCAACTTAGGGTTGGCGCGGTGTTAAATTCGTTTAATTGAATGGTTATACGGATACTCTTGTTAAACTTGAAAATTATGATAAAGGGCATTGACTAAAATTGGTGCCTTTCTTTTTTCTGGCGGCAGTCGATGATTTATGGAAAATATTATCTAGAATGTCATTACAAACAAAATTGTCTATGGGCTCATATATGGAAATCTCAGTCTGGACTGAGTTATGAGCGTTAAAAGGAGCTGGAATCAAACATTTTACTTTCGTTTTTTATTCGAATTATTCATATTTTGTCACAATTCCTAACTTCAAATTGCACGCCACTGTACGCCGGGCACAGAAACACCAAATCACACCACAATATATCCATATTGCCAGTCGCAAATTTTTATGACCTATTTTCTCTTAGTCGATAACTTGTGGGATGCTTCTAGGAGTTGTGTCATGAAGCTTCATGAGTGTCAGCTGTGGTACCAGTGGTGGGTTGAGTAGTTGTAGCCGTCCAAACATCTAATAAAGTATTTTTTTGCCGTTGACTCCTGGTGGGAGACTCATCTACTTTATAGTTAGCATAATCTTTCGAAGAAAGCAAACCGTCGACTTTTTAAGTGATGGAGTATACGTCAGATGAGCGCATAATTTTTTTATATAATGTGATCATTCGAAATGCATCACTTTGTGACTGAATGACGATGTCTTTGTACAGAATCTTAAGCTAGATGTAGATTAAAGTATTAACTGTAGTTAGATTAGTCACTAATCGGAAGTACATAAGTCGGGAGAAGTAGACAGAAAAATGTTTTTTTCGTGTTTTGACAACTGTTACTACTCAATCCGCTACCGACGCCGCAGCTGACAAACATAGCATTTCATAATAGGGCTCAGTAAAGTATTTTGCGGATTTTCGACTGAGAGGAAATTGATCATGAAAATCTGTCATAGGCCATATACATATAACCGTATACATATAAATTGAACACGCTAGCCAATCAAACGAAATGTTTTTTTTTCTTCAGCAGTGGTCAGTTAATGGTTCACTCTGTTCTGATTCCGTGGCCTAATAACAAAAAAAAAGATAATAAAATTAAAAAAAAAAGTAAAAACGTTCTCAATAATATTTATTATATTCCTTGAAATCGTTTATAAATATTTATTACAAAATATTTCTGACAAGTAAATGAAATATGCGTTGTGTACGGTCACCATCAACAAAATCACAGGAATTACCTCTATATGGCACTATTTTCACATCTTTGAACTGATTTAACTCGGTTCGGACTGTGTTTATGTTATAAGACCCCATACATTTTTTTGTTTGTAATGTTATTCTGCATCAGTTTTTCCACATCCGATCAACTGCCGCGAAAAAATGAAAAGGCACCACGCTCCATACAAATTTGGTCATTGTCATTTATGAATTAATTTGACTACTGATCAATAGAACTCCGTTGGTTTTTTTATATCAAATATATATTCACATAGAGAAGTGAGCTTTTTGTAAATTAAAATTTTTAAATATTTTTTGTGAAAAGTGCCACACTTTATTACTGATAATAACAGTGTGTGACTTAGACTATACTGCTATTGTAACGTTGTTATAATATAACTCAAACGTGTTTTTGGTAGTCCGTTTATATTATTTTAAATAAAAAAATATGGCTGTTAGACTGACAAAACCTAGTTAAAAATAAAAACATAGTTTATAAAAAATAATCATTAAATAATTTACCTATTAGTTAAATTTATCTATATTCTGACAGCCCTACCTTCTTTATAATGCCCATTCACTGATACAGGCCTGATACCCCACTGGTCTTTATTGTAATTACTTTTATTTGTTTACCAACAACTTAGATTATATTGTTCTTACGTAATTACATAATATTATGTGGTTTACATTATTATTCTAGCCGTGAATTTTAACTATCGTTAAGGCTTATGCAGATGGGGGACTTTGTGGAAGAAAAAGGCCTATGCAGACGGAGGACTTTGTACGTTAAGAACAAAAATCAACTTACATTTCGTGTAACTTGGGCTTCGACTCAAAGCAGGTAAGGAAACGGAATGGTTTTTAGTCAGTAAGAGTCACTACTTGTCAGTTTCTGAACCTATGCACTCAAACATAACAATAGAATTCTATAAGTCCATTTTTTTACATATCTATTAGACTAGAAAGATCTGACCCGAAGCTATGGACGACCTAGGGGATACAAGCTCCAAACAGGAGGAGCAACGGGGTAGTATTTAGTCAGTCAGTAATGATCTGACACTGGCAAGATGAATTTTATTTTATACTTGGTAGGATCACGTTTGGGCTACCATCTCGCCTGGTGGTAAACCATGATGCGACACCCTACCTATGAGCAATTTGTTTACTCAGGACTTGAAGACACCTAAGTTATCATTTTGTTGGGAATCACAGATTCCAGTTCTATTCCTTAGCGATTTGAACAAAGAAGTTTGATGTGAAACGCTTCATGCAAATCGGTGGAGCGTCCACCAGTTATTGGATGGTTTTCCTCCATTAAGAAAAAAGACTAGATGGATCTCAGGTAACTAATGGTGGCAGTGCGATGTCGTCACACAACAGATTTTGACGTCATCACACGGCTGTGCGATAGTTAAGAGTACTCCACAATTATTATTATAGTTAGGTATTGCCTTTGATTTATGTAGTATCAATAACTTAGATGGCGTGTCCTAGAATCAAATGATGTGATTAAATGAATCAGAAATGAGGACATCATCGACATTCCGACATTTTGTTTTAAGCGGATATTATGTGTGAATAGAACATTCCAGAAATACTGTTATACTATACATATTGCTGATTGCTTAACACTAATTACAATTTCTAACTTTATACGGATTTAAATATATTAGTTTTTTTTTGTTAAAGTTGCCTCAAAGTAGGATTTACTCTGTGTCGTGGGGTGCGTTTACAGACATATGAGTTCACATAAGCATGACACCAAGCCCCAGAACAATAATTTGTGGATATAGGATTGCTCCGTTGCTCGAACCCGCAACACGTTGCCCAACAACCAGTTGCCCAACCCACAAGAGCAAAAATATCATTTACTTCTCGCGTGTTTCTCGTACACACGGGTGTACGAGAGAGTTGAGTGCCCATCGCGCAATTGTACACACGGGTATACGAGAAACGCGCACCGATTGAATATTTTTTCTGTGACGTATATTTTCAAGTTTGCAATCCGTTCTTTATTTGATTGAACAGAATAGTTAATTCGCTTTTCTATTAAAATAAATATTTTACACACACACACGGGTAAATACCCGTGTGTACGAGAACGCGCGTTTACCCGTGTGTACGAGACTTGACGCAAACATAACCCTAAAACAGTCATGGTCATGTGAAAAATGTACAATAACTAAAAAAAATATTTAACTCTCCTTTCCCTCCATCCTTACATCACACGACCACATACCATGACCTATAAATGCCAGACAAGTATTCCTGATTTAACACTAAAACGCCCTCTACTTTTTACAAAACAAAAGTTACAGTTATTTGTTTAAAATGAAAAGGTAAGAATATTTTGTAAGTCGGCACCTCCCCGTACTGTCATGATGCGTTTACGAGACTCACACGAGGTGAAGGTTAGGAAATGAATAGACTTGCTGATTTTATAATATTTTTTGTTGGTTTGCGTATTTCTTTCTAAGTTGCCAGTACTTTGTAAAAAGAGTAATTGGGGTAATGGTTATATTACTAGATACTATACATATTTTAGAAATTGTATTCCACGCCTAAGTTGAGTTCTCTGCACGCCACTCGAGGAATTAATTCGCAGCCTTCAAGGGGTGCTACGTGGTGTGGTGGTGTCTAGGCCTGCCGGGTGCGTTGAATCGACAAGCGCGTCCCGGGTTACGGCCGCAGGCGGAAGAGGAACACAGCGGTGGTTTTAGCCGGTAAGAATCCGGCACTCGCGTCTTCGTCCCCACGATGTGGGAAGTTAAAGAGGATTTCCATCATGTTATAAAAAAAAGGTATTTTTGAAAGACCAAATTTATCTTAGTAATATTAAGTGTTAGGCACACTTTTTTATCTTCATCGTCAATTCTTCATACATAACATCATTGGAGCTCTAGCTTTGGCGATTATGTATGTACCTAGAGGTATATGAAAAATGCATAGAATCACTAATTAAAATATTACTTAGACTGCCTCATTGGCTGAGTGACGCCTAAACTTTGATTCGTTTTATCTAAATATTGTATTTATTGTATGACAAAATAAAAAAAATACGTGTCTAATATTTTTTCATTACCTAACTGACGTACTAATTAGATTTTTTATTTTTGTACCCTGTCATCAAACAACATATTTTCTGTTCGCCAAGCAAATCTGAACTCTATGACCACAATGTTCTGTGACTAAATTCTTTATCTCTTTATTATTTTACCAATATATTAGTTCAGCTTATTCCCAGACCCATCTAACCCGACAACACTCTTCATACAATCCAAACCATCAATATCCAATACAAAGACTTAACCCATAAACGGCTGAGGGGTATAAATTGTACCGTTTATTACACTGTAAACTTCGAACTCATTAAATATCGCAATAAAATATTATTTAAGTATCAACAACGAAGGTTAAGCAAATATTTTATTTTTATTTTTTATACATTGTGATGATTTTGGGTGGGAATGAGAAATTGTAGTTAGAATTATATTTAAGTAATTAATTTAGTTTTGACAATAAAGTATCCAACATGGTGATAGACAGCCTCATTGGAAGATTAAGTAGTTGTAACCTTAAACTATTTAAAGAAATTAGCTTTAATTTTTACAATCCAATCTACTAAAAGAAAAAAAAAATACACAGATACATTTTAATCAATTTACAAAAAAGGCAGTGGAAATACCAATCTAAAAACATGAAAATTTAGTCCAGCGCCATCTCTGGAACGCTTCAGATACAATTTTCAATCTACCTTGACTAGATTTCTAAGCAATAAGCACAACCTAAGACACATTTGACTTCAAGGGAACTGAACAGTGTCATATTTTAGGTTTACTAGTACGACATATAATAATATTGTCGACATCATATAACTTCTATGTAAAACAAACTGCATTCATTACAAATAATAATCAATCACAAACGATTGCGAGAAAAACTGAACGATATATGTAAATTAATTGTAACTTGGTGCGATATCATTAATATGTATGTCAATCACACATAACATACACATATACCTATTATAAAAACTCATAGAATCGGTTATGATATAAATCAACAGGTGTCTTCATATGACATAGAAAAAAATGAGGTCAAATCCTAAAACTGAACAATTTGCGAACTATGTATTAAGATGTACTAAATTAATTATCAGTTTTGTGCAAAATGAAGAGTAATTTTGTATCTTTTACATAAAAATTAAAACGAATGCATTTGAATATAATTACAAGAAACGATAGAAAATAAATACTCACCGAGGTTACATTTTACAAGCAATCGAAGATACAAAAGGTAATTATAAATACAATCGCCAATTCTCTCAACCAAAAGATGACATCACACCGATTTCCCACCAAAACTAAACATTAAAAACCTAGTTCCACAATCAAAACATAACCTAGACTTCACAGAGCAACTAAATGACACTACAAACTCACTAAAAGTACACAAAATCACTTTTTTGTACGGAAAACCTGACAAAAGTGCCACAAACATTGAGAGTCGCTGGGAAATTAAGTCGATACGTAATTAAAGCTGGCACCACGCACACATACAAAGGATCGACATAAAAATGCCTGAGAGGAAAAAAAAGTATAGGTTTAAAATTTACCCGGTATAAATTTGTGTTTTTTTCCTTCCACCTACTTATGTATGGAGGCATGCGCAGTAAAGGGTTAAAAAGTGACAACCCGACCGAATCGTGAAGTACACTTTTTTGAATCTGCGAATATTTTTTCGACGACTCACTCGATTCGGTCGGTTAGTAATTTGTAATTAGTTCTCAGTTCATCCGCTGTTCTATGAGCGCTGCTATTTCTGCGAGACCTATTCTATAATCACTCGACATGGTTTTAAAATTGTACAATTTAACTAAACGAGTGGTGTAACTTCTGGCCAACCCTTCCTGCAATGAGTCTAGTGAATTATTACGATTTATGACTAGTAACGATAATAACATGGATATTAAAGCTAGTCATATATTTCTCTGCAGCATATAATGTGTTTCTGTCAATCATTATTTCAATGACTATCTTTTTTATGTTGCAATGAAGCGAGGAGGCAAAATGGGTGTTAAACATTATTTCTATTTGACCAATAAATCATGAATTTACAACTATTATCAGGTATATATATTTCTGTCAGTTGAGTTATTAGTTCAGTTATAGAAGAGGAAGGGGATTTGTTAGTAGGCGATTCATTCATTGAATAATTGCATCTATATCTTTTACTACAGAGTTTCGTCTGTGGTCAAAGGAAAAAAATGTAGCCAATATTACTCTCCAAACCTAAGACAAGAAATCATAGGTATAAATGGCGATATTTTATGACGTAATAGAAAACTGAATGAATAAACACACTATTGCAATATTTATAATAATAAGGTTTTAATTACTTATTGCAAGAAATTTATATCTCTATATTTTACAGCAAAATAATGTCTGAGATTGTACTAGTTAGGTTTATCTAACCTAAGAGATATTACACTCAAAAAGCGAGTACTCGACTTTTTATTTCTCTACAGAAAATATCGTGTGATAATAAAATAATGGCACTGCTCCCATCTCAACTCGTCGTTGTCTGCTCATAGACTATGACAGTATTTTTCTATGTAAATACAATATATATTTTGTTAATGCCAGTCAAGAAAAATACTTGAGAAACCTTTACTTGGAAAAATACCTTCAGTTACATGTATGTAGAAGATATGATTCGAATGGCATAAAGTGAGAAAAGTTGGTTAGATTTCAAGAAACGTGATTAATTCAGTGTTTTCAATCCTGGAATAGTTGTTTTATAAAGTGCATAGTGTGTTATTACCATTAGAATTATGTATAGTATTGTATAACTCGATTGTGTCATAAAAGTGCAGTTACAATATTAAAAGAAAATCTGTGATCTAAAAAAATTGTGATGCTAAATTACTAGCTCAGTGTGGAGAATATCAGAGCTGCGGAGGACTCAATATGTTGCCAGGGCTCTGGCTTGAAGTGTAGGAGTAGGAACTGGGTGGGTTTTAGTCAGTAGGAGTCTGACACTTCCTCTCGCCTCACCCGGGCGGAAGATATCATTATATGACTATCCCACAGTTGGAGAGATTATAGCAAACCATATCAATAGAAGGAGATTTTGTTTGGACATAAATGCATCTCAATAATTTTGGATTCATGATGCATAAAGTCGAATCATCCAATTGTGTTGTGTGTGATGTTGTAGAGGACATGCAACGCATTTTGTGTAAGAGGTATCAAGTCTTTAGTTTTAAGAGCTCTAATATTGGTTTTAATTAAAGTTACTTTTGATTTATTAATATTTTTCTTACTATTAGCTGGTTCTAATTTACTTATTGCAAATTCGTATTAAGTGTAATTACTTTTCTATTAGTTGTAAGGGACTAGATAAATTATTGTATCCGATATTGTAAACTCATTAGTACATGAGTTTACCTACAATTGTAGGCTAATAACTTTCTTCTCTTTACCTATGATAATAATATTCTTAAAGGAAATGGTGTATGAATCAGTTTGATTGCGTGTGACCATTGATTTAACAAATTATTTCTTACTTTATTACTCAGACTAGTAATATTAATAATGTATCTTGTGTAATTTATATTTTTTTATGGCATAAGCCGGTAAACGAGCAGACGGATCACCTGATGGTAAGCAATCGGCGTCGCCCATGGACACCTGGAACACCAGAGGCGTTACAAGTGCGTTACCGGCTTTTTGGGGATCAGGAGTTTGAGGATCGTTGGGATTCAGGGATTGCGGAGATTGGGGAAGGGGAGGGTAATTGGGCCTCCGGTAACCTCACTCACACGACGAAATACAACGCAAACGTTGCTTCACCTCGGTTTTCTGTGAGGCCGTGGTATCACTCCGGTCGAGCCGGCCCATTCGTGCCGAAGCATGGCTCTCCCACACTTTAAATATTATTATACCTATATATACGGATATATGTATGTATTTACAGTTATATGCGTAATTAAGAATTTATTTATATAGAATTTATTTATTCTGTGTCACATAAATTGAATTATAATACCTATTACACCACTGTTGCACATCTCTGCATCACCCTATGGTTGACTGTCAGAGAATGCCACCCGGCATTAAGTCCGCCATCGTATGTTATATACAGAAGTGTAAATAAAAAAAAGAATAATATGAAATCTTAAACAAGATTTATGTATATCGGGTTAGTTAAGTTGACTAATTATATTAATGGAAAAGGCTTCAAGGGCCGTGTGAATAGGTTATACCTCTAAATTATACCTCTAAATACCTATTAACACAACATTAAACAAAACCAACTCGTAAAAAGACCTCGGACAGTAACGCCATCTAGTTGAGATACGAACAACCTTTTTTTTCTGAGACCTTTTTAATCGGAGGGATGAAAACGCTGTGGAAAAAAATGGCAAGAGGGCGCGAGGTGAGTCAGTGGATTTGAGGAAAATATGTGATGTTCTCAAGGGATGTTTTGCGAAGAAAATAGTGCAAACATTTTGGGAAATATCGGTTGAAATGTTCAGAATTTGATACATCAATAATAAATGGTTTCAAATTAGAAAAATTGATCGTTAATTTACTTTATTGGTAAATTATTTTTAACTGACTTCAAAAAAAACCGTTTTTTATTCTTTTTTAACGTAAACGTTGCCCCACACTAGGACGTTTTTCCTGTATCGTGAGTGTGTTTGCAAACATACAAATTCTCATACACATGACACCCAGACCCGAAACAACAATTTGTGGATCACACAAAGTGTTGTTTGGACCTATAGGTATGTATGTTTCTGCCCGATTATCTCGATTATTAGCTGGACCGATTTTGATGTAGTTTTCCGAAAAGTATTTTTTACATTTAGCAGAAGGTTTAAAAAAGAGGGGAAAAGCCTACTTTAATAATAGGTTTTTTGAACGTAGTTTATAAAAGAATAATTATTTTTGAATAAATTAAACAGGTAACTATGTAACTATAGTGATACCGTTAACCATCAGTCATAGTATTAGTCCTATGATTGTACCTAGTTTTTTTTAAGGTGTGAAAATCATCGAATGACTGCTCCCGTTTGGATGAGGCGGGAGGGAGTGTCAGACTCTTACTGACTAAAAACCACCCCGTTCCTTCTCCTGCACGTCTAGTCGAAGTTCCGATTGTACCTAGTTTAAGGTAGCGTTTAACAAAAGATCGTTCTTATTGTTACAGTTGTAAGACACATATTAGAGTTACAAAACCAAAGCACATCACAAAACCTTTGCTTGACTAATAACCGAAAGGAATCTCACACCATCATTAAATTAAAACTATAAACCATTAATCCCCATTCGTTTATCCCCAACACATCAAAACCTTGCTCACCAAAACTTAAATAAGAGATGATAAAAATAAATAGCAAAGACATCTGCAACGAGGCGTGGCTCACATCTTCTTGGATCGAAAAAAAAACGGAAAATAACGATTTTTCACGATCATTCCCGACGTCCCCTCTTGCTGTAGGCGGTTGGTTCCATAGGTTTGATGGGTCTACCTAATGACAGTCGATTTTTTTATTCTTTGATTTTGTAGATCAAGGTGATGGTCGAACTATTAGGATGCTTTGATAGTTGGTGCTTATAAAGGTTCGATCTTTAGGTTAAAGTAACGGTTTTCCTACATCCATATCCGTAGCATACAAGTTAAGAAAAAAAGTTATTTCCATGGAATAAACAGATTGCTATGGTGTCGTGGTGGCCCGAAGGTTTAAGACGCTCGCTTCTCATGCATGAGGGTGCGGGTCCTACTAACAGCAAGTACCTACCAAAGTGACTTTTTCCGTGTTATATGTACTTTCTCAGATTATTTAGACACTGACAACCGGTGAAGGAAAACATCTTGCGGAAACCAGGGCTTATAAATTATAATTATGAGTTTGAAATTGCCAACCCGCATTGAGCAAGCATGGTGATTAATGCTCAAAACTTCTCCGTATGAGAAAAGGCTTAGCTCAGCAGTAGGCATTTATATGCTGTTGATAATGATGATGATTGTTAACTGTACTGTTCTTCATTAAATTATTACCGAGAATTCCAAAAATCATAAAACTTCAAAAACATTTTGCCCTACTTTTGAACATCAATTCAAAAAGAATACATTAGAACAGTGCTCGAATTTACAACGGTAGGGTAACAATCTTTCAATGCGACCTCTAATCCTCCCTTCCCTACATATTCCTCTCCCTCCTACACGCACACAACTGTGTGTAAAACAATTAATTTGATAGATATTCTGTGTTATTTCAAACGCACTCTCTTGTCATTAGTAACTTTACCGATTTTAAGGAAAATATGGGTTCTGTTATAAAGTTTAGGTTTAAATTATTTGGTTTTAGCATTGGGTATTTATAACTATCATGTTATTTCATAATTTTTATTATATTTTTATCCAATTACTGGTGCTACTTATTTATTTATTCTTCATTTATTGTACACATCAGTTTAAGTTATTTTATAGGTCTCAAGTGCGAATATAGAAAGACTACTCAATTTGAAGTTGTACTGAAATATCGACCTATCTCTGTCATTTTACAAAGAATTTGTAATGATAGAACTATACTAAAGCACTACTTAAAATTGAGTACCTAGTCTTTCAGTGTTCGAGCGTTGTTGAATTATAAAATGAATAACAGTATTAATACTAGCTCAAAACCATAACAGCAGTACCGATGAGAACATGTGCGTTAATAAGTATTTTTATCAAAATTTTGTTTTGTTCTGTTCCAGCTGGCTGGAGAGTACCTACTCCAGCCAGTCTCTCCAGGTCAAGTGGCCGTGAAAGCGACCAAAGCTGCCAAATACTTTCTGAACATAATTATATTCTTAGTAAGGTTTGCAGGTTTATTTACAATTTCACAAAATAAGTACACTTTATTGTGAATTTTCAGCTATAACAGAAAATAAATTATAATCAAGTAGTAGAGCTGACTTCTAACACATTTCTATCACCTCAACAATTTAAACTAAGCGTGATACTATGTCAAATGGACGTGAAACATGTCTTAACGTGTTATAAACACAAGCCAACATAATTATTTAATTTTAAAACTATCTTGTAATGGCTGATAAACTGTGATAGATCTAACCAATTATTTCTATTTCAATTTACTTCATCTCTTTACGACTTTCTCTAAAACTGTTATAGGATTTTCACTGTATTTCATTCTTTCTTTTAAAGAGTCATATTATTCTTGTTTCTAATTGTCGTACGAGTAATCTAAAACTAATAACATGAAAATTGCATCGTTTCCCATTAGATATTACCTATTTATTAGCCTTTTCTTTTGAGGGGGACTTCTTCAGCTCGGGTGAGGCGAGTGTGCTGCTAAAAACCAGCACCTTATCAACTATAGCATCACGTCTTTTACCCCCAAAGGGGTAGGCAGAGGTACACATTACGGGTCCTAATGCCACTACAATTTAACACCCGCTATCCACTATTTTATGTTACGAGTCCCATGTAATAGGGGATGACACTATTGCTATTTACCGGGCACAATTCCAGACTCCGGACTACTACTGCGATATTATTTTAAAACCCAGTAATACTTTTCCCGAACCTGACGCCTTGATTGGCTGACTCCAATAAACCAAGCAATAAGAGCACCTAACGCGGTTTCATTTCAGTTTAAACGAAAAATAAATTCGTATTAAGCCCTTAGATCGACTATCCACTGTGGGTGAAATTTTTTGGAAAGGTCTATATTCAGCAAATTATTGACCGATTCAACACAACACAAAGAACATAGCTACTCAAACTTTACTCTAATCCAAAACTCCTCACCATGTTCCTTGCTTACCCACACCACACAATAACCCCTATCTATACCTTCATTTGCCACCCATCTATATATTTCCACTCAATATAACAAATAAATGCTCCGTGTGATTCTGAATTACTTGGCCAACAAGTCATTCTGGCTCCCTTTCTTTCTTAATTTTCTGAAGGTCAACTGTAACATAGTAACTTAATTTTGACGACTAAGGGTAACTGCCCACATGCATTCGTCTCAAACAATAGGTGGCCTACAAATGGTTACTTCTTACTTAGAAATAATGGATACTGTCAACGAAACGGCAACGTTATCAACGTAAGCCTGTCTATCGTTTTGTTTATTTTAAGAATGTATATATTCGTCTTTTTCTTAATTGTCAGTAGTAACACGGAGTCTGGAAATATGCCCGGTATATGTCAATAGGTTCATCCCCTATTACATGGGACTCATTACATAAATAGAGAAAACTGGGTGCTACATTATACAGAGGCGTTAAGCGTCGTAATATGCACCTCTGTCTACTCCTTGTGGGATAAACAGCGTGATGTTATGTTTTTCGTCATTAAAGGTAATTTGAAATACATGTAAAATAATGTGTTTGTGAATCCATGGTACATACGAAAGTGACTAGTGTGTAGCAACGTCTTTAATATTCTTATGGCATTGGTCGACAAACGAGCAAACGGATCATTTGATGATGAAGCTATCGGCGTCGCCCATTGACATACGCAACACTAAAGGAGCTACAAGTGCGTTACTGATATTTAAAGGAATGGGATTTGGGGACCGGGGATTGTGGAGTGGGGATTAACAAAAATGAAATTACAAAAAGCTCTACAATATTGCCTGATTTAAGACTTCATTAACAGTCATATTTACTTATCACTAAACTAAGGTAGCAAAAGAAAATTATATACAAAATGTTAAATAAAGACTGCCTCGTTGGCCGAGTATTCGCAAGTGCGACTGCCGGGCAAGGGGTCTCGGGTTCGATTCCCGGGTCGGGCAAAGTATTACTGGGTTTTTTAAAATTCTCAGTAGTAGCACGGAGTCTGGAAATGTGCCCGGTATATGGCAATAGGCTCACCCCCTATTACATGGGACTCATAACAACTAGTGAAAAGTGGGTGTTACATTGTACTATGGTAGAATGTGCACCTCTGCCTACCCCTTCGGGGATAAAAGGCGTGATGTTATGTATGTTAAATAATTGATTGTCACGGTCCAGAACGAAGTATCTGGCATTCTATGTGACGGTGGTGAAGACCATGAGACGGAAAATCATACAGCGCATTCATCTCAACGTGTTTAGTGGTGTGTACTCCAAGGAGTCACATACGAATCATAGTGAACTTTTGTAATAAGGTCACTAGTCACAGGTGACTCATTTTTGGTACAATTTTGTAATGTATTTATGATATGGGCGTGACATCGAACTCTAATAAAAACTACGGGAACGTGTTGAAAAAACCTAAAGTAATGGACTTTTTTGTTAAGGGGGGAAAATCATCGAATGACTGCTCCCGCCTAGATGAGAGAGTGAGTTCGATCGCCTCTCCCAGGCGGGAGCAGTCATTCGATGATTTTCCCCCCTTAACAAAAAAGTCCTTTCATTAAATTTTATATCGCAGGAATTCTAATCAACCTGCTTATAATAGCTTAGCGTAAAGATATAACAAATAGGTAGCATTAGTAATTATCTTCACGACGTTAATTATTTTATAGGAAACAGGTGTTCAGACGGATGAACGATGTCGAGGTGTTTGCATAACAAGTGCTGCTTGTAGAAGGGAGTAAAAGAAATATTGTTTTATCATTAGTTTTTTACACACGACTTCGTCTAGTTTTGGATGTTTAAAATACAAATTAGTACATATACCTAGTTGGTCTTTTAATTCATAAGGCCGAATTAAAAAATATGTTTTTTTTTTATTAGAAACTTCCATAGAAACTTCCGTAACAATCTATGTATATAGATACATAAAATAGAAGTATCTGTTTGTAATATTAAAACAACCGCTTTTTACTACATGCACATGAATATACATACGACACACACATACCAAGATAAAATGTTTTGGAATTTCTGTCCGATTGTTTGTACTGGCTAATCTCTGGAATGGCTGGGCCGACTTTGACGGGACTTTTATTAGCAGGTAGCTAATGTACTAAGGAGTAACATAGGCTATTTTAATTAAAGAAGTTATGGCCTAAAATTCATATTCTATGCGGACGCAGTCATAGGCAAAAGTTTTTTTTTTAGGGGGAAAATCATTCATATACTTCTCTCATTAGGTGAGAGAGGAAGTGTCAGACTCTTACTGACCAAAAACCACCCTGTTCCTGCTACTACCCTTCGAACCGGGACCTCGGCAACCCGTTAAGTTCTCTGTGGCTCCGTATCAGCATCAGCCCTATTGGGCCCTATTTGTGGTACGGGTAACAGCTAGTTTTTATATATTTTTCTTAAGAAAATACAAATTTATCACACACACTTCAGTTGAAATAAAAAAATACACTCATAGTCAACATATGGATGTTTGCTTGAGATTAATGAATCTCCCTTAATCTGCTGATATTTTAAACGATTTTCAAATTTATTGCAAAAGTAATAAGACTGAAAATCCAATAAGGAAATATACTATAAAAGGGTAGATTTAAGAGCTGTTTCTGTACAAACTAAGACAGGAAATAACAGCACGCATACTTAAGATCAGAGTATAGGCAGAACTATGCAACCATGCCATTTTACTGTCCTATAATTGGTATGCAAAAAAATACCTTGCGAATTGCTTAATAGAAGTCAAATTTGTCTGTGTTGTATGTTTGGAACTTCCAGGTATGAAGCAGTTTAAGTAATACTTTGTAAGAAGCCCAAATTATTTAATTTGTAAAATAAAATTCGTTGGAAGACTGAGCCGAATGCGTATATTCAGTATATCAAGAGTATACCTAATAAGTATTATTGTACCTCTAATCAAAATATTTGAAATAGGGAACTTTCTAGTAAGTTCAAGTCCAATACCTATTTCAATGTCAATAAAAATATTGTTTTCAATAAATTTCACACCATAATATTTATTCTCCAAACAGCATTTACAATTTTTGTTTTTGATGAAATAGGACATCAAATCTATGAATGAAAAAAATCTAATAATATCAGTACACTGAAAACAAAAATGCCGCATACCCACTGTTGTCGTTCACCAATCGATCCCCATAGACTGACTGATTAATGACGTCACGGGCACGTTCCCGGGACTCCCGTAGTCCCGGAGTCCGGGATCATTTCCCCGGGACTACCGAGATGGATCGCTTTCTTAACATTATTACTTTAACGATCGATAAGGACAATGATTGGTCTAATGTTGTGACAATTTTTGTGGTAATTAAGTTTAGAATTATTAGATTTATTGTATGAGTTGTATTTTATATGATGGGAAGGTAAAATAGCATAAATGGATCACCTAATGGTAAGCAATTGGCGCTGTCTATGAATACCCGCAACACCAGGGGAGTTACAAATGCGTTGCCAGCCGGAAGGGGGAAGTATTTGAGTCTCCTGTAATCTCACTCACACGACGAAACACAACGCAAGCGTTGCTTCACGTCGGTTTTCTATGAGGCAGTGGACTCCGCTTGAGCCGACCCATTCGTGTTGAAGCTTGGTTCTCTCAGGTAAATAATATTTCATTTTCTTTCGCTAAAGGGTAAGATTGATAGTAATTGTAGTTGTTTTCATAATTCTTATAAAGACATTATGTACAAAGTAAGTAATTGTCAATTCCTGTCCTGTCCGTTATCATGGTCCTATCCAGGTAATTGTTATCGCAACGGCTTATTCGTATAGTTTAATTTCGTATGTACACTGACTTCTAAGATACAGGTTTTTTCCTAGTTTAGAAGTCAGGGCCCTTTTGCTCTGGCCACAGTCATGATCCTGGAAATGTAAAAAAATGTAATCTCTTTGGTAATAATAAAGATTTTTTTTTTTTTAATTAACTTATTTCTAAGAGTTTAATTTACTTAACGTTATTATTTAAAATAGCAGACAGAAGTGTATTGTACGGAACATCTTGTTGAAACTACTTCCCTGGGCATCGAATCTAGGACCACACTCTACTTACTTGTAACCATAGATATAATAAAGAATATTTTTTAATATGCTCATTGGCCGAGTGGTCGCAAGTGCGACTGGCGGGCAAGGGGTCTCGGGTTCGATTTCAGGGTCGGGCAAAGTATTAATGGGTTTTAAAAAAAAATCTCAGTAGTAGCACGGAGTCTGGAATTATGCCCGGTATATGGCAATAGGCTCACTCCGCAAATCACGACAGTCAATGCCACTGTACAATGTAACACCCACTTTTTCACTATTTTTGTTATGATTCCCATGTAGTAGGAGGTGAGCCGATTGCCATATACTGGGCACAATTTCAGACTTCGTACTTTTACAGAGATTAAAAAAAAACAGTATCTAATACTTTGCCCGACACGGGAATCGCACCCGAGATTGCAGTCGCACTTACGACCACTCGGCCAACGAGGCAGTCGCTAACACTAATTCTACGTAAATATTCATCTAACAAAACATGACACCTGAATTCAGAACACCAAACGAACTAAATAGATTTTTCCGCACCATCTTAAACCATTTTAAAGAATCCCTTTCGTAACCCATTCAAGTCGAGCCTCAACACCCAACATTATTTACTTTAAACAACTACAAGAAATAAACCAAAACCTATAGGTCTATGACTTCACCCGTGCCATTAACACTGAACAAAAAATGGCTGCAAGAAACTCTAAAGAACAGGTACATACTTTATATTATTCTTGAATGTAACGCACGGATGATCACAATTCTCTTCAGGCCCGGCGTCGGGTGACAATTTTTTCCTCTTCCCTATTATTTGATGGTGTTTTAAAAAACCTTGGTCACGTATTCAAAGCGTGGTAATCAGGTTCGGTGTTGGTTTTCGACAGGTGGATTCCATTCATGGTGTGTGGATGCGTGAATGGGTGGCGTTGAATGGATTTGGATGTATGGTAAGCTATGGTCCATTGATGGAAGGGTCCTATGGTTTCGTATGGTGGTTGGACCACCATTAGCTTGTGTGAAACAGACTAGTTAATACTGCAATGATTGTAATGCATAAAGTAAGTGGAATGTTTTTAATGTACCTACATAAAATAAGGAGAAACCAAATAACATTAAAAAAAAATCTACATAACATAACATAATATCTCGCCTTTTATCCCCGAAGTGCACATTACGGCACTTAATGCCTCTGTACAATGTAACACCCATTTTTCATAATTTATGTTGCGAGTCTCATGTAATAGGAGGTGAGCCTATTGCCACATATACCGGGCACGTTTCCAGACTCCGTGCTACTACTGAAAAACCCAGTAATACTTTGCCTGACCAGGTAATCGAACCCTTGCCCAGCAGTCACATTTGCGACCACTCGGTCAACGAGGCAGTCTTAATATCTTACACTATTATAATTATAAAGTTGAGGAGTATGTTTGTTGTGATGGCTAATCACTGGTTTGATTAACAAAAATATTGTTGTATCGTATAGTTTAATTATAGGCTATAAAACATCATACCAAGACCAGTAGGAGCCGAGCAGAGAGGATCAAACCACGCGGGACTACCTAGTAATGCATAAAACGTGTTCAGATAACAACTAAGACGTTTCCTACTATTTATATGACCTTTAGATTACTCTATTTTGTGACATAATTCCATATCATTGCGCTCACCTGTCGCAAACACCTGTGTTAGCAGTTCAATGGCTTGAACATGTATCGAATCGAATCAAATAGAAATGTCAACGTTTGATATTGACATATATTATTATTAAGCTTACGTCAAAAATATGTTATTATAATTACTGACTCGGCAAGGGGTCTCGGGTTCCGTATCGGGAAAAGTATTACTGGGATGTTGAAAAAATTCTCGGTAGTCGCACGGAGTCTGGAATTGTGCACTGTATAGGGCAATAGGTTCACCACCTATTACAAGGGATTTATAACATAAATAGTGAAAAGTGAGTGTTACATTGTACAGTGCCAATAAGTGTCGCAATGTGCACCTCTGCCTACGCCTTCGGAGATTAAAGGCGTGATGTTATGTTATTTTGAGTTTTATCCTCCTTAAGCTTCTTCACCATAAGGACGGTTTCCCATAAACTCCATGGTTATCAGGAAGGTTGAAGTTCGCAGTTTAAAAGGTTCTTTATCAGAAAGAGAATGAGTAGCGATAAATGTATTATAATTTTCTATTCTGCTGTCACCATCTCACCATATAATATTAACGCTGCGACCCAGCGACGATGTCACCGCGGGGACCAGGGAAGGTCGCGACGCGTGCGAGCTGCATGCGAGCGGCAGCCTCGACAGTCGCCGACAACAACGGCCGAGCGCAGTTCTCATCATTAATTTTCAAATTGACTAAAACTCGCGGGTTACTCACGTGAGTATATATATATATATATTTTTATGGCATAAGCCGGTAAACGAGCTGACGGATTACCTGATGGTAAGCAATTGGCGTCGCCCATGGACACCTGGAACACCAGAGGCGTTACAAGTACGTTACCGGCCTTTTGGGGATTAGGAGTTTGAGGATCGTTGGGGATTCAGGAATTTGGGAAATTGGGGAAGGGGAGGGTAATTGGGCATCCGGTAACCTCACTCACACGACGAAACACAACGCAAGCGTTGCTTCTCGTCGGTTTTTTGTGAGGCCGTGGTATCACTCCGGTCGAGCCGGCCCATTCGTGCCGAACCATGGCTCTCCCACACTTGAATATACTGATAAAAGCTCTACTAGTAGGGGTTCTTCCTCATGAACAGCGTGCGCGGTCGCGGCGATGTCGCGCAGCCTACTTTTTTACTTTAGAGCTTTTCAGTATATTCACGTGAGTAACCCGCGATTTTTAGTTAATTTAGTATGTCTCACGATAGTTATTATAAAAACAATTTTGAAATTGTTTATTATTTCGTTTGTTTTAATAAATTAGTGTTTTTCAACGAAGGGCGTTTACTTTGAAGATAAACATTTCCACCACCATACGTTGATATTTTCCATTAAGTAGATATATATGTAAATATGTAATTATAATGACGTTAGCACTTGTGATAATTATTCACGTCTTGCTTTGCAGGTGGACTTAATTTACCTGCACATAAACACTTTATATAATTCATTACTGATGGTGTTACATGTATGAACATCACTAATTAGTAAGTAGTCGCCTCCTCACTATAATGTGTTATATAAGGTAGAACACTTGTCATCAACGCCTCTATCTACCTGTCATAGTCTAAGTGTGTGTACACGTCGTGCGCCCTGCACAATATTATAATAAATCCAAGTATAATTAATCCGTCTACAACTCATTAATCCTCCAACATAACAGATGGTAATTTTATTGTGGACTTCAGTTTTATTGGTCTTAGACATGTTACTTTAGTTCATAATCGCATCAAAGGTGTAGGCAGAGGAGCAAATAGTCTATGTAAAACCTATACTTGTTTTTTTTTATAACGAAGTAGTTAGAGGTATAGTCGAACAAAATTAGATTTTTTTTAAGGGGGGAAAATCATCGAATGACTGCTCCCGCCTGGGTGAGGCGGGAGGGAGTCTCAATGTCAGACTCTTACTGACTAAAAACTACCCCGTTCTATCTCCTGCGCTTCGAGCCGGAGACCCAGTAACTCGTTAGGTTCTTCGCGACTCCGAATCGGCATCAGCCCTGTTGGGCCTCATTTGTGGTGGTCTGATGGCTCCTTGAGACACCATTGAGGCGAGAGGAGTAGAGGAGAGATAAATTGAGACTTGGTGCTCGTTGGTCTTTTTTTTTTTTAAGGGGGGAAAATCATCGAATGGCTGCTCCCGCCTGGTGCTTGTTAGTCTAGCCACTGATACTGCTGTCTGAATGACTGTGTAGAATAATAATAAGCATGAAGATAATACATAATTTTAGTTTTATACATTTTTTTTATATATATAAAACCGTTGTCTCACACTAGGATTTTGTCCTCGTGGGTGCGTTTACAAATATACAAATTCACATACACATGACACGCAGAGCCGAAACAATCATTTGTGGATTACACAGTGTTGTTCCGTGAGGGAATTGAACCCACGTCACGCTGCATGGCGACCGGTTGTGCAGCCACTGCACGGCTTACGGGTCGTCTGATGGTAGACGGTTAATGTGGTAACAGAAGACAGGTATAACGAGCGCGTGTTTAACGCAGGATTTTTTAAAAAACTGAAGTATAGGGGAAAGTCCCTTAACGCCGGACGGCACCTAACGCCGGACGGCACCTAACGCCGGACACTTATTTTAGTGGGAAGTCTCCCAGTGGCAGAAATCTAAGATTTATAGTAAAAATGGAATCGCTCCTGTTATCAGTTGTCGAGATAATCCAACTGTCCGGCGTTAGGTGCCGTCGTACGGGATTTCCCCCTACGTCTTTTGAAAATCCTCATACTAAATTGTGAATGAAGACAATACTATCTCAAAACTTTTATTTGTTGAGAGCCATGTTTCGACACGAATGGGCCGGGGTGATACCACGGCCTCACATGAAACCGACGGGAAATAACGCTTGCGTTGTGTGAGTGAGTTACTGGAGGCCCAACTCCCCCCCCCTCTTCTCAATCTCCCAATCCCTGAATGCCAAACAATCCTAAAATTCCTAATCCTCAAATAGTTGGTAACGCACTTGTAACACCTCTGATGTTCGGGGTATCCATAGGCGGCGCCGATTGCTTAACATCAGGTGATCCGTAAACTCATTTACCGGCTTATCCCATAAAAAAATCTAACTTGTATAGAAGAATGCAGCAACAGTTAGCATTGTGGCTGGAAAATTCATATAAATAAATATGGAAGTCTGGATGGAGACACCCAACAGTTTATAACAGAGATTATCATATTTTTATACTTCTCATTACAATATCACAATCTTAAACCACATCAGTCAATCACATTAAACAAATTAATGTTTCAATCACACCATAAACGTTTATTTAAAAAATTTAAATATTTAATCAAAGTTTAAAACTATTTAAATACCTGTCACAATTATAGGAATTATAAATACACTGGTTGATTACAAATTAAGTCACTGTGTAATTGGTTTCAATTATAATTGTTTCTGCAGATAATTGTATGATTACTACGGTGGTGCAGTATTCGTAAGATTGCAGTTCGATTCCAAGAAAAGGTAAGTACGAATAGGTAGGTATAATGTTTTAAGAAATATTTAATTGAAATGTGTTACAAGATTCTAAAACGAGTTGATGAATATTTTCTGCATGTAATATTGTTGTGAATGCAGTTTTTGTTACATTATTGACAAAATCACGAACATACTTATTTATTTATTTACACTTTATCGTAGACCATGGAAACATAGAAAATATATATCATAATAAAACGTGTACAAGTGTCTAGTGTATATTAGGTTGTGTTTTACACAAAAACCATATTTTCCTATAAATTATTCGTAAATTCGTATTGTTACGTCTAAATAAATTATACAGTAGTACCATTACAATAACTAAAATTATGCCAAAAAATATAATGTCTAAAAATTTTACTCGAAAAGAAACACTTACCTTAATTGGCGGCGCATAATCCACAGCCATCATACAATCGCTGTTGACACCAGCTTCAGTCTTGATCATGGGAGGCCCATGGTGGTACAACTGTCCCATTTGATGGTGATGGACCCCACTGTCACCACGGCTGTACCAGGTAGTGTACATACCGCAGTTCTGGTCCCGATAGTCACTCATAAACTCATTTTCACCTATAGCGTTCAACATAAAGTCAGTTGCGATTGCACGAAAAGTTTAAAATTTACAATGAATTTTAAATTATTTTATACTTTCTGTTTTGTTTTTTTTTAGTTCATTATATTGGTTCAAGGTTGGTTTTGAGATTTTTAGTAATTTTAAATGGGTTTTCGAGTTCATTTTTCAATCATAAAGGTTTTATTAATTGCACCTTTGATTTTTGTTTGTTTGTCAGTTTTATGGTCATTTTAGGTTTTAGTTCTCACACAATCAGTTTTTCACATAACACTTGTCCACTAAACACTTTACAATTAAGTTTTTTCAAAATCGAAACTTTAGACTTTCGGTTCGATCACCCGCCGTGTCAAAGTAAAAAATTAAAGTTATGATTTTTTAAATAAACTGTTTTAAAACAAAAGAAATAATTTGAAATTTTAAACTTAGAAAATATTTCAAAAATAGAACAATAAAAGCACCCTTTTCAATTAAATTGAACCCGTTTTTTTAACAATAATTTTGATTCTGAATCAACTAATTTTTCAATATTTAAAATTATTATTGCACTAAGTACATTATTTGAAATAAATAGATATTATTAGATATTTATATTTGACTATTATTTCTGTGATTTATTTCACGGATTTCTATCTTGTGGGCAGCATCTGAAAAAAGGGAAAAATTATTAAATATAAGTACCTATAAAAAAAACATTAGCTAAAACTGGTAGGAGGTACCTAGGTATTTATTGAGTGGTTCCCAGTACATTATTTTAGATTTAACTGAGGATGTTCTGAATAACTGACTGCCTCGTTGGCCGATTGGTCGTAAATGCGACAAATGCCAATTTGTTTGCATTTTCTTTTAAAAAAAACTTCGTTCTACACTAGGATTTTCTCCTGTGTCGTGGGTGCATTTACATACAAGTTCACATAAATATGACACATAGACCAGAAACAACAATTTGTGGATCATACAGAGTTGCTTCGTGTGGGAATCGAACTCGCTAGGTACTTATTGCGCGACAGCCTGCTTGTTGCCCAGCCACTATGTTAACTGTGCAGTCAAATCGTAGACTGAGTAGACTTTTTTCATTGTCTCGATCAATAGAATTTTATACTAGTACTTAGATCCATTTCTTCATTAGAAAATTAACATGGATTAGGAGGGAGGGGGGGAGAAGGGAAATACACATAATATAGCATAATCGCCTTTTATCTGCTTGAAGGGATAGGCAGAGTAAGTATCGCATTCAATGTGTTTTTAGTTGACCGAGCGGTTGCGACGTATCTCGGATGCGATTCCCGCACGGTACAACGCTTTGTATTATTCTTAAATAGTTATTTTTAGGTCTGGGTGTCATGTGTACCTATATGATAATTGTATCTTTGTAAACGCACCCACGATACAGAAGACAATTTCACTTTCTGCTAGTCAAGATTTCAGCTCAAAGACCTATCAATTGACCCGAAAACCTTGTACTCAGCAGTCATTCTTACAACCACGAAACCACAGTAACACTCGAATAGCTTAGAATTGCTAATATAGTAACATACTGTTTCAATATAGGCTATATACATAGACCACACAAAGTTCACTGACCGATGAAACCACGCCCCTTGTACACGCCCATTACACGCCCCGCCCTCTGGAAATTTGGTATAACGTAGTTTTGTTCTATAGGAGTATAGATAAAGAGTATATTTAAGCTATATTGTATTATGAAAGTGGTTAGGAGTCTTCAGATTTCGTAGGTTAAAAAAAATTCTTCAAAATATTCATTTTGACTTTGGTATCAACTTAAATAGACAGATCAGACGTTCTTAGCAGAAATCTATGCTATACTAACAACTAGGAATATATTTAGTTTTTATTCCGCTGAAGAAATGAATTTGCAGCATGCAGTATGCAGCAAAGCCATCCTGCCCGCTGTTCATTAGGAAGAACCCCTCTGTGGTTTGAAACTAGTAGAGCTTTCCTAGTATATTCACGTGAATAACCCGTGATTTTTAGTTAATTTTATTATGTCTCATGATATTTATTATAAAAAAATCCTCAGGAGTTGTTGACTTGGCGACTCCCGCGGCTCGATTCAACAATGATTCGAGCCGCAAGAGCCGCCTAGTCAACATCGAGCAAAAACTAAATATTATCACAGTTGTTCGATATTTATTGTTTAATTAATATTTATTATTGATTGCGACTGCCTCGTTGGCCGAGTGGTTACAAGTGCGACTGCCGAGCAAGGGGTCTTGGGTTCGATTCCCGGGTCGAGTAAATAAAGAATGGTTTTCTAAAAAAATCTTAGTAGTACCACGGAGCCTGGAATTGTGCCCAGTATATGGCAATAGGCCCCTATTACATGGGACTAATAACATAAATAGTGAAAAGTGGGTTTTACACTGTACAGTGGCATTACTTAAATGCTGTAATGTGCACCTCTGCCTACCGCTTTGGGGATAAAAGGCATGATATTATGTATATAATATATGTTAATTAGATACTGGAAAGCAAGAATGGTAGGTTACCAACGTCTCGTTTTTAAGGGAGTTGTGAAAAAGACATATACTTCGGAGATAGTACAAATCCGCGGAACTAGCATTGGATAATTCCGCGTATTTGTCAAATGTAGTTAATTCAAGTTTTCGCTAAAAAACCCCTCAAAACATTAATCAGCTGTCGCCTTGACACGAGTTCATTTCGACTCATTTTTAATTTGTTATAATGAGCTTCAAATTCATTGAATTAATACAGTTATTAAGTTTTATCCTTTGCCTGTAAAACTGGATCTAATGGGGATGATGACAGGGTATGAAAATTAAAAATATAATTAGTCCGTAACTTAGGTAATAAAAAAATATTAGACACGTATTTTTTTATTTTGTTGTATAATAAAACAATACTTAGATAAAACGAATCAAAGTTTAGGAGTGGGAGCTAAAACGTCATTTCTTAGTATAAAATGTACTGAGAAGTGACGTCACGCGACATTTCAAATCAATATATCTTCGAAACTATTCGTTTCCGTAAGAAAATAAAAAATACGTGTCTAATGTTTTTAAATAATCTACCAGACGGACATTAAAATAAAAATTAGTCGTTTGTCCGTCTGCAGATACGTAGCTTTTACGTAGGTACCTATGGTAGATTCACGGAAGTGCACTATCCCCGACGATATGTCATTGTGAAACAAGTGAATTTATTTCTGCAAATAGGTTACAAGGCAGCACTTTTACACGTCAATTTTATCAAGCGAACGATGAGGTCGACATTTCCTAACTGACTACTCTGAGAAGAGATGCCGAAACAAACTCAGAGTTCTGTCTCTGTTAAAGTCCAGACAAATTCATAGTATTATATTACATTCAATTTTTACCATTTATGTTAGGAGCTTAATAAAAAGACAGCCAATTTTTATTATTTTAATGTCCCTCATTATTTTAAAACAAATATTAGACACGTATTTTTAATTATCTCACAGTAACAAATACTCTCGATGGTATACCGATTTGAAATATTGCATGACGTCACTTCTATGGCCATTCTATACGTAGAAATGACGTTTTAGCTCTGACTCCTAAACTCTGATTCGTTTTATCTAAGTATTGTTTTCATAAATGACAAAATAAAAAATATATGTACATACGTGTCTAGTATTTTTTCATTTCCTAGCTGACGGACTAAATAGATTTTTAATTATTGTCATACACAGGGTGCCATTCAAAATTCTATGCTATCAATAGAATGCACCCTTACGCCTTATTCACACTACGCTAGTAATTTAGTCGAGTTGCGATCATTAAGTAGTGCTCTCTAAGTTCCATGTTGGAACAGAAGCGAGAGAGGACTGTTGAATATTCGCTACTTGACTAAAACACTAGAGTAGTGTGAACAAGGCATTATCGCCGCCCATCGCCGTATTTTGCGACTACCGATTAAAGGGTTTCAAGTTTGATTGTCGCAATCAGGTCTGTACTTACGTCCTGTAGAGGTAGTAGCATTAATTAATTTCCCGAAGAATAAAAGGCATGTGGTCATAATTCTTTTATTACTAGCTTCTGCCCGCGACGTCGTACGCGCAATCTTGAAAAAAATTTATGGGTGGACTACCCCTAACATTTAGGGGGATGAAAAATAGATGTTGGCCGATTCTCATAGATACCGGAAAAGCACAAAAATTTCATCAAAATCGGTCAAGCCGTTTCGGAGGAGTATGGCAACGCAAACTGTGACACGAGAATTTTATATATTATATTATTTCCAATCAAAAACCTAACTAAACTACAAATTAACCCACAAAATCGACCACACGACATTAACAACCAAGATTTAACATTCTCAATCCCAAGTACCTATGAACATACAACCATACATATGTACGTAACTTCACGCCTATCTGCCATGGGGGTAGGCTGAGACTAGGGAACGCCAATTACTACGATTCCTACATACCTCTTTCGCTTCATCAACAGTCATCAATCTTTTCAAGCATGCTCGTCGGTTAAGGGTACCGTCGGTTGAGTACCAATGAAAAGGGTTAAAATTAAACGTTTTTCAACCAAACTGCAATGTACCTACAAATATAAAATATACCTTCTTATATACATGCTAATATTCAATGCCAATATTTCACATTGACAATGATACTACTAACAAAACGTACATACATAACTCTACATACGCACATCAATGCGTTTAACACAGAAAAAAAGATCTACGCATGCGTAAATGAGTTAAAAAAGTGTGTCTACACTACATGCAAATTACTCGCCACTTATTCGAGTTGCAGTTGTTTTTGTATAGTTTCCCGTGACCGTGAATATTCGGATGTAGTGTGGATTGACGCTTTATTCTTATATTCTGCGTTTTCGTTATTTTTCAAATGTGGTATAGCCATGCTTCGGTACGCATGGATCGGCTCGACCGGAGTGATACCACGGCCTCACAGAAAACCGACGTGAAACAATGCTTGATATGTATTTCATTGTGAATTAGGCAACAGGAGGCCCAAATCCTTCTCTCCCCGATCTGTTGAATCCCCAAAATCCTCAAGTTCCTATCCCTCAAAACATATGTAACTCGAATGTAACGTTTCATTCAACATACATAACATACATAACATCACGCCTTTTATCCCCGAAGGGGTAGGCAGAGGTGCACATTATGCCACTGTACAATGTAACACCCACTTTTCACTATTTATGTCATGAGTCCCATGTAATAGGGGGTGAGCCTATTGCCATATACCGGGCGCAATTCCAGACTCCGTGCTGAGAATTTTGTAAAAACCCAGTAATACTTTGCCCGACCCGGGAATCGAACCCGAGACCCCTTGCCCGGCAGTCGCACTTGCGACCACTCGGCCAAAGTTTCATTCAAATGTAAGATTTTAACAACTTAACATAATGCCTTTATCCCTGAAGGGGTAGGTAGAGGTGCACATTACTGGACTTAATGCCACTGTACAGTGTAACATCCACTAATCACTATTTATGTTATGAGTCCCATGTAATAGGAGGTGAGCCTATTGCCATATACCGAGCACAATTCCAGCTACTACTAAGAATTTTATATTAAAAAAGTCAGTAATACTTTGCCCGACCCGGGAATCGAACCCGAGACCCTTTGGCCGGCAGTCGCACTTGCGACCACTCGGCCAACGAGGCAACAAAAAAGTGAGAATTATATTGAAGTGTCAATATTAACAGCTAGTAATAGACCAGTGCTGCTGCTTGCCTATATGAGCCTCATCTACATAAGAGAATTTGTTGTTTTATCTCCACGCTTGCCAATAGGGTAGTTGCCACGGTATGAAAGTTAAAAACCTAATTAGTCCGTCAGTTAGATAATGAAAAAATATTAACCACTTATATTTTCTCGTCAAAAGTTACAATACTTAGATAAAATGGCGTTAAGTTTAGGAGTGGACGGTCGTTACGTCATAACGTGATACAAAATGTAGCACGCTGTGACGTCACACGATATTTCAAATTAATATATCGTCAAAAGTATTTACTTTAGTCAGATAAGAAAAAATACATGTCCCCTTTACGTTGACCCCTTGGTCTCGAGTTCCATTCCCGGGTCAGGCAAAGTATTACTGGGTTTTAAAAAAATCTCAGTAGTAACACGATAGTCTGGAAACGTGTCCGGTGGCAATAGCAATGGCAATAGGCTCACCCCCTTTTATATGGGACTCATAACATAAATAGTGAAAAGTTGGTCTTACATTATAGAGGTACAGTGGCATTATGTGCCTTAATATGCACCTCTGCACCCTTCGGGGATAAAAAGCGTGATGTTATGCTATGTGTCACTTTTTACTCTATCTAAAAATTGAATTTAAAGTTTGAATATCTTAAATTATGTACTCAAATAAGCACTAAATTAGCGAATAAATAAAACTACAATAATTAGGTAAACAATCAAGATTTATGCATAGTGTGTGACTACGGACAATTAGGCACGCTTTTTATAATGCATGACTTATAGTCTAAACCACGTAAATGTCTAAATTGTTTATATGAATTAGATGTTAAGTTTACAAAATCGCATTATCAATATTTTTTATGGAACAGGAGGCAAACGTGTCACCTGATGGTAAGCTATCAACGCCGCCCATGGACACTCGCAACACCAGAGGAGAGACAGGTGCGTTGCCGGCCTTTTAAAAAAGAATACGCTTATTTCTTGATCGTTTGAAGGTCGTATCGGTTCGGAAATACCACCTACAATAGATCATTCCACAGTTTTCAAAGTCAAAGTCAAAATCATTTTATTTCAATTAGACCAGAAAGGCACTTTTGAACGTCAACGATATAAATTTAAAAGTGAAGTTATTTGCTCATTCCAAGGTGTGGATTCCTAGTTTTGCTGTGCGAGGCAGAAAGCTACGAGAGAAGCGCACAGCTATGGCCTATTTTTTAATTTTTTGAGGCGTGAAAATCATCGAATGACTCCTCCCGCTCGGGTGAGGCGAGAGGGAGTGTCAGACTCTTACTGACTAAAAACCACCCCGTTCCTACTTCTGCACTTAGAGCCGTAGCCCCGGAAACCCGTTAAGTCTTCCGCGGCTCCGTATCGGCCCCTGTTGGGCCCCATCTGTGGTGATCTGATGAACCATGTATATGATGGGGTTGGATATGATGTCGTGAGGGTCGATGTACCTGCCGCGTCATTTGACGCGGCAGGTACATATTTACATATTTATTTACACATCTTATTACATCAACAGCCTTTAAGTAGCCACTGCTTAGTCTCTTCTCACAAGGAGAAGGTTTGAACATTATTAAACGCGTTTACTTAATGCGGGTTAAAGATTATAAGTTTTACCTATCGTGCCATCTCTATCATTTTACAAAGACTTTTTAGAGACAGAACTATACTTAAGCGTGACTTCAAATTGAGTAACCTTTCAGTATTCATGAGTTAAACTTGGAATTATAAAATTTTCGTATGCTAGACAAATAAGATTGAACTATGTTGATATTATAACTGCCTCGTTGGCCGCGTGGTCGCAAGTGCGACTGCCGAGAAAGGTCGTCTCGGGTTCGATTCCCAGGTCAAGCAAATTAGGTTACTGGTTTTTCTCAAAAAATCTCAGTAGTAGCACGAAGTCCGGAAATGTGCCCGGTATATGGCAATAGGCTCACCCCCTATTACATGGGACTCATGACATAAAATAGTGAAAAGTGGGTGTTACATTGTACAATGGCATTAAGTGCCGTAATGTGCACCTCTGCCTTCGGGGATAAAGGCATGAAATTACGTGTGTCTATATTATTCATGAGACATACTAAATTAATTATTATGTTTTCGGCTTACTTACGATACTCAGTAGCAGCGCGACAGTCGCCGCGTCGCGGGTCGCGAAATGCTGCTCATGAATATGAACCTCTTGCATGGCTTGAAACTAGTCGACTTTCTCGTCAAACAGTTACATGAGTAAGCCAAAAACATAACAATTAGGATTTAACTACCTAGGTGTTATTTTATATTACAGAATGAATGATTGCAATAAATTATAAATGTTCTACTATCAAGACTATTATTTTCAAGGATAAGTGCTTTTGCGATGCGACGTGCGACGGCCGAAGGTAACTAAGTAGGTATCTACACATCATTATTTTAGTCCAGTAAATGAACAGAACAAAATTAGTTTTTAATTTTATACTAAATCAAAAGCTAAAGTGAGGTTGCATTCATCACCACAAGTTTTTCCTAACTCGAAGCCGTGGACGACCCTCAGCACCTACTGGGATTCCCGCTCAAAGCAAGAGTAGGAACAGAGTGTTCGAACTACGAACGTCGAGCACGGGGTAAATGACTAATTTTTATTTTAATGTCCGTATGATAGATTATTCAAAATCATTAGACACATATTTTTTATTATCTTACAGACACAGATATTTTCGACGATATAGTGATTTCAAATATCGCGTGACGCCACATTTGTGTACCTACGTTTTATACACAAAAGTGACGTAGTTAGCTCCCACTCCTAAACTTTGATTCGTTATATCTAAGTATCATTTTTTATACAACAAAATATAAAATACGTGTCTAATATTTTTTCATTATCTAACTGATGGCCTAATTAGATTTTTAATTTTCATACCCTGTCATCCCTATTCAGAAAATTTTACAATCATAGAGTCTGCAATTGTTTCTGTTATAATTATAGCAAGTAAAAAATTATGTGCACATCAGCCTACCATTGAAAAACTTCATTTCACATAAAAAAATAACGAGAATAGAATTTAAATTAAACTGATCCAAAAATTACAATAAAAGTAAAACATAATCATTATTTCCCTAACTCGCTATTAACGGTCGCCTACACCATAAACCTAAACATCGTTTAACGCCAGTTAAATTGTAATCGCGTTCAAAGCGAATTAGCGTGAACCAAACCATCACTGCATTGTTAACTTAGGATTAAAATATAATTGTTCAATGTTTTTTCGCTCATTTGGGTGAATTTATTCAATTGTTAGAAGTATTTAAACTTTCGTTTAAAAATTTTAATCTTTACACGGCATGCCGGTTTTTCTATGAACACTCAAATAGATCTCCCATTAAATACTTATAGTTTTTTTGCACATTCGTTATGAAAACAATAGTGGCTATTAATGCTTTAGGTTTTTTAATCATTATTATAAATGGATATCATTGGTCGCTATAATATTTTAATAAAGAAAAAAATGCATCCATAAATCATTTTGGCAGAATCACGGTGTTTTTTACTTATTCTATTTTTAATAGTTTTACTGTCCAAGTGTTTATTTCTACGACATTTTATCATTAATGAATTGACTAGACTAATGCTTGGAATTGTTGTCATGCAAGTTTTTTTTATTTTATGATATAGCACCAGCCCTTTTTGTCTCGTTAATAGAATGTTAAGAGCTAAACAAGGGTTCTTAGATATGATTCCCGGGTGAAGCAAGGTGCCTATTCATTATTTATAGAGGTAGAATATTTTCACAACTGAAAAAATGTGATGAAGGTGGATTTGAAAGAAGGTTCACGCGAAATCTTTATTTCATTTTTAAAACCACTGGAGCCAGTTTTTTTATGGCATAAGCCGGTAAACGAGCAGACGGATCACCTGATGGTAAGCAATCGGCATCGCCCATGGACACCTGGAACACCAGAGGCGTTACAAGTGCGTTACCGGCATTTTGGGGATTAGTAGTTTGAAGATCGTTGGGGATTCAGGTATTGGGGAGATTGGGGAAGCGGAGGATAATTGGGCCTCCGGTAATCTCACTCACACGACGAAACACAACGCAAGCGTTGGTTCACGTCGGTTTTCTGTGAGGCCGGTCACTCCGGTCGAGTCGGCCCATTCGTGCCGAAGCATGGCTCTCCCACACTTAACGTTAGTGGCAAAAAGAGAGTGTCTTAATTATTACACACTAGCTACTGCCCGTGACTTTGTACGCGCAATCCCGTTTTCTCCTGTTCTCGTAGGATTTTCAGAGATTTTTCTGTCTTAAGAACCCTCTCCTAATAATGACTAAAACAACAAAAAAATAATTAGTGAAAACTGTCCAGCCTTTCACGCGTGATGCCGTGACCAAGAGAATTATTGAAAAACGGTTTCATTTTTATATATAGAGATGTACGCATCTACCTACCATTTCCTAGTCTATCTGTCAAGTATAGTTAATCCCATATAAAAATTAAAATTGTTACCACGCAACACATACACATATCATGCAGAACTGCGCGCCGCTATTCCCGCCATTTTAAAAATGTATCTTTACCCTTTTCTAAACAAATTAGACTATGAAAAATATCTAAAAATTGTTCTAAAATATTATAAGAAAAAAATAAACTTTCCTTAGTCATTATGTAAAAAATGTATGTAGATACAGAACAAAAAAAATTACTTTAAAAAATTCTTTCATACTAAATTTCATCACAGTCGAAGCAGAAAAAGCGGTATTTACTATACGGTCCACTGCATTCTTAATTACGGTTAAGAAGGAATATTAAAAAGGGTATTTAAATACAAAAAGTGCAGGAAACACACCAATCATATAGGAAAAACAAAATTCATGTTTCTTAACTAGAGAAATCCACTTTCAAACAAATTTATATTTAAAAAAAACAAAAAAGCAAAATTAATTAGAAATCGCACATACTTAATTATTGCATGATAAATTAGAATATTAAGAAAAAGTTTCGACTATCGAAAACCTGACGAAACCAGTGTTTTTAATCACCCGTAAAATTAATTTTTTTGGTTGTTTTTCTGTCATTGTTCATATTATTGGTGCAATCCGACCTCAAAGAGGTTTTTTGGGATTAATTACAACGATTTTACAATCATTATTTACTTAATCATTTAGATAACGATATCTGTATCGAAACCTGATTAAAGAATATATTTTTCCTGTCATTATCATAGAGTAATGGTAGCCTCTGCTACTCGGATATTTTACTCAACAAACTCTACTCTTTCCGTAGATCTCGTAAGACTCAACTAAGGAACTACACATTTGACAGACATTAGTCAGCAGTCCCAGGGAGGTCTTCTCTGATAAGCCTGAACCCTTAAAACTGAGATCTCCAACTCTGCCAAGCGTGGAGATTAGGACTAACCCTCTTAAGGAGAGGCACACAGTCTAACATTGGACTGTCACGATCTATGAATGTTGATGATAATGAAATCTCATTTATAAGATTTTTTATTGCAACATTGCGCACGAACAAATCCTAAGCGCTTTAAGGGCCAATTTTTCAATCATCAATTAATTCTTAACTATAGAATAAAATAGACATGTGACACTTTTTAGTAAGGAACAATTGTCAAATATTCAAAGTTATTCGTCAGTTAAGAATGAACTGAGTATTGAAGAATCAGCTCTAAGTGATTTAATTTTTATAAATCATTAATTTCTGAATGATTTCAGGTTTCAACATGTAAAAATTCAGCAACTATATATGAATCACATACCTAAATTTTCATTAGCAATATAAAAAAAGTCACGTATGTGGAAACTTTTTTACATTTAGTTGAAACATTACAATGAATTGTAGCTAAACCACGTTTAGCAGAAAAATATATCGTTTGTGACATCAACCTACTTGTGTCGACATCAGTACAAAAAATATTGACATCCCATTTTTAAACACGTATAAAAAATGTTACACTAGTTGAACTCCTTTGCCTAAAATATCCTAATTCCATTCCATTTCAAAATCAAAACCATAAACAAGGATCTGAAACCAGCTTTACCCACCAATCATACCTAGCAACCACCCTAAAAAAAACATCAACAAAAATTACCTTCAGCATAAAAAATACACAACACAACGTATACAACACAAAAATACACAGTCAGCAAGAACTAGAAACACCACTATCACACACTGATAAGAGAACCACAGAAAAAACCTCCATTTTTAATAACCGGACAAAAAAACACGGTTTTTTTTTAAATTTTTTTTCACAACGGCGTTTGTTCTACGGAACGTCAACACGGCCGATGTCTTTGGATCGACTAAAAACTTGCTTCGGAAAATGTGTAGGCGTTATGCATGTGAGAGGGATGGAGTGAGGGTGTCTTGTGAGTGAGAAAGAGAGGTCAGAGTGAGGCGAGGGCGTGTCGGAGTAGGAGTGGCCTAAGTTTGCATAAACGGCATCCAGTGCGGACCGCTCGAAGTGGCAGTGTAAAGCCTGATTCGAGCAATATATTATACGATCCATGGACTTTTTGCGAGCAGTGCATTGTCTTGGCATTTTTTTTTCGGATGAACTATGAAACAGTGTGGTGTTTGCTTTTTAATTTGATACGCTTGTGGTAGGTTAGGGATATCTAGGTATTTGTCTATTTATAGATCTTTGCTAGGTTAGTATTGTTTTCTTTTATTGCAAATTTTTATAGGGAAATGTTGATTATTTATTGTTGTGATCTGATTAGAGACTACGTCACAGTATTCTGATGACAAGCTATTGATAAGATTTTTTGGATGTCTTGGTGGAAATGTTAATACAAATTCTCCAGAATTCTCATGAGACGGACAGGGTTTTTTTATGGGGGGAAAATCATCGAATGACTGCTCCCGCCTGGGTGAGGCGGGAGGGAGTGTCAGACTCTTACTGACTAAAAACCACCCCGTTCCTTCTCCTGAACGTCGAGCCGGAGCCCCGGTTACCCTTTAGGTTCTCCGCGACAGTCGGACAGGGTAGGATCATTTTTTAAATTGTACAAAATATACAACCGAGGATAGCGTGCCCATAACTACTCTATACACCGATCTAGTCAGACTATAATCAAGGAAAATTGTATTTAGTGCTATGTCATCCACCTGCGTCTCAACGGTGTTTTAGTTGAACAAAATGTATGATATATTAAAAGAGCCAAATTAAAAGTAACCTTAACTAATGAGCATGCATGAAAAGACTGATGACTGTTGATGAAGTGAAAGAAGTATGTAAGAATCGTAGCAATTGGCGTTGCCTACTCTCTACTTATGTATGTATGATAATAGTAATGATAACATACATCTTATATAATAATTTTGCCTGCCCCCTTGGCCGAGTGGTCGCAAGTGCGACTGCCGGGCTAGAGGTCTCGGGTTCGATTCCCGGGTCAGGCAATGTATTACTGGTTTTTTTTTAAATTTTCAGTAGTAGCACGGAGTCTGGAACTGTGCCCGGTACCTATATGGCAATAGGCTCACCCCCTATTATATGGAACTCATAACATAGGTAAATAGCGAAAAGTTAGTGTTACATTGTAGGTATAGTGGCATAATATGCACATCTGCCTACCCCTTCGATGATAAAAGTCGTGATCATATGTTATGTTAACTATAATAATTTTTTAAAATGAATAAATGTTACTAACTTGTGAAAATGAGAGTGCCACACTCTCAACTTTAAAAATTTTACATTATTTGGCGTGATAATATTACTAATTCAAGTGTGGGAGTGCCATGCTTTGGCACGAATGGGCCGGCTCGACTGGAGTGATACCACGGCCGAGCAGAAAACCGACGTGAAACAACGCATGCATTGTGTTTCGTGGTGTGGCCCAATTACGTCACCCCTCCGCAGTCCCCCCGACCCCCGACTCCCCCACAACCCTCAAATTCCTAATTCTCAAAAGGCCGGTAACGCACTTGTAACGCCTCTGTTGTTCCGCTCGTTTAACGGCTTCTATAAACAAACTATGCCAAAAACAAACAAATATTTCAAACGTTCGTTGAAGTATTTGGTAATAAATAAGTATATTTACTGAATTAGAATAACCGATGATTCTTTACAAAATTATTTAATTACGACTAATTGTTCATCATCATCGTCACTACTGAACAAAGACCTAATTATTTCACTTTTTAGAAACTGCCGGGCAAGGGGTTTCGGGTACGATTTTCGGACCAGGCAAAGATATTGCTGGGTTTTAGAAATAATTCTCAGTAGTACCACAGAGTCTGGAACTGTGCCCGGTGGCAATAGGCTCACCACCTATTAGAAGAATACTTCTCTATTTTACGCCTTTTATCCCCAAAGGAATAGGTAGAGATGCACCTTACGGCACTTAATGCCACTGTACTTACAATGTCACACCTACTTTTCACTATTTATATTATAAGTCCAATGTAATAGGGGGTGAGCGTATCGCCATATACCGGGCACAATTCGAGACTCGTTGACTATTGAGATTTTTTTTAATGTCATCAGTACTTGGCCCAACCCGGGCATCAACCTCGAGACCCCTAACCCAGCAGTCGCACTTGCAACCACTCGGCCAACGATGCAGTCAGCAGTAAGAAAAAAGAGATTTTTGTTTATTAACGGTCGATTATTTCAACGCCTAATAAAATTTTTACTGAGAAACTTTGAACTTTTGACAGTGTTTTTCCATACTAAAAACTGTCAAATGTCAATTTTATTCTACAGTTCGAAATTAACTGACTGCCTCGTTGGCCGAGTGGTCGCAAGTACGACTGTCGGGCAAGGGGTATCGGGTTCGATTCCCGGGTCGGGCAAAGTACCTACTAAGTTTTGATAAATTCTCAGTAGTAGCACGGAGTCTGGAATTGTGCCCGGTATATGGCAATAGGCTCACCCCCTATTACATGGGACTTATAATATAAATAGTGAAAAGTGGGTGTTACATTGTACAGTGGCATAATGTACACCTCTGCCTACCCCTTCGGGGATAAAAGGCGTGTTGATGATGTTATGTTCAAAATTAACTGATGATTGAAAAATCGGCTCTTAAACATGCATCAAACGTATGCTAATTAGCTTAGTAGTTGCACTCAAAACAACTGCGTTAATAAGGCAATGCAATGTCTAATTAATTAATGCAGAATTCACACCTGTTCAGTTATTGCAGTTAAAGCGGCGGAATTAACAAGAATAATTTAACTGTGGTTTAAAGTTTAACCATTTGACATAACATCGCGGTTAATATTTAAATTAGGGATCGGTACAGGTGTATAATAACTGTTCTGGAGTTACGACACTTTGTCGTAGTCACCCCTAAACCAACTCTTAAGTAAAAATTACTTAGCATGATGTAACAGCTGTACCTCTACAAACTGAGTGTGGGAAAGCCATGCTTTGGCACGAATGGGCCGGCTCGACCGGAGTGATACCACGGCTTCACAGAAAACCGACGTGAAACAACGCTTGCGTTGTGTTTCGTAGTGTGAGTGAGGTTACTGGAGGCCCCATGACCCACCTCCCCAGTCTCTTTAATCCCCTAATCCCCCACAATACCTAAATTTGTAACATCATCAACTACATCAACACCACTTGTAACATCTCTGGTGTTTAAGGTGTCCATGGGCGGCGCCGATTGCTTACCATCAGGTGATCCGTCTGCTCTTTTACTGGTTTATCTGTATCACATAAAAAGAATTAACAAACGGATAAACCCATTATATTGGATAAAGTAAAATTACAGACCGCCATCTTTCATCAGCCCATCAACACACTACTGTTGCCCGTTCTACCTCTAGTTCAATAAAAAGTCCTTAATCAAAATAGAATTTATTACGACTGTCCAATACAATAAAATATCTACTATATTAAAAAAATGATCACACTCTCATTAATTAATTTTATGACCAACTTAATGTTAATATTTTTTCAGCAAATGTTTAAGAAATAAACACGCTGTTTGAAGCTAAAAAAAACATGACGTCACAATTCATAATCTCGTACACAGTTCATAGAAAAATGTCGTTTTTGACCATTTAACTCGTTGTCAAATACCGTATTCATCTGAAGATAACACAACATACGCCGATTCAGAGTATCTATTACGTATCTAGGTCTACAAAGGAAATACACAGTTTCAACTACTTTTTGCAGGAAACATTATTCAAGATTTTATTGCTTAGACTTCCAAAGTATATTGGAGCTATAAAAATTATGATTTATTATCAACTAAGTGCGTTATCTGCAGCTCTGCCTTTACTGGCGTTATCATAACATAACATCACGCCTTTTATCCCTAAAGGGGTAGACAGAAGTGCACACAGAAGTTACACCCACTTTTCACTACTTATGTTATGAGTCCCATGTAATAGGGGGTGAGCCTATTGCCATATACCGGGCACAATTCCAGACTCCGTGCTACTATTGACATTTTTTTTAAAACCCAGTAATACTTTGCCCGACCCGGGAATCGAACCCGAGACCCCATGCCCGGCAGTCGCACTTGCGACCACTCGGCCAACGAGGCAGTCTACTGGCGTTATCAATCTTCTTTATCTCTATCATCACCAGTCTGAAGACATCCTCTGCTGTATAAAGGCCTCTCCCTTGGTCCTCCACGTTGAACGGCCATTGAAAGTTCCATCCAAAGGTTTTATGGGATAAGCTGGTGAACTAGCAGATGGATCACCTGATGGTAAGCAATCAGCGTCACCCACGGACACCTGGAACACCAGAGGCGTTACAAATGCGTTGCCGGCCTTTTGGGATTAGGACTTTGAGGATTGTTGGGGATTCAGGGATTGAGGAGATTGGGGAAGGGGGGGGTGATAATCGGACATCCGAATTGTCTAGAAGAAATAACTATTGTGTGATAAGACCGCCCATTGGACGCATGTTTATCTATTTAAACTGTTTGTAACCTAGGCTACTCAAATGTCTACCTACTTGAAGTTGTGTTACTTGTATCAAAGAATCAATGTATGAGTATTTTTATTTTGATCCTTAAATTAACTTGTCTGCAAGAAAGAGGTTATCCTATGGGCATACCACAGTTCAGACTCTAATTCAGCAATTCAATTTAAACAAGCACACTAGTTCTAGATCCCACAAAATTAATTGTGCGAAGGTCGTAGAGATGAAGTCTATATTTTTATTAATTTTGATACTCAAAATAAGAAATTTTCATAAAAATTCAAAATAAAAGAAAACTTATAAAAAAAACCTCCAAAATCTTTTATATCTAGAGGTACATCGCACGACCACGAACTGTCATTAAACATTCCATCTCTTTCACACAATACAATAATAAACAAAGACAAAAAGCTTTTTCTTGCCTCCTCTTCGCACGGACCAGTTTAAGTTGACCTCTCATTTTGTAAGATATTTTCTTTTCACTAAAGATTTTCCGAACGCATAGTGGTCAGTGAGTTGAAGTTATGTTGGTTGGTGTATGTTTGCCTCGCTCTTACGTGGAACGTATGTGATGAGTATGAGGACGCCCTTTTTGCGCATAGTCTGCACGACTAGGCGGCATATTTCTGAAGAGCAAGGAATGGAGTGGAGTTGCTTCGTATGCTTAATTTTTTTAATTTGTTTTATTTTAAGAATGTTAGGTTGACGTTTATTTGTGTACATGATTTAATAAAAACTTAAATCAAATTAATACTAACTATTACTGATTTAAATATATACAGCTTTAGTTAAAAATTAATTAAAATAAAACTAAAAACAAATATTTACAAAAAGCATCGACTACTTTTATTTTTGTTTAGTTCGTTTTATTTAAACTTTTTAATAGCGTAGGTTAGGTTTTAATAAGCTTCATGTTACTATAAAATATAGGTACAGTTTTAACAACAAGAAATTACTAGTATCACAATTTTCGAAAAGTGCCAATTTTTCCTTATACTTAGATAGGTACATTTTTTGGAAATAAAACACTAAATTTTTTTTTTTTTTTTTTTATTAAAAAACATTGCCCCACACTAGGATTTTCTCCTGTGTCGTGGGTGCGTTTACAAACATACAAGTTCACATACACATTGACACCCAGACCCGAAACAACAATTTGTGGATGACACAAAGTGTTGTCTCGTGCGGGAATCGAACCCGCGACACGTTGCACGGCAGCCAGTTGCCCAGCCACCGCACCAACCGTGCAGTCATAAATACATTATACTTCACATGGAATAAAATATTTATCCTATCAAATAAAACCAATGAATTAAAATAAGACCTAAGAACGCGGCTCGACAGTTGCATCTCACAGTCACGACAACTCGGCCAAAGAGACAAATCATTACTTATTAGACCAAGAAAAACGTTGCATGCAAAATTCAATAACTGTTATTTGTTATTCATTGTAATAAACGGTATAATTTTTACCACACATTTAGCCGTCAAAATTATTGACTACCTATAGTAATAAATTAGTATTTGTTCTTTATTACACAAAATCGCGCATAAAATCGGTTTTAATTGGTTAAATTAGCATTATCATTGGCTATAAAACTCCGCTTTGCTTGACTTACTCCGATCCGCGCTTACACGTACATATAAATACACGTTTTATAAAAGCAAATGAATGAATTTGAAACCTTGTAAACAAATCTTACGAAACACATTTCTTGACGTCTTATTTAATTAAAGTGTGAAATGAAGTTTTAAATATGCGTGTGCGCATTTTTTTATTTAGAGGTATACATAGATTGTAGACGGTTGGCGAAGTGACTGAGCGAGAGACACCATCTTTTTTTTTAAGGGGAAAATCATCGAATGACTGCTCCCGCCTGGGTGAGGCTATCAGACTCTTACTGACTAAAAACCACCCCGTTCCTTCCTCCTACACTTCGGGCCGGAGTCCCGGTAATCCATTAGGTTCTCCGTGACTCCGAAAGAGATACCATCTAGGATGATTATTTAAGAGAACATTATGAAGAATACAGTTTTATGATTTTGTCGTAGCATACAGTACAAAATGAAATTCAAACGACGCGTTTAAAATCTTTTAAATATACTCAGAATTTTTATTCGGTGGCGTCTCCGTGGATTTCTATGTCCACCGCAGATGACAGCGGGCAGCGCGCGCTCAGTTTTTGCGCGTCATCCGAACTGGACGTTCCAAGTTCAAATTTGAAAATTGGAACTCAAACGTTCGATATTTGAAATTTTAAGTTTAGCGTAAAATAACAGCTGAAGTATTCGATTTTTAAATTCCTTTTCTGTAATTTAATTTTAATACTCTAATGGCAATTTTGAGCATGGACCCCTAAACTATCTCTTAACTAAGAGCAACTTAAAATGAGAGAGGCTTTTCTACATTGTATATTATCAATGATTTCTAAACAACTTCAAAAAATCTGACTGCCTCGTTGACTGAGTGGTCGCAAGTGCGACTGCCGCGGCAGGGATCTCTGGTTCGATTCCCGGGTCGGGCAAACTATTACTGGATTTTAGATTTTTTTTTAATTCTGAATAGTAGTACGGAGTTTGTAAATGTGCCCGGTATATCGCAACCCCCTATTACATGGGAGTCATAACATAAATAGTGAAAAGTGGATGTTACATTGTACAGTGGCATAATGTGCACCTCTGCTTACCCCTTCGGGGGTAAAAGGCGTGATGTTTTGTTATAATGTTATGTTCAATAAAAATCATATTGAAATTTGGTGCACTAAACCATCGTTTGTCAATCATGACTTTGACAAAGGGGAGTTTTAACCTTCAGGTACAATGATTAAAAATATGATGACATAACATTTCTTAAATATAAGTGTACTAGCTGTAACTGCGACTTCGTTCGCGTGAAATTATTCATATTTCTTGTTAATTTATACTTTTTTGACCCGACAACGTGTTGATTGGCGCGGCGTAGTTGAGAGCTAGTATAAAACGGAACTTGGGCCTTAACTAAACACCAGCAGAATAAATGAAAGATATGCCAAAATGGAATCGAGAGATGTGTACTGGGGGTAAGAAGAAAGGATAAGATACAATTTAAAGAAATCAAAGAAAATACCAAGTTCGGAAATGTCCTATCAGTATATAGAACGCTGAAATGGCGTTGGACAGGACATATGCTGAGAGAGGAGAGAGAGAAATGGACCAGAATAATTACGGAATGGTACCCTAGAGACGGCAAGAGAAGTAGAGGAAGACAGCATAAACGATGGGAAGACGACTTGAAACGAGTAGCAGGGCCAGAATGGTTATGTGTAGCAAAGGACAGAAACAAGTGGAAATCCTTAGAGGAGGCCTTTGTCGAAAGACAAGCTGTTGTAAGAGGAGAGAAACCAATTGCTGAGATAATGTTAGAGTAGTTTTTAAGTTTGTTTATTTAACTCTGTTACAACTTTGGTTACAACTGTAATTCTTGTTACAGTTGTAACCAAAGTGAGTTGTAACCAAAGTTGAAACTTGTATTGTAACTACAGCAATAAAGGCTTATTTTATTTTATTGTTGTGGAACGTTTATTGTCTACTCAAGATGGCGACTGCGGTTTGTCTATCAGTGTCATTAAAATGAATTAATAAAACGAAATAAGCTCCGTAATCCGAATTTTGCGTCATATACCTCTATGTTGTCGACTCGAAATCAATATTTTTTTTATATTTTGTTATTCAGGTAATGTTTCGATCGAGACTACAGTACCCCTTGACGTAATTATTAATATAGATTTGTTTTTCATAAATGAATTCAAGAGTTCAATGGGCTCAGCGACAGTTATTTGTATCGTGATAGCGTGGGTTCGATTCCATGTTAATGTAAACTTACATGTTTGCTCATAAATTATATTTTAATCTATGAATTAACTCGATTGTATTTGCATATTATAATTATATGCGTTAATTATTATTTTTAACCGACTGTGGAAGAAAAAAGGCGGTATGTTTTTTTATAATATTTGTTATTTAGTTTTTAGAAATATTGTAAGATTAAGCCTCTGCTCTGCTAAGATGACTGCCTCGTTGGCCGAGTGGGCGAAAGTGCGACTACCGGGCAAGGGGTCTTGGGTTCGATTCCCGGGTCGGGCAAACAATTACTGGGTTAAAAAAACAATTCTCAGTAGTAGCACGGAGTCTGGAATTGTGACCGGTATATGGCAATAGGCTCACCCCCTATTACATGGGACTCATAACATACATAGTGAAAAGTGGATGGTACATTGTAACAGAGGCATAATGTGCACCTCTACCCCTTTGGGGATTAAAGGCTTGATGTTATGATAAACTAAAGTGACACTCAATTATGTAATTATAGTATAAGAATACAAAAACTAATACATTATGTACCCTAATAAATATAATTAAACAGTGAGAAAACAGCTGCACACGCGGTCTCAGATTTAATAATGACTGCATCAGAGGTACTAGAAGTACAGTCGATATTGTTTAGTGGTATTAGGTACTAGTTGACATTAGGTATAAAAATTCACTCGTTTAAATATTAACGCATTACTTCTCATAATAAATTTTACTTCCTTTTAAACCTACATAACATAACATCACGCCTTTTATCCCCGCGTTATTAAAAAAGGGTAACTTTATGTGTGTCTTTATAAAACTAAGTTAAGTTCTAAATATGGCCACAGGTGGCGTTTTGGTTGTCTTTGGCAAACTCCTTTTGTTCCTACATTTTGTTTTGTATTAGCTGTTGTTTTTCTATCATAATTAAAGTTTTGAAATAAATCTTGAAATAAACCCAATACCTGAATATTTTTTACTATTTATGTTATGAGTCCCATGTAATAGCCTGGCTGAGCCTGCCATATACCGAGCACCATTCCGGACTTCGGGCTACTATAGAGATTAAAAAAACCCAGTATAAATACACAGACGTACAGAGACCCGTTTCCCGGCAGCCGCAACATTTTTGAGGATATAGGTATGGATGTTATGTTTCTAACTCTTTCACCTTAAACTAGTCTGGATCAATGATTACTCTACTTTTGTCCAGCTGCTAAAAGTTAGTATGTTATCATTTTCTGACCAGGTTGGAACGACCTATCGAGCCGGCGGAAGTTACAATTTTTCGAAAGCCCTATGCAACAGCACGCTTTAGTTATTGTAAGTACTTAAACTCCAAAAAAGCAGAATTAACATTTAAATATTCATCTCTGTCTTACCCATTCAACATATTATTAATATCACATAAATAAACAAACATAATATATAATAATAGATGACTAATTTTATTTTAATGTCCTTCTGGTAGATTAGTTATTTAAAAACATTGGACGCATATTTTTTATTTTCTTACGGAAACGAACAGTTTCGTACCACTTTAATTTTCCACTCCTAAACTTTAATTCGTTTTATCTAAGTATTGTTATCTTATACTACAAAATAAAAAAATACATGTCTAATATTTGTCATCACCTAACTGACCGACTAATTAGATTTTTATTTTTTAGTTTCATACCCTGTCATCATCCCGATTTACCCGACTGTACCTATCAAATAATTCAAACCAGGTTGACAAGAAGCATTGTACCCAAGCTTGCACACGACCTGAAATGATTAGATCGAGCGAAAGTCTACCATGAGAGACTAGAGTTTTTGCCTACCCCATTGTGAGGCATGGGAATATATTAGTTTAGTACTGATTATTGAGAGCTGTGTCAACTTCAAGGTATATTTGTATGGACTTAGGTAATGTACCTCTAGATATTGATAACCAATCGTAATCCAAAATCTCTGCTATAGAGAGAAGAGAAGAAAGAGAGAAGAAAAGATTGAGAAGTTTCTGTCAAAACATAGAAACTTCTTCAAAGTATTCAGTCAGGAAATGTATCATATACATTTTGTTTTCTTCTGTAAAAATTTACGGTTTTAAGTGCTATTTTTTTAGCCTGTTTGCAAAATTTTTTATACATTGTTATTAAATATACAAAAATCGCCAAACTGTTACCAGTTTGTTGGCGATAATGGCGCTCTTAAATATTATTTATTATACACATATAAAATAAATAATACATTACAAATAAATTCGTTTGTCGCGCTCCATAAAACTAATCGCCCAAAATTTCTAGATATTATATTTAAATTTTTGACAAAAATTCTGTAGGCACAAGTAATATCAAAAATTGGTCTCATAGATTACCGATTAAGATCTATTTACGATAGTTATAATTTTAAAGTAATGGCTAAGTTATTTGTTATTTTTAGATAAGCTTTGCCCTACTCTAGGACTTTTTCCTGTATTGTTCCCATTTACAAACTTACAATTTGACAGTCAGATTATAAAAAAACAAATCAGTCGTATTATTACCTATCACTAAATGGATTAGTGGCCAAACGAAGACCTGTAAACAATTAGAAAGTCCTTAGTTTACAATATCTTATTTTTCTTTAGGAGGTAAAATTATCTGATGACTTCTCCCGCCATAGGCGAGATGAGAGAGAGAGCGTCATACTCTTACTGATTAAAAACCACCCCGTTCCTATGCCTGCTCTTCGAACCGGTGCATCGGCAACCCTTTAAGTCTTCTGCGGCTCCGTATCCAATATTACTCGCCACCAACTCAAAAAACAAATCCAAGAAGGCCAACGACAGTTTTGTGGTGACACATTTTACTTGTCGACGGATGACGTCACAAAAATCCTACATCGCACATGCAAATTAACACGGATAGAAAATCCCAACGAACAACTGTTGGGCAGAAAGCCCGCCAGGCACGATCACCTCGCCTGATCGGAGGATCCTCCTTTTCCGCTATCAGGGAACATTCCACTCTGTTCCCTAAAGTTTAATTTACAAAAATATCATATTCATAACATAAAAATTAATTATCGATTGAGACATAATAAATGTCCGAACAGATTATCATAATACTAAAAAGGATTTCAAGCCTGCGCATGGGCAAGTCGATTAGATAACCACAGTACTTAACGAGGTCCGTTAAATACTCGGTCATACACACCTGACCTTTGAAAAAAACACCTGTTTTTTACACACGATCAACGGAACTATAGTTCGAGACTTTTATATGTGTATATGTTTATGTATGTTTGTATGTATTTATGTATAGATAGAAATGTCATCGTTTCCGCTTTTTAGTGTGCGTGATAGTGACTTTATTGGGCGAAGTGGGGTGGAGTTGTGTTAGTGTTACATTTGTTTTTGTAAGTAATTTAACATTAACATTGGCCGAGTGGTCGCAAGTGCGACTGCCGGGCAAGGGGTCTCGGGTTCGATTCAAAAATATTACTGGGTTTTTCAATAAAAATTCTCAGTAGTAGCACGGAGCCTGGAATTGTGCCCGGTATATGGCAATAGACTCAGCCCCTATTACATGGGACTCATAACATAAATAGTGAAAAGTGGGTGTTACATTGTACAGTGGCAAGATGTACACCTCTGCCAACCACTTCGGGGGTAAAAGGCGTGATGTTATATGTATGTTATGGATTTTTCTTACTTTTGGATGGCTTTTTTGGTAAGGTACTTTTTTCTGTTGATGAATGCAGGTAGGTGTTGGTAGACAGTGTGTCGGCCAGACTCACCATTTCGTTCGTGTTTCAGAAATTGTGATCACACTGTAATATTATAAACGAAAAAAATAAGAAACTTTTTTTTGTTTTTTGTTTGAATGTTTTTATGTTTGTCCGTCAATCACGCTGAAACTACTGAACGGATTTTGATGAAATTTGGAATACCGGCAGGGTATATGCTGACTTAGGTTATAGGATTTATCTTGATTAAATGCTCCCGTGGGTGAAATAAGAATCATATTCTACGCGGACATAGTCGCAGAAAACAGCTGGTTTATTATAATAATCAGAACTATTACTCAAAAATAGAGTAATAGAATCATAGCAGGTATAAATGAGATTCTAATACATAATTATGACCAGAAAATATTGAGTATTCTTCATTTAAAACTTCAATTTTTTTTTTTATAATAACTGTCGTCAGACATACTAAAATAAGTAAAAACGCGGGTTACTCAAGTGAATATACTGAGAAAAGCTCTACTAGTTTCTCTACCTCTGTGGTCCAAAACTAGTAGAGCTTCCAATTTTATTACAGCTGATTGAAACAAATAATGCCACAATTTTCTTTTTACGAATCCACATTCAAATAAATTATATTCTTACAAAGTCGACTCCACAGCTTTCCCATTAAAAACTTCACGGTTCATAACGCATAGACGTTACGATATTCAACTCCTGCGCACGCCACACAAGAATTATGCGCGCCCGCAATTATATAGAAGGAATAAAGACTGAAACGTCTAGTAGTAACTTTAGACATTTTATTAATGCCCCCTAAGTAAGATAGTGAACAACTATTTTATGTTTGAAATAAAATATTTCCCACATTAGATTATGATGTATTAAAGAAGGGCCAAATTAAAAGTACCATTAACCGACGAGCATGCATGAAAAGACTGATGACTGTTGAGAAAGCGAAAGAGGTAGATACGTACGATCGTAGCAATTGGCGTTCCATAATCTCTGCCTAGCCCTAGGTGTGAAGTTATATACCTATGTATGTAGTGGATAGAGGTGCATTTATTAACTGACAATTTCAATAAACTATCTTAATCCAAAATATGTCGATATAGATCGATTATTGACAGTAGTTGTACGGAGTTTCTGTCAAAAAGCGATCTTAATAATATTTTGGATTACGATATGTTATAGAAATTGGCAGTTAGTCGATAGTCCGGACCGTCGAGATCGAAGCTTAACAGTCCAAATTAATTATACAATGCTTTTTTCAGGGGGAAATTCATCCACTGACTTCTCACGCCTCGGGCGAGGCGAGAGAGTCAGACTCTTACTGACTAAAAACGGGGTGGTTTTCTTTTTTGGTTCCTACTTCTGCTCTTAGAGTCGGAGGCCCGGCAATCCTTTAAGTCCTCCGTGGCTCCGTATTGGCATCAGCCTTACTGGACCCCATCTGTCTGAGAGTGTTGCTGCCTAGTCTTTGTCAAATGTGAAGTTCTTTGCCTAATATTTAACCCTTAGAGTGCCACGTTAGTCGCTGTTGACCTACGTTTTTAGTCAATTGTCGAGAAGAGTCTAAAACTCTCTCCCGTCTTATCCAGGTGGGAGAAGACATTCAATGATTCTTCCTCCTTAAAAAAAAGAGTGCCACGTCAGTCACTGGTTGGAAATTTTACTTTCACCATTTTCAACTTTGCAGTCAGTGTGTTAAGATACCCATTGGAAGAGGAGGAGTGGTGATCACTATATATATTGTATTCTACCATCTCCATACGATATTATTATATTTATACTACAAAAATTAAGTTCTAATTCAAATGACAGTTCGCGTGCAAATATCTTTCCACCACCAGACACCTGTGTTCACGATTTATTTTACACCTGGGCTAGGGTTGACTTAAAAACCATTTAAATAATTATAATTACTTGGTAATTATATGAAAAAGTAACCGTAAAAATTAACCGGTTTAATGCGACTTCATGGCTTTTATTTCCTGAAACGAATAAGTGTGGGACAGCCATGCTTCGGCACGAATGGGCCGGCTCGACCGGAGTGATATCACGGCCGAGCAGAAAATCGACGTGAAACAACGCTCGTGTTGTGTTTCGTCCTGTGAGAGAGGTTATCGGAGGCCCAATCACCCCGCCACCCCTTCTCCTGTATCCTCAATCGCCGAATCTTCAACAATCCTCATAATCCCCATTCCCAAAAGGCCGGCAACGCACTTGTAAGGCCTCTGGTGTTTCAGATGTCCATGGGTGACACCGATTGCTTACCATTCGCCTGCTCGTTTACCGACTTATACCGTAAAAAAAGCCCACCTTTATGTTTGTTATTTCTTTTCACAGTACTCCTACAGTAAAGATTATTTTATTCAATTCTATCCTATGTATGTATTGTTGAATAATACATTAATAAATAGGTAGGTAGGTAGATAGACACATAAATCATATTTTACAATGGCGTTGTAATCAGTCAATCAATCAATCGGTACACGATACCTGAGGTATTGCTAATCTGTGGTAACTCAGGGGTGACCAATTATTTTTTAATTTAAGATAATTTACTCTAGTAATTTTAGTACATTAAGTAAAAATCGCGGGTTACTCACGTGATTATAGAGAAAAGCTCTACTAGTTTCGAACCACAGAGGAGTTCTTCCTCATAAGCAGCGTGCGCGGTCGCGGTGATATCGCGCAGCCTACTGGTGGCCTCGGGTTCGATTCCCGGGGCGGGCAAAGAATTACTGGGTTTTTTAAAAAAATCTCAGTTGTAGCACGGAGTCTAGAATTGAGCCCGGTATATGCTAATAGGCTCACCCCCTATTACATGGGGTTCATAACATTAACATAGTGAAAAGTGAGTGTTATAGAGGTAGTGGCATTAAGTGCTGTAATGTGCACCTCTACCTACCCGTTCGGGGATAAAAAGGCTTGATGTTATGTTATATTCAGTATGCCTCACGATAGTTATTATATAAACATAACTTTAGTAAGTTTAGTAATTATAGAAATAATTGATTAGTGGTTGTGTGGATATCATTGTGTACGTGAGCTTATTTTTGATTCTTGAATCTGAAAAAAGTAAGGTTAGCTGCAGACGACTTAGCAGGTTACCGGGGATACGGCTCGCAGCAAAAGTTAGTAAGATTCTAACACTCTCTCGCCTCATCCAAGGCGGGTGAAATCATTGGGTCATTTACTCCCCTCAAAAAAAGAAAATACCGAAGTATGTAGGTAACTTTTTGTATTCAAGTGTGGGAGAGCCATGCTTCGGCACGAATGGGCCGGCTCGGCCGGAGTGATACCACGGCCTCACAGAAAACCGACGTGAAGCAACGCTTGCGTTGTGTTTCGTCGTGTGAGTGTGGTTACCGGAGGCCCAAAATATCCTCCCCTTCCCCAATCTCCCCAATCCCTGAATCCCAACGATCCTCAAACTCTTAATCCCCAAATGGCCGGTAACGCACTTGTAACGCCTCTGGTGTTCCAGGTGTCCATGGGCGACGCCGATTGCTTACCATCAGGTGATCCGTCTGCTCGTTTACCGGCTAATGCCAAAAAAAGGTTTGGAATCCTAACTACGCCATATATGTAGATCGTGTCGAGAGTATTCAGAGGAGATTTCTTAGGTACATCCAGTTTCGCTCTAAAACTTACATCAATAACTATATAGATCGTTGCAGGCAGTTTCACACCCTTCCATTGTGTGAGCGCCGGAAAATTGCGGATTTATCATTCCTGTTCAATATAGTAAATGGCTCATTAGATACACCGGAGTTGGTGGACAGAATAGGGTTGCGTGTGCCTTCTGCTTTTCTGCGCAAACCTGTTCTTCTCAACGTCCCGTCTACCAACACTGTTTATAGACAAAATTCATACATGATAAGAGCGTGTCGGACATACAATTCAGAGTGCGGGAGGATTGATTTAGATTTGTTTCACACTAGCGTACGTAGATTAAAGAAATTAATGTCTTCAGGTTTCTTTCAAACATAATATCGTATTTCTTTTTGTTTTTCTAAACAGTTTTTTTTTTTTTTGTCTCGTCATATGCTGTCTTTTTAAGCAAGTAATTTAATTACCTATAAGCGGAAACTTGTTATTGGCCGTTTATCTATAATTTAATCTATCCTTATGTTATACCTAGCTGTAAGTTTTCCTAAAATTGTAAAAAAAAAAAAAAAAAATAAAAATAAAAAAAATTAGATTTAGACGAGATTATCTTCAGTAGTTGTCAGGTTTCATCAAACACTTCAAACGTTTCATTAGCTTTCATAAAACTATATCATTAATGCTTATTCTTACGCTCGGAATAGCGAATAGAAAAATACCTTACATTTAGCAGTTACACTAACGATATCTTGAACAAGACAATTCATGAAACATAATATATTATTAATATACGTCAAAATTACACACCTACTTTTTTATACAATAATCTCCCACCACACCACACACACATATCACAAATCCCAATTAACTTATCACACACAACACCAACACAAGTAATCAAAAATCTAGATTATCTCAACACACGGTCTCATCCAATCACATCGCCACCCCACTCTAGCACAGTTCAGAACAATAGCCTAGGCACACACGACTACGTATCAAGTTTAACATAACCACTCTATCGTGGTCTCGCATTGTATAATCATTCCTCACATGCAACGATCAGTTTATACTGGTTATATAGCTTGATGTGTCCTAGAAAACTAGTCTGGGAATATAGACTTTCTATGAAAACTAGTAATTATATTACCATTATTATTTGCTTAATCGATAGTGTAAGATCTTCCCATAGACACATTGATTTGATGGTAAAATCACATGCAAACTTGACAGCAAATTGGATTGAAAAAGATATTTAAACATTCCTCGATGTTTTTCTTTAATGGTGGAGCTGAAGTAACGTTGTAATTTATTTTAAACTAGCTTTAAACCGCGGCTATACCCGTGTTTTCAGGGATGTGATCGGCGACGGCCACCTCTCGTCCGGTCCGTAAGCAGTCATCGTCATCGCAGCGTCGAGTTCAGCGTGCGCCTCAAAGAGTCATCAGACCACCACGGATGGGGGACAATAGGGTTGATGCCGGTAGCCGCCGAGAACTTAACGGGTTACCGGGACTCCGGCTCGAAGGGCAAGAGTAGAAACGGGGTGGTTTTTAGTCAGTAAGAGTTTGATACTCAGGCGAAGAAGTCATTGAATGATTTTCCTCCGTTAAAAAAAACAAATAATGCCCGTGTTATTACCCAATGTCTTATTCTGTACTCCCAACTGCAACAAGGTATGCAAAGTTTAAAAAGTTTGAAAAACGTCGCAAGATACAAAGAATAGTTGCTTTGTCATCTTTTTTTGTTAGTTACAAACAAACACAAAGACATACATAACAGAGATTTGACCGTAATGCATGTGATGTAACATATTTGTTAGTTATAAGGACATAAATGTAGTGAGCGATTTGCGTGATTTAAAGAGATAAAATAAATCAAATTGGCCTTTTTTGCTGTTTAAACTTACAAAGATTAACATCAATTTAATGTTTAAGTTATTAAGTGTGGGGACAGCCATGCTTGCGCACGAATGGGCCGGCTCGACCGGAGTGATACCACGGCCTCACAGTAAACCGGCGTTAACAACGCTTGCATTGTGTTTCATCGTGTGATTGAGGTTACCGAAGGCCCAATTAAACCTCTTCCCTGAATCCCCAATAATCATCAAATTCGTAATCCCAAAAGGCCGATAACGCACTTGTAACGCTTCTGGTGTTCCAGGTGTCTATGAGCGACTCCGTTTGCTTACCATCAGGTGATCCGTATGCTCGTTTACCGGCTTATTACATTACTTAATTTAACTTGGTTGAATTTTATTTAGAACTAGGTATTTAATTGTACAAATGGCTCCGCGCATATCGTTTTTCTACACAGATCCCCAATATCAACTAATCACCAACCTTTACGAGTTATTATAAAAGTTTAATGCATTTGTAATAACCGTTTTTATATAGTTTAACTTTACATACGCAACTTAGCTATTCAATAATTAAACTTCAGTTAATAACCAGTTCAATTCAACAGTTAGTTTGAATAACATGTTATTTTAGTTAAACTATTTTTTTATTGTTATTGCGTACGTGGTTTAGTAATTTTATGGTTCACTTCATAAATGTTTTACAAGTGAAGTTTTTTCCGGTTATTGGTTAGGGAGTGGGTTGTTCAATACAAGTTAATAATCTTCGGTTGCATTGTAAGTCCCGTGTTCTTATGGAACAACTGTCAAAGACCGGAAACCAAAATCTGGGTTTATAAGCTATTGAGAATTTCGAATTTGAGGAACTCGTTTTATAACTCACTAGCTACTTTCGCGCGGTTTCACTCGCTCTGTTCGGCGCCCATTAATTGTAGCGTAATATTTTATGGCTTATAGCCTTCCTCAATAAATGGGCTATCTAACACAGAAAGAATTTTTCAAAACGGACCAGTAGTTTCGGAGATTAGCGCGTTCAAACAAAAAAACAAACTCTTCTTTATAATCCTTACTTATATTATAAACTAGTTTCTGCCCGCGACTTCGTACGCGCAATCCCATTTTCCCCCCGTTCCCGTTCGTGATTTTCGGTAAAAGGTAAAAAAAGTATTCTCAAAAAAGTATCCTATATTGTATAAAAAAAGTGTCCTGGTTTTAAGCTACCTTTCTGCCAATTTTCATCTAAATCGATCGAGGCGTTCTTGAGTTATAAATAGTGTAACTAACACGACTTTCTTTTATTATATATATAGATTGGAAAGTGAGTTTGTTTGTTTGTTCCGCTTTCACGCCGTAACTACTAAACCGATTGCTTTGAATTTTTGCAGACGTAAAGTCTGGATTAAATAATAGGGTACTTTTTATCCCGGAAAAATTTGATATTCCCGAGGTAAAACAAAAGTATTGGTATCGATGGCGCTGTGTGTATTGGTATATGTCACATAGGCTACTTTTTATCCTTTGTGACGCGAGCGTAAATAAATGCAGGCATCGAACTCCAACCAACTCCACCGTACTCAAAAATTACACTACTGAATAGATACCTACTTGATTAAATAGAAAGATTTAAAATGTTCGATAATACGTCACGGTTAGCGCGGTGCCTGGGCAATTGGCTGCCGCGCAACATGTCGCAGGTTCGATTCCCGCACGGAACAACTGTTTGCGCGATTCACAGATTGTTGATCTGGGTCTGAATGTCATCTGTTTGTGAACTTGTAGTTTGTAAACGCACCCACGATACGGGAAAAAATCAAGTGTGAGGCAAAGTTCTTTAAATATAGAATAAATAGAACAAGAATATGCTTCTTTTGAAACAAAACAACCAAATCTGATGCCAATTCGAACCTAAATTCTACCCTTCTTGTCGTTCAAAACACAACCACTGCTCTTAAAAACGTCATTTGTATAGAAACCTATATTTTAACCGTTCCCAAAAATAACACATGTAACATCACGCGTTTAATTCCGAAGGGATAGGCAGAAATGCACATTACGGCAGTTAATACCACAGTAGAATTCCAAACTCCATGCAACTACTGAGTTTTTTTTATAAAAAAAACCAGTTTCACTTTGCCCGACCCGGGAATCGAACCCGAGACCCTTTGCCTGGCAGTCGCACTTTGATAAATGTACAGTCAATTACAGTAATTAACATACATGGCACCCGTTTATCGCGATGACTGTACCCATCGTTGGTTCCATGTTCAAATTTTATAATTACAAGTTGTAGGTACTCAAGTATTGTCATGGAGTTTAAATTTAGAATGCGCAAGAGTGCATGTTTGATACACCTGTTTAATTTTTAAATTGTTTTTAATTGGTGGAAGCTTAAGGTCTATAGACTGTTATTTGAAGATTGCTAGGTGATAACAGTGAGAAAGAAGATCTAAAGAGCTTGCATAGACCCGAGATTTTTTTATCAACTGAAGACAAAAATCAAATGTCGTGGTGGCCCGGAGGTTTAAGACGCCCGCTTCTCATCCCATTCTGACAAACGGTGAAGGAAAACATCGTGAGGTAATCTGAGCTTATAATTTCTAATTATAAGTTTGTAATCACCAACCCACATTGAGCAAGTGTAGTGATTAATGCTCAAAACCTTCTCCGTGTGAGAAGAGGCTTTGCTCAGCAGTGGGCATTTATAGGCTGTTGACGAAGACAAGAATCAATTTAAGATTGGGTTAGATTCCTTAACTCGAGGTTTGAACCTTTTTTTTATTTTCAAGAGGGGAAAGTCATCAAATGTCTTCCCCAGCCAGGGCGAGGCAGGAGGGAGTGTCAGACTCTTACTTAATTTAGGTTTGAACCTGAGACAACTTGGTAGCTGCGTTTTATGATTACTTTAATTGCTAATCATTAGACTGCCTCGTTGGCCGAGTGGTCGCAAGTGCGACTGCCGGGCAAGGGGTCTCGGGTTCGATTCCCGGGTCGGGCAAAGAATTACTGGGTTTTTAAAAATCTCAGTAGTAGCACGGAGTCTGGAAATGTGCCCGGTATATGGCAATAGGCTCACCCCCTATTACATGGGACTCATAACATAAATAGTGAAAAGTGGGTGTTACATTGTACAGTGGCATTAAGTGCCGAAATGTGCACCTCTGCCTACCCCTTCGGGGATAAAAAGGCGTGATGTTATGTATGTCGCTATCCGCCGTCTGTCTGTCCCTATGTATGCTTTAGATCTTTAAAACTACGCATCGGACTTTGATGCAGTTTTTTTAATACATAGAGTGATTCTAGAGGAAGGTTTATTTATATAATAAGGTACATGCATATTACACCCATGCGAAGCCGGGGCAGGTCGCTAGTGACAAATGAAGAGTTATGAATAAAAAGGCCGTATTGCACGAATACTATATAAATAATGAAAATATGAATCAACGGTGATGCCGGTACAAGTATTGTGTGGACATCGATCTAAAGGGAAGTTTTACATATTATGCGCCAGATGGCATCCTCACGCATTTTTCGTTCTATACCAACAACAAATAATCAGATATTTACTAGATATTTCGGTACCTACATTTGAATCTTTGAATCACAAACCGAGATAATGAAGTTAGCATAACAATTGTTCGCACTGACTACTTACATACATTTTTAATTGCGTTACCGTTGTTTTTGATCAAAAACTGGGATAGGCAGGGGAATGTTAACAGACACACTGATGCTCATTTTATGAAGTACTTTCGTAGAATTTCGCATCTACTGATTATTTTAAAATCATTAATAGTCATTAACATTTGTATTGTAACTTTAGTGAGACATACTAAATAAATTATTATGTACAATTTTCAATTATTAACAGTAGCAGCGCGACAGTCGTGTGTCGCGGGTCGCGAAATGCTGCTCATGAATATGAGCCTCTAGCATGGCTTGAAACTAGTCGAGTTCCTCGTCAAATTATTACGTGAGTAAGCCGAAAACATAATAATTTAGTCATTTATATTGATTGTATTATAACTATATCATGTAACATATGTTTTTAAAACGTCTTATTAAAATAATTATAGAAGACTATTGGTTTTAATTTACAGGTATATCCGAATGAAGGTAGTCTGTAGGTGTCCTTTTTCATATTTCCATGATTATTATGATTTATACAAAATTGAGAGAAGATACCAAACAGCGCCAAGTAATATCTTACAGTGAGACAAATTATTTTCAAATCAAGTCAAAATAGTTTATTCCAATTAGGTAGGTAGACCAGAGAGGCGCTATTGAACGCTACCAAAAGCCTATAAATAAGATCGACCACTGCTGAGCAAAGCCTCTACTCACACGAAGAAGGTTTGAGCATTAACCACCACGCTTGCTCAATGCGGGTTGGCGATTACAAACTTATAATTAGAAATTATAAGCCCAGGTTTCCTCACAATGTTTTCCTTCACCGTTTGTCAGTGGTGTCTAAATAATCTTGGTAGGTTTCGAACCCGCACTCTCATGCATGAGAAGTGGCGTCTTAAACCTCCGGGTTTTCTGTAACATTTACTTCACAATAAAAATAAGTTCTACACACGACAACGCTGAATATACCTGCCTACCCCCTTAGTGCACAGTCGCAATGATAAACAGTTACACGCTTATCAGATACGGACACGCGAGCATTATTTATAGCAATTTTACATATTAATGATGATAACGCTAAGGATTGGACAAGCGTTTATTTGTATTTTCAAATGGTTCTGTAGGCTACTCACCTACGCTTCATCATTTATCATTTCATTATTCTATACCTTCCTCAAATTCATACTTTTTACTATTAGTTAGCTCACCTCTTTTCTTTGGTATTTTCTTCTTTTAATACAATCTGTCAAATTCTTTTGTTCTTCTTGTCATAATTTTTCCATGGAAAAAATGTCTTCATTTTATATTATATTTTATTAAATCAGATTACTTTACACCTTAAACATTATTTACTTTCCGCCGCAATGGTGGACCCTATAGTGCTAACTCCCTAAAGTGGTGACCCCGACGTGATCTCTCCATACAGCACTCCTCCAACATAGAGCAGTAACTAAGTCGAAGCCAACCAGCACCTCGGCCACTACAGGGACCACCATATGCATGCAGCAGAGACACATGCCTGGTGTTCCCTTCGGCCTCACTAGCGTCCGGCTCAGCACACTGCACACGGTTCACGCAAGCAGAGCACATCTCTCGCCGTCACGCGCAGCCGGCAGCCACAACGCACTAAACACTACTCCGACTCACTGGAGGGTCCCCCGCACCCCGCACCCGACTCACTGGGCATTCAGCGGCACAGTTCCGACACTCGGACTGGGGACAACATACTCTGGCTCTGGCACTCTGCTCTTCAGTAGCATCGACAGCTGACTCAAGTAGATCGACCTCCGGTCTTTAGGATGGATAAAGTGATGGAGATAGATTGCACAATTAACCAACCTGGTTGGAAGATCCCCATTTTGCTGGTACCATGACAAATTTGGAGCAAAGGCCAACAAGTGCATCCAGCCCTGCGACTACAAGGCGGAAAACTCCAGGGGCGGTCGATAATGGCGACTGACGATTGCCCTTTGTTCGCTTCTGGTCGCCTGTTCGTTACTGACCGATCTTCGAAGACGCAGTTCCTGGTCGACACAGGGAGCGACCTCTGCGTGTTCCCACTGTCAGCTCTTCGCGATCGTCGCGCTTCTACGGACTATAATTTGTGTGCAGCTAATGGTTCTAACATTAAAACATATGGTTGTATTAATTTAGCATTAGATTTAGGTTTACGCAGAATTTTTCAATGGCGTTTCATCGTAGCCGATGTAACAACACCTATTATTGGTGTAGATTTTTTGAATTTTTATAACCTTATTGTAGATTGCCGTAACAAACGTCTGTTAGATAACACTACTTCTTTATCTTCCGTAGATATAGTAGCTAAATGTAGCAACATAGCGTCTATCAAGGTTTTGACCGGGGAGTCTCGATATCATAAAATTTTTCAAGAATTTCCCGAGATTACCCGGCCAACCGGCATTCACCGTCATATCAAGCACCAAACTGTCCATTACATCCGCACAACTCTAGGCCCTCCAGTATCATAAAAATTCCTTACATTTTTTTAATAAGCTTATGCTAATTAAATTTTCTTTAATACTAGCTTCTGCCCCTGCCGTACGCGCAATCCCGTTTTCTCCCGTTTCCAAAAGATTTTCAGGATTTTTTCTATCATAAGAACCTTCTTGTGCATCGTGTGCAAAATTATAATTGTCAACAGGGGTCAACTGATAGTCTTTCAGGCCCCTTAACACCTCTCATGCTCAGTGGTATCATTATCAATCTTTTATTGTTTTACTAAAAAAAGCACCCATTCAAATATATATTATTTAAAAAAAAGAATAAGGCATTTTTTTTTTTAAGGGGGGAAAATCATCGAATGGGTGCTCCCGCCTGGGTGAGGCGGAAGGGAGTGTCAGACTCTTACTGACTAAAAACCACCCCGTTCCTTCTCCTGCACGTCGAGCCGGAGCCCCGGTTACCCGTTAGGTTCTCCGCGACTCCGAATCGGCATCGGCCCTATTGGGCCCCATCTGTGGTGGTCTGATCTGTGGTGGTGGTGGTCTCTTTGAGGCGCGCGCGGGACGCGACGTGCCGTACGCTCGGGTCTGTTTCTGGTCGGACGGGGAGCCACCCATGCTCGCCGTCCGCCGGCCCGCGCTTACGGTGGCCGGAGATCGTCTCGCGATCCCCGACGCCCGGTGTGTCCTTCGCGATGGCTGGGTTGCGAGGAGGCAGCGCTTCGCTGCCTCACGCGTCCCGCCTCCTCCTTAGCTAGCATGACTGCTTCGCAAAAGGAGGAGACGGCATCCCAATCCCCCTCGCTCCGCATCATGGCCTGCACTAGGGCCGGACGCGAGAGGTCGCCATCGCCGATCACTTCCCTGAGGGCATGGCGGTGCTCAGCCCACGCGGGGCATTCTCCCACCGTGTGTTCCACCGTGTCCTCAGGGCAGTCCTCGCAGTGATGACACCCGGGCGTTTCCTCCCGCCCCATCAGAGACAGGTACCTCCCGAAACTTCCATGTCCGGTGAGGACCTGCGTCAGGCGGTAGGTGAGGACGCCGTAGCGTCTCTCAAGCCACTCCTCAAAGAGGGGACTTACCGCTGCGATGGCAGCGAGCCCAAAGAATAAGGCATAGCCTCTGAATTTTAATTTAATTTTGATATGGTTTAAAGACTAGGTACTTTTAAATACAGAATTAGTGACATTGATCACCTAGTTTTGTTTCAATTGATTCGCAAAGGTTTATTTTTTATATTGGAATAGCTTCTTCCGCGCGGCTTCACACGCTCTGCTCAGCTTCTTTTGGTCGTAGCGTGATGTTTTATAGCCTACAGTTATCCTCGACAAAATGCGCTACCCAACACACAAAGATTTATTCAAATCAGACTTGTAGTTACGGAGATTAGCGCGTTCAAACAAACAAACAAACAAATAACAAACTCTCCCGCTTTATATAATAGTATAAGATGTGCCAACATTCGACCACTATCTCGCCTGGTGGTAAGCGATGATGCGGTCTACGATAAAGACAAAACTTAAATGAAAGCTGTAACACGTTACAGCTGTTTGTTATTTCAACTTCCTTGTTAATTCTGTAGTTTATCCTCTTGCTATTTTTTTTAATTTAATTTGTTTAGAGGAGTTTTACAAAAGAGTGGCCTTAAATCTAAACTCGCCAAACTTCAAGGTTTGATGGCTAGAGACGCTCATTAAACAAACAATTTCTATTATAACTCTATTATAATATATAGGTAGGCACAATTGTAATATTACTATTTCTTTTTTTTTATGATGACGTGCCGTCATAGAAATCTTTTGAAAACTTTGTGAATTCGATAGAATTGTAAGTGAAATAGTACTGAACTAATGAACAACAATTTTCCAAAATTCTCCATAAAACAGATGTAGAATATTAACTATACATCATGATTAACTAAAAATCACGGGTTACTCACTTGAATATACTGAGAAAAGCTCTACTAGTTTCGAACCACAGAGGGGTTCTTCCTCATGAGCCGCGTGCGCGGTCGCGGCTGTGTCGCGCAGCCTACTCACGTAGTTTAACTGCTCAAACCTAGCAGAGCTTTTCTCAGTATTCACGTGAGTATCCCGCGATTTTTATTTAATTTAGAAGTTTGTTGTTTAAAAATCAATGAATAGACACAACCTTTATGACACATTGGAGAAGTAAGTGATAGAGAGGTAATTATCTAAACTCATATGAAGATTCAAAGACAAATACAAAGATTATTTATTTATAATTCAAAGATGTTACCTATGTAGGTAAATCAACAAAGGTACAATACGATGTCGCGCAGCCTACCAGTAGGCGCGATTTTTAGTTAATTTACTATGTCTCACGATAGTTATTATAAAAACATATACACCATGATTTAAACCCATGTGTAATTATGTTACAACACTTTATAACTGTTTAGCATTTGTTGGGCATTGGTGCGTAGAAAAACAAGGCAATTCCTTTAAGTCATTAGATGGAATTTCCATGAATTTATTATGAAAGGTTAGGGTAAAAAGACTTGAAATTCAATTTGTATTAATTATTGCGCTTCTATTACGATTTGTCGTGGTGGCTTGAAGTCATGCTTCGAAGGCTTAATAAGCTTTTTACACGACTGAACGAAGGGATATAAGACGGGATGAATATTTGAGTCAAAAATAATAATGGGTACCGATTGTTAAAGTAATTTTAGTTAAATTACTTCCCATGCTTCTGTTACTTCTCAGTTTTTTTATGGCATAAGGCATAAACGCCATAAGCCAGTACCTAAACGAGCAGACGGATCACCTGATGATAAGAAATCAGCGTCGCCCATGGACACCAGAGGCGTTACAAGTGCGTTACCGGCTTTTTGGAGATTAGGAGATTGAGGATCGTTGGGGATTCAGGGATTGGGGAGATTGGGGAAGGGGAGGGTAATTGAGCCTCCGGTAACCTCACTCACACGACGAAACACAACGCAAGCGTTGCTTCACGTCGGTTTTTGTGAGGCCGTGGTATCACTCCGGTCGAGCCGATTCATTCGTGCCGACACATGGCTCTTCCATCTCCATCTCCAATTCCATCCTTCTGTTACTTCTTATACTTTTACAGTCGGGATATTTTAATTTTTTAAATTAATCAATTTTAGCATCAGGTTAGCATAGCATAGTATTTTGTTCAAAATAAGGAGCAAATCAACATTTCTGCCTACCTACTACATGTTCTACGGTATTTTCCGAAACTCGACCTAACTCTTTAGACATTGTCATTGTCAGGACGATTGCAATAATACGTATAATAGAATTGTCGTTTTAAAAAAACGTAAAATAAACGTTATCACGGAGTTTACGTGGGTTAACTGATGATGGAAAACACCGACGAGAGATTGATTTCCAATTCTTTACTTTGGGGATTATTGCGAGCCCTTCTTATGTAGAGAAGACCTATAGGCCTTCTCTAGTCTCTAGTCTCCCTCTAAACTTATGATAGTCTACTGTTGGACTGCTTATAGTCCACATAATATATACTACTATAAGCAGTCCAGTACTATGAGTAGTCCAGCAGACTATCATAGCTTGTTCATGATAACTCACTATTTATGTTATGAGTCCCATGTAATAGGGGGTGATCCTATTGCCATATACCGGGCACAATTCCAGAGTCCGTGCTACTACTGAGATTTTTTTAAAATCCAATAATACTATACCCGACCCGGAAATCGAACCCGATACCACTTGCCGCTCAGTCGCACTTGTGACCACTCGGCCAACGAGGCACTAATTCCCACCACTTTAACTTACGTACAAAATTCACACGATTCCAAAACCCACCACGAGGAACCCTAAAAAATAAATAAGGTTTTTTTAATTAGTACGATAATATGATAATAATATTGTTCGCTTTAATGAAAAAACCGTCTACGTTAGTAAGTACTTTTTGCCGTTTTTTATCGGTTTTTTAGATGTAAACGTAACCGGTTTTAGGTTAGGTCAAGTTTTGCATATTATTGATACACTCGTTTTTTTTTGCAATATTCATGTTTTTCCGTTTTTTTTATATAGGTATTTGATGGGTCGACGTTTGACCACTATCTCGCCTAGCAGTGATGCGGTCTACGACGGAGCACGTCGTCTCATAAGCAACCTATTCACTCGGGCCTTGAAGACACCCAGGTTATACCTTCGTTTCTTTAACAGTTGGGTACAGATGCACTATGCGTATTATCCCTTCACTTATCAGTATCAACCATCACAGTCTTTGGTAGTCCACTGTTAGACATAGTCTCGTCTATATAAGGGACTTATACCATAATGGCAAATTGGGATGCTGGTTGGAGATCATAGGGTTTTTTTTTTTGATGTGACCACTATCTCGCCTGGTAGGTTAGGGTTTAGGCTCAGGGAGCTGTTACGCAACCTCTTTTGTGTAGAATTTGTAGCCTCCCTTAGTCGGGCTCTTACGACAATCACGGTAAGAGACTTCTTAGGTCGCCGTCATCATAGGGCAAGAGTGTTGTTCAGATATAAACTGTCGTTATAGTGGTGGCCGTATGTATGATGTGATGGCCGTGGTGGCCTGGAGGTTAAATGTCTGCTTCTTGTGCATGAGGGTTCGGAACCTACCAAAAGGCAAGTACCAATGTGACGTTTTTCGAGTTTTATTAAGGTATTCTCTGAGATTATTTTGACACCACAAACAAACGGTGAAGAAAAACATCGTGAAGAAACTTAGGCTTATAATTTCTAATTTAAGAATTGTGGCTTATGCCGAGCAGTAAACTAGCAGACGGATCACCTGATGGTAAGCAATCGGCGTCGCCCATGGACACCTGGAACACCAGAAGCGTTACAAGTGCGTTACCGGCCTTTTGGGGATTAGGAGTTTGAGAATAGTTGGGGATTCGGGGATTGGGGAGATTGGGGAAGGGGGAAGTGAGCTGGGCCTCCGGTAACCTCACTCACACGACGAAACACAACGCAAGCGTTGCTTGACGTCGGTTTTCTGTGAGGCCGTGGTATCATTTCGGTCGAGTCGGCCCATTCGTGCCGCATGAAGAGCCATGCGCTCTTCCATACTTAAAATGTATTAATGCTCAAACCTTCTTCGTGTGAGAAGAGGCTTTTGGTCAGCAGTCGCCACTTATAAGCTGAGGCCTTAGTACGGGTTTGTTTTACGTTTAAAGTAATCGTAACGAGTACGCGTTCGGCGCTGTGATTGGTTGCTTCATTGGCGCCGGCCAATCAGAGTGCCGAACGCATACTCGTTTCGAATACTTTAAACGTAAATCAAACTCGTACTAAGGCCTCTGTTTGATGATGATTACGTTACTTCTAATGGTAATCAACTTACTCACCATCCCCCATATCCTATCCACCATGAGATTCATATTATTATTTTTTTGATGGGCCGGTTTAGCCACTTGGTATCTCGCCTGGTGGTAAGCGATAATGCGGCCAACGATAAAGCACGTCGACCTCTAAGTAAGCTTTTCGCTCGGGCCCGCTTAGAACACACATTATATGAATGAGTAGTAAGAGTTTTTTTTTTAAGGGGGGAAAATCATCGAATGACTGCTCCCGCCTGGGTGAGGCGGGAGGGATTGTCAGACTCTTACTGACTAAAAACCACCCCGTTCCTTCTCCTGCACGTCGAGCCGGAGCCCCGGTTACCCGTTAGGTTCTCCGCGACTTTAAAAAGGGATAGCGCGTACGCAGTCCCTCACTACCAAAAATAACGCGTCCGAGTTACGTACATTAGGGATAATCGCAGGGGTCAACCCTGTCGCAGTGCAATGAGAAGACTTCGCCCTGGGGGAACCGCCTTCATGATCACGGTGTCCCTTACGCCAGGTAAGTATAAAATAGTAAGAGTTACATTGTCTACCTATTCACACCTGCTTACCGTTTTAGGAATTAAAAGTCGTGATACTTTAATATAGAAAATTATAAACAGGTTTATTAACATTAATACGCTCATTAATTTAACTCCAGAAACGCAAGGAAATTTGCTCATTCGTTCCTATATTATTTTAATTAATAAAGTCAAATGCCTCATTAGTAGACCATGCCCGTGTTACGTGTATTAAGGTTACAATTTTCCCTAATTTGATAGATGTTGGTTTTGTTCAAAGTATATTATCAGAGCCTGTCTCGAATGCAGCTATTTTACTTTACAAAATAGTATATAAGGTCTTTAAGTCGGAATAGCGTTTAATTCATGTATTAGTTTATGATGGGGCTGGCGTGGTCGTATTGTGACCAAAAGCCCCTAAATATATAACAGATATTAAAAAAAAAAAGGTTACAATTTTCCCATTTTACCTGTACCAAATAACATATTATAGCGTGATAATAGTACAATTTAAAATAAAGAAAATTTATGCTACAATTTGAGACCAGAAAAAAAATAAGTTAATGTTCGTTTTAAATGCCAAGTACTTATTCTTTTAATACCTTATTTAGGGTCCAACTTCTTAAAGATGTAAGTACGAATTTGTGCCAAAGGAAAGTCAATTTTTCTGCAATGTTTTTAAGTTGAGAACTTATTGGTTGGAAACAGAAGGGGTTGTTGTTTTTTCTCGTTCATTAAAGTGAAGATTTTAATAGCTGATGGCAATGCACTTATTTGTTAGAAAACCATAGACCGTGCTTGTCTGGGCGTTGCAGAAAACAGGGGTTGTGAACCTTTGGAGAGAAAAAAAATAAAAAGAATGTTTTTTTTTCTTTTTTTTTCTATGCACAGGTACTTTTTATTATGAATAAAAAATGCGGTAACATAGATTTCAGTCTGGAGAGTCATTAATTGTGAAAGAAACTTATTCACTGACAATTTTTTAACTTAAATTTAATTATACTGTTTTTCTGTGACTTCAAAAAACCAATCATTTGAAATAAAGCACATGTTTTATAGATATAATTGTAAATTACGTTAGTTTATACTACGAATAATGGAATCCAAAGAAGCCATTTTGTTTACGCATAAATAAATAGCATTGTTGACAAATAATAAATTGGACTTCATAACAAATAACATAGATTGATTATAGATAGTAATCACGCATAACAGAAACTTTCACATAATCCTATAATTATACCTATTAAAAAATCAAAATTTATAACTACCAATTAATATCACAATTTATATAATAGCAAGAAAATCTCAGATTAAAACCAAACTCATAAATAATTGCGAAAAAAAAACAAGAAAAAGAAACCGCAAACTAGTAGTATCGTCAACGAATCAATCAATAAATAAATTATAAGAAAACACATCAATCACAAATAGCATAATTTACGAATTACACCAAACACTTTAGTTGACGACAGAAAAACACTCAACACTCAATTGTCACGACAAACCACACTAAAAGTCATTATAAAACATTTGTAGTCTAAAAACATAAACGTTGAACGCGGAAAAAACGTAAACAAACTAATTTTCCAATCACTCTGTTGAACACAAACCGATTCCGCTTTGCAAAAAGAAAATAAACATAGTGTCAAAATAAAAAAAATCGTTTGTAACTAAAAAATACTGAGTTAGGCGCCCCTGTGCTGTGAAAAAGCGGCATCGAGGAATGAAAATTACGTATCGCCGATGTGAAAAAGGTGAACTAGAAAAAGTGCAGTTAGCGTATTCTTTGTGATAAGCGCAACACGCAAGACGTGCGTTAAGTTAGCAACATGTGGATACGCTATGAATTTTTAGAAGTTAGTAAGCTACATATTATTCATTTTATAGTTGACTAGTTTTTACCCGCGGCTACGCTCGCGTCGCAAAAGGATAAAAAGTAGCCTATGTGACATATACAAATACACACAGCGCCATCTATACCAAAAATTTCGTTTTCCCACGATATATCAAATTTTTCCGGGATAAAAAGTACTCTATTATTTAATCCAGACTTCTAACTTTACCTCTACAAAATTTCATAGAAATTGGTATAGTACTTACGGCGTGAAAGTGGAACAAACAAACAAGCGTGGACATAAACCTTTCCCTTAGTCCTCCATGTCGAACGACAGCTTGCCACCTGCATCTACTGACTACTTGCGACTCTGACGATATCGTCGGTCCACCCAGCTGGTGGCCTGCCCTGTCTTGAGGTCCGTGGTCTCCACTCGATCTCTTTCTTGGCCCATTTGTCGTCAGTACTTCGAGCGATGTGGAGGCCATTGCCACTTCAGCCTGCAGATTTTATAAACTATGCAAGTAACTCTAGTTCTTTCGCAATTTTCATATTTCTTCTTATTTTTACGTAAATAATCGTAAAACAACGTAAAGGTAATATTGAGAAGTAATTTTGACCGTGAATGGTCGAAATAATTATGGATTACTAGCTTTTACCCGCGGCTTCGCTCGCGTCAAAAGGATAAAAAGTAGCCTATGTGACACACAGCGCCATCTTAATCATAATTTCGTTTTTCCTCGAAAATATCAATTTTTTCCGGGATAAAAAGTACCCTATTATTTAATCCAGATTTCTAACTTTACGTCTGCAAAAATTCAAAGCAATCGGTTCAGTAGTTACGGCGTGAAAGCGGAACAAACAAACAAACAAAGAAACTCACTTTCAGATTTATAATATTATAGTAAGGATTCAAAAACAAACTGTTTTCAAACTTATGAACGGCAGTGTAAAAATACAGCTCAAACTGAGAACTTCCTTCTTTTTTTAAGTCGGTAAAAAGTGAGTCGATTGAAGTAGGCATTGGCTTGTTAATTCCTAAAAGGATGGCTGACATATAGGTACATATAGTTTCATATATCATTCGTCGTTCCTAACACCATCAGAGCACATCCACAATACACCAACATGAATTCACACCAGGGCAAGTCTCAAGACAAGACTGAATGTATTTGCAGTTTTTTCACGAAAGCAAGCGATTTATTTAATATTATAATAATTACCACGGTCCGTCGGTAACGCTACGCTTCGTGTGTTAGATACCCCGCTATGCATTGGCGGCGTGATACTTTGTGCTAACTTAGTGTTTTAGACGGATTTCGAAGTCTGTTTGGCTGGAGGGTTAGGTATAAGTGTGATTTAGTGAATTCACTTTTTAATTTTTTGGTTTCACTGATAGATAAGTGTGGGACAGCCACGCTTTGGCACGAATGGGCCGGCTTGACCAGTGAGATACCACGGCCGAGCAGAAAACCGACGTGAAACAACGCTTTTTTTGCGTGGGGAAAATCATTAAATGACTTCTCCCGCCTTGGGTTAGACGAGAGGGAGTGTCAGACTCTTACTGACTAAAAACTACCCCGTTCCTTCTCCTGCTTTTCGAGCCGAAGCCCCGGCAACCCGTTAGGCCGTCCGCGGGTGAAACAACGCTTGCGTTTAAATTCGTCGTGTGAGTGAGGTTGCCGGAGGCCTAATTACCGCGCCGGACTTGTGTTCCGGTGTTTTCATGGTTGTATCTACGGTAGATCCTGGCTTATAGGAGTTGCAGCGGTTTTAAAAGGTTGTAGCGGCCTTGCCCAATAAAAAAAATTGCCCTATCAGTTCTTTCTTTGCTTAACTTTACTTTAACTTTACTTTTTTTTTCAAACTCACACTAGGTTTTTCTCCTGTGTCGTGGGTGCGTTTACAAACATACAGGTTCACATACACATGACACCAGACCCAGAACATCAATTTGTGGATCACACAAAGAATTGTTCAGTGCGGGATCGAACCCGCGACACGTTGAGCGTCAGTCAGTTGCACAGCCACCGTGCCAACCGTGCTGTCGTGAGACAGTGAGACACATGCCCAATTCACCTCACTGGGGTAAGTCGCGCTTGTTTATTAGATTTTCTCTCATCATCATAAGTAATGATCAGCTCCGAGAATCAAACAGTGAACCTTGTACCTATTGAAGCATGTCGTCCAGACACAACAATGTTGCGATTACCGAGAACAGACGCAGCAGAAGAAGATACCCTAGCCTAATGAATTTTCAACCTTATTGTATGTGTAATAGAGACGAAATTCCGTTGGTATAGTTTGATGTGCGGTGTCTAAACAATACAATTTACCTAATTTGTTTCGTTCAGTCATAAATGTAGTATTGAATATTCATAAATAGCGGATAAATCTAATTTATGATTTTGTTATGGTAGGTATAAGCCAGTAAACGAGCAAACGGATCACCTGATGGTAAGCAATCGGCGTCGCCCATACACATGGAACACCAGAGGCGTTACAAGTACGTTACCGGCCTTTTGGGATTAGGAATTCGAGGATTGTTGGGGATTCAGGGATTGGGGAAAGGGTAATTGGGCATCCGGTAACCTCACTTACACGACGAAACACAACACAACGTTGTTTCACGCCGGTTTTCTGCTCGGCCGTGGTATTGCTCCGGTCGAGCCGGCCCATTCATGCTGAAGCATGGCTCTCCCACACTTAGATGGATTTAGCATAATGGATTAGTCGTATTGTAGAGTAGAATACATTTTATTTTAATTTTGATCGCCATTTGTACGCTTTACGCGACTTTCATAAGAGCTGAACATTTTTGCCAAAGATCGATCGGATAGTAGTAAGTACCTATGTTCTCTGATAATTATATTTAATCTTTTATACTAGGATATCTAGGATGCTAAGTGCGGAGATAGTGCTCAACCCTCTTTAATGTAAAAGAGAAGAATTCAGTAAGACCATCTCTCATGGGTTGTCCATGCCAAGCTACCATTTAATCGTTGGTAATGATAATTTTATTGAAATTCCGGAGGCCCAACTACTTAACTCTCCTTCTTCCCAATCTCCCCAATCCTTAAATCCCCAAACATTCTTCAAATACCTAATCCCCAAAAGGCCGACTTCTAACGCCTCTGGTGTTCCAGGTGTCCATTGGCGACGACGATTGCTTATCGGGTGATTCGTCTGTTCGTTTATCGGTTTATCACATAAAAAAATCATTCAAGCGCTTAAAATCTCACAGAACATGTCTGCTTACCATCTTATATAATTACATTTACTCATTTTCATTTCTCGCGTTTAATTTTCAGTTTTTATGTGCAACACCCTCTTTGTAACCGTATCAGAAACTTAACACTCAGTGATTTACCTACGCTACAAGATTAACACCGAGATGCAACCTTACAAGTTCAAGTATTGTTATACAGATGGCGTTGTAAGTAGTTCAAATGTGTAGTATTACAGTAACGCAGTAGATGGCGTTGTAAGATACTTTATCGTGTAGTACTACAATAAATCAGTAGATAGCGTTGTTGGAACAAAAAGTTCGGAATTTGATGTGATACCTGTCAAAGGGTGCTAGTGGTGCTCCCACGCTACCCCATCTAAGTAAAACAAGTTTGAGCCGCTAGATAGCGTGTCAGCACAAATTTTGAACGTCTTAGTTCTTTAGCATTTTAATAATTCGTGTAAAAGGTTATAGATGGCGTTTTTGTTAAATTGTGTATGGCAATAATTTGTTAGATGCTAAATTTTAATACTTTGAATATTCTATTGGTGTTTAAGGTCAGATAAATAGATATGATATAAACTTAATTTCATTGTTGTGAGTTAACAATAATTACAAACTGAAACATTTACTTTTCAGCAGTTAGGTAGGTATGGTAAGAATCCTACACAATTAGGATGAACCTTTCATTATTATAATATCGTATTAAAAAGATAATAAACTTGTACCTAAAGTAAGTATCTCGGTGTGCCGAGATACTTCATTAAAAATTCGTTGCTCAACAAATACCCGCTAAGTTTACAATAACTTACAATAACTATTGTGAGACATAGGTAGGTACTAAATTAACTTAAAATCGCGGAAGAATCCCTCTGTGGTTCGAAACTAGTAGAGGTTTTCTCAGTATATTCACGCGAGTAACCAGATTTTTAGTTAATTATCCGCGCTAGTTGTGTTTGCACATTTTGATCGAAATTTTACACACGTACAAGATTTACACGACATAACACGATTGTATTAATATCATTGTTATATAAGTACCTACTTTAAATGTTGGTATCTTATTTATCATAAAATCTAATTATAGGTATGTGACCAGAGGGCTGGTCTTTACTCGGTCAGAGGTTAAGCATTGCCATACCTACAACGTGGCAATGCTGCCAGCCTTCTGAGTACTTTCCCCACTGACGTCGATGCGGACGAGCTTTTCGATGCCTTATAAATAGTTTATTTTTCCTATAATTAATTTTAATCATAAGTTGTATATATTTAATTTAGTAATATTTAGTTTTAATTTTATTTAAGTAATAGCTGTTATTTAAGTTTGTTATAGAAATAAACAATACATACTCCTAGGTATGTACGTTTTTAGAACATTTATTTTGATTTTAGGAAAGTATTTATTTGGTTATTTGCTTTAATTAAGCTTCAACACTACTGGATTGATTTGAAAACTTCTTCCATCAATTTAAGTAAGTACCTACATGATAACTAATCAGCCACATTAATTTAAAAATTAGATACACAATTAGGTACACAGAAAAAGCTGAAGGCGATAATCTAATATAAATTAAGATTCTTTTAGGATTTATATCAATTTATTCTTATAGGAAAATATACTTATCAAATTGTCTAACTAGAAATCTCATCTAATCAGAATAACTATTTGTCTGTTTTAGTTTTGCTACCCATTAATAGATGGCGCTGTCAACTATTTAGTTTTTCTGAAGTAAAGTTCTGACGCTTTAATTTCGAACTCCAAAAATAATTGCTATAAATGCACTATATTTCAAAATAAATGTGATGCTATTTACATAGAGTTAATAGAATTTTGTATTTACTAATTGTATTTAATTGTAGGTATGATTTTTGTGAGATTTGTCATAATTATTTAAAGGGATTTTAAAGAAAAACGCACGTATGAATCATCCTTTTTATTTTTTTAAAATAATTATAGCTAACCGTTTCGGCAATAATAGTCACTATACTCAATTTAATGACACAATAAGCATTTTCCGTTGTTAAAATTAAACAATTTTTTCACAATAAAATTAATGGGTTAATTAAATTTGTTCAATAAAATGTAATAACTAAAAAAATATTGCTTAACATAACAACACTGAACCTAACTATAAATTACATAGCAGTTCTTATTTTGACTAAATTTAATATTGAGTACAAAAAAAATAATAACTTTTATAAAAAATATAATAATATTTAATAAACACATCGAGTAAATCTAAAATAATTACTTAAAAACATGGCATCGTTTTATATTAATATTTTTTAATAATAATTAAACTTAAAATTATAGGGTACAACTCTATACACGAAAAAATATGAATAAAAATAAAAATTATAAAATAATTAAACAAAAAAAAAATTCTCTGTCGTGAACACTCGTTACTTAAGAGATTTAATAAGAAATATTCAACATGTATGTATTTATGTTTATTCGCCTAAACATCGATTAGGTACAGTAATATCGTCACATCACATTTCTAAAATTTATTTACAATTTTGTTTTAATTTTTACTTTTTTTAAGTTTAAATAGGTACAGCATGCCAAACACGAATTTTGACTTCTACCTAACCCGTAAAATTTTTATTCTAACGTCTAAACATTTTGAATTTTTACAATTTTTACGCCGAAATATATTGTACGTAGTTACAATATTATTATTACGTTTTAAATTTAAATTTTTACAAAGTTTCCATGTTCAATTCTTTTTACAAATTTAGATACTGTTTCCAATGATCAATCACGACATTTTTAAAAGATAATAAAGATAAGACTAGAATTACACCAATTGGATTTTCGTTTTGGGTAAACAGATGTTTATGTTAACGATTTAACAAAACGTTGTAACAACGTAAATGCCCTATGTGACAGTACAGAGGCTAGGCAGTACAATAAAATAGACAAAAAATAATGCGCTGTCAGAGTAGTTTTTTCAAAATTCACTAAAATAGTCCAAAACAGTAATAACACATTTTTAATTTTATTTTATTCAGATTTTTTAGTAAATTTGATTTTCATTTTAAAATTATTGAAGTATTATTTTTGTAAAATTCGTTAATAAATTGATGATTGCACATTTTTCCCTTAAAATTATTAATATAAATGGATACGACGTGAGAACGGGATGGAATAAATCCCGTTTAAAAAACACCAATAATTAATTCCATTAACTATTACATTTAAGTACACTGATATATACTTTTTTTTGTATTTATTTGTTTTTTTTATTCGTTGTTTACTACTGTATTGTATAATATAAAATACGCAGTTTAGTGCTCATGTTATATTATATGAATAACTATTCATGAATAAATATTCAAGAACATTTATTCATGAATCGCTTATGGGCATTACATTACATTAATTACTAACTTACAATATATTAAGATTATAGGTCTACTATGTGAGTTAAATTGAAAACTTGGCTATCCTGACTACACTAAATTATGATTACTGATGTATATTTAGCTAAATATGTCATAAAACAATATAAGTTACGAATTACGTAAACGAACAAGCGACAAATGAAAATAGTCTTAACAGTCAATAAGGATGTATAATTCAAATCAACAGCAATTCATTGTTTTAAAAACTTAACAATTTTAGTAAAATATTGTCAATTGCTTTACATGGAATCGATTTTTAAATTTGAATAACAATTTTTTATTTATACAATTTTGAATAACAATTTTTTAACCCCCATCTTTTTATTGTCTACTTTTGAATTAGCCCAAACCAAAACAGTATTTTATTAAAATTACATTAATCGAAACCATTTACATTTTATAATGTTTTATCAAATACGTTTCGATATACATTCGCGAAGTAAAGCAACGAATAAAATTTTACCATTAACTTTGAAATAAAAAATGTAATGTAATCGCTAGTTAAAGTTTGCGATTCGATGTTCAGTTGCAAAACAACTGTAAATAGGATAATTCAGTCACTCTCTTGGGCTCGATAACAGACCAGAGGTCTTAGAACGAGTTTCTTTTTCGTTTAAAGTAATCGTAACGAGTACACGTTCGGCGCTGTGATTGGCCGACTCTAATGAACCAACCAATCAGAGCACAGAACGCCGTCTCGTTTCGATTACTTTAAACGAACAACTAACTCGTAATATGGCTTCATATCGATGTTAACTTCATCGAGCTCAAGTGACAGTTCAAAACGTTTTTCAACGAATTTTTCTATCAACAAAACATGTGAATAACAAAAAACTTTAATTATTAATAATAGCCAATTAAACTACAACATTACGGAACGTCGTATCCATGATAAAACTGACAGCGCATTTAAAAATTGAGTCATGCAGACTAATTTCCACACTTGAAAAGATATTAACTGAATCCAATAAGTACTATTGATACTAAAAAACAGCCAATAATATTACAAATGATATCAAGTGTAATATTATTTGACTTTGTATCGGCGATCCAGTACATCGCCTCCACTGTTAATTAGGCTTTATATTTAATGTACAATGCTTAACTACGGAATTTTTGTCGTAAAATAAAATGTAGAAAAACATTTTCCAGTTTTTTTCCGTTTAACATTAAAAAAATTCACCGTCGAAAACTTAAAGTAACCTCTGACAATTCGCTGACACGATCTGTTATAACTATTCCTTTTCGATGATCACAGAAAAAACGTTTGCGTCCACATTCTTGTGCGGCGTCGACCTAAACACTAATTTCTTCATTATTTATTTTCGTACCCTTAATCAAACATTCTTATCATATTAAATTTTACGGTCTCGAAAATACGACTTGAATATATTTTTTTTACAATAAATTTACAAATTCGCCGCCCAAAAATGTGGACCACGTTGCGTCATGAACACTTTCTTGGAAACGTAACTTGTGGTCTAAAAATCTAATGTTAGGATTCACGATCCGTGCTTTGTTTTATTTTTTGTACAACTCGGTCTCCTCCGAGTTAAGTTCCCTAACATGATGGTACATTAATAATAACTTTAAAAATACCAAACGTTCATAAATTTTTCCTTCTACTAAGACCTAAATTTAAAACAATACCTTTTATACAATATTCATAGGAACTTCTTTTGTTGTTATATTAATTTATTTATATATTAAATTTATGAGGACATTTTTTACATAAATAGCGATCCGTTCACTTGGAATTTATTGCGATTTTCCATATTTTTGGTTTGTTATCAGTCAAAATTGTTTTCACGTCCAATAGGTTGAATTTTTGCTCACGTTTCCTAGAAAACACATGTATCTATTCGGTACCGGGTAACCATTCGCGTCTCGGTGTAACTTGCCTGTCCATACCAAAATAATTAATAAATCTTCGCCGAAAAGTTTTGTATTTCATAAATGAAATTAAGAATAAGAAAATAAAATTTGAAATTAAACCATCTTTCATTCATGAAATTAAAAACACGATAATGAAATAAAAAATGATTTTTTGGGCTATTGCAATGATTTTTTTCCTATTTACATTGATATATCGCAGCAGTGACATCACTTTTGATTGAGCGCAAATCACCGTACGCATATACCAATATTAATTCAAGAATGAAATAATTACGTACATTAAAATCAGCTTATTTTTACCTTACCTATGTTACGATTATACGTATAATACAATTTATATGAACGACATAAAGTTTATTTTATTTAGTTCATATAAATTATGTCTTATTATAATACATGTTGATAATATTAAAAAGAATATTCGGCAACACTTGACATTCCCTTAAATTTGACGTTACAACAAATCCTCCAGATGTACTTAATCGGAAAAAATGGGAGATCTTTTGTAACCATGAACTATAAATCTATTGCGGCAACTGTATGCATTATTTATTTATTTATGTTTATTGTTTAATGATTTTATAATTGCTGAGCGCAATTATTAATCATTTGAAATGATTTCTGGGCTATTGCTGTTTAATTATGCTTGATTGAAAATAAAAATAATAATGTAATTATTTGGGCTGTGTGTGAACATCCGTGATGAAAAGAATGTCTTGTGTTTTGTATAGTCTACTCAAAGTAATTGTCGTCGAAAGCTATTATTAGATCTTATTGTTCATTTTACTTCGACGTTTAGTCCAATTATGAATAATTGTCCTGTTAAATTGTAAGTTCAGTGAAAAATCGCTATTTTTTTTATCAATTACAATTCCATTTTGTTTATTTACATACAAAAGTAAGTAACGGCAGTCTTCTGAAAAAATAATCAATATTTATATATATATACAACTATACAAATCATTTTGTAAATAATTATTTTCCAGTTAAAATAATCAATATGAATGTTAAAATAAATTGTTATTAATTTTTTTTAAGTTATAAAAAACAAAAGCTTCAACATTACGTAAAGTGCTACGGTATGTACACAATTACAATCTAATATGGCATTTAAAAATAAAATACGCCAAGAAATAAGAAAATTTTGAAATGAAAATAAAAAATGTTAAATAAAATTTATTTTTGTTAAATAGAATTATTTTGTGCGTTCAAAACGTGACTAGCATAAGACGTGTTATTGCGTGAAAAGAATTAATATAAATAATTATTAAAATTGAATAATAAATCCTATGGAAACATAATGCAACTAATTATATTGCAATAAACCATCGCTAAATGCGACAGAACGTGCTTAAACCTGTTTGGCACATTCAAAAGTTTGTACTAAGCTAAGAAATTCACTGCTCTGGTGGTAAAGCTAATAAAAATAAATATAATATAACATATGTCTAATAAAAACACTCAATAATAACGAAACAAATAATAGAAGATTGCACTGTAATATTATTTGTCGTAAGTCTACATCTAATTACTTGTTCGGGCGAGTTTTTGTTCCATATTTTTTTTTGTTCATTCATTCAACTATTTTAGGTACTTTTTATTTTTTTATAATTATATACAGTAAAATTTGTTTCCGCTAAACGTTTCCCTATTTACAACAGTTAGTTCTATCTAAATTAATGTTATTACTTTATAATTATATGTTTTTTTTTTCATAATAATTGTATACTTTTGCCGGCTAAAATTAAAACGTAAAAACACTTTAGAGTCCAAAACTAACTCGGTAAAATAACAGTTGTCAATAATTACCAATCAGAGGCGATTTCGTTCAAATTCCGGCCTAAAAACTTTGATCATCCAAAAAATACAAAAGTCACCCTTTTATAATTCCCCTAAGATTTACGAGCTAAATTACATCTATTGCGGCGAAATCGCATCGGATTAGTAATAGCTGAATTTTCATGGCTGAGGATTTTGCTGTAAGTGGACAGCTTGCTGGGCAGCTTGTTGGGCAGCCTGAGCAGCCTGTGCTGCCTGCGCGGCCTGCATGTGCTGTTGCTGGACGGCCTGTTGTGCGGCCTGCTGCGCGGCTTGCTGCGCGGCCTGCTGGGCGGCCTGGGCAGCCTGCTGGGCTACTTGCTGTGCGGCCTGCTGGGCAGCTTGCTGAGCGGCGGCCTGCTGTGCGGCCACTGCCTGTTGGGCTGCTTGCTGCGCCGCCTGTTGCGCTGCCTGCTGCACTGGTGATGGCAAGTTAAACCCTAGCATTCGTGGATCATGCAATCTCAGCGCCTGCTCTAACCGCTGCTCTTGTGCAATTCTAAACGCTTCTACTAATTCTGGTGAAATTTGTCCACTAGCGTCATTCGGCGGTTGTGGAGGGAAGCCTCCGTTGTGTCTTAAAGGACTTGCAGCGTCGTTACCGTGTGCTGCAGCTGCTTGGGAGACGGCAAGTCGAAGCGCTTCAGCCTGACTTCGTAGTAAGGCCTCTGCTTGCTGAATTCTCAATGCGGCTTCTGAAGGTGCTGGCGGTGTTTCTGCAGGAGGTTGAGCTGGTGGTGGTTCTCTGGCCAATTGCTGCCTCATCGCGGATACCAGGTTGGCAGCAGCTACCTGCACGGCACTAGCACCCTCGCCAGGCTGCGCCATCATATTGGCGGCGGCCGCAGCTATGGCTGCGACTCTTTCGTCTCCGTATGCTTGGTGTCCATTATTGGCTGATCTTAGAAGGTCCGTGAGTTTGTTGACTGCGGCCCCTGCTTCTGAACCGGCAGAGGATGACAGTCGTCCATTCGAGGATGAGTCTGAGTGAGCTGGAGAGGGAGGGGCGAGGTTCAAGAGCCCTGACCCTCCAGCTGATGCCGAGACGGCGGCGATGATGTCCCTTTCTCGTCTCTCGGCTGCTGCCCTAGATAGGACGTATTGGGCAGCGAACTGATGTTTCGGTTCCATTCTCATATGTTCCATGTGGGAGAGGAGGCCTGGAAAGTCAAAATGCACATGAGTAATGATCCTTAAAAATTATCCATGTATATTTGAGTCTAACAACAGAACTGATACAGAATTTGACAATTACATAACAGAACATAAACATAACATAACATCACATTTATCCCGAAGGCCTTATTATGCCACTGTACATGTAACTTCACTATTTATGTTATGAGTCCAATGTAATAGGGGGTGAGCCTATTGTAATATACCGGGCACAATTCTGGACTCCGTGCTACCACTGAGATTTTTTTAAAAACCCTGTAATACTTTGTCCGACCCGGGAATCGAACTCGAGACCGCTTGCCCGGCAGTCGCACTTGCGACCCCTCGGCCAACAAGGCGGTTTGACAATTATAATTTATTATTATTATTTCAAAGAAGTATCAAATCTAAAAACACATTGTTAGTTGTCCAATTCATAACTAGATTTTGCCCGCGGCTTCACGGCATCTATGATAAATGTCCTTCGGGAACGAGATTCGATTCCGGTTCAAAAATATTTTATGCACCATTCCGTGTTGTGATTTATCTCTTTGTCTAGTTTTAACAACTATAGTCTAGTTGTTATCGACTTGGTGTTTGCATATTTGACTGATACGGTCGCGAGTCAATATTAGACAAATATGCAGTCAGATAACTTGAGGATAATTAATCAAGTACTTAGGAACAGTGCTTGTTGTTGTATCTCAGTATCTGCATCATGTGATTTTTTTCAAATGCAACTTAATTGATACAAAACTAAGATTCACGTTTCTTTGCGCTTCAAATGTCCTCTCAAACTCTTTCCTTGACTTGAATTTAGGTTTACAAGATCACTTACCACTTTCATGCGTAAACACAGCCTGACAAACAGAGCAAGGCCACATTCTGAGTCCACTGGTCAGTTGGGTTTCTGGGTGGCAAGCCAGGTGCTTCCGCAGGGAACCCTCGTTCACGTAGTGCTTGCCGCAGACTGGGCAGGGGTGGTTCGCAGTCCGTCGCTTCGCTATGTAAGGATCAACAGGTTTAGCTTGCGCTGGGTACGGTGACGTAGCCGGTGGGCCTAGTCACCAGGATAAGGTAGGTTAGTGGGTTAGGGGGGAAGGAAAAAAGAAAAAAAAACAAGGTTAGTCCCATTGTTAGTTCCATTTCTTTCTTGAAGACGACACCTTGTTGGTTGCTTAGTTATTCAATAATAGATATTGAGTATTGTTGGTTGCTTAGTTATTCAATAATAGATATTGAGTATTTATTTGCCTTCACTTATAACAGTCGAATAAAGTCTTTTGAACCAATAAAATGCCGTCCAAACACTTAGATTCGATTAAACGAAATCAAAACGCGAAAATAAATGGAGCTTAAATAAATCAATAAGTCGAACCAAAACAGAAACCAATTAACTGAACATTGGATGCCAACGAAACGGAATTGACGATAGAAAACGAGGAAAACGCTGCCATTAGATACATAAACAAAACATGTTATGATAATACAGACTGAACGCCATCCGAAGAATTTGTAATTCCAGTGACAAGCAAGAAATGTTTGCAAAACACACTACCCTCAGAATGATGCTAAAACAATAATATTCAGTCCCCGGATCGCGTTCAGCGCTTATTTATTAAGTTAACGTTTAAGATTTATGGATACGATACGTTTTTGTTTTACCGTTGATATTGAAACCAACACCCCTCATGGCTTTGTGCCAGCTGGAAGCTTTTATAACGCTAAACATAATGTTAGATAAGTGCTGCTTATCGCTATGTTACGATGACCAGTTACAAACTTCCAGTGGCATAGCTTATATACTATAATCTCTTCTATTGTAACGTACTATATCAGTTACGTTACGTTCATATAATTATTTGAATAAAATGATTTTATACGTGCCATTGTTTAAAATAAAGTTATTCATTCATAAATTATTAATTAATTAAAAATACGTTCAACAATAGAAGAGATCTTACGATCTAAATTACAAACTAAAACCCAAACAAATTGAAAAAAGAATGTCAAAGACGTTCCATTTCCAAAACGGAATAGAGCGTCGTTATCAACATTCAATTTTCGAAAGAATTCAAAAAAGGAACTTCTTCGACGTTAACTTGTCATCTGGAGTTCTTTTTTCAAACCAACCAATCCTTCGAATATTTGAAAAGACGAACGCTGTGAAACTTACTCGCAACGCCGGATGCATTTGGGTCCTTGTGTGTGTTCTTCATATGTTCTACGAGAGCTTCGCCACCGAATACTACTTTGTGGCATATTGGGCACGGAGTGGCTGTAGCGCCACCTATCATGAGTGCCGCGTGTTGCTGCAAAACACCAAGGTGCAGCTGAAGCTCCTGTTCCACCGGCGGTGGCGATGCGGGCATAGCAGTTCAAAGATTAGCACACATTCGTAATAAAACACACAAAATAAATATACAGTCGAGAGGGAATTTTGAAAGAAAAATCAGCCAAACAGTCAATTTTGATATTAAGCAAATAAATGTTAAAATTGCCAATTGATTTCTTGTTGTTAATTTGGAAACTTATAATAAAATGCTTAAATTATTGTAAAATATAAAAATAAGTTCCATTTTTTTTGGGAACTTAAAAATTCGATTAAATCAAAAAAAAACAGTGTAGGTAGAATTGCCAAAAAATTATCATATAGACAATTTTACAAATAAATTGTTATTGCAATAGAACAAAATTATTTGATCAATCGGCATCTATTCAGAACAAGAAATTACATTCAAAGATTATCAAAAAACAATTTTTATAAAAATTAATTAATGAGAGATAAAAGTCTGAATGATACGATTCAAAAAATGAATTTCAATTTAATAATTAAATTCACATCGGATAATTAATTAAACAGATAATTATTTTAGATACTGACCTTTGCCGTGTGGGTTCTCAAACTGCTTTCAGTGGCAAAACCTTTCCCACAAATATTGCAATGAAAAGGTCTATTTTTGGCCCTTTCCACTTGAGCGTCATGATTCCGTAGATGTTGTTGAAGGTTTGAAAGTTGGATAAAGGCTCGGCCACAGTCAGGGAGATGGCATTTGTATGGGCGTTCCCCTGTAAAGAAGGCTAGATTTAAGATGGTGTTGTACTTTGGCCTATCAAATGCTTTAAAAGATAGGTATTATAAAGTTCAGTGCTGTCTAGTCTAAAGATAAAACTGATTCATGAGCAAAAGTCTCGTAATTTCTTGCAATTCTTTCGCGTGTGTTAAGAGTTCATTTATAGAGCACAATAAACTGAGAGAGAATGAACGCAACACAATGCATTTGACCCTAATAATTAACAAGAATGTTTTTAAGATTCAATCTTTAAGATCCGAACCATATGCTCCTATTAAAGCTAAACCAAACATCAAAATTAGAACAATCGATGTTCGAAAATCGAACACTAACGGTAATCTTACACAACGGAACTGCAAACCAGTTCGAAATTCGAAACAATCTCAGCCAGCCGTTGCACGTTTGTTAAAAAGCCGAAAAATCACGACCACGACCTAACCCAACGCGAAAGAAACCGAACGTGGCGTTCCATTTTTAAAATAAGACCATAATAAAACGAACGCATACTTTTAGCCTGTACTGCAAGCAAATGCATAGGTCGTTGAACGCACGCACACAGGCGCGTTACCCACACAGAGGCGCGTGTATGTATGGAGTCCTGGGCTTTGTTAGTGTATGTGAATTTTGCATGTCTGGGAAGAATGCGTGCATATTATACGCGTGAGGGACTAAGATTATTGTAGAATTATTTCCTAGATGCAACTAGATAGATATGTATGTGTATCTGGTGTAGGTTGTAACGGTCCGATCGCCATATTTATTGCCAGTATATTTTATAAGTGTATATGTTTTATTAGTTAGCTGATAAAAGTGATTTAAATATTGGTTTGTCTGTTTTATGTTCGTGTTTGGTGATTGCGAGATCTCGCCGGTTGTTCGAAATTAATTGGTTAATGTAATTCTTTAGGCATTTGTCTATTTGAGAATTAATTATTTGAGTAGTAATTATTTGTGATTACATCATTGGCACATTTATTTTTGGTTGGCGATATTATTATTATCAAAATCTTTTTAGATAATAACAAATGGTTTTCTATATCATCGTAATAACATACTATTACAGCTATTACTAATAATATTATGACGTTAACTTAAGTATCTGTTAAGACATTACGCAATTGTATTACCTAAATGAGGTCTTGGGTACGATTCCGGAAACCACATACTACATAAGTCAATAATCACCGATCCTTCACGGTTAATTCAATCTAAGTGGTGATTGTTGTGTCATGGTGATTACTGTATAAAGGTTCTTAGTTTTTATGAGATGAGTGAGTATTACTAGACCTTTCATTAAGCGCTACCATACGTAGGTATCAATCATGCAATCATATTTTGCGTTAAATCTGTATAAAAATAATTTAAAATATCTAATTTAGACTATTAAAAAAATAAAATAATATGCCTAATTATAACAAACATCGATTTACAGTTTTTTGGGCAAAAATAATCTGGTTTTTAAAAATAACTATTTTACTTTCATATTTCGAAAGGTCAGACAGAGAATAACGAATAATTTCACATATAGTCTTATTGGACAAAAGGTCTAATTAAAATAATACAAAGAATAACTTAGGGCACAATATAAAGAATTAATCTAAGTACATTACAATATTATTACACATAGACATGATTCTACGATTACATCAATACCTAGACAATAAATAAAAGTACTTTATGGTTTTTCATTTGCTAATAGCAAACGTCTATAAATGTTTATTGGTGTTTTTAAATGGATTGTCTTTGGTAATAGACTTTGTTTGATATAATAGGGAAGTTTCCAAGTGATTTTTTGTATAAATTAATGAGTTTTATTTTCTATTGTCAATGTTATTTTTGTGTGGAATAATATTCATTAATAATGAGAATAGATATATTTAATTTGTGATTTTAAAAGTTTATCATGTTAATCTTATTTAATGAAAACGGCGTTTATTTAATTTAAAGTTTACTTGTATTACAAGTTCTATGGTAATTAAAATTAGTGAACGTACGAGCAGGTACGTAACCTTTTTCCTGTCTACTAAATTCTAAAACTGCATACCTTAATCATAAAATATTTTACAATCACTTAAAAAATAAACGATTCCCGTAAACATAAGCCCATATGTAATCTGTGGACAACATCATAAATGTCATATTAACCGCAATATATTTCCGAACGCAAGAAAAAAACAAACAAACCTAAGATTAATCTTGTCTATGGTCAATATGTCTTCCGGGTTCGCTGTTCCATAGACTATTGTGGCTTCACCGCCATTTTTCAACGTATAGAACTTGCACAACCTACGCGTGAACCAGCCAGTTGAGGTTGGCCTTTTTGTGGTGTCCTAGTAAATTAAGTGAGGGGTCTAGTTATGTTGGCAGTTAACAGTATAGCTATTTTTGTTATTTCACTATGAATAAATGGGAAGGGAAAGGCGCTTACCTTAGCACAGTTCGGCCGATGTGCGATGGTAAAGGATGGTATCTTTTAGATCGTGAACGGATTTATAGTTTGTTAATTTGTGCTCTTGTGAGATTTTTAAACCTAGTTTTTCAATTTTAAGAGCATTATTTCGTCAAAATGGAAAAAGATCATAAGTAATCATTGAAAGTTACGTGAAAAATAGACCACTAGACGTATTAAATATTTTTATGTACAACTGAAAAAACATACCTAAAATTCCAAACAATTTTTACTACGAATGAACACTAAAACGAAACATCGAAACAAAACACAACCCGGTCAAAACAACAAAAACACCTAATTAGCTAAACCTAAAAACATTTCAAACCTAACTGGAATCCAGGTACAAAGCCTAGACAGAACCTAAGTGCCCTGAAACCTACGCGTTCGATTTACATACAAAAGTACCTCAGAGCCACCTTTGACTCGCCTGCGTAGGCATTAAACATTCTTATGTAGACAGTTAGTCAGTTTCCGACTGGGCTTTTTGAGATAGATACTATAATTTAGTCAGATAAAACAATATTATTGTCATATTTATGATTAAAATGGCCCTTATTTTATACCAGCGGCTAGCTCTGAGGAAACGGCTAAGCTAAATTTAGAGGACCCATCTTTTATTTTGAGTTGACAATCATGGCGGCCAGTGTCATATTTATCACGCTGCTATTTTGTCTATGAATTTTGACAGCTGTCATATTGTGACAGTTTAATTTATTGTGTCAATTTTGGAATAATTGTGCTAATGTTAAACTGTAGTGATTCTATTTGATCTTTTCCATAGTCTTAATGCCAGCACAAAGTCGTTTCAAATTGCAAAAAGAACAACAATCATAGACATCGACAATTCTCGTTTACATTTCACAAAGGCAAAGGAATTCAGTTACAGAGCCAAGTTTCGCAACATAATAATTATAGGTCTGTTAAAAACTTTGTAGATATTCCGAAAAAAAAAAGAATATAAAACTTTATCTTTTTATGTTTAAAAAGAGAAAAAAAAATTGTCAACTCAAATAATAATGATTAAAATCTACGTGTCGCTCGAGACGTGACTTAAGAGAATTTAATTTAATTTGTCTTTTATAAACTTCGCTTTTTGCGTTTTAAAAGATTAAAAATTCTTGCCAGATAAAAGAGTTTCGCTGTGGTATTTGTAATGTCCTTTTTTGACGTCGGACAAAACCTTCTGTGACTAAAATGGAAGCACTAATTATGAGATTATCATTAATTTAATTTTTCGAAGTAAAACCACGAATTCTGTACTTATTTATATCTACTCTAGAATAATATTTTAAACGGATCGACGGATTGGACGAGTCTTAGAATTAGACCACGAAAATAGTGAGCCCTACCCCAGCTACTGTGACAACCATATATATATACCTATATAACATTTTTCGATTTTTTTTCTCGAACAACCTACTCAACAATAGGGATGATGACAGGGTATGAAAATTAAAAATATAATTAATCCGTAAGTTAGATAATGAAAAAATATTACACACGCAATTTTTTTTTGTCGTATAATAAAACAATACTTAGATAAAACGAATCAAAGTTTAGGAGTTGCGGCTAAAACGTCATTACATTGAAGTGACGTCACGCGACATTTCAAATCAATATGTCGTCGAAACTATTCGTTTGTGTAAGAAAATAAAAAATACGTGTCTAATGATTTAAAATAATCTACCCGACGGACATTAAAATAAAAAGTAGGCATCTACCCTATTGAAATAGGTAACACTACAGTTTCTACCCACCCTCTTACATAAAAACCTAAGTTCCTACAAGAATGTCGTAACCTTATAATATAGTGACATATAAAATTCCGTGCACATCAAAAAAGGATAAGTATGAATACAAGACATTAATATGATATGTCAGGCATATGTCTCCTGCACGCGGATACAGACAAACTATTACATACACACATACATACATACCTATACACATATAGGTGAGTACCATGTACCCGGTATATGGCAATAGGCTCACCCCCTATTACATGGGACTCATAACATAAATAGTGAAAAGTGGGTGTCACTTCTGTGTGCACCTCTGCCTACCCCTTCGGGGATGGAAGGCGTGATGTTATGATATGTTATATAGGTGAGTTATACCTGTGTCGTAGGAGAGGGAGTTGCTCAGAGTTTTCCGGAAAAAACTAGGGTGGAAAATGTGAGTTAAATAGATTGTATTTAAATGATTTGTAAGTTATTGGAAGAGTTAGATCAGCTGTGGACATCTTGTGGCTCGTGTGACGAAGATGAAAGATTGTTTAGTGATTTTGTCTACCCATATGATATTATATCCATAAATATATTATATTCCACAGAGACTATAGGTAGCTATAGCTACCTATTAGATATCGTACAATGGCTTAGGATAACTTAATTATGATATAGTTATAAGCAACGATACATGAATTGTGATAAAAACTAAATAAATTAATTGGGATTCCTAGTTATAATCACAACTTTATCTTAATACCCTAGAATTTTAAAATAAAATGAATTGTTTTTTTTAAACGTTGGCCCACACATAACACCCAGACCCGGAACAACAATTTGTGGATTGCACACAAAGAGTTGCTTCGTGTGGGAATTGAACCCGCTACAGGTTGCGCGGCAACCAGTTGAAAAAGTAGAATAACAATTACAATCTTAAACTGTCAAACACCAAGCGGTCACCGGTGACCGCAACCTATTGTTCTATAATTGTGTCTATAATGACGGTACTTGACGAGTAATTTAAAAAAAAACAGTATGCAGTATGTTAGTAACAAAACCAAAACTCTAACTTATCACAACTGCCTACAACACACCCACACATCGAAACATATACCTACATAGAAATACACACAACTACGTAAGCATAGATATGGCTGCGGATTCGAAAATTAAAATTAAACATATCTCGTTGCGCGTCGATTTTAAAACACGTCGGCCAACCGGCGCGTGCGCGATGCACAATTTATTTTTGAATTTGGAACGCAGACTTCGCGCCGTTTTAATACTGCACGCGAAATTATTCGCGCGTTTTTGATGTTTTCTGATTGGCATTTTTTTGTTGAATACTCTTTTTTTTGTTTTGTTTTTGTTATTTGGATCTTTTATACATCGTATGGTGTTATTTTAATTGTTTATTGTACGTGTTTTATTCGCGAAGAACAATGCGTGCTTAATTTCAAAAATATGTTCTACCTAGTCGCGGAGAACCTAACGGGTTACGGCTCGAAGTGCAGGAGAAGGAACGGGGTGGTTTTTAGTCAGTAAGAGTCTGACATTCGATGATTTTTCCCTCTTAAAAAAATGTTCTACCTAGTTAATACAGTAAAGTAGGTACTTAGTATAAAGTTAGAATCTACATTTAATTCCTAATTGAAAAGAAAAATGAACACTATTCATATCTTTCAAACACGATACATTTTACTAAAATGAAAAACATCTGCAGTCAGAATGTACTTGGCAATAGGATTGCTAAAAACACCCCTAATATGCAACTCAACTTAAAACTAGCACTCTATACTGCCCATTTTACGTAATAACACAAAATGCGGCGCCCGTATTCAAACTATTTGTATGTATGTATGTATGTATGTATGTATGTTTGTGAATTTATACAACATTAATCATTGCTATTGGAAATTTAAATTATTGGGCCTCGAATTTGCGTGCACACATGATGGTGCAACCTACCCATTGTCCCCCCGGGTGGGAGAAACAGGTTGGGGTGAACAAAGGGGGGCGGGTCACGCACTCCCACCCAACTATGCCACCCTCGCCCCCAACTATTTCGGGGTGGGCAGTGGGCATAAAAAAAAATATAATAGTATTCCACCTGCGTCCGCTGGGCGGAATTCGTATTGACGTTCCGTTAAATATGGATATTGGGAGCCATTTTGTTTTGTACCGATAATTTTGGCAATGAGTTTTACATTTAAACACTGTTGTATCTTTGTTATGTTTTACTTTACATTCTGTGTTCCTGTGTATTTCGTAAATAGACATACCTACTTAGTTACGTTAATTAACAAGAAAATGATAGAGAAACGATCATTTCTGTTAGACACTTCTAAGTGTTTATTCAACAGTGCTTATAGTTTTACTGTCGTAGCGTAGGTAATGTTATATAGACCTTATAATCATGACAATCTACTGACGGACTACGGGTCACTTCTACATAAGAGGGTTTGCAGTAATCTCCCCAATAGACAGCATGTGGTTGCAGTTCAAAAGATTCATATTTATGTATAAGTGAGCACTGCTGACCAGTCTCTGTGCGGTAACTACGGGTAGTGATAATATGAATCTATTTTTCCCGTCGCCACACTATGGTCTTAGGTATTTTAATACTTTCCAAAAAATTAGATTACGTGGCTAGCGAAGAAACGATTAAATAATAAACTGTATGATATTTTATCGTGTGGTTTTAAATAGGTATTTACAATTTCTAGGTATACATACATATAGTGCACTGATCCTAATCGATTTTAGACTTAATAAAAATGTTACTATGTACTCATTTTACCTTCCTACTAATATAACATTACTAGGTGGTTTTTCCTGCAGGTGCATGTCTAACATACCTACACATATTTTTTATAATTAATATTAAAATAATGTATAGAGATACAAGTATAGAGATAGACTTATTTTTTCACAAATCTGATATCTGATATCTTATATCTTATACTATTATATAAAGCGGAAGAGTTTGTTTTTTCGTTTGTTTGTTTAAACGCGCTAATCTCCGTAACTACAAGTCTGATTTGAATAATTCTTTTTGTGTTAGATAGCGCATTTATCGAGGATGGCTCTATGCTATAAAACATCACGGTACGACTAATAGGAGCTGAGCAAAGCGTGTGAAACCGCGCGGAAGTAGCTAGTCTACTATAAAAATAATCACAAAAAAATGTGATTGCTACCTTCATAACATTATTATGGCGGCTACAAAATCCAAAACAAAATTAATAATGCAAAATAATAATTGTAATCGATTCCGAAATTGTAATCGAGTTACAACTTATAACTGTAATCGATTCAAGAAAAAACAAACTGGCAAAAGTTCTTTAAGTTTGTAAAAGTAATAAAAAGTATCTCTTGTTGAGGGTTGAGCCGGTCTTGGGAACTTTCCTCGGTGAAAGAGGAATCCGTTTTTTATCTTGCCTCGTTTTTTTTTTAATTTTCACCACCGCGGCGCTATCTCGCGAATGCTTCAGTGGTCAAATAAAAACTTGAAGAGCTCTCAAAGAATAAGAAAAGGCGTGGGGACTAAAGGTGAAAATTGTTAGTATATTTTCTGTTTTTCGCGTTTATTTTGTTTAATATAGTTGTGAATGTGTTTTGTTTTTCTTAGAGATGATTTTTTCAAACCCCGTAAAATTTTATTAGAGGGATGAATACTATTTGTTCATCATCATCATCATCAACAGCCTATAAATGCCCACTGCTGAGCAAAGCCTCTTCTCACACGGAGAAGGATTGAGCATTATCACCACGCTTGTTCAATGCAGGTTGGCGATTACAAACTTATAATTAGAAATTATAAGCCCAGGTTTCCACACGATGTTTTCCTTCACCGTTTGTCAGTGGTGTCTAAATAATCTTAGAAAGTAAATATAACTCGGAAAAAGTCACATTGGTGCTTGCCGTTGGTAGGTTTCGAACCCGTATTCTCATGTATGAGAAACGATAGATGTTAATTCTTCCATATTAAAAATTGTCAAAGGTTAATTTTATTGTACAGATTAGATTCAACTATTGATTGAAATATTTGGCTTAGTTTTACAAATATAGGTATGTAGGCAATGAGTTTGTTAATCATTTCAGGGAACTGTAGTTAACTATGTATTATTATAATGATCAATCCCAAAATAATACTCTGTTCTCAAAATAAGATGACTAACCGATTTCCGATAGTGAAAAACATTGTATTTAAAAATATTTATTTATTTGGACAAGGGGATTCCTAAACCGAATTATATGAAAAACTCCCGTAGTAGGTACCTACCTATCGTATCTAATTATAATAAAATATTTAGCTGGTAACACTGGCAACTCGACGATGACATAACAGAACAGTCAGAATTTTATTATTTTTCCTATTAAAACCACTAAAGGTAAATTTGTTTTTATATTGTACCTATTTATTTTTAACAATATTATTAATATAACAAATTAATTGCATAGAAATACGACGCGAACCGAAACTAAAATAATTTGAGGAAAACATCTTATTTATTCGAATTAAAATTGACTGTAAGTACGAACGTTTATTTATTATTCTAATAAGTTTATTTTTCGTTTTACTACAAGATATCACACTTAATTGGATTTAAAACTAAATTATCATGAATCATTTTGTATTTAAAGTTCATTATTACGTCATCCACATAAACTGGGTTCAAATCATGTCAATAATAGAATTTTGTGACCAGTTTTATTGGCATAATAAAAAAAAAACAAAAAAAAACGAAAAACGATTTGAACCCTCTCCACGCCACGCTAATTCCAAAGCAGTCAAGTTAAGAAAGATAGCCAAGCAACTCCTGAAAAGGGTACACGTTTCAGCGACGAGTAAAAAGATTCAACCGAAGGAGGAGCGGGTTAAGCGTAGAAAAAGAAAAAAAAGAAAAAATACGTTTGCGCTCGGGAAAAATGCAAAAAGAAGAAAAAACTAATAGTTGGCAAGTTTTCTTGAAGTTAGCGTTGCTTGTAGATGGTAGGGTTGCTAACGACTTCCTTGTGTGAGTTTTATCTTAATGTTTTAAAGTTATTAATGTTTTTTTTACGTTGATCTAGGTTAATGACTGGTTTTATAATTTGGAAGGGTGTTTGTGACCGAAAAAATTACTGTGAAAGAAAAAAAAAGAAATACTTATATGACTGTTGTTAGATGTGTCTTGCTTTTTAATGCTTTACTTTGTTAGATTTATTATTTAATGCAAATATTTTTTCACAAATCGTATTAAAAATAAACTGTTCCAGCTTAACAGCAACTTAAATGAGCTGATATTTAGAACAATTCTTCGTAATTGGACTAATACGCAAATCTATTTTTACCCTCATACTATTTTTCCACTATTTTCTACAACTGCCAGCCCTGTCACTAACTAAGATCGTGTGAATAGTAAGAGGTTGGCCGGGCATCATTCCCGGGCGGCAATTATTTTTATTCATCCCCCCTTCCTCCCCCAGAGACATCGGACATTTTGAGCAAAAAAAGAATGTCTACACCAACTCGGGGACGATTTAAAAATTCATCTGCAGTTGCAGTGCTAAATCTGATTTTAATGTCGATTAAAACTTTTGCAGATGAAGTTTTTTTAGTTTTTTATTTTCGTGTAAAATGCTTTGTGATTGGATTCGTTTCGTTTTGGTATTTGATTTATAAAATAGTGAGGAGCTTTGTGAAGATATGTTGCATAATGTACTGAATAGTCATACTTATCACACAGGGGCTGAACCTATTGCCATTTACTGGGCACAATTCCAGACAATGTTGCAACAGAGAATTGTTAAAAAACCAGTAATCTTATATTATTATATAAAGTGGAAGAGTTTGTTTTTTTGTTTGAACGCACTAATCTCCGTAACTACAAGTCTGATTTGAATAATTATTTGTGTTAGATAGCGCATTTATCGAGGATGGCTATAGGCTGTTAAACATCACGCTACGACCAATAGAAGCTGAGCAGAGCGTGTGAAACAGCGCGCAAGTAGCTAGTTCATTTTAAAGTTCCAAATATTTATATTAAAAGTTCGTTAAACTAAACAGTAAAACAAATACGTTAACGATTTTTAAAAAACAAAAGCTTTATTGTACCTTCTCATATAAAACTCTTCCGTGTCAAATCGACCCTTTGATCCAATTTTTTGTCTTCCTCTATTGTTTGTTCCTTAGACTTAACCCTTCGATTACCTGTTGTGTACAAACGGACCGAGGGGACCCGTATGTCAATCTGTATTAATTTTTTTACACTATTAATTATTATTTCAACATTTGCAAACGAGCTGTTGTTATTAACATTACACATTTTGTCCTTTTCAATTGTTGATTGGTTTATATGCAAAAATATTAATTAAAAGACGGATAAAGTTACAAATTTTTAGGTGGTAACTAATTAGGCTAGATTAAAAGTTAGGTTAGTTATTTTAATAATACAAAAACAGTTTCGATACTCGTTTAAATGATAATATTAAATAGGTAAGTATATGAAATATTAGGTCTTTTTTTTAAGGGGGGGAAATCATCGAATGACTGCTCCCGCCTGGGTGAGGCGAAAAGTAGTGTCAGACTCTTACCGACTAAAAACCACCCCGTTCCTTCTCCTGCACGTCGAGCCGGAGCCCCGGTTACCCGTTAGGTTCTCTTGTCTAAAGTAAAGTTAGAATGAAATTGTATGAGAAAAACGTAGGCGACAATATATTCAAGCAAGCTTACTATGAACCTATGCCGTAACAACTACAGGACTCAAGCGCATCAATATAATAATACACTTTAAAGTCCTATTCAATTACAGAATGGACAATAGACATTTATCCTTTTGTTAATAATAAAAATAATAATCAGAATTATTATTATCTCCTCGCAAAGGGTTGTGACCTACGCATTGTTCTCAAGCGCATCCAAACACCAATGGCGAATGACCTCAAAAAAATGGCCTGCAGCTGCCCAGGCCATAATGGTCGTTTGTTAGCCAATATCGCCAAAATAATAGTACGGCCACTATTATTATGCTAATAAAAGGCGCAAGGCTATTATTTTGTTCACAGGTACGGAAAGAATATCTTCCGGGACGATTGTAGGTACCCCATTGTGTCCGAATGTTTGTCGTTGCAGTTGCAGGGTTGAGTTTTTTATTAATTTTTATTATTGACCGCCGCGTCCGTGACTAATTTTGATGAATTATAAACCATATGGCGGTGAACGTTTGGTGTTAGTTTTCTTTATATTGTTTTGAAATTGTTACCCACGTGTTATGTAGGTAAGTACATAAGTAATATTTAATTGCAACGTAAATACACACAGACTAACATTTATTAACCGTATTTATTTCTTAATAGGATAAATTGTGGTACTTGTCAGTTTATTTAATTACTTTATACATTATTTATTTGCATATGAATACCACAACAATTTGTCAAAGTTACACACAACATAATTGTAGGACAATAATAAAATAACACGTAATACCTCCTTCGCATAAAACTTTCCTTAACCCTCAGACGCTGTGTTACTTTAAAAATGTCAAAATAGACCAATTAGTCACAAATCGTTCGTCCAATTAAAATGCACCTCATTCTTAACACATTCGTTCGATTGTTCCAAAATTGAATTCTAATCACCATTCTTCGCACAATGGGCCCACCACGCCCCCACGGTGCCAAAAAATAGGGAAAATGGGAGAAAATTTTCCTTTCTCTTATAAAATCGGTTCAATTCTTGAAAGCAGACAAGCAATTAACTCGAGTATCTTTTGAGTTTAAATTAAGTGAAAAAAAATATGGGGGATGAACGATTACTCGGAACGTCTGGCATCGTCTAAGATCAATTGATTTTCATAATAGCGTGTGTAATTTGAATTTCTTTTGTGTTTTATGCTTCTAAACGTAACAATTTGAGCGTTTTTCTATTAAATTCAACGCTACATTGTATCAAAATGCTTTTAAGCGTAGAATTTTCACCAAGACTCTTGCAAAAGTTAATAAATTATAACAAAAATAAGATAAATATCCATAAAACGTACAAACAAGCTAACCCTACCGCCGCAAAGGTCGCAAATGCCCGCACGCAACAAAATCCAAGCCTGAGCTTGTTATACATCTACATATTTTTGCTAAACAAAACCAGTTTTAGCCGGTAACGTGCAGTATTGCACAGCGTGTACCGTTACTTCGCATCTGGTGATGCAACTTTTGATGCCTATAATAACATAATAGTGCACTTATCTTAGGATACATATTCAGGGAACATTATGCATAAGATAGAGAAATAGTTTCTAATTGTCCGTTTTTACTTTGTTTTCTTTATAATCATTATAATTAATAGACACCAAGTCTTATACACTAAACAATAGTTCCTATAACTTAATTGTCATAATGTATAAACAATAGGCTACAAAAATTAGCATGTCCCGACAATAATAGCGTAAAACATTATCCATTGTCTTCCACAGTGAGTAATTAAATCAGAAAAAATTAAGAGCAACACGCAATCCCATTCTTTTGCTAATTAAAGAAGAATGAACGAAAGAAAGAAAGAAAGAATTGCTAAGTAGCAAGTTGGGAGTATAAAAAAAGAAAAACAAAAGGTCTCCATAGGGATTTGAATTTCGAACGAGAGAGTTTGCGTGTCCGCGTCAGTTCGCGGCGTTCCATTTTTGAAATTTTATTTTTTTGCTAATTGTGTCACGATTTGCTTTTGTTTTTATCGTCGTCTTTGTGTTTTTATTTTTATTGTTGATTTTAGGGTTAAGATTATGATTCATACAAAGATTCTTTGTTACTTTTGTGTATTAAATAAAGAACTTTAGTAATTTGAAATTGTCGTACAAAAACTAAATACAATAATTTATATCATATATTAGTTTCGACGGAGCAACAACATATCACCCCCAATCACCGACTTCCGTGAACCCTTACGATTTTTCTCGATTAATCGGAATAACCATAAACAGCCATAAAAGTAATATTATAAATCGATTTAAGGATTCCCGGACAACATCTGTCGTCTCAATGTTCTCGTAAAGCAATCTTAGTACCGGAATAAACTCATCAGTACTGGTCGTGATTTTTTAAGACATTTTTTTAAAGATTTTGGGCAACATGTGGTAAGAACAGGTGTTATGCGTCGAAATCTCGGAGTTAACGACTGATCGATAAAGACTGTTATAATTCGCATTTTTCTTTTTTTTTTAAATCCGAGAGAAAGTTGTAGCCTGGGACTTACTATGACATAAGGAAAAGGTAAAAATTTATATAATAGATATTATGAATTCCTTAAGGAAACTCCTAGTTTAATTTTATAACTAGATCCAAATTACATTTGTGGTGTATTTTTTAACACACATACATAACATGACATAGCATCACGCCTTTTTATCCTCGAAGGGGTAGGCCTGGTGCACATCACGGCACTTAATGCCACTTTACTTTTTTAAGCATAGATACCCTATTAATATTAAAATCACCTTATTAGGTATAATTTAAATTAATTAAATTAACGTTGTAACTTATTATTAACTAGCAAATAATATAGAATAGAACACACCCAAGATTTATTTGTAGCAAGCTTAGCTAAAACCAACTTTGAACACAAGAATATAAAGTCTTAATCACAATGTATACGACCTGGCTATTGCGCACTCATTTCAAAAGGTTTGTCTTGAAAAAACAGGTCTAGTTGACAAGAGAATAAAATTTTGCTTAACAAAACATGTGTTTAGTAAGGAAACCTGTTTTTCTCTAAGTACTTCGTGTCTATTCATTATGGCATGGCGATTGTCATGTTAAAATCACCATCTTTGTTTTACAAATCGCGTCCTCGATGTCGCTAAAGTGGTGTTTAAAAAATATGTTTTTAGCACACGCAGGTACAATATTAAAAATAATTGTTTTATTTTGTGCATTTTTATTTAACACTGATCGTTTTAGGGTTAATTTTTATTTTAAATGTATTTATTTTTTAAACTAAAATGTGTTTATTTTATTTAAAATAAAATCTCTTTCTTATTTTTTATAAAAATAAAGTAATGTATTATAATAAGTTAATGTAAGAAACACAACCTACATTTTAATGTTATCGCACTAACGCCTTGTAATAAGGACAAACAAACTCATGAAACAAATATTACACTTAATAAATAGAACTATACAAGAATACCTTATTTCTCATGGCACCTTAAACAATTAGCACCCTAAAAAGTACCAAGTTTTACCCCACCATATGCTTAGACAAAAGCCGAATAATCAAAAGGGTTTTAAACAAAAAACCTTATAATTAATATCAGTAATTATTCTTTGTTTCTTTGTAAGATTAATTTGATGCTTTTTTTTTTGAGAATATTGTGATTACATTTTTGTAACGCCTTTTGTTTTTTGGTCTAGTGAATATATTGTTTTTGAATGCCGTAGTGGAATTTGATGTTATTTTGTTTTTTTTGGTATAATTTGTCGACAATCGATCAAATCATATCTACTGTAATAATAAGTTGATGTCAGTGGTGTGCCAATAATGAAATCTTTATTAATTTTCGCTAGTAAAAATCCCGTTTTGTACGAGATACAAAAGTAATTCACTTATTTTAAATATAAGTATTTCAACAAATCTTACAATAACGAAATCTATCATAAGAACCTATATTAATTGTTTTCTAATCAAAAGTCTCTCACAACTTCAACACGACAGAAAGGTCATTTTCCCTTAACTTTTTAAACGTCCCACACAATGAGCGAAATTAAAAAAACTCCGGACAAAAATTTCCAAGACAATTAAAAGAGGGTGAGACACTAAGTCCGATTTAATAACCAATCGAGCCCGACACCTACAAGTAGCAAAAAATTCTTAGAAGATATTCTTCCCCAATATAATTTCGTAATCACCGGACCGAACGTCCGTTTCCGGCAAAAAACTGAGATACGACCTTCAGAACGGTCCGGGGCCGGTCCCGTCATGATTCGTGTGGTATGGATAAGATAGGACCATTGACGTTTTATAAAGGTAAATGACAACATACAAAAATACAAATCTACAACATAAATGACAACAAGATCGGAACGATTATTTATTTTTAGTAATTTAGGTATAATTTTAAAATGATTTTTTAAAATAAAGTTTAAAAAATGCAATAAAATAAAATACAAAAACACCTTTCCGAATCTCAATTTAAAAATAAATAAAATACAGGCCGCTTACAATTCACACCACAGACAAACAAAAACCGAATATCACAGAAAAATAAAACGTTAAAATAAAAAATGGCGTCACATCCACCCAATTCGTTTCCACGATATGATGTCAATATTTACCCGCGTAAAAGAAGGCGGCAAAAAATAAATTAGGCAAAAGCTCATTTTGGGTGAAAAATCTTTCGGGGTGACATCTGGGGCCCGAGGGTGAAGGAAAGGAGGGAGGAACGTGATTTCTTTCCCATTACTATTTGAGCACTTAAGTGCTAATGGCGGGCCAGTGTTCGGTGATGTCGAGTAGGTATTGAGTTGCGGTGCAGTGGTATATTACATCGAGTTTTATAATGTAATTTTGGTATGTATTTAAGCATGAAAAATACTATTAGTGTATGTTTCTGGCTTTCTCTAGTGAAAGGTATTGAGTTTTAGTTTAATTCAGTTTTATATTCGTCAATTATTTAGGACAATCTGGAAGCAAATGGGTATTTTTTTAAGGGGGAAAATCATCGAATAACTTCTCCCGCCTGGGTGAGGCGGGAGGGAGTGTCAGACTCTTACTGACTAGAAACCACCCCGTTCCTTCTCCTGCACGTCGAGCCCGGAGCCCCGGTAACCCGTTAGGTTCTCCGCGACAAGTAAATGGTTTGCATAGCAACAGTAAAACAGTGCCACATGAGTCGCGGTTGCTACTTGATCTACTGGTAAAAGTAATATCTACATTCATCTTTATGTAAAAAGTAAAGTAAAATTGCTTAAATAATAACCTGATCTTTAAAAACACAGACCTTTCCTTGTGGGAGGAGAAATATACGACGCTCAAAGGAGAAAGGGTTCGTGAAAAAACTACATAATATTTCATTTCGTATCAAACAAAAATCTCGCAGAAAGGGTAGGTGTACCTACTTGAAATTAATAGAAAGATAACTTTGAAAGTTTCTTTTTATTTTATAAAAAAAGCAAGGGTTGCAAACCTTTTCGTTTACTTTATATTATGAACTTTATGAACTTCAACCTTTTTAGAAACATTATTTTTAGACTTAAACGGTCTGTTATCAAAAGCATTCGCCTCATAATTATCTTAGTAACGATTATGAATTATAATTTCATGGAACTGTGAAGTTTTTATGTACAATAAAATGGAATATTTTATATAATATAGATTCAAGGAAACGATTCCTACTTTTAGTTTTTTTTTAATTTTATTGTGTTTAAAAATAACACCATGTGTTTATTGTAACAATATGGAACAACAAATTAAACTATTCTGTAGAATGTAATACGATTAAAAAATAGCATAAAAACAAAGAAAAGTCTTACAAAAAAGAAAAAAATACGTACATAAAACAAACAAAATAAATACTCAATACAACGAGGTTGGCGCTAATTTGGACGCAAACATTTGTGAAAATCAAATAAAAGCCGATCACGCGAAACAACCTTTTTTCCATCTCGGGCTCTGCAAATAGGCTTCAGTTTTTTGTACTACACAGACAATTTTGATACTTGATTTCTTTTAATTCAAATTTTAAAATAAGAACGGCGTCATTCCGCCGTTACAATGTAATTTTGCACGAATTTACATAAATTGAAACGTTGTGCCTAGAATTGTTTTTTTTTGTTTGTTTTGATATCTGAATATTTTTTCTTTTTCATTGACGCTTTATCTATATCTATTCTAATATTATAAAGAGGAAAGATTCGTATTTTTGTATGTTTGTAATGAATAAACTCAAAAACTACTGGACCTATTGCAATAATTTTTTCACCATTAGAAAGCTGCATTATTCAGAAGTAACATAGGCTATAATATCACGCTAGGTCCTATAGTTGTGGAGCAGTAACCAAAAATGTTTTCAAAACGGGGGAAAAGTATCGTTTCTGAGGCCTTCCGTGGCGTGCGCTGAGCATATAGTTAAAGTTATATAAAAATGCTCTATAGATGAATTGTTCATCTTAACATTATTTTTAAAAAAGTCCGCGAAAAGCTATGTAAAAAATCTTAAGTCCCCCCGTGCGAAGCCGGGACGGGCCGCTAGTTGTAAATAAATTGTGAATTGAAGTTCTTACACCATCAAAGGTAGGTATTCTTTCCAGTTAGTTATTTATTGGTTGGTGAATTATGGTATTGGTTTTAAATCAGTTTTAAAATTTAATTTTGTATTGTAGTTAAATAATTAAAATGACATCATTTTTATACTTTAATACCACAATATAAACATGCCCAGTTTTATTAAAAATGACGTAATTAGGTATTTCATTCTATAAATATAAATATGGGAAAAAGTAGAATTAAATATTATTAAGTATGTAGGAAAATTCTGGTGGTAACCTTTAATATTTTATTTTACCTATTAACTTTCTACCATAAATGTAATTATTGATAACTAATTACCATAATTCAAATATTATATTTAAATTATAATAAATACCATTAGGTGCCTGTAAATTATTCAAATTCAAATTAAGTATTGACATCCAGAAAGTCTATTTAATTTACCAAAACAAAACTATAACAATTTTAAAAAGAGATATTTTAAATATAAACGTTTGAAAAAATTTAAAGCAAGTATCAAGGCTGGTGATCCGCGTACACAGCGCCCTCTTTTCTGGAGGGTGGCAGAAAGACGTGGTGGAGAATGAAAAAAAAACGACAGAAAAAAAAGATAACTGAATCCCTCCAAGTCGAACCAATCATGGGAAATACAACGCTTTTCATTGGACGACTCCGTTTTTTAGGAAAAACATTTACTTTTTTATTTATTTCTCTGTTATTCGATTAGCCAATTTTTGCTTGCTTGCTTGTTGAATACTTTTTTATACATATAACATAACATCACGCCTTTTATCTTCGAAGGGGTAGTAGAGCATTGTAACAATGTAACAACCACTTTTCACTGGTGAACTTATTGCCATTTACCGGGCACAACTCCAGACTCCATGCTACTACTGAGATTATTTAAAAAAACCCAGTAATTATACTTTGCTCGAGCCGGGAATCGAACCCGAGGCCGAGTTGCAACGAGGCAACTCAGCCAATGAGGCAGTCATAATAATATTAACACATTTCATATATTGCTTTATGATCATATGTAAATTATAGGTACACACTAGATTCGTTATATTTAACCAATAAACAGTACCTATATATGTTGAAATAATTTTCTTAAGTATGATTTGTTTAGCGGATTGAGAATAAATTCGATTCAATTGTAATTTTTTCTTCTCACATTGAAAATTTTCACAAGGACTATCTACTGACGGTATATGTACCTATCTATCTATACATTCGCAATTTTTAATCACTACTTTTGTTAAAACCATATAACCTTTACAACCCATAACACAAAATACATTTTATATTAATATTACATTATTTAAAACTAGAATAACCACATAATATAATCCACCCCACACACAACCCCTTGAGGTCCCCAGTGGGCCAAAGATTTCTTTTCCACAGACAAATTTTTCCATTTATACTTTTTACGAAAAGTGATAAGATGGATTACGTGGTTGAATTAACGGTAATTCCCAAAGGTACCAGGTTCATCATCCCCTTTCTTTTTGGGCTTATTTTTAGGGTACAATAAAGTTTTTGAGTGGGAACAGTAACCATGGAAGAAAATGGCCGGTATGAATATTCGAATTACATTATTTTGTTTAGAATTTACGATGACATGATTTAAATATTCGTATTTAAACAATGTTGTGTATCTACTAGTTAGTTTTTTTTAAGTATTCATTTAAATCCTTATTTTTAGTGAAAATATGATACCAGATAGGCCAATTACGATAAATAAAATGAGTTATCGTAAAGTATAGACTATAATTACAACACTTATTATCGGTAAACAGCCTGTACAAAAAAAACTATTAATAAATAATAACTTGCAAAAGACGAGTTCCATAGCTTAATACTCATTAAAATATATCAGCTTAGCATTCGCAATCCAAGAAAGAGAAATACTTCAATTCAAGTTCTCAACGAATCAATATTCTCCACTGCTATTGGCATAAGATATCGTAATTACAGTAAATTTTTATTTGCGACACGTAATAATAAAATTAATACATCCATCGAATGGCATAATACATTGCTGACGCGTCTCCAAGCTAATATCGTATTACAGAAACATATCAAAGTATGGATATTGAATTTTGATTAATTGTCTTTGCTTTTTAATATAGATTCTTAGCGACTAAGCTCTTTTCACTCTATCACGGGAAGTGTGGGGCGAAATGCGACCCCAAAGACGACCCCAGATGCGTTGGTACGAAGATATCAAACGAACAGTTGACACTAAATGGATAGAAATTGCTCAAGCCCAAAGGGATGGCAAAAACTGAAGGAGGCCTATACCCTATGGATAGAAAAAGGCTAAAGAAGGAGAAGAAGCTCTTTCATTTGACCTGTGATAGCATACTGCTGGATTATGGTCTTCCACATAAGAGGCACTTGCCATTTTCGCTGAGGTGGCAGTATTGAAGGTTCAGATTTATCAGGGAGTAGTGCTACCCAATCTGGCTAGTACCGAATGTCTTTTACTCAGGTTATAAAACAAACACGAGAAGAGTTCTTACTCTTCTCTATGCTATTCTGCTGTCATCACAGCTTTGACTTTTGAGTTTTTAGTGAGACTGATGTTACAAGAAGTCCCTTAAAGTACACTTAGACAAAAAGCCTAAAGAATGAAACTGATAGATTAAATAAACTGGATAATTTACTCAATATCTTAGATAATTATTTACTTCACAGAAAATATTACACATACCCAATACGATCTCATAGCTTTTCTAAATATAGGTACATATAAGTTGCGATATATTTTCTAATAATTTCCAAATCGATTTCTGTTTACAGCTCACGGATAATCAGTTTTATTATTTAGCTATAAATCTTAGGTGCACTATAAACTTCTGATCTTGTAAATTAACAGATATTTCTATTAAAAATTGCATTAGGTAGTGTCGTAATTAGACCTACAGTTATGTACAAGGTTATGAAACAACAAATAATTACCTCTATTTCTTCCATTTAGACTTCTGCACTTTGAAAGCCATATGTTAATATAGTTTTTTTTTCTTTCAAATATATATTTCCGTTGAAGTTGATTAATTCATACTATACTAATATTTATTTTTGTTGTAAATACTAAAATAATAACAAGAAATAAATATACATATAGATTAATATAGAAAAGCCATATAAAGAAAATATGGATGTTTCTGTGTTTCTTTATGCAATATTATTGGTTGAAAATTATTGGTTTTTATGGGGAAGAAAAAACATATAGACATAAGTACATATAGATTTTTTCATAAGATATAGCTCTCATAAAACATATTTGCTTTCAATCTAGTTGCAATAAACAATGTTTATAGAACATTAAAAACCGCACAGTGTGCTAATTTAAATTTTCTTAAAACGAAAAACGACACTATGCAATATATCCATATACGTAATATTAAAACAAAGATTTTGAATACGTTTTAGGTCGAAATAATCCTGCATTTTAACCACAGTGCTGTGGTGTGGTTTCCGGACCGCATAAATGCATTTCCTTTAAATTTAACTAATGTGATATTGGTCTAAATAAATAGATAATAATTTTCGACTATCTTGCTGGATTTTAGGTGATTTTGGCTTGAGTAGGAAATAGGAAGTATTAAACTAGTTCGCCAGTTATATAATTTTTAAAAAACCAGACCAACCTCCTTGCTATATTCATTACAAAATCGTGAAACATATACCCATGTATACCCTGAGAATGAAATGAACTGACTATGTTATGCTTAACAGTCGTATTGACGATTTCAACTCTATACTTTGCTGTTTTCAATCTACTGTATCTTAGTAAACCTTTAGAGGCCAGCTGACGATTTGAAAACCTCAGTCTCATTTCTTTCCTTGACGTTTTTTACCGTCTTACCACGTATGTACATGTTTTTTTATTTATTTAAAAAAAACGTTGTCCCACACTAGAGTTTTCTCCCTAGAGTATCGTGGGTGACTTTAAAAAGAAGTTTACATACACATGACAACAACCCGGATCTGTGGATCACACAGAGTGTTGTTCCGTGCGGGGAAATCAAACCAGCGACACGTTGCACGGCAGCCAGTTGCCCAACCACCGCTCCAATCAAGCTCTGTCTACTTGCCCAAGGAACAAAAACACATGACATAATGTCTATATACCTTCGACTATAGAGGATAGAGGCCAAATAACAACTATAAACACCAAACTAACAACATTAGTCGCAAATATCGATTGAACAACGCATACACTGTATTTCAGACTCCAGTCTAGTATTGGTTCTTAGAGACTGCGTAGGAAGACATACCTACATTGTTTGAACTAACTAGGTGTGTAAGTATGTATGTATATGTAGCCTTCGAAAGGGCACGTACGGACTAAGCAGGGGCGAAGATAAAGCAAGAACCTTCTCTTCGGTAGCCGGTTAAAGATGGGGATGATTTTGGTGTTCGAGAAGATGAAGTTGGTTTGAATGTAAATTGTAATGAAGAAAGAAATAACTTGAAGTTGGAATGGTGAACAACGGTTTGGTGAAATATTGATAGAGACGTCTCTTCTTTTTGTTCTTAAACACTATCGACAATCGTTGACAGACGACAAGACTATAAGTCGTCAAAAGTAATAATAAATTATCATCAAAAATCTAAGTCTCCGAATACCAGAATCACTTTTGTATCAACCATAATTATATTTAGTACAGTTTAAAATATACTTAAATAGAGCTTGTAAAATTGTATTGAATAGTTTATAATAAAGGACACTACTTCAATTTAAATCATCATCAAAAAGCCTTTATTCAAAATTGCTCGTACATTTTTGTCGTCACCGGGCATCGCAGTTTCGGTCGCGGATTCAGAATCATCGTCTGTGTACCATGGTGCAATGATTCTATTGATTTCCACTATCCCCCTGTACCTCACACTACCCGCGAACACACGAGATCACCCCGTCACCCCCCTATATAAGTACATAGCTCCAATAATTTGCACAGGGCGTGAAACCGTAAAATGCTATATTGTTTATGTTAGTGTAGGTCGTTCAACTACCGAAAATGGTCATTTCGATGCTGTGGGCGTGAATAATGATATTGATAATAGTATTAGTAAAGGTGTTAACGATTTTAATGTTAATATTGACTTGACAACAGCAACGATGATGAAAAATAACGACAAAACAAACTTCAATGCAGATGAAGTAACATTAATCAATAAAGGACCATATTATAATAACGGTAAAGCATCAAATCTTTAACCTGTAGTTTCAATAAGAGCCTAAACTAAAGATCTAACATTGCTTATGCATCATTGCTCAAATTCAGTTGATTGCGAAGGTAGTGACCAACATAGCTATAGTCACATACAATCAGGATTAGCATGAAGCTAGTTCAGTAGCTGTAGGTATATATAGGGCTAACAGTGACGGATATAAAGCGGTCGAATGTTCTAGAACTAGATGAAGTTAGTTGAGGAAAGAATGTAGAAATAGACTGATTAATGATAATGATGTTTGTAATAGAGAAAGTGATTGGAGAATAAGAAAGACACGTTATTGCTTCACCAAGCTTCACTGATTATTTATTTATTTTGTATTTGTTGATTTTTCAAAAGTACCAAATTATGGTTTAAACTGTCAAACACCAAGCGGTCACCGGTGACCGCAACCTATTGTTCTATAATTGTGTCTATAATGACGGTACTCGACGAGTTAATTGAAATAATTGCTTTGGTGTGGTCGGGGTTGTTACTTTAAAGTTACCCATATAGTTTTGTTTTTGTATTTTGTTAACGGCTTCTGAGTTTTGTCCGATAACATCAAACTCTGCTGTTGTCACTTCAATGAAAAAAGATTTCTATGTTTCATTATTTATTTCTACTCTGGTCTAAACATATGAAACCTTTGCTCGTAATAAAAATGGAAGCAAGTCAAGAAACGGTAACAAAAAACTCGTGAATAAGAAAAAAACTCGAAACTTTGGAAAAGTCGGAAAGGTTATGAAGGAAATTATTGGAATATTTCTCCGAGAGTTTTCAAGAACATTGGACAGAAGTCTTTGTTCTTTTAGAGAATTTTTCAACGGAAACTTTCCAGTTTCCCGTTTAATATTGAGTTTTAGTAGCGACCGGAAGATCTCAGCTCGAGTTTTGCGTACACCTGTTATTTTTTTTTATACTTGTCTTAAAACATTGTTCATTTTCCTTTAAGTATTCAATGTTCAATTTTTTTCAAATACGGTTAAAGTTTATTTTTCTTTTGTTACCTTTTATATTGTTGGATTGTGTAAAGTTTCTAGAATAGGGATGATGACAGGGTATGAAAATTAAAAATATAACTATGCTAGGTAATGAAAAAATATTAGACACGTAATTTTATTTTGTTGTAGGTATAACAAAACCATATTTAGATAAATCGAATCAAAGTTTAGGAGTGGGGGCTATAACGTCATTTCTACGTATAAAATGTAAATAGAAGTGACGTCACGCGACATTTTAAATTAATATACCGTCGAAAGTATTATTCTAAAAGTATTCGTTTCTGTAAGAAAATAAAAAAATGTCTAATGATTTAAAATAATCTACCAGACGGACATTAAAATAAAAATTAGGCATAGTATTATAAAATATTTTTATCCACCTTTACGACCCATTAAGACGTTCTCAATATGTTTGATATACTAAAAACGTCTATACATAGACTAATTATTAAAATAAATGCTTCGACTTTGTCATTATCAGTATAAAAATAAACAAGCTAAATTCACATACTTTTCAATCTCATTCAAACAATAATGAACCTTAAAGACACAGGAGAACCTTCGTATACACAAACAAAATAACATATAAAACAAAACAAAATCGTTTTCATTGAAGATTTGTAAAACAAAATGTTCAAGTACCTACTGACAAAAGTTTTTTGTATCTATTGTCATGTAAAATCTTCGGGAATAATTGGGGAAGTAAGTACCTACTCGTCTATCCCAATTGATTAGGTTTTTGGGCTATTTCGTAACGTGAAAGAGGGCAGTAGACACATTTTCGTTTCATATGTTTCTAAAAGAGGGATCCTTCTTTGGTAATTAAGTTTATCTTTTGTTTTTAAAGAAACAAAGTAAAATGAATTGTTTTAAAAGATGGTTTAATGCAAAAAGTGTTCTAAGTTATATTGTAACTAGCGACCCGCCCCGGCTTCGCACAGGTCCAATATGCATGTATTATACATAATATAAAACTTCCTTAAGAATCACTCTATCTATTAAAAAAACTGCATCAAAATCCGTTGTCTAGTTTTAAAGATCTAAGCATACATAGGGACAGACAGACGGCGGATAGCGACTTTGTTTTATAATATGTAGTGATGATAGAGAAGCAATCACACTATCACACTAATATTCTAAAATCTGAATGTTTCTTTGTATGGGCGTTTGGATGTTTGATCGTCAATCACTCTGAAACTACTGACCGGATTTTGATGAATTTGGTATACCTACAGGCAGAGTGTAGGCTGACTGGCTGCTAGGATACTTTTTATCCCGAATGCTTCCATGGGATAAAACAAGAATACGAAGGCACAGCCGTGGGGAAAAGCTAATTATCACAATATTTATAGACTTGTCCTAACTTTTATGACATTAGCTGGGAAATGTAACATCATTTGAACGTATGAGATTTTCATCTGGAGCTTTTTGACAATAAAACTAACAGTAGGCCATCAAGCAAACATTAGTTATATCACTATTCATTTCATTGACTTTTTTAATCCGGTAAACGAGCAGACGGATCACTTGATGATAAGCAATCGGCTTCGCCCATGGACACCTGGAACACCAGAGGCGTTACAAGTGCGTTACCGGCCTTCTGGATTAGGAATTTGAGGATTGTTGAAGATTCAGGGATTGGGGAAAGGGGGGAGGGTAATTGGGCATCCGGTAACCTCACGCACACAAAGAAACACAACACAACGTTGTTTCACGTCGGTCTTCTGTGAGGCCGTGGTATCACTCCGGTCGAGCCGGACCATTCATGCCGAAGCATGGCTCTACCAGTAACTTGACTAAACTTTATAAAATACCTAAAGAATAATAAAATTATACCTATTTTATACACTACACAACAGCGTATTTCCAGAAAAACTGACAACTTGCAATTAGTTGTAGGCAACACGAAATAGGGGTGTCATTCGTTGTCATAGTTCTCACGTAATACAGTCGACTATAAGGTGAGTGTCATAGAATAAAATGTCTATGTCGATATGAACGTTTCAAGGTAATTTTCACGTCACTGATAGACTGAAAAAGGTTTTCGTTATGTATTATTAGATTGCGCTGTTATTATTGTAGGGGGAATGCATGTAGGAATAAAAGGAGTCTAGCTGGATAATGTTTATTTTCTTTTAAGTATTTTAGTTTATTTTATGGAGTAGAAGGCAAACGAGCAGACGTATCACATGAGAAGACACAGGTGCGTCGCCAGCCTTTTAAAAAGGAACGTTCTTTTCTTGAAGGTTTGAAGGTCGGTTCGGAAATACCACCGATGACAGATCATTCTACAGTGTTGCTGTGTGAGGCAGAAAGCTACGTGAGTAGCGTACAGTTATAGCCTGCTAACCATCTATATGATGGGGATGCATAATATTATAATTTAGTACGTAGAAATTGGATTTTATTTATAAAATTTTTGATGTCGGAACGTGTTGTCCAATAAGATTGTTGTTTTATATTAGTTTCTAGCATATTTTTACGACTATGAGCCATGTCAAGCCCAGTGTAATTAGTATTAGCTAATTGGAGCCGTAGAAGGCCTAATTGGTTGCCGGAACCCCGGCTCGAAGAGCAGTAGTAGGAACGTTGTGGTTTCTAGTCAATAAGAGTCTGACACTATCTCTCTCGTCGAACCCAAGGCGGGAGAAGTCATTGGATGCTATTGCCCCTTTCAAAAAAAGTACTACTTAATACAAATTACCGATTTTAAAGTCTAAATTATACAACACGACAGTATAACTAACTAAATATAATTTCCATTCTGTATAGTCTAACTATTCACATATCTCCATCTACTACCATACAGCAATAAGCATAAAGAATGTAATGTCACACAAAAAAGTGATATATTACTAAACATTTAGTCGAATTAAAACCTTACAAGAACTCGTCACAGAGTCAATAAATTAATAAAAAATACGAACTGGCCATAGACAGGACCTGTGACATGGCTACAATTAAAAAACTCATTAATGCCGTACAAACCTACAATCAGTAGACTTTAAGTGCGTTAATTATCTCAATGACTATGGCGGGGGTTCTAGTCTGTGATTAAAAACTCTTTTTGAGGTCCTATAAGTGTATTTTAATAGATACCGTTTAGATATTCTAATAATTAAGGATTTATATTTACGAATTTCATGTCGGATAGTTTTTTTTTATTTTTTGACATATTAGTGTGGTTGGGATTGGTTAAGAGTTTGTATCGTTACTTAAATAATGCTACTGGCTATTTAAAATGTTAAAGTTAAAAACTTATTCATTATAATCTGTTTGCAATAAGACCTTTTTACTATAGCGAAATACTTAGAAGCCATCTTGTGCTACACGTCTTAGAATCACAAGACAAATCATCTTTGATTTATATAACATTACTTTTTACGACCCCCATTACTGTAACAACATGATTTCTTAATACAGAATCAACCTGTATTCAACTAATTGCATTGCTGAACGCAACAATAAAAATCACGACAAAAAGCCATACGATTGAATTAATGCAGATACGAATGGACGAACGACGCTCATTGGCCGACGCGAACGTGGAAAAACACGTAAATTTTTTTCTATCTAAGCCACGTAAAACGTACTTGGATTGCAACGCTGCCCTCCCATTGGCCGGCGCCGCCGCTCGCCGCTGGCTATTGGAGAATTTTTTTCACCGCTTTTCACGTATACGGTTGTACTAATTTTTTTCTTAGATACTCCGACCAATAGTGGGGAGCCTATTTTAATTATAACGTTCTATTTTTTCGTGACGCGCCGCTGCGATGATTTTAAATTTGGAATAGAAGTGGCCATGTTGAATATTCGAGTGCGTTTCGTTTAGAATATTAGTTTTTCTATTATTTGACGCCGCTATTCAACATCAATATACTTTTTATTATTAAAGCGATGTTTGTCCAACGTGGGGATTTTATATAGTAGGTAAGATATTGCCGTCGGGTCTTTAATTAATAGGTAAACTGCTCGTAGTTATTATAGTGATTTCCCTAATACAATATTTGAGAGGAAAATCTTCCTTGTGTAAAAGAGTTGTACAATTATATTCTACGTTTTTTAAACATGTTTCATTAGTCGTCATATGAGTAATGCTAAGGTATATAAGGAGTATTGTTAAACTTACTTAAAATAGCTCGACGTAAGATTCTATTATGAGTGCGTTCGTAATGTAGGTAGATGATCATAATGAACAGATGAATTGAGTAATTACTCTTTTAATATTGCTTTAGTTGTATAGATTATTGAGATTGGGTGTAGTAACATGTTATTTTAACAATTGGAAAGCTTCGTCGGTTTCTTTTATACCTATTGATTTTCGATTTCAGAAAGAATAATTTCGAACATAGAAAATTTCTGCAGTTCTACAGATTTATTTTATTTTCCTAACAAAAAATGTAGATTTTGAAATGTAGCTTACACCTAACAGATATCGCAAAATATCTTCTTATATGCCATCGTCAAACATTTCTATTCTTTATAATTATGGCTCATAAATTCAAAGAACACAAAACCTACACGATTATCAAAAAACATTTACGATTATCGAAAAACCCGCATGATTATCGACAAAAAACCTCACGTACCTGTATGTAATCGTGTGTGTTGTTGCACATGGCTCAGTTGTTTGAATCTTCGGTCACAATAGGAGCATTTATAAGGCTTTTCTCCTGTGTGGACCCTGATATGCTGTACCAGCTGGTGATTGGAGCTAAATGATTTCAGGCACTGCTGACATTGATGAGGTTTCACTTCGCCTCCGAGTCCTCGTTGCAGTTCCCGTGCATGCATCTGCATTGCGTTTTTGTGCATGAATATCTGTAACAATTTCAGTTTGGGTTAGTTTAAATTAAAATACCACAGTTTTTCGAAATGGGGAAGTTTGATTTCCTAGACCCTGTATAGAACTAGAAGAAGACACTAAGATTTTTATTATCTTTTTCTCTTATTACTCAATTGCAAGAATTATTGTGTATTCGCCGTTGGAGCATAATAGGCGTAAAAGTTAATCATTTTAATCATTTAAACTGTTTAAGAGTTGTTAAGAGACATTGTAGGGATATTTTAGATATGTATTCAGAATTGCAGTTACCTATAACATTAAAATGATATCTATAAAGTATTTTTTTAAATGGTAAAGCTATATTATATAGCAGGATAATAACATTAAAAATGTTGTGTTCAAAATTAAGATTGATACGAAAAGACATAGTTTAACTAAGACATACTTTTACTAACGTTCACTTTAAGGTTTATTATTAATCAAAACCTACTTTCTAATACCTAAACAGAAACCGACTACCTACACAATAAATACATTCTCAAGTACCCCATTAAAACACAAATCAACTTAAAAATACCTAATTACGCGTTTCCTTGTACTTATACCAAGTACATAAAGGTATACCACACGAGTACATGGGTTATATACTCTGTCTAGTGTTAGGTTTCACGCTAGGCGTCCTATAATTTAGCTGTAGCAAAGAAATTGCCTTCCCCAAGCCATAGATAAGGGGAAATTATAGAGACTTTATATTATTTAGTGGTGTTAGTTACTCATGTGTGTGTGTGTGTATGTGTGTATTTCTTAGCGACATTATTAGGTCGTTTGGGTGAATAATTGTGTGTTTATTTTTAGATATAATAAGTGTTTGTTGTTAAATGTGTTTTTTGTTAAGTTGTTGAGTGTTATCTTTGGTTTGTGTTTAATTATGCTGTAAGTTCAGTGTAGTGGTGTCGATTTTTGATATGAATAAATTGCATGTGTAAATAAAAGTGTACCTAATTCTTCGGATTTTTATCCGAATCTTTGTTAATTAAACGGTGATTTTTGATTATTTGGTATTACTCTAAGACAAGTTTTAAGTTTTAAAGTCTTAAATCTATCTCAAAAATGGATTTTGATTACCTATAGTTTTATATTTTGTCACCACTAAACTATTAAATCAATTACTTATCCTAGGTATCTTATCTATCAGATAGGTACAATAGTACCTATATTCAACGCTATCATAACTAATGCAATCGAATATCTAAACAAAATACAATAACCTCATACCCTAAAATATCAACAAACAAACTCAAAAACCGAACTCAAGTCATTACAAACCCTATCAAAAACCCAGCAAAGTTTTATCAATAACGGTTGTCATGTAAGTAAGAATTGTTTAATCTCAACCTAATCTCGAAGTATATATTTTATACGTTTGCCTGTATATTTATTGAAAACCCTTCGTTCGTACGATTGCAAAGAAACGACTTCGAACACGCAAGTATACAGTGGAGGCCAAGAAATATGATACGTACAATATTGTAACAAAATCTATGATACGCGAGCTACTGCTGTATTGTCGTGTGTTAGTTGTATTTATGATATTTTCTGTGTTTATGTATGTTTGTTGTTAACACGGGATTTGGTTGGTGCAATATTTGGACATTTTTGTTTGCAAGCATTTCTTTTGAAAACTACTGTTTGAATTAGAAAATGCCAAAGTATAATATTTGTATGATTATATGAGGTTTCATTATTGTATTAGCATATATTGTATAAGACACAATTAAAATAAAACGTTTAAATATTTATAAAAGAAGAAAACATGTAAAAAAACTGTAAAAAGAACTTTGACGGCGATGCAGACAAATTATTTGATGCTTTCTGTAAATAGTAATTTTCAGTTTTCTTTTATTTAAATGTCTGCATCAGTTTTAGTTTATTTTAAGTTGTACATATTTATTTATATCCTTATTTTTATATAATATCAAACAATAAAGGAAAACGATAAAAATAGTTACCTCGAACAAAACATCGGAATTTTGATTGATCCACATTTTCGCGACATGAATTTAATTATGGAAAATTTATTAAAACAAAAACTACATGTGGGTATCGCGGCCACTAATATAACTGAACTTTAAATGGTTATTTTATTTACAATAATAGTTTTATTACGTCCCGCAGCCAGTGCGGAAGGAAAATTATAACAAAAATCAATTAAACATTAGTTGTTTGTTTAAAAATTTATTAAAATAACTTCCTCCTTATTTGCTTAGACGTTGTTCTAAAACAGGAACGGTTTCTGATTAATTATGGAAAAAATTATATACCTATTTATAATCATCAATGTTCCGCTGTTGTACCTACTGTAGGTCCTGGCTTACAGGAGTTACAGCGGTTTTGGGAGGCTGTGGCGGGCTTGTCCCAATAAAAAAATACCTATTTAAGGATAAGGATTACCAAATACAACTAGAGGTAGTTGCAAAGTATTAGTTTTTTTATTTATAGTTTTTACAACCTTATTGGTTCGGGATTTTCATTTAGACATAAATGTTTTGTTACATAACAGGATAAAGTGATCGACTGTTTTACTAATAAATCAGTCTACAGGTAGAGTAGAGTCAGTCGTTTCAAAACATCGAAGCTTTTTTGTCTCATCACTAATTAAAAAAAAGTCTAATAAAAGTGTAATCGTATTGCAAGAAGCTTTTAAGAATTGACATTAGCTAAAGTCAATACTAAGTACTTAATACTTAGTATAGTTCTTTATACTTCATTACATTTCTATGTATTCAAATTCGATATCATTTAACTTTTACCGTAATTATTTCTAATTCTATTATATTCCATTAATAGGTGTTTCATAGTCTCTGCCTATCCCCATGGGAGACTGGCGTGTAGCTATGTATATAGTATGTGTAACTAATTCCAATCTTTTTCACAATCATCTTAAAATTTCAACAAAAATATACCAACGAAACATTTTTAAATGAACTGAAAATGTGTCAATAAATTTGCACTGCAGTGTAACCCTTTCACGCGTGGTAGAAAGTGGGTCCGTCGGATCACGCAACGAAGAAATTGCAAAGAATTTATGCTTTTGATACGATATGACGCCGAGGTCTAAGGTTCTGTTCCCGGAAGAACACTTGACTTATTGTTACTATCGACGTAACTGGCAGTTTGTTAGATATTTTATAGTTTACTTCAAATATCTTTTATATTGTCATAGAATGTTGTTTTATTATTTTATGGTAACTAAATACTTTAGGTTTTCTTGTTAGAAGTCTTACCAATAATCATTTATTGAATATGGCTAGTGTCTTTAGTTTAGGTCGACCACTATCGGAGAACCTAACGGGTTACCGGGGCTCCGGCTCGACATGCAGGAGAAGGAACGGGGTGGTTTTTAGTCAGTAAGAGTCTGACACTCCCTCCCACCTCATCCAGGTGGGAGCAGTCATTCGATGATTCCCCCCCCCTAAAAATACCTATATTGGGATCACCCCCTTTTTAAGATGGGAATATCATCCAAACAGTCCTACACGAGTAATGTTATAGCAGAAGCGACGAGCATCGGAATGATGTGGAGCGAGGTGAAGCGAGAATATCGATCAAAATGGAGAACCTGTGTGGGCGCCATTTGCCCTATCTAGGGGACTTAGGACTATAAGTAAAAGTAAGTCATCCTACACTTTAATTAACCTGTGTGGTGACAATAGAGTAACATGCATTATTTTGTCAGCAACCCTGCTTTTCTAGCTGGTATTGTAACAGCCAACTAAGGGACAGACAATTATCAGAGTGTTAAATGGAGGTACCATTTAACACTCTGATAATTCTGAACTTATTAAACTGTGATCTTTAACAGTCAATCATCTCTTTCATCTCTTTTTTTAAAAATCTATGCCCCACACTAGTGTCTGTTCCTGTGATACAAACGTGTGTTTAAAAACATACAAGTTCTCATACACTTGACACCCAGACCAGGAATAACAATCTGTGTGGATCACACAAAGAGTTGTTCCGTGCGGGAATCGAACCCGCGATACGTTTCGTGGCAGCCACTTTCCCAGCCACCCCGCCAAACGTGCAGTCATGTTGTGGGGAGCAACGCTCTCTGATAATTCTGAACCTTTTGAACAGCTATCTCTAACAGTCAAGTATGAGAGATTATGGAAAATACCCTTATGTAGAGGAGGTTCCAAGTCCAACAGACGGTGTTGTAGAAGCTCACAAAGAAATAAAGGCCAGAGCTCAGCTTAAAAGAGATAGACTTACTCGTTTGACAAAGCCTGGGCAGCAGCGCTCTCTAAAAAAACCTAAACCTTTTGAACAGCGACCTCTAACAGTCAAGCATGGGAGATTATGGTCAATCCTCTTATATAGAGGAGAATGGGTCTGGACTATCGCCCAGCACTTGATGATTCTAATGGTCTACTGATGAATAAGATGAAATTATAGTGAACTCGCGACCTGTTACAACTACAAATACTAGGTAGGTACTAACCTAACCTATAACTATTTTTAAACTTTTAATAACAAAGCTTATTAAAAATAATACGTGACCGCAATAATGTGGGGTAAGTATTAAAGGATAATAAATACAATAATAATACAATTTTTATATACATGTATACAACTATGTAATTCTAGGTATAGGTATAAAAATAAAACATTGTCTGTAGGTATACCTATAAGTAATAAATAAATAATTAAATGGGTCTTAGTATCAATGTTTACTTAATAAAATAGGTATAGTATAATATGTGTATTATTTCCTGAAGTAATGAGCAGATCTTTAAGTAATTATAATAACTGTTCTATTCGCTAGATTCTATTATTCATCATCATCAGTCGAAGTACGTTCCAATGCTACATACATGTGGAAGCTTCGAAGTGTGGACGGTCAGTGCCGTCTTTACCATAACTCGGGGTCCTTGCCCAGGGCGCTGATGAACCGACACTTTGTTCAACGGACACAGCGGTTGCCGCACTTCTTGTAGCGGGTTTTTTTTAAGGGGGGAAAATCATCGAATGACTGCTCCCACCTGGGTGAGGCTGGAAGGAGTGTCAGACTCTTACTGACTAAAAACCACCCCGTTCCTTCTCCTGCGCTTCGAGCCGGAGCCCCGGTAACCAGTTAGGTTCACCGCGACTTTTGTAGCGGGTACGATTCCCTCACGGAGCAAATCTTTGTGTGCTCATTGTTGTTCCAAGTCTAGGTGTCTTGTGTATGTGAACTGGTGTGTTTGTAAAATCCAATCACGATACAGGAGAAATTCTTATCATATAACTTTTTCAAAGTCAAAGCATTTATTCCAATTAATCTTTAATTAGGCAGTTTTGAAAGGTCAAAAATTGAATTGTCCGTCCGTCTGTCTGTCAATAAAGAAAGGCGCGAAAGTATATGTTATATTGTAAATGAACACCTCAGCCAATCCCTTCGGGGAGTATATAGTACCTACACTATAAGTGTTAAGTTTAAGTGTTGGAGAGCCATGCTTCGGCACGAATAGGCCGCCTCGACCGGAGTGATACCACGGCCTCACAGAAAACCGACGTGGAACAACGCTTGTGTTGTGTTTCGTCGTGTGAGTGAGGTTGCCGGAGGCCTAACTACCCGTCCCTTTACCCCAATCTCCTCAATCCCTGAATCCCCAACATTCCTTAAATTTCTAATCCCTAAAAAGATGCTAACGCACTTGTGTGTTGTGGTGGTGTCCATGGGCGCCGCCGATTGCTTACCATCTGGTGATTCGGGTACTCGTTTACTGGCTTATCCCATAAAAAAAAGAATAAGCTTATATCAGTTATGTTTACAATGTAAATTAGTACAGCAGCAATAGGAAAAACAGAATAAAGGAAAAAGAAACGATTAATCAACAATGGTATTTATAATTAAGATTCACGCGAGAGACAGCAGCGCGACAGTCGCCGCGTCGCGGGTCGCGGAATGCTGCTCATGAATATGAGCCTCTAGCATGGCTTGAAACTAGTCGAGTCCCTCGTCAAACAGTTACGTTATAATTAATTTAGTATGTGTCACTAATATAAACAGAAATAACATTTAAAAATTATTCGATAAAATAGACATCACTAAAAAAATCACGTCAGTAAAAAAGCCCCTAAAAAAAAATAAAAACCGAAGATTCCTGTCGGTAATAAAAACGGTGTAAAAAACACAGAATGGTTGTAATTCTTTTTAATAGAGCTGTAATACTGAGTGTCGGAACAATTTACGCAAAAATGAGGCGTGCATATTTCATTAAGCATTTTTATACGTTCGCAAGGCGCTTCATTTTTTACGTCTCTAATTACGCCCTAAGGACCCGCGTCCAAGTCACTTGGCCAATTAAAATTTACGCTTTTCGTGTTCGCGTTTTGTTTTTTTTTTATAAAAAATATTATAGACGTAATTATGATACTTTTTAGAATAAGTAAGGCATATGAAGATATACCAATTTGATTTGACTTGTTCCATTTTCGACTTTGTTAAAAAGTTATTAGGTTGCAAATCAAATTAAAAGATCATTTTGATAGGTAAGTGTAGTTGGATGTGCTGGTGTTACAATCTATTTTATCTATCCTAGAGATAATGTTGGCTTTTTAAATAGGAACTGGATAAAGTGGTAAAAAGTTCAGAGTATGGTCGCCTTCAAAAAAATTCTAACAACACAACTCAAATTGAATTTTAACCAAATCACAAACATCAAGCAATCGCTCACTCAATCAAAATAAACAAAAGAAGTACTTCTGTCAAAAAATATTGAGGACACACAGTCATATTGCACAACGAAAAAAATCGTTCAGTAATACACGTACAGGAAAACGAGCCAGCCAGTATTTGTATTCTTTGTATTTTTATTTAGGTATCCATACTAATATTATAAATCTAAAAGTGTGTGTGTCTGTTTATTAGATATCATCATTTATACTCAACTTTAACGGTAAAACGGAGCGATAGTTTGACGTGATTATTAAGTGAAGATAGTTGAAAGGATGAACATAGGTTATTTTTAGTCTTTTTCTAACCCCCTGTTTCCTAAAATGGGGGGTAGAAGTTTGTGTGAACCGTTTCGGAATTTTTAGTAAAAAGCTAAACATTTATAATATGTGCAATATTTCTCAGTACCTAATTAATAAAATTAATAGATATATATCATTTCAAACCTGCTTCAAACTCCTTAAAAAAGTGCGAGCAAACCCGCATGTAAAAGCTAATAAAGTATAAAAAGACGACCTAAAAAAATGTGAGTCAAGTTCAGTAAAAATGCGTCATGCGTTTCGTTGCGTCGCGTCGGACGCATTTTTTGTTTTATTATAAATCTGAAACGTGGGTGTGTGTACTTGCGTTTTCAATGATTGTGTCATTGTTATTGTGACGTAAGTAAGTGGGTATTTGGTTAAAATTATCATACCTTTCTATCCTAAGAAGATGTAAGTAGACTAGCTTATATGTCAACCCTTTGCTAGGTAGGCTATTAAGACTCTGAATAGGAGTTGAGTCTGTAACCAAATTTAATGATCAAACTAGAGAAGTCGTTCGAGAATTTCGGACAAAGATAAAAAAACAACCAAAAGAAACTGAGAGGAATATGAGTCTCTATTCAAATGCAAACACAAGTTCAAATTCTCTTGTTGCAGAGAACCTCAAAACCTGTAAAAGTTAAATACCTTTTAACATTAAACTCCTCAATCAACAATCCAATCATGCAACTAACAAATTCACTACATACTTATTAACTAGACCAAATTACTTCCCCATATCGAAAACACAACAAAAAAGGCGACAAGCTGTCAAATTGTCAACACATTAATTAAAATTACACACACAACAATTATCACGCAATTAACTAAAACAATTTTCACACGTGTAAAAATGGTTAATTAAAAAAAGTGTTTTGTGTTAATCAAATGCCATTAAAAAGTCCACCGCGGCAGGTGTCAAAGTACAAATTAACAAATTATCTGCTTCATGGACACCCGCAATTAGGGCTTAGGGTAGGGAAACGGTAAAAAACACCGTTTTTAATAACTACCCGCTGATATAAAGAACTAAGTAGGGTTTTTAGGTTCGAGATTTTTGTTTGCACTAGTTTTTGAGTCATAAAGAGTTTAGAATATTATTTAATGCATCGGCAATCTGGTCAAAAGCACCCGTAGGTAGCCGACGAGCATGCATGAAAAGATTGATGACTATTGATGAAGCGAAAGAGGTTTGTAGGAATCGTAGTAATTGGCGTTCCATAGTCTCTGCCTAACCCCATGGGAGACAGATGTGAGGTTATGTATGTATGAAAAAGTACAATTTTAGATTAAAAAAGAATTTGCGATAATTACATAATAGACTTATGTCTAATTTAAAGGATAAAACGCCGTGATATATCTAAGGACTGTACAGACATTGCATTATATAAACAAGGTCTTTAACTATCGATAAAATGAATATAACAAACAAACATATTGTTTTTAAACATTGTCTCTGCCGTAACTTTATAAAGAAATCACGATAATCTTCATGGTAAACAAATCTACACTTCATGACTGCCATAATTGAAAATACTAACTCAAGAATAAATTTTAGTCAGTTAGCCACTGGCTGTGTCCAATAAGCCAATCAGAAAGACTTAAAAAAAAACAAAAAAAGAAAATAATGTCATAAAATAAAAGCTCACATAAAATTTCAAGATTTATCATTCAAACCATAAATAATGCATTTATGAATACATAAATACAACAGTCACCTTTTGTAAGAATTATATGATTTTTTTATTAAGTTATTTATCGATTCAAGGCGACAATTATTCATCCGTATCAGAACTGTGCAGTCTTTCTTTAAATACAACTGACCTTGGACAATATGCGCGTAAGCATTGAATAAAAACATTCATATATTAATAAGAAAGTCTTTTAAAGAAGGCACATGGATGTTCATAATCCTGTCAATAATTGTATCTAAAGATGGACAAAGGTATTTGGGCCTCCGGTAACCTCAATCCCACGACGAAACATAACGCAAGCGTTATTTCACGTCTGTTTTCTGTGATCATTTCGGTCGAGCCCTCTCATTCTTGCCGAAGCATGGCTTTCCCACTCATTATTATTGACATGGACACCATCAGCTCATAGTAATCTTTTGCTGAACTATCAGTGTCCTCTACCTTGGAGGGGTTTCTATAATATCCACGCTTGGGTACACGTAGGCAGCTTCGACACCACAGAGGCAAGTATTCAGTATAATAGAAAATCTATACTAGATATAGGTAATCACAGAGTGTAGAGCATATTTATAGTAAAAAAATTTTGAATTATAGTGATTCTTAAACCTCGTGTTGCAAGATGAACTAAATAATTAGTACTTCTAAATCACGTATCAATCTTAACATTCCAAAAAGAGCTTTATACCAAACATGTGAAAAGGGCTATTTTTATTTGACAAACCACAGATCTTTGGGCAGTTTTTCCTCTGCAGTCTTACAGATCTTACATTCTTAGTATGTATTAAAATAGCCAGACAACTTCGCTAAAGGAATACCGAACAGATGAACTTTAGACATACTTTACAGTCAGAGAGCACTCTTTACATCTTCAAAATGTATAAAGAAACGTTAAAAATGGATCCTTCCTAAGTTTTATTACAGTTTTTTTTAAGAAAACCAATAAATAGTTTTGTTTCTCGAAAAAGATGAGAAAGGGTCGATTTTTCCAACGGCAGATAAATTTTAATTGGCGAATATAACTTTGAGTATTTGACAATAGGGTAGATGCCTAATTTTTTTTAATGTCCATCTGGTAGATTATTTTAGAACATTAGACACGTATTTTTTATTTTCTTACAGAAACGAATACTTTCGACGATATATTGATTTGAAATGTCGCGTGACGTCACTGCTATAGTACATTTTATACGTGGAGATGACGTTTTAGCCCCCACTCCTAAACTTTGATTCGTTTTATCTATGAATTGTTTTATTATACGACAAAATAAAAAAAATACGTGTCTAATATTTTTTCACTACCTAACTTACGGACTAATTATATTTTTAATAATTTTCGTACCCTGTCATCATCCCAATTCTTCAATACTAAAAACTTTCAAGTGTCAATTTTATTCCCTACAGCTAAAAATTAACAGACTGAAAAATCAGCCCTTGAGATAGTGTATGCATCTGTCTTGACTGAGCTGGTTAAAGCTAAAAACTTATGGAGTGTGTTCACGATATAGCCAGCTATAACGTTACCATTGAGTTAGATGAAGCTGCCATTTTCCTTCCGACATAGATATCATAGTTTCTTTTAAACCCCGGACAAGAAAACCTACTTATATAAAACATACATATCACCACGCCTTTACCCCCGAAGGAGTAGGCAGAGGTGTACATAACGGAACTTAATAACTCACTTTTCACTATTACAAAGTCAAAGCATTTATTTCATTTAAACCATAATTTGGTACTTTTGAAATGTCAACAAACACAAAATAAATAATAGTCTGTCAGTATGATAGTCTGTTCGTCAGTGAAACTAGGTTTATGAAGTCCTATGTAGAGGTAGTAGGGGGTGAGCCTATTGCCATATAAAACAAACATTATTAAATTTCTCTACCCTAACAGACAACACAAATGTAAAAACACAACCATTTGCAGAACCTATATGAACGATAATTTACTGCGCCCTATCGATTCAGTCGCGTTATCAGAAGGAACCTCGAAGCAGCCTTGAAGTAAGGAGTGTATTCAACCACTTAACATATCGTATTTGATATAATGATTGCTTATTATAAAAGATGGACGCATATTTCTTAAAAACACGTATTTATGAACTCATTTGTATGGATGGATTAGGTACCTACTTATCTTGTGATGTTCAAGATATTTCCAAGTTATTGCCTACTCCTTTGGATATAAAAAAGCGTGAGGTTATAGTCTAGCTACTCAATACATAAACAAACCTATTTTACTTAACCTTCTCTAAATTACGCATTTATAGACACTATTATAATAACACTCTGACTATCAAATAATGTAACAAAAAAAAAACAATCAATGTTTCAATCCACAACACTATATACAAATCACTATCTGTCTCTTTCCTTCCTATGAGAGTGAAAGAGACACAAAACGAGCTAGTTTAGATAGCTGTTAAGATATCCTATCGCCGCCGCCCACGGGTATGTCCGTGGTTAACGTGGAGTGTGGACTTCCTAGTCAATGCGTGTATCGAATACATTGGGAATTTTTACTTATTGCCCATGTTTATTTTGCTGTGTGGTCCCTCTACATTGTTGTAGAAAAGTTCAAATTAAGCGCTTTATTGGGAAGATGAATAAAATTCAACCGTTATGTTCTATTTAAGTCAGTTATGATTAATATACGATAAATCTTGGAGAAAAGCTAACTTAATAGAAAGAATAATTGATTACTGGCTGCTCTTGTCAAAACTGAGTATCAATCGCTCAAGATTTAAGTCTTTTTAAATGCACAACAATACCTATCTATCAAGTTCGGAAATAGCCGGACGATTACGGGAAAAACACGGACGATTACGTAACACATAAATGTAATCTTTCGGGTATGTTTCGGGAAAAAATATACTATCTAAGTTTTTGTTTAATTTATGAATGAAAGTGAAAATTATTTTGTAAGCTTTGTGTAACAAGTCACATGTTTCATAAGGTTTAGAAAGAACATAGTTAATATTTAACTTGCAGTTATCTAAGTCAGTGTTATTGATGACACAATTCCTTCGTGTAAGAATTAATTAAGATTATTATAGCTGTGAGACTAACAATTACTAAAGTTTTGATAGCTCCGTTATAAATATCAAAACTAGGTATATATTTTTAGGTACTTACAGAGATTGTCAGTATTAAAAAACTATTGGTTTGGGGCTTGAAAATAAATGAATATTGTGAATATACTGGCGATGTCGCGCAGCCTACTGACCGCGCGCTGCTCAGGAATAACCCCTATGTGGTCCGAAACTAGTAGAGCTTTTCTCAGTGTTTTCACGTGAGTAACCCGCGATTTTTAGTTAATTTAGTATGTCTCTCAGCCAAAACAAAGCAACACTCCGGTCCGCCGGTGGCCTGTGTTGCTCTATGAGCTAAAACTACTGGTCAAAGGAAGTGAGGACGTATAAATTGAACAGTATTTATAAGAGATCTTCAAGAGATGATTTTTAAAATAGAATAGAAAATCAAAAGGAAATTGAATCAACATTAATAAATTATAAATAATCAAAAAATTCTGTATCCATAACAAATGATCAAAAGGTAATTGCAAAAGAAAAATCTACTGAATGTCTATTCTACATTTCTTATATTTTTAAATTCTAACCATTGTCTTGAAAGAAACGAAGCCAGGTCTAATAAAAAAAACTAATAAAACCCGCTGTGGGCATCGGTACTGACCTATGTCAACAAACAGACCGTACTCGCATGTGTGGGTGTGTGTATTAGTGTGTATATGTGTACACAAGTGTGTGTATAGACTTCGCAAGAGTACAGAATGTTTAAAGAATGCATTTTTTGTGCAACGGTTTTGAAGATGTAGGAATGTGAAGTTTTTTGTCGTAAAGTATGAAGATTTTTGTTTTTAACCGTGTTTTGTGTAACAAATGGTTATTTGAGAAAGGTAATTTGATTTGAAAGTTTATTTTTAACCGACTTCAAAAGAAAAAGAGGTTCTCAGTTTGACTTGTGTTTATGTGTATTTGTTCGCGATTAGCTGAACCGATTTTGTTGCGGTTTGCGGAAAAGGGTTTGCTAAACTTACGAGAAGGTTTTAGTAATACATAATAATGAATTCAATTAAAAAAGTGGGGTTCGAAATCGGCTTTTTTAAGTGTAGTTCATAAAAGAATTATTTGGTAGAATAATAAGGTTATATATACGTTTTTACTAAGATAAATTTCTTACGTCAGACCAATGATGAACTATGAGCATCCTCTATATAAGAGGGTTGGCAAATAATCTCCATGTTTCGTTGTACAACAGTTTAAAGTCAAATAAAAAAGTTTTATGTACTTATATCAAGGAGTTCTGTTACCCAGTATCTGTCAAACATGGTGTCCCTTACTCGGTTTTAAAGCCACCAATATGAACAGAAGTTTCTAAAGTGCGACCAATCAGTAAGCAAGCAAATTTCAGCCTAAATTCACACAATTTTCCTACACTTAATCAAGTTTTTTGCTTAGCTACGACAAAAACCAAATGAAATGCCATTGTCTTCGCCACATCTGTGACAAAACGAGTCTACGGACGAAGTGCTAACAACGATACAATGACAGGCGCATTCAGATAACCTCATTTCTTTCTGCGATAGCACACACACACACAAAACCTACAATTGACACACACAGACACACATACCGAGCTATCGGGATGAAATCTGAGAGCGGCCGTTTAAAAAATACGTATCTAATTGGATTTTTTGACCGGTTTTTTCGTTAAAGTTAAGTTAGTTTAAGTAATCTGTGGTGTTTTTGATTAATTTTAATGTAATTTAATCTGAATTAATGTGTAATTTGTGTGTAAATTTGTATTTTTTGGATATAATCTCTAACCTTTCATACAAGCGCGGATATAGCTCAAAACTAATATCTAAAAAATAATATAAATTATAAATGAGATCTCAATATAAAATGAAAACGCAGTGATTCACTATTATTACAAATTATTATTAAAAATAATTAAATATAATAAAATTAAAGAAGATTTATTAATTTATAAATGAAATAACAATAACTTTCTAACAATAAAAAATAAATTAGTTCTCTTTGTGAGTGTACTGTTTGGAACTTTGGATGTGTGAATGAATGTGTGTATGTCTGTCTGTCTGTGTATGAAACGATGATGCAATACCTAATCGTGTTTATCGGAGAAATGACGACGCGTTGCGCATTTTTATTGTATTATATAAGAATGTATGTGTTTTATTATTAGACGTTTTGTAATTAATCGTGTGTATCATATTGAACATTGTATTATTTCTTTAATGATTCAAGTGTGTAAAGTTGGTTTTATAAAAGGTTTTTACTTATAGCATTCATTTTTATATTGCTTTTCGTAGTTGCAAAAGGCAGCATTTAGTGATTAATTATTTTACGCTTAAATAATCCTAATAAGTAAATGAAAGAAAGGATTAGTAATTTTATAAGTTATAGGCATTAGTAAAATGTCAAAAAGAGTAGATATAAACATATTGTTAATTACAAAGAGAAGTGTGTTTTATACCTAAGTATTGAAATAACTGTAAATCATAAATAATAAATCAAGGGCCTTTGAGTAATAAAATAAATAAAATACAATAAAATTGCGTACTGATAACGTCAACGTCTTTTAAAAAAATGCAGGGCGAATGTACTTTCAGGGCCGAATGATAAGGATGACAAAGAACGGTATCACAGCAAAGAAATGAGTTGTCTCGGAGCCTTGAATTAAATAATCTTGTTACTGTATCTGAATAAAATGAGAAATATTATAAAAATATATACATATTAAAAACTACCAAAGAGATAGGTATAGAAAAACATCATGTCGTAACTTAATTTTGAATTTTGAATAAAAGTTTAGGTATACCTATGCCAAAAATGTCAAAACAATAAAATCAGTTACATTTAATATGTCCAATTAATTAAAAATTTAATCTGGCATACTCATAAATGAATAAACTGTAAAAAGTGGCAACACAATTAACAGCAACTTTAAACGTTATTTAAAAAAAAAATAATTTCTCATAAATTTTTAACAATATAATAAAAATGAGGAACACAAAGTTTCCCGGCACAACACTATTGTACTTTCAAAAGGGACAAAGTAATGTTCATACAGTATTCATGTGCGTGCACAGGTCACGATCACGGACATCGAACTTGCATTTTTAAATCGATTACACCACAATGGGTGCGCGGAATCGATTCCATTTTTATACTTATTTCCTTTTCCGATTGTATTCGTAATTAATCGAATTGTGTGTTAATAATTTTTCTTTTCGATTTTCCTTTTTTTTCGTAATTCATTATCTAATTTTAACATAAATGTGACAAGATTATATTGCAATAAATTTAATAAGCCGAATATGATAAGTTACATCTAATAACAAGATGAATATGAGCTCTAAATAACGCAAATACCCAGCTAAACCTCGAAATCCCGATAAATCGTGCGAAGAGGAAGATAACGTAATAAAATCGCCATATACGTCCAGAGCCGTCCACGTGTCGGTCCATAATAAAAATAAATGCGACTCTGCAAAACGAGAGAGTTCGCTCACCTCCCTAACCTAAGACAAGAGTTTGTGCTTACGCATCACGCACACACGCGCCTTTGTAGGTCGCCACACGTGTGTGTACACAGCTCACGCACACTACCACGTAACGCCCACAAGCGAAAGGGGCGCGTGCGCCGAACAAGTTTAGACAAACGGAAGAAATATTATTCTCTTTTTAGGTACAGCATTTGCTCATTCTATTCTTGAAATATGTATTTTTTTATGTCTGTTTTTGATGTTCGAGTGCGTATTGGTTTTGATCGTGTCAGTATTTTTAATTGCTTTATTAATACTGTATTTTTAAGGATGTAAAGAAAAAAATATTGACATATCAAAATTAGTCCTTTCTCATAATAAAATCTAAAAATTAATGACAGTTTTATATTACATAGTGAGTCATAACAAAAATTTTATTCGTTATAACAATGTAATACAATTTTCTATGTAAGAAAACATTTCGTACTTCCGATAACGCTGATTATGACCAAAGTTTCGACCTATTTACGATTAAAAGTGTCGTCTATACCTACATATTAAATTACAGGTACGATATATAAATACCGATAAATGTTGTTTATTTTACAAAAACCGATACCGTAACTTTTTGCGTGCGTTGCTCTTTGCGATTTTTACGTTTGAGTGTGTGAGACTTGACCTACGACAACAAGGTTTTTTATGTGTGTGTGCGTGTGGGTTGCGTAATTTTTTCAGCGCGTTATTGTTTGAGATATGAGTTGTTTTATTTGTTTTTTTGTGCGTGTAATGGAAAAGATAAAGGGATTTTTTATATATATTTATTTTTTTTGCGTTTTTTTGCGTTCTGTAGATATTTTGTTGTGTAATAAATATTTGTTGAGAGTGCTAATTGTTGTGTGCATTTCTTTCCTTCAATCGGTTGAGCGTGTTTTAAGTAAATAACTTTTGTTTTAAAAGGTTAATTTTAAAGGTTTTAACGTTATATCAAGCACTTTTAAATATGGAATAGTTTCTTTTTGAAACGACAAACTATAAACGATGTAAGTAGGTGTGGATACCTATTTCTTTAAGCATACAGGACTATAAAAAATAAAATATTTGGTTATAAAACCTAAAGATTAACGTTCAAAGTATTATAATATTATTATTATTAATATATATGTTTGTAACAAACTCTGAGACAAGCAAGCTACTCATACAAAAGAAGGAAATTTTTTAAATCTCTGCGCGTTCCATTCAACCGACGGACAACATGTTAAATTGTTCAATCAGCTTATATATAATACCTAATTCAGACATTCAAAAGTATATAAAAGAATAATAATATTGTATTTATCTCTGCACGGATAAAAAGAAAAACTCAAATATTAAATGTAATTGGAAGTTTCTTACAATTTACATTATTAAACATTAATTAAAGTAATTTGTAATAATAACGATAAACAACTCAAAATCAATCCCGGAACACAAAAAACAAAATCAAAACAAAAACAGCCGTAATGTAAAATGACCGCTAAAAGTTAAAACTTCGACTTCCGAACGCTCGCAACAGAAAAAGAAGTCTAAATGTCACCCTGACTTTTACCGCTTTGCACTTTAGTTTAGGTTACTTTCTCTAAGTAAAGACTAAGTTAAGTTAAGTAAACAAGTCTATATAAACTGCTATTCAAACTTTTACTTATTTAATTAAGTTGAATTAACTGAGTGTTTAAGCAAAACAAATATGTTGAAAACATGTCATATTACTCATCTGAGTCTGTATAAATCGACGATTATTTATGCAGCATAGGTAAATATTTTTTAAGCTGTGTTAATAGTAATTTGGGAACATAAATGTTGTACGAAAAAATAACCAAAGTTTACATTTTTTTTGTGCCTAGTAATAGTTTTCTTATTCGTTTTTTAAAACTATTTCTATGTCACCTACCTGCAATAAACATTAATTGCAATAATTGTATTTTTTGCAATTTATTTAAATTGCAAATAGCATTAACGGAGGAATGTTACCGGAATCTATTGTTTATCTGCCCGTTGAGCGAGCAATAAATCGGAAACTAGTTCGAGTAGTTACGCAATAAGCTCTTAGCGGCTATTGTAATAAAAATAAATACCTGCATTTAATAATAATATGTAACATCGATTTGCATCCCAACAGTTTCCTTGAACACATTTCACAAGAAATAAAAAAAAGAACTGTCAAAACACTCGCGAAAAAAAAAACGAACCGAACAAAATAAAAAAGTCACCTCGTTACGTCACGCTTTTAGTTTGAAAAACGAATACTTCCTTTTTTAAAATTTAAACAAAAGAGTTCGTATTTCCCGCGACTTTTTTTTTCAACGCGAAATGTGTGTGTTTACGTCAACATGTATTTTTCAAATGTAAGTGTGCGGGAAAAAAATGGTTGTGCTCGGCTGCGGCCGTGGGCGTTTTATAAGTACTATAGTTATAGGCACGGCTTGGCATCGTAATGCACTTATGTGTACTTGCGAACTTTTTTATTATAGTCTGTTATATCTGAGCGATTCCTTAGTTTGAGTTTCGTTGCAAGCGGAATGCATCTTGGTGCTTGCATTGCGTAATCGCTTTATTGTATATTTTTTTGTAATAAGATAGTTAATGAAATGGATAGAATCTTTACACGTTTTCGTTTTAGAAAGATACTTGAATAATTAACGCTTAATTTCATAACTCAATATTCTTTTGCGATTCAGACTGTTATTGTCCTATAAAAAGAAAACGACATTAGGTTTGGTAGTTTAATCTAAAACCTGTCCAGTTTTATTTAATATAGAAAATATTTACTCTTATGTTTCTTATTAATGATAATTATCTACTAATAAGTATGTCAGTATTGCAGTTTATACGTTGTAATAACAACTGGGCCATCGCTTTCGAATAACAATCGCTATTTGCATTCCTAACTACATTTAATTTAAACTAAGATTATGAATTAATTTCAATAAATGAACTTGAAGGACTAATCCAATTCGTCACAGATTAAATAAAAACATTTAGTGCAACTTACCCTTAATCGCAAATTAAAAAAAAGTACTAGGTAAATAGGTTTTTCTGACGTCACTTTTAACTTTTATCTTTACATTGCATCGTACACTCATATAACCACGAAATTATTATCTAACTATATTTTTAAAGTATCAAGACTGTACCAGGGCCTACATGCATGGACAGTATATCATTCTCGTGTAGAATGATTTAAAAAGTTTTTATTGCGAGGTGCCTTCGTATGCCATCAGTACTTTTGTTAGATTGGCTTTTGTGTGCCCATTCTTATTTCAAACATATTTTTTCAAGATGACCGCACCATTTAAAAAAAGAAATCAGATCTTGTACCGTTTAATTTTTAATGTTCAGCCAGTATATTTTGATGTTCCATTTTTAAATCGAAATTTAAAATGTTTGATTTTTTATTTGTTTATATTTTCTAGCGTGTTTGTAGATCAATAATAGTATCAAAACTTTGCGGTCGTTCTAAGTGATAGTGTGTGTGAAAGAGATAGAACGTCTACAGTTTTTCATAGCGTTGTAAGTACGGGCGAATCTTTTTGCTGGTATCGTTTTTATATCAAGCCTTATTCGAAGGCTTTCTTGTAGGAAATATTTGCTTTTTGTACAATGTCGAGGCTTACGCCGGTGGGCCTGATTGCGACCTGTTTTCTCCACTTTTTTCTAAGACTTAGTGTTTCGATTTCATTAGAACATCGTGTTTTTGGTTTAGCGGTTACTGAGGTACTGAGTTATTTAGTGTGAGGTTCTATGATAAGAGAAATTAGTAGTTTGATATTTTAAGTTCAAGTTAAGTTATATTTGCTGCCGGCTTTAAAAAAGTTCACTTGTAACCTATCCCCAATCCCTGAATTCCCAGCAATACTTAAATTCCTAATCTCTAAAAAGCTGGTATCGCACTTGTAACACATCTGGTGTTCCAGGTGTCCATGGGCGACGCCGATTGCTTACCATAAGGTGATCCATCTGCTCGTTTACCGGCTTATGCCATAAAAAAGCTATATTAAGGGTGTTATGTAATATTTTTTTTACTATTACCGAAATATTATTATCATACAACACTTAACCGCAAAAAATTTAGAAAATAATAATTAATAGATAGTTAATAGTGTCCTATGACAACAAAGAAAATTTGCAATTATTTTCCACATTGCCACCCGCGCTCTAAGTAAAATTTTGCCCCACGATCGGAAAAAGCCAAAGAGGAAAGGAATTGCGTATTAATACCAGATATTTATAAATAAATAATTGTGTAATACGATTTGTTTTGAATTAGCCTTTGCATCGTCACATGTAACGGTTTTCAATATGGCGCCCACAGTGAAGATGTGTAACAAATTACGTGTTCACGTGGGATGCTATTACTTAATAGGTTTTGAAAGAAAATTTTGTTATTAGGTAATAAATTTATTTGGTTCAATTATAAAAAAAAACATGTAAAAGACAAATGCAAGAATCTGTTTGTTTGTCTTTCACGTCACAATGGAGAAATTTTATGATATTATGTGTCTGAAAATAGAAGGCTTGAATGTGACATGGGAGACTCTAAAAGTATTACTGGGTTTAAAAAAAAAACGCAGTAGCACGGAGTCTGGAATTATGTCCGGTACATGACAATAGGCTCACCCCCTATTACATAGAACTCATAACATAAATAGTAAAAAGTGGGTGTTACATTGTACAGTGGCGTAATGTACACCTCTGCCTACCCCTTCGGGGATAAAAAGGCGTGATGTTATATTATGTTATGTGATGAGACTCTTTTATTTTACTCACGGTACGCGACCGAGCAAGAAGGAACTATAATTAGTAGGTACAATGATAACTAGGTACTTAACTTAAAGTAAATAGACAAAACTAACCTATCTAAGTATTTCAGACATGTCCTAGGTCATCAGATTACTACTTAATCTACAATAACAACGCAAATGTCGAACAAAACAATATTATTGATCAAAAAAACGAAACTACGCAAAAACAAGCAAATATTGCTGTACTGTTAAAAACATATAGCTATTGCAAATTCCACAATACTTATTGACAAAACTCATATAATTTAATGACAAATATACTATCGATAAATTTACACCCATCACGCCTTTTAATCTCCGAGGGGATAAGGCAAAGGTATATGTATCAGAGACATTGTAGAACATACTTAAAAAAAAAAGTAACTATGGAGTTTCTTGCTCGTTCTTCTCCATTCGAAACTACATTTTAGAATGAGCACCTAGCTTCACCTAGCTTCATTGACGGACTGACTGACAGACTATTATTTATTTTGTATTTGTTGACGTTTCAAAAGTACCAAATTATGGTTTAATTGAAATAAATGCTTTGACTTTGACTTTATAATACAAATATATTAGACTCCACACCCTTCAGCAGTTACTTTCAGGGTCTCTAAAAAATTGGTGTAGTGCCTATACCAAAGACAATTTTGAATTGCTGCTTGAAATTTTCTAACAACCGAATAACTCCAGCAAAGACATGCCTGACTCAGGAATCACACTCGATACTCGTTGGGCGGTAGTCAAACGTGACCAACGAGGCAATCAGATAATTTGCATGACAAATATTGTCAACATTTCCTTCCAGTACTAATTAGTGGTAAAAGAGCGTAAAATAATTTAATAACCTATTTGACACATCCTTGGTAAAAGACTTATAAAAAAATGTCTAGATGTATGTGTGTGTGTGATTAGAACATAAGGGTTCTTGACGTTTATTTTTATATCTTTTAAACAATGACTCGAAATGACTCGAAATGCGTTGCAATTTCTGATTTCTTTCTATCAAAGATACGTAGGTAAGTGGTATTAATCAAATTTTGACTAAATATCAGTGTTTTTAGTAAAACAGTTTACTACCCTTTTTAGCTTAAAAGATAATAATTATGCATTAGTCAGGTAACGAGTCGCGGAGAACCTAACGGGTAACCGGGGCTCCGGCTCGACGTGCAGGAGAAGGAACGGGGTGGTTTTTAGTCAGTAAGAGCCTGACACTCCCTCCCGCCTCAACCAGGCGGGAGCAGTAATTCGATGATTTTTCCCCCCTTAAAAAAAAGGCAGGTAACGAGTGGTTTTACCATTTGTAATAAGGTAAAAAAATCCCCTACACTTTTATATCAACAACTAGACGCTTTAGGTTAGCGCCTTCATCAAAAAGGTTGCATATCTGTGTCTATATTATTGTGTATATGATCTTTTCAACCTAGACCGTCATTAATACACGTACCTACATAACGACTTCATAAAATAAGTCAACAACAATTTTCAAATCCAATTTGTTATACTTAAATAAATAATTGAACTCAGTCATATCCTTTTCGACATGACAATTTCCTGTGTCAATTGTTATCGTTTTACTATAATCACGATGGGACTCTAAAAAGTGTCCCCTACCTAGGTACGCTAGGTTACTTAGAACCCATCCAACCGTAGTATGTCACAAATAGGGGGTTCCGTAATGATCACTTGTGGGCTACGGCGATTATTGTCAATTTAGCTGTCGGTAAGTCTACTTTTATTACGGAATCGATGTCAGTTGTCATTGTGGGGCTATTAATTGGAAATTTAAAAGGATGAAGTTGAGTGTAAAGTAAATTTTGTAATTATAACTTTTGATGTTAAGTTGAATAAAAAGTAACATTTTTAATATACGTCTCAGTTTTAAGTGTAAAGAAGTCAAATCTTGTTACTATACACAATTTTTTTCTAATCGCAGCTTAAGACACGCATACCATAATTTAATGTCACCTACACCTAACTAACAAGATTCTAACTGCAGTTCAAATATAAAAAAAAAATAAAACATATTACTGAGACTGCCTCGTTGGCCGAGTGGTCGCAAGTGCGACTGCCGGGCAAGGGGTCTCGGGTTCGATTCCTGGGTCGGGCAAAGTATTGCTGGGTTTTAAAAAAAATCTCAGTCGTAGCACAGCGCCTGGAATTGTACCCGGTTTATGACAATAGGCTCACCTACTATTACATGGGACTCATAATATAAATAATGAAAAGTGGGTGTTACATTGTACCTACAGTGGCATTAAGTGCCGTAATGTGCACCTCTGCCTACCCCTTCGAGGATAAAAAGGCGTGATGTTATGTTAAAACATATTAAAACTTAAATTAAAAATCTTAAAATTTAAATTCAAGGTTCGGGAACACATTTATAGAAAGTGGCAAACTCAAAACAGTGCTAATATGTAGTCTATGTATTGCATTTATTTATATATGTATGTATTATATTATATGTATGCATATTTGGGATATATTATATTTATTATATAATTCATTTTAAGACCCTATACCCTTAGTTATGTATTATCGACTATAACAATCATGTCTTCCCTCTTCAATATTTTATTACCTTAACTTCGTTATCTACTTCGTACTTTCTTTTTACAATTTTGCACCTACCGCTTTAACATTCTGCACCACCCAATGGTCGACTGTCAGAAAATGCCTACGGCATTAAGTCCGCCAATTTCACTATATGTGCAATAAAGTTTTAATAAATAAATAAATAAATAAATAAAACGTAGTTACTGTACATTTCCACCAAGACACACTAGAACAAACGCAATACGAAACTATGACGTCAAACAAACGTAGCACAGTAAAAAAGTCGCTTTTTAAAGTAGGTAAGTACAGTAAACAAAAAAACATCACAAGTAAGGCGAATAAGCTAAGAACGATTTGAATCGAAAACAGAGAATGGCATTCGTTAGTATCTTTTAATTTCAGCTAATTTTTATCTTCCAACGTCGAGTCTCCTTTTTTACTTTGCAGCACAAGCCATTAACTGCGATCTAGTTAGATCGAGTGGTTTTGATACTTTTGAGAAAGTTGACTTTGGTTTAAGAAAATGAAATCTTCTATGATACCTGAACCTACCTATGTGTTGATTTTGAATTGATAAGTATGAGTTTCAAAATGGAATTTAGAAGGTGATTAGAGTCCAAATGTGTGGTATATAAAAACAATTTTATGATAATGTAGTTGGGGCACACATTGAAATACATAGATTTTTGTAATTCTGTATATTTGAGTATGTGAAGTGATAACAAGAGTTGATTGTAGTAATATTAATATCAAGAGAAATGCTTTACAATATTAATTAAGCTATACTTTGTTGTATTCGTCGTTTTGTCCCGGAGGTTTAAGACGCCCGCTTCGAAACCTACCAACGGCAAGTACCAATGTGACTTTTTCCGAGTTATATGTAGGTACTTTCTAAAATTATTTAGATACTATTGAGAAACGGTGAAGGAAAACATCGTGAGGAAACCTAGGCTTATAATTTTTAATTATAAGTTTGTAATCACCAACCCGCATTGAGCAAGCGTGGTAATGAGTGCTCAAACCTTCTCCGTGTGAGAAGAGGCATTGCTCAACAGTGGGCATTTATAGGCTGTTAATGGTGATGATGATGTTGTATGCAGTATATAAGTATATTCAGTATGCTATAATAATGTACTTTAAGATCTAAGGGCGACAAAAATCAAATCCTTTCGCCACCAACAAAGTACCAAAACCGTCTCATCCTACATCCGTACTGAAGAAATCTAATTTTTGCCGAGTTTTTCTCTTATTCCGGCCCCCAGAGGGCGATGTTTTCCCGCCAATTTGTGTGTGCTTGTGAAAATTTAACTGTTGTCGTTATGTCGCACCGTTTCACTTCATGTTAATGAAGTGTCATCTTGCGAGCCTACTCTTTAATTTTTATGTTTAAATCGCAAAAAAACACATTTTAGTTTAAAACTCAAAAAATGAAAATGTGTTTTTAGTTTTAGTTTAAAAAAAATATGTTTTTATTTTTATTTATAAATTGTAAATAAAAAAGTTAGTATATAAAGGGTACTTTCCTTGTAACGGCTATATTAAAAAATGATCAATCATAAAGTATTCATTGCCGAAAAACGGGCAGGTGTCGTTTTACAGCTAAAAAACGATGTTTTTACGACCGCTAAGAAAGTTTTCTAATAATGTCTTGAGTTAAGAGTGTCCTGCCGCTAATTGCGAAATAAATTTTCAAGTTTTAACCAAAAAACTCTTTTTCGTGAGTTACGAGCGAAGAAAAAAATGGGAGGCGTTGAAAGAAAAATGTCCGAAGCTGTACAGCGCCGTATTCATAGGCGAGTCCTTGAAATGTTATAACTATTTATCAAACTGTGACTATAATTAAAAGTTTTTTATTTTCAATTAATGTATTTTTTTGTATTGAGGTTAATTATGTAAGTACATCATTTTGGATTGGGTTACCAAGTACTAGCATGGTTAGAAATCTACAATCATAGTGTTTTAAACCGTCTTTAGGCTTCACATCCATTAAAAACAAATTAGTATGACATAAAGATTAATATTAATACAGAGTAAATAGCGTAATACATTAGGTAGCTACTTATAAGCGGTTAATATTAATAGTACCAAGTGTTATATTAAAACGGTTACACGTGGTTCTATGACACTGAGATTGCAAATGTTATTAGTTATTATAAACGTCAAATACCTATTATATTATTAGTAATATTAATAGAGGTTAGTAGGAAAGTCGTTTTATTTAGAAATTAATATGAATTGTAACAGGTAATGAGGTAGTTTGTGAAGGTATATTAATTTACGTAGGCACTATTTCTTTGTTAGTTATTGAAATTAGGATACCTAGATAGAAGTTAGTACATGCCTAATACACATTATATTATTATGCCCTTATTATACTATTCTAAAAACCAGGTCAATCGAACTAAATTATTTCAGTATTTTTCGTAACCACAAAAATAAAAATGACATAAATAAAAAAAGGACGGGCTATAAATACGGCCATAATGGGTTCCGAGAAAATTATGAGAGATACCAGATACCTATAAGAAAAGTGGTAAAAATTACCAAACGGGATGGGGTAGGCAGAGACCTTCATTTTAAACGTTGCCGTTTGCTTTGTCACGTCTTGTTAAAAAAGGGGTGAACAGTTATACAAATTATTGTGGTATACATTACGTAGAATTTTTCAAATTTAAAAATAATGGGTTGTAAGATTATTTGCTTTTGTGTAAACTTACCTATGAATTGTTTAACAGTTTTATTTAATATTATTAGATAATAGACGTTAATAAAAAATTGGTTGTAAATGTATCTATCAAAATGCAAAGTTTTATAAGTCCTTTTTTCATGACACCCACACCGAAAACCAAAATTATTCCGCTCAAGAATCGAAGTTCGAACCCACGATATGTTGTAAACTAATTTCATACTTAACGTTATGAAAATGTATAATAAACCTTCATATTTGACCACTAACACATAGTAATATTAATTTTAATACAACCGAGGCGAAATCGCTTCCAACATAGTTTATTCGTGGAAAAATCGATATTGCGCTAAATTATTCACATCAATACCAAATTATGAGCTTATAGAAATATTCGTTTAACTGCAGCTACTATATATAACAAGGCTAACAAATAACAGGTTTTACTGAACTGCTTTTATTTTTCTTAGAACACTGACTACAAAACTACATACCTACTTAATAAAAATCTTTATACTAATTTCTAACAGAAGTTTCAAGGATGAAATGAGAAAATATTCCTTGTGAAATAACTATTCCGTTAATAAACATTATTATATTACTCACAAAACGTATTCACATCTTTCAATAATGTCAAAAATCACGTAGGTACGTAAATCGTTACACGTAATAAGACTTCGTCGATTCACTTCATAAAAAAGATAAAATGTCTGAAAGAGTAAGGAGTATCCTTTCAAACCTATTAACTTTAAAAGCTGGTTGGTCATTATACTTCTTTTTTTAAACGGTCTCCCGTCGCCCCCCTCCCCCCTAGAACACTTTTCATAATTACCGCTCCCTACCACCCTTGTTACAAGATGTTACAGTTAGGAGCGTTTAAAAAAAAACAATTTCATTATCTTTGCTTCTGTGATTTTTAAATGTTCAGCCCGTTCGGTTCTCTCTTTTTTTTAAATTCTAAAGGTGATTCTTTTTGGTGTATTTACGTAGACGTTTTATGGAGACCTTGAACATTAGTTAGCATGTATAGTAAGTTGGTATTTAATGTGTCAAAAATAGACTTTAAACAAAACAACCTTAGGTAGTGGAAGTCAACGGTTACTCTAGTATAAGTAAAGTCACAGTCGTAATTACCAATTTAAGGTGCGTCTCTTGGCAGTATAAACAGATTTAGACTCTGTCTAGTCCAGTCTAGGACACGGTTTCAACTCAGAAATCTATTTCTGTATCAACAAGATTAGAAATTACCACGAAAAGCTTCAACAAAAACATCTTCCCATGTCAAACGGCACAAAAAGTTTGCTAAAACTGCATTCATTCTTTTTCAGTGCCAATAAATAAGTCGGGATTCTAAAGACTTCGTTCTAAAAACTCGAACACTCAACATACATCATTAAAAGCATTTTTAAAGCAATATTTATACTTAAATGGGTCGCGAAACAAAAAGAGACAACTTAACCGAATTGATTTATACGTAAAACTTAACAACAAGAGTACAGTCGACGAGAAAAAAAACTACAAAAAAAAACAATAAACACATGTCGTAGTACGATACGACGGCGGACGTCAAAATCGTCTCAATTTTAAAACGAAAAACAATTGCGATTTGAATTTTAAATTCGCTCGGTCATTTTCGGTGGATTTTTTCGGAAAGCGCCGCTGTAATAAATCGAGACGCAATAACGATAAATTCATTGGAAATCGACATGCAAATGTTGGGTATTTTTTTAGACAATGTGTATCTTAGTTTTGTTTTGTTCTTCGAAAGCAATGGAGCCGTTTTCGATGTCGTTAAGTAATGAGTAGACTATTTGTTAAGGCGTGTTTGCTGTTCTTGGTTTACAATAAAAGATAAGTAAATAGTGTGACGCCTTGTCATGATTAAAATAATATCTATGAAATTAATGACTCAAGTTTGTTTTAGGTGTTGTAAAGCAAACATTAGGTTTATTGTTTTTCTTATGAAATAATATTCAATATTATGTAAATTACATCAGTTATGTCATGTAAAAATGAAGAAAAACTGTTAAAAAATACTAATCATTTAAAGACAAAGTCCTTTTAAATTTAAATTTAAAATATCAAACTAATCATTCCAACCAATGATAATACTGAGAGTCTAAAGAGAAAAAATTCTCTGTCATCTCTACAGATTTCGTCGGCGCCGCCCGCAAAAGATCAGGTACTCGACTGAGTACAAAGAGTGCAGTTTTTATTTTGCCCGAGTGTACTTTTCCGTTTCGGCCGACGCGATGTGGCGGGCTCTTTATTTTTTTCGAGCACCTGTGCTTTTTTGCATTTATTTACTTGACTGTACTTTTTTAAAATGCACTCCTCTGCCCCGTTTTTGTAACTGTTTTACGTAAAAAGGTGGACTACGGGCTTTATTTTGAATAATTTATGACTAGTTTGTGGAAAATAGGTTAGATAAATTAGTGTACCTAGGATTTTAGTTTATATTGTACATGTCTAAAATGGGTAATAAGTTGAAATGTTCACTTAATTTCATTTCCTTGTGTTTCTCCGCATTATTGTCACTGTGGAGAAAGAGTCGATGGCTTGGGACACCATGGTCTTTCTTGTTGCAGAAGTGCAGGCCGTATAGCTCGCCATGCCAGCATCAACGACATCATTCGTCGTGCTCTTGCCTCAGCCGGGGTACTAGCCGTATTAGAACCCAATGGTTTGGTACGTGATGACGGCAAAAGACCAGATGGTATGTCGTTGCTGCCTTGGAAGATGGGTAGGCCTTTGGTGTGGGACGCATCGTGTGTAGACACCCTTGCGCCATCACATCCTTTAAGCACCGCTGCATGCGTTGGTGCAGCTGCTTCTGCGTCAGAGGCCCTCAAACGGCGTAAATATTCAAATCTAGTAAGTAACTACTGTTTTGAGCCGTTTGGGGTCGAAACACTTGGGCCATGGGGTCCCAGTGCACACTCTGTGTTTAAAGATATCGCCCGTAGGCTAATCGACTCTACACGTGACCAGAGGGCTGGCTTTTTCTTCGGACAGAAAATAAGCATTGCCATTCAACGTGGCAATGCTGCCAGTCTTCTGGGAACGTTCCCCTGTGATAGTGATGCGGACGAATACTTTGACGCCTAAATTAAGGGTATAATTTTTGTTGTATTCTTTTTACTTTCGTTTTATTTAATAGTTTAGTTGTAGTTAATTTTAAGTAGTAAATATTTCATTACAATAATACTATGTCTATAGTCATACCTATTCTGGTATCTATATAAATAAAAATGAATTTCATTTCGTTAATCTAGCTAAAACTTGCGACTGGCTGAACTGATTTGGATAATTTTTGCCCTCAAATGTTTATGGAAGTCCAAGGAAGGTTTAAGACTCGAGAAAAACATTTGCACTTTGTTTGCCAGCTCAGCTAGTTTCCAATAAAACAGACATTTAAATATAGGTATCACATAATTCAATCCGAAACCTCGATACATATAAAAAACTGCAACAATAAAATGCAGATGCATAACATCCCGTAACAAGTACTTCCTGACTTATCATACGCCACCTTGTACGCAGATGGTTGCAGAAATTAAAATAAAAACAAAAATGGCGCCTGAATCTCGATTAAATAAATTGTTAACACACCCGCGGCGTTTTATCGCAAGATTTTTTATCTTGAACGATTCTATGCGAAAAAGCTTCCTTAGTAATGAATATGCAACATTTAGATTCAGACTAGATATTTTATAGTTCCTGTTTAAAAAAAAAGCGAACGAGTTACGCCACCCACTGCTTAGATTCCCGATAAAACACTTTAGTTCTAGATAAAGGTGTATTTATTGAGCTATAGTGGGAATGTTTATAAAAAATGACAACTCACCTTAAATAAGAAATTTAAAAAAGTTATTGGTAAATTAACCAATACCCAGTTTATTTTTGAGGTTACATATTAGCGACTGTGTATTATGCATGCATTTTTGGAACAAATTAAAAATAAAAATATAAAATGATTTTTTACTTCAAGATTAATTAACAAATTAAAATTAAAAAATGGTGATACAAATACACGGTCGCCTCTATGCATCCCCTTGGTTTGGAAGATAACAATACACATTGAAACAGATGCCAACTCACTCGCTGAAGTGTCGACCAGCACTCCTCGAGGGTTCTCTCACTGATAGTCTGCCCTGACCGCGCTTGTTGCTGTGGAATAAACAAAAAACTCAAATACCTGTATAGCTCTCACAAATGATTTAAAGTAAGCAATTCAAATTATATTAAATAACAATGTGTTTTATTTTTAATAAAAAGGGAAAGATTTTGCATTTTGGTTTCAGTGTTAAAAAAGAAATATCGATAAAATGTGTTATTTTTGAAAGGAAAGTAAGAATGTGATCTTTAATAACCTACATAAAATGATACAGTAAAATAATGAAGATAGAAATTGGCAGTGTTATTATAAAATAAATAAAAAAGTAAAATAAAGTTTACAATTAAGAAAACTCTACTATGAAAACTCGTCTAGTTAAATTATAGAGGTATTTTACAGTAAAAAGTACTTGCTGAAATAAGTAAAAGGTACCTACTCTTCATAAAACAAAGCATTAAAACGTTCTTTATTAAGAGCATTCAATTAATATTCATATTTTTAAAATGTAATGAAATTTAAACTTTTATCTTTTTTTAGTTTTAGTTTTTGAATAGTTGAGTTTTTATAGTATAGAAATAGAAGAATGGAGAGAAAGAAAAACAATAATTACATCGATATTCAGGCTATTCAGGACATTTACCAGAGCGAAGGGTAACATTGCGTTGCGATCCCCGAGCGGTGTTTCTCCAGTTGGTGATTGCTGTTGTGGCTGCATGCGCAAATAGATAAAAAAATGATTTTAATAAAACATAATGGTTCATATTTTATACTGCGATCATAAAGAAATATTTCATAAAAGATAATGTTTTTTATTTTTATTTTCGAATGTCAATTTTAGAATTTGAATTTAATTATGTTACATTTTTAATTATGTTCGAAAATGAAAATAAAATATGTGAGTTATTAGAACGAAAAGGTTTTAATCTAACGGTTACAATGCCACGGATGAGTTGAAAGCAACATAAATATGAATGAGACATTTGATGTTACTAAACCCTTGAAGAAACATAGCAATGTTAAAAAAAAGCAATTAAAAGTTAAAAATGGAACCCATGTCTTATATTAGTAAAAAAAGAAAATAACACTTACCCTAGACTAGGGTTGTTACCAATATCTACACAACACTTCGTGCACATGCTGTTAAAAACGGTTAAAAACGAAAAATTAAATAAAAAACCTACTACTTTAAAAACCGTTACTAGTAAAGCTCAATGTCCACTGTCCCCGGAATAATTAAAACGATTACAAATCCTATTTTTAGGTGTAATAAGATCCATATTTATGTGATTACGTAGTAATTGTTATCGTTAATACAGTTACTGAGATTTGTTTTGTTATTCAACCCATGCAAAATATATTTTAGTATTTTTTTTTTATTTTAGTATTTTAGTAAGCAGTGGACAATGTCTTTTGGACAAAAAAGCGCAACATAAAAATTCAGAGCGCTAAAAAATTAAAATTAAAAAAAAATGTGATATGGTTAAAACTAAAAAAAATTACAAAAAAAATGGACAGACACGATATTTAGAGTTAAAAATGTATTTACATCGATATTATTGAGTGTTGATAGTAAATTTACCAGCGCAAATGGTACGAGGGACCGCTCGCTCATTGTGGAGTCGGCTGATGGTGACTGTTGTTGCTGCTTACATTCCCAAGGAAAGCGTGAAAAAGAGACATTGTCTAAGTCAATTTATTGGTGAAAATTTAACATTCGTTTTTTTAACGTTCAAAATTAACGTTGATTTTTTTATAAGTATTAATTTTTCGTAAGACGTCGGTTTCGTTGTCGTTGTTCCATTTTCCATTTAGGTAATTAAGTTTGCCGTATGCTGTTTGATGTGATTTAGAATATTTTTTATTACTAGGTTTTATTTCAGGGTTTGGTTAAGTAAGTACCATAGAATGTAAGTACCTATTTTGAATTTAGGTCAACCCGGAAATGTGCTCGTTTTGTAATGTAATGTACGAATTTTGTATTTTCTTACTTAAAGTAATTATATCAAGTTTATAAAATTTACGGTTACCACAAAAAAACAACTTATTTACGCATAGTTTTCACGACGAATACAAACAGAAAATCCTTTAGCGTAACTAATTTTTGAAGAAGGAAAAGAACAATCAAATTCGTTATTTTGATAGCAAACCCTTGACTTGACAATAAAAATATTAATAAATCAAATTTTAATTAACTATTCTTTAAAAAAAAAACTAAACCACAAAAGCGCAAAGCGACGAACCGTTAAATCTCAATTTACGCAAAAAAATCTATGAATGCGAAACACGAATCTCGCCAAACCGGTTTCGTTATTCAAACAGAAATTTTCGAAAACGGAAAAAAAAGATTTGGAAACAAATAACTGTCAACACCCCTTCAGTGAAACAAAAGAGAGAGAAAAAAATTAAAAAATAAAAATGATCGCGTCCCTAATCCCGTGCCGTGGGAATCGCAAGGTGAAACGTATCTAAAACTAATTTAAAATGTAATATTCTTTCGTCTGTCTGTTGTTTTCGAATTTTGAATTAAGAAAGTTATTACTATTTTCTTTTTTTGTTTTTATTGTTGCGGCAATACAACGTTTCTTTTTTTGAAATAGGATTTATAGAGCTTGCGTGTTATTATGAATTTAGGAAAATGGAACGAACTGTTTTGTGAATTTTATTTAACTAAATCCGGAAAACGGACTGAGAATTAGGTTTTCGTTGTGCTATAGAAATGTATTATTTTGAATTATAAATCAACTTTCATATTTTTAGATATGATATTTACACACGGAGTTCTACAGAATAAGAATACTAGGCACAATGAAATTTAAAGACACCTAATTATTATCTATCTCCCGTTCATATATTTTCTTTTTTTTTCGTGACATCGGTTTAACCAATTTCAAAAAACGAATAAACTCTATACGGCCAATCCAAAGTTCAAATATAGGTACGTTATTGTCACAAAAACATCACTGAACAGGACATCAAACAGAATAATCAAACCATATGCTCAAAACAAACAAATGCTGTGGAGGAATAAAGAAAAAAATAATCGACATTGTCGACAAGTTGATCACAGGTAATAATAGAATTATCACAGATTATTGTTATTTACATATCCATTGTAAAACCGGATGCGACATAAGGACACAAAAACGATTTAATAATAACTTTGACGAAGGACCTTAACCCTTTCTTGGGTTAACAAAGCTTTACAATATGTTGCCTTGGCTTCTTTCTTTTTTTTTATTTTATAAGGAAGGGATCATTCAAATTTGGAACGGGTTTCACCTCGGAGTAATCTGAGGTCAGTTGATCAAGAATGTTTGAAGAAGATAGACGTGATTTTTATAGTATTTTCGAATGTAAATTAACGCGTATTTGTTTATATTCGTACGTGAATATGTGACGGTGTGAAATATTTTACATTAACAAGACTGTGTTAAGCGTTTCAGTGAAAACATTTCAGTGACAACTTCAGGTAAAGTTTCACGGTTGTATTGCCGACGGTGTGGAAAGTATACGCGAAAAACGCTCAAAGTTCTTTTGCGTTTTAGAATTTCTCAACTGTTATAGATTCACTAAACACGAAATATTATTCCTAATCACTTTTAGGAATTCTGAAAATATTAATCGTCACTCATATTTAGACATCTTGTTTATAATTAGTAAATCCAAATTATTTTAGAAATTATTAGAATATTTTCCTATTACTAATAACGACCTAAAATTATTTTAAATGTTCAAAAACTCACCTGGATTTCATTCACCAGCTTCTCGGTCATTATCTTGTGATCAGGTGTTGCTGGTGGCTGAGGAGTTGGAGGAGCCGGCCCTGGCTGGCTGTGGCCCTCCCCCAGCTGGTCCTGGCTGGGAGAGCCTGGCCGGCTTCTGTTCCAGAAGTCCTGCATCTTGAACTGCCTCTGTGCCTCAGCCGCCTGCTGCAGCGTTGGTATGTGGAGAGATAGAGGGGCAGCGCGGAGGTCCAGCGCGCTGCCTCCAGCGGAAGCCTCGTTGTTTCCTTCGGCGGCTGTCATCTTGAAGGAGTTCTGAAGCCAGCTCGCTACGAAGTTATCCTCCTCCTTGGGAGGATCCAGCAGTCTAGGGAACGGCGGCGCGGCGCTCGGCTCAAACGCGCCCTCGCCGCCGACCTGCTCGCCTTCCTCAGCTATTTTTGGTACTTTAGCCTCCCTCGGTGAGCCCTCCTCTACCGCTTCCGTCTTCCGATACTCATGGAGGTCCCTGTACCTCTCCTGCAGCGCTAGGGATATGTTTTCATTGAAGTATTTCAACATTAATTCCAGTTTCGGACGTATCGTCACAACGAGGACATGCGATCGCTCGCGGTTCTTTTATTTACACTTTTTTCGTACTCCGACGATGTCTTCGGATCTGCAATACAACAATCTCTTTTAGCGCGGCGCGTCCGAAAAATATTTACGCAAAAAGTTATCGCGGTTTAAAATTTATTTAATTTTTCGCGGCCTAGTCACCCCCGGAAAAGCGCAAGTCCCGTGGAAAGCGGAAACGAGACCTTCTTGAGACGCGGGCGGACGACGACTAACTTCTTGGTGGAAAACTTGAGCGTCGCGACGCTTTCTTGCGGGGTGGGGCGGACGCGCGCGCCAGGCGAAGACGCCGGTCCAACTAGCAAGACGCGGCGCCGCCCCCGCCGCCTTAGACGTAGCCAAGAACATCCCCACCGACGCCGGGCGCACGCGCCCCGCGTTTTTTCCGCGGAAAAATGCGTCCGGTCAAGGAAAAGACGGCGCGGCCGGCGGCGAGCGGCCGCGGTGTGACCGCGCGCCTCGCCCCGCGCGCCTCGCCTCGGACACACTCGGACACAATTTCCCCAAAAACGCATGACGGACCACTCGGACTACGGCCGAAATAAGAACTATTAAAAAGGGCGCTAAGGACGCCGCAGGGTGGTCGCCCCTCTCGCTCGCCCGACCCCGAGCCTATCCCACCCTTGCATGTTAGAACGGGACAAGTAGAGCTCCCCATTTTTTTCTAAGCCGCTATTAGTGAGGGAGGAAATGAAAAAGAATTGGTTTCTTTGTGATTTTTTCTTAATGACGTTTGTCTCGCTCGCACTTATGGGGTTAGTATATCGCTGTTTCGCGTGGAGTTTTTAAGCATTTCTTTTCGCGACGCCTCTTTTACTATTATGTTATTTTTTTCTATCTTCAGGCGGGGCTTAGGTTATGGGGTTTTAGCCAACGATGTTTTTGTGAGAGTTAACTTTTTCCTGTTTTACCTAAAGTTGAGGAAATGGATTGCGGAAGTTATGTTTTTCCGCCTTCTTTACATATTTCTTCCGTTTTATTAGGAGAAAAGTTACTATGACTATTAGATATTAATTTATTCGTATATTAATATATTTTACATTATTTTCAGGTAGTTTTTTCAGTTTTTTGGAAGGATTGGTAAACAAAACACTTGACTCAAGAATAGTGTAGTCTAAGAAAACAACGTCTCGTGTCTCATTCGGGCGCTGTATTCGCGTCCCTGTGAGAGTTTTCCTTCGCGAAAATTTCAATTCGCTACCCCACGACAGATGGCGTAGCCCACTAGAAAAATTGTCTTTAATCAGGTTTTTGATAATAACATGGACATTTATGCACGTAAAATCAATAAATAACTAATAGAATACATTCATTGAGAGTACTTGGTACCTACTACGTGTTTAAATTTCTAAATGATTTTAAATTTTAAATATTTTCTTTTACGAGTCAGCACAGTGCTGCCTAATCTGAATACAGTTTTAAATCTAAATTCTTAGAATTCGAATTTTTGCCGTTAAATAACTACTTTAAATTACTTTTCTTTTGTGTTAAAATCAATTATAAAATGTTTTCAGAATCTTGATTTTTTTATTTTGTAGTCTATGTCAGCTTAGGTAACTTAGATGTATGTGTCTAACTTAGACTACTTAATTTAATATTGCTTATTAAACAATATTTATAGGTGATTATTAATTTCCGTAAGATATTTATAGTGTTTCCAAAGATTGGACTAGTTTCTGATAGACAGACAATAAATGTTTTGTTTAACATAAAATAGAGGGCGCTATGATTCGAACCGTAGTATTAAAATGATACGATGTCAGATTAATGAATGAACTGCGAATTGCGCGACACGTATTATTATATAACCATATTTATAATCAACTTTTAATTTAAACTAAAATTCAATTCCACAAAATAAAAAAATCATGTCACAAAAATGAAAACGAAGTAACTACCAATTTTATTTATTGAATATTTTTGTGAATTGCCATAGGTATACACCTATGATTTTTTTATCACAACTCCTTGGTTACCTCCCGCCTGACTCCGACTTATCATTAGCAAGTATAAATTGCTATAACGATATAATAGGCAGGAGGGGCATGCATGGGAGTGACTGTACTACGGTCTATGAACACGTAGGTATTTCAAACGGACTTAGAAAAATGGCATGTATTGTGTTTTCAAGGTGAAGCAATTAGCGAAGCCGTTGTGTTGATACTGAGGCATTTATCGATGCAAAATAGGTATTAAAATGTTGTTATAGTCTGAATTTGTTTTTAATTTTAATTTAAAAAAAGATTGTGTTTTTATTCTACTTTTAATTTTAAAGTTTAAAATAAAAATGTTGGATACTTTTTTAAGAAATAAATTTTATTGCTGACGAATTAAAAATTGAATCAATGGACTCCGTTGATTCCATTTTTAAATTCCATCCCATTTCATTTATTTTGTCATGAGATATTTTTTGTTATTAAAGTTATTTTTATAAATGTTTATGGAAAATAAATATGATTTTGGTAATTTTTATTGTTTCATTTTTGCGTGTAATACCTACCTATTTTAAATGTTCTTTGTACACTAATTATTGTAGTAAGTAACAAAATAGACCAAAACCTTTAATATGAAATAGACAGAACCCTTCACATTTCATAGACCAGCAGACTTATGAAGAGGGTTGTGATTCTTAGCTACGAAGGGTTGAAATATTGACCGATAGATGGCGAAACTTGTCCCTTTCTGAGAGATTGAATAATGAAAATTTGCTAATTTGGTTGTCTAATGTAAAAATTAATTACAATAGGTATATTAATTTTTTAACTTTATAAAGTATACTTTACAAGAACATTTCATTTATGTCACAACAAAAAACATTACCTATAAGTATTAAAAAAATACTATTTTGCATGTTTGAAGTTTGATGCAATTGAAACTAATTAGAAAATAAATTGTTAGCTAGTATATATTAGGTAGTATTGATATGTCGATTAAGTTCTTCACCACATCGGCCACAAAATGTCCACTACTGGACGTAGACCTAAATAAGGTCGGTTTGAGGTGATCTGTATCTATGACTATGACTATATGACGAACGGTGATTATTTTAGTGGTAAGATTTTTTTTAATTCGTGTCTACAGAGATTTGTTGGCTTAGCTCAACAGTGGACTAAAAAACATAACATAACATCACGCCTTTTATCCCCGAAGGAACAGTGGACTACTAGCTGTTTATGACTGGATACATAAAGTATTCTAATGGAGTAGATGACTAATTTTTATTTTAATGTCCGTCTGGTAGATTATTTTAAATCATTAGACACGTATTTTTTAGTAGCTACTTCTGCACGGTTTCACATGCTCTGCTCAGCTCCTATTGGTTGTAGCGTGATGTTTTATAGCCTATCGCCATACTCGATAAATGTGCTATCCAACACAAATAATGATTCAAATCAGACTTGTAGTTACGGACATTAGCGCATTAAAACAAACAAACAAACAAAAAAACAAACTCTTCCGCTTTATATAATAGTAACTATAAGAAGTATAAGATTTTCTTACAGAAACGAATACTTTCGAAGATATATCGATTTGAAATGTTGCATGACGTCACTTGAGTATGATTTGTACTCTAAAATGACGTAGCTACCTCCCACTCCTAAACTTTGATTCGTTTTATCTAAGTATTGATTTCATAAACGACAAAATAAATAAAATACGTGTCGAATATTTTTTCATAACCTAACTGACGGATTAATTGGATTTTTAATTTTCATACCTTATCATCATTACTATTAAGTATACATACTTTTTTAAATACCCTGTTTTTTAATCTAATATACCTCACTTTCTTTCTTAATCGTACTCCAGTACACAGTAACAGAACAATACTTTAACACCACCGTCTATAAAACAGACAGACAGACAGGCGATCGTAATAATAATATCGAATTAAACAATGAATCGAACGGGCCGCTCGGTTGACCCTACGTTTTAGGGAGCGTTCTACAATGGAATCATTTTAAAGAAACAGTGTTTTTTATTTTTGTAAAATCACGGACATATTTTCTTTTTGATATCTTGTATTTTTTGGTTTTTGTATCTGATTAGAATGACAGTCACGTGATACCTTTTCATCGTGACATCAAGCCTTTTATCCCCGAAGGGGTAGGCAGAGGTAGACATTACGACATTAAAGGCCACTATACTAATTTACTTTATACTTGAATACTTTTTCAATTAGGTTAATAAAATAATAATAAAATAATTTATTAGTTTGTTTTTCAATTTAGGCAATAAAAATGGCGAATAGTTACTTAAACTGTCAAACACCAAGCGGTCACCGGTGACCGCAACCTATTGTTCTATAATTGTGTCTATAATGACGGTACTCGACGAGTTAAATTTGGATATACCAAAACTACTACCAATTTAACAATGTAATCGAAGTTCTACCAATTGCATCGACAAATCACCAAAAGAGCAATAAAACATCACAAAACTATTGCATTGTAACATTTACCAAAAACTTCATAAATTTCAATCAAAATACAAAACTGTCTACAAAACATAGTATAATATAAAAGTAAACTAATTAACAAAACATTCACGCCAATAAAATAGAAAGGTGTAGCTGATCTATCACTGATAACAGTCGACTAGATTTATTCTCAACTAACTGACAGGTTAAAACGTAGCCTATCTTTATCTTTTAGTAGCTTGTAAAATATTTAGCTTATTTAGCTTAAGTGAGTGGCATTTTTAACTTGTATGCTAAGGAAATTTAGACCTTATTGGATGATGGTTTCGTTTTGAATTTAAAGCAGCGGTTTTTTTGGCATTGAAGGTTTGTTTTGGGTTGACAAACTTATTAATGTGTTACGTTGCATAATTTGAACGATAGAACATCGTATTTTTGTAAAAACAATAATACAAACAGCCAATTGACTGTATTATAACTTTCGTGAGACATACTAAATAAATTGTTATGTTTTCGGCATACTCACGTAATTATTTGACGAGGAACTCGACTGGTTTTAAGCCATGCTATATAGGCTCATATTCATGAGCAGCATATCGCGGTCCGCGCCGAGGCGACTGTCGTGCTGCTACTTGCACTCGCATGGTTTGAAACTAGTCGAGTTCCTCGTCAAATAATTAGGTACTTACGTGAGTAAGCCGAAAACATAATAAGCAAATTGACTGTTAGATTATGAGCTTTCTCTACTTAAACTGTCAAACACCAAGCGGTCACCGGTGACCGCAACCCATTGTTCTATAATTGTGTCTATAATGACGGTACTCAACGAGTTAAAGGGTTTTCTAATATAATCTTAACGTTTTTTAGCATGTACCTAACATTATCATTCATAAGGTGCAAGTTTATCAAAATTTAACACTTCACTACCCGATTTCTGTCAATAGCTTCTCAGTTAGTTTTTACGATACACACTGAAAGAGAAAAGCTGGCAAATATATTTTAATCTTTAGTTTTAAATAAATCTATATAAATAAAAATGAATTTATGTTCGTTAGTCACAATAAAACTCGAGAATGGCTGAACCGATTTGATTAATTTTGGTCTTGAAATATTTACGGACGTCCAGGGATGATAAGGTGAGAAGAGGGTTAAACAAAAATTTTGAAGCGATACAAAGTTTGTCTGGTCAGCTAGTAACTCAATAATATTTGGAATTTATAACCTTTAAATATAACTTCCAGTAATAACTTTATGACCTACATTATTTTTCTCAACAAACAACATCATAATACATAATTATTATCAGACCACTGTAGAACGACACGCGACAGCTGTTGACGATCATTGTTGCTTTTATATTAACTTGCATAATTTCCGGCAGCCGTAGGTATCGCACATTACTATATAATAATATATATACATACGTATGACTATACTACAAGTATATAAAGTTTACGATTATCGCTTGAGAAGTACATTTTTGTAGCTTGATACTTTAGTTCAGACAAATGTTTTGACTACATCTTTGGTTTCGATGTCTCTGGACATCTACACACATAGACATATTTAAAGTATTACTTTTTTAACTACACCTGAGATATCTGTAGGGCTTTGGAAGACTTAACGGGTTGCCGGGGCTCCGGTACGAAGTGCAGGAGTAGGAACGGGGTGGTTTTAGTCAGTCAGTCAGTAAGAGTTTGACACTGCCTCTCGCCTCACCCGGGCGAGATAAGGCATTGGAAGAAAAAAAGGGGCTTTTAATAACCAGAGGAAAATACTAAAATGTTTATAGTCAACATTTCGTAGAATAACATGCTTTCCTTTCGCATGCGGTTTCGCCTGTGTAGTCTTCAGAAAATCACTAGTCAATATGGAGTACTAAGTTTCTCACTTAAATTATTAAAAAAAAAAAAAGAATTGACTAGTTAAAGGTGCTAAGAGTTAAAAGGTAGGAATGTCACACTGCCCTTTGTCACACTATCTTTCTCCATAGATGGATAGGCCCCTTTAAAAAAAAAGAAATCCCTGAAAATAAGAAAAGGGCCAAGAAGTGCCTCCAAATTTTTAAACAGTAATTTACAAACAGTTCAAAAATTATATCAAAAAATAAATGATGGAATGTCAGGTGTTGAAGTTCCCACATCGATAAAGTAGTATCTAATCTATCACGCTAGTTTTAATAAAAGGGTGGAGCAGGAATGTAGTTCTCTATTGTGATAATTACAAAGAATGGAAGAAGATTAAATAAGTGGTTTTGTTGACTGACGATAATTATATTTTAGTGGAAATTTGTGTTACATTGTAGATAAACGATGTCAAACCTCAGGTCGTATGCGTAGACAAAGGATTAAGATTACAACGAATTTAAAATAATTTAAGCGCTGACAATGTATAAAACAGAATACCTATTTTCACAATTTCATCTAACATTACCTACCTATATACAAAACAGATGAAAAAATAAAATTCTTCGTGAGGCATACTAAATAAATTATTAGGTTTTCGGCTTAGGTACCTACTCACGTAATAATTTACTAGATGCTAAAGGCTCATATTCATGAGCAGCATTTCGCGACCCGCGACGCGGCGGCTGTCGCGCTGCTACAGTAGTAGCGTATATGAGCCTCTAGCACGGCTTGAAACTAGTCGAGTTCCTCGTCGAATTTCTACGTGAGTAAGCCGAAAACATAATAATTTAAATAAAATCTTGCAAAATTGAATTGAAATTTATTGAAATTATCAAAAAGTATTGAACATTCAGCAGTTGTCAGCATCCATATTCACAATATTAAGAATCACTGAGATTGTTAAGCGAACAATCGAAACTCACATTCTAGCCAAACAGGTAAGGCCGATCATGAATAATCCTAAGCACGAAGCACTAAGAAGTCTAGATTATAATTCTAGACTCAATGACTATTTCTCATACACACCCCTCCAAACACCCATCCATGTCTAATTTAAACAGTCTTTCTATCCGTTTGCACATCAAATTCTCACGAACTAGTCTAAGAAACTCTTTTATCTTGCAATCTTGTCTATGCCGTTCCCATAGACAACAAAGAAGGACCCCCTATCGGCCAAAAACAACCGGTTCCTTTTTGTTTTTGAAAATAGAAACAAAAAATGGCGTCATTATTAGTACCGTTGCTAACCTTTTGAATTTAAAAGTTGATTTGCATAGATTTAAGGGTCAAATAGATTTTGTATGGTTTTTTTGTGTTGATGAAAGACTTTGAAGTGTTGTGTTTCATCTCGTTTGAAGGGTTATAATATTTGTTAGATTTTTTTGAGGTCCTAGTGTTGGCAATGAAGTATGGGATTTTGACAAGGTGTAACAGGGGTTTACCGGCTTTTGATTTGACTGATATGGTCAGGTTTTAATGTCGTCTGTGCATGTTTTTTGTTGTTAAGATGTAATATATTGATATGGTGTTCGCGAGTTTTGTTATTAATATTACCTGGATTTGAAATGAGTCTATTGCAAATTCTAGACAGTTATAGGTACCAAATCCAACAAAACGATACTAAAATTGTCTATCTTAGAATTTAAATCGTAATTATAGTACCTACCTAACTAAGACCAAAAATTTAGTTATTTTGCTCTAGTGACGAAAATGTCGTGGTGGCCCGGAGGTATAAGACGCTCATTTCTCATGCATGAGGGTGCGGGTTCAAAACCTACCATAGCAAGTACCAATGTGACTTTTTCCGAGTTATTTGAGTACTTTCTAAGATTATTTAGACACCACTGACAAACGGTGAAGGAAATCATCGTGAGGAAACCTAGACTTATAATTTCTAATTATAAGTTTGAAATCGCCAACCCGCATTGAGCAAGCGTGTTGATTAATGCTCAAACCTTTTCCGTGTGAGAAGAGGCCTTAGGTCAGCAGTGGCCACTTATAAGCTGTTGATGTGAAAGACGAAAAATGTTATAGATACTGCTTAATACTGTACTAGCTAGATGCTATGCTGTACTTACTGCTAGTCCTTTAAAAATTTAAAACACCATGATGTTACATTATTTTATGTTACGTTACCTGTAACATCGATCGAAAACACATTAAAAATGCATACTAAAAATAGAAATTGGTTAGCATTGAAAGGGTTGTTCGAATTTTTCGTGTGGGGTCATAACGACCGCCCGCTCACGCACCGCGACCTATTTTTAATCATTTTTGGAAGAAAACGTAAAGGGTTAAGATTAGGATGTATGGAGTAGACTTTGTTTGTAGGTCGATTTTTTTTGGGATCCTTATATTAACGTAAGCATACCTACTATTAGTAATTGGTGCGAATCGGTATTTTCCAAGATACCGGTTGAACCTCTTATGCAATTAAATAACTCATGAATGAACTAATTATGAATCTTTATAAAAGAATGGAAGTTAATCTTTATAAAAGACAAGATCTGATTCTACGGATTTAGCTAATTTTATATACATAACATAATATAAAATCATGCTTTTTATCCCCGAAGATAAACAGATGTTCATTACGGCACTTAATGCCACAGTACAGTATTACACCCACTTTTCACTATTTATGTTATGTGTCCCATGTAATAGGGGGTGGACCTATTGCCATATACCGGGCACATTTCTAGACTCCGTGCTACTTACTGAGATTTTTTTAAACTCGAGACCTAGACCCCTTGCCTGGCAGTCGCACTTGCGAATACTCGGCCAACGAGGCGGTCAGCTAATTTCAAAATAGCATATATGCCACTCAACCGAGTTTCCTGAGGAACTCGAGAACAACAGGCAGTCATGTAGCTGCAATCTCCTAACCATCTAAACAATTTTAGTTAAACCAAAATCTCCACATTATTTAGCTAGCTAGTATTTACTCTGCTGCCTCGTTTGCCGAGTGGTCGCAAGTGCTACTGCCTGACAAGAGGCCTCGGGTTCGATTCTCGGATAGAGCAAAGTATTACTTATTCTCAGTAGAAGCACGGAGTCTATAAATGTTCCCGGTATAGCAATAGGTTCACCCCTATTACTTGGGACTCATAACATAAATAGTGAAAGGTGGGTGTTACATTGTACAGTGGCATTAAGTGCCGTAATGTGCACCTCTGCCTACTCTTTCGGGGATTAAAGGCGTGATGTTATCTAGATAGTCCTACTTATTTATATTTTTGAAAAGAGCCATCTCCTCACTTACCGATCACTAAAAACATTATTGATGGGAGTATTCCGTGACAACTGTAGTACGAACAAAAGCTGTATGTTTGTCTGTGTGTCTGTGTGATCGATAACTACGAAACAAAATGCGTAGTACCTACACAAACAGAAGTTTGTATTTTTATTGAATATTTTATATGATTGGAGTGGATTTTATATTAATGGATAAGAAATATGAGTGTGTCATTTAAATAGGACGGTGTCAGTATATATGTGACATTTGACAGGAAAATTTGAAAGGTTATGTCAATATGGAAAATGACATGGAAATTTAATGACAATATCGTTATATGTTTAGACACTTCAAGGATAATAAAATGGTTACTTACCTATAAGAAAATTGGTTTTAATAAAAGGTAGGTATCTACTCTTTTTCATTCTCTTTCTTCCATAGAATACTTTTTTATACCAAATTTTAGTTTCGGTGTCGAGAAAATTCACAATAAAACCTGGCTATAGGATTCCATTCTCGAATTGGATTTGTTTACAACTATATTATGAGTATAGGTACCTATTCTATATTATATTTTCTTTTTTAAGGGGAGAAAATCATCGAATGGCTGCTCCCGCCTGGGTGAGGCGGGAGGGAGTGTCAGACTCTTACTGACTAAAAACCATCCCGTTCCTTCTCCTGCACGTCGAGCCGGAGCCCCGGTTACCCGTTAGGTTCTCCGCGACATTCTATATTATGTTTAAAAGAAAACTAGGATATGGTAAGCGACTACTATTATATTAATCAGATTTTGTTAAAAATTATCAAAGGTTTTTTTTATTACACCGCAAATATACAATGACTTAAGATGGCCTCCAAAAAGGTGAAATATTTAATTAATTGAAAACAGTTAGGTAACCAACAGTTGATTGTTATTAAAGGAAATTTCTAAGACGGAATTAATATCTATTTTGATCATCATTGCACGTGTTCAAATTGTTGAAGAAATGGGTTACAGCGATACCCTCTCTGCCTGTCACCTAGACATGACGGTATTACGATTGTCATGTACCTATGTTGATCTTTGATCCATATGTCGATAAGTCTTGGTTTTGATTATTGAATTTTTCTGTTTGTAATTTTCTTTATTATTGTGTCAACGTCTCTGCCTACGCCAGTGAGAAACTGTCCTATATATAGTATGAAGAACACTATTAGGTACAAGTAATGTTATTATTTCAGATATATTTAAAGAAATTACATAACATAACATAACATCACGCCTTTTATCCCCGAAGGGGTAGGCAGAGGTGCACACAGAAGTAACACCCACTTTTTCACTATTTATGTTATGAGTCCCATGTAATAGGGGGTGAGCCTATTGCCATATACCGGGCACATTTCCAGACTCCGTGCTACTACTGAGAATTTTTTTTCTTAAAACCCTGTAATACTTTGCCCGACTCGGGAATCGAACCCGAGACCCCTTGCCCGGCAGTCGCACTCGCGACCACTCGGCCAACGAGGCAGTCGAAGAAATTACAAGATTAATTATTATTATTATTTATATTAGTACAAATAAAAAGTAAATAAAAACAAATAAGTAAACGTAGAATAAATAGTTTTGCTAGACAAGCGTTAATCGAGCATTAATAAAATAATCAAATGAAAATGAACACTAATTAAAATTTATCTAATACAAATAATACCTAAATATAAAAATCACGCGCCAGTCAGCAATCATAATTTTATAAAATTCATTCCGCTAAGGTAACCTTATACTAACACTTCAACGCGATCAAAAAGAAATAAAAAAATAACCCTTTAATCAAATAAAGAAATAGGCAGGACATATAAAAAACCCCACCCCTCAAACCGACCGTTAAACAATTACAAAAGTATCAATCTATATTAAAACGACAGATAAAAAACTTGAAACAAAAAAACTCAAAAAAAAACAGCCTTGTCCAAACATGACATGTCAAATCCCATGTTTTTAAACGGTAGCTCGAAAAAACCCCAAGTGTTAATCTTGCCACGAGTAAAAAAAAAATAAAAAAACAACGCCCCTCCCATCGTTTCAACCAATAAAAAAGTCGAAAAAAAAGTTATAAACGGCGTTTAGAAAAAAAAATGAGTTAATTGGTGGCGTGCGTGCCACCTTTTTTTTAAAGGGGTTTTACGCCCGTGGGGTGCATTTTTTGTGCCTATTATGTGTTTTATAGTCTGTGAAGCTGTCAAATTGTATTAGAATTACAATTTGTATGAGTTTAACACTGCATAATTTTGTTAATCATAGGTCTGGTTGTAAGGGTCGCTTTTTTTAGAGGTCTATCATTTTATACGCATTTTTGTTTCGAAAGAAAAGTATATTTTTATCAATTTGAAATTTTTATAGAGGCTTTCTGTTCTTGTTTTGTATTAAAAGCGTTATTAATTCTTGTCATATTTTCTTAAATATTCACTTTAGACATATCACTATCCAATCCAAACATGTTTCCTTAGTTATTATTCCTTTCTTTTAATCGCTACGCTTTATAAATTCGAAGACCCTATGTCACTACTAGAAGTTAATTAGACAATAATTAAGGAAAGTGACATCTATCGACGAGCGGACAAAACATGATTGTTCTAATTAGATTTTAATTTCTAATTCAAATATTATTTACGAAATATCTTTGACCAAAGTCATGTGCGCAGAGAATGTCACAAAGATGGAACGGAACTATTAAAAAAAACTTTTCTGAAAAAAATAAGTCAACCACGTTATTTGCAGCCTAAAATAACCCAAGAATACTAATTGGAAATTTAGACAACAGCCAAAATTTCCTATTGTACGAAATTTTTACACTAACCTTCAAAAAACCCTAATGGCGTAATAAACTTTCCGTAAAACACGTTCCGAAACACCACGTTTTTCTCACAAAACAGTCTATATATCAACCTTTATACTTTTTACGCTTACACTTTACACCACAGAAAAAAAAACTCAAAACCATTAAATGTAAAAAAGTAAAAAAGCAAAAAGTTAAAAAGTTACATAACAATGGAAAATTTTTACCTCTTTCGTATGAAAAAACAACCGCCTCGCTCTGCGTCAACTTATAAAATTTCCATTTAAAACGCAGCATTATTATCTTTTTTCTAACGAAAAAAATGCACTCTTTATCCATTCTTGGACAGCATAAAAACACCACACACACACTCAACTTTCAACCCAATACCCAAGGGGTTAACATTTCATTTTAATCGAATTTATTTCTGTTATACGTCATTTCGTTTCGAGTGCTGTGTTCCTTGGTCTACTTTATAGTATAGTGATGTGACTTACTTGCTTTAAGATCAAAGTCTAGATTTTAGTCTAGTACTATGACTCAAGGCTTTACGGGATTTCTATGTCGGAAACAGCTGTCCTTATTTTTCTAAGTCATGATTAAGAAGCATTTTTTTTGTGACTAAGTTTTGCTAACTAAGATAATTCTTTAACGAGGTAACTGTCTACTGCCGCGTTGCCTAGTTGCGGAATGCTACTCATGAATAATATGAGCCTCGGCATGGCTTGAAACTAGTCGAGTTCCTCAAATACTTTACCTATAATTTATTTAGTATATTCCATGGAAGTTATACAGATAATTCTTTTTAGGAATGTCTTGAACATTTTAATTTGATTAAATTACTATAATAAACATTCTGCTTGTTCATCAAAATTTTATTACTTAACTTCAAGGCCAAAATGGAAAATGTGAAATGAATTAACGATCTGCTTATTTTGTTTCGATATTTTTTTTAAGTGGGCATAATCATCGAATGACTTCTCAGTGTCAGACTCTTACCTACTGACTAAAAACCACCCCGTTCCTACTCCTGCTCTTCGAGCCGGAGCCCCGGTAACCCGTTAAGTCATCCACGGCTTGTTTTGACAATTCAAGTGTAAGAAATACATATTTATGGTTATCTAACTTTTATTTGCGAATACTGAACCCCGTTTCCTACCATTCTTATGAATTTTGGGGCCTTATAACTTATATCAATACACAAACCAAATTTAAGTTTTACGTAGCCAGAACTTAATAAAAAAAACTTATAATATTTTCTATTAGTTTTAAGTGTATTTTAAGTAGGACATATTTATAATCCTTATTTCTAAAGATTGGTTTAAGTTCTTATCTATATAAATAAAAATGAATTTCCGTTCCTTAGTCTCACTAAAACTCGAGAACGGTTGAACTGATTTGGATAATTTATGTCTTAGAATGTTTGTGGAAGTCCAGTTAAGGTTTAACGGGCCAGGATTTTTTTAGGCGGTAGGTAGTTGCTGACTTAGCTAGTATATTTATAAAAAAAAACTTCAACTTATTGAAATATGTTTTTATAATAATTATCGTGAGACATACTAAATTAACGCCAGTAGGCTGCGCAACATCGCTACGACTGCGCACGCTACTCATGAGTAAGAACCCCTCTGTGGTTGGAAACTAGTAGAGCTTTTCTCAGTATGTTCACGTGTCATTGAAATACTCTACGATGGTACATAACTAAAAATTCAATGGGTTTAAAAACTTTTTAAAATACCCTTGTATCATTCAATACTGGACAACATCACTAATTGTCTTGATGTTAATCTTTTATTTCAACCAATTACGTTTTATTTTAATTTATTAGCCTTTTTATGGTCAGTCGTGAATTGGAGAGGGCAATTGTTTTACTGGATCGAGACAAGTAAACAATGGGGACAGAAAAAGTACATTTTTATTGGCTGTTAATAAATAAAATACTTCGAGTTTTATGTACTATCCATGTAAGATATGTCTACTAAACTGATTAACAAAAAGTTTAATATTCACGCATAAAAACTCTAATAATTAAAAAAAAACAACAGTTAGGCGATTTTTAAACATTTGTCAAAATTAACTAATTTACTCGATCGATTATACCGCACTATAGTCGAACTCGATTCAGTTTGCAATTGCACATCACTTGAATGCACTAGTGTGCACGTTATCTCAACGTGCAGTTGATAAAATTTTGAAAAATCCACAACTTTTCCGCGATAACCCCGCCCTCTTGCGAGGAAAAAAAGCTCTATGGCCGTATTCATAGTGCAGTCAAATAGAATAAAAAAATAATATTATGTACCTACTCAGTATGAAAGTGAAAATTGTATAGATAAAATTAATTACATTGGAACGTTGTTTTTACAATGTAATACAGTCAAAGTCTATGAAGCATTTATTTTAAACTGTCAAACACCAAGCGGTCACCGGTGACCGCAACCTATTGTTCTATAATTGTGTCTACAAAACCGGTACTCGACGAGTTAATTAATCCTTAATCAGGCACAGTTTTAAAACGTGAAAAATTGAATGGTCCTTTTGTCTGTCTGTCACTCAGAATGATGTTGTTCTGAAGAAATGAAACCAAACAAAGTTAATTGAAGTAGAAACCAAACAGCAATCGCCTTATTTCTATAAAAACTTTTTATTGAATAATTTGTGTGTATTTAATTACGGATTCAAAATTATATTAAAATATAATTATGTTTAGTAGAAGCGAAATATAGGTATAATATGCCATATTTTTTTTAATTAGATTACTCTCACTTCTCAACCCCAACTAGTACATTTTCAACAAAGCGACAATCTATCCACGACTATGAATACAGCACATCTTATAAATAACCACGTTATCATCGACTAAGTATAAGCCGTACGTATGCTGCAATCATAGAGCTCTTTGTATGATACAGATAATGAACTACTTCTGTCTAGAGCGCTGAGAAAGATGGACGTCTCGTATGGAATTTATTGAAATATTTCTAATAATTCAACTAAGTAGGTAAGTATTTTTTTTAAGGGGGGAATATCATCGGGCTCCTGCCTTTAGTGTCAGACTCTTACTGACTTAAAACCACCCCGTTCCTACTCATGCACTTCGAGCCGGAGCCCCGGTAACCCGTTAGGTTCTCCGCGACTCCATATTAATCAGCCCTATTGGGCCACATGCGTGGTGATCTGATGGGTCTTTGAGTCGCACCATGATTATACAGAACGCCAGTGTGAAAAACCGCTTGTGCCCTGTATTACTGTAAAGTTACTGAAAGCCCAGTCCTCAAATCCTCAAAAGGCCTGAAACGCACTAGTGTTCCTCTTGTTGTTGCGAGTGTCCATTGGTGACGCCAATTGCTTGGGTGATTTATCTATCAATCGTTTACCGCCCTATCTCATAATAGAGTATTCGTAATATCGTGAAATAAATTTTTCAATAATAGTTCTGAAACTGACTACGGTTTATCCCCAAAGGGGTAGGCAGAGGTGCACATTACGACACTTACATAGGTAATGCCACTGTACAATGCAACACCGATTTTTCACTATTTTATGTTATAAGTGCCATGTAATAGGCGGTGAGCCTATTGCCATATACTGGGCACAATTCCAGACTCCGTGCTACTACCTACTGAGATTTATATAAAAACCTCTTTACTTTGCCCGAAAGAATCGAACACGAGACTTCTTGCCCCGGCAGTCACACTTGCGACCACTCGGCCAACGAGGCAGTCTATCATTACATTACTTGTGGTCAATAGACTAATACCATATTAAACTTAGTAATATGACGTTTAGACGTGAACCATTTTTTTTTTCTAAAACCATTGTAAAATAACTATTAATGTAGACTGTGGTTACGGTTCTATTGTGGTTTTAAACTTGAATGAGTTATTTTAGGACTTAAAGGAGCATGAAATTGTGCCCGGCAATAGGCTCTCCCTCAATAACATGGGCTTCATCATGATTGGTGATATCTGGAACCTACAAAAAATATGTACCAATATGGAAATCTCTGCCTACTCCCTCGGAGTTTCAAGAAAGTGATGTTATGTTAATTATCTATAGACAATGTAAGAATATTACAAAACTGTATTGTAAAGACTGGACGTTTTCTTTCTTATTATTTAATGTTTGAATAAAGTTCAAAAGTCCTGGTCTAATTGAAATAAATGATTTTGACTTTGACTTTGACTGATGACTGTTGGAACGCTAATTGCTACGACTGCATGATCTAAGTAATAGATTATTATTTTACATTTGAATCATTAACAAGTTGATGATTCATAATGTTCTAAAGAATGTCTCCAGACAATCAAAATTAAAGCCAAAATCGAATGAAGTAATTGCTCAATAGACATGAGCCATGATGATTTCAAGAGTGGGAGAGCCATGCTTCGGCACAAATGGGCCAGCTCGACCGGAGTGATATCACGACCTCACAGAAAACCGACGTGAAGCAACGCTTGCGTAGTTTTCGTCGTATGAGCGAGGTTACCGGAGGCCTAAATACCCCCCTCCCCTTCCCAATCTCCCCAATCCCTGACTCCCCAACGATTCTCAAACTCCTAATCCCCAATAGGCCGGTAAAACATTTGTAACGCCTTTGGTGTTCCAGGTTTCCATAGGCGACGCCGATTGCTTACCATCAGGTGATCCATCTGGTCATTTAACGGATTATGCCATAAAAAAATAGTCAAGTCAAAAACATTTCAAAAAACTAAAATGACTGACACTCATAGGCAGGCCTACACCCATGGGAGACAGGCGTGAGATTATATGTATATGTACGTACGTATGTATGTATGTAAATGTTTTATTTTGTTACAATGTATTGATATACAATTTTATAAGATTATAATTAGTGTTGTTGTAAATATAATAAGATTATATCGATAATTGAGACAGTTATGACTTCATCATATGTAGTTAATTATTGGCAAAGTGGGAGAGGCTCTTCTAATCAATTTAAAATGTCTTACTGGATAAGAAAGATGAGAGGATAAATATAAATTATTTGCAGAAAGAAAACAAAAATTTTCAATAAGAGAGGTACTTATCTAATCTCCAATTTGTATGCAATATTAGGTAAAAATGGAAATAAATTCAATTCAATTACAGGTGCTGTCTTGACTAGTCCTCTTGATGATTGAATTTGGGACCCTCGTGCTTCACAGTGTTAATAGACCTCATAGAACTATTGTAATGTAAAGGTACGATATAAACTTATCTCTTGTAATAAAAAATATTGTAATTTTCAGTAAGAGTCTTATATAAAAAAAGAACATATATTTTTAACTTATTTGTTTTTAAAATCCAATTTATATTTACAGAACCAGATCGAAGAATGTCAAGGAACTCTCAAGGTCTAGTTAGAAAAAACCCAACCATAGCAAAAACAGCAATCCAATTAGACAAAATCTCGATAGAGATAAATTTGTCGATATCGATATTCCAATTACCCCACACTAGAGGTCGCTAACGGCAAAATGTGCGCCGGCGCACCAGAGATAAATCTTTTTACTGCACACTTCGATTAGAAAATTCCTTTATTAATTGACTGGCTTAATTAAACCAATTTCTGAAGTTTCTTCCTTGTGGTATTATTATCGGAAGGAGTTTTACTTGATTATGATATTGTTGTTATTATTTTTTTGTCGATCAGAGCCATATTCTTTGGCATATTAGGTCATACTTATTAATTAGAGATGTAACTTAGACGTAGAGAGCAAGAAATTTTTGCAGCCTGTGAGCGTCCAGTGCTGCATTAAGAGCCTCCTCACCATAGCTACTACGAGGGTTGGCCATAATCTCTATGCTTAGTAGGCAGATTCGAGGTGGCATTTTGTCCCTTAGCTGATGGTGACACTCGCGCGAATAGTACCTATAGCTACCTTGTACGTACTACTAAGGAGAGGAAATCTTTGCCCGATTGTGTTTCCTGAAGGGTGAGTTCAAGGGCGAGTGAATAGGTTGCTTATGGGTCGACGTGGTCCATAGTAGACCACATCATCGCTAACCACCAGGCGAGATAGTTATCAAAAGTCGGCCCATCAAATATATATATAAAAAAACAGTATGGGTGGTAACAAATTTTACTCTGCCGATACAAATGGCACGGCACATTTGCCAAAATTTGTACAGTCACTTATAACTATAACATTAATCGTTATAACATCATATAAAAAGTGAGTACTTAAGATGAAACTATGGTACCCAAGGTAAGATCAAACTTGTGTTATGGGTACCACGATACTACGACTACCTCTCTCTAACTCGCGACATACCAACCATTAGAACAAAATCTAATTACCTCTAAAATACGCAAACACCTAACAAAACATTCACAGTCATTCTTGCACCTCACAAGACCACCATTTTTTAAATCCTTTCTCAGAAACTGCGCACGAGTGTTTACAACCACTAATAAATAGTTTACGCACTTTCAATAGGAAACATAGGTATAGAAAGACCCAACATTAGATTCCAAAAGGGCTCCATAAAGAACACAGTATTAGAAAACAGATTAAGATAAAAGTAAGAAAAATAAATCAACTACCCACGCGACCTAGGGCATCGGACACACACAGAGTAGAAAGAACTAAAAAAATAAAGAACGAGCAAGAAAAAAAAATCGCAAAAGCGATGCGAATATATCCGAGGCGAATGACCTGCGAAAAATAAGACGAAAACGAACTCCAGCGCACATGTGCGTTCGGCCATTTTTTTGTTTCTATCCCTTTCTTACGCCAAAAAAGGTAGGCGTGTGCGCGGGCGGGAAAGAGAGGGGAGATAAAAGAAAGCGCGCGGAAAGAGTTGGCGGTCGTTCGCGCTCCGGTTTAGTTCCGAACATTGCCGCTAGGTGCGCCTGCGCAGCGGGAAAATTTCTTCCTGTTTTGAGTTGGCGTCGTCCTTTTTTGAGGAACTTTAGATGCGCGTGAGTTTGTATTTATTATTTTGTGTTTAATGCGTGAATCATAATTTTAATTATGAAAATTGTATAGTCAAGGGACTTTTGGACGTTTCTTGTTCAATTTGAAGTATTTATTTTTATTTTTCAATCTTACTATGTATATCCAGTCTTCTACAAGATTATAATTTTCTTACTGCCTGCTATTAGAAATTCTTTTGTTAAATAAAACAAGAAGAAAGTCTAATAAAATATCGGCGAACCATGCATTAGGCTAAGAGCCCCATATGCGCTGTACGACAGTTTTATAGACACTTAAAATAGACCATATCTTCCTGTTTGTTGCATTCATACATTATATTTATGTTCAGTATCTTTCAAGGGGTAGACAGAGCTGTATATATAACGCGCTTATTTTGCAAAATAATGCTCAATTGTTTTTGAGAATAGTGTTCATATTTTTATTCTGCATTTTGAACTCTGAAATTCTTACAATGTCCTTTTAGAAGGACTATAGCTATACCAGTGGGTAATAAATCTAAAATTTCGAGATTTTTGAAAATGAATGGGAGAATTATTTCTATAGATGTCAGACACTAGACAACAACTGGTATGTCACATAACTAAAAGTATTTTTTTTTAATTCTTTCAGAATTCTTATTTAATCTTTTTTTGTTTGTACACGACTAATTACTTTAATTGCATAATGCTTTAAGTAATTTGTCGTGGGTGCGTTTACAAACATACAAGTTCACATATACATGACACCCAAACCCCAGACAACAATTTGTAGATCACACAAAGAGTTGTTCCGTGCGGGAATCGAACCCGCGACACGTTGCGAGGCAGCCAGTTGCCCAGCCACCGCGCCAACTTGTCTAATAGTGAGTAATACTCGACCTGGTATAAATAGAAATCAATCAAAGTAACCATTTTATTTTTAGAAGAATTACTTATGTAGGTAGTAAGTTTTCAAAATTGGTTACAAATTGCGTTGATGTAGGTACCTAGAGATTATCTAACATATGTTTTTATAATCGCATAATTTGCGGTATGTTATAAATATTCATTTAATACAACTTCACCCCCTCGCTGCCTGCCAAGCATGGGAATTATGAATAACCCCATAAAAGTGAGAGACAGTAAACCCCTTGTTAAAGCAAAGAACATTGTCCAGCAGTGGACATCTTACAGCTGACGATGATAATGATTACAGAAAGAAAAAGTTTTTCAACAGCTAAGTCTAACATAACATCACGTCTTTTATACCCGAAGGGGTAGGCAGAGGTGTAGGTACTTACTTACAATGTAACATCCACTTATCACTATTTATGTTATGAGTCCCATCTTATAGGAGGTGAGCCTATTGCCATATACCGGACACTATTCCAGGCTCCGTGCTACTACTGAGATTTTATTTCAAAAACCTGGTAGTACTTTGTCCGACCTGGGAATCGAACCCGAGACCCCTTGCCCGGCAGTCGCACTTGCGACCACTTGGCTAACTAGGCAGTCAAAGTCTAACCAGGAAAGGAAACCCAAGACTTTGTGTCCAGTATTCACATAACCGGTAGCCCATCGCGAATCGTATAGCGAATGATATACTAATTAAAATAAACTTTAACTACTAGCAATAAGCATACTATGATAACATGCATTTTATAACATAATTTCTGTCTACCCTGTTATTTTCAAGTCGTAATGTTTCATAACTGTTAGGTTAATCTTTCTCATTTTTATGTGACCTTTAGGTAGGTACTGTTGGTTGAATGGTTGATGGTAAGCGACATGGTGTTGTTCGATTTTGTGGTGTCTAAGTCAAAATCATTTATTTCAATTAGACCAGGAAGGCGTTTGAACGTCAACAACAAAAATTTTGAAGTAAAGCTATTTGCTCATTCCATGGTGTAGATTCCAATGGAGAAGAACGAGCAAGAAACTCCATAGGTTACTCTTTTCCAATCAGGTTTACAATACAATTGTTATAATTTTTTTTTAAACAACTTTGCCCTACATTAGGATGTTTTTCTGTGTGCAAGTGAAACAAGTGTGATCCACAAATTGTTGTTTCGGGTCTGGGTGTCATTGTGTATGTGAACTTGTATGTTTGTAAACGCACCCACGACACAGGAGAAAATCCTAGTGTGGGGCAACGTTATTATAATAAAAAAAAAAAAAAAGTGAAACAAGTGAAACTGGTGAATTTATTTCTGCAAATAGGCTACAAGGCAGCACTTTTACACGTCAATTTTATCAAGCGAACGATGAAGTCGACATTTCCTAACTGACTACTCTGAGAAGAAATGCCGAAACAAACTCAGAGGTCTGTCTCTTTTAAAGTCCAGACAATATGTATAACAGATTACGTGTGAGGACCATTCCAGTTCTTTCTGTAGTGGCCTTTTGAAGAAAGAACCACAACAGTTTGAGCGGATACAAACATTTAAGTCACAAAACGTGCGTTTACTAACATACAAGTTCACATAGGTACGCAATGACACCCAGACCCGAAACAACAATTTGTGGACCACACACAGTTGCCCAGCCATCGCACCAACCGTGCAGTCTCTAGTTACATAGTTTTGTTGGTTCGATTGTGTGAGAACAATGCAACACCTAAATCCAGTCAAATTATTGAAAAAGAAATTAATCTTAAACTGTCAAACACCAAGCGGTCACCGGTGACCGCGACCTATTGTTCTATAATTGCGTCTACAAAACCGGTACTCGACGAGTTAAGGACAATAAAATATGTAGCTATGAGTCAAACGCTAATGATTTTTTTATTATATTTGATGGGCCGACGTTTGACCGCTATCTCGCCTGGTGGTAACCGATGATGTGGTCCACGATGGAGCACGTTATCAAATAAACAACCTATTCACTCGGCCCTTGAAAACACCCAGGTTACACCCTTCAGGAAATACAGACTCCAGCAAGGAATTCTATTCCTTAGAAGTACGCACAAGGTAGTATGATGCCAAGCGCTTCGTACGTGTGGGTGGGACATCTACCATGAATCGGTGACGCTTCGCCGATTGTCTTATAGTTAGATGATGGAAAGGACCAGGAGGAGTCAAGTTGTGCAATCTAGTATCATAATATTATGAAGTCAGAATTGTATCAATTACGAATCTCACGCTGTAAATGGCAAATCATAAACTGGGTCTAATGATGAAAATACTAAAAAAAATAGTACTTTCGTAAAATATACTAAATTAATTATTATGTTGTCGGCCGGACGACTGCCTCGTTGGCCGAGTGGTCACAAGTGCGACTGCCGGGCAAGGGGTCTCGGGTTCGAATCCCGGGTCGGGCGAAATATTACTGGTTTTTTTTTAATTCAATAGTGACCCGGAGTCTGGAATTGTGCTCGGTATATGGCAAAAGGCTCACCCCCTATTCCATGGGACTGTACAGTGGCATTAAGTGCCGTAATGTGCACCTCTGTCTACCCCTTCGGGCATAAAAGTTCTTAAGTACAGTTCATCGGCTACTAAGTAGCAGCGCGACAGTCGCCGCGTCGCGAGTAGCGGAATACTGCTCATGAATATGAGCCTCTAGCATGGCTTGAAACTAGTCGAGTTCCTCGTCAAACAATTACTTACGTAAGCCGAAAGCATAATAATTATTCTGTTCAAAAATTGCTTTAATTTATATTATTGTGGTGGATTTCTACTTACCCCTATATAAGGTTATTTTTATTTCCATGCAAAACACTAACTTGCCTATACAATCCAGTTTGCATGAAAAGAAGTCTAAATACAAACTAAATATAAAAAACACATCAATAACAACTCTACCGCTTCCATATTTCATATAATAAACGCTACTCCATAATATCTTCCTTATACGTTTTTTGTTTCATTGTAAAATGTGCTTTGGATTAAGAAGAATACAGTTGCTTTTTGTGGTCGCCAGTCTAATGAATCTGTCGGCGATTGATTTAGAAGGCAGAACCTTTTTTAATTGATGCTTTTTCTCGGCATGTTTATAGGGTACCTGTTAAGGGGGAGTTCTAAACTATAGTGGAGGTAGTTTATTGTTTATTAGGAACGGTATTTGGTAATAGGATCCTTATTTTGTTTATATTAACGTCCTGTCTATCGATATATGAGACATAATAGAAAACGGATAGTGTCTCGCGTAGATATTTTTTTAAATTTATTTTGTAATGTTGTTATGTTTCTTTAATCGATTTATTTCATCTAAACTGTTAATGTCTGGTGGATTGTTCGTCCGCGAGTTACTTAAGAGGCCAGTAGAATACCAGCGCAAGCCCCGTCTTGCACATGCTGAACTGGTCTCATTTCACGGCAGACTTGGGACATGAACACTTGAACAATGAGTTTTTGTACGTGTCACTTGTTTTTTGGCGTGAAATAAAGTTTATTTTTCTTTCTTTTTTCTTTCTTTTTCAAAGTCAAAGTCAAAGCATTTATTTCAATTAAACCATAGTTTGGTACTTTTGAAACGTCAACAAATACAAAATAAATAATAGTCGGTCAGTCAGTCCGTCAGTGAAATTAGGTGAAGCTAGGTGCTCATTCCAAAATGTTCCAAGATTCGAACGGAGAAGAACGAGCAAGAAACTCCATTCGTTACTCTTTTTTACTCTTTTTTAACACGCTACGACATACCAGAGGTTAAAACTATCGTGGCATGTATCTAATTAATTAAGTATTATGTTTGGGCTTACTCAAGTTACTGTTTGACGAGCCTGTAGCATGGCTTGAAACTAGTCGAGTTCCTTGTCAAAAAATTATGAGAGTAGATAAGCTAAAATTTATTTTATTATTATTATTTTCAACCATGGTTGTCCCACTGCAGGGTAAAGGCCTTCAGCAAAGCCTAAAGCTGAAAATATAATAATTAAATCCTTATTTTTTTACGAGCGGAGATAAAATAAAATTGGTAAAAGAATATTAATAGTGTGGGGAAAAATAATGTCGATATGTTCTAATTTTACGTCTGATTATCCGAGTACAAAATAAAATACGTGGTGTATTTGATCAGAAAATATTCTCTTCTCTTTTTTAAAAACGTTGCCCTACATAAGGATTTCCTCCTGTGTCGTGGGTGCGTTTACAAATATACAAGTTCACATACACAATGACACCCAGACCCGAAACAACAATCGAACCTGCGACACGTTGTACGGCAGCCGGTTGCCCAGCCACCGCACCAACCGTGCAGTCATAGATATTAGTTTTTGAAAGACATTTTTAGTTTTTTTTATTGAATATACGGCCGGTAAACGAGCACACGGATCACCTGATGGTAAGCATTCAGCGTCGCCCATGGACACCTGGAACACCAGAGGCGTTACAAGTGCCCTACCAACCTTTTGGGGATTAAGAATAGCGAGATAATCGCGCACAAATATACATACATATATTATATTTTTGAAGTCGTTAAAAACTTCTAAAAAGAGGAATTTCTTAGCATTTTTGTTCTACACACTGTTACCACAATAAGGTGTATTCTCCTTAAGAAAAACTAGTTTATTACACTCCCTGGTTGCGCCGTAACCTAGCGAGATTGAAGATTTTATATGATAGCCTTATTAATTATTTTTCTAATAACTCTGTACCAATTTGATGGGAGCAATTACTCAAAAAGTGATTTGTCTATTCTGCCTACCCATACCTAAATCATACAGCTCGAATATACCTACAGACGTAACTATGAAGGATTATGGTCCCCGGCGTCACATATTGACGTTTAGAAAGGGATCATTTTAGGGCAAATCTTTCCAACGCCAGAAAAAAATTATCAGAGGAATAATTTTAAATATCTTGACAATTCTTCCATACTAAAAATTGTCAAATGTCCGTTCTACAGTAAAAAAATATCTGTTGATTGTAAAATACGCCATTAGTGATAGATATAATGAGCATTTACCTATTTATACAATACCTAATGATGTAATATATGTAACTTTCGTGAGACATACAAAATTAATCATTATGTTTTCGGATTACTCCCGTAAATATTAGACGAGGTAATCATGGACAGCATTCCGCGACTCGCGAAGCGGTGACTGCCGCGCTGCTACTCATGGGTATGTATGGGCCTCCAGCATGGCTTGAAACTAGTCGAGTTCCTCGTCAAATAATTACGTGAGTAAGTCGAAAACATGATAATTAAAAACGAAAGTTTTAATATAAAGTGTTTGTTACCCTTAAGATAATGTTTTAACAAAAACACTACGTTTAAGTCGACTTCAACCACATCTTGGTCAAATGGTTGAAGTCGGTTTTCTTAAACGTAGTGTATTGTGAACACCCACTTCTACAAAAATTTGTATTTGGAACGTAATTTTTAACCGACTTCCCAAAAAAGGAGAAGGTTATTATTACAATTATTCAATATGAAGTATGGCAATAGGCTCACCCTCTATTACATGGGACTCATAACATAAATAGTGAAAAGTTACTTCTGTGTGCACCTCTACCTACCCCTTAGGGGATAAAAAGGCGTGATGTTATGTTATTATCAATATGAAGTAGGTATATTTGTGAGTAGCGGACTATTTGATGATAAATGGGGGGCTATGTTCCGCCTTGAACATCTCGTGGGTGATATGACGTTGATGACAGTTTCAAGAAGTGCAATATCACGTTTACCTACCTCATAATAAAATCTTAAGATTCCATACAAAAAAACCAACTCATCTTCTTCATTGATAGTTTCTAACTAAACTTTGGTAAGCAGAAGTCCACCTATACAATGTTGGTGGTGAAATACCTCCCCCCAATCGATGGGGGTCACTCAACCCTAGCTTTAGTCCTTAGAATATTATTGCAGGCTAGTAATTGAGTTAGGTTTCTCAAAGGATATGCCTTCCAGTAAATTGTTCTGTAGTATGGGTAAATACGAGACGGGATGGAGGATTTGGGGTTCGATTCTCGTTGCAAATGTTTTTTCGTGGTTTTGAAACATAGGTGTTTGAAAGCTGTGACTAACTCTAATATACTAATATCAAACCGAATAGACTAACATAAACAATAAGGTTCAAAAATTAACTCATACAATTGTTTAACTGGGTAGGCAGAAACATTCAGTATCCAACCAAATTACATAAAGACACAATTTAAAAATCTTATCGATCTTGATCTTGATCTTGATCTAGAAAGAATTTTGCCCAAAATTTGCTCGACCTGGAATCGAACTCTTAACCTATTTGCTCTACAGTAGTCTAATAAGGCAGTCTATAAGTCATATGATACCTTACTTATATGATGTCTTTATAGAACTGGTTTGTTCAGTACATAGTAAGTAGGCGAGCCTTAGTTCATACAAAGTTATTATATTTCTTTTGAGTTCATACTTCTTGTTTTTATTGCGTTACATACTTTATAGTTTTGTGGCTACATGGGGCATCTAGGACAAGGTCATCATTTCATTCCTATGTTTCAAAAAATACCAAATACGTCTAGTAACGTATCCTGTGACCCTTTTTTTTACGGTGGGAAAATCATCGAGTGTCAGGCTCTTACTGAGTAAAAACCACCCCGTTCCTACTCCTGCACTTCGACCGGGAGCCCCGGTAACCCGTTAGGTTCTCCGCGACTCCGTGTCCTGTGACCCTTAAGTCGTCCCTGTTCCTTTTATGGGATATGATAGCAAAACGAGCTGGTGGTATTATCTGGTGGTAAGCAATTGGCACTGCCTATGGACATTCGCAATATCGGAGAAATGGCCAGCCTTTTAGAGATTTAGAGATTCTGGATTCCTCCTTGCCCCTGAAGGTGTGAGCCTCTATTTATCATTTCTACGACAAAACACAAGTAAGGAGGAATAGCTTCACAGACAACCGGCGTATGTGAGAGATTATTGTAAGCCCAAATTTCTTCCCATCCTAAAAACCAGCAACTATCTCCTCTGGTGTTCCAGGTGTCCATGGGCGGCACCGATTGCTTACCATTAGGTGACGGGTCTGCTAAAGTGTCTCAATTTTTTTATGGAATAAGAAGGTGAACGAGCTGACGGATTATCTGATGGGGGTTACGAGTGCGTTACCGGTTATTTGGGGGATTAGAAATTTAAGGATTGTTGGAAATTCATTTATTGTGGTAATTGGGCAGGGGGAGGAGTAATGTTGTAGTAGCGTCCTACGACAGGCCAAGCATTGTTTTACGTCGGGTTTCTGTGAAACGTTCGTGTTGTCATTCGTGCCGAAGCATGGCACTTTCACACTTGAAATTGGTACGGCATATTAGGACATATTACTAACAATGGTTACATCAATAAACCTATCCTCTTTAAAGAAATATGAGGCATAAGATTATGTACAAACCCGGTCTATAACCTACCCAACCAGTTTTTAAAACGCTTGTATCATGTGACTTATATGCGTAGCTTCTTATGAAGGGTTTTTATTAAGTGAGAATGACTCATGTACTTAGTATTAAGTATCTTATTCCGTAAAGAGATGAGCAGAGGCGTCTTAAACGATATAACACCAATTTGTCATCAACTTCGTTATGAGCCCCAAGTTCTTTGCAATATACCATGTGTAATTTTAAATACTCATAACAACTAGTGAAAAGTGGGTGTTACATTGTACTGTGGTAGAATGTGCACCTCTGCCTACCCCTTCGGGGATAAAAGGCGTGATGTTATGTTATGTTATGTTAATTTTAAATTATGTGTAAATACTATTAACAAGTTTTGAACGGCCATAAATCACCCAAATATTCTTTATTGGGTATCAAACTTGAGGCCTATCATCTAGAGAATTGAAAACTCATACTAAAATGTTTTATTTTCACCTTGACTGCCTGACTTGGAAATAAACTTGAGACTTCATCCTAGACCAATGAGATAGCCATTTCACGTCCATAAATAGACAGACTATCAAAATTTATTCACTATAATATATTGTGAAATAAATAATCATTCATTTAGACTAGTCTAGTCATTGGACTAGTCTCATAAATAAAATATTAGGCATTATGATATTGTCAGTACTAATTGACTTGTCCCATAGAATTTGGATTATAATTTGTGATTGGTTAATGATGCTGAAGTCATAACTAGGAGCTAGAGGGTTTGACTCTTAGATCTAGAAAATAACACTCACTATTTTTGTAGATTAGGACGCAAAAGATGATACCGATCACTTGATGGTAAGCGATCAGAGCAGCCCATGGGTACTCGCAATACTAGAGGATACATAGATGAGTTGACTTCGAAATCAGTAGTAGTACATAAGAATCTCAGCAGTCGCGAGTACTTGCTTACACACATACATAACTTCACGCCTGTCTCCCATGGGGGTAGGCAGAGACTAGGGAACGCCAATTACTACGATTCCTACATACCTCTTTCGCTTCATCATCATCTTTTGCTTGCTTCTAGAACCTTAATAATTAGTCTTTCAGGATTTCAGTCTCAAAAGCTTATTATTTACCAAATTTTGTATTCGTTTTTGTTTTACTATAGATGTTCTACTATCGTGTAGCCGAAGAGTGTTCGAAACCTACCAACCGCAAGTCCCAATGTGACTTTTTCCGAGTTATTTGTGCCTTCTAAGATTGTCTCTACGCCACTGACAAACGGTGAAGGAAAACATCGTGAGGAAACCTGGGCTTATAACTTCTAATTATAAGTTTGAGATCGCCAACCCGCATTGAACAAGCGTGGTGATTAGTGCTCAAATCTTCTGCGTGTGAGAAGAGACTTAGCTCAGCAACGTGCATTTATAGGCTATTGATGAGATACCCTAGGATATTTTTGTAGTATCTAAACTAATATTTGATATGTTTAACCGAGAAACTAAACTAGAACTACTTGATTAGCAATTTATACTAATATAAAGATTCATAACATTCATACAAAATTTTCATTCATAGCTTAACCAAAAAAACTTCAAACAAGACAAGGTTTACAATCTAGTCATAGCCTACAAGTTATGCCACCCCCCCTCATCCCCACCACCGGTGACTCAGAGTTGCGCGCGCGCATGTTTTGCAACCAAAATTCTACCGGTTCGAGACAATGGCATTATTAGGCGTTAGACGCCATGTTGTTTTTTAGCCAAAGTTGTTATGTCTACTATGTAATGTGGGACTTAGTTATTATTTACTTTAAATACTTTATATAAGGTTCAGTTTTCTCTGGCATTTGGTAATAAGGTTGCTGTTTTAATTATAGTTCTGAAATCTGGTTTCAATGGCTTCTATATTTGTTTGATAGAATTTTGTGCGTAATGCGGATATAACTATTTTAAATTAACTTTTAGTAAACATAGGATCACATAATTATGAAAGCGACTTTAAGATTATTCTATTAGAATTGACAGTTGAAGAAGGTAGTTTTAACATGATTTATGGCATTATAGTGGGACTCTGACAGGAGGTGAGTAGAACTTTATCATAAAACTATGTATGACAGCCTCACATAAATAATGACAGATATCATGGTAAATTGTTATTAAACCAAGAATCGTATCTTACAAAATTTTTATTCCAGCCAAACCTATTAGACCAAAAAAATCAAGCTCATGAACCCGATGTCGTCTACAGCTGGACAAAGACCTCATCCATAGAACACACCTGAGCTCGATCTTCAGTTCTTCACATCTAACTATTTTTCACGGACACAAGAATATATTACCACCAAATCATACAAAATTTTATATTAATAACAAAATTTTGGATAAAATCTCTACAAGTTTCGAGTCACAGAGGAACTCTTCCTTATCAGAAGCGTGCGCAGTCGCAGCGATGTCGCGCGGCTTATAGTAGACTGAGGAAGAATCCCTCTGTGACTCTAAACTAGTAGAGCTTTTCTCAGTCTAATAATTACTTGAGAAACTCATAATTTTTAGTTAATTCAGTATACATATCTGAGTGAGACATATCTCACTATAGTTATTATGAAAACATAACAAAATTTCTACATACAAAGGCGGAATAATAACATTTTAATCATTATTATAATCATGGTCAATTTATGCACAATTACAGTACCATTCGACATAAATTAGATGGGAGGTAAGCTGATGAAATGACACTATTCAGTGGCACGTTGCCAATATCAAGTGCCACCTAAGACAACAATCGGTACTTCGTTTTTGACTTTTACGACTGATTAAGAAGTGAATATTATTCTGTCTACCTCACTTTTATGTTATTAGGTGATAGCCAATTAGATAGTAGGCTGAGGTGATGGAGCACATTATGGCTCTTAATACCACTGTACAATGTATGTAACACATACTTTTCACTATTTATGTTATGAGTCCCATCTATAATAGGAAGTCACCCTATTGCCATATACAGGGCACAATTCCAGACGCCGTGCTAGCAACAGAGATTTAAAAAAACTTATGTAGTACTTTGCCCGACCCGAGAATCGAACCCAAGACCCCTTGCCCGGTAGTCCCACTGGCGATCACTCGATCAATAAGGCAGTCTAATATTTTGTTAATTATATATTACTAGCCTTTACCCGCGGCTTCACTCGCGTCACAAAAGGATAAAAGTAGCCTATGTGACATATACCAATACACACAGCGCCATCTATACCAATTCTTTTGTCGCGGAGAACCTAACGGGTAACCAGGGCTCCGGCTCGACGTGCAGGAGAAGGAACGGGGTGGTTTTTAGTCAGTAAGGGTCTGACACTCCCTCCCGCCTCACCCAGGCGGGAGCAGTCATTCGATGATTTTCCCCCTTCCTTCTTTTCTTCTTCTTCCTTTTTTTTAAAAAAATAATATTAAATTTGTTTTCCCTCGGGAATATCAAAATTTTCCGGGATAAAAAGTACCCTATTATTTATTCCGGACTTCTAACTTTACGTCTGCAAAAATTCAAAGCAATCAGTTTAGAAGTTACGGCGTGAAAGCGGAACAAACAAACTCACTTTCCCCTTTATAATAGTATAGTAAGGATATAAGGATAAGGATTAAATGTTACCGAATTTCATGGCTTTGATTACGATTTGAAATAAAAATACTAGCCTATACCAAAGACAAATAATATAATCTAAATAATATATAAATATTTTCGTAGATATTTATAAAACTATAGAGGTAGTATAACTATTTTCACACAAAATTTTAAAATATAACATCTACAGTCACATAACAATGTAATCACAATCAAAAATAAACTTTACAAGCTTCTATTTAATCACATTTTAAATAAACCAATCAATCAGTTACAAATTGCAATCGTTCAGTAATAAAATCGTACCTACAGCTGCGCCTACGCACGATCGTGACTCGTCCGTCAGATAACGGTTAGCTTCGTAACTACATAAGATTTAGAAATGACGCTGAAATCTTTAATATTGAAAGGATTTTTTTTACTATTCTGTTAGAATATCAGCAATTACTATATATTTTAGTACTGCCTCATTGGCCGAGTGGTCGCAAGTGCGACTGCCGGGTAAGGGTCTCGGGTTCGATTCCCGGGTCGGGCAAAGTACTACTGGGTTTTTTTATAATCGCAGTAGTAGCACGGTGTCTGGAAATGTGCCCGGTATATGGCAGTAGGTTCGATATTTGTGCCCGGTATATAATCACCCCCTACTACATGGAAATCATAAGATAAATAGTGAAAAGTGGGTTTTACATTGTACAGTGGCGTTAAGTGCCGTAATGTGCACCTACCCCTTCGGGGATAAAAGGCATGAAGTAATGTTAAGTTATTTTAGTACCTATAGCATATTTTGTATAGAGACCTATACCTATATGACGTCCAACTCGTCTTACCATTTGAAAAACGATATACATATGTTACCTAATCGTCTATAGAAAGGCGTGAAGCGAGACAGTCGTCTGCGCCCACGCACGTCGTGACCAGTAGACGGTAGTCCTGTTAGGTATTTACGATTTTAAATATTGCCAACTGATGTATCTCTCACGGTTTCTTTGAAAATGTGGGTAGTTGCGGTGGCTGGATTATTTTGAATGGTGTTTGGAAATTTGATAGATTTTTTGTTACCATTGATATTGTTGTCATTTTTGAAAATTGTATGTTTAGGGAACAGAGTGGAAAGTTCCCTAAGATCGGAAAAGGAGGACGTTGACTTGTGACATGTGTCGCCATACATGTCTCGTCTTTCATTCCTTACTAGCTGTTACCCGCGACTTCGTCGGCGTAGAATATGAACTTTAAGACATTATTTTTTTGTGTCAATTTTCTATAATTAATGTAGCCTATGTTACTCCTTAGTGCATCAGCTAACTGTCGATAAAGGTCTCTTTAAAATCGGTCAAGCCATTCCAGAGATTAGACAGTACCAACAGATAGACAGATAAAAGTATATAAATAAGCGTATTGTGTACCGTATTCATAGGTAGTAAAAATGGGTTATTTTAATATTACGAACTGACACTTCAAATTTATTAATCTATATGTATAGATAGATACCTATATTTGCTAATTATTGGAGATAAATTGTTTATTAATTATGATCATTCCCACTACGAGACTTTGCGCTAACAACTGGGAATCATGGAGATTGTCCACTGAATCCATCGCAAAATCTAATAACCGGCAGTCATTCTTATAGGTAACCACCGAACCAGCAGTTAGAGTCAGTAAACTAACGGAATAGAAAAAATTAACAGTTGAAGTCATATATATATACTCATACCCATGAATTGAAACTAGGACTTTCTTCCATTTTATGAGTAAGTAAGGTGTAATTTAATGTCTTTCGTATTGTATAATAGTTAAGTATTAGATTTTCAGAATTAAATGATATACTAATAAATTAATTCTATCCCAACCAATCAGAAACCAGAAGCGAAGATTCGAACGTTTTAGTTTAAAATACCTAACGCAACCTCGGATAAAAGCGGCACCCATGTTTTTGCGCCCAACACTATCTAGAAACGAAGATCAAACGTTGGAATACATACATTACCGCGTATATACACGTACATTAAACCACGCACACAACTAGAGCACCAATGTATATGCAATGTTCTAAAGAGCTGCGAAATATCGTCAATGTTTATTTTAACTGACTGAAAGAAGGCAATGTGGTGTTTGTTAGGCTTGGTGCATACGTAATGTGCAAAGATGGATTGTAGTTTTAGATAACGCATTTATTATTTTAAGGGTAGGTGTTCAAGAGAGGTTTCGAGTTAAAATAAATTATTATGGTAGAAATGAAGATAGACCACGTAGTGTAGGGCGACCCCTCCAGCTGGCTGAAGTGACAATATTTGCAAAGATGCTGGCAAAAGTGAACGGATAGAAATAACTAATGATCTAGCATAATGACGTGCTATAGACTTATGTGTAGCAGTAGACGACAGCGAAGTGGTGATGATGAAGAACAGAAGAATAGAATAGATGATGAATTAGAAGTATCTAGAAATTTTTTTTTCCAACATCATCTTAAACACACTAAAAGATATTAACACTCCTTCGTTAGGAAACTCAAAGGTATTAAGCAACTACAAGAATAATGCTGTTAAAAATTATGACGAGTATTTATTAATTTATAAGTAAAGAGAATTGAAAACGAATAATTTGTTGTAACAGTAGTTATTCATTAATTTCTAGAAGATATTGTCTGCCGAAAACTATCTCACAAGCTTTATTATCCAGAATTATCTAAAAAATCTAGCCATGAACTAAATCCTTCAGTGCAAACCACTCCTAACTATCGAATTCTATTTTTAATGTTTAGATTCGTAACTCTGTGGATGCAATTTTATGCACAAAATTCTAACGTTCACTCGCGCCGCCATTTTTCAATATTTAAATTTAGATCCAATTCGCAGGAAGCTCGCGTTCTATTTTCGAAATTTTATTTATTCCTAGGCGTGGTTTGGCCAATCTTATATTTGAATGAATATGATTGAGCATTCTATCTATGTGTGTAGGTATACTACACATGTAATGTGTGTGTTAAATTAAATATTTATAAGCTCTATGCTTGATCATTCGTCCGTTTAATTTTTTCGTGGGCGGCACTCCAATGAGCTGGAGTACCTATTGTCTATCTTGTCTATGGTGACGGCAGTTTGCTATTTTATTTTGTATTTAGAATTGTGTTTATTAAGATTCTATGCAGGTATGATAGATACCTGCGAATTTTAGTGTAGTTTGTCACATTTTAAGTAAATTCTAATTGCTACAGTATAAATATATTTTAAAATTATGTCATTAAATTTACATTTGAGTCTGGTCTATGTTCAAGAATCTGATCCTCATCCTCTATTACATAACACTCATAGAAAAATCAATAAATATAATCAACATCTAAAACAACTTCTATCCATTCAAAGTCTATCTAGAAGACGCAAGTACTGTGACATATCAAGTCAGAGGAATGAACAGCTGAATGTCATTTTTATATAAACCGAGGTTTATTTTCAGATGAAAAGAATGAATAACAAATAATTCTATTATAAACTACGTTTAAAAGAACCGACTTCAACCTCCTTTTAATTTGAAGTCGGTGAATTAATATACTAATTAACCTTCTTCTCAATGTAACAAACACTTTTCTGAAAACTGCGTCAAAATTGGTTCAGCCAATTGCGAGATTAATGGGTACAAACATACATACAAATTGAGAACCTCCTTCGTTCTAAAAAATTGGTTAAAAAATCTTACACCTTAGCATTACTCATATAATAACGTATGAAGAGTGGTTAATCATTGATAATCTACAATTCGTGGTGGCCCGGAGGTTCAAGACGCCCGCTTCTCATGCATGAGGGTATGGCTTCGAAACCTACCAACGGCAAGTACCAATGCGACTTTTTCCGAGTTACAGGTATGTATTTTCTAAGATTATTTAGACACCACTGACAAACGGCGAAGGAAAACATCGTGAGGAAACCTGGGCTTATAATTTCCAATTATAAGTTTGTAGTCGCCAACTCGCATTGGGCAAGCGTGGTGATCAATTCTCAAACTTGTGTGAGAAGAGGCTTTGCTCAGCAGTGGGCATTTATAGGCTGTTGATGATGATGTGAATCTACAATTATTCATTCAAATCATACAATAACCTGATTATAACGACTTTTCAGGGAACAAAGACGTGACTGCAACAATAAAAATGTCCTGAAATCCTTCACAAAAAAAACTAACCTATCCCAAAAGATTTTGAAGTCAGAACTGAAAGATAAAATGCACACAGATTTAATAACATTGAGAGCAGCATCGAGAATGCAACGCGTTATTTTTACCAGATCCCAACCTTGAAATTTGTCGGTATTTTTGTGAGCAAAGTGAACTTGGCTCGCGTCTGGATTTGATCGTAAAAAGGAAAGAAAATAAAAAGGGAATTTTCCGTTTACGCAGAGTGAAATCATGATCTTGCCCACCCACAAATCTTCTGTTTTATATTCTCTTTAGTTCTCATCGTGTTGAAACTAATAAATAGTTTTAGGCACTACCTATAAGACGAACTAAGTGACCTACTTTTTTATTATCTTACTTTCAAATATATTTTTTACATATCTTTAAATGAAGCATGAAAATAAACGATAAATTAATTACTTTGACTACGATCTTGTCATTCTACAACAAACAGAAAAAAACTGTGATGTCACCATATCACCTTTGAGTCAGCTCCAATCATTCATTACAATGTGTCTCAGCTCTGTGGGGCAGAGAGCTTGACATTTAAAATGTTCTGAACTTAATATATAGAACAGTATCTGTTAAAAATCTATGACGAGGAACCGTTTTTTTTAAGAATTTACACAACCTGTAGATATGACTTCTGTTTTATCCCATGGGCGCATTTAATCGGGGTAAAAGTATCGTATCACCTAAGTCAGCTCTTATGCAGCCTGTAGAGGTATACCAAATTTCATCAAAATCCGGTTAGTAGTTTCAGAGTAATTGACGACCAAACATCCAAACAAAGAAACTTTCACATTTTATAATAATAGTGTAATATAAAGCCATTACCTGAAAGTAGAATTAGAACAAAATGACATAAATATATTATTAAAATTGTATTATTTTCGACGATTTATCGATTCATTGATAATGTCCTTTGCACAAAACTCGAACCTAGAAATCCTGAACAAAAAGGCTGTCATTATGACCACTAAATACATACTACAAGCTAAATTTATTCATTTCATAATCTATTTAAAACCATAATTCATATAACAAAGAGTTCTCTACTAAAATCATCGATGCTATTAGAATTCGACATCCATTGATGCGTAACGTATACAAAATGTCAATCATGCCAGTCTGAGCCGTCAATGTACGTTGAATTCATGTTTATAGGGTGTCATTGCCTATTAATGGTCAGTTGCATAGTAATTGAATAATGTTCAATTTTCAAGTAAGTTTAAAAAAGGGACTGAATTATGAAAATAGTGAAAAATTGGGATATACACATATTGTGGTTTTCTTTATTACAGGTTTTTTTTTATCGCATATAGGCCGGTTAACGAGCAGACGGATCACCTGATGGTAAGCAATCGGCGTCGCCCATGGACACCTGGAACATCAAAGGCGTTACAAGTGCGTTACCGGCCTTTTGGGGATTAGGAGTTTGAGGATCGATAGGGATTTAGGAATTGGGGAGATTGGGGAAGCGGAGGGTAATTGGGCCTCCGTTAACCTCACTCACACGACGAAGCACAATATAAGCGTTGCTTCACGTCGGTTTTCTGCTCGGCCGTGGTATCACTCTGGTCGAGCCGGCCCATTCGTGTCGAAGCATGGCTCTCCCACACTTAAGGTTAGAATGGAGTGACGAATGGTCTGAAAATAATATAGGCGAATTTCATCTAAGTGAAGCTGTGTGATTTTTATATCATCATCATCAACAGCTTATAAGAGGACACTGCTGACCAAAGGCCTTTTTTCGCACGGAGAAGGCTTGACCATTAATCACCACGCTTGCTCAATACGAGTTGGCGATGTCAAACTTATTATTAGAAATTATAAGCCCAGGTTTCTTCACAATATTTTCCTTCATAGTTTGTTAATAGTGTCTAAATAAGCTTAGAAAGTACCTACATATACATAGGAAAAAGTCACTTTAGTGTATGCCGTTGGTAGGTTTTGAACCCGCACTCTCATGCATGAGAAGCGGTCGTCTTAAACCTTCGGCCCACCGCGACATTTATATAAAGTTCGTGAACATTAGTAGGGCCATCAATTGAATTCAACTATCGAAGTTCACAATTCATAAAAAAACATGTAATAATTAAAAATACCTACTTAAAAGTATCCAGGTATGTTAAATTACCTACCTATAGGTAACTGATCGCTTAATTTAATATATAATCCTACTCGTCTCATAATTGTGTCATAAAACATATGATTCCATTAAAAACGGCCTCCAAATTCAAATATGTAATGCTAGAAATAAATCACATTATATACGTATAAAACATAGCATCTGTATATAAAAACGATACCTACATAAACGCACACAAGTAAAAAATCTTAAAAGCATGCCACTACTAGAAACACACATACAAAAATCTATCAAATGCGTTAGAAGCACACATTTAAAAATTGTATCAAAGTCACGCACACATGTGTCTGTCGTTCTTGATTGGTCACCTAACGCGCAGCGCAGATTTCAAAATATACGTTAATGTTCATTTTTCGACGTTCTATTTTTGTGTTCGTAAGTTTTTATCCCTTTCGTAGTTGGATCGACGCGTTTTGATACTTTCTAGGTCATTTGAGTTTTTGTTAAACAATGGAATAAGATATGTAGATCAAGAACTTGTATTATATAGTTTTTATAATAAAAATAAATGATTATTTATAGGATTTATTTTATATTTTAAACTAAAATACTATGATATTCACTTGGTACTTGGTTATACTAATACTTACAACTAGTAAAACTGAAAACGTTTGTTTTTTATTCTAGATATTGTTTTCTTTATTTTGAGTGAATTTAAAAATGTTCATTACTGATTTCTAAGTTCTTATGTTATTTACATTGCATTTTTTTTTGTATCTTTCAAAACTACCTTCTATTTGACTACGACGTATTCATTTTGACTTTAAGAGTAAAAGTAAAGTAAAAGAGTAACAAATTGAGTTTCTTCTCCATTCGAATCTACATTTTGGAATGAGCACCTAGTTTCACCTAGCTTCACTGCCGGACTGATTGACATACTATTATTTATTTTGTATTTGTTGACGTTTCAAAAGTACCAAATTATGGTTTAAATGAAATAAACACTTTGACTTTGAGCTAAAAAATCTCTACTCCTCATCATCAACAGTCCGTCACAGCTCGAAACTTGACAAAGGACTTCAATATAAAAATCTTTTACCATCCCTCCCTACAGTCCATTAAGTACCCATCTCCGAGCCATCCCAAACCGATACAATTTATCGCTACAACAACTTCCTTTCCTAAGTCAGCTATAAACCAGCAACTATGTAAAACAGTGTGTTAATTTTTAATATTAAAGAGGACACATAAACGGGTTTACTGTTTTCTATTAATAAAACTCGATTTCTCAGTATCAATGTTTGTAGCACCTGCGTCTGCGTGTTTAGTTAGGTTTAATGTTAATGTGGAAAATGGCATCACGCTCGGTAATTAGTTTGTTTTTATATTTTATGTAAGGTGTCATTTTTTGGATTTTTTTTCGTTCTGTATTTTCCTGTGGTACTAATCAGATTTTTTTTTATTTAATGGGCCGACGTTAGACCTCTATCTCGCCTGGTGGTAAGCGATGATGCGGTCTACGATAGATGGTGGTCTATTTGCTTTAGGTATAATTAATTTTCTAAACAAAAGGGATGGTCTAGAATGATGACTAAGCAACAGAGCTCGTCTCTGAATTCCAGCTCAATTTTAAGTCTAGGATTTAATAAGATGGTCCAAATATGTTTTACCACTTTCACTTCTGCGTCGTGAAATTTATTACGATTTTTATTACGGTTCGGCAATTCTCAAAAACTCAAGAATACATTTTTAAATAGATTACAACTATCAGACAATGCGGAAACTATATATAACTATATACTAACCTAACCTAACTACTTCGATAGATAAACAGTTATGTTATTGAACAAATAAATTCAATTCTAATGAGCAAGAATAATAATAATAATACTATAACATCCCGCCTTTTAATCACTGAAGGGGTAGGCAGGGCACATTATGGAACCAAATGCCAATGTACAATGTAACACCTACTTTTCACTATGAGTACCATGTAATAAGGTGTGAGTCTATTGCCATATACCGGGCACAATTTCAGACCCCGCTACTACGGACAATTTATTTAAATATATATAGACAAGTACTTACTTGAACAAGAATGTAATGGAAATATTTTTTAATAACAACTATGTTACGTTATGTTATGTTACACAAGGTTTTATAACACCTATTAGCATAGGAGTTTTATTAAAAATGCGCTCATGTTTGCAATATTGCTGTATTATGATAATTGTATAATAAACTCCATTATAAATGAAGTTTTATATTGATTTTCTTGTAATAGTACTGATAGTAGATATTCGAAGGTTTAGCTGTTATTTAGTTATAGAAAAAATGGAAAAAAGGAGGATTTACTGGAAAAAAATTGTAACTTGAAAACCATTTATTTAATATGCTCTTGTAAAATAAATCATAAATTATTAATGGATGTAATAAGAACATCATACTAGATCAGTTTCATTTTTACTATCTATTTTTTTTTCTTAAAGAAGTCAACAAATATTAACCTTTGGATAAACAACTGTCATTAACATTTTACTCATCACGACAAAAATAATATTTATAGTAATTCAAAGTCAAAGTCAAAATCATTAAATTTCAACTAGACCAAGAAGACACTTTCGAATGTCAAAACAAAATATTGAAATATTAAAAAAAAATTCAGTCTGTCGGTCAGTCCTCTAGTGAAGCTATTTGCTCATTCCAAAGTGTAGATTCCTATGGAGAAGAACGAGCAAGAAACTCCATAGGTTACTCTTATTCAATAAGGTTCACAATACAATATTCTTGGTAACAAATTAACCTTCAGTACAAAAAATCTAAAATAAAACTACCAAGTATCAAAACCACTCACACTACACCGCTCCTTTGTGTTTTTTGGCACGGCAGCCAAACATTGGTTTATGCGATGCACCCTTCATATGTGTGCGTGTATCTCGACTCGTGCGCACACAAAACAAGATGTGCATGTTCGTATGTTTGTTAAAACATTTACCAAAGAAAACATACAACATTTAGGATTATTGCTGATTTGTTTGTGATTTTATTAATTACGCCATGACAGATTGAAGTCTAGCTAGGATTGGTCTATTTCATCGTCATCAGCTCATGATAGTCCGACTAAGTGCTGAACTATATATTTTACAAAAGAAGAGTTCACCATAATCGCCACGCTTCGCAAATGGGCTGGAGATCGCAGTAATCCAAATCATCGATCTCTGTTATTTTACAGAAACTCTCGTCAGCAACAAGTCTTGTCAGAAAATCGATCTTAATTACAGATTTATGATTAAACTGTCAAACACCAAGCGGTCACCGGTAACCGCAACCTATTGTTCTATAATGACGGTACTCGACGAGTTAATATAATATTACGCCTTTTACCCTGAAGGGTGTAGGCAGAGGTGCATCTTACGGCACTTAATGCCTCTATACAATGTAACACCCACTTTTCACTATTTATGTTAGTCCCACATGATTGGGGGTGAACCTGTAATATACCGGGCACAACTCCAGACTCCGTGCTACTACTAGAATTTTAGAAAACCCAGTAATACTTTGCCGAATCCGAGGCCCCTTGCCCGGGAGTCGCACTTGCGACAATTCAGCCGACGAGGCAGGCATCATCATCATCAGAGCAGAGGCAGATTTGAATTAACTCGTCGAGTACCGGTTTTGTAGACACAATTATAGAACAATAGGTTGCGGTCACCGGTGACCGCTTGGTGTTTGACAGTTTAAAATTGATTATTAAATTTTTATAATTCTAAAAAGGTTTTCAGATTCTGATTATGAGAATAATACTGCCCTGTCTCTGTTAAGTAGTCATCTCTTACGATACCCACGCGAAAAGAAATGTACTCCAGTCTTTTCACCATCCAATGACTTCTCCCGCCCGGGTGAAGCGATATGAAGTATCAGATTCTTACTGACCAAAAACCACCCCGTTCCTACTCCTGCACTTCGAGCCGGAGCCCCCGCAACCCGTTAAGTCCTTCACGGGCCTGTGTCTGTAAAATATATAGTCTCTGTGTCAGCTCTTACGATGCCCACGTGAAGGGAAGTGGAATGTACTCCAGTCTGCTGTCATCACACAGTTGATCTAGTAGATAATTATTGCGCAGGTATTTGTTTAGCTAAAGCTTCAATTTGCATGTAGTGGATGCGCAAGCGTTTTTCTTACGTCATTGCGTTATGAATTGTATTTAGTTGTTGTGCAATTCTTTGGGATTGATATCGAATACCTTTCAATGGGTTTGGTGTTACGAAAGGAGTAGGTAGAAGTGTAGTATAAATATTATCACGTTTTTAGCTAATTGGTAGATTATAATTAGAGAAAGAAATAAAATGACTGCCTCGTTGGCCGAGTGGTCGCAAGTGCGACTGCCAAGGGGTCTCGGGTTCGATTCCTGGGTCGGGCAAAATATTACTAAGTTTTTAAAAATCTCAGTAACACCGAGTCTTTAAATGTGCCCGGTATATGGCAATAGGCTCACTCGCTATCACATGGGACTTTTAACATAAATAGTGAAAAGTGGGTGCGCTTCTGCCTAACCCTTCGGGGATAAAAAGGTGTGATGTTGTTATGTTAAATAAAATGTATTGCTTAGAAAATAGTTTTATAAACATTGAAATTAATTGTTTTCTTAAAAAAACCTATCCCACATGATTTTTCTTACATGTGTGGGTGTGTTCACAAACACACAATTTCACATGCCCATCACACCAACACTCAGAACCACAATTTATAGATCACACACAAAATTGGTCCCTACAGAAATCGAACAGCCATATAACATTTCAATCAAAGTCCGACTTCCACAATTTCTTAGTCACAATGTCATGGCATTAGACCATAAAAAGACCATGATTGACAAAGACTCACTACTGATATTTACAAACTATGTTAACCGTACTATTGTCCCGTTTTTCTGCTAATCGTACCAGACTAGATATCATAACACTATTGTTCCTAGGTCTATGTTTTCAGTCTTATAAAATGGACGGACAGACAATTTGGTACTTATATTCAACGTGTTATGGTTTCTTGGTTGTTCCAAATCAAAGCGTTTCCTTCACGCGTTTTGAACTCTTTTAGAAGTTCAAGAATATCAAATGTTTCGAATACTTAAGTATAATCGTCAGCCACGTCATCGGTTACTATCACTTGGTGGCTAAACGTAAAAAAAATATCTTTTTGAAGGTGTTAGGTTTTCATTTCCTAAATTTCACTTTAATGTCCGTCCGGTAGATTGTTTTAAAACATTAGATGCGTATTTTTTCTTTTCTCACAAAATTAAATGCTTTTGACGATATATTGATTTGAAATGTCGAGTGACGTCACAGCGTGTTACAAAATGTACCACGTTATGACGTAACTACCTCTCACTCCTAAACTTAACGCCATTTTATTTAAGTATTGTAACATTATACGAGAAAATAAAAATCTAATATTTTTTCATTATCTAACTGACGGACTAATTAGATTTTTAATTTTCTTACCCTGGAAACTACCCTATTGTGTGGGAGAGCCATGCTTCGGCACGTATAGACCGGCTTGACCGAAGTCATACCACGGCCTCACAGAAAACCGACGTGAAACAACGATTGCGTTGTGTTTCGTCATGTGTGAGGTTACCGTAGTCCAATTACCAAACAATCTCCCCAATCCCTGAATCTCCAACAAATTATAAATAAAAAACAATCCACAAAAGGCCGGTATACGCACTTGTAACGACTTTGGTCTTCCAGTATCTATGGCCGACGCCAATTGCTTCTTAACAGGTCTGCTCATTTACTTGATTATCTCATAAAAAAGAAATAAACTGCATAATGTTACACCTACTAGCTTGAAACGGTTAGATGAAAGTTGAAATGTGTCTTTATAACAAACACAGTTTAAGGAAACAAGATGATTCGTGTAATATATTTGCACTGAAACATTTTAGGTACTAAAGTGTCTGGTATGTAATTATAGGATTTTCATCTTTATCATCATTATCAATCCCGACACTACTTTTACTGAATGTAACTGTTCCCTTGATGACTTCCACATCAGCCGTTTGTAGGCAAACAGGATCAAGGATAAAACGGAAGAGGTTTAACTTTACTTACGAATGACTGCCTCATTGGCCGAGTGGTCGCAAGTGCGACTGCCGGACAAGGGATCTCGAGTTGGATTCCCGGGTCGGACAAAGTATTATTGGGTTTTTAAAAATCCCAGTAGTAGCACGGAGTCAGGAATAGTGCCCGGTATATGGCAATAGGCTCACCCCCTATTAAAAAGTTGGTTTGGTGGTGAAAAGTTGGTGTTCATTGTACAGTGGCATTAAGTGCCGTAATATGCACCTCTGCCTACCCCTTCGGGGAAGACAGGCGTGATGTTATGTTATGTTATATTATGTTATGTTAGATTTTACTTTATTATAGTATACTGCTTTAAAGACGACACAAGATATAGAATTATAATAAAATCTTGAATAAAAAAGCATGCAAATTCAACTAGTATCAAAAAACTCCAAGCCTTTTTATAGGCAGCAAGATTTTTCTAACTGTATAACAAGCTTCAAGATGTGTATCAGCACTATCAGACGATGTCCACTAACTGTGCTGTCGCCTGTCGCGCGATAGATTTTGAATAGGTAAAAAGTGCGGTCTGAGACACAGTGGGTTGGAAATGCTATGATATAAATTATAGTATGCTATAGCTTGAACAGAGCCCCTGTGATTGGTTGATTGGTTTTTTATTTTTGGTGTAAAATTTGATGTATAAAGATTAAATTCTGTTAGCGGAACTAACCATAGGTACGTTATATTGTTTAAAGGACGATTATCGGTCGTCAGTAATCGTGTAATCACAGATCGAAAAGTGTAGCGTGGACTGTCATGGTAGGTGGACTGACGACATGCCGGATTACCGCCGTGGGATCTTGAGGCGAAGGTGCTGGCGCGTGTGTTTTGTTTGCGCGCGGAGGCACGTCGCCGGGGCGAAAATCCGCTGCCGCGCCAGATTAGTGCGTGGCGGGATGAGCTCCGGCGTGATCTCATGGCGGAATGGCAGCAACGGCTGTCGCAGCCGAGGGCTGGGCTCGCTGTCATTGCAGCGGTAAGTCCCCTCTTTGAGGAGTGGCTTGAGAGACGCTACGGCGTCCTCACCTACCGCCTGACGCAGGTACTTACCGGACACGGAAGTTTCGGTAGGTTCCTGTTTCGGATTGGGCGGGAGGAAACGCTCGAGTGTCATCACTGCGAGGATCGAGGAGGACACGGTGGAGCATACGGTGGCGGTGTGTCCTGCGTGGGCTGAGCACCGTCGTGTCCTCAGGGATGTGATTGGCGACGGCGACCTCTCGCGTCCGGCTCTGGTTCAGACCATGGTACGGAGCGAGGGGGACTGGGATGCCGTCTCCTCCTTTTGCGAAGCAGTTATGCTAGCTAAGGAGGAGGCGGAGCGCGTGAGGGAACGAACCTCCTCACGCCCCGGCCGTCGCGAGAGACACTCCGGGCGTCGGGGATCGCGAGACGATCTCCGGCCACCGTAAGCATGGGCCTGCGGACGGCGAGCACGGGTGACTCGCCGCCCGACCAGAACCAGGCCCGAGCGTACGGCGCGTCGCGTTCCGCGCGCGCCTCAAAGAGCCATCAGACCACCACGGATGGGGCCCAATAGGGCTGATGCTGATACGGAGCCGCGGAAGACTTAACGGGTTGCCGGGGCTCCGGCTCGAAGTGCAGGAGTAGGAATGGGGTGGTTTTTAGTCAGTAAGAGTCTGACACTCCCTCTCGCCTCACCCGGGCGGGAGAAGTCATTGGATGATTTTCCCCCCTCAAAAAAAAAGGTGGACTGACGACATAGTCATAGTCGCGGGGAGCTAATGGATGAAAGTGGCGAGTTATCGTTTGACGGGAAGAACACTAAGGCGGAAGTCTTTGCTACTCCTTAAATACCAAGCGTTTCAGTTTTCCGAAATTATTAGCAGAAGTGCAATATCAAATCATTACATTTCGTCCGGTATGATGTTGGAAGGATGACAATGTCTGACTTCGTCCTATTTCTGAGAATCCCGAATGAGCAAGTGAGGTTAAGAACGCTTCTGGGTATACAACTGACTTGAATTAATGAATCAATAAAAGCTTTAAATTGATAGGTAGTCGTATAATGAGTTCATATTTGAATGTTCATATTTTCATCATCAAAACTGATAGCATAACATAAACCCTACAGCACATAATAAATATCGACCCAATTACAAATAGCGCAAACTCTCCTTGGTATCACCATATCTATATCGCGATATATCGCAGAGCTTTTAGTGTGCACAGATACGTGGATGATGTTGGATATAGTCCAAGAAAATCTGTTTAAAACGTAAAACATCTGTATGGAGGAAATCGTGTAAATCGACACGATTTCTATGTTCCTTGTGCATTGTACATAGTATACACGTCTGTCTTTTATAGGGGGTAAGCAGAGAGAGTTGAACACCTTGATTTTCTTTACCTACATAGCTCATTGAATATTCCAGTTTATTTTTAGGATAGGGCGCATGATTATACGGATCACCTAATGCAATAAGCAATTGGTTCCGGTGCTGCAAAACCAAAGAAATCAAACTCAATGCTCCTCTTGCTTGTAAAATTCTCACACTCTTGAAACAAACTAAATTGCAAGCAATAACTATGTAGATTTTTATAATAACTATCGTGAGACTTACTAAAATAACTAAAAATCGTGGGTTACTCACGTGAATATACCTATTGAGAAAAGCTATTCCTCATGAGCAGCCTACTGAGACTACAGGCTATGCGATATCGCCGCGACCACGCACGCTGCTCATGAGGAAGAACCTCTCTGTGGTTCGAAACTAGTAGAGCTTTTCTCAGTATATTCACGTGAGTAACCCGCGATTTTTAGTCAGTAACTAGATTATTATGCAATTATTAAATTACATATTTTATTAAATATACTCGTAACTATGACGATGTAAATTATATGAACCCAATTACATTTAGGTATTTCGTTAAATCAATTTACAAAGTAGACATTAGTCATTTAATAACTTAATCATCGATTTCAAAATTTAATACCCAGTTTTATTAATAGAAAAAGAATGCAGGAAGTTCTAAAATGTCCTAGTTTAAAAGCTGTTTGCCTAGACTAGAGGTAATGTCTAATAAAAGTATAGATTGCATTACTAAGTACAAAGTTGTGAGTCAACATAAAATAGGCCACACCTATTTGCATATTGAAAAAATCGTAGAATCGTTATTGTGAACGGTAAACTATTTTTATTTGATTATTATTCTTGAAGTAATTTTTCTATGGAATAAACCCGTAAACGAGCAGATCGCCTGATGGTGAGCAATTGGCGCGCACATGGACACCTGGAACACCAGAGGCGTTACAAGTGCATTATCGGTCTATTGGAGATTATGAATTTGGGGATTGTTGGGGAAGGTCCCGGAGATTGGGTAGAGGGCCTTCAGTAACGTCATTCATACGGCGAAACGCAACGCAAGCTTTGTGTCACGTCGGTATAGCTGTGGGGTATCGCTCCGGTCGAGCTAACCGTTTCGTACTGAAGCATGGCTCTCCCACACTTGAATTATATAACATTATATACCGTCACGCCTCTTAATCGCTGAAGGGGTAGGTAGGTCCAGTTATATTATGAATCTCTTGTAATAGGGAATGCGTTTATTGTCATATAACGCATTATAGTATTAGACTAAAGGCTAATAATACCTACGAGAATTTTGGAAAAATAAAGTTATAACCGAACCATGAACCCTATGGTAAGTACATCCCATGACTGCACAGTTGGTGCGGTGACTGAGCAACCGTAAGCCATGCAATATATAGATAGCGTGTTCTATTTCCTCGAAAGCAACTCTTTGTGACACTCGCAAATAATTGTTGTTTCTAGTCTCGGTGTCATGTGTATGTGAAATTGTATGTTTGTAAACGCATCAATGTCACAGGAGAAAACCCAGTTATGGGGCAACGTTTTAAAAAAAAGAATGGTCGGCAGTTGCAATTTAAGAACTAGCAACTAACGAGGCACATTGGCAAAGTGCAAGTTATCTCAAACCTCGGAGATTCGTAGCGAACTTGTAACATCATTTTATTGCCATCAGATTCTACTAAGCTAGAATAGTTCTAGTACATTAAACAGCTAAACCACTTTCACGAAAGTCAGTAGTAAAGAAACGATAAAACTGAAAAGCTTCGACAAATATGTAGTCACTTTAAAATTGTAACGACTTGTAATGTAACAAGAAGGTTTTTAATAATAATAATATAGCTATATTAATTTCTTAAACTGATCATAAAAATATTAATTCGCACGCCTACTTTTTAGCTTGGCATTCTCTGATATCTAAGTTATCTTACTGTTATCCCCATATTGTTTGTCAAGTGTAGGGATTATGAAAAAAATTTCTTTTACAAAGCACTTTGTTTGACAGTGGAAGTATTCTGATTCTGAGTGATGGTGTTGATGATAATGTCGACTAAAAGACATGCATTTGTCGCATTATTTTTTTGTATATTAATTTGGGGATGGGTCGACATTTGACCACTACCTCGCCTGGTGATAAGCGATGATGCGGTCTACGATGGGGCATGTCGTCCCATAAGCAACCTATTCACTCGGGCTTTGAAGACACACATCACCAAATACAGACTCTCGCAAAGAATTCCACTCCTAAGCAGTACGCACAAGGCAGCTTGATGCAAAGCGCTTCGTGCGTGTGGGTGGGACATCTACCATGAATTGGTGAGGTTTAGCCGATTTTCTTGTGGCACAGTGATGGAGAAGACCCTAGTCTTCTAAGAGTCAAGTTGTGCACACTCACCGTGGTGACAGACAGAGTAAAACACATTGATCACAACCCTCTTTACGTACCGCGGGTATAGAAAAAGCCAACTACGATGATACCAGCGATATACACTTCTCTGATAAACTTGATCCTTTTTAAGCTGTTTCCAACCCGTCTGCCAAACGTGGTTATTATAGCAAAATCTCTTATAGGTACACTAATAACGTCCAGCAGTGGACGAACACGATCCAATAGTCTAACACAGGCTGCTGCGATAAAGGTGTAAATCATAATAGCCTTATCTTAAAACTTCTTAAACTTAATCTATATAAACTAGTTATACCGTTGGAACGGTGATTAAGGAGCAGGCTATTTTTATCAAGAAATCTCTATTCGATTCCTGGTAACATTAAGTGCAGCATTTTTCCGACAGAGACGGTCTTATTGAAATGTATGCAAATTTGTATATAAATTGAGCGGCTTCATGTCTTAAGGACTGTTTCCATTGTACAGAGATAAGTCTCAGTTGTTAGGTTCATTAAATATTTCACTTGATAAGTACTAAAATTCATTAGATGCAGGTCGCTTGCAACTGGCCTATCTGGAAGTTATTGAGGGAGGTCTACGTCGCCCTGTGGATGATATGATGATGATGATGAAGTAGTACCTACTAAAATAGAGAGTAATCACCAAGAGATGGAGAGTAACTATCTTTACGCTTTCAGCGATCTTACTATGATTTCTGTGTCATCTGCCAACTATGGGGATTATAGAAAATTTTCACATTGAACGATGAACATATCTGATGATGATAGTAAATTAATTAAATATCCGATTTCGACTGTCAGAATATAGGTTAAGGTCAACGTTAAGAATACGAAAACAACTTTAAGTTAACATAGTTTTAAAGAACTTATCAGATATAAAACAAAAGTAAAAAAGAAATTTTCGTCCTATACTTTTTTATTATTAATCCCCAACCCGTATAACAATGGACAAAGCCCCAAGCCTGCCACGTATGCATACAACGTACTCTAAACAACTTATTGCCTTTAAAATAGCGTTACGTAACGTTTCGCGCTTGTAGAGGTGCGTGTGCGCATGTCTGCGTTCACATGCGCATGATTTTCATTGCGTTAGAATTTTTCCATTTATTTTTTATTTTATTGTTATTGGTAAAACAGTGTCAGGAGGAAAAATTGTTGAGTTGTTCTTGTCATATTACATTGTAAGCTTTATTTGTTTAAAAGGTAAGCTTAAATTCAAATGTTGCAAGATTTTTACTATTTTTTTCTTGTTTTTATTCTAATAGTCCAGCTTTTTGTTAAAACTCATCAGTAATGCAGCCTGCTTCTCTTGCATGAGAGTGCCGGTTCGAAACCTACCAACGGCAAGTATCAATGTGACTTTTTCCGAGTTATATTAATTACTTTCTAAGATTATTTAGACATCACTGACAAACGGTGAAGGAAAACATCCTTAGGAAACCTGGACTTATAATTACTAATTATACGTTTGAAATTGCTAACTCACAATGAGCAAGCTTGGTGATTAATGCTCAAACCTTCTTCGTAAGAGAAGAGGCTTTGCTCAGCAGTGGGCACTTATAGGCTGTTGATGATAATAATACTAACATTATTTATTAATTTAGTTAGGCTTTGAAAATATTCTTTGACAGAAAAAATTGGCCTTGAAAATGAAAAAGTTTTGACATTTGATCAGCGATGAACAATTACCATACTATTGAAAATGATTACCGCTATTCAGAAAACCAAAGAAACTCTAACATTTAACCAAGTTAAACTAGAACAGCATACTCTTAAATCAAATAGGCATAGTCATAAGCTTAGAGACCGGGCTGCGCCTACGCAACCAATGGTCTTAGAGACCTTTGACACCGCCGTATAGAATGAGTTTACAAGAATATTTGTTAGAAAATCTATTTATAGAACAAAATGTTATTGTAATCCTTCGTAGTTAAGTTCTTTATAAGTTGGATGGTGGCAGTAGAGTAGAATATATTTGTACCAGCTCTACTCATCCCACCATCCAACGGACTACACAAACCTGGACAGCTTTCTGATAAACAGATATCTCTAAGCCCGCTAATCGTGGACAAACCCTCTAATGTAGAGGAGGTTCGATCCAGCAGTACTGTATCACAGACTGTAGACGTTGAAGATAGGATCTTTTCCAACTTAAATTCGTTATTGGTAACTTTTGAAAGCGGTTGCTAATTCTTAGTTAGTTATAAAATGAAATTAAACGATTTTAACTAAAAATTGCGGGTCACTCACATATATACTGAGAAAAGCTCTACTAGTTTCGAACTACAGAGGGGTTCTTCCTCATGAGCAACGTGCGCGGTCGCGGCGATGTCGCGCATCTATTCTTAGTATATTCACTAGATTAACTTGAATTTTTAGTTAATTTAATATGTCTCACGATAGTTATTGAACGATTTTACTTTCAGTGAGATTGTATATATCTGTCTAGGGGTAATAGGCGCCTTTGGATATACTTATTATACGCTTAGATGATTATGAATCTACAAATCTATATTCTGGTTGACTGAATGCCTCGTTGGCCGAGTGGTCGCAAGTGCGACTGCCGGGCAAGGGATCTCGGGTTCGACTCCCGGGTCGGGCAAAGTATTACTAAGTTTAAAAAAATCTCAATAGTAGCACGGAGTCTGGAATTGTGCCCGGTATATGGCAATAGGCTCACTCCCATGGGATCCATTACATAAATAGTGAAAAGTGGGTGTTACATTCTACAGTGGCATAATGTGCACCTCTGCGTCCCTCTTCGGGGATAAACGGCGTGATTTTGTTGAAATATAATAAAAATACAGTTGAAAGAAAGTTCGTTTTGGTTACGAAAATTTAGCCTGAGATCTTTGATTTTATCTAGACAAAGTATTTTGGTTGGGTTAACTTTTTTTTATAGCATAAGCCGGTAAACGAGCAGACGGATCACCTGATGGTAAGCAATCGGCGTCGCCCATGGACACTCGAAACACCAAGGCGTTACAAGTGAAGAATTGGAAATTTGAGAATTGTGGAGGATTTGGGGATTTATTTATTAACTTTAAATTAATACAGTTTTAAAATTTATTGATCAAAAATATAATGGACAACATTTAATAATATTTTTTATCAATTTCCGTATAGGAAGTCACTTAAGGGGTAACTTAATTAATATATATCATCATCAACAGCCTATAAGTGCCCATTGCTGAGCAAAGCCTCTTCTCACACGGATAAGGTTTGAGCATTAATCACCATGCTTGCTCAATGCTGGTTGGCGATTACAAACTTGTAATAATAAATCATAAGCCCAGGTTTCCTCACAATGTTTACCTTCACCGTTAACGTCAGTGATGTCTAGGTAATTTTAGAAAGTACATATAACTCGGAAAAAGTCACATTGGTACTTGCCGTTGGTAGGTTTCGAACCCGCACCCTAATGCATGAGAAGCGGGCGTCTTAATTCCGGGCCACCATGACAATTAATGTACCTCTATATTGTGTGACAATATTATCGTGTTTGGTTTAACCCGTTAGGGTGTGTTGGTTTAAAACGTAAGTTAATAATCTTTTTAAAGTTTTATTGAAATAAAGCTGTTATCCATTGAAAATACATTTTGTACGACAATCGGTACCGACGGCTAGAACTTTCAAAATGGAGGTGTCAAAGATATTATTCATTTTATCTACGAACTGGGTAAAATTTGAAATTATAATAAAAATAATTGTTTTTTAATGAATGGGCCAAATTCGATTTATCAATGATTTTTAGTTAAATGAAATCTATAAAGATAAATAAAATTGAATTGTCTGTTTATAATATTGAAATAACCGATTTTTAGTACATACATATGAATACACATACGATACATACTTATACCTACTAAAATAACATTTTTTACTATTGTCGTCTGTCTATCTCTTTGTACTGGCTAGTTTCTGAAAACGCTGGACCGATTTTACAAGACTTTTATTGGCAGGTAATAAGGAGTACCTCACTTAAGCTACTGTAATTATAGAAAATTAAAGTTATGTCCTAAAACTCATACATTTACGCTGACGAAGTCGCGGGCAACAGCTAGGTATGAAAAAAGATTTTATGCAAAAGTTGTTTTTGAAGATTATTCAGTCACTTTTTGAGTATGTATTTATTACAATTCATTGATAGGTTAATAGTTTAATCAAAACTTGAGAATTAAGATTAAAGATCTTTGTATCGTTATAATTACAATGTTTCATTAATCAACAGCTCTTTCAAGATTACATAAACATTACTAGTTTATTTTAAGCTTATAAAAATTGAATTGCAAGCTTATATGGACAGTTAACCACAGAGCATAAGTGAAACCTTTCGACCAATCCCAGAAATTGCAATAAAATTGTACTGAAAAAATTTAAATTTAACTTCCTGCTAATAAGAATATCATCCTTACTACTATTATAAATCGGAAAGTGAGTTTGTTTGTTTGTTCCGCTATCACGCCGTAACTACTAAACCGATTGCTTTGAATTTTTGCAGACGTAAAGTTAGAAGTCTGGATTAAATAATACGGTACTTTTCATCCCGGAAAAAATTTTATATTCCCGAGGGAAAACAAAAGTATTGGTATAGATGGCGCTGTGTGTATTGGTATATGTCACATTGGCTTTTTATCCTTTTGTGACGCGAGCGAAGCCGCGGGTAAAAGCTAGTTAAGAATAAAGTAGACACTTTTGAGAATAGTAGACCAAAGAAACACTGCAAAAAGCACTTAGATATAGACCCATCTTTGACTACCCAAAATGGATATAAAACTTCGTACGAGGTACCCAATAGTCCAAACCTATTATTTTATTTTTGAAGTAAGCCAGTAACCGAGCAGACGGATCACCTGATGGTAAGCAATCCGCGGCGCCCATGGACACCCGAAACACCAGAAGTATTACAAGTGCGTTACCGGCCTTTACGAATTAGGAATTTGGGGATTGTTGGAGATTCAGAGATTAGGGAGGGGTGGTGGGATAATTGGGTCTGCGGTATCCTCACTCGCACGACGAAACACAACACAAGCGTTGTTTCACGTCGGTTTTCTGTGAGGCCGTGGTATCACTCCTATGAAGCCGGTCTATTCGTGGCGAAGCATGGTTCTCCCACACTTTGAAAGCTATCAGGTCGACCTATCTTAAAAACCTATTAGTAAAATACTAGATAGAAAGTCGAATGATTCAAAAGTTACGCCTTGAAACGCCCTCGCTCCGCCTTTACCGTGACGTGGCTTTAGAGGGGATATTACTTAGCTCTGTTTATACCAAGTTGTGTAAGAGGCATGATGATTTTTGGAGATCTTTTCAAAGAATTTTACTTTTCTTTTTAGGGTTTATCTAGGATAATAATGTGGTGATTATCTATAATAAGTTCAATAGGTATAATTAGAAAAAAATAATTATAGATAATTATTGTTCTTAGAACAGTTTAGTTACAACTTTTGACTAAATAAAAAGCTAACGGCAACGCGTTTTGTGTCATTTAGGCGTGTTAAATTATTTAACGGAATTTAGGTAAATATTAAAAATGAGACTAATTCGATACTAAGTTGGATTTTAGCAATATCATTTTTAAAGCTTTAATTTTCGGTTGAAATTTTATATGTTTTAAAAACGTTTTTTTTATTCTATTACACCCATTCTTTTTCCTTTTATTATCTCGCAATTGAATAAAACGTGTAAATTAAAAGATTATAAAAAAACATAAATAAAATAATAAAAAACAAAATAATAATACACAAAACACTCACATCGTAAGTCAAGCACAAAAATGTAGTTAAGTATACTAAAAAACTAAATAATTTAAAAATCTAATTTAAATTCAACATCAATAAAACGATAAGAAATATTACTGCAAATTAATGTTTTTCCAAATCTATTATTTCTTTTACATAATTATCTTGTTACTATACTATGTTATTACGAAAATAGTATCGCATGTAATTTTTCTATCAAATAAATATAGCTATTAAAAAATCATAAAAATGTACAATTATTTTTAATGTGTTTTATAAACACAATCATGAAGGTAATGTGTATTATTATTGCTGTTATCTATGTTATTTTTCTAATTATTGGGATCTCAAGTAATGTTTTGGTAATAAAAATAGTTATTAAGGTCAAAAACAAATAATATAGCTTTTAAAAACTAAATTATGAACAAAATAAAACAAAACAACTAACCTCTGGTCCAAATCACAACACAAAATGTTCAAAATCTTCACTCACAATACAAATATTACGATTTTGATGTTTATTTATTTTATATTAAGTTCCTTTTTAGATTATCACGAAAACTTCCTTTCGAGAATGCGCGCCAAAATCTCAATCATAATGACGCACACATTTTTATTTCTTAAGTTACGCAATATTACATTTTTTCTCCAATTTCACGGAACAACGAGCGTTGATAGTAAAAAAATACGATAAAAACATAAAAAAATAGCATTACCAAGTCATTTCACGACGAAATATTATAATAGAAAAAAAATCACAGTTCCTAAAATAGCAGTTTGACAGTCACATTTTTAAAAAATGAACGCGGCGCGGCGTCGTAGCGTGATAGATAAAAAAAATACGAAAATGGCGCGAACACATTAGAAGTTTTCAATATGGCGTTAATATTTTGATTTTTTTTATAAAATATCGTTTGGTTTTCATTGCTTTCTTGTTGGAGTGTCGCGCGCGTGTGCTGTTTCAACACATTATGATCTAACACTGGCTAGCTCTCGATTGCAGAACATACTTATTCTAAGTCAACTTACATTCGTTCATATTTGCCTGCGGGGCGTAGGGCTGCGCTAGGATGTTAGAACCTAGTTGAATGCCTTATAAGTTTCCGTATTCTTTAACAGTACACAAATTTATTGCCTTTCGCCTCCCTTGTTAGTTTTAAATTGGTTTAATTTTACTTCGTAACTAACTAACTGAGATTCCTTAACATAGTTACGTCACATATTTTAAATTACGTCTTTAAAACTTTCCAAGCGCACATTTCCGGAAGTGAAACAAATCGTCAATAACAATTTCCATGAATAACATTTTTGAATTTCTTTTTCTTGTTATTCAAAGTTTTAAAAATGGAATGAATAAATCTTAGTGGCTTTATAAAATAACGTAATAGTGATATTTATAGCTCTCTAACAACATTGTATGGTGCGGCCAACCCTATTTTCGCGTAGTACAAGAACTTCTTGCATATAATAATATGTTTTAGCCTATATCGAACGCTCACAGGCACCGACTTAGCTGCGCATGCGGCTGCAACGCGGATAACTGCTATTTTTAACTCAAAACGTTATTTCACTTTGATGCAGATGAAAGTTACATTCAAGACTCTGATTTATTTTATTAAGTAGTTATTATTTAGTAGCGTATTATTTGGAATATTGACAAAGGTTTTTTAAAGTTTAGTTTTATAAGTTCAGCTTTTGCGTGGAAGGTTCATACTTAATTGGTCTGAAACAAAATAACTACTGAAAATACATTTCAATAAAGTATTTTTTTTAGATCATCACGAGTTGAATTTTTTAAACTTCCAAATAACATTTTATAGCTAAAACAAGAATGCCCGTGGTTTTGCGAAGTATTTTAGTAGGACGTAAGTACTGTTATTAAAATGAAATAAATTAAATCTCCTTAGAACATTTTTCTGTGTTTCCCGCAAAACCAAAAACGTACTCAACCGATAACTAGTTATAAAAAACAACTACAAACGCACATCACTAAAATCCGTTATTGGAACTACCACATCACTACTTAGTTGTATGCACCGTGCATTGGCCTGCACTGCCGCATTTGAAACACAACACAAAACGTCTTAAAAACCTTCCTGTTCCATTACAAAATCAACTTTATAATTCAAAAGCTAGAGTTGAAGTTTGTTGGTTGGGTGGAGTGGAGTTGTGTGTTTCAGTTGAATAGTTTTTTAGAACCTACGCTCTTATACTTATTTTACTATGAATTTTAGATAGGTATAGTTGTTAGATATAGAAAGAAATGTTTAGGGTCTATAAGTTTCTAGGACATGGTAGAATGCTAGAAATCTTCGTTGGTACCTAGATATAAACTAGGTATTGTATTTCGTGTGCACATGTACACTCGATTGCGTTAATTTAGGCGGATTTTTTGGTAATACGTACTTAATTAAAATTGCAATTACATTTTACAATATGAGGTTTTTAACTTATTATGTTACTGTGTACTGAAGACAAAGAGAAGATAAAGAGAAGACTAGTTTGAACACATGGACAACTTTTAAAAAAACAACAGAGTTCGAACTTTGAAATCTCCGAATATGTCAGTCGACGGTGATACAAATACAGCACGATTAAAACCACAATCACAAGCCCAATTCAGTCCACTGCTGGATAATGGTCCTTTTGTATAAAAAAGCAAACGCCTTATCATCAAAAAGGTCTAATCAACAATCATGATGGTAGAAAATGATGTTTCTAGCTTATAAAGTTCATGAACTTACCATGCGCTAATTAAGCTTTAAGTTTTGACAACGTATAGTATGTCATTACTTATTTTAAGGAAAAACTATAATAAGGGACTATTTCGTACATCATAAATATGAGTTTCTGAATTGAAATACCAAAATTTTATTTCGTCTGGCCCGGGAATCGACAATACCGTGTTTTCAGTCGTGATTATTTTAGTAAATATCTTCCAAAACATTTAAGCTGATATCTCTAGTTTTCTAGTAATTTAGGCAAATTACATTCTAATCCTATTTTTTTTAAGTTAACTTAAAAACGAATATCGCAATTTCAGCCCCTAGGTATGGTAAGAATTATCAATGACTCTGTAATCGAACTTAGCTCCCGAATTAAAGTTACTAAGCTATCTTACTATTGCCTAAAATCAAAATATTTTTGCATGACCCGAGAATCTAACTTTTAACCTTACTAAAACACCAAAGAACAGTACTCACTGTTCTTTGACTGAAACGAAAACAAAAAAATGTCACTACAAAAACAGCTGTTCAAAAGTTCCAAGTTCGACTATACAACTAACTCCATCTAGCGACACCAATTCGAAACTCGTTGATAGATCCTACGTTACTTGAGCGCAGCATGCAGTTAGGCAATCATGCGCCTGAGTCATCATTCAGCTACAGACCTTTCACCAACTTTTGTGTCTAGATTTAGAAATATTTAATGTTATTAAGATGTGTGTGAGGTTCAGTTGCTTTTTTCAAGGTTTAGGTTGAAATATAATGTTTCATAGTTATATCAGTAGTTTTATTATTATAGAGTTAATCTAAGTAGTCATGCACTGATTTCAGGATGGAACCTAAGACTTCAAGGTCAATCCACAAATTGTTGTTCCGGGTCTGTGTGTCATGTGTATGTGAACTTGTATGTTTGTAAACGCACCCACGACACAGGAGAAAATTCTAGTGTAAGGCAACGTTTTTTTAAAAAAAAAATCCAACGATGATCAGTCGAAGTGATCATTTAGTTACACATCACATTAATTAGAATGTAATGTGTTTTCGAGAGAACGAAGATTATTTTTGTCAGAATGCTTGAAGTTTTGCGAAAGAGATGGATGAATATGAAGTAACTAATAATAATATTTAATAATAATTAAGTATTTAAATGTTGTGTTTTATTATATTTTTTTCTTTATACTACATGTGTACCTATTTAGCTGTGTAAGTAATAGGTATTTGTACTGTTCTATTGAAATAAATCTATACTACTATACAGATAAATTAAATTGGAGTGTTTGTTTCTTATAATAAAATAACCGCTTTTTACTTTATGCATATGAATACACAGTAAAGGCTTTTAGACCTTTGCCCTGGAGTGGGACGATCATGGTTGAAAATAATATAAAATATGCATACACATACCCAAATAACATTTTTTACAATTTTTGTCAACCTGTTTGTTTGATTGAACTGGCTAATCTCTGAAAGGACTGCACTGATTTTGATGGGACTTTTATTGGCAGTTAGCTGATGTACTAAGGAGTAACATAATTATGCTACTTTTATTTTGGTAAATTGAAACAAAAAAATGGTAATGTCTCAAAATTCATATTCTACGCGCACGAAGGCATGGGCAACAGCTAGTAAATTGATAAATTAACATCTCGTAGAAGCCCACTGCTGTCTAGCAGATTTAGAGGAGGGGAATGAAGAGGAGATTCAGAGTCCTCTAAATCTCCTATTCATTTCACTACCTACGTTCGGCAGCGGGTGATAGCACTTTAAAAGTTTTAAGATTATCATAGAGCACTGCTACCCAGTCAAACTGTGTTCTCTAATAAAGGTGACAAAATCTATATTTCCACTTCTATCATGATACGGTTGAATTAAATGCATAACATCATCATTTTTAATTCCTAAAAACTACTAAGATAGACTGCCATGTTACGAAGTACATTGCAAGTACCGTCGGTCGAAACAGCGTGCGGCCGAAACTTCAAATTTTGGAAAATACCTTTTTAATGGCATAAGCCGATAAACGAGCAGACGGATCACCTGATGGTAAGCAATCGGCGTCGCCCATGGACACCTGTGACACCAGAGGCGTTACAAGTGTGTTACCGGCCTTTTGGGGATTAGGCGTTTGAGGATCGTTACGGGAGGGTAATTGGGCCTCCGGTAACCTCACTCACACAACAAAACACAACGCAAGCGTTGCTTCACGTCGGTTTTCTGTGAGGCCGTGGTATCACTCCGGTAGAGCCGGCCCATTCGTGCCGAAGCATGGCTCTCCCACACTTGTGTAAAAAAGGCATGATAAATACCTAATTAAACTGTGACCTATCCAGGTTTCAATCAAAAAGGCCCACGCTGAGAAGTCTTGTAACCTTCCCCTGTTTCAACAAGACTGTATTCTAGCTTAGAAACCCAGGGTATTATGAACAAATACTTGGACACTAAGTCAATATTGTGACAGTGAGTTCACGGTAAGTTTCGCCGGAATGTCAGAGTACCAACCAATGAAGAATGTATGCCTTGTAAAAACTTGGTGTCACTTCAGCAACTGTGACGGCTGAGAAGTGGCTCTGCTTTATATTTTGTGCATTAAAAAATTATGATTATGAAATTGGTTTTTTATGGAATAGGAGGTAAACGAGCAGACGGATCACCGCGCCACGATGGTAAGTGATCAGCACCGCATGAGGACACCCACAACACCAGAGGAGTGACAGTTGCCAGGCTTTTAAAAAGGAGTACGCTCTTTTCTTGAAGGTTTCTTTGATTGTGCGTGACTATGATGTTATGATAGTTATTGCATTTCGAATGCATAGGTAAAGGTAATAACTGAACCAGTATTAACAGAATATTCAGCTGCTATGTAATAAAAAACCAGCTCATTAAAATGCTTGACACTGACTAATTTACTTCAAATTTCAAGCTATTGCTATCTCAATCAATGAAAGTAGTCTATCTCATCTCATTTAGAGATACCGGGCTTAATATTAGACTTAGGGCTAATAAGTGCATGTAAACCTTAGATTTTGAAGTAGCAAATCTCTATTGTAAGATCTATTCAATTGGGATGATGACTGGGTATGAAAATTAAAAATATAATTAGTCCGTAAGTTAGGTAATAAAAAATATTAGACACGTATTTTATTATTTTGTCGTAAATAAAACAATACTTAGATAAAACGAATCAAAGTTTAGAAGTGAGGGCTAAGACGTCATTTCTACGTATAAAATGTACACGCCACATTTCAAATCAATATATCGTCGAAAGTATTCGTTTCTGTAAGAAAATAAAAAATACGTGTCTAATGATTAATAATAAATTAATAAATTAGGCATCTACCTTGTTATCATTAAATATAACCCAAGTAGAGCATCTTTCAATGCCACAACCATTGAACTCACATCAATTTTCTAACACCATTACAGTGGCGCACGTTTTTGTCAAAGAAAAATGCGTCTTATTACATTACCGGAGTCATGTCGTGTCGTCGTGTTTTGCATGCATTTGTCTGAAATGCATTTGTCGTGAAGGATGGTTTATACGGGTCGCTAATGTTTGGTTTTGTTATATTTCTCTTGTCTTTTTTCTTAGGATCTATATTTCCTTGTTATAGAAACCGTTACGTATATAGTTATTTAGTTTTATCTTCACGAAAAATTCGGATTGATATGTGGTCTCATTACATCCTCTTTTTCCTATTGATCTTTGGATAACTTAATAACATAACATAACATCACGCCTTTTATCCCCGAAGGGGTAGGCAGAGGTGCACACAGAAGCAACACCCACTTTTCACTATTTATGTTATGAGTGCTATGTAATAGGGGGTGAACCTATTGCCATATACCGGGCACATTTCCAGACCCCGTGCTACTACTGAGATTTTTTTTAATCCCAGTAATACTTTGCCCGACCCGGGAATCAAACCCGAGACCCCTTGCCCGGTAGTCGCACTTGCGACCACTCGGCCATCGAGGCAGTCGGATAACTTAATAGTGGTGATTATATTATCATACCACCATAAGACCATGCGACAGTCCACTGGAAATAGTGAATTTGCCATAATCTTTACTTCATTTTATAAAGATAAGGATAAAGGTAAAGATACCTTTAATTGTGATGATGACAGGGTATGAAAATTAAAAATCTAATTAGTCTGTAAGTTAGATAATGAAAAAATATTAGACACGTATTTTTTTATTTTGTCCTATAATAAAACAATACTTAGATAAAACGAATCAAAATTTAGGAGTGGGGGCTAAAACGTCATTTCTACGTATAAAATGTACATAGAAGTTACGTCACGCGACATTTCAAATCAATATATCGTCGAAAGTATTCGTTTCTGTAAAAAAATAAAAAATACGAGTTTAATGATTTAAAATAATCTACCAGACCGACATTAAAATAAAAATTAGGCGTCTACCCTATTGTCATCTAATCTACCCTAAATAAAATGTGTATACGTACAAATTAACCATGATCTTAACAAAATCATTAGGTCTGCATATGTTTTACCTGGTCAGGTGAAAAAATATGATTTAATTTTCTTCAATTTTAGTAAGTATCGGTTTAATACAAATACTAACAGATTTTTTGACATTGTTTGCCTTATTACTGACTACATCTTTTACTATTTAATAACTGATGACATTTTAAGAAATTCAGGTTTATCATTGAGTGATCCAGTATTCAGTTTCTGTTGAATGTGTAGTCCTTAGGACTTGGTTCTTATTTTTCAAATTTTGATCTTCAAACTCGTATGTCAAATGTGCCAAAGAACTACAGTCGCGTACTAAATTAACTAACCGCGCACGCCGCTCATGAGGAAGAACCCCTCTGTGGTTCGAAACTAGTAGAGCTTTTCTCAGTATATTCACATGAGTAACCCGCGATTTTAGTTAATTACAGTCACTATGTTTATAGGAAACCCATAGTCTAGGACTGTCAGGGTCTATTGATATTGTTGAAGACTATCAAACACCATATCTGAAGGCTTAATGTGTTCATATATTCCTTTAAATTATATTCAAATCTTTTATTAAAGCAAATCACTACCATCTCCTATCGTCGCTAACCTTCTTAGTCAGAACTATTGATATAGGCCTGTGCCGACGGCGACGACAAAATGAAGCTTTTTGAATATGTTATCGACCAGAACGTGTTACTTAGATTTGAGAAAACAAATGTTAATGATGGGATTAATATGGATCATGATACTATACCTCTAGTTACAAATTTTCTAGCAATTCAAAAGCAACAAAGAGTCTCGAATCAGAAAAAACTATCACTTGCATGAAGGGGAACATCGTCATGAAGTCTATTCACCAAGTTACGAGCAAAGGCAATTGTTCAGTCTTTTATTATTAACAAGAAACAATCTTGGTATCCTATTTTACACGTAGAGACTAGGAGATTACTGAGTATTTTTGTGACGATAAAGTGTTTGTCAGTGACGTTTTTTTACCATTGCTATTTTTCCACGGAAGTTATAAGACCCGACTAAGGGGTTTTTTTTTTTAAGGTGGGAAAATCATCGAATCACTGCTCCCGCCTGGGTGACCACCACCACGTTCCTTCTCCTGCACGTCGAGCCGGAGCCCCGGTTACCCGTTAGGTTCTCCGCGACTCCGAATCGGCATCAGCCCTATTGGGCCCCATCTGTGGTGGTCTGATGGCTCTTTGAGGCGCGCGCGGAACGCGACGCGCCGTACGTTCCGACTAAGGGTCTACTGTGTCGTGGTGGCCCGGAGTATAAGACACCCGCTTCTCATGCATGAGGGTACGGTTTCGAAACCTACCAAACGGCAAGTACCAATGTGACTTTTCCGACTAATAATGTACTTTCTAAGATTATTTAAACACCGCTAACAAAAACGGTGAAGGAAAACATCGCAAGGAGACCTGGGCTCAAAATTTCTAATCATAAGTTTCAAATCGAAAACCGGCAATGAGTAAGCGTGGTGATTAATACTTTTCCGCGTAAGAAGAAGCATTGCTCAGCAGTGGGCAATTATAGGCTGTTGATGTAAGGAACTACTAATACACGGACTATCACAGGGTATTGATTAGGTAATGTTAATCAGAAGAACTATGTAATTAAAACACACACACTTCGTTACTCTCATGATACTTATAATTTAGCTTGTCAATTAAATACACCTCTATCTACCCCTGCTAAGTATAAATGGCGTGTTAATATTGATGCTAAGTTAATACAAAAAGTAGCAACTCGAAGCTACTATTAGCCAATAAGTAGTAATCAAACTTTTTCCCCCGGCGTGCCTCGCATACACTCATTTAATACAAAGTGACATTAAGGACAACATAATGATTCAACTAACGTACGAACAAAAAAATATTACTATTAGTAGTTAATATTATTAATTATTTTTTTGCTAGAAGCCATTATGCAAACGAGTTGTTTGTTAAGAAAAAATTGTATTGGTTTAATGAGTTTTCGTTGGAAGTAGGAAAATATTGGCTCGTTAACATTGCTAATGGTGGATGTTACACGTGGGAGTCCTCAGTTAGATGCGATTCCCGTTTTAGGCAAACATAGTCAGGTTTTACGATTCCAGAAATTCTCAATGGTACCTTAAAGTTTGGAGTTGTGATTGGTCATAAAAATTGTCCCTAGTTTGTTATGGGATAAGCCAGCAAACGAGCAGATGGATCACCTGATGGTAAGCAAATCGGCGCCGTCCACGAGCACCCGCTACTCCAGAATATGGTCTAGTTAAAAGTAAATGATTAGAAATATAGTCTATCTTTGATTGTACTCTTTCAGGCTGTCTTATGTTTGTGTTGTTGTTAACACAAGATCATCACAATAAAAGGATTTCCTTAATAAAAATATATGTTTCATGATCAGATAAGTCAACAAAACGTAAATTAATAGTCAATTAAACCAACAGAATACCACGACACAGGAGAAAATCCTAATGTGGGGCAACGTTTGTAAAAAAAAAATGGGGGACTTAGCTTTACATGTAAAGTATACCAGGAAATATGTCTACTATGATCTAAAATTACAAATACTGTACTACAATAGTCTAGCCCCAAATCCAAAAACGAAAGACAGAATTTTAATCAACTCAGAACAAAACTGTATCACCAAAGCCCTTTCAGAAACTAAAATGAAATATCAGAAACCCTATGCAGAAAATCTTTTGATCATTTTGCATACAATGATGCAAGTTCAATCAGTCATCCGCCAGAGGGAGAGCCACCCGGGTAATGAACTACCTACCTACCTAAGTACATATCCACTATAATGTGATATTTGTACTCAAAGAGCGCTCGTTTGTAAAGAGGTCTGCTTAAGCCGGTAAAAGTAAAATAAACCCCTGATGATTTCGATGACTGCGGCATGCCACAGCGACGGCTCGGGCTCGATTCTTGGTTCGGATAATGTTTATGGTTATTATTTTTGGAGATTTATGAAACTTTTCGATTGAAGAAACTTCTATGATCGGAAAACTTCTCATTGTAAAATTGTGAAGCAGTAGATCCATGTAAGTACTTCTTGGAAGTTTAGAAGATAACTTATATTTTGCACTTTTAAAGTTACAATAATATATCATCACTCTTAAGTTTAGAAAGGTGTGATAATGATGTAAATACTTGAATTGTTCTTCATTTCATATTACGAATTTCAGAAATACGCATAAGAATCATGATAATTAACATGTGAAATATGAAGTAAACTGAACAGCGGATCGGAAAAATACGTACACCTTCGGAAACCGAATAAAATTCTAAATCATGGAAACAAAAAAAGACTGGTTAAATACCTCTAGAATCACTACCTAAAGTCAAGACTTTTGAATCTTGACTTCATTGCAAAGGTTTTCTGTAAAAGTCATCATTGACGAATACTAGGCTTTCATCTAAAGAATCAATGTCAGGAACCCAAAATCATTCCATAAAACCTTCTATCTTCCCCCAAAATGCCATAAAAGTCAATCGAAATGAAAAAGGACTTTAATTAAAATAAACTATCGTATCTGCAGTGGAGGCTCTGCAATAAATTCCGCGAGCCAATGGGCGTGACCGATAGAATTTAATACAAAATACGCCATATTGATGTGTGCATTTTTTCCCCCCCACAACCCACCTCCCTACATAATTGAGCGTTGTGAAAACTATCACGTTAGTAAATGACGCCCCCTCTCCCCCCGCAGTTTTCCAACATGGCGGAGATCAATAATTTGGCTGGGCAATGACTGTGATGACTCGGACATGCGCAAAAGGCACGCACGCTAAAATCATCGCCAAAACCTGAACTTGACTTGGCGAAAACGAAAGTAAGGGGTGAATGTTTCTACACCGTTCTTGGCATTCGATACTAACACACTGACGCTTCTAAGCCATGTGCTTTTATTTATCAAACGAAAAAAACTCCGAAGATTTTTTCCTTATTTTTTATAAAACACTTTTTTTTATATTTAAAACTTAGATATTCATATCGATGAAATACTTAAAATAGAAGATGATATAGAAGTACATAATGTAAAAGATAAAAGAAAAGTTAACGCATATTGTAACAAGGATATAGGGGGGAATGACGCTGAAAAAGATGAAACAGTCGATACGGTCACCGTAAGTGCGAGCGAGATAATAGACGTCAATTTTATTTTAATGGCGGGCGGCCATTTTGCTCATTACATAATTTAACGTAATGCATAAGAATATATAAAAATTTGGACATTTTGATTTTATAGCTATTTTTATCAGTTATGTTATATTTTATCACAATCCTAGCTGATGATTAGAAGGAAACGGCGAAATTAAGATCATTTTATGTACCACGTGGGAAGAAACTTTTGCTAAAAAATACAATAGAATTTTATAAGCATTTTCTACAATTTCTTACCTGTTTTTTGTCCTTCTGGGCGACGAATTTGTCTGTTTCGTGCCTCAGGTGTAAAGTCCTGTGTTTCTGCTACGAAGTCTTGTATAATTTCTCCTGGTTTTCTCTCTTCTTCTCTGTCTTCTTCTATATCTTCTGTATTGTCAGTTTATTGTATGTCTAGCCCTTGTAAGCCCATTAATTATACATACTCATATAAAACGTTATAGGTATAGAAATAACGCAAATATTTAACTAAGTCTTAACGTTAATTTTATTTTAATTTTGTACTATTAATTAAACAAATCTAGAAGTCGCTTCAACAGGTAGATAAACTCGGATAAATTTAGATTTTTTTTGTAACTTTTTTCAGTAATTTTATCTTACCTTTTTTACTTATAATTTAAGGCCAATTTAAGGCACAATAATTTGTCTTTTATTTCTGCTTATTCTGTTTCATCCACCTTCAATCTGGAGCGGTTGATGAAATTGGTCGAAAGCTTTTCCGAAAACTTATTTGCCAAAATCTTCGAATATCACTTAGCCTTAATGAGTAGGTCCAGAGTCTTTCACTAAATTACTTTTCACTAATATATATAGAGAGTTTGCATATAAAAATCAATTTAAATTAATATTAAAAGTTCCAAAATTAACCAGTGTTGTTTAAATGTACTTAAAAAACGTAAGATTTAAATTCTCTTTTCTATTGATTTCTTGTAATAACGGTTGATATAAACATAAAACTTGTTCTATTGCGAAAAAACGTGTTTCTTTAGTGTCAAATGGCGCTGGTTTTGATTTCTTTTCCTAGATTCCCCTTTGCTATGAAATCTTGGATTTTTTCAATTTCTTGCGCATTTAACTTATTTTAGTCCGCTTCTATAGTGACATGGTCTTCTGTGCGGACTTTTCATGTGGTCTTCTCTTCTTCTTCTTCTTTATTTTCGATAGCTGCTTCTCCCGGATGGTCGTTGATGTTAATTAGCCCTGTTTCGACAAATCCGGGTTAAACTGCCTTCAGTTGCCTTACACTAGTTTTACAGTAAAATTAAACCGGTCGTTTGAAAGTCTATAGAGTTCAAGTGTTGCTGAATACTATGAATACAAATTCACTTAAATACTATTTATGATTATGGTGTGTTGTGGAGAAAAATTAATAGCGTCTATTGCATAAAACTATTCTGAATGTGTCGGCGGGCGGCAGCGGTGCGTAAGACGCATGCGCGCAAAATTTCGAATTTTGTCACCAAATTTTGGTTTTTTATTTCGATAATTTTTGAATTTTAGGCCGTTTGAATGTTTTGTTTTAGTTTTTATTATTTTATTTATAGTCCAGTGGTTTTTTGTTATTTTTGCGCGGTGGGTATTTTCGCGCTGCGTAGGTGTTATACACGCGACGTCACCAGCCTCGCCGGCCACACTGATGGTTCGGTTGCAATGCTGGTGCATCGGCGACCCCTCGGCTCGTGGGACGAGGGTCCACCTGCCACCCACCTCACCCCGATGACTCGCGTACCTCGAAATCATCAAATAATGATTTTACGTGTTTATTATAAAACTCCACACGTACGCTTGTGTGCGTGAGCTGTCTAGGATGTTCTAAGCGCAGTGTCGATGTGGGTATCATATTTGTTTGTTATTTGGCCTGTTAGAATAAAGTATTTACTGAACATTATATTCATAAAGAGTATTATGGAAAACGGATCAATAGCTTTATGTACTTACTTATGTATTTTGTTGTGTGCTTCTGTCGATGTGTGGTTCTTGAAAACATATACGCATTAAGTATGGATGGCTGACGGTATATAAGTCGCGTCATGTAGAATTATATTCAGGCTTACTCCGAGGGTAGGTAGGAGGGGTTTAATAAAGCATTTTATGTTACAGCTCAGTTCATTTTGAGAGATGAATTGTGTGAACAGATGTACTTTGTAGTTCAGGACGGGGATTTAATTGATCTTAGAAACGATTTGAAATGACCACGTATCCAATATCTAACCGCAAGAGCTTAGATCGGTTTCACCACAAATCTTCAGACTCCCATCAATTTAGTACCATCTAAATCATGTCCATAACCATCTAATCTATCTAACTTGTAACTTCTATCTCCACTACAGCCTCTGCCTACCCCAAAATCAAGCAGTGAACTGTAACAGAAACAGCAGCCGCAACTTTTCATTTATATCCAGCAACGCTGTAGCATAATCTACTCTATGCTCTGAAACTGATAGTTGAAAGTAGTTTGGGGGATGTTTAACAAAATGCTAATCGTATTTTTGAACGCCACATTTTCATTATCTCTGGACAATAGCACATTAGCCCCGAGGTATCGGTCACTAGTTATTGACCTCATATCGTTGTATTGTGGATTCGAACTTGAACGTGGACTAATATTGGATCGTGGAGTACTTTTAGCAGATGCGCTTGAATGAACGTAAAAATTTGATGTGGTAAAGGTTAGAGTACTCGCTTCTCAAGCAAGTGACTGAGTTTCTAATTTCGCAGATTCTAATTTGGCTATGTCGTAGGTATATTAAGTATTTTCTTAGGGTTTATGGTCATCAAAATTGTCAATCCACCTTGAGTACGGGCGATGGCCGATGTGCATTCCTTGTCCATGTAAGATGAGGTCTTTGACCTGAAGAGAGTCAGTTTAATATCTGATATCACGTGTCATGTAATTTTCGGTTTATAATGATGCGACTTCACAGCTGAATATAGTCACACTTTTTTAAACGTTGCCTCGCTTAACTGTCTCCAGTGTCGTGGGTTGGAGGATCAACTCTGCCAGCTTGAGATCACCAGCCGTACTAGAAACTACTATACTACATAAACATTATAATAAACAGATGCAAAATTAATTCTTTATCATCAAGTACTATGCATAGCGTTTATATGTCAGTCCCTTTGACATTTATCTCGAAACTATTTTTACTAAAGGTTTTTATAGTCATTAGGAATCATAGTCTAATGCCGTAGGCGTAAATGTCTAGGTTTCTTCTAAACCTACCTACACGTGATTCAAGGCTATGTCTAGCTTTTTAGATGACTAGGTTTTGATTGCTACTTTATTCGTACTCAACTAGCCTCGTTGGTCACATGGCGACTGTATACAAAGAGGTTTTGGGTTCGATTGAAGGGTCTAGTTAGTGATGTTATTATTTATTTATTTCAATTAAATAGTATAACATTACAGTCATAAAACCAAGGCGTTATACATTTCAAATAATTATAAAAAGATGTTATAGTTATTTGTAGTAATCTTAACAGTAATCTTAACTGATTCTGGAATCGTGTCAAATATCATTGGATTTCATTTCCCTTTTTCGAAAATTTCCTCAGTTATACGAACGGAGTCCAGATTTGGGCTCTGTAATATTACAGATGTAATAGCCATATGGCTATAGGAGCACACACAATGGCATTGGACTCATATCATAACTTGTGTAAAGTGGATATTACGTTATCTTACTAACATCGACTGCACGATTGGCAACTGGGCAACTAACTGCCGCGCAACGTGTCGCAGGTTTGATTTCCGCACGGAACAACTCTTTGTGTGATCCACAGATCATTGATCCGGGTCTGGGTGTCATGTGTACCTATGTGAACTTTTATGTTTGTAAACGATATAGGCGAAAATCCTACTGTGAGGCATTTTTTCATTTATTTTTTTATTTTTAGAAATGGTCGTCCCACTGCAATGCAAAGGCCTGCCTACCCTCCTTCCACTAGTTTCTTCTTAAAGCTTTCTCTGTAGTCAATCCTTTTCATAGGCGTCAAACTCATCCCGCCATCTCCTCCTAGGCCTAGTGTGAGGCAACGTTAAAAGAAAAAACATTTGTATATTCGTCTATGCCTTCAAATACTCCACAGAATACTGAATACTGATTCAATCTTCATCCAAGGAGTCGGAGCTGTAGACGGCCTAGCGGGTTGCCGGCGTTTGAAGCAGGAATAGGAACGGGATGGTTTTTAGTCCGTAAGAGTCCATACTCCCTCTCGCCTTACCGAAGGTGGGAGAAATCATTTGGTGATGATGAGTATATATAATTTTTCCGCTATCATCAGAGTTAGAGAAAGACTAACCTCGTGGCGCGATCCTTCGATAACGATGATGATCTTAGCTCATCACCGATGATGAAAATAGTGATGATGATGATGATGATTATACAGGGTGTTGTCGCGTCGCGTCAAAGAGTAATCCAACAGATTAAGGGACGCGCTCGCAAAATTCCATATATCATTATTTACTGCATGTGTTGCAGTGTGTCGGAGGGTCAGTAGAAAAGGTTTGGTAATTTATAAAATGAATTTTTGCGTTTCTTTTTTTGTTTTGTTTTTTATTACTGTTGTGATTGAGTATTAGTTTTGTTGGTTTAGTTGATAGTTTAAAGAGTCATTGTGAGTGATGTAGTGGATCTACGGTTGAATACGGTTAGAATGTACTAAAGTGTTGGTTTGATTACACTTGATTGGAGAGATCTTAATCAAAAATTATATAGATAATCGACAACTTTTTAAATATATAAAATTTAATATGAAGGATACTGAGATAATACGAGACAAGTTCCATCGCATTGATATGAGCTATTTAGACCCAATTTCAGTCTCTATTTTGTTAAAATATCGTTCTAAAATATAAGTTACGAATAATAAAAATCATACTCAATAATTACATCACCACTAATCAACCAAAAATCTCCACCATAAATCCACATCATTAAGTGTGGGAGAGCCATGCTTCGGCACGAATGGGTCGGCTCGACCTGAATGATACCACGGCCTCACAAAAAACCGACATGAAGCAACGCTTGCGTTTTTTCATGGGTATGATGAGTGAGGTTACCGGAGGCCCAATAACCGGGTCCCCAGTCTTCTCGATTCCCGAATTCCCAACAATCCCCAAATCCCAAAAGGCCGGTAACGCACTTGCAATGCCTCTGGTGTTTCAGATGTTCATGAGCGACGCCGATTGCTTACCATCAGGTGTTCCGTCGGCTCGTTCAAAATTAAAATCAAAAATCATCATATTTCTTTTTTTTTAAAGTCAATCGATAATGATGATGACTTTGCAGACCCTCCGCCACTATGCGACGACCGTAAGCCTCGTGAAAATGGTGTTGCATGTAAAAATTATCAGAAATTAATAAATATATATTGGACGGCCGAGCTTAAAGCCGCCACGTAAAGTATCGTTTATATAAAATGTAAATATATACAGAAACGCTTCGCATATAACGCCAAGTATTGATCTCACAATATATGATTGTTACTTATGGGTATATTACAGGGGAAATGAGAAGGTGTGCTCATTTTTTATTGGCTCCATATTTGGCGTTCTCATGTGCCAACGTTGTTCGTCTTGTGGGTGTCAGATGTGCAGATTGAGGGACTCTATATTTGATAGAGACTGGGCTGCAGCGTGCTCTATAATACACCTGAACTGTGAACATTTAAAACTGTGATCTCGATTAGGATTAGGAACCCTCCTGTTTAAGAGGTTTATACCTCTAAGGTACCTTGAAGCAATCCAGGCTGGAGTATTTCTACTATGATACCTACTTACGTATGTATGATACGTATAGATAACATAATATCACGCCTTTTATCCCCGAAGGAGTATGCAGAGGTGCACTTTACGGTACTTAATGCCACGGTTTTTAAGTCTGGGAGAGTCATACTTCGGCACGAATGGGCCGGCTCGACCGGAGCAATACCACGGCCTCACAGAAAACCGACGTGAAACAACGCTTGCGTTGTGTTTCGTCGTGTAAATGAGGTTACTGGAGGCCCAATTACCCCCCTCTCCAGTCTCTCCAATCCCCAAAACACCCACAATCCTCAAATTCGTAATTCCCAAAAGGCTGGTAACGCATTTGTAACTATTCTGGTGTTCCGGGTGTTCATGGGCGGCACCGATTGCTTACCATCAGGTGATCCACGTCAGTTTTCTGTGAGGCCGTGTTTTATTAGGTTTGACATCATATTTTTAGGAACTTATAACAATACTTGGTCTGAGGGTCAGTTTAGGTATAGTATCATTTTAGTTATGAGACGTGAATTTTCTTTTTGGTCAAGGATCGTTGTAAACACGGCTACTGAAATAGGTCTCGTGTTTTATTACTGGCTATAGAAATTTATACCTAATCAAAATTTACAGTAATACCTATACCTTACAGTATCAATGTGACTTTCCGAGTTATATGTACTTTCTAAGATTATTCAGACACCACTGACACACGGTGTAGGGAAATATTTTGAAGAAAGCCAACCGCCAACCCGCATTGAGCAAGCGTGGCGATTAATGCTCAAACCTTCTCGTGTGGCAGTGTTCAGGTCAGCAGGGGCCACTTATAAGATAGTTGATGGTGCTAATAATATTATTGGACTATTCTATTATGGAAAATAAACAAGACTAAAAATCGTCGCCATCCTTTTTTCAATGCAAAAATTGAAATCCTTGAACAATCAAAAAGCCTTTAAACTAAAATCAAAATAAAAAATGGTATAGGTACTAAAACTGTGTAGAATTCTAGATATAAGTTAGACTTTGAGCACAGGGCAGTGTCAAGGTCTTGCATAGGGAAGCAGCTAGTTTGGACGTCGGCTAGCCGCAATTTTAAAGTGAGGCCGGTTTTAGGGATGGGAGCACTCAATAGGCCGGCTATCGGTCCAGTTCCCGGTAGACGTAGCTTTTGTTGTTATTCCGAATAACTGGTTGGAAAAGTAGTTTATTTAATTGTTTATTTTTTTATTTTTGTTTAAGGGTGTTTGAGAAGCGATTCATGCTGAAATTGTGGTTGGTTTGCAGTGATTTCTGCTGATAAAACTGAAATATAGACGTGATATTCATAGTGAATGTCGTGGTAGTTCAAAAGTTTAATGCTTGGGAGTTCGGATTGAAAACACTACTAACGGCAAGAACCAATATGACTTATTTTGAGTTCTATTTTGATTTAAAATAATCTATCAGACGGACATTAAAATAATAATAAGTCATTTTCTCTAATTTCAGGAAATAAGAAACTTTATGTAGGAAATAATTTTGTGTCCAAAACTACTCTAATTTCACCAACTACTCACTACTAGCTTTTGCTCGCGACATCGCTCGCGTTAAATTCGGGGTAGTACGAAAATTGCGGAATGCTCCATACAAACTTCACCCCCCCATTTTAGGGAAGTGGGGTGTTAGAAACGGGCAAAAAGTGAGCTAAAGCCTATGTTACTCTCCATCCCTTCAATTATCTCCACTTAACAAATCACGTCAATTCGTCGCTCCATTTTGCCGTGAAAGAATGACAAATATACAGATAGACACACTTTCCCATTTATAATATTAGTATGGAGTATGGATTATACTGACCGCCTCATTGGCCGAGTGGTCGCATGTGAGACTGCCGGGTAAGAGGTCTCGGGTTCGATTTCCAGGTCGAGCAAGGATTACAGGGTTTTTTAAAAATCTCAGTAGTAGCATGGAGACTGGAATTGTGCCCGGTATATGGCAATAGGCTCACCTATTACATGGGACTCAAACATAAATAGTGAAAATTGGTGTTACATAGTACAGTGGTATTATGTACCGTAATGAGCATCTCTGCGTACGCCTTCGGGGATAAAAGGCGTGATATTATATTATATACTGTTATCGTGTTAATTTGTATGACATGATGATACTCAAACTAACTATCGCTTTACCCACTTAAATAACGATTATTTCTTGTAAAATAACTTAGTTTTATATTCAAGGTTCCGTACATAAAATGAAATTATTTATGAATAATATAACATAACATAACATCACGCCATTTATCCCCGAAGGGGTAGGCAGAGGTGCACATTATGCCTATGTACAATGTAACACCCACTTTTCACCATTTATGTTATGAGTCCCATGTAATAGGGGGTGAGCCTATTATTACCATATACTGGGCACAATTCCTAATTGCTACTACTGAGATTTTTTTTTAAAAACCCTGTAGTACTTTGCTCGACCCGGGAATCGAACCCGAGACCCCTTGCCCGGCAGTCGCACTTGCCACCACTAGGCCAACGAGGCAGTCGAATAAAATAATTCCTTTATAAACTATGTTTGAAGAGACCGGTTAATTAATACCTATAGATAGATACTAAAATCTTTTCCTAAAAGCAACAAATACTTTTCTTGGAAATCGCATCAAAATCCGTTTAACAGATTGCGAAATAACCATTCATACAGATTAGACAGAGAACCTCATTTTTTTGAAGTTGGTTAAAAATATCTAATTCAGTACCCTTTACCCATAGATTTTACCTGATGCTTTGCCCGGTAAAAAATGTCTATGTCCTTCTCCGTACTTCAAACCACATAACAGATATGGTTATATTCCAAGATTGGTTGATTATATAAAGGAATAGGTTCTTTCCCTTGTTATTCTAGAGCATAATCTATCCCTGTTTCAATTTTCAACTCGATTCCTTCAGCCGTTTTGACGTCATTGAATAACAAGTGTGGGAGAACCATGCTTCGGCACCGACGTGAAGCAACGCTTGCCTTGTGTATCGTCGTGTAAGTGAGGTTACCGGAGGTATAATTACCCTCCCCTTCCCCAATCTTCCCAGTCCCTGAATTCCCAACGATCCTCAAACTCTACCTATATTATGTTTGTGTTAACAATACTACATTGATTCAAACCTGTGTCGCTTCAGTAGTAATTTAGTAATTACTGAACCTAAAAATAAATTATAAATAACACAAACGCATCTCTAAAAACATAGGAAATTATCACCTGGGATTCGAACCTACTACCAATAAATTGGCAATCTGATCCTACCAGGATGTTAAGCTTATCTATTGTGCTATTAGCGAACGCTGTTGGTCAAAGGGTCTAGGTTCACATTCCGAGTAAAACACGATTATATATTATTGTTTCTCTATAAGAAACTATGTGGTTATGTTAAGTTAATTTCTAATTCTACATATATTGATTATGGTCATAACTTTGTGTTTTATTGAATAAGTATTTTGTAATTGGTTATTTTAATATATTTTTATTTATATACTGCCTCGTTGGCCGAGTGATCGCAAGTGCGACTGTCAGGCAAGGGGTCTCGTTCGATTCTCGGGTAGGGCAAAAGTATTACTGGGTTTTAAAAAAAATCTCAGTAGTAGCACAGTCCGGAAATGTGCACGGTATAATATGGCAATAGGCTCACCCCCTATTACATGGGACTCACAACATAAATAGTGAAAAGTGGGTGTTACATTGTACACTGGTATAATGTGCACCTCTGCCTACTCCTTCGGGGATAAAAAGGCGTGATGTTATGTATGTTTATGTAATTCTATATAGCCCATTTTTAAAATAACTGGACAGACAAACACAAATATTAAAACTATCTTTGAATATTTCAAAAGATTCAGAATACTTTTACTATGTAAACTAAATACTTAATATAAATTACTCACAGTCTTCAATTATGTATGTATTTATGTATGTATGTATATATGTAAGAATGCATGTATGTATAGTTTATGGTGCTCGTGTGTAGGTATATATATTATAATGATGTTTCTTTATGTTTATCACTAAATATGTAAGTGTATCTATTTTAATTGCTCAATTAATTCGTTGCTTGCTTCTTGCTCACACCATTTACTCTTCTCTGCATCACCCAAAGGTCAGACTGGGAGAAAATGCCTGCGGCATTAAGTAAGTCCACCTTACGTACATTTTGTGCATGAAGCTTAAATAAATAAATAAAGAACAGGTCAATGTTCCAATTCAGTGACAGTTTTAAAATATTTAAATCACCATCAACTCTGCTTACCCTTACAATTTAAATGCCACATCATAAGCTACATAAAATCTACCAAATTACATAAAGTATACATCAAAAATCATCGAATCGTTGATAACATCATTTACGCCATTAAAACGCCTCGGGTTCAAATTAGTGTTGGGGTAGGTTACGGCGTATCATTGCGCTAGTTTTAACACGAGGTGAGGTTGGACTGGTTGTTATAGCTAATGGATATGGGATTATAATTATATTAGATTGACTGTGTGTGTTACAAGTGTTAATGGTGTGTGATTTTGACCAATACCATGTTTGAATAGAGATATATAGTCGCGGTGACTCGGAGGTTTAAGACGCCCACCTCTCATGCATGAGGGTGCGGGTTCGAAACTTACCAACGGCAAGTACCAATGTGACTTTTTCCGAGTTATATGTACTTTCTAAGATTATCTAGACACCACTGACAAACGGTGAAGGAAAACATCGTGACGAAACCTAGGTTTTTTGTTAAGGGGGGAAAATCATCGAATTTCTGAGGGAGTGTCAGACTGACTAAAAACCACCCCGTTCCTTCTCCTGCACGTCGAGCCGAAGCCCCGGCAACCCGTTAGGTTCTCCGCGAATCCGAATCGGCATCGGCCCTTCTAAGCTTATAATTTCTAATTATAAGTTTGAAATCACCAACCCGCATTGAGCAAGCGTGGTGATTAATGCTCAAACCTTCTCCGTGAGAGAAGAGGCTTTGCTCGAGGCTTTATAGGTTGTTGATGATGTTTGAATAATATTACAGTCTATGGTCTTTTGTGTTTCTGTTCTTCTATATTAAATACTAGCTATTGTCCGCGATTTCGTCCGCGTAGAATATCATTCCTGTTTTATCCCATACTAGCGACCCGCCCCGGCTTCGCACGGGTGCAATGCTTATGTAAATATACCTACTACAGAATGCCCTAATATACAACGTTCACAGCTTTTGTGTCATCATGTATTTATTATACATATAAATCTTTCTTAAGAATCACTCTATCTATTAAAAAAACCGCATCAAAATTCGATGCGTAGTTTTAAAGATCTAAGCATACATAGGGACAGACAGACGACGGATAGTTTTTTAATCGGGATTATAAAATTTAATCGGGATACAAAGTATTATATCTCTTAAGTCAAACCCATACCCTGCTTGTATAGGTACTACATTTCATCAAAATCTGTTCAGTATTGTCAGTAATTGACGAACAAACATTGAAATAAAGAAACTTTCACATTTAAAATGATGTATTGATTCTAATTTAAACTGAATCAATGAAATTGGTTTTCATTACTTTTGCATATTGTGGCTTTGTAGATAAAGTCAGCGTAGCATTATGCTGTATACGCTTTTTGTCTTTAATAACTGAGACAATGATGGTGAAACAACACCATCACTGTTAGATGATCTCACACGGATTTAATTTGGTAACAAAATATTACACCAGAGCAATTAATCGCCAAAGGCGTAGAAGCAGAAATCTACAGTACATTGCGTCAGATATGCTGGGAGTCTAGTCATTACCAAACGCTAGATTCAAATTCAGACTCAGCACAAAACTGAAGCCTTTCAAACTGAAAAATCCAGGTACAAAGAACCCTCTCATCAATTCAAAAAAGGTTTTTAATCATCAAAAATACCCTTCATAGTAATTTCCACCCATTCATTATCATTTTTACATCGCAATTGAACGCAATCATTCTCTATAATCATCAGTAATACTACAGAATTCGTTCATACATCAACAGGCCATAATAACAGGCGGATCCTGGTTAAATCACTAGTATTAATCATGACTGCACTATAGGCATACATTTTTATATACCCGTCCCTTTCTGGCAACTGCGCAGACTCGCAGTCATCGTCATCACCCCACGGGGGGGCCAGTGGGTGGCAATACCCCTTCTCCCCGCGTCAATATACAGCAAACTGTGTTGGATAAAATAAACTCACACTAGTGTGAATAAGCGTGACTGCACATACACACACGTGCGCGAAAAACGCACACAAACACGTATTTATACAAAATTGAACAGTTAATTACATTATCGCGAGCACACGCGTGTCGCAGTATATAGAGAGGGGGGTTTCGAAAAGGGGGGTGGTTGTCGAAAAATGGAAAATGATTTTCGACAATTTTTTTCCTCTCGTCCGCACTCGTTGGGTATTTTACGGGGAAATGTTATCATGCAGTTTTAAGTTGTCTGTCTCCCATTTGCTTTTACCGGTATTAAAATTGTAATATTTTTCCGTCAATTCCGGAATGAATGCGTTATCAGTCCGTTTGGCTGTTGTTTCATTTAGCTCTTAATTCTTGGTAATTCGATTGATGACAGCCGTCGATGATATTTTTTTGAGGGATCAAAAGTTAAAGGTAAATTGAGGGAGCGCAAAAATGTTTCATCTTTCATATTTCTATGCTATAAAACATACTAAGTTCCAAATACGTTTATTTATATTAAGTATGAATGTATAAACCTCTAATTAAGATAATTATAACTACTCAAAATGTCATTACAGTGATTTAAACATCGTTATTTAATATTAAATAAATTCAACTGCATCATTATTTAAATATACAACAATAGCTCGCTATGATATTAGCTGCAATGCAACGCCTTTAATTGGATTCGAACCTAAAACGGTACATCCGTAGATTTACTAGCAATAAGCAATGATTAAAACTGAAGCTTTCAAAGTTAGGTCATAAAATATGTAAATTTTCAACATCTTTAAAAATCTATCAAATGTCAATAAAAATAGTTTTGTTGAAGACTTTACAGTTAGTAGTCTAAAGGTCATTGTACCCCTAACACTGCTACGCCACGGCTCCAACGCTGTGCCTCCTGTGATAAGTGATACAAGTCTAAAAACGTCATTTTACAGGACAGCGAAAACAAGATTTAAAAAAATCTAGTTCGTTAATTAAGCGGGCTAGATTAAATATCAGTGCACTCTTTGGTAGATCGAAAAGTTTTCTTTCTCTATATAATTTAGATTTTTGATAGATGTTTAATTTTGGAAGTAATTCATAAAAATCTGCGACTTGTAACTTTTACTTAGTTTTTTAAGTGCTAAAATTAAGTTGTAAATGATACTTGTACAGTTAAATTACGTTGCACCAAGCTTACCCCAAAAATTGTCTTAGTGTAAACTGATATACATGAAGATAAAATGTCTAATAACTCATTAGAATAATGATTCTAGCAAAATGTGCTAAAACAAAAGATGAAAATATAACCCTTAAGATTTATTTTTTTACTGATCAGTCACCTATTTACATAATTTAGCTGAACTATATCAATTTACTAAAATCCTAGTCTTTCAGAAGGTATGTTAAATGATGTAAGTCAAGATGTACCCCTCAAAAAAAAAGATAGTGATATGTGTAAATGAATACAAGTTCTAGAAAAATAAAAAATCAACGTTTATTAACCAAAAATTCAGCCGTTTCACATTTTTATCAAAATTCTTATAAAACTAAATGGAGATCTATACATCACAATATGACTATACGAATGTAACTATTTTCAAAAGGAACATAATTATCATAAAGACAACAATTTGAAACCAAGTAAAACTAAGTAATGGCACAGATCAGTCTTGATAAGCTATCACAGTTAGCAATTTACCTACTCAGTGTTATACAAAGTAATAAAAATAATTAATTAAACTGTGGGTTAATTAATTAATAATAAAAATAGTTTTGAAGTTCACGAAGTTGCCGACGTTCCTTTGTTTTCCCTGACGAAGTTGTATATTCTAAGCCAGTATTACAGAAATAGTTTTCTCCTTTCTCTAATCTGTCTTCTCTCTTTGTCACTATTTCCACGTTTTTTTCTTTTTTCCGGCACTGTTAAATCCTTTGCGTTCCCAGAAAGAGCAACCAGGAATGGAATTCTCTGATGTGTTCCTGGGTGACGGTGGTGTTTTTGGAATCGTAATATTGGAGGTTTGTCTCATCAATGACGACGTAGCCGTTCTTTTTTTTTAGCCGGTACTCTTTTATCATCAGTGAATGAACACAATTCATCAGTATTGCAAATATATTCATCACTTGCAAAAGATCCAAGGAAACAAGTGAAACAGTGAAACAAGTGAATTTATTTCTGCAAATAGGCTACAGGGCAGCACATGTCAATTTTATCAAGCGAACGATGAGGTCGACATTTCCTAACTGACTACTCTGAGAAGAAATGCCGAAACAAACTCAGAGGTCCGTCTCTTTTAAAGTCCAGACAATATGTGTAACAGACTATTTGTGAGAACCGTGCAAGTTCTTTCTGTAGTGGCCTTTTGAGGAAAGAACCACATAAGTTTGAGCGGATTCGTTCTGAACTGGCGTACTGCCACGCATGTGTCGGTTTACAGTCAGCTCAATTAACAAACTGATTCGACGACCAATACCAAAATAAAGGACATTTGCGTGGGTCGCACTAATACTCAAACTGTCAGAATATGGGTAGTTAGAAAAGAAATGGCGAGGCAAAGTCTCGCACGGTCCTAGCACTAACAATTGTAAAATAAAAAGTAAATGTCAAGTTAGAACAACATATAAAAAAAATTCAAATGAAAAACAATGTCACATTAAAACAATAATGGTAAATTGCATATAAAAAAGAAATGTAACTATATGTTACAAACATGTCGACATGACCTGTGTGGACGTTACAGCAGCTTATTCCTAAGCCAGACTATCATCTAGGTAGTCTTTTATTTTATAAAAAGCTTTACTATAAAATTTATCTTTAATGACATTTTTAAATTTATTTACATTCAAATTTTGGATATGGCTGGGAATTTTATTGTAAAAGCGTATACTCTGAAATCTAAACGAAGCACTTATTTTCTTTAGTCTAGTAGTGGGAACAACATATTTGTCTTTATTTCTCGTGTTGATATCGTGTATATCACTATGCTTTTAAATAAACTTCTGTTTTTATGCGCATATACTACATTTTCATAAATGTATTGAGAGGCAACAGTCATTATATTAATTTCTTTAAATAGTTCCCTGAGAGAGTACCTCGGACTAAGATTATAAATTGATCGAATGGCCCTCTTCCAAAATCACCATCATCAGATGACTCTGAAATTCTCAAATCATCGAGTAGATTATTTGAAGAATGTTCTTGAGTCTTATTCATCTAATTATTATTGAAAACTATTTCCGCAACAATTGTAGAGTTCCGCAATTTTTCAACTAGTTCTATTCCTTCTTGCGTCTCTATTGATTCGTTACCTTCTTCCTGGATATCATTACATTTTTCTTTGTCAGTGACCGTTTCTGCAATTACTGGACGCCGGTGCCATGACCCATCAACCGTTTCACTTGTTTCTTGCTCCAATCTTGATTCGTAGCCATTTTCCTGGGTATCAAAATCTTTTTCTTCAATATCTGATTTAGTGTATCCAATTTCATTAATTTATCAATACTCTCGTATTGATAACGCTTTTAGCTGAAAAAAATTACCCCGATTACCCCTACGAACCCCCGCCACCTACACTTGTATCACTTAGCACATTTATTGTTTTGTATCATATATTTTTACAATTGGTTGGATTTTTAGATACAACTATATATCTATCTGTTTACACATAAAGACAGATTTGTGTAGAATGATTTAAGTCAAGTTGTATCACTTTTCATAAAAAAGGGCATACCTTAGAGGTACATTCAGATTTGTAGGTACATGTCGATTTGTATCCTAGAGGCATATCGAAAGAATTAGTCCAAAGGGATATTATTGTAGTCACATCAAAATTCACGATAAATGTACTGACAAAGAAAATGTGAAGTTAAATACAATAGCATTTAAATCACGAAACACGAAAAATAGTTTGTTAAGTGACCGGTTTTGGAGTTACATACTTAACAAATATCGATTGTCACGATTTTTTTGCCAAAATCCCTATAGTTGTATCACTTTGCACAAAATTATCTCCGAAACTATAGCAGATAGAAGAACGTGAGTTAGACCAAAAATGACGTAATTTTTTTTTGATTATGCTCATGTGAATATCACAAAAAGGGTACAACTCGAGTTATATCACTTATCACAGGAGGCACAGAACTTATCATTTAAATATGAACTTTAAATCATATGTCGTATGACATGCTATTTCATAACGTCAATATAAACTAGGTGTAAGCGTGTTACAATCTTTTTATATTGTTTCCAAAGCAAAAAACGCCGGAGTCGTACCGGAGCCGTACCAGAGCCGTGCCGGAGCCGTGCCGGAGCCGAGTTTGTTAAATATCTGATGATCTCATCTCTAAGCCACTGCAAGTTTTAGGTTTAACCTAGAACCTAACAGTCTAATCAAATACGATTGAATCTCAATGCCTCGGGGTCAGTCTCTTTTAAAGTCTAGACGTATCTAGGTAGGTACCACCCTAAAACACCGTCATCCAACATTATACCTACCTAGGTACACCGAAGCACAAACACCAAAATCAACCCTAAAACGCTACAGGCGTTCACAAGCATAGTGCAAGTTAACCCTTCAACGACACACGTATACGGTATCAAATATGTACCAGCTAGCTGATAGCAATATTCATATCACTCAAAGTGAAGCTTAAACCGCTTGAAAGCGATTTAAAGCGGCTATGAAAACAATAGTTAGGTTTGATATGGTTTCAGTTATTAGTGGTGTCATGACGATGTGTTTCGTTCATGTAGCTGTTCAGTAGCTGTAGCCAAATACCATTTAGCGCTTGTCTACATGAAGAATAGAAAACCAAATTATATGGAATTGGCGTAAATTGACTGCCTCGTTGGCCGAGTGGTCGCAAGTGCGACTGCCGGGCAAGGGGTCTCGGGTTCGATTCCGGGTCGGGCAAAGTATTACATACATAACATAACATCACGCCTTTTTATCCCCGAAGGGGTAGGCAGAGGTGCACATTACGGCACTTAATGCCACTGTACAATGTAACACCCAGTTTTCACTATATATGTTACGAGTCCCATGTAATAGGGGGTGAGCCTATTGCCATATACCGGGCACATTTCCAGACTCCGTGCTATTACTAAGAATTTTTAAAAACAAAAAACTGGGTCTTTAAAAAAAATCTCAGTAGTAGCACAGAGTCTGGAATTGTGCCCGGTATATGGCAATAGGCTCACCTATTACATGAGACTCATAACATAAATAGTGAAAAGTGGGTGTTACATTGTACAGTGGCATAATGTGCACCTCTGCCTACCCCTTCGGGGATAAAAGTCGTGATGTAATGTAGGCGTAAATCTTGACACTGGTCAGTGTCATCCCCATACATTTAGTTTTCTACTCTCTCTGTAGACAAGCGCTAAAGTTGCGTTTGGCTAAAGGCACTGTCCATGTTGAAACCTTACGGTGTCAGCAGAGTAGAATAAGTCTAGGAATTGACTATAGAACTGTACAATTGCATAGACTGTGATATCTGTACTTCTTAAACTGCGATCGAATTGTCGTGGAGGTTTAAGGCTTAAGGTTTTTAAGGAGGTTTATTGATGTCCAAGCTGGTACCAATGTCACTTTTTCCGAATTACCTCTATATGTACTTTCTAAGATTATTTAGACATTATAGACAAACGGTGAAGGAAAACGTCGTGACGAAAACTGACCTTATAATTTCTAGTTATAAGTTTGAAGTCGCTAACCCGCATTGAGAAAGCGTGGTGATTATTTTTTTATATTCTCAAAAACATTTCTTCACACTAGATTTTTCCTGTGTATTATACTTCCGCCACTTGAGGTTCTCGGCAGCTGCTGCACCGTCTCGAGATGCTGAGCATGGAAGATGGGATGGCGCAAGAGTATCAACGCAAGTAGCGTCCCATATGAGAAGCATACCCATCTTTTAAGGGAATAATGACATACTGTTAGGTCTCTTGCCATTGTCGCGTACCAAGCTATTAGGCTCAATTTACTTTTCTGTGTTTTCTTATATATAACATTATTTTTTATTATTATGTTGTTTTTATTTAATCTTACTTTCTTTATAATTAAACGATCCTCAAACTGCTAATCCCCAAAATACCGGTAACGCACTTGTAACGCCTCTGGCGATCCGTCTGCTTTATGCCATAAAAAAAAGAATTAGTTTAGATTCAGAATCTTAGAGTTTATTATTAGAGAGAATTTAGTGGTCTACAAAATTGTCTGTAACACCATTGAGTGTAGATTTATCCACTATGTTATGAATCCCAAGTTGTAGAGGGTGAACCTAATTTCAAGTTTTAAGTGTGGGAGAACCATGCTTCGGCACGAATGGACCGGCTCGACCGGAGTGATACCACGACCGAGCAGAAAACAGACGTGAAGCAACGCTTGCGATGTGTTTCGTCGTGTGAGTGAGGTTACCAGAGGCCCAGCTCCCTCCCCCCTTTCCCAATCTCCCCAATCCCCGAATCCCCAAGAATCCTCAGACTCCTAATCCCCAAAAAGACGGTAACGCACTTGTAACGCTTCTGGTGTTCCATGTGTCCATGGGCGACGCTGATTGCTTACCGTCAGGTGATACGTCCGCTCGTTTACCATAAACATGCCATAAAAAAAAGTTCCCGGCACAATACCATAATACTACGGAAACATCGAAATTATATAAGCGTACTAGCTGACCAGGCAAACTTCCTAAAAATTTTTCTTACCTTTTTAGCCTCTCCTGGACTTTCACGAACATTTTAAGACCAAAATTAACCAAATCGGTTCAGGAGTTCTCGAGTTTTAGTGAGACTAACGAACGAAAATTCATTTTTAATTATATAGATTTCTTTTTAAAAGGCCGGCTACGTACTTACTTGCTTGGTTCCCAACTTAGGGGGTTAATAAGCAAGATGGGATTTATTTAGGGGTCTAAAATTTTTAGGAATAATTTCAGGGATTTTTTGATAATATTATGTAGTATTTTGTTTCTGTAACAAAGTGATTTATAAAAACATCTGAGGCGTAATCCGATAGTTTCCAACCAGTGAAATTCGATACTTTTATCGAAATCTAAACAAAAATACTTTTCTATGAATTTTTTGAATCACTATGAATGTAATTTTTTTTATTTTTAGCGGGACAACAGAATAATTAAGGCGATTTTAGGGGTTTTTGACACAAGCTTTAGGGATAAATATTTTTGAGACTTGATAACACTGCGTACTTGTAGCTCCTTTGGTGTTGCGAGTGTCCATGAGCGGCACTGATGGCTTGCTATCAGGTGATCGGATTGCTCGTTTGCCTCCTATCCCAAAAAAATATAACGATCTCGTGACTTTGATGAGAACAATTAGATATTTTATACCTCTTTACTTCTTCGAAGATAAAAAGAATGTTCTACTTAATACTTTTTTAATATTTGTATCAGTTTCATAAACTTGCTAATCCTGCCTACCCTATTTATGAAAACGATCTACAGAAACAATGGCGACACGTATCGAATTGAGCTCGATTGACTCTCGTTTGATGTCCGAGCGAGACACGTCCATGACAGGTCATTGACATCACACCCCGAATCATTACCTCTGTAGGGGTTTAAAGGCTAAACGGGGTGATGATTTTGGTGATTTTAGGTAATTGAGCTGTTCATTTCAATAATGTTTAGAGAGTTTAGTGAAATTAATATTAACGTCTCTTTGTTAATGTAACTGAATTTGGAGAATCATTTCTTTCTGCAGGTCTTTTCTTAAATACTATTTGGGATCAACAACGAATTCTAACAAGGTTCAGTTTAATTCTAGTTATTGCATTATTATTACATAACATAACATCATGCCTTTTATCCCCGAAGGAGTTAGCAGAGGTACACATTACGGCACTTAATGCCACTGTACAATGTAACACCCACTTTTCACTATTTATGTTTTGAGTCCCATGTAATGCATATTATTATGATATTATAAAAATATTTTAAGGGTGATCTGATTGACATTGCAAACCCCAGTCTGAGATCCGAATATCGCACGATTCTTGATGAGCAGATAATTTTGTCGAAATAAAACCAATTTTTCTATACACCAGTATATTCATAAATCCACTCTCTGATACCCCTATCAGATATGTTCGTGTAGACGCCAGGCATACTCCTTCCACAGCCGAAGCCGAAAGATGAGAGACCAATCAGTCTGCCGTTAGAGACTGCTGCCCCACCACTGTCACCCTGGAATGAGAAGTATATCCTTACTATCCTTATCCTTACTAATATTATAAATCAGAAAGTGAGTTTGTTTGTTTGTTTCACTTTCACGCCGGAACTACTAAACCGATTGCTTTGAAATTTTGCAGACGTAAAGTTAGAAGTCCGGATTAAATAATAGGGTACTTTTTATCCCGGAAAAATTTGGTATTCCCGAGGGAAAACAAAAGTATTTGTATAGATGGCGCTGTGTATATTGTATATGTCACATAGGCTACTATTATCATTTTATGACGCGAGCGAAGCCGTGGGTAAAAGCTAGTTCGTTAATAATTATAATAAACCTTGTCTTTTAATTCCCGAAAAGATAAATAAAGGTATACTCACTGAGTAAAATGTAAACCCATTTTACCCGATTTAAAAAAGAAAGTCTTCTTCGTTGGCCGAGTGCTCGCAAGTGCGACTGCCGTGTATCGACAATATCGACATAGCTTTTAATATATGGCGTATGGCATAGATTTAAAAAAAAATCTCATTGGTAGCACGGAGTCTGGTATTGTGCTCGGCATATGGCAATAGGCTCACTTCCTATTACATATTTAATTAAATTATGGGACTCATAACATAAATAGTGAAAAGTGGGTGATACATTGTACAGTGGCATGTGCCGTAATGTGCACCTCCGCCTACCCCTTCGGGGATAAAAGGCTGGTATGTGTATGTGTGTTAAAAAAGAAAAATAAATAAAATTGTACACCTAGTACAATTTCATACTTCATACTATAACCTAAAAAGAAATAAATCTTGACCTAAAAACGGGAATCGCACCCAGTAATCCGTGCTTAGCAATCACGATAATCTCTCATTCAATGAGATAGTAAAATTTTATTTTAGTAAGAAAGTAAAGATTTAGCCCTTTCTCTACCATAGTTAGAGGTTAGTTAGTCCTTCTTAGGATAACCGGGGCAACTTACCTGACAAGCATCATAGCCCCATCCACCAGCGCAGAACATCCTCGGAGTCAGGGTATGGTTGTACCACTTATTGTTCACCTCCTGGCACTCCTTCATAGGGAACATCTTGATCTGCACTTGCTGCAGCTTTTCGATGTATTCACCCTGGAATGATGTGGACGATTTTGTTAGTAATTGTTTTTACCACTTTACAATTTTTTGTAGTCTTCATCATAGATTCTGATCCAGAACATTGATTTGTGGATACATGAACACCTTGAATAATTTGTTTAGTACAGGAATCGAAGCAACACCATGTTACGTATCAGATTGCCTCATTACCACCATTCGTTTACCCATTTTGGTTACGTTCATCTTTAAATATTGCGTAATGATATTTATTCGTTGCATCGAATGTTAAATGGTAAATATTTTGAATCGAATGATTATCATCGTCATCATCTTCTTATTGAAGTTTTAAGATATTGTCGACAACAATGTACAGACATTTATAACAAAAAGAAGTGTGTCATAAATATTATTAGTTTTCATGTATTTCGTATGTAAAAACCCTTTCTGCATGAGCATGTTTAACAATGCCAGCCATCGACGTATACGTCCTTTGATGCAGCATCTCCATGAGCGACACTGATAACTTTACCATCAAGTGATACGCGACTGTTCAGTACCTTAACCCAGAAAAAAACAAACCATAGAGTACCATACCCAGTAGGGGTGGATTTAGTAAAATACCATACCTTCTCCGTTTGAAACCCCCAGCCAGCCACAGTGAGAAATTTTCCAAAATGATTGCTCATTTTTATAGGCGACACCAGTTTAGTATAATGAAGAGGTCGAAGGAGTACCAGCAGCTGTATGTCATAGTCAAATTGATGCCGGAGCTGGTACTCAGGATGTATTAAATGCTTACTGATAATGATCTTTGCACCATTTAGACGGTGGCTGCTTCTGACCCTAATGTAGTAGTGGTCTATGCTGAAATAAGGTATCACAAGCAATCAATAAGAATTCTCCAAAATATTCAATAAAAAAAAATGTGTGAGAGTCACGCTTTGGCACGAATGGTCCGGCTCGACCGGAGTGATACCACGGCCTCACAGAAAACCGACGTGAAACAACGCTTGCATTGTGTTTCGTCGTGTGAGTGAGGTTACCGGAGGCCCAATTACCCCTCCCTAAACCCCGTCTCCCGAATCCCCGAATCCTCCACAATTCTCAAATTCCCAATTCCCAAAAGGCCGGTCACGCACTTGTAACGCCTTGGTGTCCGCAAATCCGCAAATTCTTGTTTCGGATCTGGGTGTTATGTGAACATGTATCTTTGTAAACGCACCCACGACACAAGAGGAAGTTCTAGTGTGGTGCAACGTTCTATTTGATAGGAAATATTTTACATAACACTTCTTATTAGATGAGTTGTGAGTTACATGTTGTAAAGGTGATCCTTTTACCATACACCTGCCATAATCCCAGACTCTCGACACAAAATATTAATAGAGAAGATTCTCCGAGAATCAAAATATTCTTAAGTAGAGCACACTGGCTATCATTCCACTGAGGAAAACAAGTTTTATTGAACTTACCCACAATGTGCAGAGGTGACCGCCCATTTTTTATGAATTAAAGCTCCTCCACAAACATCACCATAGTTCACTTGGTAAGGAGCATTACTTATTTTAATCTCATAGCCACCCATGATACTGAATCAAAAAATAAAAAAATAATCGTGAACAAGTCGTCTTCACATTTTGTATATAAATCCTATTTCATTATAATAATCTGGATAATTAATAGATCTTGCTATACAAAGTTGTACTATTTTTCCGACCAGAAAATCAACTCAAAATCAGTACTCAACATAGAAAAAATCCTACAGAACCATCATCAAATCAATAATCTACAATTATGAACCCTAATTCAAAACAGATAAAGATTAATCCATGTCAATTTCAAAATCGATTTTTGACGTCATAGGTACCAAAACACATTTAACTTACCAACAAACAATAACAAGGTTGGTTAAAAACAATATAAATTCGAAATGCATTAGTATTAGTGCACGATAACTAATTTGTCTAATCACAACTCAATTCAAAACTATAAATTGAGATTCGAGCGAGAAATTAGAATGCTCTTCGTAACAGAAAACACGTGTGATGTCATAAAATTTTTGGTAATTAATCGGTATTGGTACAGCACATCAACGTATACCATTCCACCAAAATTCCTTCTACAATTTCCAACTTTAATACAAAAGTAAATAGGTTTAATATCTATTGAATAGGTTGGACTACATTGATTTGTTCTTATATCACATACACATGTTTAATGAACATTAATTAATGATTAAATAACATTTTATATCACCATTTCCTTTTCTAGTAAAATCTAGTCTTTGGCAGATACGGAGCCGCGAAGAACGTAAAAGGTTATTATAGGATTTCGGATCGAAGCAAGAGCAGGAACGGAGTGGTCTTCAGTCAGTAAGAGTCTGACATTCCTTTTCGCCTCACCTGGGCGGGAGAAGTGATTCGATAATTTTTAAAAGCCTTAGGTATGTGACCACCGTCTTCTTTGAGGTCACTGGTTCTCATTCTATGCACCTGTGGCCCTAAAGGTCCACCTGCAAGTGATGCAGGTAAAAAAATAACAGCGTGATAGTATAGAGTCAATTGCGACCACGACGGCTTCTATGATCAGGATCGGCTTTTCTGCGATCCCGATCTGCCACCTCCTTTTACGTCCCACAACGGTCTCACAAAAGGAGGTCACTTCCTTTCAATTGTCTCTGTCTGCCAGCATAACTTTAACTTCATTCCTGCTAACCAGGTTCCTCTGCTCAAATACTGGATATTGCTGAGCTTTTTGAGCGTATATGCTATGCGGAATTCAGGTCACTACCACATTGCAAAGCAATGATCAAGGGACACGCACGTCTCCATAGGGATGTGCTATATCAAGCGTTGCACCGCGGGGGCTCCGGAACAGGTCCCTTCAGAGGACCCGGTGGCCATTACAGGTGCTGAGGGTGGCCACCGGGGTGGTTTTAGTGAGGTACGAATCGCACACTACCTAGTCTTTCTCTCTAAAAAGCTAGTCGCCTTTTGTAGGTTTACCCCCGACATCAAAAAAAAGGTAGCACTACCACATTCGTGGAAATTTTCTTGGCCAGAGTCCAATTCAAGTACTTATCAAAGTGATAATATCCGGTCAGCACCTGAGTGAGCCTAAAGAAGACACGCTCCTCTCTCTTCAGCTACGCTTCGAAGTGCGGCAGAATAGTTTCGAAAGCTGTTGTAGACTCTCACGCCACCGCTGAAGCGCATACCAACTTCTTGCCGCCTCAACCTAAGGAACCTAAACGTCTTTTCGTTTAAACGGATACCACGTTTTATACCTAGTGTCCCTTTTGGAGAATAATGCTTGTATGATGCTGTAACAGGTCCTAATAAGTACCATTGGCCAACCACTATTAGCTAAGTGCCTCAAAAGCGTTACATAATTTGTTACTGAATCATCAAAATTTATTTAGACCCTATGTGCTTGATGATTCAGTAATAGGAGTAGCAAGTGACAAAGAGTAAAGACAAAGTGAAATTGTTTTATTTGTCCTAGCAATCCTAATTCCAAATTACTCTTGTACCCACAAGTGTTAATCATCACTTCATCATAGAGGAAAGTGGAAATTAATTGAGAACAATTAATTTCAAATAATAAGAGAAGAATAGAAATTCTTCTCTATCGATAATATCTTCGGATTTTTTTTGCCGAATCCAAAATGGTTTTTTTAAGGGGGGAAACCATCGAATGACTTCTCCCGCCTGGGTGAAGCACGAGAGAGTGTCAGACTCTTACTGACTAAAAACCATCTCGTTCCTACTCGTGCACTTCGAGCCGGAGTCCCGGTAACCCGTTAGGTTCTCCACGACATCCAAAAAGGTTAGTTCATGTCCCTGGAAGATTGTGAAGTTACAACAATTTTGGAAAGTTGTGAGGAGCTAATCCCAATAAAAAAAAGTAATGTATGTACCTAAATAATTTAAGTAAATGTTGGTGTCTTACTTCTTCAAAAGACTTTGTAACGACGAGGAGAGGTTTTTTGGTAGACTATTTTATGAAAATCCCAATCAACTAAAAGTTATAAATAAAGCTGATGAAGCTAAATAATCAACATGCCTCGTAAGTCGAGGTGGTTCGTGGTTGGATATTTATAATATTCAATATGTGTTTAAAGATTCCTTTATGGTAAACCACAGAGGAATTATTTCAAGCCGTGTACGTAGGTACGATATAAAGGTACGATGACATTTCTTCTATCAGCATCTGTCGTTAATAGGTAACTCAAAATAGTTTGATGATTATTCTAACCCACAAAATGACTACCACTTTTATAATAAATAGTATGTTTATTGTTATTTTCTTATATAAAAAGAACATCCTTTATAATAAAGAGTATATTGTTTGCAAATCTAGGTTAGATCAAATCTACTATGGTCAGCGTCTTTTTTGTATTTGAATCAGTCTTTTAATTCGCTGTCTTTAGCATCACTAGCTGAAAGACGATCATTACTGAAAAACCCTCGTCAGAGTCCTCAAGACTTTACCTCTTTTTTATGGTACAATCTCGCCACAAGCTCCCAAAACCAAACTTTTGTAAGCCAATCTACAGTAGATACAATGATGACAACACTGGAACACTAAAGTCCACAAGAACATCCCAGGGACATTAATAACTGTCTTAGATCCCGCAACCATATAAATCAAAAGATATTAATAAAGCAGAGAAAAAGTAACGATAGTTTTCCCTTTATCTTCATCTTCATCTTCCTCTTGTATCTAATGGCTACCTGTGATTCTGATGATGCCCTCGACCCACCTAGTCTATGTTTTGCACGTAGCAGAGGCATGCGAGTCCGTAGTCATCACTAGAGCAATTTCCTAGACCATGTGTCGAATGTTACCTAGATTAAGGGCCAATTTTTACAATGTCATATAAATTTAACTAAGGAATTATTTTCCTTTGTTTATTTTTTTTATTCTACAGTTAAAAATTAACTAACAATTGAGATCATTTAATTTCTTATTGAGAAATCGGTCTTTTGTCAAATTAAATGAGTAAATGTAAGGGGAAAGAAAAATAACAAAACACATTAAAGTGAGATTTATTTTCTTAACGAACAAAATATGTAGAATGTTTTCCTGGTTTTTTAGTATAATTTTTAGAATGTACATCGAAAATTTAGCTTCACTAACAACTGACATCATTTTTGATTAGAAATAGATGAAGTAACAATATTCATGATGTTCCTGAATAAATTATTTTCGGTAATAATATCAATCTTCAATCGAATGTGATTCCTGTGGTCTGTTCGATCCATGTTCTGACTTTAGCAACCTTGCTGTATACTCCATAAGATCCGGGAGTGGCACATCCATAGCCGAAGGAAACCATTCCCAGAAGACGGTCGTACGCTACTGCTGGGCCTCCTGAGTCACCCTGGAAAGGAATTTATTCTCTTAAATTTACTCTTCATTAACAAATTCTTAATTACTACCCGGTTTACTGAGACTGACGGACTACTGAGACGGTCAAGATTTTAGCAATTATTTTGATGATTACTTTTTCGACCATATATTGTTATCGTACCATACCGTGTTGAGTTTCTTGAATAGATCACATACTTAGTGGTACTTACAAATGACATCATAAAATCTTATTGGAATAAAACGATTCAATTTTTGGGTTTACCTGGCAAGCATCTTTCTTTCCTTCCGCGTATCCCGCACAGAACATTCTAGCAGTTAAACTTCCTCTGAAATACGGGAACGGCACATTTTGACAGCGCTCTTTTGATATTATCGGCACCCTGACTGCTCGAAGTACGTTTGAGTATGGACCCTGGAAATAAAGACGGCTTTCCTTATTATGATGATAATAAAATTACAAAACACACACGATGAGAAAAAGAAATACAGAATTACATTCAAATTAAGGTGTTCCTCGGGGCACCATCTTCGGCCCGACATCACTTTCCAATTTACATTCGGATATTGGTAACTATAATATTTAATACGTAATAATTACAGGAACAAGTATATAGAAGAAGCAGTACATGCGGCGCACCGCTAAGGTTTACGAAGTTTGCGCTATAACTGCGGCCAACTAGTTTATAAAAGATTGTTTTCAATTTGTATCGTTTGACCAGCTAATAGAAACGTGTAGATGGGCGGAACCAATGCGATTTTAATTTACCGCTTGGTTTATGCCTAACATACTATATCTAAATCGAATCAATCTTGATATGTATTAAATTGAATATTATATTTCAGGATTTCTTTGCTAAATTATGGCTTGTTTTATTCGATTAATGTTGTAAGTATGTATAATGAAAGAATTTAAATAGTTCAATACTTCGGTACTGCAATAGTAGAAGAATGATAGTTTCTAAAAAATTGAAGATATAATCTCATTGTCTAAGTGATGACTAAGCTAATTAGAATGAAAAAACTAGGTAGAAACTTTCTTTTTTTTATATTAAATTTAAGTATAGCATACCATCGATTGATTGATTTTCTATGGGATAAGCAGGCAAGTACGCAGACAGATAACAGGTGGTAAGCAATTGCCGCCGCTCATGGACACCCGAAACACTAGAGGCGTCATGTTGCCGGCCTTTTGGGGGATACTTATTAAAATAGTAATATAGTTAATGTCCAAATAATTCTTTTATACCGACTTCGACCCTATCTTTTTTGAAGTCGGTTAAATAATCATAAATTTCTACTTTCTAAGGTTAGTCGCACTTAGTACTTACTTGATGAAAGATTGAAGATCCAATGGTTTATTTATAAAAGGTTCTCATAGAGTAAATCTTTACTTACGTTTTCCTCAGTATTGCCCCAACCAGTAACAGTTATAACTTTCCCTATAACCATATCTTCAATATGTGCTATCTTAATAGGTTGTATGTTCTCCTCAAATTTCAATGGCTCACTTAATTCCAACAGTTGGAAGTCATAGTCAAATGGATGTTCCTTCTTCTTAGCTGTCCACATTGGGTGCACATATCCTTTTTTTACATTTATTTTCTTTCCTTGGTTTATGTATTTTGAACCCGCCCTTATGTATGACTTCTTGCTTTGGAATGAATAATTATGTTATTTTTAGAAAACATCAAGATATAACTGTAGAGTAATAAAGTTTCAGAGTACAGTTAAGTTGGAATAAAATAAAATTACAAACCAATTGAATAGTTTATTGGTTAATTTCATCTACATGTTTCAACTGTCTTCCATCTTTGTTAAAGTATCATGTCATTTTTATTAAAGCTAATAAGGACTAACCATGGTAATGATGATAATGACAATGAGTGACTGATTTGCGCAGTTGTTGAACCAGTTAAAATATTATGAAACAGATGATATTGATAAAAACTAAAGCTTATCTCACCCACAATGCCCCGCAGTTAAGACCCATCTCTTATCAATAATTGCTCCACCACAGTTTGAACCATATCCAACATGATAGGGATACAAATTGATCTCAACTTCAAAACCTCCTACAATTTTATCATCACCGTAATTGGATTCAAAATCGTAAGCTCGGAACTCTCCAACCCTTTCTCCATCGTGGTCTTTTCCATATTCGGAACTATCTCTATTTGCTACATCTGTTCCTCTATCCTCATAAGAATCAAAATCGATTCTATCTGAATCATCTTTCTTGAATCTCTTTGAATATCGCTGTCTCTGCATCGGTGAGTAGTTCACATTTTTTGTTTTGATCGGTAATTTCTGTACTGGTATCAATAGAACATCGTACTCTGAAATTTTTGAAACAAATAATAAATTAATCACTTTTATTTGCTAATTGAGAAATCAGAATAGAAGAAAAGTTCTTTTTGCACTGTCCAGAGATTCAGAAGTAACAATTTAGTGAAGATTTAGTTTTTATTTGATGCCGATAATGTAATGGGTAATAATCATTCCTTTGCTGGATGAAATGAATTGCTTGGTGAAATCACATTACAAATTAATCCTCAAATATATGGTGTTATATCTTACTGTTATTGAGTTGAATTAATAACGGAGCTGTAAATAAATCAAATACAAATAATAAATACACAAATACCAAACTAGATGAAACCACATAATCTGCAACTCTAGAAGAAGATGATTAAAACAACAATCTAAATGATTATACTAACAACAATGACGTTAATAATATTATACAAGTGAATATTAAAATGGGCCAAAATTCTAAAATGGATGTTAAAATCCCAACTTTACTAAATACTTTTGATGAGAATGATGCTAATTTAGATAATAATAATAATACAAAGATCCCACCGAGTCCAAGAACTTCCATTCCAAGAAAATATGCAATGATTGGTGTCATCACCCAACTTAGTTACTATTAAATGACCAAAATATAGATAAACTTTGTAGACACGTACTGTCCAGCTGAGCGGGAATCGAACAGTGTAATAGTACTATCGTAATTAAAAATATATTACACATTATGTTTGAAAATTATCTTGTGATCTTCATCACGATGCTTCGTCTTCGCCACGGAACAATTTCTGATTTTTAATATTCAATTTGATACCAATGATTGTGAAATTGTTAAAGTTAATACGCCATGAAATTAATAATTCATATGCTGGTTTTCCATTTCTGCGTGAGCACTGTTTCATTGTTTTCTGTAATTGCTACATCGTTTTTCTTTTTCTAAAAAAATACTGTTTTAATTCTATGAGTTGATTTTTCTTTAAATAATTTTAACTTTATTAATTAAATTCACAATATTTTGTTTGATGTTTCCAGTTGCTTATTTAGGAGTGAGTCTGTCCTGACATCTAGCGTAAATCGGAGTAAATTCAACTCCACTCAGTGTCGTCATCTGTTGGCTCTTTTATGAACCTTACAGTTAATGTTTTAATGTTAATAAAATTGATTTCTGTGAAAAATGACTAATTTAATACAACTTGTGTAAAAAGCTTTAAATACTAGGTAGTTTCGGCTTTTCTATTAAATGGAATTCGGTATCCTGTTTAAATTGTATGTATACCTGTTTAAATTGTATGTTAGCGCCATCTAGTATCGAATAGCGGCCAAGTGTGTTATAACTTTCAGTTTTTTAAGTAATGTATGAAGTATTTTAGTGATGATAATATTGACACTTAAAAATGGATTAACCAATAAAAAACATATATTTTTTTAATATATTCTTTTACATTTTCTAGGCTAGATCTGTTTTTGAAAGAATGAAAAGATCTTTCTATCATCTTCATCATGTCATCTAAAAATAGATCACAATTTCGATTAAAAACCACAACGCTGAAAACAAAATCATTAAGTGGAAAGCTGAAACAGATACAATTTTCATAAATAACTGAAAACAGTCCCACCAACACTGTCAATACACACGGAGTAAATTCACCTGAAACACAATAAAATTTAATATTAACAACTTGTTTATATTACTCATTACTTTTTTGTCTTTACTCTTACTGTGTGGCAGCATACATTTATGTGACCATCGCTACTCTACCCGTGGGTATCGTAAGATAGAGACTATTATATTTAACAGTGACAGGCTTGCGGATGACTTAACAGTTTGCTGGGACTCCGGCACGCCGTGCAGAAGTAGGAACGTGGTTTTTATTCAGTAAGAGCCTGACACTCTCTCTTGCCTCATCCGGGCGGATCTGGACCTTTCAAACTGGGTCTTCCAACCTGTCTACCAAGCGTGGTAATATAGATAACTCCTTTTATGTAAAGGAGGAAGCTCATCAGTGGACTGTCAGGAGCTGACGATGGTGTTAGCGAATATTCATACATATTTTAAAAGTCAAAATCATTAATTTCCATGAGTCCAGAAAGGCAGGTTCAAAGGTCAATAAAAAAATTTAAAATGAAGTTTTTAGCTCATTCAAAGTGTGGATTCCTGTGGAGGCGAAACCCGAGCAAGATGTGCGTATGTGTGTGCACTTTAAATAATATAACATTACGCTAATTGTTCTATATAGAGGTAGACAGAAGTGTTCTAACAATATCGAACTTCATGTCAGCTATGTTATAAGTCCATGTGTCTGAATTTTATTTTATGTTTCGTATAGGCTTGCTGTTACCGATTCAATTTTTTTAAATAAATGGTTTATTTAAAAAAATAATAGTCGGTAAAATTTTTTACCCAGTACCTAAAAGTTAAAAAAAAAATTTTTGGACAACAGAATCAAACTCAAATACTGTTTTTTGGCTCATTTGTTGTCTGAGAAGATATATTTTTAATTTTTATACATTTTTTACTTTCTATGGGCCATGTTTTTTTTGGAACGAACTGCTACTTAAACCACAATCTGCACTTACCGACAGACTGACGAACAATAACAATTTTGCTAATTATATTTTTTTCTTTCAATTCCCATTTTTGGTAGATTTTTCGATACAAATAAGAATGTTTATAGATTTCATTATCACGGTCATAGTGATTTGTGGCGTGCAGATGGCAGTATTATGGTCACAAAGAGATTTGTTACGAGTTTCCTTGAGAGTACCGCTAAGGAGTGAAATTCCTTGCCAGAGTTTGAGTTTCTAGATTGGACTCAAAATTTCGAGTTATTCATCATTTTATTGTTTCTAGTTAATGTATGATTACATTATTATGAAAACAGGCATTTCCTATATGAAAAGTTTTCCAATAAGATGATTTTAGTATAAGTAGACTAATTGCAAAAAAAAAATTGAAAACGTAACATTTTTAAATATTTTGTCTATCTGACTCACTGTCTGCTAAGAAAATGTAATATAATATTATGTGTCTGACTATAAAACATTTCTAATTCTAACCAACTTCAAACAAAGAGCAGGTGTCTATGGGCGGCGCTGATCGCTTACCATCAGGTGATCCGTCTGCTCGTTTGCCTCCTATTCCATAAAAAAAGAGCGAGTTTAAGTCAGTTTTTTTTAAACGTAGTTTACAAAAACAAATTTACGGTACCCTAACTATATGATTTAGTTACGCTTTTGAACAAATCTATTAATAAAAACGACGAACAGTAAATACTATTGCGCAGAAACTGGTTGATAGGAATCGTGGACGGTAGTAATGCAGTCACTCGTTGATTAGGTATAGGGTTTGATCTCATGGTTAGACAATGTGCTGTTGGTGATTTTTGAGTATAAATTAATCTATACAGATAAATAAAATTGTAGTCATGAACAGCCTATAAATGCTCACAGCTGAACAAAGCCTCTTCTCACACGGAGAAGGTTTGAGCATTAATCACCACGCTTGCTCAATGCGGGTTGGTAAAAAAATGGAGCATCTGTTTGCAATATTAAAAAAATAACCCCTTTTTACTTCTTGTATATGAATATACATACGATACTTATACTAAAATATTTTCATTGGATTAGCCAGTACAAATAGATAGACAGACAGACTTCTTCTGGAATGGCTGAACCGATTATGATAGGACTTTCATTGGCAGGTAGATAACGTACTTATGAGTAACATAAGCTACTTTTAATTTGGCAAATTTAAACAAAAAAAAACATAGGTACATAACATCACGCCTTTTATCCCCGAATTTATGTTGTTAGTTCATGTAATAGGGGGTGAGCCTATTGCCATATACCGGGCATAATTCCAGACTTCGTGCTACTACTGAGATTTATTTTAAGAACCCATTTATATTTTTCCCGACCCCGGAATCGAACCCGAGACCCCTTGCCCGACAGTCGCACTTGCGATCACTTTGCCAACGACGCAATCTCAAATCAGCAGCAGCTGAGGCAAGAACAAAAATACTTATTTCCTAAAATGCATATTCTACGTGGATAATAGTTAGTAAATAATAATAATCAATGAATAGTTTGATTACAGTCTAATACATATACATATATAAATAGTCCATCACAGGTATATAGGTCCATGAAAGACACAGTCCTTTATAACATAGCATATGTCAATCTTACACCGAAAAACTGACCTCGGTGAACATTGCTTGACCAAACAGCGGTCAGTTAACACAGTTGTAACTCAAGAGAAAAGCCTCTACACAACACATATTTAAATTACCTCTAATTTACATTAGTCACATGAGAAGCTAGTAAATGAAACAGAATCAAAATATACTCAAACATACATACATATATTATCTAAAAATAGAATCAAAAACGTGTGGGAGAGCCATGCATCGGCACGAATAGGCCGGCTCGACCGTAGTGATACCACGTCCTCACAGAAAACCGACTTGAAACAACGCTTGCGTATTTCGTCCTGTGAGTGAGGTTACCGGAGGCCCAATTACCCAATCCCTGAATCTCTAACAAACCTCAAATTCTGAAAAGGCCGGTAACGCACTTGTAACGCCTTTGGTGTTCCAGGTGTCCATGGGCGACGCCGATTGCTTACCATCAGGTGATTCGTCTACTCGTTTACTGGCTTATAGGTACCATAAAAATAAACACTTCTACAAAACCCTCATTCGACAGTCATTTTTCCATTTATTCTAAAAAACCTCCATTAAATTGCACCACCAAAAAGTCATGGACAGATCCCTGTCTACCAAGACTTAGCCGTTCCACCAAAAAGTTTTATAATAACATTATTAACCACACAATAAATGGGGGGAAAGGGGGGGAGTAAATAAGCTTCAAGGGGATGAATACATAATGAAATTTCGCCCCTAGCGTCCGTTAATCAAAAACTGGTGCAGAGACGGCGAAATTCGTAAGAAAATGGAAATTTTCCAACCCTCCTTTTTCCTGTTAGAGTCTACCCCCTAAGTAGGGGGAGGTCGGACAATCTCCCCCCACCGGGTGGCTGCGAGAGAGGCGACGGCTTTTTGTATTTAGATAATATTTTTTTTTGGAATTGTTTATGTAAATATACTTTATAATTACATAATGTTTGTAATTGGTGTTAGTTTTTAGGAATGAGTGTTTGAATGTCATTTCACCTCGTTATTGGCGAAATGGCCGTAAGTCATACGACACGACAACAAGTAAAACGTTTCGGTTTCGATTCCCGGGTCAGGTTAGTTATTATTGGAGTTTGTGAAAATTTCTAAGTAGGTTAAAGATAAAATCGAGTCCGTCATCGTAACCGATCAGAATAACAGTATGTTATAATACGAGTACTGTTGGGTAATGTTTTGTATTAAACACTATTTCGTTTTACCAGAAGTAAAATGGTTATGTCTCAATAATACAATAGTTTAAAAAAAATAAGTATATAAAACAAAATACAACTGGTGAACCATTGCAAAAAGCAAACTTCGAAAGCGCATACGAACTCATAGTACATTATCAAAACATCACGCCATATGATTCTCGAAGAAGTATTTCTCGTCGGGTCCACATTCGATGCGAATAGTGCCTACAAATTTACGTTTAGTGTCATATGCGTATATCCATGAACATTTTTTAAAACTAAAATAAAGAACATTTTTTTACTTATTTACTCGAATCTAAAGTTCTTCTTATAGGCAAGTTGTTTTGACGCGGGACGAAAACGAAATAGAATTCAGTGTTTAGTAATCACACTGTTTTTCTATATGGACGTAGAATCTTCAACTTGAACCTGCTTAACAAAGAATTAAATTATTAATTATTTAGGAACATATTACCTATATAAAAAATTATCTGCTATGGAGTGGATTATTACTATATACCTAGGTACTATTACTTATAATAAAATAAAATATATATTTAGGTAAGTACTATAGATTTCAGTCCGATACAGAAAACTAAGATCTATAGAAAATATTTATTTGATAAACATTTTAAAATGATTAGATATTATTGTATTTATCTAGATTAAATTACCGAATTTCGTCGTTAAAATAACTAGGTATTATGCTTAATTGTTATAGACCTTATTCCTAATATTTAGAGACTACATTTGTATTAACAAATGTCGTGGTTTTTCCATACATTATATTTTTTCATGGATTTAGATTTAGATGTTAATTTGTTAAAAATTATGTAACTTTTTTTTGTTGTTTAATGTCACAATGGAGTAATTTTAGAATATGAATTTTTATTTAGTCTAGAACTGGAAGTCAAAATGTGATATTCATAATTATCTACATCCTTATGGTAGGAATCGCAGTAAAACATTTTAAAATATCTTAAAACATTTAAAAATATTTTAGAACATTTTAAACTTTTTAAAATTAATTTAAGATACGTATCAATAATACGCCGTAGCACCATCACCTATGCTGTAAAGCAGAAAGAGAAAAGATACTGGACAATGGCAAGTTTTATAAACTGTCCGCCTAAGAGCCTAATTTCCAGCACAAGACCGGAATTAAACTCACAATACTTAGCAACTACTACTTGACAGTTAGTCAAATTCAATACTTTTTTCGAACTGTCAAAATCGACAGTTTTCTTTGAATTTTGTACGAGATTGTGTGTTGTGACGTCATATTTATTATTTTAGCGTAAATCAGCACACGTATTTCTTAAAAAATTGCTAGAAAAATACTTACGTGTCATAAAATCACTTAATAATGTGATGTTTTTTAAATTGTATTGAACAGTCGAAATAATTTATTTTGTACCCAGTTTTACAAAATAAAAAATCAATTTCCAAAAGCCACCTCCATGGAACAGCGCCTCCCTGCACCACCCGCCAGCCGAATGCAAATTTTATAACACAACTCCCATTTTCTTATAGGCATTGTCGTAAACTCATTCTCCGTACTCACTTAGCCCGGGTCATTTGTTCTGATTGCTGAATATTTATGATTCTGTACCTAATTAAGAGTAGTCTTAATTACGTGAAGACTAAAAAACACACTTTTCTAAGTGGTCTAAGTGAGACTTATTTCAATGACAAAAATAATATATTCGTTTTAAAAATAAAATTACATAACATCACGCCTTTTGTCCCCGAAGGGGTAGGCAGAGGCAAATTACGGCTCTTAATGCCACTGTACAATGTAACACTTTTCACTATTTTATGTTATGACGTCGGCCATGTAATAGGAGGTGAGCCTATTGACATATTATACCGGGCATAGTAGGGTAATTTCCTAAATTTTACTTTAATGTCCGTTACATACATTAATTAAAAAATTTTGACACGTATTTTTTCTTTTCTCTCAAAATTAAATACTTTCGACGATATATTAATTTGAAATATCATGTGACGTCACAGCGTGTCACATTTTGTAGCACGTAATGACGTAACGACCTCCCACTCCTAAACTTAGCGCCATTTTATCTAAGTATTGCAATTTAATACGAGAAAATAAAAAAATACGTGTCTAATATTTTTTCATTATCTAACTGACGGACTAATTAGATTTTTAATTTTGATACCCTGGAAACTACCCAATTCCAGACTCTGTGCTAGATCCGGTAATCGAACCCGAGACCCCTTGTCCCGCAGTCACACTCGGCCAACGAGGCAATAATAATAAAATAAATTTAAAAAGTAGGTATATGTAATTAACATTATTATGAATGTAGTTAGAATATACAAATAAAGACTATTTGTATATTCTAAGTAGAATGTATGTATAATTCAAATTCGAATATGCAATTCGATATTATCATTGAAATGGGGCGTCTAATTTGACATTCTAGACGGCATTCATTTATTTTATTTTGCTCTTGACGTTTATCGAAGTTTAGAATCGAAAGTCGTATGTAGTTTACATTACTTTTTACCTAACTACGGCAAAGCAAAAGGAGGGTTATGATTTTTACACACATAATTTTAATGTGCCGTAGAGGACAGATGACATTCACTGGATGTAAAATACTTACAGTCGAATCTGGTTAAGATTCAGTGACGACCCGTAAGTCCAAAAAGTTTTGGAGAAAGATATTAATTTATTATAATGAACATTTCTTTTTCATGTGCAGCATCCCGCGACCCGCGACGCGGCTTGAAACTAGTCGAGTTCGTCGTCAAACAGTTGCATGAATAAGCCGAAAACATAATAATTTATTTAGCATGCCTCACGAAACAAAAAACAAAACCTGCAGTCAGGTGAAAGGATTTTAGTACTTCATATATTATAGCTTTCTTGATTTATACTTATTTGACATAGATAAAATAAATAATCTTTGTCTTTGTCTTTTAATTTTCAAATTAGTTTCAAATATAACACTTACTTCTCCAATGGTTACAGTTACAGTGAACATAACATAACATCACGCATTTTATGTGTATGTACATTATGCCACTGTACAATGTAACATCTACTTTTTACTATTTTAGAGTCCCATGTAATAGGGGATGAGCCCATTGTTACAGTTAAATAAGAGTCATATGTAATAAAGGATGTATCTATTCATAGATTTTGTTACGTCAATCTTCTAAACTAAAATCGTGGGTTACTCATGTAGATAAACAAAGAAACGCTCTACTAGGATTGAGCAGTACAGTAAGTACTACATGAGTAGGCTGCGCGACATCTCCACGACCGCCCATGATGCTCATGAGGAGGCGCCCCTCTGTGACTCGAAACTAGTAGAGCTTTTCTCAATATATTCATGTAAGTAACCCGCGATGTTTAGTTACTTCATTACGTCTTACGATAGTTGTTATAAAAAACATAGCAAATTTCTTACAATAAAATTCCCAGACTGACAATAGAATTAAACTCAAAAAATTACACCCAGTCTTTAAGATTCAAATTTTAATGCGATTTCTGTAAGTAGATTTTTGCCTAAGATGGTATGGTACCTGCCTCCGTTTCGAAGATAAGTGTAATAAAAGTTCGGCTAATGTAGAAACTTCTTAATGTTATCGGTATACGTGATCTCGCCGGCTTTTCGGGTTGGCTCGGTCGTTTTTCGGGCGTTACAAGCACCTAATGTTTTTCGATTTTGAATTTGAGTTTGGAATAAAAACTATAATTGTTTTTTTGGATTGGTGTAGTTAGATTTACGACTATTGGTAGTCAAATGGCTTAGTTTTAAATATTTTTTTTATATCTAATTGATAATATTTTTTTTAACCACGACGTTGGCAAAAAATCATAGTTTACTAATGGTTAGTGATTACCGTGGCCTATGAACGCTTGCAACACCTGAGGCATTACATGCGCCTTGCCGACCCTTAATAAACCTATTATTCTATTTATTCAATGAATTATATACGGTACAGCAAGATCATAGTTAAAAAAAATATTACATTCACTTACAAAATGTGATTCAAAATTACAAAAGAAACGGACGTTTGTATTTGTTTCAGCATTTCTTTTCTCGGAGTATTTAGGAAATGCCGGCATCATCGATTGCTTGAAAAATATCGACGTATAAAAGTGCTGCCTTGTAGCCTATTTGCAAATAAATTTACTGATTCACACTTTATGCTATTGTACAGAATTTTGTAAGTCGAAATATTTAAAGCTCTAGTTCCGAACTGAGACTGATGATAATACGCCCTTGCTAGGTATTTTTTTTTTTTTTAAGGGGGGAAAATCATCGAATGACTTCTCCCGCCTGGGTGAGGCGGGAGGGAGTGTCAGACTCTTACTGACTAAAAACCACCCCGTTCCTTCTCCTGCACGTCGAGCCGGAGCCCCGGTTACCCGTTAGGTTCTCCGCGACTCCGAATCGGCATCGGCCGTATTGGGCCCCATCTGTGGTGGTCTGATGGCTCTTTGAGGCGCGCGCGGAACGCGACGCGCCGTACGCTCGGGTCTGTTTCTGGTCGGACGGCGAGCCACCCATGCTCGCCGTCCGCAGGCCCGCGCTTACGGTGGCCGGAGATCGTCTCGCGATCCCCGACGCCCGGTGTGTCCTTCGCGATGGCTGGGTTGCGAGGAGGCAGCGCTTCGCTGCCTCACGCGTCCCGCCTCCTCCTTAGCTAGCATGACTGCTTCGCAAAAGGAGGAGACGGCATCCCAGTCCCCCTCGCTCCGCATCATGGCCTGCACTAGGCCCGGACGCGAGAGGTCGCCATCGCCGATCACTTCCCTGAGGACACGGCAGTGCTCAGCCCACGAAGGGCATTCTCCCACCGTGTGTTCCACCGTGTCCTCAGGGCGGTCCTCGCAGTGATGACACCCGGGCGTTTCCTCCCGCCCCATCAGACACAGGTACCTCCCGAAACTTCCATGTCCGGTGAGGACCTGCGTCAGGCGGTAGGTGAGGACGCCGTAGCGTCTCTCAAGCCACTCCTCAAAGAGGGGACTTACCGCTGCGATGGCAGCGAGCCCAGCCCTTGCTAGGTATGGGCTCTTACCAACACTATACCAACGAGCTAATATCATTATTCTATTCATAACCCGAGAAAAAAATATCAAGACCATATCAGATCTCCTCGAAACCTCTCCCTGAACTCACCAAGTAAAGACATTGACGAGTTTAAACCAAATCGAGAACACACAGTAGCGTTTGGTTAAGGCAACCACGCTGGATTCTTTCAGTCATTATTCTGTGGAGTTATAATCGACTTTCAGGATATTCTCTACCTTCCTATAAGCCGTACGTTTTCGAATAAACTCAAATACTATGGGTTTTCACTGCTTACGTGGTTTCAGTAAAAGTTATGTTCGATGTTCATACTTTTGTATGTAATAATCATTTCTGTTTTTGATCGTTTGGGTTTTTGTTTTTGTTTATTTCTTTTTGTTTTGTGTGTTGCGGTTTCTGAGGTATTTTTGGGGATAGGGTTTTTGGTGTGGTTGGTTTGGGTTGTTTTTTTTTAGTTTTTCTTGTTGTCAGCGTCTCTCTTCTAATTCTTCTGTTTTAATTTTTCAACTCAATGTTTTTGTTATTTCCGCTATCACACCTTTATTGTCTTTTTTATATTTTATTTAAACTGCATCGTGTCTGGTGCGTAATAAATGATTTTTCTTACTTTCTTTTGGAGATTTTCTTATTTTTTTTACATTTGTACCTAATATTATTTGCTTGTTATTGTGTAGCTAAAAGGAGCTCGTAATTTTGTGAGTATATTCTGGGTTATAAGATAATCAATGTAACTCTAATAAACAGCTAAAGTCAAATACTCGGCGTGTTTTTTTAATTTTTTTGAAAATTTTATTTAGTGTCACATTATAATTAATCACATATAAATGTTTTATTACAGCACATATTGCATAATAACGAAAAATTTTAACCAAAAACACAAAACCAATAAAATCCAAACTCATCCCAAAAGCCAAGTAACCAAACATAATTACAAAACGTCAAAACAATAGCCAATTCTTCGGTCCGCCATCTTGGAAACAGTATTTTCATTAAGTTTTCCCGCCGCGATTTGATACCTTCACATCGGTAAAGCTCATAGATTAAGCTCCGAACGAAAGCTTGAATTTGCATAGAAATTAAAATTTACCTGGACCGTACCCACGCTAGTGGACGAAAGTGGAATTCCTTTGCCCAACTATGGAGTAGAATTTCAAAGCGCGTCCAATTCGAATTTGGAATTCGCTTGTATAAAATGGTGGGCATTAGCGGTTTTTTTTTTCATGAGTGCGACGTAATTTTTTGTCATGGTTATGGAGTTTTTGTTTACTTACTTACATAATTAAAAAAAGGTTTTGTCTTCATGTCTATATTTACTGACATTAAAAATCATGTTTTCATATTGATTTACTATCGGTATTTACTTAGTTTTAAATCGTTCGTGATTAAAAACTGAAAATAAAATCGTACGATCATCAATAATCGTATAGTTTAAAATATTATGTATTTTAATGTAAAACTCAAGCATAGGTAACAAAGAATAACAATAGATTATACACACAAACTGAAAATAAAACTTCATCAAAATATTACCGACAACGTAATTACCTCCGCTCTCCTATTATTAGAACGAGTTTCACATGAACAATATTCTCAAGGCATTTACACCTAAAACATATAAATATTACGCGAAGAAAATTATATCAGAACTTGTGCCACTGAGGTATTCACGAAAAGATATTTGGTAGAATTAAAACAACACTTCGCAGAGAAAAGTGGTTCCCCCTGTCCCCCGCCCTGTTCTCTGGAGGGGGGTGCACCCCTCGGTACCCAATCCCAAGATGGCTTCTTTTAAATGGGGTGGACGGTCGGCCCCTTTAAGAATAAAAGTATGCCGTGCCTTTCATAGATAGATTCAAGGTGGGGGAATAAGATCCGTCGGCGACGAGCGGCGTTCGATTACGTTTTAAATTGCTTTTTGAAATTCGAGCATTGTTTGTGTCCTTTGTCTTTGGTCTTTTTTGTTCCAGTTTGAAACTTTGGCTTTTGAGTCAACTGTCAGTGTTGTATTACGACCTCTTTGTTTTCTACTTATGTATTTTTTTTTTGTAATAATGTTATATTACTTACTATTACAAATCACAATTTATACATTTCATTCATTAGTTAGAAAATGAACGCCCGTTACTAAAGTTTCCTTAAACTTTGAAATAATCAAAACTTTAATTGATACGTGAATAGTACTGGAGCTCACATGTGATGTTGGGGCGTTGTAAAATGTGTTGTAGAGCGTTGTGTTAGGGATTATTTTGGTTTGGTATGTGTGGGGAGGTCTTTAACCTTTACATACTTTACTGGGTCAATGTGTGATGTGTATGTTTTGATTTTAAAGGCCTCTCTGTATTTAGGTCAGGGCACCGGGTATAAACATTCCTGAAGAGATTTTTTACGAAAGATATATTTGTGTAGTAAAAGATTAGAATGATAAATATCTATTTGTATGTGATAATGATTGTGTAATCGTATTTGTAGGTTTAGTTTATCACATTGTTTAAACAGTATCTGCTAGTTACATCATTAACATACCCACATCATAGGGCAGTCGGAGTTTGCTATCAATTTTTTACTAAAGAATGATGTCGAGTATTTTACAAATGAACACAAGCACTAAAACAGATTATTTATTAGAATTTGAAATTATAATTTTGAATTTGGAATAATAAAAGAAAACATTTTAGAGACAAACATTTATTCGAAATTTTAAAACGACTTGGAAAATAAAAGGAATAATTTTAAAAAGATTTTAACAACATTATTACATTACAGCTAAACATACTATAGATAAATAACAATACCAAATAAAAAAAAACAGTTAACATTTTCAACTAGAGATTTTTTCTCGACTATAATTCCGAATAAGATAATTAATTGTACGGGCGTCGCCTGTTTTAATTGAATCTCTTACACCCCGTCCGTAGTCCCCCAGGAAAAACATCCCTTTCTTATTTTTCGAGTCTTTCCCCCCTTTAAAGACGATAAATCCTTACGAGAGACAGTGGGGAGATAACTTACTGACAAAATAGAACAGTTGGAAAACTAAAACTTTTATGATCATCACCTTTAAGGTCTATTAAATAAGGAGTAATTTTGTGTAAACTACATTTTGTCAACAGTAAATGTAGCTGGCAGTTTGCAACAAGAAAAAGCCTTTGCGATTCGTCATTGGAATTCCGCGGGCGAGTTTAACGCTTCCATTTTCAAACTTAAATTTTGGATTTAGAATCGATATCTGTGGGCGGCTGCTGGATTTATTTTTAAACGGTTATTCTGTTTTCAAATTTTGTAAATTCAGACGTATTAAATAGGTATATGTTTTTAGTTATATAGGAGCAGTTGTTGCCCACGACTTCGTTGCGCAGAATATGATTCGTGTTTTATCCCATGGGAGCATGTAATCGGGATAAAATCCTATCACCTAAGTCAGCCCATACCCTGCCTGTATACCAAATTTCATCAAAATCCGTTCAGTAGTTTCAGCGTCAACATCAAACATCAAAACAAATAAAACTTTCACATTCATAATATTAATGCGATTAGATTTAGATTAATGATTATAGCCATTGATCATCAGATTAGTAAAGGAACTAAATTGTTATACCTAAATCAAATATCTTACCTAATTGATGATGAATACATAACTGATGTGGTCGTGGTGGCCCGGAGGTTTAAGACGCCTGCCTCTCATGCATGAGAGTGCGGGTTCGAAACCTACCAAAGGCAAGTACTAAAGTGACTTTTCCGAGTTCTATGTACCTACTTTCTAGTACGGCCGATGCCGATTCGGAGTCGCGGAGAACCTAACGGGTAACCGGGGTTTCGGCTCGACGTGCAGGAGAAGGAACGGGGTGGTTTATAGTCAGTAAGAGTCTGACACTCCCTCCCGCCTCACCCAGGCGGGAGCAATCATTCGATGATTTTCCCCCCTTAAAAAAAAAAAAAGTTCCTACCTACTTTCTAAGATTATTTAGACACCATTGACAAAGGGTGAAGGAAAGACATCGTGAGGAAACCTGGGCTTATAATTTCGAATTATAACTTTGTAATCGCCAACCCGTATGTTACTATGTTTACCCACTATATAGTACCTATAACAAGCGAGTCAAATCATGAATTTATTATTATTTAGATACGCATAACAATTCTGTAATAAATACAGTGAAACGAATAGGTACATAGGTATGTGGTTTTATAAGGACATAAATTGCACATAGATGCATAAGTTTGTTGACTATAACAAATATTGTATTATTAATAATGAATGCTACATTCAATATTAAGTTAAGAATTTTGTTAACATGTAATATTAAATTCGTTTCACTTAGATTAAATGCAAACAAAATAAAGACAAGCTGAAAATTGTCCTTATTTTATCATAGGTTATGTAAGATTTATTTTAGTACTTGATATTGATAATTTATTTATAACTTTACAATCAAAAATATTGTACTGAATAGTCTGAAACACAGGTTCAACCTAGTTCAGACAAATAAGTTACTGAGCTCTAATCAAATCGTTAAGATATTTTCATGTAAATATGTCCCTTTTTTATAAAATAAACAAATTATTATTATTTATTGTAATACTAGTGAACTAATAGAAGTACTTATTAATCTTACCCTCAGAAATAAAAAATAATATTACGCAAAATAACATAAAATGTAAACTAAAGCAATGTTACATATTATAAGTATTATTTAGGAATATGTTTGTTTATCCTAAGTTTTTTATATTATTAGCAACATTAACGTATAAGTACGTTTGTTAAACCAAATTTTTATAAAAAAAATGCCATTTTAAATGGATAATCCAATACTTATTGTAAATACAAAAGAAAAAGAAATACTGAAGTAGGTATGATCCAGAAATTTTACAAGAATTTTAAATAAATACGTAATATTATTATTTCAGGTGATTAATACTAATTTTCGTTGTGGTTTTGTAGTTTAGCATTTTCGTTTTAATTTACAGTAAAACATAAATTGTTTAATGATTTTACAAATTCAGGCTCAAAATAATTAATTTGGAATCAAATGATTTAGATTGAAATAAATACCTAGTTATAACCAAATTTTTAGTATACCTATATGTCATTTACAAAAGATGAATTTTGACAAATGATATTACAAATTACTGTTGACATAGTTATTTTTTTACAAAAGATCCAAACATGTTATTTACAAATGACGTGAAAAAAAGCGACAATAAAATAATAAATTATACGTAGAAAAAAATATATCAAAAGCAGTAGGTATAGATGTAATAATAAAATAATTTTCCGTCATCCAACCCTCAAAATAAGAAGGGTAAGTATATTTTTTAGGGAGCGTCAAAACTCCCTCGTAAGGGTCCGAAACCATTCAAGAAAGGCCTCTGAGTACTAGAAGATTATAGAAAAATGTACCGTGTTTTTCTATGACGGAGGGGGCGATGGAGTTCAGGATATATTGGTAGAAGTTTAGGGGGTGAAATAGGGTGGTTACGGCAAAAGAAGAAGGAATAAATGAATACAACCCCTTGTTTTAAATTGCTAAGATGCGGGGCGAGTGACTGGGTGTATGTCTTTCATTTTGTTTTTAGAATTTTTGACTATTTTGGTGATTAATTTAGAGCTAGCTTTAGACGTATAAATTATTTGGCTAATATAAAAATGTCACTATTGATAAAATCAGATTACTGCCAAATTAAAATACTTATTTGCTTCATTATGGTGAAAATCTAATCGTTTACTAATTTACAAATCATCAAGAACGTCAATAATACACAATACCTATTAGATAATATTAACCCTGTTCAACTGGAAGAGGTAGTCAGATGTTTAATGTTATTCGACACTATTAACTAAAGGCTAATTAATTGCTGTATTCAATAGCTACACATTAGCGTTATTAATTCACTGTTTAAAGTTCCTTGTGAAGAATATACAAAACATTGGTTCGGGACATATATTATGATTTTTAGACATTCGAGAAACAGTGTTTAGATAAAAATATTGACATCCTCTAAGGGCTTTTTCGATTAACAGTTACCTCTTAACTGTAGAATAAAATTGACATTTGACAGTTTTTAGCATTGTCAAATATTCGAAGTTATTCCCCTGATAAATATCTGTCGTTGGAAAAATCGGCCCTAAGACTGATTATATTGTTAACTTAATGTACTATAGAGGTATAATAACAAAATTACATTTTTGTTTGTCTTTCTGTCACGTCGCAATGGAGTATTGGGATCATATTATAATTTAACAATATGTATCTGAATACAACATAATTATACCTCTAAGTATAGGAATTTTCTCACCAAAACCACTGACGAATTATTTCAATTTAATTATAATTTCAAAATAAGTAGAAGCATCAATAAATAAAGAAAGCATATTGTAATTTGTGTATTTTATATAGAATTTTAAACTTAGCTAGAGTTTCCCATGCCATGCAATATTTGTGGTTTTTCTAAAAAAAAATCAATTTTTTTAAACCCTAATTCAAATGTGAAGTCCGTTCGCGTTGAATTGAATGGATTGATTTTAAGCACCTAGTTTAAGTTTCTTATCGTGTAATCATATTCCTAATGTCAATGTAAAAAATACATAGGTATTTCACTTAGTTTCAGGTATTTTTTTTTTCAATTCATTTGAAAAGATAAGAGTAGGTACAAATAGTGAGCTCTAAATAAAATTGTATTTTAGAAAAAAAACTTAAAAATAAGACAGCAATACATATTAAAACTAAACTAATGAATGTTTAAAATTAACTTTTTATTAGAAAAATCCTAAAATACGCATAAAAACCGATTTTCAGGCTTAACTAAAATATTTCAACGTTTCAAATTTACACACAATAATAATTAGGCAGTCATTAAAAAGCCAAAGTATTTAACTAAAATTATAATTCACAAAAACAGCGTCACATTTTCCAAAACAGTAGGTACAGTTTCGAACAAAAATCCATATCGATCATTAAATACCCACCCCTTAAAAATACCCTTACTTTTAACCCCCTGTATACAACATTATGTACGCGAGGGGGTGTAAAAATGCACTCAGACACATTAAAAGATATAATTAAGGGGTGGGGGGAACCCTTGGGGAAATTCGTTCCTTCTTTTGACATTTTAAAGACCCCTTTTCTTAAGCCCCCTTTGGAACATGAACATAAAGTCTATGGAAATAGAATTAGTTTAGAAAAAAAAAATGTCGTAAAAATTTTTTTATTGCTAATGTTTTATTCGTGGTGGCGGGTTCGAAATCTACCAACGATAAGTACCAATATGACTTTTTCCGAGTTGTATGTACTTTCTAAATTCATTTAGACACCACTGACAAATGGTGAAGGAAAAACATCGTGAGGAAACCTGGACTAATAATTCCTAATTGTAAAGTTTGAAATCGCTAACCCGCATTGAGCAAGCGTACTGATTAATGCTTAAACCTTCTTCGTGTGAGAAGAGGCTATTCTCAACAGTGGGCACTTATAGGCTGTTGATGATGATGAATGTTTTATTATAATTGCTATAGAATTCTATGAATAAGATTAAGAATGCTATAGAACGAATTTAAAAAATAAAATAAAAAAAAACGTCATTAATAACAATTTTTGTTTACCACGCGTGTTCAAACTTCCCCGGAAAAATGAGGCTAATAAACTAAATAGTCTTCTTTACAACGCCATCAAAAAACCCATAGAAAAATAATTGTACTGTCTTTTTGTGTAACCTAGTTTTGTAATAGTACTATTTCTAGTTTTCAGAATTTCGTTGCCATATTCTAATCAGTTGCGCACTCGACAACAAAATATTGTCAACTTACAACAAAAGGTGAATAGTTTACAACACGAAAATTGTCCAAAACATGCGAAAGCTTTAAAAGTTTCTGAAGCGAAATACACGAAAACAATTTTCATTTAGGGACCTTTAAAATTGACATTTTAGTCCATTGCATAGTTTCTACATCCATGTTCCTACTACCCCAAGAATGTTAAAAACGAATAACCCTTATAATTACTACTTTGAAGAAGTTTTATTGCAATTTAAAAGTTTGTTCTGTACTCGCTTATACCTAAGTGATAGGTACCTAGGTACTGTGTATCTAAGAATCTTTTGTATTTTGTGATCGACTTTTTAAACCAAAGGAAAACAAGTATAGAAATGTAATAATGATTTTCTCTCGCTATCTACTTAACAAACAACCTTCTCAGACTTATTTATTTACGAAGTTTAATTATTCTACTATTTATTATTTACAAAAAAACTTCAATAAAAGTAGTAACTAATTAATAAGGGTATGCAAATGAAATAACACAATTTATCCTCATTTAAAAAACGTAACACATCACATTAAATGTCCGTCATTCTCCACACGAAAAAAGGGAGTAAAAATTCAAAAAACGTTTGTCTTCACAAATTGGCTGAATTTCCCGCGTCACCGCCGAGGAGGGGCGTGACAGAAAAAACGTTCAAAAGGCGTAAAAAATAAGGAATAAAGCGAAGAGAACCGGGTATTATCCTTGGTAATTCCCTTGCTAATTTAATTCACGCTTAATTCTATTTGTCGAGTAAAACGGGGAGGCGATAATTGTGGGACTTTTTCCGTGATGGAGGAAAAACCCCGTTTTTTGTTAACCAAACGACGTTTTTAACGTGTAACGCGTGGGAAATGTATGTTTTACTGTACGTGTTGTTACAATGTTATTTAAAAATAATGGACCCTTTATTCGTTTCTGGGGATGAGATACATACTAATGTTTGTGTTTTTTCTCTTTCTTACGTTACCAATAGTGTTTGAATATTGACATTTTCGATTGTTTTTGAATGGTTTTGAAGTGGTCTTCTAGGTCTGAAAGGTTAATTTCTTCATAAACTGATGACTATAGCCAAATATTTATAATTATCTGTAGATTGTAATACAACATCAATTTTGAAAACACACTCTCTTCACCATTTTTCACATTGTAATGACCATTAATGACACAGAAATATTTTTTTTATGATATATCACTACTTCACAATCACTTTTGAATAATCACATATTTTTGAGAATAACAAAAGCTTTTAACCAACTAGGCAAGACCCTGACCATCGCACTTCGACACCATAACTAAACTGACCAACGATCAACTGGACATGTCTAAGGTTAATAATAAAAATTGTAAAATTAACCCTTTATTCACCTAACCGGTTTTGAAATAAAACGCAAAACTGACCGGTGTCCCCCAAGGGTCAATTCTAGGACCCATTGTCTATTTTTGTAAAGGTAAAAATCTGGTTTGGCTGACCCTTCCTTAAAGTTTTTGGCGTCAAAAGTGTTGGACAGCTGCTACTACCGGTTTTAGTGACAAAAGTGTTGCATTTGCATATTAGGGAATTTGTGTCTGGATAGAATTAAACATTCTATCGATATTTTTATTATTTTGCCGTGGAATTCAGAATTGATGACATGGTGGTGCAATCAATTTAATTTTGAAAATGTGACAAGTATTTTTTTGTTTTAATCGGCTGATCTTGTTAGATAGTGCAATTATGTACTTATTAGTTGTTTGTGAAGATTTATATCAAAACACATATGCAAGTACTAAATGGTTTGAAAAAGTAGATTCATAAAAATCCGTTACCTATGTTTAAATTGTCTTAGTACAGCGTATTTTACTGTTCCATATAAAACCGTCAAATCACCGATTTATAGAGAAATGGTATACCGGCAATATTTTCCCATTTGAAACTTCCCATAAACTCAGTCCTCTAGGTATTCTATTGAACATCTATTTATAAAAATGGCGCGTGCCATCGGAACCAACTGGCTGTGCCTATTGCCTGGCAGTCATTACTGACGTGCATTATATACAATTTATATGAAATGTTCTATATCACTATAACTTATGCCCTTGCGTATTTTCGAAGCACAGGGAAGGATTTAGTGAATGCTTATGTACTTTAGAAATAAAGTGTTTATTCCAAGCTGTTGGAATAGCAACTGATGAAATAATCAAAAGCGCGTCTATCAAGTAGGTACACGATATCAAATAAATAAGATGTATTATTTTTAGTCTGAGATTTTGAGATCTGAAATTGTGCCCGGTATATGGCAACTACCCACTATTACATGAATAGTGAAAAGTAGGTGTTACATTGTAAAGTGGCATGTTATTTTTTAACAGGATCTGATGTGATTACATATGCACACTTTCCATAAAACGAATATAACTAATTAAAACCAACGCGCATTGTTACTCATTTACTCAAGAAATTCTTATAACTGAAACCAACATACAATTTATGAATATCGCAGATGAAATCAATGTCAAAAATATTATTTTTATATCTACACATCTCTTTTGCAAACTCAAAACAGGACATTATAAACCAAAAAATATGAAATGATAGTGTATTTCAATACATCCCTGCGCAGTTTCGCTACACGGCAAAGCAGCTATCACGCGAATACTCTATAAAATTTCAATCAACCGAAAGATGGCGGTTTTTCATCGATTGTCCCGTTAGATAGCAATTTTATTTACCGATACGATACTGAAGTTTGTTCTTTATTTTTACATTGGAGTTTGTTTATGGATGGAGCGGAATTCTAGCCGAACTGGGTATTGGTAGGTGGTTAAAATGAGAAGTACTTTTTTACTGATGTAGTAATCACACTAATATTATAAATGTGAAATTGTCTTTGTATGGATGTTTGAAGGTTTGTCCATCAGCCACTCTGAAAATACAAGGACGGATTTTGATGAAATTTTGTATACAGGGTATGAACTGGCTTAGGTGAAGCTGGCTGGTAGGGGTTTTATCCCGATTAAATGCTACCATAGGATAAAACAAGAATACCCGGGTGATGCAGCGGGTAACAGCTGGTTAATCATAAACTATAATTTCTCAATTTTTAAATCTGAGTAGGTACTACATAAATAAGTGGATAAGTTATGAACTTGTTCTTTTATTCTAGTAGGTAATGATAATTTTTATGTAGACGTCAGCCTTGTTTTATATCAAATGTATGAAAATTACATGTAGGAATTTTGCTTGAAATAGTTGATTCTTAAAAAATCTAGTTTATTTATATTACACCAAAAGCGATTGCAGTTTTAAAAAAATCAGTACTAAATTTGTCACAAACTTAATTTTACTACCATCTTTGTCCACATTTCCATTTAAAACTTTCCGTAGCCGTATCGTTGTCGCATCGTCAGCTATAAATTCACATAAACCTAGCTGGTACGATATGATTTACATTACGCGGACCAATGCCGACATCGTTCTATGCCACCATTTTATTTTAGTCTTCAACTTTTAGTGCTAATGTTACGACACTGCAAAAATTTTATTCAAGTACCGAGTACTACCTAATGTCTCTTGGTTTATGAATTATATAAGGGGAATAAAGAAAATGACTAATATAAAGAATACTACACAAAATGTATAACTATATTTATTTAGTAAGTACACAATATGAAAAGAGTCAAAAGTTTTTTTTTAAGCTTTGCCCCACACTAGGGATTTCTCCTGTGTCGTGGGTGCGTTTACAAACATATAAGTTCACATACACAATGACACCCAGACCCGAAATAACAATTTGTGGATCACACAAGGTGTTGTTGCGTGAATCGAACCCGCAGCACGTTGCAGGTTGCGTTGCGGCAGCCGGTTGCAGGTGCAGACAAATTTACAACTAATCAATTGATTTAGCCTCACTTTTCAGTGCTAAATTAGATCATAATACATCTAATGTTATAAGAGGGACTCTTAGACCTAAGTAACATCCTGTCAACGTTTTGCGGTTTTATAAAACATAACATAAATTCACGCCTTGTCTCCCCGAAGGGGTAGGCAGAGGTGCACATTACGGCGCTTAATGCCACTGTATAATGTGACACCCACTTTTCACTATTTATGTTATGAATCCCATGTAATACGGGGTGAACCTATTGCCATATACCGGGCACAACTCCAGATTCTGTGCTACCACTGAGATTAAAAAAAACCCAATAGTACTTTGCCCGACCCGGGAATTGGACCCGACACCCCTTGCCCGGCATTCACATTTGCGACCACTCGGCCAATGAGGCAATCACTACTTAAATGTAAACCTATAAAAAGATCAAATCAATCCGTGCTACTATTGAGATTTTTTTAAAAACCTAGATCCCGAACCCGAGATCCATAGCCCGGCTATCCCTAGCGACCACTCAGCCAACGAGGCTACAAAAAATTAACAGCATAATGTAGGAAATATTTCTTGTGAGCATACTTGAGTATCGAATCGAAAACCTGACGTACAGATGTCCCACCTAAGGCTACTAGATCAACCATACCATCCGTTAATCCTTTATTCCCTACACCATGCACCATTAGCTCCACAAAAAGCCCCATACACTCCAAAAAATCGATTATCATAATCGATATCAGATTGAATTTCACTTTCAACATCCGTTTCCCTAGATTCAATAGCCATCCCAAACTTTTTTATACCAATAAAGTTAACCCTTCAATAACAAATCAATAGATAAGGCGTGACTAAAGATGTTTTATAACCCTTCCGCGACATATGGTCATTTTGACCGACCTGTTTATTTTAGTAAAAGGTGAGCTAAAAAATGTTGTATGGTCCTTTCGACCGTTGTCCATATGTCCGGGGTATTGTTGTAGTTTTTATTGTTATTGTTGATAATCAATAGTTTCTATTCAGTGGGCAGTAGTAGGGTTAGTTGTGTTAGCAACTGTTTTTGACGTTAAAAGTGAAAGTTTATGATGGGTACTTTAAAAAAAATCTAGACAGTTTCGTTACACGTTATTTTATTTGTTTAGGTACTTATTAATTGTTGTTTTTATTAACCGACTTCAAAAAAAGGAGGAGGTTCTCAATTCGACCGTTTATATGCTTTTTTTTATGTTTGTTCGCCGATATCTCCGTCGTTTATGAACCGAATTTAAGAATTCTTTTTTGTTGGAAAGGAGATAGTTCCAGAATGGTTCCATGATAAGGAAATCAGGATCTGATGATGGAAGACCACGGAAACCGAGGGGAACTTTTAAAAATTATAGGGGCAACTAGGGCATTTGGTAATTTTTTCATTAAGTATTGAAAACCACTACAATTTGATAAAAGTCTGAAGCCGATCTGATGATGGAGCCGAGAGCCAGTTAAGGGAACTCCTCAACGGTTAACAGTAGCTACCTTGTGTTTGGGTTTGATTAATTTGTATTGATGAGGACTTTACACCTGGGTGGGGTGTAATTGTCAATAAGGGTCTGATGATGAAGTAGTACGATAGTTGAGGGAACTCCTCAACGGTTATCAGTAGCTATATTGTGTTTGGGTTTAATAATTTGTATTCATGAGGTCGTTACACCTAGATGGGGGGGGGGTGATGGTTATTAAAGGTCCAATGATGAAGTAGTATGATAGCTAAGGGACTCCTCATTGGTTAAAAGTATCCATCCGGTGTTTGAACTTGAATAATTTGTATTGATAAAAACTTTGCATCCATGGGGGTTGTGTATAATACCTCTATATATCAAAGTACTAAACTAAAAAGTATAAAATAAAATTAAAAAACTGCTTTTAAAAAAACCAACTTCAAAAACTAATGACTAACGAAAAGTAAAAACTAAAAAAAGGAAAAAATAACTAATTGTATTATAAAATAACTAATTACACACCCACTGATAGGTTAGAAGTCGGTGCCACAAGTTTTAAACAAAATTATTCATTAAATTAAAACCTTAATAGATACCTACTTAACATTATTAAGCTGTTTTCAATTTTATTACGAATTATACCAACTGTGTCCATTAACTATTTTGTTGTGGGTTTGTGGCACCGACTTCTAACCTATCAGTGAGTGTGTAAGCTATAATGCTTAGTTATTTTTTTCCTTTTTTTAGTTTTTACTTTTCGTTAGTCATTCGTTTTTGAAGTTGATTTTTTTAAACGCAGTTTTTTTGGATATTTTATTGCAATCATTATGTACAATGCAATTTTTTTTGTGTACAATTTCAAATTCTTCCATCGTCGATGAGTTTACTCGTCTTTTCTTAACATTCATCCACAATGCATGATCCAAAATTAATAGTTTTTTATTAATCTAAAATTATTTAAATTAAAAATTACATTAAAAACATCTTTCGCCAAAACCATACTGTCTCAAACGCACCCTAAAAATATTCACAAAGGGCAGTTAAAACCAGTTTTAAGCGGAACCCACCGCCTAGATCCGGTTTTGACCAGTAGTGACCCCTTCTTACGGACCTATTGTCCCCATAGTTGAAAGGTCAGGCAGATGTTTCGGACTTGCATATTGTCCAGTCACGTTTCCCAACTGATAAAATTATTATTCTACTCGATTGTGAATCAAAGACAAAACGTATTATGAGGAGATTTCTGTCTCTAGAGCCCTAACTACCAGTAACTTGGATATTGCTCCCACATTGTCTTGTCACTGGTTGACTCCTATTTTTATGTTAAATACTTTTTTTTTGAAGTAGTATTAAAAAATTTAATTTTACAGAATTTTAAATAAATATATATGGGAATGATTCTATAATGGTTTACCTAATAAAATGTAAACGACCTAAAGATAAATCACCTAACTAGCAAGACAATATTTTGTTTTGGTCAGATCACTTTTAAGGCTTGTATTGTTTTTTTTAATTTCGTGACTTTACTGGAAATTTCTTCATAAACAAAATTAACAATACATTGTCCGTCTCGGGGATTTAAACCGGCGACCTCATAAGCACTGTTGCTGCTTGCTGCAGCAGCAGCAAGCAGCAACAGTGGCGACCAACGGTCAGTGTCAATATCAAAAATAATAATAATCCAAAAACCAGTTTACAATTCCTATCAGACAATAGTTTCAAAAAAAAATTTGGAATTTCTATTCAAATTCCCGTTTTATTCCGGAAGGGTCAAATCCGGTTCTGACCACAACTGACCCCTTCTTACCCATTGTCACGGGGTCAGCAGATGTTTTACCATTGCATATTGTCCGGTCACGTAGGAAAAGAGTTGGGACAATCCTGTCCCAAAAATATACATTGTTGAATACGCAGACTATGATTACTTTTTTTTGATGTCCTGTTGATGGGACCGCAAGATTTTTGATTGTGTGTCTTGATAGACTCGAGATTCAATAGGAACCCTTTTGAATCTCTAATCTGTTATTTGTTTAGGATTACTTTTTATGAATCACTAGGTTTTAAAGGTTAGGATAAGCCGATTAACGAGCAGACGAATCGCCTGATGGTAAGCAATCAGCGTCGCCCATGGACAACAAGAATACCAGATGCGTTACAAGTGCGTTACCGGTCTATTGTGGATTAGGAATTTGAGAATTGTTGATTATTCAGAGATTGGGGAAGTGGAGGGCGGGGGGGTTTATTGACCCTTCGAAATAATCAAATCATGAATATCAGATGATGATTTTCTTTTAGGAAGGTGTTTTATGAATCACTAAGTTGTAAAGGTTAGGGAAATGAGGTCACTGTAGTCCCAATTACCCCCACCCCCCCTTTCCCAATCTCTCCCATCTCTGAATTCATCTAATTCCTAATCCCCAGACGGCCGATAACGCACTTGCAACGCCTCTTGTGTTCCAGGTGTCCATGGGCGACGCCGATTGTTTACCATCAGAATCCTTTGACACCGGTGATATCCCAAAAAAACTGATATAACTCTAAACTAAAGTACAATGCACAAACGAACAAATATCAAGTAAAACAAAGAGTGTTTGTATCAGATAAGGCAGTAGTGTAGATACGGTAGCAGTGGTGGAGCGGTATGTAGCGGAAGTCGCGCTGTATACCGGCGCGGTAAGAATTCGCGAAAACACCCGCGAATTATTGTCGCCTTCCCGTCGCGTGTTGTACAGTCTCAGGCTGGTGTGGGAACTTTATTTGGTATGTGTTCAGAGTGTAGGAACTGTACAAAATATCGTAGTATATTTTTGCGCTAGCTATTTATTATTTAGTTTATTTATATATTATATTGATTAGTTTCGATTTATTCTTATATGAATATCAATATATTATATAAAAATAGTAGTCCTTACATAGTAAGTTAAATAATAATAAGTAGGCTATGCGACATTGCTGCGATCGCGCACTCTGTATTCCGAAATTAATAGAGATTTTCTCAGTATATTCACATGAGTAACCCGCGATTTTTAGTTAATACCTACATAATTGGCTTAATTTTAGTAGTGATCTTAGGAGTATTTTTTACCGACTTCATTAATATCAGAGTTCTATAACACTCTGGATATTATTATTATCTTGGTTTCACTTTACAAATAGGTACTTTTAAAATCAATAACACATTAAAAATTAAGTAGGTCCACGTAAATTAATACCCAAACACGTATATTCGTCTCCAGACCCAATCTAGATTTTAGACAATGTTACTCAATACACATAACATCACGCCTTTTATCCCCGAAGAGGTAGGCAGGGTGCACGTTATGGCTTAATGCCACTTTATCATATAACACCCACTTTTCACTATTTTATGTTACGAGTCCCATGTAATAGGGGCCAATGCAATATTGCCATATACAGAGCACAATTCCAGATTCCGTGCTACCACTGAGATTAAAAAAAAACCAATAGTACTTTGTCCGACCCGGGAATCGAACCCGACACCCCTTGCCCGGCAGTCACATTTGCGACCACTCGGCCAATGAGGCAGTCACTACTTAAATGTAAACCTATAAAGAGACCAAATCAATTGACCTTATCCCAAACAATAAAAGGCATCTTCTTAAAAAAAATCAGCGCAACACCAAAAGTTCATTAACTTTACGATTAAAGTAAGAGATATCTGCTTACCACTTTATCTCAAATGATCTTTAAACTTAAGATATCAAATTCGCTAAGTTACTATAGACGGCTTAAGTTTTTGTAAGCTGAAAACAAAGTTCTAAGTTCTTGTTAAGCATCTCTTAAGTTAAAGAGATTAAAAATGATTTTCAAACTGATGGTGGTGTTCATTTATTTTTCGACTTTAGCATAGTTGTCTAAATTTTATTTTAATATCCGTCTGGTGGATTAATTTAAAACATTAAACACGTATTTTTCTTTTCTTACAAAATTAAATACTTTCGACGATATATTAATCTGAAATACCGTGTGACGTCACAACGCTATATTTTGTAGCACTTTGTGACGTAACGACCTCCCACTTCTAAACTTAACTCAATTTTATCTAAGTATTGTAACTTTATACGAGAAAATAAAAAAAAACGTGTTTAATATTTTTTCATTATCTATCTGACGGACTGATTTGATTTTTAACTCATTCCCTGGCAACTACCCTTTCGTCTTATTAGAGAACATGACATTTATACTTTTTATGTCTAAAAAGGTAGGTAAACAGAGATGATATTAAAATTATCACCCATTTTTTGGTAGATATATGTATATGAAACAAAAGGTTGAAAAATTAAATGTGAGAGGGCATTCACAAAGGTTCTCTTTCTCAATCAGTCTTGACCTCCTCGCTTCACCTCGCTCCATGTCATTCTAATGCTCGCTGCTTCTGCTATCAGAGACAACGATTTCGGGGACGGCCACGCTTCCTTTTTCCCATTATGAATTTGTTTGCCAATGTCGTTTGTTTGTACAGTTATTATGTACATCAACAGTAACTATAAGTAAATAATGCTGATTAAAGGTCTCGAACGGGAAAGGATTGAGCATTAATCATCACGCTTGCTCAATGCGGGTTGGCGATTTTAAACTAATACGTAGGTAATTAGAAATGGTAAGCCTAGATTTCCTCACGATGTTTTCCTTCAGCTTATAAATCTTAGAAAATATAGTTATTAGGTATGCATAAAACTGTCAGTATTTAACTTCTAACACAAATTAAAATTCCACTCTCTCCTACATCTGTACAGTCTAATGTAAGATTTACACCGGTTATCCGGCTCTGGAGAATAGTTAGCTTCGCGACGGATATCCGTGAGTCACACTAAAAATTTGCCTCACAAATACCCGGGTTCTACCCGGTTGTTGGGGGGTAGAACCGGGTATAAATTAAAGTGAGGAATTAGAAATTTTGTGTTGCTTGAGTGTTTATAGATAGAGGGTGGATGAAATTATGTAATAGTTGCTGTAGAAGAAACATTTGTTTACATAAGAGAACTCAGTAGTCGACTAGATAAGTTTTCTTCTTAGATAGTTAATAAGTTACAGCATCATATTATTAACCAGTTTCAGTCATACGGAGCCGCGGAGCACTTAACGGGTTGCCGGGGCTCCGGCTCGAAGTGCAGGACTAGGAACGGGGTGGTTTTTAGTCAGTAAGGCTCTGCCTCACCCAGGCAGGAGAAACCATTCGATGATTGTCGTCCCTTAAAAAACCCATCTCAATTCACTACTGGAGTAAGGACCTTTTTTATTGGGAAAATCCCGCCACATCTTTCCAAAACCGCTGCAACTCCTGTAAGCCAGAATCTGTAGTTGATACACTACAGTTACACTACACACTGAAGTCTGGTGTGTCCCGGGGACATGAATAACTATCTTGTATTGAAATAAATTAGAAGATATTAATAGACTACGGGCCTCCTCAACATGAGCAAGTTTGTCTTTATCCCCACGCCTTTCAGGGTGTAGATCTTAGATTATAAGGTTCAGATTTATCAAATACTGCTGCTAGGTCCATCAGAGTATGGTCTTTGTCAATAGTGTAATCCTTCAGTTGGCTCTTGTGAAATCATTAGAAGGAATCGGCATAGGTTACAGCGTGTGAGCGATCTCTATAAAATTAGGTAGCGTAGCATGCCTTGGCGAGGACTCGTGTTAAAATTTGTTTGTTTGTAAAATGATATTTGAAAATACTAATAATTTGTGTGAAATTCGGAAAATTTGCCGGCAACTTCCTCTGCCCAAATTATCGGACTATGATAACCCACTTTAGTTTCCCTAAAGTTTCAGCTAACCATTGTTTTACTATTGTGATTGCTAAAAATTGGAAAGTTTTTATTAAATCTGCCTTGTTGGCGGAGTCGTCGCAAGTGCGACTACCGGCCTCTAGTTCGATTCCCGGATCAGGCAAAGTATGACTGAATATTTATAAATAATCTCAGTAGTAGCACGAAGTCTGGAATTGTGCCCGGTATATGGCAATAGGCTCACCCCCTATTACATGGGACTCATAACATAAATAGTGAAAATCAGATTGTACAATGGCATTAAGTGCGGTAATGTGCACCTGTATAATGCTTTGTTATGATTTTGTTAATTATTTACCACGCACTTTGGCTACGTAAATTAAAAAAAACTAAGGTGACTATAGAATCATACGATAGCCATAATAAGAGCATGGTCACAAATTAATGTATCCTACTTTCCTTTAAAATACACTTTACAAATATCAACTACGATGGACACTATAGGACAAAAATAAAACAACCAATTTGACCCTATAAAAACAACAATACAAAAATACAAGTCATAAACCTATCGAAACAATATGTAAACCAATAAGTTTTACAAGTCGGGTGTAAAACACAGCAACAGTAAGTAGTTTACAATAACAGGTGGTGGCCAGTTGTCGATAGTGTGGCGATGGGACACATGTCGTGTGTCGCGATTGGGTGTAGGTATGGGTGGTCATAGATTATAAATATTCAGGAGAATAGACTGATTCCATTGATTTTCAATGATTGAAAACTCCTTGTCATATTTTAAGTTTATTTGGTTTTATATTTAAGTTTATTGGTTTTGTATGCTGACTCGTTGGCCGAGTGGTCGCAAGTGCGGCTTCCGGGCAAGGGGGGTCTCGGGTTCGATTCCCGGGTCGGGCAAAGTATTCCTGGGTTTTTAAAAATTTCTCAGTAGTAGCACGGAGTCTGGAAATATGCCCGGTATATGGCAATAGACTTACCCATAACTAGTGAAAAGTGGGTGATAAATTGTACAGTGGTATAATGTGCACCTCTGCCTACTTCTTCGGGGATAAAAGGCGTGATGTTGTGTATGGTTTTGTATGCAATTCGTTTATTTTTAATAATTACGCATAATGTGATTGGTGAATAATGGCTGTATCATACTTAAATATTTTCATCTTCTCATCTAAATTAAGAAATAGCATGGTGTTTTTTTTTCAAGATTAAATATTCATTCTCCACAGACTCTTGATCCGTGCCCTTGTCATACAATCTAGGGGCACGGCAGTGGCCCTGCCAAGTTGAGCGCGAAGCTCACTGCCGTACCAGACTTTACTGGAACCATTTCGCCGCATTTTCAGCCCCCTGTTTGAAAACCTCTGCATAAGACCAGAACGCAGAAATTTTCGTCATCCAGTAAACTACCTCTATAATCACATACTTATAATCCAAAATTTCAAGTTTCAAATTTATAACACTCACTAACGCATGATCATCAAAATACATGAGAGAACTGAAATTTGGTGCAAAGTTGGGATTTTTTTATTATTATAACTAGATCTATCTACTATACTTTATTATTATTGTGTGACTTGGCCATTCTGTTGCCAGAACCGCTGTTTATTCAATCAACTTTTTCCTAGTGGCAATTTTCCATCTTCAATGGGTAGTGAGACTTGGCTAGTTTTTCACAGAATGTTTTTGGTTGATTTTGGTTTTTACCACAGATCATCAATAAATGACACATACACGGATACAAAGACAAATAAACAATAAAACAGGTAATTCCTTTATTCCATACGTTTTTCCAATAATATTTCCTTAAGACGTCCTATATATACGATAAAACGTATTTTATAACTCATTCGTTAAAGCATCATCAACATGATGGTTAAACCAACTGTAATTCTCGCGTTTCTCGCCATATTTTTACTTGGAACAATAACATGTGACAATAAATCAACTCAAAAAACGCTTAAGTTATCGGATGTTTCCAAAAAGTCGCATATAAAATGGACTCACTATAAGAATATACCTGTAAAACATAATTTTAATCGCGTTTCTCCTGGAACAGTCAAAGATAGTCACAGATACATTCCAGGAAAACCTGTGAGGAGGTTTAGAAGAGACTTCCACCTGCCTGGACCTGATTATACCGTCCCGGAGCTGCCTCGAAGACCGTTGAGTGAATATCCTTGGAACCGTGAGCCCGTTGATCGTTTTCCAAGGCTAAGATGAGATTTGTTCCCGTACCATGTGACGTGTGTTTGATTTGATTTCCTAAAAATTGTGTTGTGAACTTAATAATGTTGTTTTGTACTGACAATGTTTGTTTTATTTTTATGTGGTTGTATTTTGGAATTTTGCATCAGAAATCCGGAATTGTGCACTTAGCAAAAGGTTTTTATATTGTGATAGAACTTGTCTGGGGTATAACATACTTATAACGTAATCCTATGTGAAAATGTATCGTAACTACATTCCCATATTTTAGTTTAGTTATTCCAACCTAGGTCCATCTAAAACAGCTGTAATAATATAATCCAACCATCATGTGTGATTTTGCTGTTGAACCGTTGCCCATTGAAGATGGAAAATTGCCCCTAAGAAAAAGTTTATTGAATAAACAGTGGTTCTGGCGACAGATTGGTGCAATGGTGTCTTGCGCCCTTGTGTACCCTTCAACGGCCAAGTCACACAACATTAACAATCCCTAATAATAAACAAATCGCAGTAAGGAACTTTAGACTTGACACGACTTTGTCTAGATTTCATTACTTCTTAGAGATGAACAAGCGGTTCCATCGAGACTTGGCTAGTTTGTTGCAGAATGTTTTTGGTTGATTTTCACTTCTTTTTGTGGAATCCTGGGCCTTTTACTCTAGGATTTTTTGTAATGACAGTCGATTTTTATGTATCAATAGTGGAATGGGGCACTATAGTATCTCTAATACAGCTAAAATCTGCTGACGTTCTTCATCAGACTTCGCTAGTTTTTTACAGAATGTTTTTGGTTGGATTTTTTTTTCTAAAATATTTGTAATCAATATTATAAAGTACCTACCTCTGTTACACACTACATACAAATTGCGTGGTGTTTTGTTGCACCATACGCTGTTCACACTCAACCCAGCAATGACATATTTACTGTCTATTCTTTCTTAGAATCTGTACTAACCTATAAAAGCTGGAACTATTTCAAATAAAATAAAGCTATAGATTTAATAAAAATGTCATGTCTTATCTCAATTTTCTTAATCTTTGTCCATTCTTAACAAGGTGTCGATCGTTTATTTATTGAAAGCGAAGTTATTGAATTTTAAAATGGCTGCTTCCGTCTTCGATTTTATTACAATCTTAATTTACCATCAGAAAACTAATGCACACGCTATTATCAACCTTAACCTTTTTGAATACGACTTTAAAAATAATACACAACCGCATGTTAATTTGAGAACATCAATAATTTGAAAACGAAGGTCTAGCTTCCAGAACTAGGTACATTTAACTTTCAATCTTAACTCGTAACTATAAGAATCACTTTTATAATACATAAAGAATTTGAATAAAAAATGGAACGCAAAGAATACAAACTTTTAAATCTACAGTTGCTATAATTAAAATCATTCCATTTTGATCCTTATTACTTAACAATAAGGGTGTGAGGTCATTTTAGTTTGTTTTTTTTTTATTTTGTAAGATATGTGACGACACATATCACATAGAAAATGAAAGTAAAGGGTTGATCACACTTGGTCGTAACAAAATCGTTTATTGTTAGTCAAACAGAAACAGGTGCTAAGTGAAATTATTTAGACATTTTTTTGAATAAATAATTTGATTTTGAATTATAATGTTTGTTTTTCTGAGTAAAGGGAGTACGGAACGTGTTTTTTAAGGTTTAGGGTTGTGTCAGATGGGTTTAAATTGAAAACAATTGCGAGGTGATTTTTTTATTGATTTCAACTTCATTTTTTATAAGATTAGGTACTATGAATAGACAGACTGAGCTACACATAATTGTACACATTTTTTTAAAATTTATTTTGTAATACTCTCACAAAAACAAAAACATAACAGATATATCAAGAAAATATTAGTCCCAGTTTACATTCAATTAATCTAGAAAACTTCAATAATAAGTTTGATGAATTAATCATCAAAATAAGTGGACCCTACCTAATAAGTCCAGAATAAATTTGCATATCTTTATACCTATTCCTTTTAACAAAATAACAATAATAACTACTTAAACAAAACAATACAATTATAGTCAATACAATAACTACAATCACAATTGCAATTTTCTGCAACAGTTCATAAAAACACAGCCACTATAAGTCATAATTTCAATTTCTACACACCCACTATAAGTCATTAAGGTACCTACACACCGTATCCTTATACAATGATTGGCTGTATACGCAAAATATTAACATAATTTGAAGTAAATATTAGTATGGTTCACTGAACATAAAATGGCAACCCGCCACTTTATGTTGAAGATACCACCCACAAGCACGAAGCGTTTCGCTTCAAGTTTTTTATTAGAACCGCTAAGGAGTGGACTTCTTTTCCACAGTTTTTTTTATGGTATAAGCCGGTAATCGAGCATACGGATCACCTGATGGTAAGGAATCGGCGTCGCCCATGGACACCTGGAACACCAGAGACGTTACAAGTGCGTTACCCGCCTTTTGGGGATTAGGAGTTTGAGGATCGTTGGGGATTCAGGGATTGGGGAGATTGGGGAAGGGGAGAGTAATTGGGCCTCCGATAACTCTCCTAATATATTCTAGGCTTTAAAGGCCCGAGTGAATAGGTTGCTTATGGTTGCTCATAGGCAGGCGTGCTCCATAGTAGGCCGCATCATTGCTTACCACCAAGTAAGATAGTTGGCGATCACCAACCCATTTTGAATAAAATACTTTACTTTAAGTCATTAAGTTAACTAGACACCGTATCTTAATACACTGATTGGCTGTATACGCAAAATCTTTATACAATTATATTTACTATTATATAAAGCTGAGGAGTTTGTTTGTTTGAACGCGCTACTCTCCGGAACTACTAGTCAGGTTTAAATAATTTTGTGTTAGATTGTCCATTTAACAAGGAAGGTTATAAGGCTGTAAAACATCATGCTCCAATCAAAAGACGCCAAGCAGAACAGGTGAAGCCGTGCGGCAGCAACTAGTTTTTAATACTGGGCTCGCTGTCATTGCAGCGGTAAGTCCCCTCTTTGAGCAGTGGCTCACCTACCGCCTGACAGAGGTCCTCACCGGACACAGAAGTTTCGGTAGGTTCCTGTTTTGGATTGGGCGAGATTGTCATCACTGCGAGGACTGCCCGGAGGACACGGTGGAGCATACGGTGGCAGTGTGCCCAGCCTGGGCTGAGTCTGGGGCCTGAGCCACGGGCCTGCGGACTACGAGCATGGGTAGCTCGCTGTCCGACCAGAACCAGACCCGAGCGTGCGGCGCGTCGCATTCCGCGTGCGCCTCAAAGAGCCATCAGACCACCACGGATGGGGCTCAGTAGGCCTGATGCCTGATACGGAGCCGCGAAAGACCTAACGGGTTGCTAGGGCCTATTCCAAGGCGGAAGAAGTCATTGGATGAATTTCCATCGACCGTACCGTATCCTTATACCATGATTGGGTGTATAATTATTCGCTCATGCAAAATATTCGAAATTAGTGTTACTTTGGTCTGATGAGCACAAATCGCGAAGAAGCGAATGCATGGTAGTGAAATTACATATACTTTTTTGTGTGTAAAAATTAGACACACCTTTTAAAATTACATTATTTAAAATAGATAACGTCTTTTATTACTCGAACCGGTTCAGTATGAATTATTTATTACATACATGATTGTTAACATAACTAGTCTGATTTAGAACATAGAGGTAAATAGTGAAAAGTGGGTGTTACATTGTACAGTAGTATTGTAAGATATATAAAAATGTTGGCACTTATTTTCTAAATACACAGTATCACCATAGGACCTTATGCCCAGTAAAATAGATCTAGATTTTGTTGTTTTTCGTCCTACATAAAAACTGATTTTAACTATATGGTAACAATTTTAGGACGTCCTTCGAAGCCCACAGCGTAATATTTTAAACACAGATGTGTCAAGAACTCAAAATCAACAATATCAAGAGCCGATTTTTCAATCATCAACTAACAAATGTCAATGTTATTCTACACTTAAGAATAGGGTAGTATCCTAAATTTCATTTTAATGCCCCTCTGGTAGATTATTTTAAAACATTAGACGCGTATTTTATCTTTTCTTACAAATTTAAATACTTTCGACGATATATTGATTTGAAAAATATCAAGTGAGGTCACGATTTACTTTATTTTATAGGGTAGGGTGACGTAACGACCTCCCACTCCTAAACTTAACTTCGTTTTACCTGAGTATTGTTTTCTTATACGACAAAATAAAAAAAAGTGATATTTTTCATTATCTAACTGACGGACTAATTACATTTTTAATTTTCATACCGTATCCTTCAACGCACTTGTAACCCCTTGGTATTTCGGGTGTCTATGGGTGACGCCGATTGCTTACCATCAGGTGATCCGTGTACTAGTTTACCGGCTTATGCTATAAAAAAAAATACACCGTCTACATTAGTCAATAAGGTATGTGACCAATGATTGGAAATTCGGTCCTAAAACTAGATTCGACCACAGTAAATGAGGTCCAAAAAGATACGATCCAACTTGAATCCTATTTTCCATTCAGATTACTTAAACCTGAGCGCGAACAATTTCCTAGCCAATTTACACTTGAATGAAAAACGTAATCGATCGAAAGCCAACTATAAAACAATATATATACAGAGTGTTCCACCCGCCGTTATACAGGACGCTACAAAACAGGGCAACTCGCCGCTTAGCTATGTAAGTGCAATTTAAAATGTAAATTAACACAGCAAAGAAGTAGGGGGAAGCGCACCAACACTTGGAGAATTTCCACCAACACTGTCTTGGCCACCCTGTATAATCACTCGGGTGAATAAGTTAAGACAAAAATGTCATCACACAAAACTCAACCTTACCATTATACAAATAAAACTCTCTTTCCCGCACACAACTTCGTGACTTACCCTTTTGCGCTAGCTAAAAATAGAGATGTGAAAGCAGTTTTCAACAATGTGTTTTCAACTCAATATATTTTACATAGGGTTGGTTTTTCTATGTGTTTAGGGGGTTGTATATAGGCTTTTCTAGTTATAATTTTTATATTTTCTTCCCGGCTGAAGAGATTTGTAACGTGTAAGTTGGAGCGGACTCTCGGCCCCTTGCTGTGGAGGAATAAATTATAATGAGAACACTCTGATTGCTTTTTAATTATTTTTTTTTGTAGAGGAAAATTTAAGTTTGTTTAGACAGTGTTATTAGAGAGTTTTGTTTCGAAATATATACAGCCTCTTTTTGTTGTGTGAATGATTGTGTGTGCGGTTCGATTCCCGGGTCGGGTAAAGTATCACTGGTATTTTTTTTAATCTCAGTAGTAGCACGGAGTCTGGAATTGTGTACGGTATATGGCGATACGCTCACCCCCTATTACATGGGACTCATAATATAAATAGTGAAAAGTGGGTGTTACCTTGTACAATGGTATAATGTGCACCTCTGCCTACCCCTTCGGGAATAAAAGGCGTGATGTTATGATTGTTGTGTGAAATAAGACTTAAAAGGAATGTGGTCCATATGATCTATGAATTGACATTTTTACTTATAAAGGACCGATTTTACAATCATCAGTTAATTGGGTACCTACTTGACAACTAGTCAAAATCAATACTTATTTCGAACTGTCAAAAACGACAGTTTTCTATGAATATTGTATTAACGAGATTGTGTATTGTGACGTCACGTTATTTCAGCGTCAAACAACATACTTACTTATTTCTTTCAAAAAATGTTGATGTACCTAATATTAAAATTAAGTTGGTCATAAAACCAATTAATGACAGTGTGATTATTGTTTTAATATTTTATTATATTGAACAGTGGAAATAATCTATTTTTGATTGAGGAAAGTACCCAATTCTTAACTGTAGAATAAAATTGACACATTACATAACATAACATCACGCTTTTTATCCCCGAAGGGGTAGGCAGAGGTGCACATTACGGCACTTAATGCCACTGTACAATGTAACACCCACTTTTCACTATGTTAGGAGTCCCATGTAATATTGTCATACTAGCTTTTACCCGCGGCTTCGCTCGCGTCACAAAAGGATAAAAAGTAGTCTATGTGACATATACCAATACATACAGCGCCATCTATAGCAATACTTTTGTTTTCCCTCGGGAATATCAAATTTTTTCGGGATAAAAAGTAACCTATTATTTAATCCAGACTACTAACTTTACGTCTGCAAAAATTCAATGCAATCGGTTTAGTAGTTACGGCGTGAAGTCGGAACAAACAAACAAACAAACAAACTCACTTTCCCATTTATAATAGTAGGGATACCGGGCACATTTTCAGACTCCGTGCTACTACTGAGATTTTTAAAAACCCAGTAATACTTTGCCCGACCCGGGAATTGAACCCGAGACCCCAGACCTTGCCCGGCAGTCGCACTTGCGACCACTCGGCCAACGAGGCAGTCTAGTCTAATGTAAAATTGATATTTGACAGTTATCATTAGCATGAAAGAATTGTCAAATATTTAAAGTTATTCCTCTGATAAAATTAAACTAAGCATTGAAAAATTGGTCCTTAGACTGTTGTCTATCCTTGCCTTGTTCATGTTCCGATATTCAAAATAATTGTTGTTTTTGGGTATGTACCGAAAACCAGTAACGAGTACTGAGAATGAGTTATCAGAAAAAAGTATGAAAAGACTTCATTGAAAAAGCGATATATCAAAATTTTATAGATATACCATTATCTGTATTTGTTAATGCCTAGCCTAATGGCTAGGTAATGCTTTGACAGTTCATATTTTGACAAAGAACAATCAAAATAATACAAAAAATTATTTGTCTATCTAACTAACAATAAATACTTTCAAACCTTCAAGAAAAGAGCGTATTCAAAACCCGTGTATTAAAATGTATTAAAAACCCGGCAACGCACCTGTGACTCCTCTGGTGTTGCGGGTGTCCATGAGCAGCGCTGATCGCTTACCATCAGGTGATCCGTCCTCATATTCCAAAAAAAAAATAGAACACAGAATTTCAGGACACTTTACCAGTTCAAAGCCTTGAGAACCTAAATAATTTAAGTATCTATTATTATCTTGAACATAATCGAGTTCAAAAATAAACACAATCAACGGCTATTGAAAACAAAGATTACTGGTTATACATCAAATTCCTTAAAGGTCAGAATGTAGTCATCAACTAACATAATTAAAAACTACGAGGCTCTTTGATAGACGAAAATTAAGCATTTGATTTCAGACAAAATTACAGACCAAGGAGCCCAGATTGACCTAAATTGTTAAAAATGGGAACAAGCTATAAGCGAGCATTTTGTTCATATACCAGAAGTTCATAAAGGCAACACAGTTAGTGCGGTGGCTGGGCAATCGGCTGCCATGCAACATGTCGCGGGTTCGATTCTTGCACAGAGCAACTCTTTGTGCCATCCACAAAATGTTGGTCCTGGTCTGGGTGTCATGTGTATGTGGTACTTGTATGTTTGTCAACGCTCCCAAGACACAGGAGAAAATCATAGTGTGGGGCAACGGTTTTTAAAAAAAAGAAAAAAAAGTCATATTTTGTAGGTGTGATTTCTACTTCATCATCAGTATCTTGATATTAGTCAAAAATCGTTCAATGCTGAACTAGTTCTAACTAATCTAGACTTCGAGATAAACCGGTTAATTACTGAAAGATAGTGAATTATTTGAACTGTATATTCTATACCTATACCTCTATAACATCAGTTGGTGAGTTTGTGTGTCTTTTCAGTCACGTCAAACGGGCTGAAGGGAAACATGGCACAGGGATAGATTATGGTCTGAAATAACACATAGGCTAGTTTTTACTCCATTGGAGTGCGGGCGAAGTCACTGGCAGAAGTTAGTTATATATAAAAAGAAAGTTAAAAGAACCATGTTTTAATATTATCTATCGTGAGACATACTAAATTAACTAAAATCACGGGTTACTTACGTGAAATCTCGAGTGAGCTGCGCGACGTCGCGTCGCCGCGACCGCACACGCTGCTTATGAGGAAGAACCCCTCTGTGGTTCGAAACTAGTAGAGCTTTTCTCAGTACATGCACGTGAGTAACCCGTGACTTTAGTTAAAAAGAACCAAATATATTAACAGTCTATGTATATGGCAGTAGCTAACAAATAAGTAAATGAACTCAATTTGAGATCCGACCAAAAATACAGCTGCTAAAACTCCATCCCCTTTTAAAAAATAAGCAAAAACCATCTCAAGGCGTCTCCGTCGCGAGGCAACAGAGAGGCCACTTCTTTTTTCATCCCCCATTCCCTCTCCGAGGGGTGAGGAGGTGGGAGGGTCGCCGAGAAATGGAAAACTCGGGAAAATTGTAGCATTCTTGAGGCAACGTTTTGCTCACACCTTCTTGCGAGAGGGATAAACAACATTTGGTTGGGGAAACGGATTTATTTGTTTGATATTTTGTGGTATTTAGTAGATTGTGTTGTATTTATGGTTTTAAGTGTAGTGAAAAAGTGTTTATCGATATACGTAACTAGTGGAACTTAATCTCTAATTTTTCCTATGTTAGGTGTAATCTTAACACAATACAACAAACTCATAATTGTGTTTCTTATCATTATTTTATCAGAAACCTCTTTTATTTAGTTTCAACTGTTATTGTCCTATTGAAAAGGAGATGTCTGCCTCAATCTAAAACCTTTTTTCTGGGCATTATGCGGCATTATCAGTTTTCTATATACTTCACACTTTTAAACCAAAAACAAGCTCCACTTCACCAGCAACTTATAGCTAAAATACGTTGGAGTAAAATAATAATACCTACAGTAACAAAAGCCACATTTCACCTCAGCCAAGAAAATGCGAAAATGTTGTCAACCAATGCAGCGGCGCGCAACGTAAAAAGGAGCGCTGTGTCGGACGCCCCCCTCCCCCCAACCCGCGCCAAGCTCACCCCCCTCGGCCACGGACAGCGTCTCAGGGCGCGGACTTAGAGGATCCTATTTTTAAGACGAGGTTTATGTATTGGGGTGTTTTTTTTTCTTGTGGCTATGGATGTGAAGTTGTGTCATTGATACGCAGGTAAATAGTATTTAGATACATATATTTATTTAAAATTCTATATAAATTACATTTTTAAATACTACTAACAAAATAAAAAAAAATATTTAAAAATATAAAAAATAGGAGCCGACCAGTAGCGGGAGCATGGTCCAAGCTACCGGTGGTTAGGGCTCCAGAGACAGAAACCTCCTCACGATACGTGCCGTTTCTAGGAGAACTGCCTTCTGTATCAGGCCCTTGATCCATCCACCTAACGCCAGCCTCCTGAGATCGATGTCGAGGCTTTTAGGGATTAACCCATTAGCCGATACGACTATCGGCACAATGATAGCCGAGTCCACATTCCGCATGTCGACAACCTCGTGAGCTAAGTCTAGATATTTTATTTGTTTATCTTTCTCAGCTTTCTTTATTTAGATAATTATTGTGGTGTACGTTTTTATCTATCTATAACTATTGTCGCTTTGAAAAATGGCAAACAAATTACCTACTGAGATTAAAATTAAAATGAGTCATTTGATATAATTTATTTGTTCCAGAATGTTATCTTACTGTGACCAAGAAAAATGAAGGACGATACAGAGAGAGAGAGAGAAAAAAAATTAGTGTTACTCTACCTATAAATTATCACATTTATTGACTCATATTATTTCATGAGCAGACGAGACATGGTTTTAATTGTAACCATAAATAGAGTTTATGGGAGTTTATCTTGTACAATTGATGCGAGGATATCCTATATTTTAGTTTATCTACAATATCTCTCGACAGAAATATTTTACCTCTATATACCTAATACTTTACATCTTCGAGCCCCAATTCGCCACCGAAATCCGTCCCTGCGCTCCGTCGCCGCGGGTTCCGTACCGGCGTTTTACATATTTCTTCAGTTCGCCCCCATTGTGAACGGCCCGCGTATTGAATCAACTGTACGTATTGTATACTTAGCTTATACTTATATATATATAAAACTTCTTTGTTTCCGCCTTAGCTTGTAGATAATGCTGTAAGTGAGTGGTGTGCTGAAAAATATGTTATTTTTTGGACAGTTTCATGTAATAAGTAGTTGTTGTTATAAATAATATAAATTATATTAGACTGTTTTACTTATCTAGACGTAGTATTTTATCTTATATATTAGTTTGGGTTTTTATAGACTGTTTTATGCTTCAGAATTTGTTGGCATTATAGACAATGTTCATACTTTATAGATGATGTTACTGTGCCATGAATACTATGCTACCGCATAGTATTCATGGCACAGTAACATTAGACAACTGCTTTTAAACCTCTAACGATATTGAGATTTTACTATTAAAAGATCTTAGTAGACAATTCCTTAGTATTTTCTATGGCGCCCCCAGAAATCCAGAGCTTGGCGCTTGCGACCGCAGGCCTAACAAATTCGTTTCCTTTAAGCAGTACTTGGTTTTAAGTCTTATGTTTCGCAAAGATAATAGCTTAGTTAACTGTCCAGTCACTTGCAGACGTGTACCATTAGTCAAGGAAGTGTTATATCCCATAAAGTACTTTGGTTCAAATAAAAATACAGCATCGATTTCGGTCGTTAGTTCCCATCATATACGGGGCAACTCAAGTCAACAAAATACATCGAAAAACAAACCCATTAACGATCTTCTCAATAACAATTATTTTTACAGGTCTAAGATAAAAGAGGGGGTAAATTTCACCCCCCGATGACATCACCATCCGACAGTGTGTCAGCAAATATCCCACCAGTGTAACAAGATCTCTCCCAATCGGTGCTGCGTGAAAAAATTGACTGTTTTAAGGATAAAGTTTAGGAGTTGAAGGGTCGTTTTATACTGGAGAATTGGGTAGCAAATGTTTTGTTTGGCTCTCAGTAAATGATGCAAAAAGCTTTAAGAAAATTATAACGCTGGATGTTATAAAGGATGAGTAGGATATTCTAAGATGGATGGTGAGAAATGTTATTTATTGTTGTTATTATATATTTATGGGATGAAAATAATGGATGAAAGGGAAGTAAGGGGTGATTTGGTGTATTAGTTAAAACAATGCGAGGTATTGTGTACTCTTTTTTTATTATTTTACGAAGGTTTATTTACAAGAACTCCACGATGCATACAGCTGTAAAATGTTTTTATAATAACTATCGTGAGACATACTGCATTAGGTTAAATCGCGGGTTACTCACGTGAATATACTGAGACAAGCTCTACTAGCCGCGACCGCGCACGCTGCTCATGAGGAAGAACCCCTCTGTGGTTCGAAATTAGTAGAGCTTTTCTCAGTATATTCACGTGAGTAACCCGCGATTTTACATAATTTAGCTGTAAAATGGTCCTTAGATTTTTGGCTTAAGATAATCTCAGGCTTAAGATACCGCCTTTCCTTAATTTCAGCCTATCTCTATGAGGTATCAAGGATTCTTAACAAGGTTATTTGAGAGTATGATCCATGACTTAAATAAAGCTCAAAAAATACACATTAGTGTTCTTTAGTTACGTCCAAACTTCACGTCATACTCTTGCTGAGAATTTTTAAATTAACGTCTCATTAACATCTTAGACGACCAATAAATCTAATTCAAGACTGGCACCTGGGTAGCTACTCCTATAGCTTAGTCTTATCAAGCAGCAATTCACACTATGCGTAAACTAAAATAATACAATATATGAAGGCTTTGGCTGCCAATAGAACTGACTGCACGGTTGGCTGGACAACTAGCTGCCGCGCAACGTGTCGCGGGTTCGATTCCCGCACGGAACAACTCTTTGTGTGATCCACAGATTGTTGTTCCGGGTCTGGGTGTTATTTGTATGTGAAATTGTATGTTTGTAAACGCACCCACGACACAGGAGAAAATCCTAGTGTGGGGCAACGTATTTAAAAAAAAAACAAATAGCATAAAATAGAAAACTGTTGAAGGTAAATTCTCCACTAACGTCGGTCAACGGTGACCCTCATGGCGTTTAACATGTTAACCAACATGTATTTAATATATTATATATGTATTTATAGTACATACAAAACACATTTTCTTTTAAAATAATTACAATACAGATCTTTTATGTTCATAATTTTTCATAAAAGAGCAAAACAAAATTACTGAAAATATCTTTTTCAGTTGCTAAACTTCATATTTCATCTCAGTATCTTACACGACTTACTTAAAAACTGCATTAAAATATCATTCAACCCTTCGCTCGCCGGGGGTAGTTAAGACCGGCGACGTTGCCAGCATGATATGTTGCCAAATTTATGTTTTTTGCCAACTACTGGCATTATCTCGTTTTAATGTTCTAGTCTGTGTTATTTTCTCCTTTTTATTGTGTCTATTTGGCATCATGTGGCGTTTTAGGGTTACATTCTTGGCTCCTTTATTTTAAGATAGGCTGTTTATTTATTGTTAGTTTGTTTATAAACTATGGTTACTTGAATAAAAAACATATACCTCTAATTAAAAAATATTTGCCGGTACTTTTATTAATTCACAATTATTTTTATGCAAACTCATTTAATAAACCATAATAAATAAATTTTAAAATCACTACAATCGTAACAATATTATATTTGGTTTTTAAGATTTTATACATATCGACATTTAAAACATTTTACATCAACGAATTCAACCCCAACTGTTCTTAGACCCCTACTACACCCTCAAATCACTTACACAACACGAAAAAATCCCTAAAAGGATCCCTTAAACGAATCCAACGAACAATCATAAAAAATCCTCCTTGCGGTCGCACACAATCACAAAAAAACTCACACAAACAAAAAATATAAAAGAGTGTACGAACACGGAGAATGCATCTGTGTGCGTAATAGCCGCTGCTTCCATTGGGCACGGCGCTATTTCTTTATTGATCCATATTTCTTCTTCTTTAGACTGGCCTCGAAGGGGGAGTCCTCCCTCAGGGGGACACCTCCCAACCTCCCCGGAGGTGTTTTTCTACAGTTTTAATGAACGAAGGACTCGAAAATGGCGCGCAAGGAGTTTTGGGGGAGAAAGGGGGGTAAGGTTATTAATGCTTTTTAAGCTGAGTAATTTTCGCCCTTAACGTTTTTAGGCTTGCGTGCTTAGTTTTTGTTTTTAAGGCTATTTTGTTGTTTGCGCCTTTTTATGTGTTTGTCTAATTAATAATTAAGAATGTTTATTAAAGTTGGACGGCAGATAAAGTGGTGCTTTGTTTGAATGGGGACGTGTGTAGGACTAGATCTCTTTGGGGAATAATAATATTAATTAATGATGGTGTCTGTTGTGTTAAAGTTGTATTAAGATGTGGGTTTTTATTTCCTAAATGCGCCTTTTATTGTGCGGCCATTGTTATTTAATTTTCAGTATTATTTCACTACAATATTATAGATATGTATAGTAGTTTATATATGTTTTCTTGTCCAATAAATAATGTCTATGACAACATATATCATAACCTAGTATTTTACGCAAACATATTACACAGTATAAGAAAATAGGAAAATAACTACAATATTTCAACATAATATTTAGATTGCTTAAGAGATAGACTTTCGTCTACAATAATAATTTTACCCTGACACAATATGCCCGAAAAGGCATAGTGTAAGTTCGTTTGGAAAAAGGGTAAGTTTATTGTCGTACACTGCATCTTACTACTAGATTTTTTATTGTAAAGAGACATCAATTAAATAATGATTTATGCAGACAGCTAAGACGGTTAATGAATGAATGAACCAAAAGAGGTATGTAAGAATTATAGCCTTTGGCTCGTTCTATAGTCTCTGCCTACCCCCATGGCACAGCCAGAGAGGCACAGCACAGCAGCACAGAGGCTATATATGTATGTACGTATGCAGATATCTTTTCTATCCCTGAAACTAATTGAGACTAGGTAACATGTTATAACAAAGAATGAAAGAAGTGATTTCTAATAAAGCTTTACTTCTTTACAACAAGATATTAGTATACTCAGCTACATGCGACATAGTCAAAGTCAAAGTCAAAGTCAAAGCGTTTATTGCAACTAAGTGTACAGATGGTGGTTATAAAATTATTACAGTGCTTAATACTTAGCGGCCTCTTACAGACATTGCAACATTTTTAGTTATGTAGGTACACATTCATTGTTATTAACATTGTAGGTAGATATTACAAATCATAAAGAAAAGAAAAAAAAATAATTGTCAGGTATATGTCACATCATAGTAATAATCAATTCAATAGGTATAATTGCTGTCGAGTTTAGGATGTCAATAATAAAATTATACAATGTCAAGGTATTTCAATGTTATGTTATGTCGAGTAGGTATATACATTTCGTTTGTATAGGGCAGATCGACGGTTCCCATAATCTTCAATAATAACCAGAATTTCTGACTCTTGTTTATAATTTTAGATCTAAAAAAAAACACCATCAATCCTTAATCAAAACAACAACACAATAATCAAACAGTCAACAAAATACAAAAAACAGAATCCAATCCATTGTCAATGTAACTTGACACTTTATCTCATTGAAACATTCGCCTCGAAAAGGGAAAAAAAGAAAAAAAAACGCAAAAACAAAAAAGCCACCATGCGTGGCAAATTTGAAAAAACATACCTAATAATTTGGCTCATTACGAAAGCGTAGGAAAAACATATTCGTTCGTTCCCTTATATTCCCCCATAAATAAGGACGGCGGTTCGAAAAGGGAAAAATTTTATTATCCTACCCCCCCATTCCACCCCAAGGAGAAATATGAAATAAAATGAAAATGTAATGGGGAAAAAATACGGAGCGCGCAGCAAGACAAAGGGATGGGATGGGGTGCGTTTGTGAGGAGACGGCTTCAGTATAATAATATTCTAGGTAGGTGGTGAGTTCTTATGCAGGTAATGCCGCCGTAAGTACTCTGTTGTGGTTACCTATCTGTTTTCTATTTATCTTACAGGTGATTTTACAATCAACAGATTATTCTTAACTGTAGAATAAGATCAACATCTGACAGTTTTTTAGTGTATCTTGTAGAACGAACAAAAATTCTAAATTGTTTCTCTGATACAACTTATCTAGTGTTGAAATATCAGTCCTAAATGTGTCAGTAGGTATTTAAAAATAAAACAGAGTGACTGCCTCGTTGGCCGATTGGTCGCAAGTGCGACTCGGGCAAGGGGGTTTCGGGGTTCGATTCCCGGGTCGGGCAAAGTACCTATTACTGGGTTTTAAAAAAAATCTCAGTAGTAGCACGGAGTCTGGAATTGTGCCCGATATATGGCAATACGCTCACCCCCTATTACATGGGACTCATAACAAAAATAGTGAAAAGTGGGTGTTATATTGTACAGTGGCATAATGTGCACCTCTACCTACCCTTTCGGGGATAAAAGGCGTGATGTAATGTTATGTTACAGTCTCAGATATAAAATGCTGGTTTCTTAATGGTGGCTTACATTCAAATGCATTGTTATTTTTAAACTCATAAAGTCCTGTGCTCTGTGTGTGGATAACAATTGTGTATTAAATAACGAATAGAATATTAATTAAATAATCATAAGCAAAATTACTGTATGTAAATGCACCCACATCGTTATCATCATCATGTCAGCCACAAGACATTCACTGCTGAACATACGCCTCCTGAACGCACCCACAACCCAAATGAAAATCTAATCTAAGTGCGAAGAAAAATTAATTATACAAAACAAATCCTTGTCCTATGACTTCGTACCCCACGTAATTGCTTAAATTATGAGGACGTACCGCAGAATATCGACTATATGTAAAAAAAATCATATTTTACTAAAGTTACAAATTCTATCAGAATCCACTTCCACGCTAACCTACCAGTAGGGCGGGGGTAGACACCACAAGCCCGCGGCTCTGAAGACTGGCTCCTATAAATCTGCCTTATCATAAAAATATACGCATATCTGCCTACGGCCTTACGATTGTGGCTTATACGCACTTTTATAAGTACTTATATTTTATAAGTACTCTTTGAAGTATGTACCTGGAGGTGGATTGAAAATTTTTAGATTTAGGTTATTTTTGTTGCTATTTTGAGTTTTGTTCGTCTATTGGTAGAGTACTTTTTATAATGAGTTTTTAGCACGAGATATTCCAACGGCACGCCACTGAGCTTGATCTTCAGCTCTTCTCATCCAACCACTGCCAGCCACCTTGCGGATGTCGTCACTCCACCTAGCTGGAGGGCGCCTTAGACTACGTTTGCCTAGACGCGGTCTCCACTCTAGAACACGTTTACCCCAACGGTTATCGGTTCTTCGACAAATGTGACCGGCCCACTGCCACTTCAACTTACTGATCCTTTGGGCTATGTCGATAACTTTGGTTCTCTGTTGGATCACTATATATCTATATATCTAGTATTATTTAGTATTTGATATATCTATATACCTCTATATGCTTTATTGTACACATTAAACAGCCTAGGTAACGAACACTTTAAGTAAATATGTGTACAATGGACGGTCTTATCTTCCAGATAACCTTCTCTATATCCTCACTTTAGTCATAGACCATATAAATGAATAACAATAAAATAATGGACCAAACATTGTATTAAAATATTGCAAGAGTCTGATTTTAACTCATAAAGTTAAAAGATAACATTTTTGAACAGATGTCAGTAGTGCTTTTTATCCCATTTTCAGTGAGAAAATATTTTTTGATATTTGCCTAATACTAAATTATATTGCCAGACATCGTAACAGAACTAAACTAATTCTTTTTTTCAGTCGTCACGTAATATAGGTATTTATTCCACGACCAATATTTTAGGAGCACCTAGGTAATATTATTTCTTAAACGGACATTAGCTCATTAGCTTCTAAAACTTCAATATAAAATCAACCTTGAGACGTCCACAGTAACCGGTTTCCACCCCAAATTAAAATACAAATTAAATATATTATAAAAATAATCAATGCAACCTTTTAAATTTAAGCCGTTCAAGTGAAAAAACCTTTTCGAAGTAATCTTCAAAAGGCCCCTTTATATTCACAGGTAAAAGAAAATCGGGGCCCCTTGCAAAAATTAGCCCCTGAAAGGGGTGGAATGGGGTGTTGGGGGTCGTTTTAAGAGCATTTTTCTCCATACTGGGCGTTTCATTGTTACGACTTTTTGTAAGTGAATTTCGGAGATATACCTACCCGTTTTTTGGGCTTAAGTGGGTGTGTATATTATATGAAAAACGTTGATGGACTTTTTTGTAACAAAGAGCGAACATTATGTTTTGTGAAACCATCTAGTGACAATGATTCGTTGTCACTTTGATTGAATAGGTTAAATTTTAGGGGTCAATCACTGTTTTGAGCAGTTAGATTAGATTTTTGAAACCTAAAATCCCAGTAACATAACTTAGTATACAATTACAAAGGTTACAATCGTACACAATATTTTCCACTAAGCGCCGATTACTAATAGCTTGAAGAAACTAATCACACAACCTTACCTCAACAGCAAAAGGTTATATGATTGTCATAAAGCGCCAGCTAACAAAAAGAAACAAAAATAAAAACCATGTATTTCATAAAAATTCCTCTATACCTCTTTGTTATCACAACAAATCCCAAATCGGTATATAAAACACCTACCTACGTTCTAAATCACTGTCTAACATGGACGAAAATATCCCATCTTTAAAAAAAGGTCTTATTTTTTCCTCTAAACTCCGCCTTTCGTTCAATGGCTGGACTAACCAAGGGTTGAGGGAAGAGGTGATCCCTCCCAGCTTATAATTATTTGGATCCAAAGTTACTCCCTCAGATTAAAATATTTATTTTTGCGATGGAAAGAAAAAGTACGGTTGGGTACAGTCGGGGTGAAAAATGGGTGATCGAAATCGTTTTTTTATGATGACGTAGAATAATAGGTAATTTTATAAGATTAGAAGGATAAACAGTGAAGATAATTATGTGTTGTGAATGACGTTTTTTGCCATGTGAATAAACCATAGAAGTATTATTATGGGTAAGAAGAAACCTTTCATTCTACATCCAGGTTAGAATTCTACCTGTAAACGATCTGAAGTCTTCGTTTTCAAACGATGTGATAGTTAAAGTTTAATGTTTTCTTAGAACGCACTCATTTTTCAAATAGGTAACTTGCACCTATTGGGTGAAGGAAGTCTCACCCCTAATACTTAAACAAGCATAATTAATTTACTTACCTACAAATAAATACCAACTTCAATGAATTGTGATAGACATTAATACACTGAATAATTGAAAAAGATAAAATAACTTACAGGTAGACACTTGACAAATAAATATAAATAAAACAATAAGATAATTAATTTAAATACAAACGAGTGCAACTGTACACACGCGACGATACTCGCCTGTCCTTAAAAGGGTTTGCACCAAAATATAATTTCGGAGTTGACTGTACTTCATTTTCACAGAGAAAGCTGTAGAGATACGGTTGACTGTCATTTTTTTTTGTTAAGTTTGTTATCGAAATTTATATTTTTTATTGTATTTAGTGCAGCCTGCTGCTGCGTAACCTGGAGCGGGTTCAGTTCTCATATAGGCCAACTCTTTATGATAAATGTAATTCAGGGCGTAGGTGGAAGTGCATGTATGTGCGCAGCAATTACATAGAACAAAATCAAGTTCAAAAATGGGGTTTCAAAACTGTTGAGCCTCATGTTTCTAGACAATTTCATTATTGACAGTACAATGGCTCGATTTCTTCAATTTTGATTCCTCGAACTGGGTTTCAAACCGTAGAACTCTAAGGTCATTTGTATTAACAATATTCAACCAACTACATACATTGATAGTTAAAATCACACCAGACTATGCAAGTGATATAAATAAAAAATAAATAAACATAGACCGTCTCCACACCACTCGATATTCCCGAGAACCTTTCTAATGGAAAAAAGGATAACATTTTAGGGGCTACCTTTTAATATTTTTTTCATTAAAGTTTTTAATATTAATACGTATGTATCGGAGTTAGGTTCCCCGGCAATTATTTTTCCTACTTTACTTTTTCCGGGAGTTTCGGCACGAGTGAGTTTGAGGGAACTAAGTAAGCGGTTATTGGAAATTATGTATTAATGTGTTTGATATTATCTAGATGAGGATATATGTGTCTTAGATATTAATAAAATTGTAGTTATTTCAGGTGCAAATGGACGCAATACCTACGCAGTTATTCCCAGTCATATTATGTATATAATTATCTAAGTAAGTATTTATACATAGATAGTTATTATTATTTGTTTATGCACCTGCCACTTTCATCTCTGCACCACCTTAAGGTCGACTGTAAGACAATGCTCAAGGAATTAAGTTCACCTGTACATGTGTTTTTGTACTAAGACTAAATAAATATAAAAAAATGAGTTTTATCGCCATTAAATGTTCCCATGGAATAAAACAGGAATCACTGTGCTAGTACGAAGTCATGAGCAACAGCTAGTATAATAATTATTTTATAGGATTCTATGATATCAATTTCGTAGTTAATTGTTTTAAAATATTTCGTGTTATTAAAGTAAATAATACCTCTAGTAACTATGATACTTTCATCAGAAGGACAAGAAATGAAAAACAGTCCTATGAATAGTTTCAATCCACAACAACAACTTTTAATGTTACCGTAAAAACAATCAACTTACTACCAAATCTCGCTGGTTTCATGGCCAAATAATCTTTTTGTATATAAAAAATGTGCAGGTGTATTAAATTTAATTTGTTTTCCCTCACTGTCTGGCTCTGGGCTCGAGTTAATTCCGTCTCAGCGACTCGCTACCATTTTCTGAAGTACGACTGTCGGTTTTAGATAAAATAAGTAACAAATGTTTTAAATTGAATCCTTTTTTATTGTTGGGTGCTTTTTTGATAGTGGTGGCTTTGCGGAAAAAATGTTTTAATAGAAAGTTTAAATGGAAAACTGTAATTGGTTATTTATATAAATATGAAACGTAGCAGTTTGCGTTGCATAGTTTCTGCTAAGCCCCATGGAAGACAGCTGTGAGGTTATGTATGTATGTGATTGGGTTTTTCGATGTTTCTAGTTCCAATTATTGTCTATTAGGTATTGTAATTTTATTCTCTGTATTGGCAGAAAGTTTACAAAAACATAACGCCACGGCACTCTGCACACTGGCATGAGGCAGACAGAAGTGATAAAAATCTATTGTTGGTTCTCTAAACTAATGCAATAAAATAAAAAAAGTAAAAATGAATCTTATAATGTAGATACATATAAGATCCATTATCATTAATTATACACTGATAAGATTCCGAATAAATCTTGTGTAATAGAAAGTGTACCTTCTGCCGAACAAGAGGCATAATTCCAGACACCATGACTAAAGTTGTTTTCGTACAACCAAAAAATCGTAAATAACATTTTATGTCTCGAAGATTTAACTCGAGACATCAAGCACAGCGGTAGCACTAGCATCTACAAATGAAACAATCATAGGCACAATAATTAACATAAAAATCTTATTAACTCGTATACGAAGAATCCTAAGTGAATGAACTCTGTAAAGCTTAAAAAGTTGTGCCAACTCGACGCTAACGCCATCTCGTATCCAGTAGCAAAAGCTTGGAAATCAAGAAGCTCTTACATAATATAAATATTTATTTTATTTCAATAGTCTGGTAATCCTATTTTTATATTTCATTGTTATATTTTTATTTCAATAAATAATTTTGTTACTATTCTATGAACCACGTTTAAGATTTGACGCACCCTTTACTACTGCCATCTTGTGACGAATAGTAAAACTGATTTTAGTCTAATTAGAAATTTCGTTGATATGAAAAATATAACTCAACTTTAAATTTTTTACAATTGTTTTGTTGTTATAAATTGCGGTAATTTTGGATATATTGAAATATATATTATTTAAACACTAAGTTTGGTTGTCGTACACAACAACAGCGTTTGTAAAATGTTGTAAATACATTTAATAGTTTCAGTTAAAATCATTTTGAGTGTATTATAAAATTAATTTACAATTTAAAAAAAGTTATGTTCAACAAAAAAAAATATAATACAGTTTAATAAACAGAGGTACACAACTTTCGAGAGAATTAAAAAAAAACAAATAACCTAGAGGTATACCTACTTATTCAACTAATACCCAAAACTCAAAAATATCTAGAACCCTAACACTAATCGCTATCCCCATTGACACTTCATTCGTTTATCTACAATAAAAAAAGGCAGACGCACCGTGAAGTGATACTGAATTGAATTTAATCCCTCAATCAAATGACAGCTTTGCAAACGATTTACATATATGAATTGAGCACCGATTTCATTTCCCTCAGACCGATACTGAGGTTTTTTTACTGAAAGGGTTCCGTAGTGAACCGGTTTAGAACTGAAATCAAAATTATTGTATGTTATGATATAATGTTTAGTTTTAATTTACTATTTATTAAGGTAAGTAAGGTAAGTATTTTATAATCTAAGCCCCACAAACCGTTGCAATGGTTTGACTGATTCTTGTTCTACAGATATGAAACAATGTAATATTGTAAAATTTTGTTGCTCTTAATATTGATGTGAGATCTATATTATTATTCGATTTTTAAGGTATTTTTGTCATTGTTAAAATTAAATAATTGTAGCCTTAGTAGTTGGTTATGTAGCTGATAAATCTGACTTCAAAAACGTTAATAACATAAAGGAAAAGGAAGGACGTGATATGAAGAAATATGAATATTATTAGAAAATTAAGGTGCAGAATCGTAAAGCTATACATAGGTTTACAAGATACGTGTATCACCAAGTCTTAAGTAATTTGGTTTGAAAATGATAAAAAGGGGAACAAGTATTATACAATACATATATATATGAAAATACTTTCAGTGCTTAAATTAAAACATATTTTTTATGTTCCCAGCAACCTAAAAATTAGAAAAACATTTTTAGACTTAACCTATTGAGGTTAAGTCTAAAAATGTTTTTGATTTTGTGGGTGCTATTAATCTTAGCTTTACTGAATTGTCAGTAAAGCTAAGATTAACAGCACCCACAAAATCAACACCATTTTTACACTCTTTAAAAATAATTAACTTCAAAAGCATCTCAATTTTCGACGAAAAAGTAAACAAGCCATCAAAATTCAATCAATTAGAAACGAATTACCAAATTAATTACATCAGCTATGAAGACCTAAAAATACTTGGGTACGGAATCCTTTTTTCTTTCGCAGAAATGGTCGGCATTTTTTCACGACCTTTTGCAATTAAGCCGCGCCCGACTGAACGTCCACAGGAGTGACGCTTTTTTCTGTATGCTTTTTCTCTTTTTTTGTCCTTTTTGCCTATTTTCCAATTTATATTTTATTCCACAGAAGGGGCTGGATTTTTCGCTTATTTACTCGCTTCATTGGCTTGTAAGTGAGCCAGGGTTGGGATTTTTTTGCAAATCCTTTTGTATTTTTTTGTAAACGAAGCCTTTTGACAGCGCTTATTGGATTTGGGTCAAAGAGTGTTTTTGTTAGTCGAATTCTTATTGGAATTTTGTGATTGGTGCCCTAGCGGATCTGTTGTGAACTATATTAGTTTGTAGCGACATCTATTGTCGAATAGTTGAAGCTAGTTTAAGTTTAGAAAAAAATTGTCTTCGTTAACGTTGTTTTATGTGAATATTTAGAAATTACAAAGCAAATACTTCTATTAGATTCAGATTAAAATAAAGGAGATTATCACCAAAATTGGTTATTTATTTTGTTTTCTACTAGCACCCTCTAGCGTGTGGTAGCCGATAGTTGTTTAAAAAATATTCTAACTTGATTTTTTTCTAACTGGAAACTAAACGTATAACTGGACAGTTAGAATTTCTTTACAGCTAAATACCTTATTAGAAGCAGACTTAAACGAACAGTGCTGTAAAAGTGTTTTAGTAGAAAAAGTGTCTGCAATTAATTACAAATTTTACGTTGGATGCACCCAAAATCAAAACGATTTCTCTGCAAACCAACATTGTGTAAAATTGGCTTCTTGTTTAGAAAGAGACTATAATACATAATTATCATACATTTTAGTCGAATAATATATTTCCTAAAAAATGTTAGTCAATATAAAGAATAGTTTTAAATCTTATGATCCAACGATGGAAATAAAAAAATATTTTTACTCAATTTTTTCCAAAAACCACCTTCAAAAAGTTTACCCTAATCCCACAAAATCCTTAAAACCAATGAAAAGCTCACCAAAAAAGCAACTTACAGGCATTAAAACCAAAAAATCTCATGCAACCAGTTGATCATATACTAAGCTGAAAAAATCACCCCCAAGAGTATGAAAATTAAGACCCCCGATTACAGGTATGATGTAAAAAATATTCCCTGAACAGTGACTGTTGGCTGTTTGTACCCCCGTGTTCAGTAGTAGGGTTGAGAGGATGAAATGGATTTTTAAGTGGCACCTCTGTCCACCAGTGATTTATTGTAAGAACAACGACTTTTAGGGTTAGGTTTCTATGGAAGTGGTTTTTTTTTCATTTCTTGCTTGATCTTACTTTTTCTCTTTTTACTTTATTTTGAGAAATAGCTAATATCAAATTGTTAGTAGGTATATGAATCGCTATTTAATTGTTTTTTTTGACGTTCAAAAGTTCCTGCCTGACTGATTGAAATAAAAGATTTTAATTTGACTTGACTTGCTGTCAGAATGTCACTCTATTACTTCACTACAAAGATATAATAAGTCGAAATCTCTTGATCATATCTTATGTTAAAATTTTTGTGATTATTCTAGAGGTAATTAGAATGTGTATAAAATTTTAATGACAATGATATATTATACTAATTCAATTCGCTTTTAAGATTACAATATGGTAGTAGTGTATACTTAGGTAAAACGAAGTTTAGGAGTGGGAGGTCGTTACGTTACGCTACCCTATAAAATGAAGTAAATCGTGTCGTCACACGATATTTCAAATCAATATATCGCATATTATTTAATTTTGTAAGAAAAGAAAAAATACGTGTCTAATGTTTTAAAATAATCTACCAGACGGACATTAAAATAAAAATCAGGCATCTACCCTATTTACAACGAAGGCATCTTGGTAGAGTCTATTTTCTTAATAATGATTAGGTATTACTAAAGCGAGATTTGGACGATTCTCTTTGCAGTAGGTATTTTTCTTTGCCTGTTTCTGCCATATAATTCTTCTATGGATAATCCATTACCTTTTCTTTAGTCATGCCCTTTCCTCCAGCGTAATACTAAAGTTTATTACCTATACCTACTATCTATTTGCTTAAAAAACATCTTATTTTCTTCCAAAAAAAAAAATCGCACTCCATACACAGCACCAGGCTCATCGCTTTTTTTCTGTCCTCCATACGCTGGAGGCTCGATTACTGCCGCCCCACAAATCTGTTAATCGCTTACAGCGCTTTTTTACCGCTGCAAGTTAATTTAACGCTTGTTTGTGCGGTACACCGCAGAGGGCGCTTGCGTTGTTTTTTTCCACCGACGAGGAAAAATGGTGGGAATTTTTCGTAAATTGGGATGAAATTGTGATTGTGTACTATTTTTTGTTGGATGAAAAGAGGAAATTGATTGACAATCTCTGTGAAATGTGGTTCCTTGCAAGAGTAGATACTTTTTCATTCTTTTTTTTTTAACTTCTTTGTTACTCCTCATTCACTTGTATTCTAGGTTCGAATCTTGAGTCAAGTGAAGACGATTATATAGGTAATGTTTAAAAATACTAACTTGAAGATGATGATAACGACACCTACAGTCCGGCTTGTTTCGGTCAGGGCACGCAGTGCTGTTTGACAACTCCTCCGTGATTGTGGTTGTTCATGTATTTGTAGTTGAATTTAATTGGTTCCTTGTACTAATAAGACTAATGACACAACTGATTATATTTATCTATTTTTTTTAAGGGGGTAAAATCATCGAATGGCTGTTCCCACCTGGGTGAGGTAGGAGGGAATGTCAGACTCTTACTGACTAAAAACCACCCCGTTCCTTCTGCACGTCGAGCCGGAGCCCCGGTTACCCGTTAGGTTCTCCGCGAAAGCCGGTAAACAAGCAGGCCGATCACCTGATGGTAAGCAATCGGCACCCATGGACACCCGGAACACCAAAGGTGTTACAAGTGGGTTACCAGTGTTTTGGGATTGGGGAGATTGAGGAGGCGGCTTTATTTTTTTTTAATTTAATTAGGCCTCTAGTAACCTCTAAAATCATACATATGTAAATAATATCATTGTTTTTATTCTTTAAACTGTCAAACACCGCGAGGTCACCGGTGACCGCAACCTATTGTTCTTTAATTGTGTCTATAATGACGGCATTCGACGAGTTAAAGAAATATACAATAAAGCAAAATGGTACACATTAACAATATATCACTCAGTTTTTTGCCATACTTTATGATATGACTCCCATGCACGAAATTAGCATAGAGGGGTGATAATAAAAATATTTCATTGATAAAAATTACATCAAAAAAGCAAGCAGATGCTAAAACTTCACACAAAAAATATAATTACAATGTTGCCGCTTCTATTCTAGTACAGTTATTAGGTTTAGAACTAAACTAGGTAACTAGCTCGCTACCTAACCGCCGCAATAACCTAGTCCATTCCGCGTACCTAGTTTTGTACCTAGGTAGCCTAGGATCTTGGCGAAAATACCTTATTCTATTACGTGCTAAATTTGAATGGTTCTTTAGAAATGTTCTAAGTTTTACTTTGTAAAATATTTTAGGTTCTCTAGAATTGGAATTTGTTTGATTGTCTGCTTCGTAGAAAGTGTGATTACAAAGCTCGAGGTGTTAGGTTCGATATCTGTTGGGCAATAGTCATTGATTACCTGGTGTAATTCGTGCTCAAAACAAACAACGATTAATCTAGTATTATGTGAGTGGGGTTCTTCAAAATACAGTGCTGCTAAAAACACCTACGTTCCGAAAATTTAAAATCCCCTTTGCTTGTACTGAATTCTGATACAATAGATTGCTAAATCCATATCACAAACCAAACCAAATTAACATTTAAGTCCCCCACAAAAGGCCTATATTCGAACACCAAACAACGCTATCACACAAAATCTTAAAGGAAATTCAAATAACACACAACAAGACATGACTGCGTTAGATATTTAAATAATATGTTAATACTGTGTTTGTTCTGGGCCAAAAACTTCGGGCGCTACCGACGATATTTCTTCATTCCCCCCTGCCCTCAAACTCCGACTTTCCGGATTGCCCCCCTACATTTTAATTAAATCTCTCCGCCAAACACGGGCAAGTAGAAGACGTTTCGGTATTTTCTTTGTGAAACAGGTGAAAGTCAGAATTTTGGCCCCTTACTGTTAGTATATAGGTGCCTGTATATATATATATACGTAACTATTGTATTTACTTATATAATGTGTGGGAGTTGGTATTAAGTTTTCGGTGTTTTGTTTTCGTATAGTTTATGGCTTTTATTTGCAGGAATATTTCAGACTTGCAAGTCTACAAATGTTTATAAAGAACGCGCTGTTTCAATTTAAAAAGGACGTGGGGAAGGTTCATTTTAAATAACGTCCACTATCTGTATAAAAGCAATGCCAAAATAATATCAATTGGTGCTGTGTTCCCGATGGCAACAGGCATGATTAAAGACATACTAGCTGTGCCATTCGGACAAAGGCGACTTCGTTCTTCAAAGCTCTTCCCCTGTAGGTAGCGTGATAATATGTAGCCTATATGTTGACTTAGCTTGTAACTAATATTTATGGAAACTTTGAAGTAAAACCATGCAATCCTTTTTTATTTTTGACTGCACGGTTGGTGCGGTGGCTGGGCAATTGACTGCCGCGCAACGTGTCGCGGGTTCGATTTCCGCACGGAACAACTTTTTGTGTGATCTACAGATTGTTGTTCCGGGTCTGGGTGCAATGTACGCACCCACGACACAGGAGAAAATCCTAGTGTGCTGTAACGTATTTTTGTTAAAAAAAAAGTTCATCCCGAACATACATACAGACAAACAATGCTAGCTCCGATGTCGATTGCAGATCACGTCCCAAGTAGGTACTGTTTAAACAATACTCAATGTAAAGTTTTGTCTTTCTTACGATTTTATAACATGTATAGGTTTGTTTATAACTCCACATGCATGGACGTCAAATCCTTATTTTGGAAAATCCTTTTCCACTTCATCGGATTGTAAACTGAAACTAATTAAAATCTCAAGATTAACTATTGCACAACCAATGAAGCATTACATGCAACACAATGAGTATACAATATCTATTAAATATTTAAAAGTGTACAAGATAGCTACTACTTGTTAAGTGGTGCCTAACAAGTTCGGAGTAAGCACGGATATCAAACTTGAAGAGTTCAATCTCCAGGGCCGATAAAGAACGATACGCCTAGTTTTGTTCTTGAGGAGCGATCTTATACACCTATATATTACAAATATATTCATACACAACAAGACATGACTAGGTTGGATATATTTAATTATAGATTACGTAATCTATTAAAGAAACTACTACCGCATTTTGTGAAGTAACACTTAGGTTTTACATTTCTTTTTTAAATGGTACAAGCCCGCAACAACCTCCCAAAACCACAACAACTACTCTAAGCCAAGGTCTACAGTAGATACAACCAAGAAAACACCGGAACATTGAAGTCCGGCGCATCCCAGGGACATGAATAACTGTTTTGGTTCCTACAACGAAATGAATCAGAAGATAATATAAGAGGAGAAGATATAAACGATAGTTTCCACTTCACTACAGAATGAATTAAGCCTAAAGGTTATGTTTTAATTTAGTAATTAATTATAACTGAATGAATAAATATCCTTAATCACATTAGAAGAAAAGTTTAACACACTGTAATTACATCTCTACCTATCCCTTTGCAGACAACATACACTTCAGCTACATCATACATTTCTACTCACCCTATTTTACCTCATAATTCACACAAAATCAACTAACAACAGAAGAAATCATATTACTCTCTAATCAAATCTTTCACGAATACTTTAATAAATTTATAAATTTTCCCTCAGAGAGTGCTTTCTTACAAAGAGGGAGCAATTTGTCACTCACACACGGCCAGTACTGTATACGTTACACACACATACACACGTGTGCAATTTAAGATGAATAATTATGTGGCAGTACCGCCTTGCTACGTTGAGGAAACTCGGGTAGTGTAGGGTGGATGCGCCAGGAAGTATGTACTTGGACCTTTTTATATACCTCTATGTGTAAATGAAATGTGTGTTACACTTAATTTAGCATGTTCTGTCCTATTCTTTAAGGAGTTTGTATACAATGTATAAAACTTTATACATGATTGTTATTGTGACCGACTATCAATAGGGTACTTGCCCGAGTTTTATTTTAATGTCCGTCTGGTAGATTAATTTAAAACATCAGACACGTATTTTTTTCTTTTCTCACAACATTAAATACTTTCGACGATATATTACGTCGTCACAATACGCTACATTTTGTAGCACTGTGTGACGTAACGACCTCCCACTCCTAAACTGGAGTTAACCCCATTTTATCTTAGTATTATAACTAAATACGAGATTCATTATCTAACTGACGGACTAATTAGAGTTTCAATTTTCATTCTCTGTAAAATATCAATTCTCTGTAAAATGTCTTCAAATATCCTATTGTAGTTATGTTTTTTATCATGTCTAAAGAAAATATCAAATAATTAATATTTTTTAAAGAATTTAAATATTAACTAGATGAGGTAAACGCTTTAAATGTTGTTTAAAAATGTGTATATATGTTTGATGAAGTAAAAACATAATTGCGTTTTCTGTACTGGACTTCACTTCTATTTTAGGAATTAAATCAAAACCTCTATTACAAATTATAACGTTACACCTACAAAAAAAATTTCCAATTCCCCCACCTTTTCCAAAAACAACCATATCCACACAACACCAAAGTTTCCTTCGCCTACCCTAAGAAAACACATACTACACTTATTTATCTACGAACCCCTTCTTTATGAAAGGAATGATTAATGTCTGCCAGCATTAGGGCTCTAACGAATCCCCCACCCCCCCTACTTCTAATTATTATTCGCACTTATAAGAGTTTGAAGATAACCCCCCTTTATAATGGTGCCTTTGTTGTTCGTTAATTTTATTTGAGAATTCCAAGATGGTGGCGCTAAGGGAGTTTTATGGGCTTTAAATGTTTGTTTAAGTTGAAGTATGTAATGGGTATTTATGGCTAGGTACTTGTGATTAATGTTTATATTATATGTGCTGACTTTTTCCTGTAACTTTACATACGTAGGTATGTGAAGGCCTAACGGGTTGCCGGGGCTCCGGCTCGAAGAGCAGGAGTAGGAACAGGGTAGTTTTTAATTAGTGAAAGTCTGACAATCTCTCTTGCCTAACCCAAGGCGGGAAAAGCCATTGGATGATATTCCGTCCTGAAAAAAGAAAGGTATGTAAAGGTGTAGGTTCAGTTACCTTGTATGGGAATCAAATTAACGATACGTAAGCAGTACGTAAGTATCTATTTGTAGGAGCAATGTAGTCACTGCGTCCAATAACTAAATAAAGCAGGTTTCAGCCTCAACCAATCTGTAGACATTTAATAAATTCTAGGAAAAATAAAACTTTAGAACAAAACATTAATATAACATAATATCACGCCTTTTATTCCCTATTTACCGGGCACAATTCCAGACTCCGTGCTGTATTTGTAATACTTTGCCCGACCTGGGAATCAAACCCGAGACTCTTGCCAGGTAGTCGCACTTGCGACCACTCGGCCAACGAGGCAGTTCAGTTCTTAATGACCGATAAAAATATATTTTATTATACAGTTATTTATACCCATATTAAACGAAATTTTGGTTTCTCTTACCAGTAATACCTAACTCTGAAAAAACGAAATTCATAATATACACAACATTTACAATAGGGCAGTTGACAGGGTATGAAAATTATAAATCTATTTAGTCCGTCAGCTAGATAATAAAAAATATAAGACACTTTTTTTTAGTTCGACATAGTATTATGTAAACAATACTCAGATAAGACAATTTAAGTTTAGGAGTGGGAGCTAACTACGTCACGGCACCCCAATAAAATGTAATAAATCGTGACGTCACACGATATTTTAAATCAATGTATTGTCGGAACAATTTCATTGTGTAAGAAATGAAAAAATACGCGTAAGTAAGTATAATATTTTAAATTAATCTAGCAGACGGACGTTAAAACAACAATTAGGGAACTCCCCAATTATACTTTTCTTACCACCGGAACCTATCCGTAATAGGATAGATGGTAGATTATTTAAAATCATTAGACACGTATTAGTATTTTTTATTTTCTCACAGAAACGAATACTTTCGACGATATTATATTGATTTGAAATGTCGCGTGACGTCACTTCTACGTACATTTTATACGTAGAAATGACGTTTTCGCCCCCATTCCTAAACTTTCATTCGTTTTATCTAAGTATTTTTTTTTATTACACAACAAAATAATAAAATACGTGTCTAATATTTTTTCATTATCTAACTTACGGACTAATTATATTTTTAATTTTCATACCCTGTCATCATCCCAATTCAAGAGCCTAAACGTCGAACAACCAAATATATAAAAAATACAAAATACATAATATGTACAATGGCTACAAATGATTTCTTATTTAAACTGTCAAACACCAAGCGGTCACCGGTGACCGCAACCTATTGTTCTATAATTGTGTCTACAAAACCGGTACTCGACGAGTTAAATCAATTAAGGTAGATAGTATCTGAAATAGTACATAGTACTTCTAAGGCTCAAACTATCCTTAACTATAATTTATTACTATATACCTATAAATACACCTAGACAATTATTATTTTGAGAACTAGGTAAACCAAAATGTATTTATAATCACAATTCTGATGTCATAATACACCCAATGTACACACGGCCACACATCAATCTATACAAAACCAGTATATCCTGGTATCGCGTCGCATCATCTTTCCGCACATATAACGTTCAGTTTATACTGGTTATGTAAAGCTCGATGTGTAGCCGTGTATACATACACATTTCCAAACTTATCGCTAAACGTTTTTTTATTTATGGGATACACGAGTAGACGGATTACCTGATGGTAAGCAATCGGCGTCGCCCATGGATATCCGGAGCACTAGAGGCGTTACAATTGCGTTACTGACCTTTTGGGGATTAGGAATTTGAGAATTGTTGGGGATTCAGGGATTGGGATGACTGGGAGGGAGGTAATTCACTCATACGAAATACAACGCCGTTGTTTTACGTCGGTATTCTGTGAGGCCATGGTATCACTCCGGTTTAGCCGGCCCATTCGTGCCGAAGCTCTCCCACGCTTAAAAATTAGCTTAATTTACTGGTAATTTCAAAATAGGTGTGGTTTAAACATTATAAACCAAAGATGTGTATGTTCAAATGGATAAATAACATATTTTCACACCCAGTCACCGCCGAATGCTGCTCATAAATACGAGCTTATAGCATGGCCTGAAACTAGTCGAGTTCCTCGTCAAATAATTACGTGAGTAAGCTGAAAAACATAATAATTAACTATTAGTGTACCACACATGTCTACCAACACCAAAACAAAAATACCAATACATACACAAAAATCTATATGAAACCTATACCTCAACACACTGTATACACATAAACCCAAAATTTATTATAAGTACGGACAGAACGTGACGAGCAAGAATCCATTGCCTTCGACATTTTCCCTTCTTAATCCAACCTTTGTATGATATGGATGTGTGTGTGTGTATGTGTGTGTTGTAGACACACTATAGAGTTGGGAGAAAACTGTTTTTTGCCAGTGAAAAGGCCGCCTTCGTCGTTAATTACATGTCTAAGAATATTGCCTACAGTGTGTTTGAAAATTTTGGTGTGTGTGGTGTGTTGGGGTATTTTTTACGAGTTAAAAATGTGTTGTGGCTTTTTTGTGTTAGTTTTGAAAAGTGTGACATAATAGAAAGTAATTTAGTGTTGTGTTAATTTAATAGAACGTGTTAATAAACGGGTCCGTGTAAGCATAATGCACATCTACCTAGCATTCGATTTGTATTTAATATCACTATTTGACTGTCTCGTTGGCCGAGTGGTCGCAAGTGCGACTGCCAGGCAAGGGGTCTCGGGTTCGATTCCCGGGTCAGGCAAAGTATTACTGGGTTTTAAAAAAATCTTAGTAATAGCACGGCGTCTGGAATTGTGCCCGGTATATGGCAATAGGCTCACCCCCTATTACATGGGACTCATAACATAAATAGTGAAAAGTGGGTGTCACATTGTACAGTGGCAGTACAAAACCTATGCCTACATACTTGCACATATAAATAAATTATAATGTCATTTCTAAAATCTTTTTTAAATGTATGTAGGTAACTAATACGTATTAAGCACAAATTATCCTCAACTATTTTTGCCTCAACATCACAAATAGGATTAAAAAACAGAAAAAAGGAACTAATTAGTAACTCCATGAATAGTTAGGGAAGTTAGTTTAAAACTATGTTTAAACTGCGCTCGGATTTTTTAATTAACGTGTCGTCCAATTTGTAGGAATGTTCGCGTACTTTTTGCTATGTTCTCTAGATATAATGCGAATTCGATTTTATTAATAAGCTTTTTTATGTATCATATAGAGGTATTTAAGATTATTTCAATATGTCCATAGGGACATATTGAAACACAATTTACATGTATAAAACATAGGTTTTATACATGTAAATTGTAGTTTTACTATTGTCTCCTTGGTCTATCCAGGTTCGATCTTTACCTATAATGAAATGCTTTAGGTACTTCCCAATTTATCAAAATATGCGTAAATAATAATGGATAATAATAGATCATTGTTGATTGCTCTGTTAGTCAAGTCAATTACAACCTATGTGAGATTCGGTACGTTTGAGTCAATAAATGTCAATAAAACAAATTATCAATAACATAGTGTCATACAGAAATTAAACATTTGAAAAAGTACATCAACGCTATCTCTTTTTTTAAATGAAACACTTACGCTAATACTAAACAATTTTCCCTAAAACACAACATCCTGTAGCTACCCACAAAATTCGTCTAAGAAAACGTAGGCCGGGTTCTGCAGCAATTTATCACGAGTCAAGTTATATTAATGTGGATAAATGGGGCGTTCGCGGGGCTAAGGGGGGAGTTGGAGGAGCGGGGGATTGGAGGGTGGGGGTGTTCGGGAACGTCTTGGCGATTAATTTTTTGTTTAGCTATATACTTTAGGGCTACGTTAGTTGAATTTTAAGGTTGATTAAGTGGTTTCGTGGTGGTCTTATTGATTGTTCGATTTCTATGATAAACAAAACGAAAAATAGAATTTAATTATAAAAAAAGTATTATTTTACATGTACAATCTGGGGATTAGACATTAACGTCCTATTAGTAGAAATATACGAGTAGTTACGCGCTTAGTTTACATAATATCAATTAGATGTTTAATTTCATTCAGTAATTACTATCACCATTCATTGAAACATTAAGATTATTTATAGGGTGGATGCCTAATTTTATTTTAATGTCCGTCTGGTAGATTATTTTAAATCATTAGACACGTACTTTTCACTTTCTTACAGAAACGAATACTTTCGACGATATATTGATTTGAAATGTCGCGTGACGTCAATTCTATGTAAATTTTATACGTAGAAATGACGTTTTAGCCCCCACTCCTAAACTTTGATTCGTTTTATCTAAGTATTATTTTATTATACGACAAAAGTAAAAGAATACGTGTCTAATATTTTTTCATTACCTAACTCTTTATTTTCATACCCTGCCATCATCCCAATTGAACTGATAACTAAGTTCACAGTCGTGAAATTACAACCGTGATAAAAGACCATTGATAAAAATTCAGGTAGTAATAAAAAAGACTAAATTCCTTTAACAAAGTTTTACTCAAAATATCTTAGGTTTAATATAAAACCGTTTTCCCTAATGTTAGACAATTTAATTCTATGTAAGTGAATAGGAAATCGTTCTGGTTAGCTCTGTTAAAGGAATTGGGGTGTGTAATTGTGCTTGAAGGAGATGACCGAGCAATCTTTATGAAAGGGGTAAGCAGATATGTTTAAGGTACTTATAATGTTTACGTTGTCACGCCTTTGTCGTTTGTGGGTAGGTAGTAATTGTAGAGTAGCATATAGTACGTTGCTTACCTACTTTGTGACCAATATTTTTCCGTTTATAACCAAATTATTAAATAAATGCTGTCCCCACGCTAACGTTTTCATCTGAGTTGTGGAAGTATTTTGTAGACACAGAGTTGTTCCATAGGAAATAAAGCACGCCATGCGTTGCGCAGCAGCCGGTTACCTGTGCCATCTTGGCGCCATCCATGATAATATCTTCACGTTAAGTTGGGTGGTCAGACAATTACAGGAATAGTTTTATTTAGCCTTTTATTTAGAGAATAGTAGATATTTGTTACAGGCGTTTGACTAGCAATTAAACGAGGGCTTTGAGTTGGTACATAAGTATATGGTTGGTACAATACGTACGTACAATTCTTACACCGCAAAAAGAATTAAACACTAAGGAGTAAGTAAGTAAGAAGTGGTATTCTTTGCCAGAGTCTGTGTTTCCTGAAGGGTTCTTCAAGGCCCGAATGAATAGGTTGTTTATGGCGCGTGCTCCATCGTAGCCTGCATCATCTCTCACCATCAGGTGACATTGTTGCCAAACGTCGGCCCCAAATATATCAAAAAAGATTCGGTTAGAATATCAAAGTTAACAATAGTCAAAGTCAAAAGGTATTTAGTGATATGCATCACATCTTCAGTACAGCTCAGTACACCAACCAAAATAATGCAAGCTTACAACTCTTTTACACGGCAAGCAAACGATACTTGTCTAATGAAGCTATTACATTGTTGATATAAGTTATATATTCATGGTATCTTAGATAACAATACCGTCATAAATATTAACGCTGTCAATACGAGTATATAGAGGGAACTTATCTGCTTGATATTATATAAACGCCTCAGGGTAGCAAGGCGAGGAATTTTACGGAGACTACAGATTGTGGGGAGCGCGTCGCTGCGATTTTTCGGGTATGATTTTTGTGTTGGTTGCTAAAGGGAATTGTAAGTTCGAATGTAGTCTGCGAATGTATAAACAGTTATTGTGCAATGTATTGTGTATTATGGACTACATAATAATTATCTTCACGAAAACAAAAGATAGTGAATTGGTATGATCTACATTTTTATGTCTGAGTTTGATGAAAGTGAGTGTTTTTGCAAATGCATTCTTTGTTTTTGTAAAGAACTACCTACATCTAATTAATAAAATTGCAGATACATATCAATAATACTATTTAATTGGTCTTAGTTCATCTAAGTTCTTCTAGGTTGACTTATATCTTTCTACTTTCTACGTACTTTTTCATACACAAGTCCTCTATAAACAATATTAAACTGTCAAATACCAAGCGGTCACCGGTGACCGCAACCTATTGTTCTATAATTGTGTCTGCAAAACCGGTATTCGACGAGTTAAGGATACCAAATAAAAAGTGACAAACAAAACCGTAATTAATATTGCAAGGGCTGATTTTTACAACGCCAGATAAATTTCGACTGAGGAATAACTTTGAGTATTTGACAATTCTAAATATTATTCTACAGTTAAGAATTGACTGATGGTTGAAAAATTGGCATTTAAGATTGTAAAATCGCAGCGACTGTAAACCCAAGTGTGCAACCTCCTTACAATTCGCCGTAATGAGCCCTGGTACAACTTTCTGCAGAGCCGCGAAAGTAGCACGGAAAACTTTAACAGCGTCTTCGTTATGTACTAGGTTCGAACCTGATTGATACTTGCTGTTTTTCGCGAGGTAATTAATGGTGATCATTAATTTTGAGTGATTGAAAGCAAATATGTTGTTAATATAATTTAGTATGTTTGTCATCAAGACTTAGTGTTGCATATTACTGTGACGTGAGAACGCAAAGGTCATTCTATTTTTTTTCAAGTTTCTACTGAGTACATATATACATACATACATACATAACTTCACGCCTGTCTCCCATGGGGGTAGGCAGAGACTAAGGAACCCCAATTACTACGATTCTTACATACCTCTTTCGCTTCAATAACAGTCATCAATCGTTTCATGCATGCTCGTCGGTTAAGGGTACTTTTAATTTGGCCCTTCTTTAATATATCGCCAATCTGGTCACTATATGTCCATCTAGGGCGCCCTCTACCGACGGCCCCATTCATATCCGCTCTGTATACTTTCTTACTTTCTACTGAGTAGTTATAGTAAAACTAAATAATTATATTTGTTACTATCTTTATAAGTGATCCGACAGAAAACCAAAGTACATACATAGCCCAAAGGATCAGTACAGCCGGTCACATTTGTCGAAGAACCGATAACCGTTGGGGTAAACGTGTTCTAGAGTGGAGACCGCGAGAGAGTGGTGCAAACGCAGTGTAGGGCGCCCTCCAGCTAGGTGGAGTGACGACATCCACGAGGTGGCTGGCAGTGGTTGGATGAGAAGAGCTGAAGACCGAGCTCAGTGCTCAGGAATACGGGCTGATGATGATGATGATTATCTTTATTCTTCTCAACTAAGAGACTACTAATTAGACAGACACCATAAACACAACAAAACAATTAGGAATGGTTTTACAAAGCACGCTCTTAGCTTCCCTTATTCAAACAAACTATTTTTTTAAAAATCATGTAACATATCCTTAATGAAATTAACTAAAATCGCGAGGTACTAGTTTCGAACCACAGAGGGGTTCATCCTCATGAGCAGCGTGCGCGGTCGCGGCGACGTCGTGCAGCTCCAGCTCATCCACCGAAACTAGTAGAGCTTTTTCTCAGTATATTCACGTGAGTAACCCGCGATTTGTAGTTAATTTAGTATGTCTCAAGATAGTTATTATAAAAATATATCCTTAATTAATTACATAACATGGTTCTAAACTATTTTATTTGTCTTTTCAAAAAATCTTAATTTTTTCCTATACGTTACCATCTCATCAAATAACTAGTCCCAAATCCTATAAATAACACAAGACAACCTCAAATTACATCTCCTTGACAAATAACCAAAACCAGATTTGACCTCAAAGCGATAATCTTACAAAATTAGCACACTACGACCCCAACCCTTAAGAACTAACCCTTTTCCCACGCGCTGACCACTGTCCGGTAGCGTCTTGGGGTCAGAACGACCCTTCTATTGTTAGAAAAACCTGCTCCTCGCAAGAAATAAATTAAAATTTCTAGAAAAACTAGTTTTCGTTCCCACACTGGACTTGATTTTGTCTTTCATGGCGATGATTCGGGTATATTATCGTAAGATTCGTTTTTTGAAGGGTCGAAGTGACCAGACGTTCGTAAATTGTTATCGTTGAATTTTTAATGCTTACGTTTTGGATTCGATTATTATTTTGTATGATGTACTTTCTGTGTAACTATTATATATACAATATATAACTTTATTACAGTTCAAAAAAAAATTACTGCACGGTTGGTGCGGTGTCTGGGCAACCGGCTGCCGCGCAACGTGTCGCAGGTTCGTTTCCCGCATGGAACAACTCTTTGTGTGATCCACAGATTGTTGTTCCGGGTCTGGGAGTCATGTGTATGTAAACTTGTACCTCTATGTTTGTAAACGCACCCACGACACTGGAGAAAATTCTATTGTGTGGCCACATTCTCTAAAAAGTATTTAATACTTTACAGGATAAGCAATAAAATAAGCATGCAGGTCACAATATCAGCACCTACGCCAAACATGTTAAAATTACTTTCACAATAATTTGATTACATTGGTAATGTTGTTTTATAGAAAAAAAAAATAAAAAATAAAGTATTACGTAACAAAAAGTATCAAAACTACTAGTACCAAGTACAACGCGCCTGAGATAAATTTTGGAGCGTCAGTGAAATTTTAATAACTAATTTTCTTGTAGGACTTGCTCGCGATCCCGATCCCGGCGTGCAAGCGAAAATATACCGAGTTTATGTTATGTATAAAATATAAATTTGATCATTATTATCATGCGGTTAGAGTTAAAAATTGATGGCATTTTTGTCGTGTTTCCGTGTTATGGTTACATATATAACTTATGTTGAATTTAATTTGTACTTAGAAGCATTTATTAAAAGGATTTTTTTAAAGAACACGTTTTACTGTTAATGTATGAATATGTTTCACTATCGTACCTTTATACAATCGGCGAGGAGTCACCAATTCATGGTAAATGCCCACCTACTTGCACGAAGCGTTTCGTTTCAAACTGCCTTGTCCGTAGTGCTAAGGAGTGGAATTCTTTGCCAGAGTCTGTGTTTCGTAAAGGATATTACCTGGGTACCGTCAAGGCTCGAGTAAATAGGTTATTGCTTATTTATCCAATACTAATGAGGACCGATTGATTTCGTCATCGAATGCTGTTACTAAACAAATTAATCCAGTTTTTATTTCTTTACTAGCTTCTGCCCGCGACTTCGTACGCGAAATCCCGTTTTCTTCCGTTCCCGTAGAATTTTCAGGATTTTTTCTGTCTTAAAAATGAGTGATGCCGTGAGGGATCCAAGGGCAAAGGGATTCATTTTTTTTATATAGCATAAGTCGGTAAACGAGCAGACGGATCACCTGGTAAACAATTGGCGCCGCCCATGGACACCCGAAACACCAAGGCGTTACAAGTACGTTACCGGTCTTTTGGGAATTGGGAACTTGAAGATTTATATATATATATTTTAAACAATCAAAAGATAGGTACCTAACCTTTACTTTACCTAACTTTAAGAGCTATCTATCCACAAAACAGCCACCCACACAATTCTTAGTTATTCTCAAATAATTACTAAAACACAAGGAAGCGAAATAATCAACTATAATTAATTATAAATCAATTAAAAACTTACACTCGTGCGAATACGAATTTAAGGTTGCTAAACATAGTACAGCCAGTGTAACTTGGTCTTTGTCACCCTTTAAAATGTAGTGGAAATAAGTCCTTTTGTCGTTGGGGGTTGTTGAAGGCTTGGAGTGGAGCGGGCGTTTCGCAAATTGCCTTAGGAGGGAGGGGGAATGGGTGAGGGGGGGGGGTTGGAAAAGCGTGAAAATTACACAAGAAAATTTCACCATTCAGCATCTTTGTGTTTTCCTTCAAGATGGCGAACGGCGCGTTTGGTGTTGTTAGTATAGTGGGGGAAGCAAATTTTTGGAATAATTATAATGTAGGTAGGCATCATATATGTATTTGAAGAATTTTGTTGAGGAATTTTCTTTGACACTTTAATTATGTTTATGACATAACATAACATCACGCCTTTTATCCCTGAGAGGGTAGGCAGAGGTGCATATTATGCCAATGTAAGTACAGTGTAACACCTACTTTTCACTATTTATGTTATGAGTCCCATGTAATAGGGGGTGAGCCTATTGCCATATACCGGGTACAATTGCAGACTACATGCTACTATTGAGATTTTTTAAAAACCCAATAATACTTTACCTATCCCGTGAATCGAACCCGACCCTTGCCCAGCAGTCGCACTTGCGACCACTCGGCCAACGAGGCAGTCATAATTATGTTTATAATAGTTGAATATTTTGATAAAGGTTTTGAATTTATCTTATTGCTTACATTTAACATAATGTTTTAAGTATTCTTATAACTCATAGTTTCTTTGTTCAGATACCAGTGAACATTTCAGTTGAATTTCTTTAACCAAATAAGGAAATAAAAATAGTCTAGAATTAAGCTGAGTGTCATATCAGATACCAAGTGCAATATGCATTTTACAGAACATTAAATTATTGTTGGATTTCTCTTATAATACACAATCAGATTCAGACCCGGAACAAAAAAAAATTGTGTATCACAGGAACCACTGATGTACTGCTCAATCGAACTCATGAGACGTTGCACAACAGTCAGTTGTTCAGTCACGCACTGCTTACCACAAAACTTAAGAGAACAACTTTTTTATTGGGTAAGCCGGTAAACGAGCAGACGGATCACCTGATGGTAAGCAATTGTCATCGCTTAGGGACCCCTGAAACACCAGAGGCGTTACAAGTGCATTACTCACCTTTTAGTGGTTAGGAATTTGAGGACTGTTGGGGATTCAAGAATTTGGGAATCAAGAAGGGTGTAAATGGGACTCCATTAACATCATTCACACGCCGAAACACAACGCAAGCGTTGTTTCACGTCGGTTTTCTGTGAGGCCGTGGTATCACTCCGGTCGAGCCGGCCCATTCGTGCCGAAGCATGGCTCTCCCACACTTAAAACATTTTACTTGTTAACTATAAGTTCTTTAAACTATGTTAACTTAGTTTTTTCGATTCTTAACTTGAATTATACCCATAGATCCCCAAGCGGTTACCGGTGACCGCTCTCCACTACCTACATTATAGACCTTATTTCCAATGTTTAGAGACTACTTTTGTATGAACAAATATAGGGGATGAATTTCAACGGGATGTATAAAAAAATGAGCCATATTTACAATTTTCAGTTACGCCCTGTTCACTTCAGACGCGGTACAGGAAGTCGGCACAATGGCTGTACTCAGCTTCTTTGATCATCCCGTTAATTAACGCTCCCTGTCTGTATGTCTATTTACATGTATACTTTTATATCATTATTATTGTTTTCAACCTTTATCTTGCTTTATTTTCGACATTGAAGAAGATTAACAAGGAATATTTAAACGACTGTATACTTTTAGAGTAGATAAAACCATCGCGTGTTTTTAAAAATTTTCAGTAATATTTGTTTGACCCGTGAGTCGAACTTGAGACTGAGCAGTCGGTGTTGCGGCTACTCGACTAACGCGCCAGGTTAAATGCTCACAAGGTCAGTCCATGGTTCATGTTTGCTTACCCTGTTCTTAGGAAATAATCTCGCCATTTAAAACACAATAATTTGCTAAATGTAATCTTTTCATAAAAATATTCACGTAAAATAAAATAGAATTTTAGTCATTGAAAGCATTTTTAGACTTCAACCGTCAATTTAAATTAGGCATTGTATTCAACAAACACAACATGACAAGTATCAGACAATTTGTATTAAAAACTCTTTTATCAAATACTAACACGTGTATCTACAATAAAAAAGAAAACGAGAAAATCAAGTTTGAATTATAAAAATCGAATTGTAAAAAGGAACCAGTTCTCTTTTCAAATTTGTGTCAATTTATCGGACGTTTCAACCCTTCAATATCGGGACAAAAAGTTGTAACTAGTAAGTCGACCTTTTTGGTCAACTAGTCCCCGTTTCGTAACTAGTTTTAAGTGCTTTCAAAAGAACTGGTTTCGATATCAGTATTATTGGCGTTTCGTTTACGTAAGTTACTCGTACCAGGTGCCTTTTGATAGAATATAGGATTATAGGTATTATTTACCGTTTTGTAGGAAATTTCTGTGTTTCCTATACATACATAATTTGTGATTTGATGATTGATTTTTCTTCAAAGAGACGTCTTTTGTACTAGCAAAATATAGCTTTATAGACCATAAATGTATACATTCGTAAACGTTATCGAAATGTATGCTTTTAACTAAAGCTTAGAGAACAGATTGTTTTTGAAGATGCTAAGTTTTAAGATTTATAGCACAAAATTACTAATGACTTCTTTTCTGTCTTCAAAAACAAAAACCAACGCGTTAAAACCAATGAAGAATCTAAAAGCCAAATGAAATCCCCGTTCCGAAAATTATCTATTAAAAGCAACCAACGTAAACGCTAGAGCAGAAATCCTGAATACAAAAGACTTTGTAACAAAGGAATAAAATACAATAAATATCTATGTGTATTCGACCCTAAAAAACTATCTGACGTACACTATCGAGGCGCTATCATTCTGAACAAAATCACCGATACAAAAGCCCGGGGCGGCCAAGTTACCCAACAAAGGCTGGGCAAATAAGCCATTAAAAGCGTTGCGACGGTACTGGGCTATAAAATCTCTGCTTCTTGTCCCCCTTCCGCACCCTTGGGGTGGGGCAGCACCCCCTCCCCTCCGCGATAAACTGCTTTTATGCCGTACCGTAGTATAATTAAAATGGTATGACATTTTCTCGAGTAAGATAAAATATCTAAGACGGCGGTGGCAGGGTTGAGTTGGGATTTTATAGGTGTTTGTTACTTTGTCTGTTTCGTCAAATATACAAAGTTTGGAGGTGTGCTCGGGTTGTAAGGTGGTATATTAAATCTTAAACTTATGATATTCTGATAAAATATAAATTTTATATAAGGTACAATTTTTGTTAATGTTAACAGTCTGATAATATTATCAGACTCATTCCACCTTCGATTCAAACTAAGTCATTTAGGCACACTAATACCATAGTCTTATTTCTTAATAAGACTATACTTATACAGATTACAGGTATTCTTATACAGATTTCTTATTAAGAAAAAAGTAATTTAAAATGATACAGGAATCGAAACTAAGGTCTTTGGAGTTTGATTTTGGTCGAGTGAATGTAGCTGGTGTATGCGATATCCGACTGCTTCTATGTGCATTGGACTATTCGATATACAATCATATACTTGATTTCCTGTAAACGTATACAATAGGGTAGTTTCCTAAATTTTATTTTAATGTCCGTCTGGTAGATTGATTTAAAACATTAGACACATATTTTTCCTTTTCTCAAAAAATTTAATACTTTCGACGAGATATTACTTTGAAATATCGTGTGACGTCACAAAACACTACATTTTTGTAACATTTGTGACGTAACGACCTCCCACTCCTAAACTTACGATATTTAATCTAAGTATTGTAACTTTATACGAGCAAATAAAAAAATACGTGTCCAATATTTTTCATTATCTAACTGACAGACTAATTAGATTTTTAATTTTCATACCCTGGCAAATACCCTATCGTACAGTTCACGGTTCATCTATTTTTATACAATAGTTGAGTATACAAAATATCTAGAAAGGCGAAATACCTAATTATACAAAAGTTTAAACTCAAGGTTTAAGAAAATGACTCAAATCTTAATTAAAATACCCAGTTTCCATAATAAAACTAATATTTCACAATAAACAACAGGAACATAAATAAAAATCTCAACATCACATACTATAATCACCAATTTCTTAACCAGAAGTGGCGATTAAAATTGTCCCTTACCGTAATCGAAGCGGTTGCAGCGTTAGACCCGCGCTCACCATTTATGAGCTGTTATAATTATAGACAGACCCTGTTCACCATGAGATTGTATTTAAGGGAAAATACGGATTTTGGGGATTTTTGAAATATTTTGGAACTATGTCTATGTATGTCTTATAGTGTAATGGTAATTTTGTAGTTTTACACAATAAATAAGAAAGCGTTTGACTTATTGTGTAGTTTTAAGTTTGATTGCCAAGTCGGACAGATATTAGCCCTTTATTGCTTTAGCATTATACTAGACTATATTTGATATAAAATTATTGTGTTACAGGTTTGCAAATGTATCATGCTTTGATAAAAATATTTTAATGAAAAGAGGCATTGCTCAATAGTGAACACTTACAGATTTGGCCCCTATCCCTATTCTTTTTAATATCACATTAGGATACCTAAGAATAGAGCATTCAAGTAAAACCACGCGAAGAAACTAGTATAGAATATTATTATGTGAAATACAACCTTACTAAAAAATAAAATTATTATTATTAAAACTTGTAGCGCTACGAAATTCCAAACAGCTACGGCGTAGTTCGTTCGTAGTATTTACGTAGCGCTCGCGTAGCACTGTAGCCAAATATGAAATTATACTTTTAAAACTTTATTCAGCTGAAGGTCCATGAATTTTAATAACGTTTTATTTTACACATTTCAGAGATATTTTTAATGGAATATTTCATGACTGTTAGTCGTTGAAATGTTGCTAAATAATAAATTGGTAACATGTTGTAACTCAGTTATATTATTATATTTATCTAGATTATAATTGTAACATCCCCGAGTCTTATGCTAGATGACTACTCTTGGTAACAGGGCGTAAGAAGTAAATAATGGACACCAAAATTTATATAACATTTTTTAATAGAATGAACACGTTTTTTAACCATTACAATTTAAAAATAGTAATTAAACAAAGATAAAACTTAACATTATTTTTAAAATATCTGAAATTCAGCAACTACATATTAAGAAATAACATTAATTCAACTAAGTAAAGCTTTAAACCTTTCTCATATTTCTCACACTCATCACACCTGGACCCAGAACAACAATTTGTGAATCACTTAAAATATAGTTCGGAGAGGGAATCGAATCCACGATGCATACAGGAGCCGGTTACTCAGCCATTACACCCGTTATGCAGTCATATTAACATTTTACCCACTAATAAGTATAGCCCAAAAATTTCAATTATCAACTATTTGAAAGCTAGCATATTAACTGAGCTCTGATAACTAATTCTTCTACTTAATAAATCTTCAAATGAATTTGCTCGATACAGAACTACATAATATGTATGTATGTGTGTTTAGTCTAAGGATATTGCTATTATTAACTTTGTTTGCATGTTTTGTTTAATATAAGTAGCTTCGCTGTCACATTAGGTTAAACCTGTAATGATAGATGTAAGAAGAGTGGTGATAAATAAATAAATAAAAAAATAAATAATAGGCCCGGTATATGGCAATAGGCTGACCCCCTATTACATGGGACTCATAACATAAATAGTGAAAAGTGGGTGTTACATTGTACAGTGGCATTAAGTGCCGTAATGTGCACCTCTGTCTATCCATTCGGGGATAAAAGGCGTGATGTTATGTTATGTAAATATATAATATGATCATGATCATGTGTCTTCAAAATTCATCATCTTCTTTTCAGCATGTCTGGTAGTCAATTTCAGCACCGACTGCAGTCCTGGAGCTTTCGTCCTCACCTGTAATTTTAATTTTTTTAATGAGTTTTTTGAACTATCATTATCTTGACCTATTTTAAATATTGTATACGATGTGAGTTCATTAACCTGGTATTTGTTAAAGGTTTAACTCGTCGAGTACCGTCATTATAGACACAATTATAGAACAATAGGTTGCGGTCACCGGTGACCGCTTGGTGTTTGACAGTTTAAGATAATTATAAATGTGTTATAGTTATGTGAGAGTTATAATTATAAGTCGTTATGTACCTATACAATATTTTTTTTAACAACAATGCCCCACACTATAGTATTTTCTCCTGTGTCGTGGGTGCGTTTACAAACATACAAGTTCACATACACATGTCACCCATGTGCAACAGTCTACAGATCACACAAATCGAGCCCACGACGCGTTGAGCGGCAGCCAGTTGCCCAGTCACGACGCCAACAGTAGCGTTCAATTGCGATGATGACAGGGTATGAAAATAAAAATCTAATTAGTCCGTAAGTTAGGTAATGAAAAAATATTAGACACGTATTTTATTATTTTGTTGTATAATAAAATAATACTTAGGTAAAACGAATCAAAGTTTAGGAGTGGGGGCTAAAACGTCCATGTTTCGCCAAATAGTGGCGTACAAATTTTATAAATATAAAAATATATTCAATTTCATTAAAATCAGCAATTTGCATAGTCCACAATTTTTGACTTAGATGGTAATATAAGTTAATATATAGATCATTATGGACCCTATCAGCAAGGACATTATTTATAACCTATGATTTATTTCAGAGTCTACATGTCAATACTTTGTATTTGTTTTACCTATTGTTAACGTGGTATAAGCTATTGTTTTCATGCTACGACTGTAGTGTATTGACACATTGTGTACGAAACCCTGTGCTTACTAATCATACTTAAAACAGAAGAAAGAAAGAAAGAAAAAGAAAAGAAAGAAAAACCATTTATTTCTGCTCAGAACACACGTAACATAGTTAAAATTTAAAAATAAAATAAAATAAAAGCTAAAAAATTAAAAATGAAGTCTTGTCCATGATCCACGGACTTATTATTTTATTGAAATCATAGAATACTTAATATCTAATATCTATCTGTGGACCATAGACAAGGAATACCCTACTTACTATTACTACATATCTACCATCTAGCATCCAGTATCTAGAGGTAGTATATATAAAAGTTTAATTATATTAAAATAAATAATACGAAGCCATAATAGGTACCTGATGCCAGTGCAACCCATTGCCCTAATATTATGTGTCATGTATGATTGCGCAAAAACAGGATATGCTCAGCAATTTCTGCAACTTAAACCTCAAGAGGTTAGCGTTAAACCATACAACCAACGCACTATTCATCATCTATCATATTGTAACATAAAATCCATCACAATATTCAAACTCACAAAGGTTTTTATACACTAAACCCCAGAAAACCGCACCCTAATACTTAAGATCACAAAAACCGAAACTTTAATAATAATCTTCAGACATAAAACCGGTAACGACCACAGAATATAAAGACCCACAATAGATACGACTAATCTTCTAAAATCAATACCTTTTTACCTCTAACCCCCGAAAATTTTCCAAACTCCCCCCTCGCTTTCCCCCTTTTCAATTTAAACGACAAAGTATTATTTAATTTTCGCCGTCTTTTCACCATTGTAAGGCACTGTGTGAGAGGGATGGGGGGCGCGTTCTTGGCTAAGACATTGTCTATCTCTTTTTGGCTTTAGTATTTGTGTGGGCGGGAAAGAGACGGATATGCGTAAGACGATCGCTCTCCGTTTTCTTAATGACGTCATATAGATTTATAGATGTGTTTAGAGGGTGTTTCTCCGCCCAGTGGGTTGCGAAAGTTTTTACAGCCAGCCTTTATGCTATAGTCGGGTTTTTCTGCAGTGTTTTTTGTAGTGTTTTTTTTTCGCTATTGTATTTTTATGAGAATTATCCTCTTTTGTATTAAAATGAACATGTTCTTTAGTTTTTGTTGATTTTAGGAAAAGTTTTCTGTGTACAAAAAAGTGACATTCAAACTAAAAAAAATATTGTTAATATGTCATCGTCGTTTGTCTCTATTAGTAATCTAATTAATGCATATAGGATAATTATTATAATATTTTTACAAAAACTTCCATAGTTTTTAATACCGAATGTTCTATAGTTCTTTTGTATAAAATACACCCTCACTTACGGTTGTTTAAAATTCAAATACATACCAATTAAAATTTTAAATAACATAACCAGGAATATAAACCACCCACTTACACCTCAAACCCGACCCCAAAAAACCTCAACTAATACCATTTACAAACCGTCTAATTAAAAAGAAATATCCACGTTCCAAAATAAATTACCAACGACATTTATATTCAAGGCAAAGGCATAAAACGATTCAGCCAGCACCGTGCGTTCGAAATTCGAAAAAGCCGATGTAAATCGCCTAATCTTGAGACCGCGCTCATGACGTATGTACGGCACGTCGCGTCGAATCGAAGTTCAAATTACGAACGCGCGCCATCTTGGACATGCCACAGAGTAGCAAATTTTCGTTAGATTTAAAAAAGAGATCGGTAGTATGGTAAATTTTTGATTCTGTATTTGTTTAGGCTGTGTATTTTCGAGGTATGATAGTTTGTATAGGAATCGTGAGGGAAATAGAGGAATCTTGGGCGCTTTAATCCAGCAATTACGCATTTTAATGGCTTTCGTTGGTGCCTCCGGTTTTAATATTCCGTTCCTTGTTTTACTGCTCAGCTTAGCTGCTTAGGCCGTGAGGTATTAATGTATTTAGGTATTTTAATTGTAATCTCGGTGAGGTTTTGATATTCCTAAGATTATGAAAAGTTTATGTTCTTATACATACATACATACATAACTTCACGCCTGTCTCCCATGGGGGTAGGCAGAGACTAAGGAACGCCAATTACTACGATTCTTGCATACCTCTTTCGCTTCATTAACAGTCATCAATCTTTTCATGCATGCTCGTCGGTTAAGGGTACTTTTAATTTATATTTTTTTTATATGTTCTTATAGTATTTGTAATATGCTCTGCTCATATGTCATTGTATCATATTGTCACATTATTTACTGTGTTATTAAAATATAGTATCGATATCTTCAAGTAACTAAACAACAAATTGTAATGTACTACGATAATGAAATAAAAACATCCCATCAAAGCATTCAAATTAATTGCAACATTTAAAAACCGAATCCCAACCAGCCAGCACTTCACAAAAACAACCTAAATGAAAAAAAACAAAAGCAAATCCCGCTGCGCTCCCAAAAAAGGTATAAACATACTTTTTACACGACAGTAACGCGAAACTAATTTGAACACAATAAAACTTCACGTCTCTTGTGTAGCATTAAAGCGAATTTTCATTCGAAAAGCAAAAGGTAGCTGGCAAAGCATAAAATTCTGAACGCGAAAGACGGGGCGCGTTTATTAAAACGCCGGTTTTGCAAAGTTAAAATTAAACATGAAAAACGACGCCACCCGTCTCCCTCACTACCTGGGGGGCGACCCGCCAACTATGCTCTAGTTATAGGGTTGCCAGTGAGAAGAAATGTTTTTCTTTTTTATTTATTCATTTGGTTCGATAATTTCCGTGTTAAGGAATCAAAACGATCGTGTGAAAAGAAATGTTTAATTTTAATAGATTTTTTATAGATTTTTTTCTTATTAAAACACATTAGTAATGTCTCACGTCAGTGCGTGCTTGATGGTATCATTAGCATGGCCATATTATTCTTTTTAAGAAGTAGTTTGAGCTATTTCGGCTCCTTAATTGGTTTTATATTTTAGTATACCTAGTTAAACAAATTAAGTTACCAATTAAAGTTTGTAATACTAACTAGTATACATTAATACTAGTACAAATTAATAATTTGCTTTCTTATCGTTCTGTGAAGCCAATTTATATTAATTTAATTCTTCTTTTTTATCTTTATATGTTAGGTTTTCTCTGAAAAGATAAGGCGAAGACTTTCTTACGTCTTGACATTATTACAACTAGTCCAAGTCAAAGTCAAAGCGTTTATTGCAACTAAGTGTACAGATGACAGTGCTTAATACTTAGCGGCCTCTTACAGACATTGCAACATTTTTAGTTATGTAGGTACACATTTATTGTCACTATCATTGTGGGTAGATATTACAAATCATAAAGAAAAGAAAAAACAAATAATAATTGTCAGGTATATGTCACATCATAGTAATAATAATAATCAATACAATAGGTATAATTACTGTCGAGTTTAGGATGTCAATAATAAAATTATACAATGTCAAGGTATTTCAATGTATCTAGTAGATCTACGAGACTAAACATCAACACAAAATACTGAATATTTCCCAAAAACTAAAATATTCAGTGATTTACGACCTACCCCGTCAAGAGGCAGCCCTAGGAAATTTTATTTCGCCGCGAAATTTGTAAATTTATGTAAATATTCCGCGTCTTGGGGTGGGAATGGGGGGTAAGGCGGACCAAGAGTTATACCTAAGTGCGAGCGGTGCCACGACTCTAAACGTGTTTGCTACTTGGTTTTATGTATACTATTTGTTTAATAACTATATAATACATTATTTGTATGTTGTTTTGTTTATTTCAGTTACAAGTTTTGGCGTTAAGAATGGTACAAGCCCCATAAAGTGGAGCACTTAGGAAAATTCGTGAAAAGTTAGTTATGCCTAAGGGGGTTAACGGGAATGATGTTTTGTTATTGATAGAGTGACTTGATTTGTTGGTGATCGTGAGTTTTATTGTGTTTAACTTTGATTGCTCGTGTCACATGTTCGACTCTCGCAAGGAACAATAACTTACATGTTTGTCCCTAAATATTATGTTTGCGTGTAGATGTGGTCTATATAAAGTTAGCTACCTAGGAAAACGTCCTGGAAGTCAAAATATATCCAATTTCAGTTACCTATAGATGTATATTTTATGAATAATCACAAATAAAAAATAGAAATAAATTAATAAAGATAGAAACATAACATAACATGATGCCTTTTTATCCCCGAATGGGTAGGCAGAGGTGCACATTACAGGACTTAATTCCACTGTACAATGAAACATCCACTTTTCACTATTTATGTTATGAGTCCCATATAATAGGGTGTAAGCCTATTGCCATATACGGGGCACAATTCTAAACTCCGTGCTACTACTGTGTTTTTTTTTAAAACCCATTAATCTTTGCCTGACTTGGGAATTGAACCTGAGACTCCTTGCCCCCATGCTTGCTGGAGACCACTCGGCTAACGTGGCTCCTGGTCTCAATACACATTTAATTTCAGTTACCTATAGATGTATGTTTATTAATACTTACATATATAGAAATAAAAGAAGAAAGTCCGTGTATTTATGTCTTTACCTTTCACGGGACCATAGAGTCCCGGTCATTTGGAAGGCGTACGAGGGGCCGAAGCCAACTGTGCAGAGGCCCTTTAGATAACTTTAATCTAAATGTCATGGGGACACAAACCGGCGAGTATCCCAGTATGCACTATGGAAATGCACCCAAGGACAGTCCCCGGTTAGTGTAGGACTATTGTGAATAAAATATAAAAGAAGAATGACCGTCTATTTATTATTAATAACCGTTTATAAAGGATTCAATCCTATTGATGAATGAAAGTGTTGTGACTAAGACAGTAAAGAGTTTAGATGTTGATGAATAGAAGGGGAGGGGGGGACTGAAGAAAAGTAAATGATGGATGGTAAGGAGTATTTATTGAAAAGAGAGTATATGAGATGATGTTCATGTAGAAGAGTGGATGAAAAATTAATAATGACAATCGAGAGATATACTAAATTAACTATAATCGCGGGTTACTCACGTGAATATACTGAGAAAAGCTCTACTACTTTCGCTAGTAAGCGGCGACGTCGCCGCGACCGCGCACGCTGCACATGAAGAAGAACCCCTCTGTGGTTCGAAACTAGCAGAGCTTTTCTCAGTATATTCACGTAAATAACCCGCTATTTTAGTTAATGACAATCGAATTGAGGTTTAGGATTTTTCAGCGTCAGGTTATTCATGTTGACACTACTTTTATTCTAATACAACACAAACTGATGTATTTGACAAATTCTCTTATCTTAGAAGAGATCTCTAGAAATAAATGTATGTACGTGGACCTCTGCCGTGATGTTAAAAATTTAATCTAAAAAGACTTTAAATGCGAGTATAGTAACGTTGAAAATCTAGTAAATAAACAAACAAATACATAATTTACAACAAAGCAACAGTGTATATTATTTTCAAGTATTTTCATAAACAACTTGGTTTAAACTTTTCAAGTTATACCAGTTTGCTTTAAGAAAACTCATTAAAACTTCCAAATAGGTACATAAAGTCGAATTGAGACTTTAATTTGAAGTCGTTTGAAGTTTTAGAGAAAATTCAATTAATGTTTTTAATTTTGTATGAGGATTAATTGATTTTGAGTAGAATTTAGAAGTGAATTTAGCAAATTACTATTCTACTTGTCTTAAGATTTTAATGATTAATTAATTACAATGATGTTCGATGTAAGAAAAGGACTTATTTTTTATATTGTTATAAAAATGAAACAGAAGATTATTAAATGATAGAAAATAGGTTTAAGTTACAGCTATCCCACTTTAAAATGAAAAAAGGAAAGGCTATTTATTAATTAGCCGTGCGTTTTCAATCTCAATATAAAGTTATGGGTAGTAGGGTAAATGTATTTCATTACATTTTTTTTTAGATTTTTTTTAGTATTGCTCTATAATAAGTATCTCTGCTAAATTCATAGTTTTAATTTACTAGTAGCCCGCCCCAACACCACCCGGGTGCTATTTCCAGATGTTCTCGATGAATGTATCAAATCGTTCTTTTATACAAACTTTAACCTATCAATAACGAACACGACAAAAAAATATATCCAATTTGATGCAGTCATTCGACAGTTATGGGCGTACATACATTCTAATAATCCATTTTTATTAACTATTTAGTCCTAATTTAGTACAAATCCATTGCTGGAAACCAGTACAGTAACAATAAAGTTATAACTCAATAGCAGAACTGGATTTGTACAAATCCATTGCTAAAAACCAATACGATGATAACAACAAAGTAATTTTTCAAAAGGAAATATTTCCAAAAAGCCACATTTGCAAAAAGTTCTTCGCACACATCATAAAGCGGCATTCACACATAACAAGAGCTTTATTGTATACATAAAACATTGTGATTGCCTTTGACAGTGCGCCCCACGACTGCCAAGTTTTAATAGAAATTTAAATTAGCTGTACCTCGTTTGAAACGACTGTACTGCGAGAGCAGACGTATTAATATTATATTTATTATTGTATACTGATCACTTGAAAGATGGGTGCTAGTAAATAGTTGTGGCTTTTTGGAAAAAAAGTCTTTAAATATCTGCCTCGTTGGCCGAGTGGTCGCAAGTGCGACTGCCGGGCAAGGGGTCTTGGGTTCGATTCCCGGGTCGGGCAAAGTATTACTGGGTTTTTACAAAATTTTCAGTAGTAGCACGGAGTCTGGAATTGTACCCGGTATATGGCAATAGGTTACATGGGATCCCTATTACATGGGACTCATAACATAAATAGTGAAAAGCGGATGTTACATTGTACAGTGGCATAATGTGCACCTCTGCCTACCCCTTCGGGGATAAAAGGCGTGATGTTATGTTATGTGTCTTTATACTGCTCAGTCATAAAAAGTGTAATCCTTACATTATGTTTTTTGTTATCTTATGTTGTTTTTGTCTACTACCTATCACTATTCAGACTCTAAGCATCCTATTCTTTACAATTTTTTGGCCTTTCAATGAGAGTTACAATGTCAAATAAGTTTTTTATATAACTAGAAATCAGTCAAAAACACTTTAAAAAACAAGTTAAAATTTACGTTTTAATAAGAAAATACAACAACATACTTTAAGAAAACAAAATGTAACTAGAACGACTAGATACTTAATTGTGACAAAGTTATTGAACCTCAAATTTACAATTAACAAAGAAATATTGGTTGCCAGGACAAGCGTATTGCGGGTTTGACAAATCTCGAATAAAAGAGCGCGGTTATGCACTCGACATGCCTTTTCATCATCATCAACAGCTTATAAATGCCCACTGCTGAGCAAAGCCTCTTCTCACACGGAGAAGGTTAGAGCGTTAATCACCACGCTTGCTCAATGCGGGTTGGCGATTTCAAACTTATAATTAGAAATTATAAGTCCAGGTTTCCTCACGATGTTTTTCCTTCACCGTTTTGTCAGTGGTGTCTAAATAATCTTAGAAAGTACATATAACTCGGAAAAAGTCACATTGGTACTTGCCGTTGGTAGGTTTCGAACCCGCACCCTCATGCATGAGAAGCGAGCGTCTTAAACCTCCAGGCCACCACGACACTATCATGCCTTTTATATCGAACTAAATTTTCTTCTACCTTTAAAGATCTCCTATAATATCTACTTATTTAACCATTAACATGACCGAAATTCATTTCATAAAGTTCAACCTGTATATAATGCTGACGATACTGTTATGGGAGAACCATAAAAGCATTCAGCTGTAGATATATAGAGGTGAACCATCATCGTCATGTTACCCACAGTGAACTACACAAAATCATTTAAAATGATAAATTAATCATTCTAATGAACGTCGTGAGTGAGGAATAAGACGTTGCTGAAATAATGCTGAGGACAACTTTTGATTGTCAAACACGACTTGAGACGGAACTAAACTTTGGACCATTTCGTTCAAAATGAAATAGTGATGGGAAAGTTTCGCTTCGAGGTTGTTTAGGGAAAATATATTATAACTTGTGCGCGGTTTCACCGTCCCTGCTCGGCTCCTATAAGTCGTAGCAAGATGTTTTATAGCCTATAGCTATATAAGTATGGACTATCCAACACAAAAAGAATTATTCAATTCGAATCAGTAGTTTCGGTAGATTTTTAGAGTTCAAACAAAAAAACAAAATTCAGCTTTATAATATTAGTATAGATGTGCACCTCGATTTTACCGATGTGTGTCTATTACTAAATGTTAGGGCCCTCGAGCGGGGACTTTTTGTAGCGATGCAGTCGCTTGTCCGTACCAATATAGATAAAAGTGTATACAAAAGTCGCACATGTTAGTATCACCGTAAAAAGTCGCCGTGGGCGAGGGCCCTTATGTACCTATGTTAAATATTAAAAATAATGTTCTTTTCTTTTATATATCTAAAGACGCATTTTTCGTCTGTGTATTTAACTTTAATTTTAATGTTATCATTGTTTATTTAGGTCTAAAATGTATTGAAAAATTTTAACAAATTTGTTATTGGAGCCTGAAATTTTTCATTTCATACAAAATTTAGCATAATCCACACAAGCTTTCAAAATTGAATGACACAATTAAAATCACGACGCCAACAAAAATCCAGAAAAAAATCCAGCCACACTATAACCCAACCCCACCACTATTCCAAACTCACTAGCTCTCCAACTAGCTTCGTTGGCTTCGTTCGTGGCAAGTTTTGATAGAATTTTCAATTACCTTCCTTTGTTTCAAGAGTTTAGTGAGCGCCTCTCAACTCGCTACTTCTCAACTTAATGTTTGTCTTTATACTCCTCACAGGAGGTAGCGGCTGCAGGTGGAACAGTGAGACTTGTTCAGCTTTGTTTTTAATTTCGTGATCAAGGCATAGCGTTGTTTGAATGCGTTAAGTCTTTGCCTAATAGGCCTGGTCTCTTAATTATAGATCTGTGGATCTGTTGACCCTTAAAAATCTCAAACGTAAAATCGATTTTGAAGCCAAATAAACGTACTTAAATAATACTTTTTTTCCCAATTCTGAAATTTTGAATACAATATTTTATCCTAACTTAGGATTTAGTAATAATTTCTGTCGTAGGTAAATCTTATTGTGTTTTAACACTCAAACATTTTTTTAACACACAACTCACACTCAAAATTAATACCTCTAATTGTGAATAGAACAAGAAACACTTTTGAAACAAATTTTCGTAGAATTTAGAGATTATTTCCCAAGTAGATATTAGAATACAATAAGACTACTATTACTAATACCGATCATCTTAAACAGAAACTAGGTCACAATAAGTAGTAAGGATTATTTATAAGATAAGGGAAAAATATAAAACACATATTTTTTATTTATTTTGTAGTATTAGAAAACAAAACTTAGATAAAACGAATCAAAGTTTAGGAGTGGGAGGTAGCTACGTCATTACATACATACACACATAACATCACGCCTTTTATCCCCGAAGGGGTAGGCAGAGGTGCACATTCTACCACAGTACAATGTAACACCCACTTTTCACTAGTTGTTATGAGTCCCATGTAATAGAGGGTGAGCCTATTGCCATGCAGCTACGTCATTTTAGAGTATAAATCGTACTGAAAAAGGAGTCATATGATATCTCAAATCAATATATCTTCGAAAGTATTCGTTTCCGTTAGAAAATAATATAAAATACGTGTCTAATGTTTCTAAACAATCTACAAGACGGACATTAAAATAAAAATTAGTCATCTACCTTATTCTATGGTACAATTTAAGGATTTTTTTACCAGATATCATACCCAATTGTACCAAATTTTTAATAAAAATCCCAATAAAACTGACATAGTGTCACAGAATTCAATTAAGTCACATTGATACAGGGTGTAATCCCGCGCCATCTTGCTTTCCCGAATTCTAATGAAGCCTGACGTCTGCATAATATTGTCATAACTGAAGGCCCGAGGTTGTGTTGTCTACATGAGAAATACTAACTTTAGTTTCTAATAAAAGTTATATCTGCGACGTTGGCTGAGAAATTATGGAAGAGAATTTTTGGGACACCATCCTTACTAATATTATAAATCGGAAAGTGAGTTTGTTTGTCTGTTTGTTCCGCTTTCACGCCATAACTACTAAACCGATTGCTTTGAATTTTTGCAGATGTATAGTTAGAAGTCCGGATTAAATAATAGGGTACTTTTTATCCCGGAAAAATTTGATATTCCCGAGGGAAAACAAAAGTATTGGTATAGATGGCGCTGTGTGTATTGGTATAATGTCACATAGGCTACTTTTTATTCTTTTGTGACGCGAGCGAAGCCGCTGGTGAAAGCTAGTTCTATATAATTAAGCGATTGTAGTAACTTATCTAATCGATAATGTCATTCCGTTCGTATATGACACCAAATCTGTTATATCCGAAGGGAAGGGTTTTTTTTTTAGGGAATAGGAGGCAAACGAGCAGACGGATCACCTGATGGTAAGCGATCAGCGCCGCACATGGACACCCGCAACATCAGAAGAGTCACAGGTGCGTTGCCGGCCCTTTAGTTCAGTCGATATTCGCACTTGAATAGTCAGAAAATGTATTTTACACTATTTATCAAGTACCACTCATGTCTAGTCAGACTTACATTTTCAACAGAAGGTGTCACATTATGTAGTCAAAATCCACCCCACAAATATAAATCAACCCCTTAAAACTACAACACACAAATTGTATCAGGAAAAGAGAAAGAAACCCAACAATTCCCTAAATTTAAACTTCCCCGATCCGTCTTCGTGGCGGTGGTTCATTTTTGCCCCCCTTTTAACCCCCCTTTCGCGAAACTTTGACGGTTCCGTGGGGGTACAACGCACCCTCTTTAGTTCGGTGGTTGAAGGGGTTTTAATCAATTTTTCAACTTCATTTTGCAGCCTGGTTAATTAATTTCGGTTTTAATCTTAGTTTTTAGGTGTAATTTTGTAACATAGTGTTGTTTTGGATTTTTGTACTAAAATATGTACCCTACAATATGCAGGTAAATGTAAATTACGTTTTTTTGCCAATCAACGCCTTCTTAGGACTGTAATTGTCATCAAAACAGTATCATCTGTTAATGTAGGAATTAGTTACTAATTTCTTTTTTGAAATATACGTATTTTAGTTAACTAAACGTACTTTCAAGTACCTACTGTGTACCTACATAGCTGAAAAATCTCCTTAGGAATAATTCACCATGGTTTTATCATGCTTTTATCCTTTATAGACTTGAAAGAAAGAGAGGCATGGACCACCAAATATACAAACATAATAAAACTATATGTTTATATATTTGACTTAATGAAACTACAGCTATTTGAATTTATTTTTTTATGTTCTATCACAATCTAATATCAGACAGAACTACGACCATTTCTAAATATCAAATACATAAACACAAACAATAACAAGACCATCATTTTCCTCAACATATATAGGTACACATTGTGTTACACCGAATCCACATGGAAAACCGCTGCCAAAATATAACACAATAACCTCGTGAATACTCAAAACTAATAAAGGATCGAAAAACACTATCCCTTTTCGGTGCAAAACTTTTCTAAACGTAATTCTCAAAATTTTACAGCGACCGAACTAAAACTATCTGGGGCCCGAAAGGCTAAAAAAGGTTCTCCTAACCAAACATACCCTTATAAAACACCCCTGTGCAACTATGAGAACGTATGTTATCTCTATTATTTTACTATCCATTGCTGCTTTAGGAAAATTTTCGTTTATAGGAAATATTTTCTTTGCTTTAGAAATATTTTCGAAAAAAAAAGGTTATTTTTTGTAAATACTGGAATGTACGGTGAAGACAAACTTATAACGTCTATGCTTTTATAATAACTATCGTGTGACATACTAAATTAAATAAAAATCGCGGGTTACTCACGTGAATTTACTGAGAAAAGCTCTGCTAGTTTCGAACCACAGAGGGGTTCTCCCTCATGAGCAGCGTGCGCGTCGCGGCTATGTCGCGCAACTTACCTGCGATTTTTAGTTAATCTATAACGTCTATTTTATTAGCTAAAATAATCTTATTATGAATTGACCTTAATTTTGCGTACGGTTATTTTAACAAAGCGTTTTCATATCAAATTTTAAATTACTGGTCACATTAAGAACAATTTACTGACCAAAAGGATATTTAAGAAATCTTCAAATTAAATTGAATTTCCTTGCCATTTAGAATAGACTAAACTAAAAAAAAATAATTATGTGTTAAAAATGGACCTATTCCAACAGGAAATAAAATTAGTCTGGACAGAAAATAAAAATATTAGGTACCTACGTCAATATTTTATCGATAAAATCCCACCTGATTCAGTTCAAATCCCAACTAAAATATAAACCTAAATAAAAACCTTTCCATATAAAACGAAAAAGCCAAATGCCGCCATAAATAAAACACGCCATTTTTAATTTATTATTCGTATCGAACTGAAAGCCAATATTTAAAATATGATACGGACGTAAATAAAATATTAATCCTGCAAAGTGATCGTCTGGATGGCCGATCGACATCCAGACTCATATTGTACGAAAGTAAACATACATAGGAATTAAGCTGCATGCTATTTTATTATTAAATGGATGTGTGGATGATGTTTTATGGATGCAAAGCCATACCTGCATTATTTTAAGGGCAAATCTTATATGACTTTTTAACTTTTACATTGATGGGATAGGTAGAGGTGCACATAATTTACGACTCTCAATGCCATTGTACAATATAATCACCCACTTTTCACTATTTACACACATGTAATAGGGGGTGGTAGATAGTCAACTTCGAGGAAGGCTATATCAATACGCCCAAAGCAGAGTGAAACAGCGTGGAAATACGGCCCGAGTGAATAGGTTGCTTATGGGACGACGTGCTCCATCGTAGGTCGCATCATCGGCGCAGGCGCTATAGTGGTGTGTAAACGTCGGCCCATCAAATAAAAATAAAAAAACTAGTTATAAATAATCCTATGATTTTGAGTGCCAGTTTTTAAGTAGAGTCCACAAGGTATTATTTTTTTATAATTTGAATAAATTAATGATTTTGATTTTATGTCACCAAACTCAGAGGACAATTCCAAATATTGTATCAATATTAGTTTTTTGATTTTATTATATATATATTGCTTTGCAGTTACGATTGTGAGAACGCGACTGAAAAATAATAGGGAATAGAGACAGTTCACAACTAATTTTGAAATGTTTTAAACTTAAACGCTATGACGTTCCTTTAAGCAAAGTGGACGAAAAATGCTACGATGAAGAAGGTAAATACCAAAATTTGACATTAAAATACTATTTATCTTTGAATATTTCCTGATTTGTAACTAAATTAAACAATATTACGATTATGCCCAATATAAATTGGCCTGTCTGAAGTCTTCTGCATGTATATATCGGTCTCTGTCACTCGGCACATCTTTGGCTTGTGTGTCTTGCTCACGCCGTAAAGTAACTAACTTCAGAGAGGTCAAAATACGTTGGACGTACGATCGTCGATCGTCTGTTTTTTTTATTTTTGTTTTTTTTTCATTCGTCTTCATCCTAGCGCTTTATCGGAATAGTATCCAAGGCCCAATTGACTTAAAGAAAAAGGAATTTTAAAAAAGTTTAAGTCTATTTTTAAATGTAATTGAGTCTACCAGACTCCTTGTCGTCTATTGGACTTATATTACAACTGTTATTTATTACGTTAGTCTAGTTATTACAATCGTGACTGATGTAAGAATTACATAATGTAAGAATTATTAAATATTTCTTTTCCAATTATGACGCCCTAGTACTTACTACATTTGTACCCAAAAATTACTAATAATTAAGTTGTTTTGTCATTGTTTTTCCCTTCATTCAATAAAGATATCTTCAAAAATAAAGAAACGTTTCTTTTTCAGATTTTTACGAAAACTTCTTCCGAAATTATACACGAAAACGAACGCGCAGTGTACAGCAAAGTGAGATAGTAGAATCCATCGTATTTTCATAGTAAGACCGGAGGTCCAAAAACCATTCAAAAAGGCAGTAAAACTAAAGGAATTAGGGGCAACTGCGAACTACTTTCCAAAACACTTTTGTCACCCCTAAAATATATGAACGCCAATTTATATTTTGCGACCTCTGCTGTTTCTGTTTTAGTATTGATTTTGGTGTGAATTTTATGTTTTAGCTTTGTGATTTTTGTTTTAAGACTTTGGGCTGGTGTTTTATTATTTTTATTTTGGTATTAATTTGAATGTTTGTCTGTAATACAAGTGTAATACAATGGGATCGATTGTTTGCATTGATTTAGCTCAGAGAGTTTTAAACGAATCAGGAAAAGTAACTACTTTTCAGGACATATCTAATGTTCTCAATAAAACTATCGTTATTAATTTTAAAGATTTTATGATTATGAAGCTGCATTTGCTAATGATTATTAGGTTAGAGTGACGATATTCACTAGATGGTTGGCAATGGTTAAATGAAAAGAGCTAAAAGTCGATCTTAATGACGTTGTTATGTTATTGGAGATGCCTATATGTTCTGCAGTGGACAATAAAACGTTGACCCTGATGATTAGCATGACGACGTCTAGGATTTAGATGTAAAAGACATAATTTTGAAGATGCTTACTTTTTTTTTATTCTACTTGTAATTAATACAGGGTTTTTATCCATGAGGATACGCCAACCCCATCGCACCTAATACTACCTACAACCATTATATAAACAAGATAAACAAAACCTTAAAATAAAACATGAAAGTTCCTAATTAACTTAGTCTTAGTCAACGAAATACATCAACTGACACAATCGTTTTGCTAATTCAGAATTTGGCTGAGCTAAAATAGATTGTATCAACCCTACCTCTTGTATATTTAGCTGGAATTCATTGACCAGATCGTTCCGTTGACTTTGATTCCTGACGCAATCCATCAGTAGATGTTGAACGTCTTCTATAACATTGCACGTCGTACAATTGGGTGAGGTTATTTTTTTCATTAGAAACCCAAATTTCGCTGATGGATAGTGTCCGGAACGTAATCGTAACAATAACTTAATATAATTTCTGCCTACCTTACTATCAAACCAGGGAATCTGAGGAAGGTTACCTTGAATGGTCTTGTACCATATGCCTTTTTCTTTTGATGTCACTGTAAAATGATTTTGCCAAACATCGAAGCATTTCTGTTTAAACTCAGGTAAATATTCTAAATAATCAGGTGTATAATCAAGTTGCATTTCTTCCTTAGCAGCTAATTTCGACAGACTGTCAGCTTCCTCATTTCCCATTAAACCTATGTGTGCTGGAACCCATTGCACCTTCACCTCTGTGTTCTTTTTGCTAAAATTCAAAATTATTTTTAGGATGTCGTAGGCTATCGATGTACCTCTGCTGCAACCAGAGGCGCATCGAGCCAGGTGCAGTATAGCGCTCTTGCTGTCAGTAAAAATAACTATTTTGTTGTAATTATTCCTCACTGTGTAAATCAAAGCTTGATGCATTGCAATGAGTTCAAGCGTCATTATAGATACATTTGAGATAATTTTAAAACCTTGTTTGTAATTACAGCTTTGATCATAAAAACCTGCGCCCAAGCCATCAGCTCCCTTGGAACCGTCAGAGTATAATTTATGCCAGCCCTCATACTTCACACATAATTCTCTCAGTACATTGTTCATTAGGACGTTAGGTTCATATTTAGATTTTGCCAAGGATATACATTCTAGGTTATCTTTTAAGTATTTCTGAAAACCCACAGCTGACAACCAGATTTCAAAGCTAAACATTTTAAGAGTGTCCATTGAAATACAATTGATTTGATTCGCATCCCTGAAGGATTGTGCAAGTAGGGGTTTCTTTTTATTAGTCCAATACCTGTTGTTATATATTAGGCTATTTATTTCAGCTATTAATTTATTAGTACTGTTCATCGACTTTGATCTGTTTTTAATCAAATATTTATAAGCTAGATATTGTCTCCTAACAAACAGAGGTGCCACATGTAACTCACTCTCCATGACATAAATTGGAGTGCTCTTTATAAAGCCCCCTATCAACCTCAACGCTTGATTTTGAATTTTATCAAGTTTGAAAACGTGACTTTTAACACTACAATCATATAAGAAACAGGCATAGTCAATACGAGCTCTAATTAGGGATAGAAGATGCTTACTTAATTTAATATTAATTATGTTCCGTGTCCCATTTTCCTATATGTTATGTTAATTTTAGTTGTAAATACTTAAGTTCCAATTAATACTATATTATTTCGTTTACTCAATACTCAATTCTTTATTGTTTTCCACATGTTTGACTTATTTTATATCTACATATGGATTAGTTTAATTATGGTTATAATTATTTTATATTTCAATGAATCGCTAAATGTGTTGCTAAGCGCCAATCTCGAGAACAACTGAACAGATTTCGCTAATTCTTTTTTGTTGGATTTGTATAGAAATGACAAAAATGCACTAAAACTTTTTCAAGGCACAACAAAGATCACGGGATCTACTAGTGAGAAATGAAGTTATTCTTAAACCAAATTTATAGAGGCATTACGTACACTTTCGATGAAATGACGTTGCTAATGAATACGACATTTTCAACTATTTTCGGTTTCACATTAATTAGTGGGTGGTGTATAAGGGAAGGGGTAGAAACGACTAATTAGTGGAATCAAATTATGTGTGTGTTTCCAATGTTTGCTTGGTAATTTTAATCGTTTCTTGGATATTGAAATGTGTGTCATTCTATAAATATTTTCTTTGCAATTTAAGCGCTATTGTTTTATGAATAGGACATATTTTTGGCATTTCTGATGATAATAGCAGTTATATTAATAACATCACTTCTTTTTATCCCCGAAGGGGTAAAAGAGGTGCACATTGCGACACTTAATGCCATGCACTGTGCAATGTAACACCCACTTTTCATTATTTATGTTATGAGTCCCATGTAATAGAGGTGAGCCTATTGCCATATACTGGGCATAATTCCAGACCCCGTGCTATCACAGAGATTTTTTTTAAAATCCCAATAATACTTTGCCCGACCCGGGAATCGAATCCGAGACCCCTTGACCGGCAGTCGCACTTGCGACCATTCGGCAAATGAGGCAGTCTGATGATAATGTATTTGTAGTAATAGTATATAGACACTTACGTTTGTATATTTTCTTTCCTAATATAGAGGTATTGGTCTACTGACTGACTGAGTTCAAGTTAAATATACCGCAATTCAGAGCATTGTATGCACCATTTTAAGTTTTATGTTTTGATATCATTCCTACCTCTCTTTCTATGCTTCTTCCTCTCTAATTCATCTTTGTCGATAAACTAAACTAAAACCACAATATTCACATTTTTACCTTTAAAATTTTGACACTCAACGAAACTTTATACCCATAATTATCATCTCGACTGTGCCATGAAAATTAAATTCAGCGTAATAGACTCTAAACAAGAAATTACGGCCTATTCCAGAGCGCGTAATTTTATACTTCCCTCATATAGAATTGTATAGTTATATACATATATGTATAGAATTGTATAGTTTCTTAGTAACGATAAGAAGGGAGAAAGCTATAAATTTTCGAGCACCTCCTGTCTACCTCCTCTTTGCATTTTGTATTTAGAGCAAGGCTTTAATTATGTTTTCATTAATTGGTTTTGATATTCTGTTATGGGCTTTTTATTGAGTGCGGCAGTTGTTGGGTTTTATTAAGGATTCAAGATTAATATTTGTTGATGTAGAAGTGATCTGTTGTTGATTTTATTTGTACTTTGTTCTTTCTTTTAAAACGTTGCCCCACATTAGGATTTTCTCCTGTGTCGTGGGTGCGTTTACAAACATACAAGTTCACATCACAATGACACCCAGACACGAAACAACAATTTGTAGATCACACAAAGTGTTGTTCCGTGTGCGAATCGAACCCACGACACGTTGCAAGGCAGCCGGTTGCCCAGTCACCGCACCAACCGTGCAGTCCATTTTATTAAAAAGTTTTATAGGACTGTGTCAATTGTTTCTTTAATTTTGTCAAGAATTATAATTGACATCAATTTCGTAACCTAAGTGATTAAAGCTAAGGGCTGATTTTTAATCAACAGAACACTTAACTGAACGAATAAATTGACAGTTGACAGTTATTAGTATTAAACAATAGGGTAAATGACTAATTTTTATTTTAATGTTCGTCTGGTTGATTATTTAAAAACATTAGACACGTATTTTTTATTTTCTTACGAAAACGAATAGTTTCTGGATGTATTAATTTGAAATATTGCATGACGTCACTTTTGAGTACGATTTATACTCTAAAATGACGTAGCTACCAGTAGGAGTGGCAGCTCCTAAACTTTGATTCGTCTGATCTAAATATTGTTTTCTTATATGACAAAATAAAACAATACGTGTTTAATATTTTTTCATTGCCTAACTGACGGACTAATTAGATACTCCGCCACTTCGAGCCGGAGCCCCGGTAACCCGTGAAGTTCTCCGCGGCTCCGTATCAGCATCAGCCCTAATGGGCCACATCCGTGGTGGTCTGATGGCTCTTTGAGGCGCGCGTCAATAACCCTGATGATACCGCTGATAAATAGTACCTAATCAATTACTTTTTTAGAACCCACAGAGCAACGTACACAGCAACTCTTTTTTAAAACGTACGTCAAAATTAATTCACTAAATTATAATAACATAAATGAATGTTTCTACAAACACGATAATTAAGTAATATCAATTTTACCACATGAGATTACAAACTTTATTGTATTGAGAACACGTCTTCAACTCCCGTGAGATGTAAAAGTAAGATGTTTACATGTCATTAATAGTTTGTTGACAATGTCGAAAATCTTATAGTAGTTGTAATTGATAATTGTCTTTGTGTACCTACTAATAAATAAGGACGATTTGATTGTTTGTGTGTCTGCATCAAAGGTAGTTCTTTCACTGTAAAACTTTTACTTTTAATCGAGCATTTGTTATTGTTTCCAATATTACTATATACAGGATTGATACAAGCTCGAAAAGAATTTGCGTAGGCGCAGACGATGTGTATGTATAACATAGTAGTACCTAAATATAAAGCTGTTTAGGGTATTATTAATTTGAAGACAAAATGGAATGTTTTCATTATATTCATTATTCATTAAAGTTTAATGTGTTTTTAATGAATCATATTATTATAATAAATACAATACCTACGACCTATAATATCTATGACTAAAATAATAATACCAACTAAGATTAAATTTCGGATTATAAATCTGACCATCCAACACTTAAGCAATGATTTTAAAATTTTCCATTTTTAATCATTTAACTCGTCGAGTACCGTCATTATAGACACAATTATAGAACAATAGGTTGCGGTCACCGGTGACCGCTTGGTGTTTGACAGTTTAATATATAAATAAACCTATATACTTACAAAACATTTAAATTGAAATGTCACTGTAATAAAGTTTAACGAAGTGCTCACATTCACGTCACGATCACCTGACAAAAGTACTGCATTCGAGTCCCGACTGTGAACGCTTCGGAACAAATTCAATAAAGTTGAGCCGAACTTCGCTAAGGGGAATACATAATTTCTTAGTGTCTCTTTGTAAGGCAGTTAGGGACGTGAAAAAGGTTGGGTGCATGTCGATAGAATATTGTCGATAAATACTACTTTTGACGATAGGTTTTAAAAAAAAAATTGTGCTTTAATAATAATCTGACAAATTAAAACTGAATCACCGAAACCAAGAATGATAATTTTAGTTTCGATTTGTAAACTGTAATTTTATATTTACTTAATTATTTTTTTAATAGTATTTTTATTTTTGGCAGATACGAAGAGACATGCTATTGGGCACGATCTTCATCGTTTTCAATGGCATGCATTTGAAGAAGCCTACGGCCAGTAGCGAGGGGATAGGCTAAAATTTATGTAGATAATATTCTAAATCATTCACACAATTTAGAACAATGTACAAAATACTAACACATAAACCATTAACACAGGCTTATTATTATGTTTTTTAAATGAAACGTTGTCCCTCACTAGGATTTTTTCCTGTATCGTGGGTGAGTTTACAAACATACAAGATCACATACACATCACACCAAGACCCTAAACAACAATTTGTAGATAACACAAAGAATTTCTCCATACGGCAATCGATCCGGCTAAACGTTACGCGGCAGCCGGTTGCTCAGTCACCGCTTCAAGCGTACAGTCAAAATATTATAACGACAATAACATAATCCGACGTCCCATCCCTAAAACGCCAGTAGCGTTACTATTTAAATCTAGTTACAAGTTCTGGATGTATTTTGTTAATTACAACCAAGTTTGAACATGAAAATTTCGAAGCAGGTGCGCCTCGCCATTCTTAAGAAATATATTGTTTGTAATATAACAGAACGTAATGAAGGAATAAATGCGAGTCTGTGTGTAACTTGGCGTTTATTGTAACGTAAACGTAATATAAGGTAAGGAAACGCAAGAGGTGTAAACACGATTAGTTTATAGTTTAAACGTTTAAACTTTTGCATATTTAGGTATGTCGACTTTCTAGACCGCCTCGTAGGCTGAATAGTCGCAAGGGGTTTCGGGTTCGATTCTCGGGTCGGGTAACGTATTATTCAGTTTTTTTAAAACTTCTCACGCACGTTTCGCACGGAGTCTAGAATTGTGCCCGGTATATATGGCAATAGGCTCACCCTCTATTACCTATTTGGGACTCATTACATAAAAAGTGAAAAGTGGGTGTTATATTGTACAGTGGTATTAAGTGACGTAATGTGCACCTTTGGTTCCCGCTTCAGGGATAAAAGGCGTGATGTTATGTTATGTTATGCCACAACATTATTAACATTAGTGTACTTCGAAATAATTTGTATCTAAATATTATTATGTTATTGTCTAAAATATTGTAATTAGTGGAATAAAGGGCATGTTTATTTTATTTATTTTTAGAAAAAATAACAACGTCTGCTAATATGTCACCGTTACTTCTTCAGTATTTAGGTACTATTTTATATCTAAGTATCTTTACCAAATGATATCAGTTTTGCACCTACAAATCTCCATAAACCAATGAATAATTTTTCGCCATTAAACTCAACGAAACTCCGCCATATTGTGTTTTTTTTTTTTTTTTTTTTTTTTTTTAAAAACGTTGCCCCACACTAGGATTTTCTCCTGTATCGTGGGTGCGTTTACAAACATACAAGTTCACATACACAATGACACCCAGACCCGAAACAACAATTTGTGGATCACACAAAGTGTTGTTCCGTGCGGGAATCGAACCCGCGACACGTTGCACGGCAGCCGGTTGCCCAGCCACCGCACCAACCGTGCAGTCGTTTTCCGCCAAGTCGCTTTAATTTTCAAATTTGGAAACTTGGAACGCGCCGTTCCACGTTTAAATTCAAGTTTGAATTGAGCGCGTTCCGTATTCAAGGCACGAGTTTTCATATCACACCCCCTCTCTTGCTTCAGCCCCCCCTCCCTTGCTTTTCTGATCGCTAGCTAACATTAAATTGACTTGAGAGGTTAGTTTAAAAAAAAATAAGTGCTGCCTTATAATTACACAATGTGTCTCTGAGGAAGGAACTTATGGTAGATTTTTTAACATATGGTTGAATTTCTTAGAATGATCATTGTAAGAATAACATCATCGAATACAATAATGAAATTCAATATAAATATGTTTACTTAACTGTTGTTATGATCAATAGATTGAGTTGGATTACGCTCATTCTAAATCGGTATATATTTGCAGAACCCATTAAAATATTTATCTCGTTTTTAGTAAACTGTTATTCATTTAAAATACCAATTCTATTTACAATTATGATAGTTTAAAAAATGACGCCAATCGACGATCTAGATTCAAATATAGAAAAAAAATAACAAAGTTTTTAATTTCATTATGCATCCCAAGATAACCCGTTCAATTCCCAATTCAAAAAGACAATAAACCAAACAATACCTCATTCGAAAAATAAAAAACAAAAACAAAGAACACAAAACCAATAGCGTTCCAATTTCGAACGCAGACGTTTCCCGGAACGGTACGTCAGTTCCTTCCTTAGAGAGAGAAGTAAACAAAATTCCTGCAAGGATATGAGGGCGGGGGAAAGGGGTGGAGTAGGGGGAACGAGGGGGGAACACGACTAGTTAAGGTTTTTTGTCTGTGTACGTAACAACGTAACTAGTAAAATTATTATATATGTGTGCGTTATTTTTTCGCATGTGTGCAACGCTTTTTCGGATAAGCTTTTTAGCTAGAAAAGGGTGGAAATTTAATAGTCGGTTTCAGTAAAAACCGTTATAACGTTGCGTTGAAGTTGAAAAACGTTGGAGGGAATTTCGCTAGTTTTATACGCAGTTGATAAGTTAGGCGAGGATTTTAATGCGTTATAACTTTTTCCGTGGGTTTGTTTGAGCTTCGAGTTCCGTGTTTTTGTACGAAACTAACTTCTAAATTGGAATAATTTTATTATGTATGTATGAAGTCTATGTGCTGGGTTTTTATCACTTTGCTTTATCATTAGTTTAAAAAATAATGAGGTTTACGTAAAATGATCTTTGGTTGGTGAATTACTCATTATGAAAAAGTAGTTCTAGTAATAGTTGAGAAAACATTTAGAAGTCTAAATTAATTTTAGAATGTTCTGAGTTAGAACTTTTATCATTGCTGTTATTATTTCCAAAGAGCCTCTTCGTATATTATTTTAGTAAGTAGATAAGTAAGACATTCAAATATCGTAATACGTGACCGAGCGTGCTAACAAACTTGTAAATTGGAGGTATTTATTAGGTACTTCATAATTTACAAAGAAAAACGTCTTTAAACAGACGGCTATTCGTGTCATCTATTATTGTCGTTCCAAACCGATAAATTGTCGCGAAGAACCTAACGGGTAACCGGGGCTCCGGCTCGACGTGCAGGAGAAGGAACGGGGTGGTTTTTAGTCAGTAAGAGTCTGACACCTGCCTCACCCAGGCGGGAGTAGTCATTAGATGATTTTCCTCCCTTAAAAAAACCGATAATTTAGAAGTCTGAAAGTTAGAAGTAAGACGTTAAATTCATATTTATAATAGGTACCTACAATAACAAAATGGTTGTCCGCACGGTTAGACCAGTGGCTAAATAACTGGCTGATATGTAACACGGCCTGGGTACAATTCTCGTACGGAGCAATATCAATTTAATTCTTTGTGTCCCAAAAGCACATCATCTCATCTGATTAAAGCCGTATCGGCTGATTGTAGATCTGAGGAGAAAAAAAAATTCTTTGTGTAATTAGTTAAGTACATAACATAACATCACGCCTTTTATCCCGAAGGGGTAGGCAGAGGTGCACATTATGCCACTGTACAATGTAACACCCACTTTTCACTATTTATGTTACGAGTCCCATGTAATAGGGGGTGAGCCTATTGCCATATACCGGGCACAAGTCCAGACTCCGTGCTACTACTGAGTTTTTTTTTTAAAACCCAGTAATACTTTGCCCGACTCGGGAATCGAACCCGAGACCCCTTGCTCGGCAGTCGCACTTGCGACCACTCGGCCAACGAGGCAGTGTTATTTTAGCAAATTTCTATTTTTTATGGAATAGGAGGCAAACGAGCAGACGGATCACCTGATGGTAAGCGATCAGCGCCGCCCATGGACACCCACAATACCAGAGGAGACACAGGTGCGTTGCCAGCCTTTTAAAAATAAATATGCTTGAATTAAAAGAGTAACTAAACCTACTTTACATCAGAAAAAAAAACACATATTACGTAACAATATATGTAAATACAGAATTACCAACAAACTATAAATGAATAATATCCCAATCCGAAGCTTCTAACTTCAAAATCTAAGTTTTGAGACATAGAATAGAATTTTCATAGATTACACAAAGAGATACAAAGCGCTTTCTAAGTTACAATAAGTTACACACTCAGTCGTCTGCTTAATTATGAGTCCTTTGTTCGTCACCGAAACGTAATGCCAATTAACATTCATATAAATTACATAATTGTTATTCGTTAATATGTATGTAATTGTAAAATAATGAGTCTGGAATAGATTGACATTGTTTTACAGAGTGACTGATTTTAATATTCGAATTTAGAACAGAAAAAAATTTGTCACGTAATGAGCCTCGCAAACATTTTTTAAATTAGTTATAGTAAACAAAAGGTAATCTTAAAATAGCAATTTAAAAACAAATCACATTCCATTTTCAATCTCGCAAAAAAAAATACTAACAAAAACGCGCGCTAACGAAATAAAATTCCAATTTCGAAATAATATTCATCCGCGTTCCAAATTCAAACTAGCAGCGTTCTGAAACCGGCAACAAAAATCAATCCCCCTGCATAGTTGGTTGCTAAGTATCCTCCCCTTTTTTAACCCAAGAATTGGTTAAGGCGGGCCGGGGGATGGGGTGGGGGTAGTTTTTTCACCCTTTGAAGAATTGCCCCAAGGCGCGGGGTGGTTTTTGCGCGAACGGGGCGGGCTCGGCGCGAATGTGTGGGTAGTAAGTATTATTAACGAATTTAGAAAGGGACATAGTTTTTGAACGAAGCGAAGCGGTCGATACGCGCGCTTGTTTGGATTTCGAACTATGTGTTCTTTTTTATAGTTTTAACAATTTTTTTATTTGAAGTTTTGCTTATTCTGTAAAGTTAAAGAGAAGATACTTGCTTATTTTATTTACTTTGTTGATTTGTAAGACACATGATGTTCAGAATAATGGTTTTAAAAAAGAAGACTAGAAAATAGTTTAAATATCACTACTTATCTCATTGGATCGCAACGTATAGGTATCAATAGTTATTAGTATAGATTCATGTTCCGTTTAGAACAGAATTTTTTTAATATTGAGTACATAACATAACATAACATTATGCCTTTTATCCCCGAAGGGATAGGCAGAGGTGCATAATAACTGCCTCCTTGGCCGAGAGGTCGTAAGTGCGACTGCCCGGCAAGTAAAAGTATTACTGGGTTTTTAAATATTCTCAGTAGTAGCATGGAGTCTGGAATTGTACCTGGTATATGGTAATAGGCTCACCCGCTCATGCTACATGCTGCATGCTACATGGGACTCATAACATAAATAGTGAAAAGTGGGTGTTACATTGTACAGTGGCATAATATTAAGTATCTACCTATTCCATTAAATACATATTTCTGATAGTTTTCAACTTGAAACTAGAATGATTGGAGTTTAGTTAATAATAAGTAATGTATAAACGATGTGATAATACAAACGTCTGTTTATAACAAAGATAGGGTATTTAAGGTAAAGCATCACTTTAAATTTTTAAACAGTTTTATTTTTTAGCAAATACCTTCACTGTTATTTTTTGTTGATGTTCAAAAGAGCCTTCCTTGTCTAATTTAAATAAATGATTTTGACTTTGACTTTGCTTATTGTACACATGTACATACATTTCTGTAGTATTTTTAGTAGTTTTAGGATTACCTAGTCAACTATTAAGTTGACTAGTTACCTACATTCCGAATTATCTAATGAGAGAATTTAATGATCAAAACATGAACAAAATTGTGACATTTAGATAATAATATCGGGGCAAGTAATGTAGACAATACTCAATACCTACTCAATACTGAATATTTTATTGCACTCCATAAGTTCATTATAGACCCCGCAGGACACGGTAACGTAGAAGACAGGAGGAATCTTGTTTTATAGAATACTAGCGACCAACCCGGCTTTGCACGGGTGCAATATGCATGTATTATACATAAAAACCTTCGTTAAGACTCACTCTATCTATTGCAATAAACCGCATCAAAATACCTCTACGTTGCGTAGTTTTAAAGATCTAAGCATACATGGGGACAGGCAGACGGCGGATAACTAACGGACTTTGTTTTATACTATGTAGTGATAATATTTATTATAATCTATAAAATTATTAATCAATATTTAAAATCAATTTACTGTAGATACCAGCCACGAATGTATTGTGGTTATTTCGTTTTGAACTTTACATTAATCAGATGAATGAATTATAATCAATTGTAATTAAAATAACTTTAATAATTAATATCAAATTGACTACTCTACTGTGGCGTAATATCTAGGTGACCGATTGCGGCGTAACATAATTCGAATATCGTAAGAAACAATTGTTTGTACCTATGACAATCTTAAGCATATGGGACGACGTGCTCCATCGTAGACTGCATCATCGCTTACCACAGGCGAGATAGTCAAACGTCGACCCATTAAATATAAAAAAAATGCTGAAGTATATGGTATATTGGTATCCAATTTTAGTTCAATAGTGAGTCGTATTAATAAAAAACTAGCTTTTGTTGTGCCACTGAATATATGAATAACTAACTTCTGCCCGCGACTTTTCATTTCAGATTCACAAATCAGCCCGGCAGATGGCGCTGCAGTCTAGATAATCTACATATAACTCAGAAAAAGTCACATTGGTACTTGTCGTTGGTAGGTTTCGAACCCGCATCTCTCATGCGAGAGAAGCAGGCGTCTTTGACCTCTGTGGCACCATGGTCACATACAGAACGATTAAATAATTTTAATTTTATTTCACCTTCTGCTAAAACATAATTATTTAATGTAACTAAGCAGGTAGATTCTCAAACACACGTCGTTTCAACCCTTAAAATGCCGGTAATATTTATAAGTATGTACGTATGTATGGTAAATTCAAAACATAGAAACAGAAGAACTCAACCCTCCAATGCTAAATAATGCATTATAAAAGTGTGGGGGTGCGACCGACCCCGGAGTTAACCCGCGCCAGCCGACGTCTCAAAGAGAGGAAAGATAAGTAAACGAGTTGTGTTGTACACGAATTTTGTATACAGGTTGTTCTTTCTTATTTTATTTATTTTTTATTTTGTGTTAGTTATATATATTTTTGGATTGATTGTAGAAACAATTATATTTTTTTCAATTAATAATGCTTGATAATGTGGGGGGTATAGATTAATATAGTGAGCTTGAAAATTTTAGAATTACCTTTTTCTGTATTATTTTATGCCTTTGCTGAAATCACATAAATGTTCTGACTGTGATAGAAATACTATTTCATAGTTGTTACAGAAGGTACAAACGTATGCATAAATATTCAATATAATTCATTGAAAGTGTCTTTTAGTTTAAAATGTGTTTATTATATACACTCATATCAATAGCTATTAATTATACAAAATTTTAAAATACCTAACAATCTAAACTTCCGTTAAACTCAGCTCATTTTTCGACCTCAAATCAGTAGGCGCTTTAACTAACATAAATTCACACCCTATATAAACATTTGCACCCCAGTGAAAATCTTCGCGACTCATTACTCGCGAGGGGGTCTACGGGCCCCAAGCAGGGTAGGGGGTGCAAGGAGGTAGGGAATCTTCGTTCAAATCTCTGACGTTTTATCTAAATGGGCCTCGGAATGGGTGTCGTTTCTGCTAATGACCCCCAAGAAATAGTAAGACGTTGCTTCGTGACAGTGAGTTAGTGGGTGCCTGGCTTAATGTTCAATGTTTATGTCAATGTTAGGAATTTAAGTGTTGGAAAGTGACGTCATGGGTTTTTTTCGATCTGTCGTTATTTTGGTTTTGAAGTCTTATCATGGTTGTATGCGGATGTCATGTCGTTGAAGGACAAAAGCATCGATATGAACTCAAGAAACCTAGAACTAAAATTGTTGTTTTCTTTTCAATAATATTATATCTCAATTAATTATTGTTATTGTCACGTCATTAAAATTCATTATCTAACACAGATTCAATAGAGTAACTGCTACCGCATATCCGTATGTATGTATGTATGTATCTGATTTTGTGTATGTATGTGTATGTATATATATCTGAGTATGTAGGCATGTATGTATGTGTGTACATATTGTATCTAAACTGTTCTGTCATATCCATTGTATTTAATTCAACACTATGAACTACCCACATGGTATCTGCTCTCACGGTTATTTATCCATCCTAAGGTTGCCTGGAAGAGATTGCTGTAAGCGATAAGGCCGCCCATTGTACAACATGCCAAAACTATTTTTTTTACCTACCTACTATTTTCTTGTTCGTGTCTTTTGTAAGTGGTGTACAATAAAGTGTTTATTATTATTATTAAAATTATAATTGTTATAGAATTAATATAACATAACATGGACTGCACGGTTGGTGAGATGGTACAACTCATAGTGTGATCCACAGATTGTTGTTCCGGATCTGGGTGTGATGTGTATGTGAACTTGTATGTTTGTAAATGCACCCACGACTAGGGTTGCCAACTTTTTTTACAAGAAAAAAAGTATATTCAGGTCTATGAAGATTATCAAACAGTATTTTAGAAAAACGAACAGTATTTTATATAACATTAATATTATATTTATATTTATTTAACATTAATATTGTACTCAACTATTGTACGCCCTATGGGCAGGACACAGCTGAGCTCAACCAAATTATGATAACAACTGTATTATGTATCTACCTGTGATCTACAATGAATAAATGAATTTGAATTTGAATTTTATTTATTTATTGCTTTAAATAAATATTTTTTTGAGCTTCTCGCACAACGTATTAATTCACAATCTTTTTTGAAAATTTCGCCTCATCACAAATTATATCAAAGTTAAAATAAATGAGGAGCTCGTTTTTTATTAATTTGATGGATGCTCTGTTTCTATCATCCCGCCACTTAGCATTCATTACTGAAAAAACTCTTTCAGTAAATGCTGAGGTGGCGGGAACAGAAAGTAGATATGAGACTATCATCCACACAAAAAATGGTTAAATATTGATAACGTACTTAATGTAGTAGTAACATACACGAATGACATGACACAGACAGTCTTGAATATTTGTCACTGACAGTGACAGTTGGCACACTGACAGTGACAGATTCGTTCAGAAACTTAGTGTGATTTGATTTGTTTGTAGCTGCACTGCATTGAGCAGTGAGCGCCCTCTGTCTGACAAAAAAAATTTTTGAGCGTCTGCTTCGATGCTGAAAACGGTATTTTTGTATATTTATTTTTTGTAAAACAGGTTAAGTATAATTTAGTGAAAAACAGTATAATACTGTTTAAAACAGTATAGTTGGCAACCCTACCCACGACACAGGAGAAAATCGTAGTGTGTGGAAACGATTAGGTATTATAAAACAAAAAAAAAACATATGTACTAGTTAAAATTACAAACGATTTATGTATCTAACATAATATTGAATTATTTTTGTGATATTATTTAACATCAATCAGTTCTGTTTAGTCTTAAAATTATTTATTTTATTTAGACCATAACATTAATACCTAATCATTATTGAACCAGTTACTCAGTTACTGACAGTTAAAACAGTATTTTCATGATCATATATATTTAATTATTTTAATATTAGATACCTTATATCAATTATCTGTGTTAATGCATATTATATTAGATACATTGCACCTCTAATCAAAGAAACTTTTAACCAAAAATCAGCGAGTTACTTACGTGAAAATATGGAGAAACGCTCTACTAGTTTCGAACCACAGAGGGGTTCTTCCTCATGAGCAGCGTGTCGCGCTGTATTTCTCAGTATATTCACGTGGGTAACCCGAGATTTTTAATTAATTTAATATGTCTCTTTTTAGTTATTATAAAAACGAAGAAAAAAAAACTAAAAAAAGAGATTAACAAAAAACTTTTCCTGAAATAAAAAACTTCTCTTTGTTTGGAACAAACCAAAAAATATCAATCTACCTCAATTTTAAAAAACTAAATTCTCATTTTCAATCGAAATTCTATTAAAGTCTATTAAAGTTAAAGTCTATTACTATAAAAAGAGGTGGAATTAAACCCACAATATAATCAAAGATCCGCCTACAATTTCCTACACAAAAACTAGTATCAACACAGCACACGACAATGTTCCAGGGCGGATATTTTCCCGGCAATGCTGTGGTGAAGCGGCAATTTAGACTTAACTGACTCATTTGGAAGGCGTCTTCGTGAACGCAGATGATTCGTAATTTGTTTTCTCTGGCTCTTGGCTTATATCGGCTTTTGATGATACGTTGGTAAGTGCATTTTGTGTGATTTTTCAGTCGACTGTTCTCAATTACTGTTTAAAGGTGCTCCCACACTGCAGTTACATATCTTTATTTGTATTGTGTAACGATAACATCGTGTAACATAATCTACAACATATAAAGATACTTTTTTATGGCATAAGCCGGTAAACGAGCAGACGGCACCTGATGGTAAGCAATCGGACGCCCATGGACACCTGGAACACCAGAGACGTTACAAGTGCGTTACCGGCCTTTTGGGGATTAAGAGTTTGAAGATCGTTGGAGATTCAGGAATTGGGGAGATTGGGGAAGGGGACGGTAATTGAGCCTCCGGTAACCTCACTCACACGACGAAACACAACGCAAGCGTTGCTTCACGTCGGTTTTCTGTGAGGCCGTGGTATCACTCCGGTCGAGCCGGCCCATTCGTGCCGAAGCATGACTCTCATACACTTACCACTACAAATTTGTTATAATTTGTAAAAAAACAAATATTAAGTCAATCTCTAACATAATATAACTACCGTGTGGGAGCACCTTATATTTTACTGATACAATGTCACTGCAGTAGTGGTAGGGTCGAGCTCAATGGTATGCTATTGATAAGACCTATGTATGTTTAGTGGTGGGTATAAACAAAGTGATGATGATGATAAGTCATTGGGAAGGCAGTTCAGCAGTGAACTGAACCTTATGGTCGATTCGATATGATGATTTAAGTTAGTGATGACGGATAGATGGATAGCTGAAAGGTAAGAAAGCATGTCGTGTCAATTTAATGACTACCATAATAACATAATTATAACAATTGGGATGATGACGGGGTATGAAAATTAAAAATCGAATTAGTCCGTATGTTAGGTAATGAAAAATATTAGACAAGTATTTTTTTGTTTTGTTACATAGGTAATAAAATAATGCTTAGATGAAATGAATTAAAGTTTAGGAGTCGACTAAAACGGCATTTCTACGTATAAAATGTACATAGAAGTGACGTCACGCGACATTTCAAATCAATATATCGTAAAATAAAATAAAAATACGTGTCTATTGATTTAAAACAATCTACCAGACGGACATTAAAATAAAAATTAGGCATCTACCCTATTGACAGAACTAAATTCCTGTTTGTAGAAATTAGTAACTCAGTTCTATTGTGATTTGTTTGAAATGCGTAAAGAAAAGTTCTTACAGAAGAAATGGGATAAGGTAGCCAGCAGTGCGTGGATGCGAAGAACTTAAGATCAGTGGCATCTCCACCTTGGAATGAGTAAATAGGTTCGCTTTTCAATTTGGTTTTTGACGTCCAAAAGTCTCTTTCTGGTCTAAATAAAATAAATGACTTTGACTTTAATTTCGGCTATTAGAGAGTCATATATCCAGCACTAGATGAAACTGGGTTAATGATGATTAATCATTTGAAATTAGTATATTTATTTTTGTTATATCTATAACGTTGCCTCGTTGGTCGAGTGGTCGCAAGTGCGGCTGCCGGGCAAGTGGGTCTCGGGTTCGAATCTCGGGTCGAACAAATTATTACAAGGTTTTTAAAAAAATCTCAGTAGTAGCACGGAGTCTGGAATTGTACCCGCTTTATGGCAAATAGGCTTACCCTCTATTACATGGGGCTCACAACACAATTATTGAAAAGTGGGTGTTACATTTTACAGTGTAATGTGCACCTCTGCCTATATATAAAAGGTTATTATGGTATGTGCTATAGCGTTATTTTTTAACTGAAATATAAAAAATATGACATAAAATAGCATTTACGACTTTTATACAATGCGAAAAAAACAAAAAAACCTTTGATTTTGTCGTCCATATTAAAAAATATATTTATCCTTCTAAAATTTTGCAGTAACCCTCCTATACAAGAACACCAATCTGACTGATGCCTCCGGGAGAAAACGCGCGGGTTTCATTACGTTTTGCCAGGCACGCCTGGATTTATGCCTGTACCTGCGACCTGACACTATAAACTAAGCAAGGAAGGCTTAGGTAACATTGTAAGAATTTGTTTTTGTCTATAGCTTGGTATTTTCTATTATTATTTTTTGGTTTCCATTTTTTATACTTTTGTTTTAAATGTCATGTTATTATGACCTGGTTGTGTTATACTACCTCTATGTATGTATGTCGTGGTGGCCCGGAGGTTTGAGACGCCCGCTTCTCACACATAAGGGTGCGGGATCAAAACCTACCAATATTTTCTTTAATGTGGTTAAATCATCGAATGACTGCTCCCGCCTGGGTGAGGCGGGAGGGAGTGTCAGACTCTTACTGACTAAAAACCACGCCGTTCCTTCTCCTGCGCTTCGAGCCGGAGCCCCGGTAACCCGTTAGGTTCTCCGCGACTCCGTATCGGCATCATGCTATATTGGGCCCCATCCGTGGTGGTCTGATGGCTCTTTGAGCACGTCGTACGGCGGCGTACGTCGGGTCTGATTCTGGTCCGCGCTTACGGTGCCCGGAGATCGTCTTGGCATGTACCAATGTTGCTTTTTCCAGGTTATATGTAATTTCTAATATTATCTTGACACTACTGGCAAACGGTGAAGGAAAACATCGTGAGGAAACCTGGACTTATAATTGACGTCGCCAAACTGTGGTAAGCGGCGATCAAGCTGAAATCTCCGTGTGAAAAGGGGCCTCTGGTAGGTAGTGGCTACTTATAGGCTGTTGATGATGATGATGATTTTGTTTAGTTTTTTTGTGTCATTAAAGATAATATTATGTTCTGGTTATACGAGTCAATAATATAGCGTTTGTATAGTTACAATGAAGCTTGATTTATTAAAATAAAGCATTTTAGATTTATTTATTATGTTTTTTAATTAATTTATATTTTAGATTTGATCCGTAGCAGTGCGACGGTCACCGCGTCCGTCGGTCGCGGAATGCTGCTCTTGAATAGAGGTATGGCTTGAAACTAGTCGAGTTCCTCGTCAAAAAACTTGTAAGCCGATAAACATTAGAATTAATTAGTCTCACTAAACTTATAACATGAATATGAACATTTTCTTGTAGTTTTATTAATAAGGTTTTGTATAACATTTCAAATTATTATTATTATTTTGTTAATGAACTATGTTTTTTTTATATGTAATGTAAGTTAAAAATTGTATACTTAGCTGTCAGTGATTTCATAACTTCTTTCATTTCTTTTAACCAAGTCTTAAGTCTGAAAGTCTCTTTTCAGTCTGTAATATCGAAATTCTTCTCTCTTTATAATGAACCTCATAAAAGTAACTATTTCACTACGCATTACAATTTTTTTCACTTCACTTTACTACACATCACACACTCAAAAATCAATACCGAATTTTGAATAATCTTAAGCACATTTTATACATGGAATCCAAAATCAAACTGAGATTCTTCTCCTACAACATCTCTTCAACTGTCAACACTAAAATGAAGACGATGACCACGATGTCCCATCCCCAATGTCCAGTTGTGGGAAACAGAACCGGTTTCCAAAAAATGTCTTAAGAAACGGGTTGTGTCGTAAGGGGTCGAAATGACCGGACAGCGGTCAGTGTGGGAACTGAGGGGCGATCGTAGGGTTAATAGGGTGTCGAAGTGATGAATTTTGGTGATTACTTTTTTAGTTGATTGGGTTTTGTAGAAAGGTGCTTCTTTGTAATTTGCACGTAATAGTGTCTTTTATTTTTGGTACAATTTTCATGCCTTTTACTATATCTAATTTGTAACAATCATAATGTTTTAAATTACAATTAAATTGCATTTTGTTCATACTTAACCCGTTGATATCCATCCCCTAAATTTGGTCATACAAAAGTATTCTCTAAACATTAGAAATAAGGTCTATAATGTAATGTAATATTAGTGGAAAGCGGTCACCGGTGACCGCTTGGGGATTTATTGGGTTAAGATTTACTTTTTTTTACTTAATGAACACATTAACCGCCGCGTTGGTCACCGGTGACCTACGTTAGCGGAGGATTTGCCTTCAGCGTCCATCCATTCCATTTATTTGTTAGTCGATTTAAAAATTAAGTAGTTGGATATAATTGTTTAAAATAAGTCATGCTTAAACAAATATACAAACTAATGAAAATACCTGAAAACATCATAGAAATGAAGCACACAACAATGTTATGTTATGTAATTTTTGATATTGTATTTAAAAGAACATGACGACACACCGACATAACATCACGCCTTTTATCCCCGAAGGGGTAGGCAGAGGTGTACATTATGCCACTGTACCTACAATGTAACACCCACTTGTTACTATTTATGTTATGAGTCCCATGTAATAGGGGGTGAGCCTATTGTTATAATTATACTGGGCACATTTCCAGACTCCGTGCTATTACTGAGATTTTTTAACACCTAGTAATACTTTGCCCGACCCGGGAATCGAACCCGAGACCCCTTGCCCGGCAGTCGCACTTGCGACCACTCGGCCAATAAGGCAGTCACAATATTAAAAATTCATCATCAATAAGACTAGTAATTCTTTACTTGTCTTGAGGTTTCAAACCTAAGATCAAATACTTAACAGTCTCTCTTGTAACCTCAAATTCCACGAGATAATTCTTTTAACAAACTTGCATTCATATGATTACACATCCCGACACACTACACCATCAACTGTTAAAATTTTTACAACACACTTTTTTACCCCTATATAAAGAATCAGTTTCTTGACCATGAGAACTAAAACCTGTTATGACAATATTTAACTCATTTCTTATGCAGAGAACAAGTTATTGTCATTTAAATATAGCGAGGGGTCATTTCGACCCAAGACGGACGGACACAATGAAATGGACAGAGGTCAGCGTTGAAAGGGTTGGTTTGTTTGGAAACTCGTTCCGAATTTGAATCTGCTATTCTGTTTTTGATTGTTTTCTTTTTCTTGTGATGTAAGAAGTTTGTATTAACTGTCATCTGGTGAGAATTTCTAGCCAGGATGTTGTAACGGTTCTGAAATTATTTTTATTTCGAACTTCGAACATATTTTAAATGATAATTACCTACGTCTCAATAATAACAAAACGGCTTTAACCGACATGTGAGTTCTATGGTAAACTAAAGAAGTACCTATGTACCTACCTAAGAACTATAGAAGAATGATACTCGGTAGTTGGTAGTTTATACTTCCCCATGGGATAAAAACGTAAGATAGAACATCTTAGAGCTTCCGCTATCTTTATTTAAAAAAAGATTCCGAAGCTTTTTAGTGGCTAAAGCATATTATAGTTTGACTGAGTATCTAAATGAGAATGATTTTTTTTTGTAAGTACTTGAATTGAAAACTGTGTTCCTAATTTATAGTCTTCTTTTTTGTTTATGTTTTTTCTTTTTTATTGGGTTGTTTGCCGTCAATTGTAAAACATTATCCAATGCATTTTACTATGTATATCATTTGCATGCTTAAATGGTAAAATATGGCTGAACCTGTAATTGTTACCCATATTTGCAAAATAAAAGTATCTTTATCTTGAGAATTGGTGATCCAACCAGTTTCAGCGGTAGCCAATTTAAGCCGATAGTCCACAATATTACATTATAACAGTTCCTCGACAAATAATTACCTACATGAGTAATCCGAAAAATATAATAATTAAAATAGTAAAGAACGTGAAAATAGATGCTGTTCAAATAACGAGACACAGCCGGATTGCTAATAATAATCGTAGTCTTAATTAGATGATAATAATGATAGTCATAAGACTGCCTCATTCAGATGGGGCCCAACAGGGCCGATGCCAATTCGGAGTCGCGGAGAACCTAATGGGTAACCGGGGGCTCCGGCTCGACGTGCGGGAGAAAGAACGCACGCCTTTTATCTCCGAAAGGGTAGGCAGAGGTGTATATTATGCCACTGTACAATGTAACACCCACTTTTCACTATTTATGTTATGGTCCCATGTAATAGGGGGGAGCGCAATTCCAGACTCCGTGCTAGTACTGTGATTTTTTTGATAAACCCAATAATACTGAGCCCGACCCGGGAATCGAACACGAGACCTCTTGCCCGGCAGTCGCACTTGTGACCATTCGGCCAATGAGGCAGTCACAACATAACATATTATCATTATTACATATCTGATATAATATACTTAAACTCATGCCTTTTGGTTCTAATGACAGCCGCGGAAAGAGAAGAGGAATACAGTGTATTTTATTCTGACATCACAACATCGCTTTCGTTTTTTAACAACAAAAATTAAGAAGATGAATTTATTGATAATGTCGAACCTAATTCGAAATATCGTGCGCTCCTACTGGCTAAGAATTTGAGAACCGAAAAATTCCAATAAGAATTAATGTGACATAAAGATTGAACTGGAGTCAATACACTCAACAGTCGTATTTAAAACCAGTTAACCTAGAATCAAGACTCTCTTATAAGAATCTAATGGAATTAAATCGAAAGAGGAGATTATTATACAATTAATATAAAGAAAATTAAAGCATGTTTTGTTAGTATTGAAGTGTATATTTAAATAAAGTCGAAAATTCCTATTTTATCTGGGAACCTAAAAAAATCTAATTAGAATATTTGCCGACTAGTGCTGCTCTCTGTTAGGAAATAGAAGAACTATAAAGCGACATCTATGTGTCAATAGATATCATACTTTGTTAGCGCCATCTATTGTCTAATAGCTTTAAACTAATGTTATATTATTCTTAAAAATATGCTTGAATAATTAAAAAATAATTATTAATAAATAAAATGTAAGAATACACTTCTTTTACTTTTCTAATTAAATCATAATGACGCTTATGCTTTATTTGCAATAGTCACAAGTACTGACATCTATCGGTGAATAGAGTATCTATCTCTACAGGGATTCTAGTTTTAAGTTCTCCTATTTTTTATATCAGATTCAGGGTAATAAATAAATTAATAATAAACTCTAAGTCAATTTTATTTGCCAGTTTTATTAATGATGAACTGTGTCTACTAACAAATAAAATATTAACAAGAAATTAAACATTTTAAACTGCTTATAAGATTTTCTTTAAAATCAATAAGAACCGGTGGTGGTTAAACATAGGCCGAAAATGTCTTAATCATGTTGGGATGAATCTAAAATTAATCTCGTTCAGATTTAAGAGGCAATATTCTACAATATGCATTCAGTTTTTTCTTCTTCTCCTCTTACAATATCTTCTGATTCACTTCGTTGCAGGAACCAAGACAGTTACTCATGTCCCTGGGACGCGCCGGACTTCAGTGTTCCGGGGTTTCCATCTACTGTAGATCCTGGCTTACAGGAGTTGCAGCGGTTTTGGGAGGTTGTGGCTGGCTTGTCCAATTAAAAAAAAATATGCATTCAGTATGACAATATTCAATGTTGATTCCAAAATGGCGATATTTTTCAGGTCTTTTTTTAAGGGGGGTAAATCATCGAATGCCTGCTCCCGTCTGGGTGAGGTGGGAGGGAGTGTCAGACTCTTACTGACTAAAAACCACCCCGTTCCTTCTCCTGCACGTCGAGCCGGAGCCCCGGTAACCCGTTAGGTTCTACCGAGATTTTTTTTCAGGTCTAACTAACTGTCAGAATGGCAGATACTTGTAATTGCTCATTAGGCATTGCATTGTTGGTTACTAAAATAAATTAATTATAAGATCTGTAGCTGTAACCACTAACAAAATTGCCGTGCCTATAGAATCCGTGGTCTGAAATAAATAATTGTTATTGTATTTATTACTGGTATAAGCTGGTAAATGGCGTCGCTCATGAATACCTGGAACACCAGAGGAGTTACAATTGCATTACCGGCCATTTTGGGTATTAGGAATTTGACGATTGTTGGTGATTCAGGAATTAGGGAGATTGGGGAAGGAAGGGGTGCTAATTGGGCCTCCGGTAACCTCACTCACACGACGAATTATTTCACGTCAGTTTTCTGTGAGGTCGTGGTATCACACCGGTCGACCCGGCCCATTCGTGTCGAAGCATGGCTTTCCCACACTCAAAACAACTCCAAAGCAAAATAGCGTCGAAAATAATTCCGTCTAGATTTAATTAATTAGCAAAACAATTAGCATTCAGATTGTAACGCCAGTAATGGTTAGGTACCCAACTTGGGATAGTCTCCAGTTATTCTAGACATGTCTTTAGCCAAGATTTCTGCTTCCTTAATTAATATCTTGGAGAGTAACAAGAAATATTTGCCTTCTGATATTTGAATTCTACTGAGAAATTCGTCTGTGAGAGACTATAATGAATTTTCATGTTTATTAATCTTATTTTAGTTACTTGGTTGTATTTAATTTGACTGCACGGTTGGTGCGGTGGCTGGGCAACTGGCTGCCGTGCAACGTGTCGCGGGTTCGATTCCCGCACGGAACAACACTTTGTGTGGTCCACAAAGTGTTGTCCGGGTCTGGGTGTCATGTGTATGTGAACTTGTATGTTTGTAAACGCACCCACGACACAGGAGAAAATCCTAGTGTGGTGCAACGTTTTCTCAAAAAAAAAAAAATATTGATTGCACGGTTGGCGCGATGGTAGGGCAACTGACTGTCACGGGTTCGATTCCCGCACGGAATAACTCTTTGTGTGATCCACAGACTATTGTTCCGGGTCTGGATGTCATGTGTATGTGAACCTGTATGTTTGTAAACGCACCCACGACAGCAGGAGAAAACAGCATTCTCTACCAGTCATCCTTTGGGTAATGCAGAAATGTATGTGGTAGGTGGTCAGCTGCAAAAAAGGGTATTAGAAATAGTCGTAACTATTCAAATTATTACATAATTATGTACATATATCACTTGCCTAGAAGAAAGAAAGGCATTATTTGAGGTATAAATCTACCATTTTCAGGCCAAGTTTCAGTTTTCAGTGACCTGTGATGTAACGCGCCGTCTCGATAGGTGACAAGTCACAGCTGACCGGACAATGACCTCGGACAGGGGCGCTGTGGAGTTGAATGTTACATTAAAATATTTAGGATGCAAATATTGTGAGGAAGGTAAGATTACAATTGTATGTTTGTGCACTTAAATTACACAATTAAAACAATTTATACTCAAAATGAACAAATAATGAGTATGTATCGATTTTTGCTGGAGTATTTATCTGTGTTTTTATAATAACTATCGTGAGACATACTAAATTATCTATCTAAAATCACGGGTTATTCACGTGAATATACTGAGAAAAATATTCGAAACTAGTAGAGCTTTTCTCAGTATATTCACGTAAGTAACCCGCGATTTTAGTAATTTGAATATTTATCTACTGCCTCTTTGACCGAGTGGTCGCAAGTGCAACTGCCGGGCAAGGGGTCTCAGGTTCAATTCCCAGGTAGGGTGAAGTATTACTGGGTTTAAAAAAAAAATTCACTAGTAGTACGGAGTCTGAAATTGTGATATATGGCAATTGGCTCACCCCCTATTACATGGGACTCATAACATAAATAGTGAAAAGTGGGTGTTATATTGTACAGTGGCATTAAGTGACGTAATGTGCACCTTTGCCTACCTCTTTGGGGATAAAAGGCGTGATGTTATTTTTACACACATACCAAACTATATACCACAATTCCAGACTCCGTGCTACTACTGAGAATTTTTCTTAAAAACCCAGCAATACTTGGCTTAACCCGGGAATCAAACCCGAGACCCCTCAGCCAACGATACAGACATTATTATTACTAGTAATAATAGATATAAATCAATGCAATAAACCTACGTACATAGTGACGTAATATAGTAATTAAATGTCCACTATCACACCTTTATTGTCTTTTTTATATTTTACTAGCTTTTACCCGCGGCTTCGCTCGCGTCAAAAAAGGATAAAAAGTAGCCTATGTGACATATACCATTACACACAGCGCCATCTATACCAATACTTTTGTTTTCCTTCGGGAATATCACATTTTTTCGGGATAAAAAGTACCCTATTATTTAATCCGGACTACTAACTTTACGTCTGCAAAAATTCAAAGCAATCGGTTTAGTAGTTACGGCGTGAAAGCGGAACAAACAAACAAACTCACTTTCCGATGTATAATATTATATATACCAATAGTAAGGATTTGTGCTGCATCGTGCCTGGTGCTGAATAAATGTTTTTTCTTTCTTTCTAAATACTATAGGTAGTCATCAGTCCCACGAAAACAAAATAAAAACAAAACACACACTACTCCACAGCTCTCGACGTGCGGTCAACGTGGTCAGACCGTAATATCACACACATGTTGATATGCCGTATCGCATCGTTTTACACATTGTTGTCGCCTGTAACTGCCTGAAAAAAGCCTGAATTGAAAGCTTTTGTATAATGAGATGTCTGCTCTTTAGTACTGTGAAGGCTTGTTAAAATATTCGTGCTTGTACTACGGTGTATAGTAATTTATGTATTATTGCACGATTAGTACAGTTATTAACTCGTCGAGTACCGTAATTATAGAGGTAGACACAATTATAGAACAATAGGTTGCGGTCACCGGTGACCGCTTGGTGTTTGACAGTTTAAGTACCTAACAGGTGCATAGTATATTATTAGAGGTATATAGTTTTTGTAGGTCAGGTAAAAAAGAAAAATGAACTATCTACTTCATTATCTACAGTTTTGAAAATTCTTTGAATCTTTTTTTTTTGAGTTGGGAAAATTATCCAATGTCTTAATGACTTCTCCTGCCTGGGTGAGGTGGGAGGGAATGTCAAACTCTTACTGACTAAAAACACAATACAATAATTAAAAAAGACTGCCTTGTTGGCCGTGGTCGCAAGCGCGGCTGTCGGGCAAGGGATCCCGGGTCGGACAAAGTATTAGGTACTGGGTTTTTAAAATAAATCTCAGTAGTAGCATGGAGTCTGGAATTGTGGCCTGTATATGGCAATAGGCTCACCCTCTATTACATGGGACTCATAACATAAATAGTGAAAAGTGGGTGTTACATTGTACAGTGGCATTAACTGCCGTAATGTGCACCTCTGCCTACCCCTTCTTCACCTGTGTTGGTGTACACTTTTCTACCTAAACTATAATATTTGCTGCTGGCTGGTATTTATTGCGATTGACGATTGAGAAAATTGGTCACAAAACTATGAGAAGCTACTACTTTCTTTAGCTTTTCTATACTTTAGCACTTTGTTATGAACCTACTCCGGCAATATGCAACCTGCTAAACATGGACATTATGCGATACGACCTTCAAACCTTCAAAAAAAGAGCGTATTCCTTTCCACTGTAATCTAGACTTGCGGGTGTTCATAGGCGGCGCTAATCGCTTACTGTACGGTGATCTTGCTCGTTCGTTTCATAAAAAATGCTGGATTCTCTTTAAGTAGATGAGCCTCATAGTCCAACAGTGGACTGTATCACCCCTATTTTCTTCGAAGCGGTAGTCAGAGCCTGTGCCACACATAAATATGTAGAAAGTATTTTCTTTATTTACTTAGTTATAGGAATCTATTGCCATCTAGTACTATAATACCAGCTATACTGTGACATGATAATATGCCAACCACGCAATAAATCTTAGAACTTCTAATATCAAAAACAATCGAAGAAAAATTTATTGATAACTGGCCACTGCTGATCAAAGGTCTCTTCTCACACGGAGAAGGTTTGAGCATTAATCACCACGCTTGCTCAATGCAGATCCCGATTTCAATTTTTTAAGTAGAATTAATAGCCCAGTTTTCTTCACTAATGTTTTCTTTCACCGTTTGTCAGTGGTGTCTAAGTAATCTTAGAAAGTACTTATAACTCGGAAAATGTCACATTGGTACTTGCTATTGGTAGGTTTTCAACTCGGCCCCTCATGTATGAGAAGCTTATCTTAGACCTCCGGGCCTCCACGACGTATATATCATATACATATTGATTTCATAATCTATGGTTAAGATCTACCCTAAAATTATAAAGTTTACCTTAAGTTTCAAAACCTTATAATAAACAACGTCTTATGAAAATATCGATGTTGAAATTTTACGTATCTTTTTTATAGATACCACGGTGGTGGCAAAAAAGCACACGGCTCACCTGAAGGTAAGTGGTTACTGTAGCCTAAAAAACTTGCAACACTTGAGATATTAGGTACATGAGCCTTGCCGACTCTTGAAAAATCTATTTACTTACTTCTTGAAGAACCCCATGTTGTAGCCTAAGCCTAACGGGAAGCCCCTTTTTTTGAGGGGGAAAATCATCCAATGATTTCTCCCGCCCGGGTGAGGCAAGAGGGAGTGTCAGACTCTTACTGAGTAAAAACCACCCCGTTCCCACTCCTGCGCTTCGAGCCGGAGCCGCGTCAACCGTCAAGTCTTCTGCAGCTCCGTATCGGCTTCAGCCTTGTTGGGTTCCATCCGTGGTGATCTGATGGCTACTTTGGATGAATGCGACGCGCCGTACGCTTGGGCCTGGTACTGGTCAGGCGCCGAGTCACCCGTGCTCGCCGTCTGCAGGCCCGTGCTTACGGTAAAGGGAAGCCCTTGGCACCTCGTTTACCTACCTAATGTTACATGGTACAATCAGTTGCCATCTCTCTTATAGGATCAGGTGGGCCAAACACAGCGCGAGGCTCAAGGGAGTTGAGGTAGGTAGGTCTTCCTAGGGATGTTACACTTCGAGTCTGGCTGAAATAAGAGTAGCGTATCTTCTTCAAGCTCACTCAGGTGCTGGTGGAACTCAGGACATGGTGTCCTCTGTGAGTACCTGAAATGTGTTGGGCGAGAGACCACGGCAAAATGCTACATTGTGGAGATCGCTTGGATTCTGCATAGCACACGGTCGAGGAGAGTCCATCGAGGGCTTCTATACGGCGGAACCTGGTTGTATCTCTCAGCAGTAAGTACCTACCTATTTGTAAATGAACGGGAAAATAGTAGGTGGTCTCTTTTTGTAAGATTGTAATTTCTGTGTTACAGTGAGTTAGAAATGTCATTAGCCCTTTACAATTATTTATTGTGTAGGTAAAGTACATTATTTAAATATTCACATTATACCTCTATACCTACCTAAATACCTACACCTAGGTGTATAATTCCACAAAATTTAAACTACATATTATGAATAAGTATTATAAATGTACCTACTTAAATAACAAAAATAAAATATTTACACCTAAAAATACATTTACTGACTGCCTTGTTGGCCGAGTGGTCGAAAGTGCGACTGCCGGACAAGGGGTCTTCGGTTCGATTCCCGGGTAGGGCGAAGTATGACTGGGTTTTTATAAAATTCTCAATGGTAACACGGAGTCTGGAATTGTGCCCGGTATATGGCAATAGGGTCGGGTCACCCCTATTAAATGGGCCCCATAACAAAATAGTGAAAAGTGGGTTACATGGTACAGTGGCATTAAGTGCCGTAGGTAACTAGGTAATATGCACCTCTGCCTACCCCTTCGGGGATAAAAAGCGTGATGTTAAGTTATATTGTTATGTAAAATAAATTAAAAAACAACAATAATCTTTCTATTCCTAATCTTTCGCCCTAAATGTAAGGGCCCTCTGTATACTTCTCTTCAAAAGCTTAATGCAATGTTTATTTTCATTCTGTAGACTTCGAGATTAAAATAGATAAAATTAAACGCAAAGAAAACATTAATTTAATTAAATATTTTCATTGTAAAACGTTTCTTTCCGTCATTTCTACACCCGTCAAATAGTTGGCGCCTAAAAATATGGCGTCTAACTATTTTAAATTTCGAATGAGCCCCATTGATATTCAAATGTTCCGCGAACCATTATGTACCGTTCTATAGTAAAATCCAATAAAATCTACCAAAAGCTACCCTCTTCCGAACTTCTTCCAAAGTTCCACTATCCTAACTATTGCGCCACGCCCCCAAAATCGCAACTACTTCTATATATGCATCTCTTTCTATCGCATACTAAATTAATCGCGCGGAACGAGACGGCAGCTAGTTCAACCGCGTGCATTGTTATTATAGTTTTATGTTGTCAAATCAAAATGACGCAAGCCACATAATAAGAGATTCGAACTTGAACTTTAAATTTAATGGTATAAAGTAGGTTTTGCAATGCTAGTTCGAAGTTATAGGACTTACAATAATGATTCAAGACGCGCGATGTAGGATCATTTTTCCGCGAGCGATTTACCAACGTAAGGTGTCGTCATAAGAGCTATAGTAGCGTAAAAATCTCTAACTTAAGACGTTTCGCTGAAAAAAGTACGTATAGTTATTCTATACCAGCGTCTTGCGCAAGATGGCGGTGCGAGGCGTTCGTTATTTGAATTTCTCTGAGGAATAGGTGGGTTTTTGGTTAGGCAGCTGCTGAAGCGCTTTAGGGCGAAATTGTACGGTGGTTGGGGGGTGCAGCGTCTAGCGAAATTTCGCTGAGTTGTACAAATTGTGTTAGGGTGAAATTGTAAGGTTTTACGTTCGGTTCGTTTACGAATGTATAGTTTTTTTTATTTTATGTATAGGTAGAGGGCAAGATGTTTTTAGTTATTGTTTATTTGTTTGTACCTATGTTTGTGGGGTTGTGTTATTTGTTAGGTTTATGTATTTTGTAGATTTAGGTGTTAAGTAGTTGCTTTACTGAATGTTAGGTTCTTAAAGGCAATTAATGTAGGAATATGAGTTCTAATTACATGTTACCTAGCTTGTGTATAAATATGAAGTTAAATTAGTGTCATAGGTACTCATTTCTCACTTTTACAGTTAAAGACAGTTTTTATTAAGTACCTATAATTTAGCTTTTTACAAGAATTTTATTTATGTTTATATAAACGGAAGGTGAAATCGGAGATAGCTATGTTTTTGTACCTAGGTAACTCCGACTTAATCTAAGTATTACCTATTAAATATTGTAATAGTAGGTAAGTTACCTATAAAAATCTTTAAGAAATAGATTCCGGTACTTAGATTAGACATTATTAACACATAGGGTTAATATAATAGGTACCTTACACAGTTCATAACACATGTTAGTGCTAATATATATAGGTACATAATAAAACAGTAAAATATTGCATCTATGCAAACGATATTTTTTAAAAAGATCACAAAAACATGGACACTAAATAACAGTAAGAGAATTCATTTTTTAAATTAAAAAATATTCTATTTGTATGTTTGTCTGTTTACAGAAGCTAATCTTCGGAACTAGATAACGGAAGGGCTAGAATGAAACTATAGAAAATAAAAATAGAATCAAACCCGTTATTACCCAACCAATTTACTTAAAACCTTCAATAAAATGACAGTTAAATATCCCATAGTCCAGAAACACTATAACCCCTACATTCCCATGACATCTTAACCTTTAACACAATCGCAATTCCCGTAATCGTAAAATGAAAACCAGATATAACCAGTTTTATCCGAATCGAAGCAGTTTGAACTAGATAAAACCGGATTATTCGAGTTCTTGTGAGAATTTTGAATTTAAATAGAACAGGTTACAAGTTAGAGATAAGAATTGAAATTCAAAATCGGAACAGGTTATCTTTTTTTTTGAAAGAAAGTAAACAGGTTCTTGTGTACTCTCTCTTAGGTGAAGACCCTTTTCTTATTTTAGGGTGCAAAAGATGATAAAAAGAATTATTTTTGTTGGGGTGGACATTTTTTAAGTTCTTTTTTTTTGAACCGCTTGTTCCTTGAAAGTGTGTATATATTTAAGTGTATTTGATCTAGGTTTTTTATAGCAGCCTACATATCCACTAATTATATAGGTAATTTATACGTATTTCAGTACATGTATGGAATTCGTTAGATTCTAGAAATTAGATGTAGGAAGGAGGTTTGAGTATCCATTGCATAAAATGGACAAAAGTAGTTTTCTCATTTTGATAGTAACTATAAAAATAAAAATTATAACGTAAGTTTTTTTAGACTCGACTTTTTCTCCCACAAACTATTCTTTCATCAAAATTATGTCTTGGAAAACATAACTCTCCAAGTAAAAAAACGGCACAGAGAAAAAATATATTGCCCTGGATCTTAAAAGACATCATTTTTGGATTACAGGGGCTTCAAAGAGTACCTACCCCTAATACTTAAGATAACAATAAAAAAGAACCTGTTACAAATTGAACAGGTACAAAGAACTTGTTTCATGTTCACCTATACGAGAAAGGGTATTGTTACACATAGGGGTGAGAATTTCTTGAAGAAATCAGTTGTTTTTTTAATAGTAGCTTAGATGGTGTCAGTTTGAGTACAGAGTGGGCATAGGGTAGATTGGATAATTTCAAATTCGATCCTTAGCTGGACAATTTGACTTTGCATATTTTTAGTCCTAACGGAAAGGGTAGTTTCCTAAATTTAATTTTAATGGTCGTCTGGTAGATTAGTGTAAAATATTAGACACATATTTTTTCTTTTCACAAAATTAAATACTTTCGACGATATATTAATTTGAAACGACCTCATACTCCGAAACTTATCGCCATTTTATTTAAGTATCTTAACTTTTTTTATGGCATACGCCGATAAACGAGCTGACGGATTACCTGATGGTAAGCAATCGGCGTCGCCCATGGACACCTGGAACACCAAAGGCATTACAAGTGCGTTACTGGCCTTTTGAAGATTAGGAGTTTGAGGATCGTTGGGGATTCAGGAATTGGGGAGATTTGGGAAGGGAAGGGTAATTGGGCCTCCGGTAACCTCACTCACACGACGAAACACAACACAAGCGTTGTTTCACGTCGGTTTTCTGTAAGGCCGTGGTATCAGTCGGGTCGAGCCAGCCCATTCGTGCCGAAGCATGGCTCTCGCACACTTTATACGAAAAAATAGAGAATACCTACGTGTCTAATACTTTTTCATTATCTAACTGACGGATTAATTAGATTCTTAATTCGCATTACCCTGGCAACTGACTTATTAGGTATAGAGGTAGAATTGTGATCAGTGTTTTTCATTTAGTGACTTAATGGAAGTGAAAAATGTGTTTTCTTTAATGTTAATGGTGTTAATGTTAATGGTGTTAAATCAAGTACGTACTTGAATGTCTCGTATGAAGATTATGTTTTCTCCGTCGGCAATCAGACACGTAGTAATTTAAGCTTGGATACAGGGCAGTAAAAGTTATTTTTTTATTAATTTCTATTACTACCTACTTTAGTGGCTCTATACGTCTTAAGAGCCGATTTTTCAATCATAATTATTGTCAACTGACAATTTTTAATACCTACAGAAGAATTGTCAAATTTTCAAAGTGATTCCTGTGTTAAAATTAATTTGGCATTGGAAAAATGCCGTGTGAGTTATATAGTTACTTAAAAGATTTAAGTATATAGAACTTAAATCTATTTAGACTTGAACATAGCAGTTTTTCTGATCTAAAGGTGAGATGAAGTTTTTTTTTACAAGTAGACTATTGAGTAAGATGAGCTAGGCTATAAATTAAGATACAGACGCTTAATTCTTCTTCATTTTGTTTTTTTTTATAATTGCTGAGTTTTTTCAACATAACATAACATCACGACTTTAACCCTCGCAAAGGTAGGCAGAGGTGCATATCACGGCATTAAATGCCACTGTACAATGTAACACCCACTTTTCACTATTTATGTTATGAGTCCCATGTAATAGGAAGTGAGTCTAGTGTCATATACCGGGCACAATTCCAGACTCCGTGCTACTACTGAAAATTAAAAAAAAAACAAGCAATACTTTGTTTTTTCGTAGCAGTCGCACTTGCGACTACTCGACCAACAAGACAATCTCTTCAACTTCAAAGAGTTTATTGAACTCGCCACTTTGTTTCCATTTATTATTCCAATCCATAAATTAAATCTGTAAAATCCTAAACCCATCTTTATAACCTTCACAATCACACAGCACAAATATATAATTGACTCATAGCCATAAATAGCTACTTTCGCGCGGTTTCACACGCTCTGATTAGCTCCTATTGATCGTAGCATGATGTTTTATAGCCTATAGCTTTCCTTGATAAATGCGCTATCAAACACAAAAAAAATATTCAAGTCAGACTTGTGATTACGGAGATTAGCGCGTTCAAACAAACAAAAAACGAACTCTTCCGCGCGGTTTCACACGCTCTGATTAGCTCCTATTGGTCGCCGGGAGATGTTTTATAGCCTGTAGCCATCCTCGATAAATACGCTATCCAAAAAAAAAGAAATATTCAAATCAGACTTGTAGTTACGAAGATTAAAGCGTCCAAACAAAACAAACAAAAAAAACAAACTCTTCCGCTTTATATAATAGTATAAGATTACTACAAGATGACAACACAAACCAATATTATCCTTAACAGGGATACAACCATAATATTAACCAAAGGTTTGCTATAACCAATAGCTAGGTTACCAACCGCTAGAAATGCCTAACAGATAGACAGACTCATGTCCGTTCATCATGACTCATGTAGGTTCATCGTGCAGTGTAGTGCAGCAATCGGTTGCTTTGTAATTGTTTCGGCAATCGTTCTTTTGTAAGGTTAAAGTTTTATTTATTAAGGTACATGTTGGACTTAAATATGCCAGGAATTATGATATTGCATTGGAATAAACTGTAAGATGTCATATTGTAAGGTGTTATCCTTACTAATATTATAAATAGGAAAGTGAGTTTGTTTGTTTGTTTGTTCCGCTTTCACGCCGTAACCACTAAACCGGTTGCTTTGAATTTTTGCAGACGTAAAGTTAGAAGTCCGGATTAAATAATAGGGTACTTTTTATCTCGGAAAATTTTGATATTCCCGAGGGAAAACAAAAGTATTGGTATAGATGGCGCTGTGTGTATTGATATATGTCACATAGGCTACTTTTTATCCTTTTGTTTTAATTTTACTGAGATTGCAATTATCTTGCAGCGGCCCGCGGTCCTGTGAGATAAAAAGCCTATGTTTTGTTCCAAACCATAATCTATCTATGTTCCAAATTTCATCCCATTCCCTTCAGCCGTATTGACATGATTGAATAACAAACATACATACTAAACTTTCGCATTTATAGTATCTAGTAGTAAGATGTTTTGAAGACTATTACTTTTACCGAGTAAATTATAACTTAACAATACGAGATAGGAGTGTTAGGTCGCTATATCCTGTAGTGCAACCTTTGTGCAGTTAGCTATTTATTCATTTTTATCATCATCATCATCTTCATCAACAACCTATAAGTGCCCACTGCCTCAAGCCTCTTCTCACACGGAGAAGATTTGAGCATTAATCACAATACTTGCTCAACGCGGCGATTACAAACTTATAATTAGAAATCATAAGTCAAGGTTTCTTTGCGATGTTTTCCTTCACCGTTTGTCAGTGGTATTAGGTAAAATTAGAAAGTACATATAACTCGGCATAATAATATATCTAATATACCCCTAAATACCCAAAGGTTGTTTGGTAGAGATAGTTTTTAGTGATAAGGCGGCCCTTTGTACCCTATTATTATTTTTTAACGTTACATATATAATCGATTGATTTAAAGTGTAAATTAAAGATATATCTTTCTCCAATTTTAACAAATTTAATATTATCTTTATCAACTCCATCACAATATTAACAACATTAATATCGGCATATAACTTGGAACGTAACATGTTCTAAATTGTTGGAACACGTCCTAAAGGTCCGAGAGTGTAGGGTCAAGGTCATTAACCGGACAATTGGCCACAACCGAAGTTTCAAGTTAATTTTGTTGCTCGTTTGCAAATGATGCAATGTTGACGGATAAGAATAGCTTGGTTGGTATAGTGATAATACTGACAGTTGAAAAAGACAGAACAAAATACCTATCAATGCAATTACCTCTGTTTGTCTTTGAAATATAGGATTACGAACCAAATTGTCAAATACACTGCGATATTTATCTTTATACTGATAAGATTACATTTTGGTAAGTTAAATATGACATAAATTTTGGGTGCGTTGAACACCCAATATTGCAACTAACAGCGGCTCGCCATTTAAAAATGAAAAAATGCGAAATTAAATAAAACCTTTTCATAATTATTTTTAACAACACATTTTTACACAAAATTATTCCAAATTATTTCCAACTAAATACAAAAACTCGGCAACTGACACAGGATCGCAATTGCAACCGAATTGCAACATTTATACAATAAGGTCAGTTGTCGTAGGACAGACGCAAGGGTCAAGGTTCGACTGGACACTGAGGACTATTTACGATATTAATGTACTCGTCTTCATGACCTACTTGTGAGTTGAGGGGTGGGTAGAGTAGTGTATTTTGGGGATCAATTAGATTTGTAATTGGCGATTAATTGATGTGTATTTAATGGATTGTGGTATTATATAATTACACGTAATCTTTTATATATATATTTTCTGGACTTTAAAAGAGACAGACCTCTGAGTTTGTTTCAGCATTTCTTCTCAGAGTAGTCAGTTAGGAAATGTCGACCTCATCGTTCGCTTGATAAAATTGACGTGTAAAAGTGCTGCCTTGTAGCCTATTTGCAGAAATAAATTCACTTGTTTCTTTTGTTTCACTTATTTAGAGGTACATTAAACCTTTATAAAAAAGATATCTTTATTTACCTCTATATACCTCTAATTCTGCTGTACGTGTGTAATAAATTTAAATGTTTTTTTTTCTGTATGCGTTTGAGTGGCGCCATGTATGGTTTAGATTCACAAATCAGCCCGGCAAATGGCGCTGCAGTCGATGTCTAGGTTATTTAAACCTTAATATCTTGAAATATCGTAATACTATGCAGGACAACGTCTGTCGGGTCTACTAGTAGGCATATAATATTAAAGATAGATACGTGATAATTATAATATTGTTTTGTTGTTTATCAAGCATGCTTTTGCATTAGAAATATAGTTTTGTACCCAATGTATAGTGTCTATCACATATTCCTCCTCTACAATGCCCCCAATGCCCAAATTCCTAACCTTTAAACGGCCGGTAACGGACTTGTAACGCCTCTGGTGTTCCAGATGTCCATTATCGGCGCCGATTGCTTACCATCAGGTGATTCGTCTGCTCGTTTACCGGCTTATGCTATAAAAAACTGTTTTGTTTACTCTTTACATCAATCAAGAAATCAATCTTTCACTTCAAGGTGTAATATGCCGTTGAAATCGCTAAAAACGATACAAGATGCCGACGGGTTTTAAAATCATCAGCAGATCGGTACTAAACTTAATAAAGAAATATTATGCATTGACATCACATAATATCATCACACTTATGACCGCTTAAAAAGGAGTTAGCTGTAGCAGTTTAAATAGAATGTAAAAAAATGTTATCGATTCCAAGGCGGCGAGTCACCTCGTGCTTGCCGTCCGCAGGCCCATGAGACTTATCAGAACTTTAGTGCTGATTTTTCCAACGCCAGATAAATTTTAACTAAGGAATATAGTAATAAAGTACTATACTTTGAATATTTGACAATTCTTCCAAACTGTGAAAGTGAAATATCAATTGAATTTTAGTATTAAGAAATAAGTGATGATTGAAAAATCGGACCTAAATCAGATATTCTGAAACAATCCCTTGGTTAATCTAAGTCTGTGAGATACAAGTTCGTGGAACGTATATATAGATAGACTGTGTCGGACAGTGTTCTCCAAGGGTCAAGGCCAGACAACAGGCTATTATTAAATTACATAATAGTAATACGTAGGCTAGTACGTTTTGTAGTAAACAATGATTGAGTGATGTAAACTTTGATTCGTTTTATCTAAGTATTGTTTTATTATACGACAAAATAAATACATGTCTAATATTTTTTCATTACCTTACTTACGGACTAATTATATTTTAAATTTTCATACCCTGTCATCATCTTAATTGTATTGTGAACCAGATTGAAAAAATAAACCTATTGAGTTTCTTGCTCGTTCTTCTCCATAAGAATCTACACCTTGGAACGAGCAAATTCTCGTTCTCGTTCATTAAGTAACTTATCTTTTATACATTATTTTTCCACGGACTCACACACTATCATGGACGGATTCTTCCAATTTTCTAACATCACTTCTCTCAAGACACCATCACAGCACAACATACATTACTATAGACCAACAAACCCCCCTTCTCCAATACACATAACATAATACAATACAATAACTAATATCACTCAATACAAATTCAATACCCAATTAGTCGGTAATTCGAGCAACTTGCGACCCGGTCACTCAACTCAATTACCGGTCATACAATCGATGCATACCCGGTTCGATACTCGGATGTGTCAAGGTCAGACATTGAGATAATATTGGATGTATATCGTGGATGTTTAGACGGCTATATTAGGCTATAATGGCTATAGTGGCTATATGATAGGTTTGTGAGGATTAGTGAATCTAAGTGTGGGAGAGCCATGTTTCGGCACGAATGGGCCGGCTCGACCGGAGTGATACCACGGCCTCACAGAAAACCGACGTGAAGCAACGCTTGCGTTGTGTTTCGTCGTACGAGTGAGGTTACCGGAGAAATCCCTAGTCCCAGTCTTCCGAATCCCCGAATCCTCCACAATCCTCAAATTCCCAATTCCCAAAATGCCGGTAACGCACTTGAAACGCCTTAGTGTTCCGAGTGTCCATGGGCGGCGCAGATTGCTTACCATCAGATGATCCGTCTACTCGTTTACCGGCTTATGCTACAAAAAAAAACTAGAATGAGAGTTAAGTTAATAGAGAGAGTATTTAATGAATATAGACTGGGAGGGTTTTTATTTGTTCTAACAGAGTGACCACGGAATAAACGCATTGAAAGAAGCGTATAGCAATTTCATAAACTAACTAAAGATTAATCTTTGTTAAGATAATTGAGAAAAAGTTATTACTCTTTACTTTTCTTTTGAGGGTATCATACGTACGGAAAATGAATTTATTGAAATAAAACGTGCGGTAGATACCTACTCATTATTTCCCATATTTTTCTGGAGTTTTTTTTTAAACATGGAACTTTGTGATTATCTTTAAACAAACGTTAAATATTAAACAAAAATACTATCATCTAAACTTCGATAAAAAAAACACTAAACACAAACAAAATTCGATCTTAAACACAACACAATTAAGTGTACTATCACATGATTCACAAACAATCACATGTTTACTACCATAATACTTGTTCAAGTAAATAGTAGGTATGCCCACAAGTGGTGCTAAGTTTGGCGTCAATCAAATCTCGGTAGCGTACAGAAATAGCCTTGGTCAGCGAGGACATCGCCCCTACTACGGTTCTGGACGAAATTATACGGATATTCGGATTATACGAATATTTTGTGTCGAATTATCGTTAAAGCGTAAGATTGTATATTTATTATCATTAAATTATCTTCTATTCTATACATATAATAAAATAGTAGGAAAGTGAAAACTGTACATCGAATATTTTTGATATAGTCGATACCGGAACCGAAAATATGGATTATAGAATTTTTGTCTGTTTGTCTATTATGTATAACCGGGATGAACTAAAAAGTGCTGCATAGATTTACTTCAAATTTTGCATGAATATTAAAAACAGATCGGGTCAAGATATAAGCTACATATTATCATGCTATCAACTACGGAGGAGGGGCTGTGATCACTGTGAAACACTACCTATTATCTAATATATAAAATTTTCGTGTCACAGTTTTCGTTACCATACTTCTCCGAACCGGCATGACCGATTTTGATGTTATTTTTTGTACTTATCTGGTATCTATGAGAATCGGTCAACATCTATTTTTCATCCCCCTAAATATTAGGGGTATGAAAAATAGACCCACCCCTAATTTTTTTCGAGATTGCGCGTACGAATTCGCGGGCATAAAATATATATTCTACACACGCGGGCGTAGTCGCGGGCTCCAGTATATTATATTACTGATATTGTGAAATTAATTGGTACTATGGTTTGAGTGGTCTAGGACATTGGTTATTATTTTAAGCTTTCAATTAATACGGAACGAATGATTAGTTGATTGTATTACAGTTTTTATTGTTGTGTATTTCCAAAAAACTTGAACGCAGTCCTTCAAAAAACTAGTCGTGGAAAGCGCACTATTTTTTTGCTGTATCGTTCCAATATTTAATAGGTATGGTGTCACTCACACTTGTTTACGTGTGAGTGTAAAGTAAAATAATAATTTTGAACTTTAGTTTTATCGCGATAATTACCACTTACTTCAATTGCTTTTCTTCAAATAAGTCCTAGCTTATACACACTCTATTTTGCAAATATACATAGATAAGACGCATTGCAATCCACAATGGAATAAAATCCAAGGCTTCCATAAAACAATGATGAAAAACAAACATCCAACAGCAATGCGCAAAATTTCTTGTTTTTGTTTACGAATATTATTACGAATGTTTACGAATATTTGTTTAAGGCTGCCTCATTGGCCGAGTGGTCGCAAGTGTGACTACCGAGCAAGGAGTCTCGGGTTCGATTCCCGGGTCGTGCAAAGTATTACTCGGTTTTTTAAAAACCCCAGTAGTAGCACGTGTCTGGAATAGTGTCCGGTATATGGCAATATGCTCACCCCCTATTACATGAGACGCATAACATAAATAGTGAAAAGTGGGTGTTACATTGTACAGTGACATTAAGGGCCGTAATGTTTACCTCTGTCTACCCCTTCGGGGAAGAAAGGCGTGATGTTATATGTATGTTTATTGTTTACGAATAATTTCATTTTGTTCTCACTCAAAACTCACTACTTCATTTTGACTTTCTATAGTAGTATCCTATATTCGTATTGTCAGAGCTATTTAATTGTAGGACCATCTTGTTGGCTACTGTGGCGGTTTGCCCAGCAGTGGGACACTGCCCTTGGCCGGACAAGTCAGCTGTTGCTTACAAGGACACACATGTTCGAGTCACGTTAGGCATCTACCTAATATCGGACAGTTTAGAAAGTTTTGCGTGGAAATGGTTTCTTTTTAAGATGGCTTTCTCAACCGAAATATGGTTAATTATTTTAGATTCTTGACGTAAAATGAAGGAAGTACTGAGACAGAGCAGTAGAGAGCAGTAGAATGACTGCCTCGTTGGCGGAGTGGTCGCAGGTGCGACTGCTGGGCCAATTCCCGGGTCTAGCAAAGTATTGCTGGGTGTTAAAAATACTTCTCAGTAGTAGCATGGAGTCTGGAATTGTACGCGATATATGGCTCACCTTCTATGACATGGGACTTGTAATATTAATAGTGAAAAGTGGTCGTCACATTTGTACGTATAGTGGCATCAACCATTAAGTGCCGTAATGTGCACCTCTGTCTAATCGGTTGGTTTTTTTTTTTCTTTTTTCTGGAATTAGCCAGTAGGTAGTTTATACGTTATTATTATACTGGCTAATTTCTGGAATGGATGCACCGATTTTGACGGGACTTTTACTACTTCTACACTTAAAAATATAGGTACAAATAGGTTCTGATTAAACTTTTATAGAGAAAATTAAGCAAAATCTCAGAAAGCAGTTACTATATTAAAAAAAAAATAAAATAAAATACATTTATTTCAGGTGATCATAACCCATACTATTACATTGTTAATCAGATAGATAAAATATATTAATAAGTAAAGATACAATTGTTCTATTTAGGAAATTTATAAGGGCATGTCATTATAACCATAAAATGAAATGAAATTACCTCTATATAACAAAATTAAAATTAAACAAATCAAATTAAATCAAAGATAAAGTTAATATAATCTCTTCATCCGACATTGCGGGATGTGTCTTTCACAGCTTAATGACATATTAATTAATTAATTATAATAAATATGAAAAATAGTGCGTATTTATATAAGCAAAGTTGAATTCAAGACATGTGTTTTCAGAAAGCATTTTTAACATTCTTTTGCATACAGGAACAACATAAAACTAAGATTGTATTTTACCTATACGTATTTACTACCTACCTAAAACTAATGGCTTATTCTGAATCTGAAAGATATATTACATATTGTGTAGAATTATTTTACAGAAAAACCAAATTATTAAATATTATGCCTTATAAACATTTTTTTTGGGACCATCCCGCCACAACCTCCCATTACCGCTGCAACTCCACTAAGCCAGGATCTACAGTAGATACAACCATGAAAACACTGAAGTCCAGCGTATCTCAGGGATATGAATAACTGTTTTGGTTATCGCAACGAAATAAATCAAAAGATATTATACCTATATGAGGAGAAGAGCAAAAATAGTAAAAATTTTATCATTTATAATAAGTTTTACAAACAACATAACATCACGCCTTTTATCCTCGAAGGGGTAGGCAGAGGTGCACACAGAAGTAACACACACTTTTCACTATTTATGTTATGAGTCCCATGTAATAGAGGGTGAGCCTATTGCCATATACCGGGCACATTTCCAGACTCCGTGCTACTACTGAGATTTTTTTTAATATTATATAAATTTATTATTTAACTCTATAGAACCTTAAAATCGTATTTCAGCTTCCTGAAAGTGATATAATGTAAATCGAAGGTATTTTCCACATGCCGTCGGCGAGCGCGCGACGGCCGGTGTAACGGCATAACCAAAATATGATACTCTATTTATAAAGCATTAAATTACTTGCTTTATCTCATTTTATGCTCGATAAATATTCTGTTAATGCTCGCATGTGGTTGGTGCTACGGAGTGGATCTTGTCATTTTTTTTTTTTATATAAATGGTATGGTAATATTTTTTCTTTTGTTTTTTCGTTCAGTTTTATGATTATCAGTTTTATATTTCAATGAAAATATCGTCAAATACTCGTTTTAAAAAGTGTAATTTTTAATTTACCTACTTGGATAAAATATCTTTTTTGTGGCTTATTAATGCAATCCACTTAGGTAAGTAGATCTTATTATACCTAAGTATAGTAACATCTCAAGTCATCCTAGATCTATAAACCAATCTTCGTCAAACATAAAAAATACATAGATGCCTAAGAGCCGATTTTTCAAACATCAGTTAATTCTTAAGTGTATAAATTGACAGTTGAAAGTTTTTAGTATGGAACTATTGTCGAGTATTCCAAGTTATTCCTCAGTTAAGATGTATCTGACGTTAGAAATATCGGCATTAAGGGCCATTTTATAATGCTCAGATAAATTTAAACTGGAGAATAACTTTAAATATATCACAATTAGGTATTCCATACTAAAACTGTCAACTGTCAATTTTATTATAGGTACCTCTACAGTTAAGAATAAACCAACTGATGAGCGTATAATCGGCTCTTTATTTGACTTAACAGAATTTAAAACTTTGTTTTCACATAATATTGTTTTGAATGTTTTAACATTGTAGACACACAATTTTACCAGGCTTGTGATTTGAAAATCACATGTAGGTAATCAATACTGACTTCTATAACTTTTTAAATAAACGTATAAAAAATAATGTTCAATCAAGCAATTCATTTTACAAAATCTATCAACCGTCTCACGGTCTCATTTGTCTAGTGATAAAAATCGTGAGTAGTGAATCTCGAACTATAATTTGGCAAAAATAATTTATCTGTACTTATGAGTGGGTAGTTGCCAAGTAGCAGAGTACTAAATTTTGAACAGCATTTCGATGCATCCTTATGACCTGGTTATTTATCTCTTACTTTGTCAATTATTACCTTTTTTACAACACCCAATAAAAAATAGCGGACACAATCTCTTGAAACAACGACTGTGGCATCTAGCTACTATAAACTTACACGCAGAATATACACACATTCACACGACCGACATCTATAATTTACTAAGTCTGGTAACGTGATAACTCATTTACACATGCACACATAAAAAATCCATTGACATTTTTGTGTTTTAATCATTTCTAAGTCACATTATGTCCGCCTTTAATTCAACGTCCGTGTCGACAACAATACATTTATTCGTTAAGTACAACTTCATCGGGCCCTGCTAAAAGTTATATATATACTTATGTACCTTATTTAGAGTCGGGCATTTTTTTGAATAAATAACATAACATAACATAACATAACATAACATGACATAACATCACGCCTTTTTATCCCCGAAACGGTAGGCAGAGGTGCACATTTCGATACTTAATGCCACTGTACAATATAACACCCACTTTTCACTATTTATGTTATAAGTCCCATGTAATAGGGGATGAGCCTATTGCCTTGCCATACATCGGGCACATTTCCAGACTCCGTGCTACTACTGAGATTTTTAAAAAACCCAGTCATACTTCGCCCGACCCGAGAATCGAACCCGAGACCCCTTGCCCGGCAGTCGCATTTGCGACCACTCGGCAAACGAGGCAGTCATATATCAGTGAATAAATACTCAGTATTTATCCACATTGAGTACCTCGAAACATGTCCATCTCTATATCTCCCTTGATTCCGCATAACTTTTTACTCGACACCATCACACATCTCAGCTAATTACTAAATTAAAATCGATAACGATCCGACCCTAGTCACCTGAGTAATTAATTCATTTTAAGACGACGTCGCCGTACCCCTTGGAAGCAACATTTGCATATTACAAAGTATGGAAGTTCGCTAACGAAGTGCGCGGGTTGGAGGGGGGTGCGGTCGGTGGGGGCGTCTAAGGTTGCTGGCGTAAGACGGGGAATTGAGAGCAGGGATGGATTTTAGTGTGGGTGTTATAGCGGGAGGAAATTATTGTAAAATGTTTTGTTGGGTATGTATGTAGTTGCTGTGTTTGTTGTTATTTAGATCGGCCGTATAGTTCATAAACTAGTTAGATGGTATTCATCATCATGCACCTCAAATGAGCTGTTCACCAGAGACGTAGACTCAAGTATTTGATCATTTCATATAAGAACGTCAATTTAATGTATGATTATTCGATATTATTGAACGATCAATGTATTGACATTCATTTATTTCACATTCCATTTGGCGTACCTATTACACAAATTAATAAAATTTCATTGTAAGTACACTTAAATTTCATCTTTAAATAACCTGTCTACACCAATACCAACATGATAACTTCAATCATCAACTTCATTTTACAAACAAAACAAAACAGAATCGACCCATCCACCCAACTCCGTCCCTGCCTCCGTCGAAAGCGGAGAAAGATGAAGGAAATGAAAATGTACGTCGCAAAAAGGGGGGACACCCCCCCACGCCTCGCAGAAGTGGAAAGCCCGAAAATTCTATAAAGAGGGGAGAGTTGGGACTCGATACCTTTTGTACGATAAGCCCTTCCCCTTCTAAGGAAAGGGGAGGTTCAGGAAAAGCGGAAACATTACTCGTAACTGACGTCTCCGTACTTCTTATCTGACTTGGATAATTTCCTTCGTTCCAAAGGCGGTGATACGGGCGTTTTGTACCCTTAGTTTTAGTAAATAATTTTCGGTTTGTATTGTTTAGTTTTGGATACGGGACTTACACAGGGTGCTATGTAAAAGGGTGAAGTAGAAATACGGGTTGTATATAGTCTGTAGTATGATTTAGTACATAAAATATTTCAACAAATATCTTTGATGAATGTCGTGTTGGCCCAGAGGTTAAGACGCCCCCGCTTCTCATGCATGAGGATGCGGGAGCGAAACCTACTAACGGCAAGTACCAATGTGACTTTTCCGAGTTATATGTACTTTCTAAGATTATTTAGACCACTATAACAAACGGTGAAGGCTGAAAACTTCGTGAGGAAACCTGAGATTATAATTTGCGCGACCGACACGACAAATGCGTCCGACACGAAAAATGCGACCGACATGACAAATACGACAAATCCGACCGACACGACAAATACGACAAATGCGACTGACACGACAAATACGCCAAATACGACAAATGCGACTGACACGACAAATACGCCAAATGCGACAAACACGACCGACACGACAAACACGACAGATGCGACCGACACGACAAATCCGACCGACACGACAAATACGACAAATGCGACTGACACGACAAATACGACAAATGCGACCGATACGACAAATGCGACAGATGCGACCGACACGACAAACACGACAGATGCGACCGATACGACAAATACGACAGATGCGACCGACACGACAAATGCGACAGATGCGACCGACACGACAAACACGACAGATGCGACCGATACGACAAATACGACAGATGCGACCGACACGACAAATGCGACAAATGCGACCGATACGACAAACACGACAAATCCGACCGACACGACAAATCCGACAAATGCGACGGACACGACAAATACGACAAATGCGACCGACACGACAAATACGACAAATGCGACCGATACGACAAATACGACAAATGCGACCGATACGACAAATGCGACAGATGCGACCGACACGACAAACACGACAAATGCGACAAATACGACAAATGCGACCGACACGACAAATACGACAAATGCGACCGATACGACAAACACGAAAAATCCGACCGACACGACAAATCCGACCGACACGACAAATACGACAAATGCGACAGATACGACACACACGACAAATGCGACCGATACGACAAATGCGAGAGATGCGATCGACACGACAATCACGACAGATGCGACAAATACGACAGATGCGACAAATACGACAAATGCGACCGACACGACAAATACGACAAATGCGACCGATACGACAAACACGACAAATCCGACCGACACGACAAATGCGACCGAAACGACAAACACGACTGACACGACAAACACGACAGATGCGACCGATACGACAAATACGACAGATGCGACCGACACGACAAATGCGACAGACGCGACCGACACGACAGACAAATGCGACCGATACGACAAATACGACAGATGCGACCGACACGACAAACACGACAAATGCGACCGATACGACAAATACGACGGATGCGACCGACACGACAAATGCGACAGATGCGACCGATACGACAAATCCGACCGACACGACAAATACGACAAATGCGACTGACACGACAAATGCGACAGACGCGACAAATACGACAAATGCGACTGACACGACAAATACGACAAATACGACAAATGCGACCGATACGACAAATGCGACAGATGCGACCGACACGACAAACACGACAAATGCGACCGATACGACAAATGCGACAGACGCGACCGACACGACAAATACGACCGACACAACAAATACGACCGACACGACAAATACGACAAATGCGACCGACACGACAAACACGACAAATGCGACCGACACGACAAACACGACAAATGCGACCGATACGACAAATGCGACAGATGCGACCGACACGACAATCACGACAGATGCGACAAATACGACAGATGCGACAAATACGACAAATGCGACCGACACGACAAATATGACAGATGCGACAAATACGACAGGTGCGACCGACACGACAAATACGACAGATGCGACAAATACGACAAATGCGACCGACATGACAAATACGACAAATGCGACCGATACGACAAACACGACCGACACGACAAACACGACAAATGCGACCGATACGACAAATACGACAAATACGACAAATGCGACCGATACGACAAATGCGACAGATGCGACCGACACGACAAATACGACAGATGCGACCGACACGACAAATGCGACAGATGCGACCGATACGACAAACACGACCGACACGACAAATACGACAGATGCGACCGACACGACAAATGCGACAGATGCGACCGACACGACAAATACGACAAATGCGACCGATACGACAAACACGACAAATCCGACCGACACGACAAATACGACAAATGCGACCGACACGACAAATACGACAAATGCGACCGATACGACAAATACGACAAATGCGACCGATACGACAAATGCGACAGATGCGACCGACACGACAAACACGACAGATGCGACCGATACGACAGATGCGACCGACACGACAAACACGACCGACATGACAAACACGACAGATGCGACCGATACGACAAATACGACAGATGCGACAAATACGACAAATGCGACTGACACGACAAATGCGACCGATACGACAAACACGACCGACACGACAAACACGACAAATGCGACCGACACGACAAATACGACAAATCCGACCGACACGACAAATACGACAAATGCGACCGACACGACAAATTAGACAAATGCGACCGATACGACAAACACTACCGATACGACAAATACGACAGATGCGACCGACACGACAAATACGACCGACACGACAAATACGACAGATGCGACAAATACGACAAATGCGACCGACACGACAAACACGACAAATCCGACCGACACGACAAATCCGACCGACACGACAAATACGACAAATGCGACTGACACGACAAATACGACAAATACGACAAATGCGACCGATACGACAAATGCGACAGATGCGACCGACACGACAAATACGACAGATGCGACAAATACGACAAATGCGACAGATGCGACCGATACGACAAACACGACCGACACGACAAATACGACTGATGCTACCGACACGACAAATGCGACAGATGCGACCGACACGACAAATGCGACAGATGCGACCGATACGACAAATACGACAGATGCGACAAATACGATGCGACCGATACGACAAATACGTCAGATGCGACAAATACGACAAATGCGACCGACACGACAAATGCGACAAATGCGACCGACACGACAAACACGACAAATCCGACCGACACGACAAATACGACCGATACGACAAACACGACCGACACGACAAATGCGACCGATACGACCGATACGACAAATGCGACAGATGCGACCGACACGACAAATACGACAGATGCGACCGACACGACAAATGCGACCGATACGACAAATGCGACAGATGCGACCGACACGACAAACACGACAGATGCGACCGACACGACAAATGCGACAGATGCGACAAATACGACAAATGCTTCCGACACGACAAATACGACAAATGCGACCGATACGACAAATGCGACAGACGCGACCGACACGACAAATGCGACCGATACGACAAATGCGACAGACGCGACCGACACGACAAATACGACCGACACGACAAATACGACAGATGCGACAAATACGACAAATGCGACCGACACGACAAACACGACAAATCCGACCGACACGACAAATCCGACCGACACGACAAATACAACAAAAACGACTGACACGACAAATACGACAAATACGACCGACACGACAAACACGACAAATCCGACCGACACGACAAATCCGACCGACACGACAAATACAACAAATGCGACCGATACGACAAATGCGACAGATGCGACCGACACGACAAACACGACAAATCCGACCGACACGACAAATACGACCGATACGACAAACACGACCGACACGACAAATACGACAAATGCGACTGACACGACAAATACGACAGGTGCGACTGACACGACAAATACGACAAATACGACAAATGCGACCGATACGACAATTGCGATAGATGCGACTGACACGACAAACACGACAAATCCGACCGACACGACAAATCCGACAAATCCGACCGACACGACAAATACAACAAATGCGACTGACACGACAAATACGACAAATACGACAAATGCGACCGATACGACAAATACGACAAATGCGACTGACACGACAAATACGACAAATGCGACCGACACGACAAATACGACAAATGCGACCGATACGACAAACACGACCGATACGACAAATACGACAAATGCGACCGACACGACAAATACGACAAATGCGACCGATACGACCGATACGACAAATGCGACAGATGCGACCGACACGACAAATACGACAGATGCGACCGACACGACAAATGCGACCGATACGACAAATGCGACAGATGCGACCGACACGACAAACACGACAGATGCGACCGACACGACAAATGCGACAGATGCGACCGACACGACAAATACGACAAATACGACAAATGCGACCGATACGACAAATGCGACAGGTGCGACCGACACGACAATCACGACAGATGCGACCGATACGACAAATGCGACAAATCCGACCGACACGACAAATCCGACCGACACGAAAATACAACAAATGCGACTGACACGACAAATACGACAAATACGACAAATGCGACAAATGCGACCGATACGACAAACCCGACAAATACGACCGATACGACAAACACGACCGACACGACAAACACGACAAATGCGACAATCCGACCGACACGACAAACACGACAAATCCGACCGACACGACAAATCCGACCGACACGACAAATATAACAAATGCGACTGACACGACAAATACGACAAATACGACAAATGCGACCGATACGACAAATGCGACAGATGCGACCGACACGACAAATACGACAGGTGCGACTGACACGTAAATACGACAAATGCGACCGATACGACAATTGCGATAGATGCGACTGACACGACAAACACGACAAATCCGACCGACACGACAAATCCGACAAATGCGACTGACACGACAAATACGACAAATGCGACCGACACGACAAATACGACAAATGCGACTGACACGACAAATACGACAAATACGACAAATGCGACCGACACGACAAATACGACAAATGCGACCGATACGACAAACACGACGAATCCGACCGACACGACAAATCCGACCAACACGACAAACACGACAAATCCGACCAACACGACAAATCGGACAAATGCGACCGACACGACAAACACGACAAATCCGACCGACACGACAAATACAACAAATGCGACTGACACGACAAATACGACAAATACGACAAATGCGACCGATACGACAAATGCGACAGATGCGACCGACACGACAAATACGACAAATGCGACCGATACGACAAATGCGACAGGTGCGACCGACACGACAAACACGACAAATCCGACCGACACGACAAATACGACAAATACGACCGATACGACAAACACGACCGACACGACAAACACGACAAATGCGACAATCCGACCGACATGACAAATACGACAAATGCGATTGACACGACAAATACGACAAATGCGACCGATACGACAAATGCGACAGATGCGACCGACACGACAAATACGACAGGTGCGACCGACACGACAAATGCGTCCGACACGACAAATGCGACAAATGCGTCCGACACGACAAATGCGATCGACACGACAAATGCGACCGATATGACAGATGCGGCAAATGCGACCGACACGACAAATGCGACAATCCGACCGACATGACAAATACGACAAATGCGACTGACACGACAAATACGACAAATGCGACCGATACGACAAATGCGACAGATGCGACTAACACGACAAATGCGTCCGACACGACAAATGCGACCGACGCGACAAATACGACAAATGCGACCGATACGACAAATACGACAGGTGCGACCGACACGACAAATGCGACAAATGCGTCCGACACGACAAATGCGATCGACACGACAAATGCGACCGATATGACAGATGCGGCAAATGCGACCGACACGACAAATGCGACAGATGCGAATAACACGACAAATGCGTCCGACACGACAAATGCGACCGACGCGACAAATACGACAAATGCGACCGATACGACAAACACGACAAATCCGACCGACACGACAAATCCGACCAACACGACAAACACGACAAATCCGACCAACACGACAAATCGGACAAATGCGACCGATACGACAAACACGACCGACACGACAAACACGACAAATGCAGCCGATACGACAAATGCGACAGATGCGACCGACACGACAATCACGACAGATGCGACCGATACGACAAATGCGACTAACACGACAAATACGACAAATTCGACAAATGCGACCGATACGACAAATGCGACCGACACGACAAACATGACAGATGCGACCGACACGACAAACACGACAAATCCGACCGACACGACAAATACAACAAATGCGACTGACACGACAAATACGACAAATGCGACCGATACGACAAATGCGACAGATGCGACCGACACGACAAATACGACAAATTCGACCGATACGACAAATGCGACAGGTGCGACCGACACGACAAACACGACAAATCCGACCGACACGACAAATACGACAAATACGACCGATACGACAAACACGACCGACACGACAAACACGACAAATGCGACAATCCGACCGACATGACAAATACGACAAATGCGATTGACACGACAAATACGACAAATGCGACCGATACGACAAATGCGACAGATGCGACCGACACGACAAATACGACAGGTGCGACCGACACGACAAATGCGACAAATGCGTCCGACACGACAAATGCGACAAATGCGTCCGACACGACAAATGCGATCGACACGACAAACGCGACCGATATGACAGATGCGGCAAATGCGACCGACACGACAAATGCGACAATCCGACCGACATGACAAATACGACAAATGCGACTGACACGACAAATACGACAAATGCGACCGATACGACAAATGCGACCGACACGACAAACATGACAGATGCGACCGACACGACAAACACGACAAATCCGACCGACACGACAAATACAACAAATGCGACTGACACGACAAATACGACAAATGCGACCGATACGACAAATGCGACAGATGCGACCGACACGACAAATACGACAAATGCGACTGACACGACAAATACGACAGATGCGACCGACACGACAAACACGACAGATGCGACCGACACGACAAATCCGACCGACACGACAAATACGACGGACACGACAAACACGATTGACACGACAAACACGACAAATTCGACCAACACGACAAATACGACAATTGCGACCGACACGATAAATACGACAAATGCGACCGATACGACAAACATGACAGATGCGACCGATACGACAAATGCGACAGATGCGACCGACACGACATTTACGACAGGTGCGACCGACACGACAATTGCGACAAATGCGTCCGACACGACAAATGCGATCGACACGACAAATGCGACCGATATGACAGATGCAGCAAATGCGACCGACACGACAAATGCGACAATCCGACCGACATGACAAATACGACAAATGCGACCGACACGACAAATACGACAAATGCGACCGATACGACAAATGCGACAGATGCGACCGACACGACAAATACGACAGGTGCGACCGACACGACAAATGCGACAAATGCGTCCGACACGACAAATGCGATCGACACGACAAATGCGACCGATATGACAGATGCGGCAAATGCGACCGACACGACAAATGCGACAGATGCGACCAACACGACAAATGCGTCCGACACGACAAATGCGACCGACGCGACAAATGCGACAGATACGACCGACACGACAAATACGAAAAATGCGACCGACGCGACAAACACGACCGACACGACAAATGCGACCGACACGACAAATGCGACCGACACGACAAATGCGACAGATACGACCGACACGACAGACACGACAGACACGTCCGACACCATCGACACCACCGACATGACAAATGCGACCGACACGATCGACACCACCGATGACCGACACGACAAATGCGACCGACACAACAGATGCGAGAGATGCGACCGACACAACAGATGCGAGAGATGCGACCGACACGACCGACACGACCGACACGACTGACACGACAGATACGACCGACACGACATAGCATCACGTTTTCCCTGTGGCAATTTTCCGACGTCAATGGGAAGAAGTTCTGGCGACAGATTGGTGTAATAGTGTCATGGAGCACCTGGTTTTGTATCCTTGCGTACCCTTCAACGGCAAAGTCACACAACATTATTAACTATAATAATAATGATATCGCAATAAGGAACCTTAGACTTGGCACGACTTTGTTATACTTTATTACTTATTAAAGATAAACTAGGAGCTCCATCGAGCCTTGGCTAGTTTTTTACAGAATACTTTTGGTGGGATAATTGTATTACCTATACCTATAAAACTACGTCTTAATTTTGTGAAAATTAACTTCACAACAATGAAGAGTAGTTCTTACATCAATCAAATCAAAATATACATAAAAACGTGTTCCAAATCCCATGAAAAATTTCAAAAGGCTGTCAACTGCTATCATTCCTTTGAATTCACCAGACGAGCATCGTACCCACGACCTGTTCATAATAAAAACAGGTTGAATCACAGAATTAACTTTTTATATCTTTTCGAAGGGTTTGAGATTCCCATTCCTTGAAAACGAGCCAACTTTTATTCAATGATAAACGGGTCTTTCATTGATAGAACAGGTTTTTGAACAATTGTAAGTACTCGGACAGTCCGAATATTTATTGTTATAAAAATTTGAACCAATTGTAACAATTTCAAATGGAACATTTTGGATTAAAATTGTATTGGATGTTTAGGGCGATTCCCGGGACGGAAAAATAATTAATGGAATATTATTGTTTTTCTGGATTAGTGTCGATAAACGCCAATATATCCCGAGCGTAAGGCGCGTCGCGTTCCGCACGCGCCTCAAAGAGCCATCAGACCACCACGGATGGGGCCCAACAGGGCTGATGCCGATACGGAGCCGCAGAGGACTTAACGGGTTGCCGGGACTCCGGCTCGAAGGGCAGGAGTAGGAACGGGGTGGTTTTTCGTCAGTAAGAGTCTGACACTTCCTCCTACCTTACCTAGGTGGGAGCAGTCATTCAATGATATTCCCCCCCTTAAAAAAAACATCAATAGATCCCATCATATCTAGAGGATTCAAAGTGATTATGGTATGTTAAGGCTTTTTTGAGAGAGAAAATCATCCAATGGTTTCTTCCGTTGCGTAGAGTTGGCTTAGGCTTGAGAGAGTATCAGACTCTTACTGACTAAAACCACCCCGTTCCTACTAGAGGTACTTCCCTTCGGCTACTCGTTACGTCTTCCGCGGCTTCGTATCAGCATCAGCCCTACGGGGCTCCATCTGTGGTGGTCTGATTGTGATGGGACTTCGACACGAGCGCGGAACGCAACAAGCAAGCTTGTCATATAAAAATGGCTCATTATAACACTAATGAAAAGTGGATCTTGCAAAGCATATGTGCACCATTACCTATCTCTTTGTTGATTAAAACACATAACTTATTACTACGTCCAAAATAAAACAAATCCATTAAAATTAAAACACTGAAATTGTTTTTCCACGAACGTGACTTTCCAATATATCATAAGAATTAGTTGGAAAACTATCGGGCTCTCCTAATTAATGGAGAGTGCCTTGGACCGGCCAAATGAAAAGGGTAATCTGTCTGGAGATGCGAAAATACTATTATTTCGTTTCGATTTTGCCTCTAAAGGTATATTTTTGCGTACAAAAGGGTATTTTAATTCTAACGAAGGTAAAGATGGTGGGTTTTGTTTTGTTTTGTTGTTTGGTATTGCTATTTCTAGTATAGTGAGTGTAAGTGCGATTGCCGTGAGTAAAGTCGTAGTTAAACTTAGTCTAGAGGTAGTTCGATCTAGATATAAGATTAATTTATTATTTAATTATAGTAACAGTTAATTCGTAAAAATGCATGTTCTGTTCCCAACACCGACTGGCTTCTATATCACTACATAGTATAAAATAAAGTCGCTATTTGCCGTCTGTCTGTCCCTATGTATGCTTAGATCTTTAAAACTACGCAACGGATTTTGATGCGGGTTTTTTTAAAGATAGATATTCTTCGAGGTCTGCAAAGAAATCCTTAAGGTATGCAGTACCTATGTACCTCATGTATATAATGTGTTGTCCTGTGTAATGTTGTCTGTGTGGTGTAGGTACATAAAATGATAAATAAATAAATAAATAAATAAATATGCATATTGCACTCGTGCGAAGCCGGGCCGGGTCGCTTGTCTATTATAAAGCAATTAATTTATACTCCACGTTTTTTCTTACACTCGCAAATAGCAATTCGCTTCAAGTTTCTTTGAGTACCGCTAAGCCGTAGAATTCCTTGCCAGAGTCTGTGTTTCCAGAATAGTTATATTTTTAGGCCTTGAGTGACTAAGTACATACCTATGCATAGGTGTGATCTATCGTTAGTCATATCATTACTCACCACCAGGCGAAATAATATTCAAATGCTAATAAAAACGTACACAGATTCTTAGTCGCTAATACACTTGCATTTGGACAACATGCATGTCGTTTTTTCCTCTGCTCGACAAGTGAATATATTTCAATGATTAGACTAAATTTAAACTAAGTAATATTAATATTATAAATAGAAATACCTAAAAAGTACCTAATACATTTACACCTTCAAATAATAATATCGTGAGATACAGATTAGATAGATTCTATTTTTGATCTCAGTGCTAGCAAAAAATAGATGTTTGTATATGGACTTTAATCTTATTTATTGTTTTCTTTGTTTTTAAATTATCTTATTCTTTGTTTTTTTTTTAAACTTTAATGTACACACATACAAGTAATGGTACATAAGGCGGACATTAATGCCATATGGCATTCTCTCCCAGTCAACCTTAGGGTTAGAATGGAAATCTGCGAAAAAATAGGCATGTGTAATTATTAGAAACAAATAACATAAATAGACTTTATAAATATAGAAAGGTACTAAAAATATTTAAAATTTACACTACAATATAAAAACAACATAAATATATAGGTATATAGAACATATATGTATGCTCGTATATACATAAATATACTAAATAAATAAATTCTATAATAATACATATATAATAGGAATAGACCTAGACTCAGCGTTGTAGTGACTTTAAAAAGAATTCGTGAACATCGCGTTTGAAAGTGATCTTATTTGGAGCCTTTTTTATTTTAAGCGGTAATGCGTTCCATAACTTAATCTTTGTCTACATTTTCATTAAATAAAAGGTGAGGTCATAACAAAAACTTTCTGAAACGTTCTTAACATATTTAAGAGTACAAAATTCATCTATTATTTCAAAGATTCCTTCATCAACGTCTTATAAATATTGAGGAGCTAACAAAACAACTGAAGTGTACTTATGTAGGAGGTAATTAAGCACGGAGGGCCGTTCCCTCGCGAATGCCGCCTCATCTTTCCTCTTGCTCTCAGTTTCTCAAAGTTTAACTTTAAAATGGATAGCAATTATCTATGAGTTATATATTGACTTCGTCTGGATTTCACTAAATAAGGTATTTATATTATAACTTTCGCGAGATTTAGATGTAGATGTAATCGCTGGATGCAGATCGCTTCCAACCGGCCTATCTAGAAGTCATTGGGGGAGGCCTAGTTCAGCAGTGGACGTCCTGTGGCTGATAAGATGATAATGATGATGATGATGAGATGAAATAAATTAATTTTTATGTTTTTCTGCATCCTCGCGTACCTAATTTATTTAACGAGCAACTCCACTAGTTTCAAACCGCTGTTACTAGCAGCGCGAGAGTCGCTGCGCCGCGGGTCGCAGAATGCTGTTCATGAATATGAGCCTCTAGCACGGCTACTAATCGAGGTACTCGTCAAATAACAGCTCAAGGCAAGAAACATAATAAACAATATAAGGTTTCAACTCCATTGATCAACGATTAATTTTGATTTTTGCCAGAAATGAAGCTGGAGACTCATCTTCTATTCAATACTAATTTTAACGACTCGAAATAGATTGTTGGTGTGATTGTGATGGGTTTTTCTAGGTTTAAAAATGATACAGTTGTACATTGTACCTAGAGTGTGGCACTAGATTGTACAATCATTTTATTATGGCAATCACAATCACAACCGATACTAATTACAACAAATTATGTTACCTTACCTACTTACTTTTTCTTGAAGAAATAACAATCTTATGCTACGGACTTACGACGAACGAGACCGCAGTTTTTTGCGGTGCCTTAGCCGCCGCGGTTGTGATTAGCCCACGCAAACATGACGATTGATTACAGCAAAACGGGTATTTAAACATTCAGTTGAGTTCTAGAAAGGCCCTTTTATTGTGATCGTCAGCTACTGATCGTAGAGCGCGGGTACAAACCGTCGCGGCTGCGCCCGCCAGTGCAGTGGGACCCGGAAATCGCAACCGCCGTGGGCATAAAACGCATCGTAAAATTTGCTCTCATTTTTTACATAGGTAGGTACATAAAAAGTCGGGACAATATTGCTTCGTGAGTCCTTAGCATTAGTTACGATTTTCAATGAACATGAAAACCACATTCGAAATTCCCCCAGCTCCACCCCTTTCGAAAACTTTGACAGCCTCTGTCTTCCACATTGTCTTCCGGCGCCGAGTGGCTTTATGAAATTCCTAACACGCACATATGTCGTAACGACGCTTCTTATTAGCTGGGCCATGGGTTTGAGTCCGGATCTTTTATGGCCAATAATGTGGAATAGACTGGTTCTATTATATGCATATATTGTTGGTTTGATTAAATTGTACAGTGGGTAGTGACTGATGTAGATTCGTTTTTTTATTATGCATGATTTACTTATACATATAGGTGGCCTTTAGTAACTCGTTGATCGAGCTAGCTAATCGGTGTTTTTTTTTATATGAAATATATGAAATAAATATAGAAAATATATGTATATATATATATGAAATATAGAATAAAATACAGAAAAGGCACCCATTTCCCGACTAAGCTATATAAACGTTATTAAAAATGGCGAAATTTAATTTCGTGTTTTAATGATATTTATCAAACACGGACAACACAAAAATGTCTGAAAATTAAACCTGTATTCGATCGATTTATGGCCCCCGAAACTCTTTAAATACAAAATTTTAAGAAAATCGATGGAGCTGTTTCCGAGATCCGTTGGTATATAGGAACAATAATAGAGTAGATGCCTAATTTTTATTTTAATGTCCGTCTGGTAGATTATTTTAAAACATTAGACACGTATTTTTTATTTTCTTACAGAAAGAAATACTTTCGACGATATATTTTGAAATGATGCGTGACGTCACTTCTATGTACATTTTATACGTAGAAATGACGTTTTAGCCCCCACTCTTAAATTTTGATTCATTTTATCTAAGTATTATTTTACGATACGACAAAATAAAAAATACGTGTCTAATATTTTTTCATTATTTAACTTACGGACTAATTTTAGAATTTTAATTTTCATACCCCGTCATCATCCCTATTACTTGTTTAAAGGTATTTGATAAGTACATACAATATACTGCTTACTTAAATTACTTGTACTTCAAGTCTTACATATATAACCTTCTTACAGTAAAGGTACTAAGTACTTAAGTGCTTATTTATAGTTGAAACGAACTATGTGTCATATACAAACTCGATACTGGTAATACGAAAAAAGCATGAATGTAGCTAATAAATCTTAGCTAAAACTAGCTGAAGGATCTACCGATTAGCATAATCTTGAGCATATAGCGTTCATGACAATGCAGTCTTATGGCATTATTATAGTATTTAATGTACGCAAAATTATCTTTATCTTGTCAGAAAGTGTGCATTATATTTTGACTAATCTTTGACATTGTTCTGAATTTCTGAAACTGTATAATTATTGATTGCATTGATTAGATTCTTGAACTTATAAACCGCCTTGCTTAGAAGTCTAAATTAATGAAATTCTATTGTTTTATATTTGTGTATGTGGTTGTGTTTTCGTAATGTGAATTTGCTTATCTCTTTTTTTTGTACCTATATCTATTAAATATAGACACAATGTAAATTTTTAAATGAATAAATAAATGAAATAAATGAAAGGTGCTGAACAACAAATAAATAAATCATTCTAAGACACCAACCTCATCAATACAATACACTAAAATACAAAACCACGAAACTAAAATAAACTAACCAAAACCGAATTCATTACAAAATTCTACCCATCCAAGACGTGAAGTCTAATTTAATTAAAATTTCAATTATATCCAAACATCTTGGATATAATGCTATAGTTTCTAGCCTGTTTATGTAATTTTATACGCATGGGGGGCAAGTTGGGGGTCCCGCGGCCCCCTAACTCCCACCAGTGGTGGGATTAACAAGATTCCATTAAAATTATTATAATGCTCTCCATATTATGGGTAAGTAAAGCTTCTTTGGTGTTTATGTACATGTCTTATGTGGTGGGTGAAGATTGAAGATGTTTCATGTGGGAGGGGATTACCATGTATTCTGAATGGGTATGAGTCCAAAGTGTGTCACATTAGATACTCTTTTAGTCCTCAGTTTAAATACGTACTTTCCTTAGCCCGACCTTTTCTTAAATGCTTATGCAATTGATATAGCTGCCAAGATCACAGTCATAACTAATCCACAGATTAGTAAAATGAATTATATTAATTTCTTCTTTCGTACACATTTCTGATTATTACTGATTATTACAGACTGTTTTATAATTGTCACTTGTATTGTATTTGTCATATGGCAATAGGCTCAACCCCTATTACATGGGACTATTGGGGATAATAGGCGTGATGTTATATATAATTATGTCTCGATCAGTAGTGTTTTCTGGTAAACCTAAAGCGTTTTTAATTCGCTTTTTAAGTCAGAAAATAATTGTAAAATTTCTTTTACACAGAGAATGAACACTTACATATTATACAATTTACTCATCTATTACAGGCTGGTAGATGTGATAGAAGAGCTATGGTGAGGTGTATAACTCACTTCCTTCTTGGCATTATTCCCAAACCTTTAAAACATCACGTAGTACCTCAGAGCGAAATGCAATCTGTTGAACAACTTACAAACTTAATAAAAGGACACCCTTAGAACAACTTTCAATAAAATAAACTATTTTAGGAAATAATGTGCAATCATGCAATCCGCCAAAAAGCTCACTTAAGACGTTAAAAAATGTTCCCATAATACCTATAGCATCACGACTTTAATCCCCGAAAGGAGGCACATTAATGCAACTGTATATTGTAACACCCACTTTTCACTGTTTATGTTATGAGTCCCATGTAAAAGGTGTCGCGTCTATTGCCATATACCGGGCACAATTCCAAACTCCATGCTACTATTGAGAATTTTTAAAACCTCAGTAATACTTTAACCGACCCGGGAATCGATAAGACCCCTTACCCGGCAGTCGCACTTGCAACTTCGGCCAACGAGGCGGTCAATAAAATAGCACAAAATAATTAAACAGCATAAGGAAATACTCAACAATAAACCTAAAGATCAAACACAATGCAAGATATCAAACTTACATACATTCAATATTCCCTTAACCCAACAAAAATCACCCAAGAATAAACTAGAACCGTCTCATCTTCAACCCATCCTCCACTATCTAACCCTTAAAAGCCACTAAGAAAATCAATATCAACGTTACAACATAATGCCAGTGGCACTTATTCCCCGCGAAAATACGCTTCGCGGGTGGGGGCCCCCAAACCCCCAAACCGTTGGGGGTGCCACCTGAGACGCCTCAAAGACGAAGCACTCAAAATTTCGCTTATATAACGTGAATATACCGTGGAATTAATTAGTTTTACTGCTTAAAGTTTTGTATGGGGCGCTGTGTGATATTTGCATGTAAGATCTTGAGTGTTGAGGTGTGTAACTACACATGTTGTGTTTGGGTTTTTTGTGTACGATTTGTGTATGTACAATGGGTATGGGTGCAAAGTTTGCCTTTGTCTTTTATGTTTTATTTATTTGGACTCCCAACAAAATATACACTTACATGCAAAAAGGGATTATCTATTTACCCTCGAACCGGCCCCTGTCATTTCATGACATCATTAATTCGTTCATCGGTCGTCAATAGTTACCTATCGAATAATAATGTTTTATGAAATATGAAAAATGTCAACTCTAGTGTATTAGGTATGTCGCGGAGAACGTAACGGGTTACCGGGGCTCCGGCTCGATGTGCAGGAGAAGGAACGGGGTGGTTTTTAGTTAGTAAGAGTCTAACACTCCCTACCGCCTCACCCAGGGGAGCAGTCATTCGATGTTTTTACCCCCCTTAAAAAAAAGTGTATTAGGCATAATCTTATTGCCAAATATCAGCGACATTTACAAATTCCATGCTATAACTAAACAAAGTCTTAATCAATAAATGTCATAATACCATGTCGACAAGACTCGAATCCTACGCACCTCCAACTCGATATCCGCACTGACACCAACTAGACCAAAGTCTCAACAATTAACTTTACGTTTAATTATAGAAACGTTATCACATTATGTTCTGAGGTCGACCACCTCGCCTCGAGGGGTATATACAAACTTTGATAACTCTTATGAAACTTAAAAATTTATTTCTAAGACATAGCTGTCTGTTGGGTCTAGTTCGTAACATGCTTGAATATTAAAAATGAAGTCCTATTGGGTAGGTACCTTTGAGATATACATATTGAAGATATTTGTAATGTATCTTATCAAGAACCCATAGTAATTTGTAAAAAAATCAATACTATCAATATCAAGTTTTTATATAATCCTTGTCTTGAAGGGTCTTCAATGGTAGTCTTCCATACCTACACAAATGACAGTTTCCAATTATAATTGGATCGTAAGTACATCGAAAACAAATATTCTTCTTATATTACCCAAACCACAATAACTCTTATCAATATCAAAACATCTTACCATAAACTCTTACATCAATAAATTACCCCGAATACTAAGAGTTGCAAGCTTCACCCCACAACAAGGGAAATATATTTCGAATTACTGGCAACACAAATAAATCAGGCACTCGCCGACCGACAATATAATCGCGAACTTAGAAACACGTACTTACTTATGAAACCCCACCACCCCGCGCGCTCCGTTTTGAATTTCGAATAGGTAGGGTTGCTAGCCATGTTTTGTAAGTAACATTTTTTTATTTCTTACTCTCGAATCCAATTCCGATCGATCGACATAGATATTGTGAAATTTCCTACTCTTGAGTTTCAACACTAGCGCCAATTGCATCCGTATTGCGTGAGTATTGAATGAACTAAATGGTATCGAGTTTGGTTTTATATTTCGTACTCTGAATGCTATTTTAACAGCTACAATAGAGGTTGTATACTTTTAACATTGAATAATTATTGAGTTTTCATTGGATTGCAATTGCATTGACATTGAGATTGGTTTTAAGAGTAAGCACCCTGATGTGCTTTTAATGCGTCAAGACATGACAGCTTAACTCTTAAGATAAGATAAGATAAGAAAGGTTTTATGTGATGTTGGTCGATTGGTTACAACAGCCAGCAAGAGTTCTCGACTTCGATGCTGATAATAAGTAGTGTTACCGGATCTTTTTAGGATGTTTCTGTGAGGTAAGTCTTTCTTCTGTTTAAGACTTCATTGAAAGGTATGATGGCACTACCATGCACTGCTTATCATACTCTCTAAAATACATAAAATGAATGTTAAGGAGTCTTTTTGTTTTTTTAAAATCATCCAATGACTTCTCCCGAGTCGAGTGAGGCAAGAGGGAGTGTCAGACTCATATTGAGTAAAAACCACCCTGTTCCTACTCCTGCACATCGAGCCAGACCCCGGCAATCCGTTAGGTCCCCACGGCTCAGTCTGGACTTACGAACGGTGTATAATAAGGTCATGATCAAGGACGTTGAAAAAAATAAACATATAATATCACGCCTTTTTATCCTCGTAGAGGTGGTGCACATTAGGGCACTTAATGTCAACGAACAATGTACTAAACCTACTTTTCACTATTTATGTAATGAGTCCCATATAATAGGGGGTGAGCCTATTGCCATATACCGCGCACATTTCCAGACTCCGTGCTACTACTGAGAATTAAAAAATAACACAATATACTTTGTCCGACCCAGGAATCGAACCCGAGACCCCTTGCCCGGCAGATGCACTTGCGACCACTTGTCCAACGAAGCAGTCGCTTTTTAGTTATTTTACCTCTATAAGATGTTAATCTTTCTTCAGTTTAAGATTTCATTGAAAGGTAAGATGACACTACTATGCAATGCATATGAAACTCTCTAAATAAACAAAAATATAATGGTAAGAAGTCTAGACTTATGAACGGTGTATAATAATGTAATGATCAAGAACGTTGGAAAAAAGGCGGACAATATAGATAATAGAAATGATAGAAGCACCAAAAAGCCAATGTTAATTTATGTGTGCTTGTACGTACTTGCAACACCGTCATGTATGAAGTGTAATGACGTGTCCATGTCACGAGATGTCCTTCATGTCAATGTGTGTGTATTCTGCGTGTAAGTGTATAGTAGCCAGGTGCCACAGTCGTTGTTTCAAGAGACTGTTTCCGCCTACTTTTCAACATCCTTGGTCATGATACGAAACAGTTAGTAAATGGGTGTTCTATTATCATAGATGTGCACCTTTTGCTACTCTTTTGCGTAGGACATTCTCAGAGAATTAAACTCCACTATATATTTCACTTGTACTATTAAAATTAAACAGTTTCAAAATGAAAATGTAACATTTGTGATTAACAAGTATTGTTAAGATGTCTTTTTTTGAAAATTGAACTTTTTGCTGTTACATCATGTTCTTTAATTAATGATACATGACACGACATTGTATAGTGTACTTTATTTATGGGATAAACTGGTAAAGTTGCAGACGGATCACCTGATGGTAAGCAATCGACGTCGCCCATGGACACCTGGAACACCAGAGGCGTTATAAGTGCGTTACCGGCCTTTTGGGATTAGGAATTTGAGGATTGTTGGGGATTCAGGGATTGGGGAAAGGGGGGTGGGTAATTGGGGCTCCGGTAACCTCACTCACACGACGAAACACAACACAACGTTGATTCACGTCGGTCTTCTGTGAGGCCGTGGTATCACTCCGGTCGAGCCGGCCCATTCGTGCCGAAGCATGGCTCTCCTACACTTAAAGGAACTGCGACTAAACAATGCTAAAATATGTTAAAAACCTATCATGTATTTTGGTGTATGTTAATACAGACATACATGTAACATCCCCCTTCTTAAGTTTAAAACAATTACAATATTGGTTGTCCATAAATAAATATATATATCAAAAGTTGTGACGTTTTGATATGTATTTTTACATGAATATATTCTAAGCCCCCAGTATCAACCCTACCTCTAAGCGAGTTGAGAACAAACTTAAATTGAGAATGAAGGAACGACGACGTTCCGTTCTTAAGACACGTTGCTGACGCAGAGTTGCAAGCTCTTGCTGCAAGAAATATTTTATATATACCAATATGGGGTAGGTAGGGATGTAGGTCTGTAGTTGGTTTTAGTTTTTGGTGTGTGGGTCGTGAATTTAGGTTGGTGTTGTATTCTGTTTTTATTAAGAATACTAATTATTGAGAATGTTGTTCTTGTAAGCATTATGGTAACTGCCTCGTTGGCAGAGTGGTCGTTAGTGCGACTGTGTCGCAAGGGGTCTCGGGTTCAATTGGGTCGAGCAAATTATTACTGGGTTTTTTTATAAAAATTCTCAGTAATCACGGAGTCTGAAAATGTGTCCGGTATATGGCAATAAGCTCACCTCTTAATACATGGTGTCATTACACAAATAGTGAAAACTGGGTGTTACATTATACAGTGGCATTAAGTGCCAAAATGTGCACCTCTGCCTATCCATTCGGGGATAAAAGGCGTGATGTTATGTATATTATGTTAACTGTGTTCGTACAGAAGATGCTTCTTTGTTTTATCTTGAAAATACGAGGTCATTATTAAGCACCAAATGTAATTACAATATAACCTTACTTATCCCTAATCCAGCAACAATGAATTCCTAAAAATCTTTGCAAAATTTTCTGTAATCGTAAATTGAACGAATCGAGGGGTTTTCCCTCAATCCCCTATTTTTAGAGATATTTAAACAAGACAAGATAGTTGCTTACTAAAAATATACACCGTCCTTTACAAAATCGAACCCAAGACACGAACACAGTAACAAGCCTCTAAAACAGAGAATCAAAGTAATAACCTTACTAATAAAACCGCAGTTAACGCAAAATACACCCACACATAAATATGTATGTACATAATATACAAGACAAGTGTCACGTTGCTACATATATATATATATTATACAATATATATATATATACAGTATACACACGTCTTCGCAAGCCGCATGTATACATAAGTATACATGTCGGTATGTACATATTTTAATACATTATCTCGCGGCACGTAAGGAGATGAGAAGCAAGATGGCGGTGTTCGGAACACTTCTTAGAGCCGCGCAGCGTCGGCTGGAGTAGTGTGGAGAAGGCTTGCGATTAATCATTTATTTTGTATGTAGGAATTAGATTAATAACCATGAGGTTCGTTATAATACAACAGGAGGTGTACTCTGTGCTTTTTAATCTTCAAAGAAGTAGACCCTTTGTGTAGCTATGTAGTCATCACAATATGTAAGCAGTTATGGAAAAAAAAATGTGCATTTAAATATATAAAATAGTAATTTTGTTTACATTACAAGGAAATGCTTAAAAGTTTAGCAAGCTCAGAAGTTTTAAGTTTCACAACAAGACCAAGAAACTTAAATGTCTGTTACCCAATCAAAACCATTAACTTTATCATGATAAAGTAGCATTGGTGACGTTGTGTTAAGACTTTTAAATTAACTTTTAGAAAAAAAATATAATATCAGAGAAAAAATAGACATTACTATTTGATGTTAAAGAATTAAAGACAAGAAAATTGCTTTCCACTCACCTTCATGTCACACTTCTCAGAAAATATTACATACTTGCTTAAATAATAAAAAACAAACTCCATCTCCACACACTGAAGCAACCACACGAAGTTATTATATCGCTGGTAGTTTTCGCGTGGGGTGGCGCGGTGTGGAAGGAGACCGGGGGGAGGGGTGGCGCGCCCCGTGATAACTCGCTACTTCACAGTTTACTTATTTACATAATTACATATAATTTACAACTGTGTGGGGAAAATACCTTATTGAAGACTGGTACCTAATGCTTCGCGTTTTCTCGAGAATAAGATTTTCGTGAGCTAATCTTCGTACAAATAAGGCTGACAGCTGAGAACAGCTGACAGCGTGCTCGCCGGTAGCTACGCATCATTCAAAAACGCTTCCTCGAAGTTCATACATCTCGGCCATCCAGCGCTGACGGTCCACGTGCTGTCAGCGTCAGACTAAAACCAGCTTAAAAGTATTTAGGGTTGCTCCACAAAGAAGATATTTGTCATCATCAGGACGCAGGGACGTTGTGGTAAATCTTTCTTAGGTTTAAGTCTTCATTGAAAGGTACGATGGCACTACCATGCACTGTATATCAAGTACCACTCTCTAAAATAAATAAAATGGAAATGTTGAGGAGTCTTTTTGTTTTTTCAAAATCATCCAATGACTTCTCCCGAGTCGAGTGAAGCGACATGGAGTGTCAGACTCATACTGAGTAAAAAGTAAAAACTAAACCGGATCCGGCAATCCGTTAGGCACTCCACGGCTCAAGAAGGAGCCTGGACTCTTAAGGAGTCTGGACTTGCGAACGGTGTATAATAATGTCATGATCAAGGACGTTGAAAAAAGGCAGACAATAGAAATGATAGAAGCACCAAAATATCAGAGGGTTATTTATGTGTAATAGATTTCCACGTTACCAGATTTAAGATAATGACAGATGTCCTGCGTGTCAATGTGTGATGCTTTGCGTGTAACTCTATAGTAGGCAGGTGAGACAGTAGTTGTTTCAAGAGGCTTTTTTCAATGTCCTTGTCAAGACGTATTTCTTTCAGCTTTCAGACCACTTTCAGACTAAGACTACTTAACTGTAACGAAAATTGATCATTCGATATAAACCTTTTTACACTCAAACCAAAAATATCAAAAATATAAAAAAGTAATTTGGGAGAATCTTTAATTGTCATTCACACAACAATTTTTGTGATGAGAAAACTTTTCGATAGTGATATACCGAGTTTTTTTAGCGATATTATATCTTGTATGAATTTATTTTTCTATATTTTCACAAATGGAGATTGATGAGACTGCCGTCAGTGGGGAAATACAGCCGACTACGGACCGCCCAACACCGGCTGACTTCGATAAATATTTGCCTTGGGCATGTGGCCAATTGTCAGCAGAAGCTGATGTAGTAGTGATACGGAGCCTTCTCAGTAAGTTGTTATATTGAACTATCTTTGTCAGCCTCTAAAATGTTCCATTCTTTTAATACTAGGTCAACGATTACATCAGTTTTTAAAAGAGTAACGAATGGAGTTTCCGATTCGTTCTTATCCATTCAAATCTACATTTTAGAATAAGCACCTAGCTTCACTGACGGTCTGACTATTTGTTGACGTTTCAAACTACAACTAAAAAGTAACAAATTATAGTTTAATTAAAATAAATGCTTTGTCTTTGACTTTGGTCTACATTTGGCCACCAACGCTCCAGATAGTAAGCGATGTGTGACAGACGATGGTGCATTCTTACCAATAAGCAACCTATTTACGGGGGACTTGAAGACACCATACTCTACTGCTATACAAAATATCTTTTAAATCACTCTATTGCCGGAATACTGAAACGTTACTGAATTTTAAGTCGTGCTTAAATATCGTGCCATCTCTGTCATTTTACAAAGAATTTGTAGAGATAGAACTATACTTTAGCACGACCTAAAATTGAGTAGCATTTGTGTATTCCGACATATATCTTTTGGACAAGAGATGCATGAAGAAGTGATAATCATCTTATCAAATTTGATATTACAGCCTTTGTTCTCTTTTCCAGAAACATACCAAAGTTCTGCGACATCAGAACGCTCAGCTAAATCCAAAAAAAGTAAACCAAAGCCTTCGTCTATCCTAACACCTACATCAAGGACTGATGTTGAGGAAAAAACTTCAAAATTTGACAAAAATTTAATGGGAGCAGACAAATATATAACAGTTGAAACCGTTTACGATAGCCTTGGAAATCTTGTACAACTAAAGTTTCTCAACAACATTGTTCCAATACCTGCAAAGGTTATAAAAATGATCGGCCTTCTAATCCCATTTCAAAAGCACTTGACGAACATCACTATAAACAGTGGTATGCACGCTGACACGATTTATGAAATGTCGAAATACTTAACAAGTTCTCATATTACCGAACTATGCTTAGATGGTGCATTTATCCCTGAAGCCAATTATGATTTATTGCTAACGGAATGTCATTTGAAATATCTATCTTTATCCAAATGCAAAATAAATGATACAGTTGTGAAAACAATAGTAAATAAATTGTATTTTACCTTACCTGCATCAAATTCACTGTCAGCATTATCCTTGTCGACAAATGGAATCACTGATGTTGGTGCAAAATATCTAGCAGATGTACTGAGATCAAATAGAAAACTCAGCTATTTGAATTTAGCAGATAATATGATCGGCGATGAAGGTGCAATGAGCATTCTCGATGTTTTACAAAATTTTCGTATAACTACTAATGAGTTAAGAGAATCTAGATCCAGATACATGAAATATTTAAAAATTAAAATTGAATTAGTTGCATTACTTATTACGGGACTGAATGAAACTGAAGTTAAGAAAGTCGTTAAGAAAAAGAATAATAAAACTGGGTTAAGGAGGAACAAGTCGTTGGATAGAGATATAACAACACCTAGGTCTAGTATGGATAGAGGCTCAATCATTGCTCATGAACAGTATTTGCGTGATCGAGCTCGATCTTTAGCCGATGCCAAATTAGGTGGTTTCCAGGATCCGTTCAGTTTAACGAACACGGAAGAGAAGGATGGTTGTTTTTACTGCTATGGCAATAACACCCTTAGTTACTTAAACATTGCTTATAATAATATCAGTCATATCACTATAAAGAGATTATATGAAGTTTTGGTAACACAGAAATATTTTAATAGGAATCCTAGAGGTTTGGTAAATGTGGTTATTGAGGGTAATAACCTGCCCATGCTTTGTGTAGAACTGCAAGGTATTAATAATATTATTGGGTCTAATTTGAATAATATACAGAAAGCAACTAATGGAACGATGAGAAAGAAATCTGTTGCTGGAAAGCCTAGTGGCAAGCAATCAATTAACTCATAATTGCTGACATGTATACAATACAATATTATTATCTTTTTAGTTTCTTCCCCTTGAGGTCTAAAATTAATACTAAGTATTTTTTTTACTTTGCTATTATTATCATTTGTGCTTATTATTTTGTTTTTAGATTTAATTTATTTATTGATCTTTCCACGTTTATGGTGCATTTCATTTTAGATTAGGGTATATTTTAATTTACGTTATGACTATTTAAGTTTAATAAAAATAAAATATTTATTTTTGTTGTTTAAATTAAGAACAATAAGTTGTTGCAAAATCATTCACAATAATAATAACGAATCGCAGGCCGGCAACGTACCTGTGACTCCTCTGGTGTTACGGGTATCCATGAGCGATGCTAATTGCTTACCATCAGGTGATACGTCTGTTTGTTTGCATCCTATTCTTATTTTTTATTTCACGTCATTGGCAAAAAAGCGCACGGCCCACGTGATGGTAAGTGGTTACCGTGGCCTATGAATGCTTGCAACACTTGGGACATTACATGCCCCTTGCTGACCCTATATAATAAAAACTCCCTTCCATAAATAAAAAATATTCCATCATCCATCTCGCAGGAAAAGCTTTTACTATAATCAATTTAACAATGTTTGTAATATTGGCTCAAAATATTGTTACTGGTGAAGTAGTGAAACAACGAAGGCTCTTTTATTGGGCATACGTCTACCGAGAATACAGGGTCTTTAAGTTACTCATCTGAAAATGTTTTAATATTTGGGAGTAGTTTGCGGATCCAGACCTTCATGTAGAGGTAGATAAAGCAGCCCATTTTCTATTCATAATACCATAAATTCTACGCCCACATTCAGCACTTTTTGATTTTCAATCCAGAATCCAAAAGACAGAAGATGACAATAACTTTCAAAAAGAAATATCTGAATCTGACAACTGTCATTTACGAATTTAAAGTCTAAAGAGTTTTCGATAATTTACATGGAGTAATTTTGGTTGTTATAATATTATTGATATATTTTTGTAAGATTTAATAATGGATTATAAAAATAATGTTGAGGATGATACAAGGAAGCTTTTAGAGAGTCCATCACCGGTCGACTTCGACGTATACCTACCGTGGGCCTGCAAACAACTGCTAATGGAAGCTAATGTTGTTATCACTCGTACTTATCGAAGTTAGTGCACCTTGTGTAATGCCATATATATTTCTCTTTTATCAGTCACTAGCTTCTGCCCGCGACTTCGTACGCGCAATCCCGATATTCCCCGTACCCGTTCTTGATTTTCGGTTAAAAGTAAAAAATAAGTATTGGGTAAAAAGTATCCTATGTCCGTCTCCTGGTTCTAAGCTACCTCCCCACCAATTTTCATCCAAATCGATGCAGCTGTTCTTGAGTTATAAATAGTGTAACTAACACGACTTTCTTTTATTTATATAGATTATTTCAGTTAAATTATTGCAATCATCCACGAGCAAGATAGACACCTAAAGGCAGATTTACACAGACACAGCAATATAAGTCAGCGCTGAGCCAAAAGAAATCCAATGTAAATTGATTTGGAGTCAGTACAGCGTCATGAAGTCAGCGCTGAATTCAAAATCCCTACACGAATACTTAACGTTCAGCGCTGACTTGTTAATTTCAGAGTCAGTCACTGACCCTGGGTAAATCAGCCTTAATGATGTCGCAGAAAGCCGCTAGATGCAAGTCGTTTTCAATCTTGTTGAATAACGAGAGCGTTGGTTGGACAAGTAAAAGTTGAAGAACTTGAAGTGATCTTTGTCTATCAGAATTTTTAGTTGTACATAGGCTGATAATTAATTATATCTATCAACAGGTATGTACCAGTCAGGCAGAGAAAATACAAAAACCAAAAGCAAATTTATACCCAAAATTCCGACTGAAATCGATTCCAATGAGACTCTACCTCACAATTTAACATCCAACCTCAATGAAATCGATGTGCCCAGCGATGAAATAACCGTTTACATTGAAGCTGTTTATGACGAATACAACAAACTAGTTCGATTAAACTTCAATAAAAATAACACTATTAAAATACCAAGACTGATATTTAAAATAATTAGTCTTATACTGCATTTCCATACATCACTGTCTTCCATTATCATTAGCAGTGGTGCACATGCAGCAGCTATTTACGAAATATCAAAATTTTTACCCAAATCTAATATAACTGAAATATGCCTCGACTGCACGTACGTCCCTGAAGGGAACTACCATATACTATTGAAACATGATAATTTAAAACATTTATCTTTGTCGAAATGTAACGTTAACGATGCTACTCTTCAACTAATTGCCTCTGAGTTATTACGAATTAATCCAACTCCTAAACTATGTGCACTGAATCTTGCAACGAATCAAATCACAGATGTCGGAGCAAAATGTTTAGCAGAAGTATTGCGAAGCAATAGAAAAATCGGCTACTTGAATTTATCAGATAACATGATAAGTGATGATGGAGCAATAAGTATTTTCAATATACTTATGGAATTCCCATTAACTCCTGAAGAAGCGACTGAGAGAAGGAGTAGACTAATGGTTCGTTTAATAGAAAGAAACAACCTATTACAAAAAACGATGAGGAACATGCAAGAGGTTGGTGATTTGGCTGAAAAAAAGATGGCTAGACGAAAAGCAGTTAAACCACCACTTACAAATGCATTGAAGAAGAAGATAGACTCTGAGAATACAATGACTAAGAGTATGGAAATGATATTGTATGAAAGAGCAGAGATTATCGTAGATAATTTAATGGGTCCAGGTAATGATCCATTCAGTCCAGGTAATGTTGAGTTGAGAGGGACAACAGTGTATTGTTTGGGTAATAATGTTTTAAGCTACTTGAATATAGGGTACAACAATCTCTCTCATTTAAGCATCAAGAAACTTTGTGATGTGTTGAACCAGCAGAAGCTTCTCGCCAGAAGACCTAGAGGTTTAGTCAACGTTGTCATCGAAGGTAATTACTTGTCTGATAGTTGTTCGGAGTTGAAGTTCATTGATGATTCATTGGGAGCTATTTTATCTACATTTCGAAAAGCATCAACAACTGATTTCAGAAGGAAATCTGTTAATCCTGGACTTAGAGGTAGTTCTAAATAAAATATGTCAAATCAAGCTTTTATGCAACTTAGAAAGAACAACATCACATACTTTATGATGCTCCATACCTTCTTAGCTTCATAATATGTTTTTTGTTTAATTAACGTAAAATAATATCGTCGGTAGAGGGCGCCCTAGACGGACATATACTGACCCGATTGGTGATATATTAAAGAAGAGCCGAATTAAAAGTAGCCCTAACCGACGAGCATGCATAAAAAGACTGATGACTGTTGATGAAGCGAAAGAGGTATTTAATAAGTAGCAATTGTGCTACTTAAATACCTCTTTCGCTTCATCAACATAGCAAAGATTATAGAACGCCAATGTGTTCTATAATCTTTGCTTATCCCCATAGGAAGTAGGCATGTGGTTACATATGTATGTACGTATTTTTGTGGTATGATATGCCACAAAACTTCAACGCATGCTCTTGCACCCACTGATTAATACTTTCTCTTGCATCACCCAAGGGTCAGACTGGTAGAAAATGCTGCGGCATTAAGTCCACCCATGTGCTTGTTTGTGTGTATAAAGCTCTTTAATAAAATTAAATAAATAAAACTGTTTTCCAGCTAGGTAAAAAAACTATTTAATAAATAGATTTGTCTGTCACTTAAACAATGAGTAAAAACGTTTAGAGAATCAATTGAAAAGGATATTCGTGATATAAGATCCACTATGTAAAATTGGAATTCAATATCAAAATGTAAAATTTTATCTAAAAATATCTTTAGATTATAATATTATAGTTTTTATATTATATCATTTAATAGTTTATAACCATTGTTAAGTTTATGTAACAATATTTAATATAATTTCGAGATACAATTATGTCTTTAGATTAATTATTAGTGTTTTGTTTCGAGTTTAATTTTAGTTTCAATAAAGCCATTATTCCTTTAAATTCTTGTATTATTTAAATCAATCTTACAACGTGTAAGGAGAAACGAAGACATAGCGATAAAATCGTTTTTATGCTATAATTGCATTCATAGATGGTAGGTGTAATAGATCGTGGGATCATCTCCGGCCACCGTAAGCACGGGCCAGCAGACATCAGAACGGGCAACTCACCGCCCGACCAGAACCAGACCCGAGCGTACGACGCGTCGTCGCCTCAAAGAGCCATCAGACCACATCAGATGGGGCCCAATAGGGCTGATACCGATACGGAGCCGCGAAGGACATAACGGGTTGCCGGGGCTCCGGCTCGTAGTGCAGGAATAGTCTTGCACTTCGAGCCGGAGCGGAGTGGTTTTTAGACAGTAAGAATCCGACACTTCCTCTCGCCTCACTCGGGCAGGAGATCAATCAATCAAATATTTATTGCATCCATAATGTCCACATACAGGTGGTTAGAAAAATACAAATAGTAACAATTATGGACCGTCGGGCACAGCAACATTTGAAATTGGTAGGAGAGAGGAAGGGCGTTTCGTTAGATTACTATTAATGTTTATTTTTCAGTAGTATTAAGTTATTTACTTTTTAGCTTAGACTAGCTTGTCAAATCAGTCAATTATGTAGTCAATTTATCATTTAGAAATTCGTCTAAGGTGTAATAACATTTTTTAATCAAATATTGTTTTAATTTTCTCATAAATACATTGGTTTTTTCTATTTCTTTTAAGTATTCTGGTATTTTTTTTATAAATTTTTATCGACATTACATAGGGGCTAGAGGAGTGCATCTTAAGGTTAGAGCGAGGCAAGTCCAATCTGTTTTTATGTCGGAGCGAGTGGCTTGATTGTATGTCTCCTCTGTTTTCATAACAATCTGGATATTTACGAACCAGCTTGCACAATTCTACCTCTAAAATATATATATTTATTACGGTGAGAATATTATGTTTTGTGAAATAAGATTTGCAACTATTGGTTTGTTCTATGTTGACTATGATGCGGATTAGTTTTTTTTTTGTAAAATAAACAATGAATGAGCATCCGTACTGTTTCCCCACAAAATGATACCATAAGTGAACCAAGCGTGGGCATACGCATAATATATAACTATTGCAGTTTGTAAATCAGTTGTCTTTTTAATTTCATGTAGGGCATATGAGAACTTTGCGATTTTTGACTTTAATTTGAGAATATGAGATTTCCAGTTTATGTTTGTATCTATTGTCAAGCCTAAAAGAATGAATTCATTAACTGTTTCTAATTCCACTTGGTTATATTTAAAATTAATGTTCATTTGGGTTTTTTGGTTTCGATGCCGTCATTGGCTGATAATCCCCTCTCAAAAAAAGGTGTTATAGATTCCATCCAATCAATTGGGAATTTTAAACTCAAAAATTCAATTAATATTTTCTCAACCTGAAATTAGAGATGTGGCTCTATTACAACTCTAGCTACTTGTAAGTATCTTGTAGGTAATCACAATATTAGCTACAAGACATATTATAATTAGTAGACTATGTGAATTAGGAAAGGAAAAAAAAACGCAGTAGGTATAGGGTGCACATCTAGGTAGAGTGAAAAAAACTGAAAACATTTTAGCAGAAGTTGCACACAGCCAACGACCACAACTCATCGATGTCTAGGGTGAGACGTCGATTGAAGAGCTGATTGAGTTCACTTTTTATGGAATAACCGGTAAACGAGCAGACGGAATACCTGATGGTAATAATAATAGTAATCGGCTCCACCTGGCTCTGCCCATGGACATCCGCAACACCACTGTGTTGCAAGTGCGTTACCTACCTTTTGGGGATTAGGAATTTGAGGATTGTTGGAAATTCAAGGATTGGGAAATTGGGAATAAATCAATAAAGTCAAAACAAAAGTTTTTAATATCAGTCTCATATCAGTCAGCATACGATTACGAAACAGAAGTAAAAATAAAGAATAACAAAAATGACATAACGCTTTGAAAATGATCATTATTTTTTGACATAGTAGAATGTCACACGGAACGTTTTTTGATAATTTACATTTTCTTCTAATTAATTAATTATTATTTGCAATGAGTTTCATAGATCCACGTGTCGCGGAATGGACGGATCCACCCAAACCGATGCCTGATGACTTTGAAAATTTTGTGCCCTGGGCCTGTAGCCAAATGCTTGTTGAAACCAAAGTGGTGGTCACCAGGTTTACACAAAGTAAGTATAAATACAATAACAAGGTTAAGTAAATGAATCTATGATAAAATCTTAATGGGTGCTAAGAAAGATGGCTTTAAAACCTGGTTGAACAAAGGAACAAAGTACCTAATATTAGGGGTAATCTTAAACTGTGGTTGGTATTGCGCTACAGGCATTTTATTGTGGAAACAAGTCATTGTTTCTCAAATACTAAATTGTTGTATTGTATTGTAGTATTTTTAGTCTAATAATAGTGATGTATTTGTTTGTTACAGGTGAATACATAAGTGTAAAATCCACCCCAACTGGAAAAACAAAGAAATCAAAAGGGCCAGCACACATAAACAGCAGTACAGACACAGTTAATGAACAAAAATTTTCTACAATGCCAGCAACGGATTCAGACTCTAAAATAGGCATTGACGCCATCTACGATACCAGTCACAACTTGGTTCAAATAAAATTCCTCAAAAACCAAACTATACCGAGAAAAGTATTCAAAATTATTGGTCTAATCATCCGCTTCCAAAAATATTTAAATTCTATAGTAATCAACAGTGGTCTGACATGCGAAATTATACACGAAATAGCTAAGATCCTACCTTTATCCCGAATCACAGAAATATGTCTCGATCATTCGTATATCAAGGAAGCCAATTACGATATTTTGTTAGAACAGGGCTTTATAAAACATCTCTCCTTGGCAAGATGTAGAATAAACGACGTAATCTTAAAAAATATAGCTTCAAAACTATGCTATCAACAAAAAGCATCAAAAACACTGATTGCTTTAAATTTAGCATCGAACCGCATCACAGATGTAGGTGCCCAATACTTAGCAGATGCATTAAGGTCTAACAGACAACTCGGTTATTTAAACTTATCAGATAATATGATAAATGATGTAGGAGCACGAAGTATATTTAATGTACTTATGGAGTTTCCTCTAACGAGTTTGGAAGACCACAGCAGAAAAACAAGACTTATGATCTACTTGCACAGGAAACTAGATTTAATCATCAAAAAAACTAAAGAAGTGAGAGCATCTGAAGACAAGAAAAACTTAAAAAGGAGGGTGACTAAAACTATAGTGATGGCAAAAAAGAAAAATTCGGAAAAGGATAATAACTCTGGTTCTGGGACAGCCCAGCATACAAGGAGTATACCGAACATTGAACCACTGTTCAGTGATAAAGCGGCAAATATTGTGGAAGATATGATTGGCCCATTTGTTGATCCGTTCGATGATTCGAGTATTTTTGTTAAGCATCATAAAACGTACTGTTACGGTAATAATGTACTATGCCATTTAAATATGGCATATAACAATCTCACTTATAACAGTATTAAAAAGCTTCGTAATGTTGTAATGTCACAACACGTACACGGTAGAAAGCCTAGAGGTCTAATCAATGTGAGACTCGAAGGAAATTATTTGCCGATATCCTGTAAAGAATTGACAGAAATTGATGACATGCTTGAATCAGGTCTTTCAGAGACTACAAGACCTTCGGAAACCAAGAAGAGAGTTTCCAAGGTAGGCAGTGCTAAAAGCACGGGTATTTTTTGAAATACTATTATTATTTAATCATAATGTTTTATTACAAACTTATAATATGATTATGTTTAGGGAATTGATAGTTGTAGTTTACTTTGACTTAAATTAATAATTGTCATTGTGAAATTATTAATTAATGATTTTCTAATAATTGATAGTGATATTGTAGAAGTGATTTCTATAGAACTGTAATTTAGAAATATCAATTTTAATGTTTAAATGGTTACCTAAATGAAATACATAATTATATTTTATAATTATATTTTAGATTTACTTACTTATAATCAGATTAAATTAAATACATTAATTTAGATATCTTACTTACTTATAATTTTAGATATAATTTCTATTGTAATAGCAGTACTTTTTTAACTAATAAAAATTGATGTACAGAGTGTTGCACTGTGTATTTTTTTCAATTGTGCAGTGCTTTTTCTTTATGGAATAGGCAGCAAACGAGCAGACGGATCACGTGATGGTAAGCAATCAGCGATCGGTGTGTGACAATAGACTTACCTTCTATTTTTCCCTTTAACTCATAATACTTAACTGCTCGCATAAATAGGTACTGCAACTTTTTATTTTTATTTGACTACTCCACAGCTAACTTTTTTCTAAATTACATTTCTGAATTAGGTATATAGTAATACTAGCTACTTCCGCGCGGTTTCACCCGCTCTGCTCAGCACCTATTGGTGGTAGCGTGATGTTTTATAGCCTATAGCCATCCTCGATAAATGCGCTATCCAACACAAAAAGAAATATTCAAATCAGATTTGTAGTTACGGACATTAGCGCGTTCAAACAAAAAAAAACAAACTATTCAGCTTTATAATATTAGTATAGATTAGTCAATTGTTCAAATGAAATTTAGTATCTATAATATTGTAAGCCACAGGACGTCTACTGCTGAACATAGGCCTCCCCTAATGACTTCCAGATAGGCCGGTTGAAAACGACCTGGATCCACCGGCTCCCAGCGACTTTAATCAGGTTGTCTGCCTACCTTGCGGGTGGACGTCAAATATAAAGTATGTTAAATCACGGAAATGACACTAATACATTGTTGTGGCGTATTTGGACAATGAATCTATTGTTAGAAAGTACCTACTAATGGTTAAAACATTATAAACATTTAAAAAATATATCAAAATACCATAAAAAAATGTAACAAGCATACGGCGCACACTATACCACAAATCAGTGTGCTAGCGAAATAGCGCGGCGTAAGTGCGGGGGTGGGGGGTGCGGGCGGAGGTCGCGCGTCGATATTCTCGCTCGGAAGCCATCTTAAAATATAAGTGCCCCCCGCGCACCCCCTCGCCTCCTTAGACGCTCGGTTTTTCAAACTCCGCCGGTGAACGTCGCGGGGTCGTCAACATTTTGTCGAGTTTTATGTTGTAGGTGTTTTTGATGAGATATGTTGTTGTATGGTTCGTGTAGTCGTGTTTATTGAGTGATAGTAGTAACGTTAAAGTATGTAGAGTTTTTAGTAAATAACATACAATAGGTAATTGAATGTTTAATCTCAGAGTATTTGTTCAACATTTATTACTAATTTATTGCCAAAATAAAAACGATTATAAATATGTAACGTTAATTATAGACAGCCTACATACACAACATAATTTTGTTCGGTTTAACAGTGATACTTAACAAAATTACTAATTATTTTAATTACTTTAATTACTATTATGTACATATTTGTAGATCCCACTACTTGTTCTATTAATATCTTATTGTAATCCCAACGATGATACTGTTAGGCTGAATTTAGCCGATACATAAAAGTCGTGAAAACTTTATTATACGGGCGAAACAAAGGATATTTACTCATGATTATCTCTAAAAGCACATGAAACTTAAATAAAAAAAGTATGTAGAAGTAAGATTTTTAATTGGATCATTAATCAATGTTAAAAATATTTTTATAGATTGTATCTGTTACCCATAACTTGACCTCTTGCGAAAAAAAAACCTTTATTATTTTCAATACCCAAATAACCATAACATAAAGGTAGAAAAGCTTAATTGTAATGAAAAAACAAACAATTTTCGTGTAACATTTGTTAAGATTATAAGCATTCAAAATTGCATTTGTAATTCCAGAAAAACGTTATCAAAATAATAATTTATTTACCTACTACATTTCAATTCGATACAACACAAGAGAATTTAAAAATATCACCAAGCCTAATTCCTCAATCGAGAAATCGAACCTTCGTACTTGACAGTCGCATATGTGGTCAATCGACCAACATAACAAGATAAACTTAAAATCGAAATCGTAACACTATATACAAATACAAAGTCTGTACTATAAAATAACCATAAAACCAATTAATATCCTTCTAAACCAAAGTTAATTGTGCAATAAAATACAGAACAATAATTCAGTCAACAACAAATTGTCCATTTGTACCTGTCGAATCGTATTCTCCAATGTCAGATACAGAATATAAACTATAACAGTAAATAAAGCAGTCCTCTTAAATGTACACGATACCCCATTAACTCGTCGAGTACCGGTTTTGCAGACACAATTATAGAACAATAGGTTGCGGTCACCGGTGACCGCTTGGTATTTGACAGTTTAAACAAGAAATTGTCGTAATATCTCATCACTTAACTAGAAAGACATTTTCAAAGTTCTAGAAACTTCACATTTGAAAGCAGTCAGTTAGAAACTTTTATAACTATAATACATATCTCTAATACACATCTTTAAGATCATATACTTGCTAACTCCACCGTACAAGCTGAATCAATACGGTATTAACACACACATTTGTATCTTACACCCACTGATGCAATGCAAAAACTATTGAAATGAAAATATAAGCTCACACTTACATCTTCACTCACACAGAGACAACTCGCAGGTGTATACATGAGCCGCGGAGGTCCCCCCCTCCCACTCCTCGCCCCGTTCCGTGCGCCTTAGACGTTGGCTTTTTACATGAGTATAAGCAGTCGAACAGAGGCTAAAAACATTTTGTGGGGCGCGTTTTCATGTTGTTTTCCAGTGTTTTTTTTTTTAATTTTTTATTATACTTTTTAAATCTTTTTACAGGAGGTAGACCTCGATTTTAATTGGTTTGAATTGGAAAAGGAAAGTTTGAAAAATATAATTCTATTTGAGACCAAAATCAAGTTTTAAATGTTCATACTATCACACAAAAAGTACTATTAGACTAAAAAACACTAACAAAAAGATACTTCCAAGACGATATCTATACAATCTTCACCCTTCATCACAAAACCAGTTTTTTTCTACAATCCGTATCTTAATTTTTATTTGTACGTCTGAACCATCCCTTTATAACGCGACAGGTTTTGAAAAAACCAGGGACTCTGCACAACCCTGTGGGAATTTCAGTATAAAATTGTATCTTTTGAACATTTCTTGACCGACCTGTCCTGATACAGCAATCTAGTTTATTGGAACCAGTTCAATTGAAGTTTATTTTATCTGAATTAGGGTTAAATTTTGTTAATCCAGTTTTTTGGATTTGGGGTCATGGGAATTCTAGGGTTATGAGAAAATTTTGGTGAATAGGTTCGAAGATTCTAGGGTTTTCTTGTATTCGGTTTTAATCTTGTCTTGTGATGATTTGATAAAATTATGTTCTCACGATTCACTTCAAATGGTCACCGTATTGTATTGAATGATTAGTTGAGTTGTTTCTATTTATTTTATCTTATACTCAAATCATTAATTAACCATAAATACTATCTATAATTCCGAAGGAGTTTCAGATAAAAGATACAGAGAAACATATTTATTGCGATATTTGTACCACATAATCAAAGTATATAAAGGTTACTTGAAAAAAAATTTACAGCAAAAACTGTGTAGTGGTCATTGTTACTTATAAAAATCATCAACATGCAAAAAAACAGTCTTTTTCATCTCATCTCAAAAACTCTTACAATCAAATCAAAATGAAATAGGTCAGCTTTTTTACATGCAAATTCCCACGAAAGTATAAGGCAAACTAGTTATTTATTGAGACAATTTCGAGAGTCCATCGCATTGTCATTTATGAGAACTTGTCATGTCAACCTGTTTTCTAAGAAATTGGGGTGCCACAGGTGAATTTTGGACTTTTGAATAATGTTTTTTTTATTACAATAGTTAGCTATTTCTATTCGTAGTTAGAAGTGGTGTGAGTAACCTGTCAGTATTAATTTTGTAGTTCACGGTGTAGGATCAAGTTAGTGAAAGAAGTATCAAGGACTATTTTTGGTCCCAAATGTGTGTTATTTAAGTGGTAGTTTAATATGTAAATTTTTAGTGAAATAATGTGATATTATAGCGAATCAGTGATGTTTGGAAATGCTGAAAAATATTTGTAACTGTGCTTATAGTAAAACATCAGTAAAATTTTCCGCTATTGTGAAATGAACTCAGGACAATGAAGTAAGTAATATTTTTTACTGTTTGTTGTTGTGACTTAGCTTACATTATTCGTGTAATAGTTGCAACCACACTAATGGAATGCTTTTATAAATAAATTATAATAATTATCATCCTACGCCATAGCATCCCATGAAAACAAAAACCCAGATTACCCAACAAGTTAAAATTCATACGCGTCTCATATTATGAAAACAACGCAATACCCTAATTAGGCATTTAATTATAAATCCACCATGAATTCTTAACTGACTAGACATATTAAAATTTCACTTCCCTCGTCCTAACTACGCCTATACCGTATCGCGGGGCCCCATCTCCGCTGTCTTTCTAAGGGGACCGCATAAAATAGTTATAGAGGGTAGGGGGAGCTACTTAACCGTTTTTAGGAGACACCCCGCCCGACGCAGAAACACCCCGCTACTTCAACCCCATTTCCTGCTCCCACCCCCTCCTTCGACAAGGGTGGGGTGTGCTATAACTATCGCTATATTTTTGCAAAATAGAAATCTTACCGCGGGTTGACGATACCTGCGCTTTTATAGTTGCGTTCCAAATTTAAATGCGCGCTGTTCATTGGTGTTTTTGTTTTGTAGTTGTGTGCGGGGGGGTGTTCGAAATTTGAATTCGGGTCGCGCGATTTAGTTTTAATTTGGCGGGATTTTGGGAGAAAAGGTCTGTTTTTGTTATTGCGTATGAGTTTCGCATGATAAGTCAGTCCATGGAGGTTTTAATGCCATTTTTAATTAATTCCATGTTTTGTTTGTTTTTCATAAATCTTGGGACTTTCGATGACAAAGGTTGATGTAGAACATGACCAACGGTACTTACGTAGGTAATCAATCATACCTATTCGAAAACGTAGCTGTTGACCCAACTCTTAGTGCGTAGGTAGATTTGTAGTAGTATCCAGGTTTTGCATTTGGCAATCGGGTTAAAGGAACTTCTAGGTTTCTATTTTTGGAGTCAAAGTAGTCCAGAATTGTGTCTGATATCAGGCAGCATTTCCGCGTTCAGGTATATTATTAGACTAGAAATACAACTTAACCAAACAACTAATATTTCCTGAGTATTTGTTACCAGTAGAATTTAAACATTATCAACAAGAAGTCAAGTCTGAAGTCAGCCCAAAGTAAAACTCATTCAAGTGACCTAACGAATACGATTAATTAATAGTACAACACTCACTCACAATCATCACACGAAGAGCCGATTTTTTAATCATCAGTTAATAAATTATTTTTATTATTAGCAGTAGAATAAAATTGACATTTGACAGTTTTTATTATGGAAGAATTGTCAAATATTCCCTGAAAAATCGGCGGTAAATAATATTATGAAATGTGAAATAATTTTTGTTTCGATATTTGTCCATCAATCACGCTGAAAGTATTGAACGGATTTTGGTGAAATTTGGTATACAGGCAGGGTATGGGCTGACTTAGATGATAGGATATCTTTATATCCCGATTAAATGCTCCCATGGGATAAAACAGCAATCATATTCTACGCGGACAAAGTCACGGGTAACAAATATTAGGTTCATAAATAAATATATGTTATTCAAAACTAATAGTACCTATGTCTAAGTACGTATATTTATAGAGGTAGTATGTAGCTCATAGCATGGAGTTTAATTATAATTATAGTAACCTATTAATAACTGGTTATTCAACAAAACCTTCTATGAATTCCTTTCGTATGAAATCAGAGCAAATAACTATGTAGTTTGTAATTATTAGCTTCCTTATTAAATACGAATTAATTAACCTATTTCAGTTCAAAACATATTATAGTTCTAATAATTGTTTCATTATTGAGTTAATTAATTATTTTCTGAAAGGTAGGCATTATAAGTTACGGAACACTTTCACCCAAATACTGAAAGGGTACTCAATTTTAAGACGCGCTTACGTAAAGTTCTGTCACTACAATTCTTTGTAAAACGACAGAGATGGCTCGATATTTAGGTACAATGGGATGATGACAGGGTATGAAAATTAAAAATGTAAAATGTAAAAATTAGATACGTATTTTTTTATTTTGTCGTTTTATAAAACAATACTTCGATAAAACGAATCAAAGTTTAGGAGTGGGGGCTAAAACGTCATTTCTTCTACGTATAAATATAGAAGTGACGTCACGCGACATTTCAAATCAATATATCGTGGAAAGTATTCGCTTATGTAAGAAAATAAAAAATACGTGTCTAATGATTTAAAATACTCTATCAGGCGGACATTAAAGTAAAAATTAGGCATCTACCCTATTAAAGTTGAGTAGCCTTTTAGTATTCAGGCGTTACTTAACATATAGCCAAAGATTTAAAAAGGGCCAAATTAAAAGAACCTTTAACCGACGAGCATGCATGAAAGACTGATGATTGGTGAGGAAGCGAAAGAGGAGGAAAGAGGAGGAGATTTATTTATTGGCATTCATAGGCTGTTGATGAATGAATGAAGTAAAATAACGTCTAATAACAAAAGTCGAAATATAAATTGGAAAGAAAATACAAAATACAGATACTGAACAAATTAACTGCACTTAACAGATACATATTATGTAATGTTAGACGACGAAAATCTACTAAATAACAGTCACTAATTTAATTTATGTTATCGACAACACTAGCTGTCATGTTGACGCTGTCATCTGTCAAATGTGTGACAGATTAGTAAAGTTTTCCGCGAAAAGAATTGTAACGGGCATTCGGGTGGGACATTTGACGAGCATTTCTTATAAGGATCCATTTTATAATAAACTTTCAATAATTGAATTATTAATTGGGTACTTGCTTTAATCATCATCATCATCAATATCAATACATAGTATAAAACAAAGTCGCTTTCGCTGTATGTCTGTATGTATGCTTAGATCTTTAAAACTACGCAACGGATTTTGATGCGGTTTTTTTTAATAGATAGAGTGATTCTTAAGGAAGGTTTGTATGTATAATACATGCATATTGCACCCGTGCGAAGCCGGGGCGGGTCGCTAGTTAAAAATAAATTATTTCGACTGTTCAATACAACTATTGATTTTATGACCAACTTAATTTTAAGAAACAAGTACCTATGCTGTTTGACGCCAAAAAAACGTGACGACACAATCTCGTAGAAAATTCATAGAAAACTGTCGTTTTTGACAATTCGAAAAAAGTATTGAATTCGACTAGTTGGCAAGTACCCATTTGAGTTTTGTAGAGTAGATAATACGTACAACAGCAGCTGTAGTCAAATGCCACTTAGCGCTTGTCTACATGTAGAATAGAAAACCAAATTATATGGAATTGACGTATATTTTGACACTTGTCAGTGTCATCCCCATACATTTTGATTTCAACTCTCTCTGTAGACAAGCGCTAAAGTGGCGTTTGGCTAGAGGCCCTATGTACCAAAATGACACGTCCATACAATACATAAATACATCTCATAAAACCATAACAAAACAACCACAACCATTGAACATCACGTATTCACACATGAATACAAAACTAACATCGTCCCCATATAACATAAAACTCCACCGTAGTCTCCCAAGACGGTATTAATATTAAGACACTTTGGGTGCCAAGAAACTCACCATATACACACACAGGATAACACTCTCTATTCTTTAATATATAAGGGTGGATTTGCCATGGATTTGGAAGGTGGTTTGAGGAGTTTCGCGGTGGGAGGGGTGTACTTGTGGGGTGAATGTAAAAACCACCCCGCGATCGACTTATATGCTGTGCGAAGACGTGTACGGCGGTTATTTTGACGGGGTATAAGTGAAAAATGTTGTGTTTCGTGTAAAGGTAGGTGTTAAAGGTAAAAGAGTTTAGCATATGTCGTGTGTTTTTCTGATGTTGGTTAGAACTCTAAGGATACTCTTAAAAAGTGACGCTATTAATCCCCAAGCAGTCATTGGTGGTCGCTTTTTACTCACTCCATTATTTATCTTATTTCGGATGTTTAGAAATTACTTTTATATGAACAAGTTTTGGGGATATTCGGTACGATATATCAAGTAATTAAAGAACAAGAAGAAGATGAAGTGATAACCTAATTAAATACTTTAAACGGAACTCCTTTGACAACTTATTGAACTGCATTGCAGCGACAGCCGACAGCTGAAGGTCTGAAAACACTGAAAAATTTTAAAATTTAAAGCGTTTTTATATTCTTCAGTAGTTTTATGTTGCTTGCAGAAGCCTAATTCATACTTTATTTTGACAATCCTCTAGCTAGTGTTAATCTTTAACAAAAACTACGTAAACTATTCAGAGGTAGGTACAACACCAAAAGCTATTTAAAATAAAAATGTACCGTTACAAAACCTAAAAAAAAATACGAATTTACTAAATACAAAGTACCACAAGTGTCGTGGTGGCCCGGAGGTTAAAGACACCTGCTTCTCATGCACGAGGGTGCAGGTTCGAAACCTACCAACGGCAAGTACCAATGCGCCCTTTCCGAGTTATATGTACTATCTAAGATTATTTAGACACTACTAACCAACAACGGTGAAGGAAAACATCGTGAGAAAACCTGGGCTTATAATTTCTAATTATAAGTTTGAAATCGCCAACCCGCATTGAGCAAGCGTGGTGATTAATGCTCTAACCTTCTCTGTGTGAGAAGAGACTTTGTTCAGCAGTGGGCATTTATAAGCTGTTGATGAAAGTATCACAATAAGAGATCAAAATACACACATACGTCTCTACACACAGCGACCGACGAAGCTCCCCCACAAATTTTACGTCGACGTCGCCTCGTGTCTCGCGCCTCGCACTCTACATATTTATTATATACTCTATCGTCTTGTCTCTATGTGCTCTACAAACGGTAATTACGTATATTAGATACTGCTTTGACGTATATTTATTAGGCGTAGAGCAATGGAGAGATGGTTTTGTAATTTGTAATATCTTGAGTGTTAATCTCTATGGGATTAGCAAACGTGTGTGATAGAATACGATTTCATTAAATACGCCTTGTTTGATAGAGTTTTTGTGGCATCAGATCTCAAGGTTATATTACACATGGTCTAAAATAGTATACTAATATTAATTATTTTATGAACTACTTACGTTTTAGAAAACCGATTTCAAACCTTTTTTTTTGAGTCGGTTAACACGTTAAACGCCATGGCAGTCACCGGTGACCGACATTAGCGGAGGATTTGCCTTCAATAGTTTTTTATTGGCAGCCAATGCCTTAATTAATATAGAAAAAAGAAAAACATCATCATAACATAACTAATAACTACAAGAAATAAAATTAAATATAATATAAAGCGAGGGTAAATTAAGGTATCATAGAAATAATAGAGATGTACACAAAACACCGCTAATTAGTTAGCGGCGCCACACATCGACACTACTATCTTTTACACAGTAAACATGTGTGGGTAATTTCATATTACTGTGTATAAAAATATTCGTCCACCACATTCACATTGGTATTTTCATTCTTGTGTCGGTATATGTATTTTTATAATTTAATTCACGGGTAAGGTTAAAACTATTTACAATCATTGATATGACCCGACATTTTGACGGGTATTAACGTAGTGTTCGTGGTCGACTGGTTAATGAGCACGCTTCTATCGTCTTTCAATGATCAATGATGATGTGAGTTCTATTCCAGCTGAAAGATTCTTTTTTTATTTTACTATGTAGTTTTTCTTATTATTTTTTTTTTTTGTTTTTTGAAATATTAGATCAGGCTATAAAAGAAGCAGATAAGTCGGTAAATAAAACAATACTATCTTTTATTACAATTAATTTATTTATTATACAAATAAGTGGTTTTATATTCAATATTTATAATAATTAATTATCATACCACAGTTAAGTTCTTAAAGTTCTTTAAATAATAATTAATCAATATGCCAATAAACCTTATAGTCGAATTGGGAAATATCATGCGATAAAGTTTATACTTTTAAAATTAACATAAGAAGATTTAGAAAAATAGGATAGAAAAAAAGAAAAGATTAAAACATTGTTTCAAATTTTAAGTATTTGATTAATGAATTCTTGAAACAACTTGTGAATGCTGGAATCGATCCGGCGGCACTTTACTGGAGGTGATAACCATTACGCCACACGCGGTGTGAATGAGATCATCGAAATATTGTATACCATTCAGTAACATAAAAATACGATGAGAAAACACTATATTTATATGGGTATTGTATAGCTCGATTGCTCATTATTTGATTTCGATTTATTCAAAGTTTGTTATAAGTTATTTTTATCTTTACCCTCGTTTTTATTTAAACTTATTTACAAAATAATTACGTATACCGACACAAAAATGATATTTAAATACCAAGATGTGTGTGATAGACGAATGTTTCTATACATATCTATTAATATGAAATTACCCACACATGTATATTGTGTAGTTATACTAGTGCCGATGTGTAGCGCTGCGAACTAATTAACGGTGTTTTGTGTACATATAAATTAAAAATACCTAGGTTCAAAGCTAAAGAAAAATGAAAAATGAAGTCTTGTTCATAGTCCACAGACAGAGTAATTTGCTAATGAAATGATAGAATATTATCTAGGTACATACTAATATCTGTGGACCTTATACAAGGAACACCCACGAACTATAAAAGATCATAAATTTTATTGCTACACTGCTATGATAAAGGAACATAAGTTTTGCTATATACCTTCTAAGTAAAACAAACAAACTTTTCTGAAAACCGCATCGAAATCGGTTCAGCCAATCGCGAGATATTCGTGCACAAACGTACATCCATACAAGTTAAACGTGCAATTCTTTTTTTTTAGAGTCGGTTAAAAAGCGTTCTATTGAGCATTGAGCATACTCAAAAATCGAACACCTGCAATTTACAAGTAATTTTAAACCTTATTGTAGATGTAACACGTCTATGTCCGAAATGAGCACGCCAGTTTTAAGCAACATTCCGAACCACAAGCTACTATATACAACATGTAACTTAAATAACGCACATCCTGAAAATAGTTTGTTCAGAATCGTAAACTGAATCGATTTATATAATTTTTAGTATAGGTAATTTTTTATCCCAAAAATAATTAAAACTACGGAAATTATTGTCATATTAACCCTGCATTGTTATAACAAATCGAATTGGACCGTAAGCCAAAGCAACTTTTAAAATCGCAGTTTTATTTGTATTCATACAAATTCTATCATTCAATACAAAATAAAGAAAAATAAACCTTAAGACAAGACCAGTAAGGATGCACATACATGTTAAATTAAAAATTTAGTGTATGTATTATGATTATAACATAATATTCTAATTGGGGTGTTTGAGGGTGTGCGTTAATTACGTTACATGTTGTATATATATATTTTTTTTAACAAGCCCGCCACAGCCTCCCAAAACCGCTGCAACTCCTGTAAGCCAGGATCTACAGTAGCTACAACCATGAAAACACCGGAACACTGAAGTCCGGCGCGGCCCAGGGACATGAATAACTGTCTTGGTTCTCGCAACGAAGTGAACATAAGCTACTAAGTGACAAGTCCTCAATTAAAGCATGCTATCGTGCATGTAAAATTTGAAATTTCCATATGTATCTTTTAAAACACGATTTCAAAATCTGCCATTATAACGACTTTTCACAAAACTACAGCTGCATGCGTGCTTTTAATATTATTCCATCGGTCGTACAAATCTGTATGAGTTGAGCACCAAATCATTGCCGTGACTGAACGCAAACAGCTCGCAGGCAGGTCGCAAACGGCTCGCGAGCGGCACAATCGCGGCGTGTTCTGCACTATAATTACCTAAGTTAAAATAATAAGCAATTAAATATCCACATAACAATTAGGTAAAACACACAGAAAAGAAACACTATTATAGGCATATTATTTTTTTAATTCAATAATTCTTCACTCAACTTCAACAGCATCCCCTCCCCCGTTCTCCTCGATCTCTGAATCCCCACCCATCCTTAAACTCCTAATCCCCAAAAGGCCGGTAACGCACTTGTAACGCCTCTGGTGTTCCAGGTGTCCATGGGCGACGCCGTATAAATAAAGATCTTTATTTATCTATTCTCCAAAAGCAGTACCCATGCATTACATAAACAATCAAACGAAGCATTTAACCACGAACTAAAACTTAACATACTGAACTGAACCGTTGTTAAACTAATATCTAAAGTTAACAACATTTTTAACATAACATTGCCTTGCCAAGATTGGTACAAAGCAACTCCGTACGGTTAGAACAACAAGCAAGTTCGCAGCGATACATAAATTTTATTGCCATAATCTTGGGCCGCCGCAAGATTCACTGGGTGGAAATTTTAAGATATACTGGATTTGGTAGCGTTGGCAAAATCATTTTGGGTTTGTGATTAATTATAGTTTAAACCAGTATACTATAGTAGTCTTTGGTTTAAACTGTCAAACACCAAGCGGTCACCGGTGACCGCAACCTATTGTTCTATAATTGTGTCTATAATGACGGTACTCGACGAGTTAATTCTATGATCAATAAAATGAGGTTGTTTCGTTGGGCGATTTGGCGCAAATGGTTGCGACTGCTCAGCGTAAGGGGCTTTCCGGAAATTTTTCAGAAATACTACGTAGGTTGGAATTGTACCTAGTACGTAGGGTGTTTGGTGCTTCGTGTGCCCAATTGAAATGGTGACAGATGAGGCCATCTGCTAGTCCTATATGATAGTGAGCTCATCCCCTATATCTGTTATTCTTAATGTTTAATTTAGTTAGGGATATCTTACATTTACGTTCATATAAACATGTATCGTCAACTGTGCTTACTAAAACTAAACGTCATGAACTGATCAATCTGCTGACCCTCCCTGTTTTATTAGGTCAACTTCTAACAACGTCTTTGCGTTTAATCAAAGGAAATTTCCAATTAAATTGATTACGATCTCGGCCGGCCCGCTGTTCCCCCGCAGATGCCCCGCAGCCGCCCCGCAAACGTCCCGCAGCACAACTAAGATAACTACTTACACCAGCTAGTTTGATAAATAGTTTTCTATACATGTATAGGAATATTCTAGAAGGAAGAAGAATGGGATAGAAGACACATAACATGACGTCATATCCAAGTAGTAAGCAGAAGTGACCAACTACTTTTTAGTACTTAGTTATAACTCAGATTATAGCGCGCGCCTCAAAGAACCACCAGACCTCCACAAATAGAGCCCATTAGGGCTGATGCCGATGCGGACCCGCGGAGGACTTAACCGATTGCCGGGACTCCGGCTCGAAGTGCAGGTCAAAGTCAAAGCATTTATTTCAATTAAACCACAATTTGGGTGTAAACAAAGAATTAAGCCAAAAATAAGTACTTTTTAAACGTCAACAAATACAAAATAAATAATAGTCTATCAGTCGGTCCGTCAATGAAGCTATTTGCTCGTTTCCAAATGTAGATTCGAATGGAGAAGAACGAGCAAGAAACTCCATTAGTTACTCTTTTCAGGCAGGAGTAGGAACGGTGTGGTTTTTATTCAGTAAGAGTCTGACACTCGTTCTCGCTTCACCCAAGGCGAGAGAAGTAATAAAATGATTTTCCCCCTTAAAAATAGAGAAGACTCTACTGACATAATTCTACTCTCGCCGCTGAGAACCTAACGGGTTACCGGGGCTCCGGCTCGACGTGCAGGAGAAGGAACGGGGTGGTTTTTAGTCGGTAAGAGTCTGACACTCCCTCCCGCCACACCCAGGCGGGAGCAATCATCGATGATTTTTCCCCCTTAAAAAAATGCTTCGTCTGAGAGTCAATCTCTCATTCATTTTCATCTCTAACAGATAGGTTTTAATAAAATAGTATTATTGATGTTTCAATATATGATTCACTTAAATATATGTAGCTATGCACATTATGCGGCTACGCGAAATAGATCTATACCTCTATATATAAAAATGAATTTCCGTTCGTTAGTCTCGCTAAAACTCGAGAACGACTGAACCGATTTGGCTAATTTTGGTCTTGAAATGTATTTTTAGGCTGTATGAATTTTGCTAGGTCAACTAGTCAATTATAATTATTTAACACTAGTTGTGCCCGCGACTTCGTCCGCGTGGAACAGTGATTCACAGCTTCTTCCCTGTCCACAGCGTGATAATAATTAAATGAAATGAATGAATAAAATGAATGAAAAAAGCGTTTATTCAAGGTAAAAAACATAGTTTGGAAAAAACAATATTACTTCTGCCAAACTACAAAACAGTTTTTTGGCAGATGTAGCTCCCTTAAATAATACAACTACATAAAATTAATCAAAAACCTTTGACATTCTAATTCACACATAATACCTCTAGTTATCTATCAGGTAAGCAGTTTGAGTAGGACATGAAAACTTGTCTAGATATCTCCAAACAGGAGATCTTAACAATCTTTGTTGAGAAGGAACTTCACCATTTTGTTTTTGAAGGAAAGTTTTGTAGTACACCCACTTTCCAAATCGACTGGCATGTCATTAAATATTGTTGGGACTAAGCATTTTCTACATCTTTGCCCATAATAGTTTACAGTAGTAGCCTTTATGTTGACCCGACCTGTTAGTGATACTCATGCAAAATTTGAAGTAAATCCATGTAGTAGTTTTTGAGTTTAGCGAAGACATACCAAACAGACAAAAATTCTAAAAATTATATTTTTTGTTTTGGTTTATATAATATTCTACGATTCCTACGATTTTATTATGTGTATAGATATAAAAGATGGATAGATTGTCCAATAGAACAAAATGAAGAAGAAAAAGAAAGTAATAAGATATTGAGTAACTCAGGGTTACCTAAAATGCTGGTTTTAAGTATATAAAACACAACAAAAAAAGGCTCCTGCAAGCTTTTGATCTGGTGAATCAATGACATTAACAGTGTCACAGGCGTGGAGACCTTAACAAATACCTTTGTTGACGAAAGGAAATTTTTGAATAATGATAAACAATACTAAACTTCATTTAAAATAACCGCCTTCAACCCCTCTTTTTTACAATCAGTTAATTCATATACAAAAGCCCTTTTCATAAATACACTTAGGAACATATTTTTACAAACATTTTTATGAAAGCCGCATCAAAATCGGTTCAGACAATCTTGAGATAATCTTACACAAACATACATACATACCTATGGTTTTCTTTTCAAAGTCAAAACCTATAGCCTATTTCACTGGCTCACCAAAGTCCAGATTATCGGCATTGGCTGGCTGGAGTGAACAATGACAAGGAACAGGTCTCCCACCTCTGGCTTGCCTTCATTGGCCGTCCAGAGTGGAGTCGCGAGAGCAGTGATCCTGCTCGGAGGGTAAGAAATTATTCGTAAGTCGCGAGTGGGCCAGGGATGCAGGAGGCTTCAGCTGGAGCAGATGATCTGAGTAGAAAGCGGTGGTAGTTTCTTAACCCTTCAGCCACTCACATTCTCGTTGCCCCTATGTTGCTATATCTAGCAACCATTCCCGGGGCCCGGTCGGTGAGTTGGCGAGTCTCTGCCTGCCATTTTTACGTGTAAAAATTACATTGTTTCGGCAGGTGCCATAATCATCCATAGTTCCCAATTTACCAGTCCACAGCAACCCATCCATAGCCCTACCATTTTTTTTTCCATTATTCACAATAGTCCTACACTAACCGGGGACTGTCCTTGGGTGCATTTCTATAGTGCATACAGGGATAGTCGCCGGTTTGTGTCTCCATTACATTTAGATTAAAGTTGTCTAAAGGGCCTCTGCGCAGTTGGCTTCGGCCTCTCGTACGCCTCCCAAATGACCGGGACCCTGTGGTCCCGTGAATGGTAAAGACATACATAATAATAATATGGAATCTGAGGGTCTAGAACTCTCAGATTTCACAAAGCTGAGATCACTCTCCGCAAACGATACATACAAGTACCTGGGTATGTCAGAAGGATTAGGCATTAATGGACCGGACATGAAGCAATCGTTACAGGAGCGCTTCTTTGACCGTCTGAATAGGGTACTGAAAAGTTCCTTATCAGGCGGAAACAAAGTGCGAGCCTTTAACGGTTGGGTCATGCCAGTCCTAATGTATTCTTTTGGTATACTCAAGTGGACTCAGACTGAACTTGACACCTTGGATAGACGAGTCCGGACACTGCTAACTGCAAATCGCATGCATCACCCTCGTTCGTCGGTAATGAGGTTGTACATCCCGCGGAAGTGTGGTGGTCGAGGCTTATTAAATACTAAGACCCTTCACAACCGTGAGGTGTGCAACCTCAGGGAATATTTCCTGAAAGTCAACGAGGGTATGCATCGAGAAGTAGCCGCAGTGGACAATGGATTCACTCCACTATTCTTGGCAAAAGAGAACTGGCTCAAACCTGTGGTACTGAGCGTCAATGATCGCAAGGAGGTATGGCATAGCAAGGAGCTCCACGGACGCTTCTTCCGGGCCCTTCATGGGCCCAGTGTAGATTTTCTAGCGTCCGTATCTTGGCTACGATTCAGTAATCTCTTTGGAGAAACTGAAGGATTTGTCTGTGCAATAATGGACGAAGTTATCCTTACGAATAACTATCGGAAATATATAATTAAAGATGGGACGGTTGACATATGTCGGGCATGTCATAGTCCTGGTGAATCCATTAGACATATAATTTCTGGTTGTGGTCGTTTGGCTAACAGTGAATATTTGCATAGGCATAATCAAGTAGCCAAGATTATCCATCAGCAACTTGCTTTACATTATCGACTTGTTGAATCTGAGGTACCGTACTACAAGTATGTGCCCGACCCAGTTCTGGAAAATGACCATATCACATTGTACTGGGACCGGTCTATCATTACTGACAGGACTATTGTAGCCAATAAACCTGACATAGTGGTGATAGACCGACAAGTACGCCGCACGATGATAATCGATGTCACCATTCCCCATGACGAGAACCTCGTGAAAGCTGAGAAAGATAAACAAATAAAATATCTAGACTTAGCTCACGAGGTTGTCGACATGTGGAGTGTGGATTCGGCTATCATTGTGCCGATAGTCGTGTCGGCCAATGGGTTAATCCCTAAAAGCCTCGACATCCATCTTAAGAGGCTGGCGTTAGGTGGATGGATCAAGGGCCTGATACAGAAGGCAGTTCTCCTAGAAACGGCACGTATCGTGAGGAGGTTTCTGTCTCTGGAGCCCTAACCACCGGTAGCTTGGACCATGCTCCCACTACTGGTCGGCTCCTATTTTTTATATTTTTAAATATTATTTTTATTTTATAAGTAGTGTTTAAAAATATAATTTATAGAGAATTTTAAATAAATATATGTAAATAATAATAAATAATCTTTATTGTACACCTTAAAGTAATATAAACATATATGTAGAGTTACAATCAAGAATAGTAGGGCACAAAGGCGGCCTTATCACTAAAAGCGATCTCTACCAGGCAACCTACGGGTGAATGGAGCACTGAATGATAGTGGAGGTGATTCTAGGCATACTCAGGTACTTACATCACATACCTATATGTATGTATGTATGTATGTATGTATACACATACATACATACATACATACATACATGCATACATATACATACACACATATATACATAAGGATATGTAAATAAATAAAAATAAAATATATACACATGACGGATAAGAGACAGCAGGGAAAAAGAAATAGTAATTTACTACACCGTGGTGAGGTAATGTTTCCTCACGAGTGCTTTAAACGTAGCGAGTGTCTGTGCTCGTCGTACAGAAAAAGGGTATTTGGATTGGAACAAAAATAGTGATATACAGTACACTTTTAGCGATCTTCAAACCTTTAAGAAAAGAGCGAATTCCTTTTTAAAAGGTCGGCAACTCACCTGTATCTTCTCCGATGTTGCGAGTGTCCATGGGCGGCGCTGATCGCTTACCATCAGATGATCCGTCTGCTCGTTTACCTCCTATTCCTTAAAAAAAAACACTATTAACCAAATCTTTACTATTCTTTTCTTTTCTTTTTAAAAATCGTTGCCTCATAGTAGGATATTGTCCTGTGTCGTGGGTGCATTTACAAAAATACAATTTTACATACACATGACACCCAGACCTGGAACTACAATTTGTGGATCACAGAAAGAGTTGCTCCGAGCGGGAATCGAACCTGAGGCACATTGCGCGGCAGTACGTTGCCCAGCTTCCACACTAACCGTGCCGTCAAAAACATTGACTAATAATAAGTTTTAATTTCTTAAATAAAAGGTTCCTTTCTTAAAAACATAACATTGAACATTCTTACATTACTAAAAAAAAACACAATCACAACATAATAAAACAGAAAAAAATCCACAAAAACCCACCGAAAAACAACCCCAAAACGACTCCATTACATTCATTTGCAAAAATAAAAAATAAAAAATAAAAAATGGTGGACGAATTTTTTAATCTGAAAAGTCTTTATTACTTGTTGCCAGTTTATTAGCATAAACACGGGTATAAACCTCCGGACTGAATTATAAAAATCATCGGGGCCGTGTGAAAAAGTCCCCTGGAGCGTGTAAACGTGAAAAAAATAAAAAAAAACACGAAAAAAAGTGAAATAAACGCCAATGAATGCTAACGAGCTGTTTAGGGTTGGGGTGTAGTGGGAGATTATATTTTTACAGGTGTAGGTACTGGTACATTTTATATGGTGAATGAAAGGGGAAGTCCAAAGGATGAAAGTAGATAGTGAATAAAGAGTGTACCTCATAAGACGTTATTAGAACGGCAGGGGCAAACATAACAGTAAATATTGATTAGATTTCATTTTGTTTCTCTAGGTATTTTCTTATTTAAATATGCGGTAAATGGAATTGTAGTAGTTTTTATGGGATCGGTACACAAGCAGACGGATCACCTGATGGTAAACAATCGGTGCCACCCATGAACATCTGAAACACCATAGGCGTTACAACTGCGTTACCGGCCTTTTGGGAATTGGGAATTTTGGGATTGTGGGGAATTCAGGGATTGGGGAGACCGAGGAGGCGGCATAATTGGGCCTCTGGTAACGTCACTCACACGACGAAACACAACGCAAGCGTTGCTTCACGTCGGTTTTATGTAAGGCCGTGGTATCATTCCGATCGAGCGAGCCCATTCGTGCTGAAGCAAGGCTCTCCCACATGTCAATAGATAAATAGATAAACCTTAAATGCAATATCAACTATCTGTTTCTATTATCTAAACTCAAATCAGGCTAAAAACCAAACAGAAAAACAGAAACTTGAAACCCAAACTTCAATCAACACTAACATACGCGTTATAATATGTTTCTCTCAGTATCACACAAACTTTATACACCCTCGGGACAGTCCGGTTACGAACCGGCCACGCTAACAGCCGGCTAAGTAACTTGTTGTCTCGGACATCGGACAACACCGGACTGGACCGGACGGGACGAGGAACGGCTGCTTTAAGGTAGATTAGGGTTTGAAATGTGAGAAAATTGTTGCGTGAAGAAAGTGTGATGTGTGTGTGATCTTTGTAGAAGAATCTGTAATTAGTAATGAGTATTTTCGTAAAATTAGCTATTTATTGTATGTATGTTACTGTGTTTTGGTAAAATAAACCGTTATCTATTATTTAAAATTATTAATAGTAATTTTTAAACGTCTTTATTTTATGATTAAACTAGCTAACATCAACATTTCGTACGTCGTTCTGACTACTCTGAAAAGAGATACTGAAGCCAATTCAAATGTTATCTATTCAAAAAAACTTGTGTATTTATTTTTAAGATTATTGAAGGTATTAAGTATACCTGCAATATCTATAAGTATATTCGGCAAGTTTTAAATGACAGATTGAGTAATTGAGTAACAATAAAAATAATCATAAATAATACAAGCCTATTAATTTATTATTTTAATCGGAATCCTAGCTACAAGAAAATGTCAGACAAGAAAAATAACAAAACTCACTCAGATAAACACAGTTTTCCACAAAGTAACAAATGAAATGCACAAGGAAATTTATTAGCAGGCACAAGAGAAAATAATCTCGACCCCTAACACAGTGGCATAACGGAAAAACCAAAATTAACCGGAAAATAACCATATCAGATTCCCCCTCCTTCAACCCTTCCCTATGGGGCATATTTTACTTTCTTTTTTCCGACATGAGAGAATATAAATGGCTTTTTAAGTGCCCAGCATTTTTGCCCGGGCAAACTGCGGGATGTTAACAGATTTTTTGCCCGGATATCCGGAAGGCTATTGAGGTGATTAATTCAGTGTTTAAACGTTGGTGTGTCGGCACTTTTTTACATAAAAAAGTGTAATTTGTCAAGCAATTTGTCGGTCATTTTGTGGATTGAGTTCATGAGGTGAAGTTGTTTGTTTTTGTCGTTTTTTTTTTATTACGATGATGGCTTTTTGAGCGTGGGAATTTAAGGGTTAAAGCAGCTTTTTTATTTTTATAATGGAGTTCATTCGCTGTTGACGGTTCAGATTAAGGAGCGGTTACATATTTGTGTTTGGACATGATATTGTCGTTACTTTGTTGCAAGAACGTTGCTGTACAAGCATAATTATACACATAGTTAGTGATAGTAGGTGTCTGTCTTTGTAATGAAACACAGACACCTACTATGAATGAAAAAAATAATTGTTAGTCAATTATTTTTTTTTATGAAAAAAATAATTGTGTTGGAATTTAACCAGATGTAAGGCTAGTGCTAAGATTCAATAACATCAGTGGTACAGGTAGAATACATCTACTGCTAAACAAAAGTCTTCTTAAATTTCTTCGCTTGGCAGATTTGGAATCGCAATAAGATCAACATAGATTTAGAAGAAGCTACTCTTAGATAACGCCTTCTGCGAAGAATTATGAAGCCATCATGGGACACTCTGGGCATTGGGGATGGCGAGACGATCTCCGGCCATCGTAAGCACGGGCCTGCGGACGCCCAGCAAGGGTAGCTCGACGCCCAACCAGAACCAGACCTGAGCGTACGGATCGTACGAGTCGCGTTCCGCGCTCGCTTCAAAGATCCAGTAGACCATCACAGGTTTGGGTGGTATTGGGCCTCCCCAATAGGGTTGATGCCGATACGAAGCCGCGGAGGACTTAACCGGTTGTCGGGGCTCCGGCTCGAAGTGCAGGAGTAGTTACAGGGTGGTTTTTTAAGAGTGTAACACTCCCTTTCACCTCACCCGGGCGGGAGAAGTCAATGGATGATTTATCCCCACTCAAAAAAAATCCTACGATAGATGTTCGCCTGATCTAAGCATAATTATATTTAATTTTAGAACACTTATTCATCATGACCTTTTTTCTGGAAATTTAACTACATTGTAAAACATCAGTTGAATATCGTCATACAAAACTATAGAATACACAGAAAATATTAGTAGGTGTAATGAAAAGATAGTATGTATAAAAACAAATACTTATAGAGGTACAAAAAATGGATTCTACATTCAGCTTGAAGCTAATCTAATTTCTATTTATTATTATTTCACAAATACTTTGATCAAAGAGTCAACAAATAACTACCTCTATACATATAAACAAGAACGTGAAGAGTACCATGAGAAGCACAGGTTGGTTATTTGTTTTTCAAGCGTTGAAGAGCGCAATTTTATGTTACTAAGTACACAATCAATCGTTATAAGTATCTTATTATAATTGTAAAAAACCTTTTTATGTTTCTACTAAATTTCTTATTCAAGTAGAAATAACTCATCTAAAACAATAAATATAATTTTTGAGTTAGTCAAAATTATGCAGAATTTCAATCACAGTATGCACAAAGCCAACATTTTTATGAATACGATTTAAAGCTCGGTGCTCTGACACCCTTGTTTATTAAACGTAGGGTGGACTTTACAAGGTATGAGAAGTACTGCTACTGCCATCTAGTAGTGAATAGCGCAATCTAAAAGGAGTAACAATTTAAACATTCAGCTTATTTTTAAACAAAAATATGTGCCATCAAAATATGTCTGTACAAAAAATTTGTGAATCATTAATGATGCATTTCTATTTTATTTTGAATGGATATTAAAATCCAGACTAAAATTAGTTGTTCTACTCGCCGGCAGGTGGCTGGTTGAAATTATTAGTTTCGTTGATACGCTGTAGAGATCGCTTGTTAGTGAATCTTCTGACCGATAGGTGGCAGTTTACTTTATACCTACCCCACACTAGATGTCGCTGTAAAGTTTCGTTAATCTACTCGACACTAGATGTCATGCAACAGTCTCCAAAATGTCTAGTAATGCTTGCAGATTAAATGGTCAAGATTTTGTTTGTAAATGTCCAACATTTTCTTAGAAACATATAATTTATTGTAGTTACTCATCGCAATTTATATAGTATTATAAAATAAAAATATCCTGATATTCCTCCTTATGCTCATAACACATAAGAGTTATTTTTAGTTATCTTTTTATTATTTGTTTGTTACTTTATAAATTTGAGTTTTAGTAGTAAATATTACTAACTCGTAATTATTACTGACTGCCTCGTTGACCGAGTGCCGCAAGTGCCACTGCTGGGCAAGGGGTCTTGGGTTCGATTCCCGGGTCGGGTAAAGTACTACTGGGTTTTTGAAATAAATGTCAGCTGTAGTTCGGAGTCTGGAATTGTGCCCGGTATATGGCAATACGCTCACCCCCTATTACATGGGACTCATAACATAAATAGTGAAAAGTGGATGTTTCATTGTACAGTTGCATTAAGTGCTGTAATTTGCACCTCTGCCTACCTCTACGAGAATAAAAAGGCGTGACGTTATGTTAATAAATATTAGAGTAAAATTAACTATGTCACTTATTTAGGTAATTGTTAAAAAACAATCCCATAAATATCCCAGACTTATTACTTGAGAATTAGTTATTTTCGTTTTTGTTATCATGAACTTTATTCCGTAGATATCAAGCGAGAAGTCAAGTTTCTTTACTAGGTCAGCTAAACTAAGTATATTGGCATTTCGTTTTGATGAGTAATCACCGATATTGCATCGAGTTTGTTTCTATATTATATATAAAAATGAAACCCGTTTCGCGTTGTCACGCCATAACTTGAGAATGGCTGGACCGATTTGGCTGTTTTTTTTTTTGTTATTGCCAGAAGAAGGTTCTTATGATAGAAAAAAATCCTGAAAATCTTATGGGATCGGGAGAAAACGGGATTGCGCGTACGACGTCGCGGGCAGAAGCTAGTACCTATCCTACTACTATTATAAAGACGAAAGTTTGTAAGTATGGATGTATGGATGTTTGTTACTCTTTCACGTAAAAACTACTGATCCTACTACTATTATAAAGACGAAAGTTTGTAAGTATGGATGTATGGATGTTTGTTACTCTTTCACGTAAAAACTACTGAATGGATTTGAATGAAACTTTACCACAATATAGCTTATACATCAGAATAACATATAGGCTATAGCTTATATACATCAGAATAACACATAGGCTACAATTTTTGAGGTTTCTAATGTGAGGTCGTAAAAAAACACATTTTTTGCGCTTACATTGCAAACGCTGACTGAATCCTACAAGATAGATCAAAACAATGTACTACAGTATTGTACAACTTAAAAAGGTCTACAAAAAAGTCCGTGATGGTATATGTTTATCTCTTAGGAATAACCCACAATAACCATTTTTTATCCTTTACTTTGTACGAGAAATAATGGCTTATTTACGAAGCGATTTTAAGCAATACAGTATTAATCCTTATCCAATTAAGTATCTTAAATACATTGTGCATTTAATAAAGATCAATATGCCTTTTTACAGCATGTAAATTAAATAAATATTTTCGAAGATATCACAGATTTAAAATGCAGAGTCATAGCAATTTCGGAAAAAGATCGTTAAATGTAGTTTATAGGAGCATACTGCAGTAGCTACCTATAGACCTATGATTAGGGCTCTGCAGTGCTTAGTTACCGTATTTCTTACTTATTACTAGACTAGACTAGACGGGACGAACCTGAAGTCCACGCGAACGAAGTCGCGGGCAAAAGCTAGTATATGTATAAAGAACATTGTCTTACGGGTCCACTAATAACTAAAAATAATAATATCTTAAACCCCTTTGTTCTACAACTTTCTCATGTTACTCACCGTCCGGAAGATGAGCAGATGATCACATTCAAAGCTTCCTTGGTCCAAATTAAATAGCCATTTTTTATACTCATTGTCCTTTGCTTGTCAAGACAAACATTATTTTAACCCCTTTCTTTATATCGTGTTAATATAAGCAATTAATTTGAATAACAATAGTTTGGGGTCCAATTGACCTGCTCGTCGCGTTCTTAGTGTTTGGGGTTTGTCTTTTGAAATTGTAACATCGTTTGGACATTCTTGGGAGATAGATTTAACGGCTTCTTTTAGTTTATGAGTGTCAGTAGTCTTTAATGTTTTGATTTCGTATTTTTATAAGAGATTCTCGTGTTAGACCTAGTTTAGTAGTTCATATAATTATATATTTTCTACTTTTAACATACACAGCATCACGCCTTTTATCCACGAAATGGTAGGCAGAGGTGCACATTACGTCACTTAATGCCACTGTACAATGTAACACCCACTTTTCACTATTTATGTTATGAGTCCCATGGAATCGGGGATGAGCCTATTTCCGTATACCGGGCACAGTTCAAGACTATGTGCTACAACTGAAAAAAACCCATTAATATGTTGCCCGACTCGGGAATCGAACCCGAGATCCCTTGCCCGGCAGTCGCACTTGCGACCACTTGGCCAATGAGGCATATTTCACTATCTGCATAAAACTGTATGTGATTTACAAACTGCCAAAAACCTTTAACATATTTAAGGCATGAATATAGTTGTAGACGGTTGCTTTTTTAATGGAATAGTAGGCAAACGAGCAGACGTATCACCTAATGGTATGCGATCAGCGCTGCCATGGACACCCGTAACACCGTAGGAGCCACAGGTGAGTTGCCGGCCTTTTAAAAAAGAATACGCTATTTTCTTGAAAGTTTGAAGGTCGTGTCGGTTCGGAAATACTTCCGACGACAGATCATTCCACAGTTTTGCTATGCGAGGCAGAAAGTTACGTAAGAAGTACACAGTTGTGGCCTGCCAACCATATATATGATGGGGATGCATATGCTGTCGTCAGGGTCGATGGTGAAAAGATGCAGGTATCAGGTCAAACAATAACAGTTGAAACACATTTATTATCATAACACATCGCAGAATGTGATTAATTGAATGAGGTAGTTAATACTAGCATAACGCTAGTACTTATAGGCTTTTCGTTTGGATTTTTTGTTTACTTATACAATATAAATAATGCAGGTGGTATAACAAAATACTTGCTATGTCATGTTTGGGTTATAGTGTACCTAGATGTTAAGAAAAAAAAGACTACCATCATGTTATGATATAATTGAAATTGTTTATATAATGAGCGTCAAAGTTTGACGAGTTTAAATTTAAGGCCATACCTATGTAAAATTTCAATGCATATATTTGTTAAAAAATAATATTAATTGGAGACATAAACAAATTAAAAGTATACAGTGGCATTTCGTTTCTAGAGACCTAAAGTACCGGTCATATCAAAGTCCAATTTTCAAAACCAAAAGTAAAATAACGACATGGGACCATCAAAACTATAAAGAAATATGGTGACTTTCACACATTTAAACCGAAAAGAGTCTAATCCAGAAACATACGATTAAACCCGTAGCTATTGTCTACCAACTGCCTACGTAGGCAGCACCTAACACTACGCCTACGCCTACCCAATAACCTAATCACTTAATAACGTAACGACACATTTAATACTAATTTGTAGTTTTATTGTATAATTAATTCTCACAATAGATTTGTGTATAAATAGGAATATTTTGTTTTGAAATGAAATTGTTTGTGTTTTGGGAATACTTGTTTCATTATCAGGAACCACTGCTGGGCTATAACTATCGTACTGCCAAAAAGTTAAGACTTCTGTTCAACACATGTTTAGAAAGTGCTATCACTAAAGAGTTTAAGAAATAGACACTGCTTAGACATAGTTTAAATTGAAATACCCAAACAATGTAGTTTAATGAGTGTTTAAGCTCGGACTGTCATTTTGTTTGAGACGTTTACTGTGGTATTACGTTGATATTTTTTTAATTTATTGACTTATATTGAAGTAGTTTAGTTGGATGTCATAGACTTCTTGGACTTGATAAAAGAATAAGAAATTGATAATACCGAACGAAGTCTCTTCTACATACTTATTATAAGATAGTTCGCCATAATCTCCACGTTTAGCTAGGAAATTGCAGTTCTCTGTCAAAATGGGTTATCCCTTAATCATTTCCTACGACACCATTGACAACTGACACGAATATTTCTAAATAAAAAAATATAAACCAATAAATCACATTCAAAATCATTTTATTAACGTTACATATAGGTACGACACAGCTCCGGAATTTGTAACACAACTATAAAAATCGAAAAGATGTCAAACTATTAGAAATATACATCTAAATTAGAAGATAAAAATTATTAAAATTGCAAAGCGTTTTAAATTGGCACAGTTATAAGGTGCGAAATGAAGACATACGCTATGGCCGGCTGCAACCCTTCCGCCGTCGTCGTGAGAACCGGTCCGGTGAGAATGCAAATCAGCCACATTGTACCCCTGGACAATTCTTCGCTTTTTAATTGTTGTTTTTTATGTGGACCGTTGGACGTTGTCTGGTCTATCGATAGTTGGGTTGCTATCGATAGTTTTGGTGGCTGTTTCTAGAACTTTTATCGACTTTTTTAGTAACAAAAAAATTTTGCAAGTACTTTATTTAATCTAGCTAGTTGGTATAGGAACTTGAACTGAAACCTGAACAGCGGTAGCCAGATAAGTAATTTAATGTAATTAGACATTATTAGTTAAGAAAACACTTTTTTATATACATATACACAACATATATAAAACATACCTTTTAATAAAATAAAGATATTTTATCAGAAGAAGGTATAATTATACTTTAATAACAAAATTTAAACAGTTACGTTTCTGATCCAACTTACAAATCAACAAAATGTATCGACAACGTCCTAACCTCTAACCCCAACATCACAGCACATCACTAATCAAACTCACCGAAAACCGGTCAGGTCAGTTCTGCAAAAATCACAATAGGCTACCCATTGGATACTTAAATAGGTCCAAATATTATAATACATTCCGTTATTATTAACACGTCCGATCCCTTTTTTCAAAAGGTGATTCTTTTATGTCCAGTTGCCACCCTTTTTGCCCTTTGTCCTGTACCCTACGGCAAGATAACCGGTAAGACAACTTTTTTGACCCCATCGCTTTGATAGGGTTAACTTCAGTTGTATTTTGACCATGTCAGTGAGGTGTACGGAAAATTTTTGCTTATAGTAATTTTTATCGAAAAAGTCACATTGGTTATTTTTACCCCCGTCGGAGGTTTAAGGTTGTATATCTAACTTCAGTGGTAACCGTGAAAATGACGTACAATTTTGTCTCAACTACGGATCAACCGTTTACTCTACTTATAGAAAATCATGCCAATCTCTATGCGTCATACGTATATAGGAATCAACCAATCATTTGAGTTGATTAAAGGCAAATCTTCAAAGAAAAAACTAACAATGGTAAGTACCAAAATATTCTCTTTTACAAAGACTTCTTATTGTTTCTGACACTATAATATGGACGACCTAGTAATATAAACGGGACTATTAATAATCTATTTGACGTCAAACGAAATTTTATTAATATTTCCTAAGAAATTAAGCAATAGTTCATATTTTATCAAGTCAAAAAACTAGAACTGTTTCTAACTAACGCTTATCCGTCGGTTTCGTCTGCGTAAAACATTGTACTAATTTATCTATTGTTTTATTTACGAATTATTTATTAATTAGTTCAGTAGTTTTGGCGTGCAAGGGTCGGTTAGTCGAGTTGCTGTCAGTTAAATTGCAATTATCTGTCAGTCAGACCAACAGAAACTCAATCAGACTTTATGAAACAGACCCTAAATAATAGTAAATACGGTTACAAATCGAGGTAACAAGATAAGACCTCAAGAAAAATAGTATAAAAGATAGGGTCATTAGGTAATAAAAAAAACATGAATGTTTTAAGTTTTTATTTCTATACTACAACTCAACCATTATAACTACAATGTAAACAACAAAAAAATTAAAGATAAAAAAAACAAATCAAGTTAAAAAAATTTCGCGAGCACTTAAAAGTCTTCAATCATCTCGCACCAGACATAAACTAATTCTTTTTCAACACTTTTTTTATCAACCCTCCCTCGCTTAGCTATTGATTATATTTTTAAAAGCGTCTCTCATTGGTGCGGACATTTTTGTTCAATTGAAAAGGTTTTTCTGTCGTGGGCGTCTTTGGAGAGTGGGGACGGGGTGCAATATGGCCGGAGCTTCTTAAAAAATAAATTTGAATAGCGCTCTCGTTTTTGGGTAAAAATTTTTTTTGGTTTGTTTTTTTTTCTAAGCGGTGCTACGTTTTAATTAATGGATAACTGCTTGCTTTTGATTATGTTTAAGTACTTATTTAGTTTCTTATATTTGGAAAATATTTTATTATTTCTACGTTTATTTCGTTTTACAGCATCATGTTAAATTATAAGTGAACAGAGAACAAATTAAAACATTTATAGATATAAAATTGAAACCCTATATTTGTTTAGGTGAACCTTGTGTTACCGTCTGTGCAAAAATGTTATTGAACTTAAAATATATTGTATCTTAAGTTGTATATACTTATTTAGTAATAATAGTTAGTATTTATTTTATTTAAGTTTATAGAGGTATGAATAGTTTATAAAAGATTTTTAACTCGAAATAAAACAACTTACTTTCAAAATATATCTAGATTATCGATGTTAAGATAATATTTACGAGAATCAAATAAATATACCCACCAGTCAAATAATCGATAGAATAGTTTATTCGATATTGTCAAGAACCAAATAATTTAACCAATATAAAACAACGGGGAAAATTATAAAATTTTTCGCAAAAACATTTCGTTTGGGAGTCCATCAAAACTTTTTACTCATTATATAAATATAATTACGACGTAAAACTGGAAAGGGGGTAAGAAAAACTCCTCGGAGCATTCCGCGGGGGTAAAACTGGGGGTGGAATTGATTTTATTTGCCCTTCGACACGATTTTTTAATTAGGGGACCGGAGTTTTAGGCGAAAATTTTAACGACGTCAGTCCATCCGCCATCTTTGAATTTTAGAAATTAATATAAAAGGGATTTCTTTAGATTGTGTTTTGAAGGGTGATGAATAATTGTTTTACGAATTTTATTTATTTTGTGAGCTAGACTTTGTTTTGTTTTAAAACAAAGGGAAAAAATCATAAACTAAAATAAGTTTATTAATTATAGTATAGGCCCGTTTACGGTTAAGCTTTTTCGAACTACTCATTATAAGAATTACGTCTACCTACACTAGTCGCTCTGTGTGGCCGAGCATTGATCTTATTTCTTAACACATTAAACGCCATGGGGGTTACCGGTGACCGACATTTCCAGAGGATTTGCCTTCAACAGCTTTTTATTGGCAGTATAAAACCTTAAGTACTATAAACAACATCTATTCTTTTCTAAACTGTATATAACTACATTGTGAAGTAATATTGTGTTGTAACTATTTCACTGTTGAATAAAAACCACAACCTCCTGCTTGTGAAACGACCACCTTAACCTCTGGACCAGTACGACACTTACCTATATTAAATGTTTAACTTAGTTAGGTACACATAATTATCGTAACACTTCATTTAACTGTAATAGAAATATAGTGGTGGTCTATAGTCAAAGAATAAACTCTCTCGAACTGATAATAATATTGGACCAGCAGTTATAAATAATACTGATTTCAAAATATAAGTAAATACCATATAAGTATAAGGTTTTTCTTCTTAAAGTCAATACTTATAGATACAGGACTGTCTCGTTGGCCGAGTGGTGGTGGATCTCGGATTCGATTCCCGGCTCGGGCAAAGGTTACTGGGTTTTTAAAAAAAAATCTTAGTCGTAACACGGAGTCTGGAATTGTGCCCGATATATGGCAATAGGCTCACTCACTTTTACACGGTACTCATAACACAAAAGTGGAAAGTGGGTGTTACATTGTACAGTCGCAATAAGTGCCGTAATGTGCACCAGTCCTACCCCTTCGGGGATAAAAGGCGTGATATTAAACACCATGTAACTATAAGTTTTCTTCTTAACTGCTCAATCCCCAAGCGGTCACCAGTGACCACTCTCGACTAACTCCATTATAGACCTTATTTCTGATGTTGAGAGACTACTTTTGTAAGAACAAATTTTGGGTATGATATATCAATGTATTAAGATCAATACTTTTAGATACAAGACACTATAAATACAGACCCAAAACAAAACACTATCAGTGACAATTACGTCGAGTTTTGTGCAAATTTTTCAAGTTGTCACGCCGTTCGACGCCCGCTAGCGAAACTTTTCGAAGCCAATTTTCTCTTTAATGGGCCTCATTTGTTTGTTAAAAACATTCTGGAGATATCTTCTCTACTGAGTTCAACCACTTATGTTTATGTTTTAGGAAAAAGGGGACGTTGGAGTATTTTTGGAGTTAGATTCCTAAGGGTTCTCAAAAGCTGATCGGAGATTGAGTGGATTGTTTTTGTATTCGGAATCAAGTAGATCGGATTTTTCTCGATTATTTTTTGGAGAATTGAATCGTTATGTTGGTACCAATATTAGTTTGTTTGTTCGTTAAGTAGAGTTATTTTCATGCCTTTAGGCTTTGACTGCCAATAAAAAACTGTTGAAGGGAAATCCTCCGCTAACGTCGGGCACCGGTGACCCCCGTGGCGTTTAATGTGTTAAGTTAGATTTTCTTTTTATATTGTTATTTTTTTATATAGTTTTTTAATCATAAGTCGTATTTGTCTATTTTTGTAGCAATTTTAACATGTCAAGTACAAATAAAGTGAAAAATCACAATACCAATTTCTTAGAACACTTTTTTGCGTCTCGAATGTTACTGGCAGTCTGTACAATTAAAACTGATTATAAATCTTCTTTAACGACATTAACGACAAAACATTCGCTATTTTCCGAGGACATAAACATCGGATTTTTCCTAAACTCGATATCAACTTAAAAACACTTACACAAACCTCCTTTACTCTGAACATCGAAAATTTTCCTTAAAGCCCCTCTCGAATCCTTGAAACGGAAAAGAAAATGAAAATCTTCATCTCAAACATTAATAATATCTAAAATCTTTCGATAACAAGAAAAGGAGGGCCAAAAATATTAATTCCACGGGGTGGCGCCCCCTTTAGGATGATTTCGGTACTTTTTTGACGCCCACTATCCCTTTTTTTGGATGGGGTGGCGTTTTACAATTCAAATTTTATCTTCTCATAATGAGTATGACGGTTAGAGGAAATATAGATGTATTTGTTGAGATTTGGTAGAAAGATGTTTTGTTGAAGGGGAATCTTTTTTAGCGCGGTGTTTTCGATTGACTTACTAAAATTATACCGTTTTGCTTTTTCTGAGCGTAATGATGTATCGTTTTATTGTTTACTTGTTTTTCTTCCGAGTGGACACAAGAACAAAGTAATCTACAAATATGCTAAATCATTCTACACCTTTCAAACTATTTAAGGTACAAAAATCATGCTTCAAAATCGCCCCCAGGCGACCGACATGACGTGCAAGAATTATAAAAATAAACTTTCATAATAATATTATTAAACAAGGACAATAAAAGTCACGGCTTAGGTCAGATGTGGAATGGAAGCTGGTTACATATATATGTGAAACTGTTATAACCTAATTAATGTTCCCACTAAAATATACATACCTACTGACTAACCTTCAAATAACTGTAAACCAAATACAAATTACTTAATATGATTCAACATTAGATTGAAAATATTCTTGACGACTTGAATCGCATTTATTTTTGTCATATTATAGAGGTAAAATACCTACTCAATCAAAATATAAGTAATTTGATTTCGCCAGGAGAGATAGATTCATTAGTAGCGATTCAAAATATTGAGGGCAATTCAAACGAACATAATTTTCTTTTGCTTTCATTTTCTAAGAATTATTTGCTTTTTATTTATTTGTTTTGATGTTCGCTTATTAAATTTGTAAGTCGATCAGTTATGTGTTTAATTTTCTTGAAGATAACCATTAAGTTCTAGTAAAAATATAAAAACATATCCATAATCTAAAAATTACAAGCACTCTAAAAAGAATGTCAACAAAGAAGGTATACGAAACTTTTTCCTAAAAGATCGGGCTAAAGTGAAATCCTAGCGTTACAAAACATTTAAAAATTAAAAAGTTAAACGTTCCAAACCAAAATGGCGGATGGAATAGTTGAAAGTTTGCTAGGGAAAGTGTTCGACAACTTTTTAATTTGCGAACGGGCAATGGTATTTGTTTATACTGCCAGCGGGCAGCGTATCCTACAAAATTTAGTTCGACGGTTTTAGCTAATATAGAAACACATGATGTGTGATTATTTGGTAATATACGATGCCCATTTCTTATATAATTATACTGTCAATATTAAACTTTTCTAGTCTAGATATAAGGTATTATAAGTCACAAAATATTAATTCTATGTTAGATCATTACAAGCACATGATGCCACATTGATGCTAACTGAAATATCTACAGATGCATATTTTTTTTCGGAATATAACCACGACAATTTCCTGATGGTTTTGTCATCGTGATATTTTTTTCTTACATTACCTCACGTACGCCCGAATACTGAAATGCTATACTTAAATATCATGTTGTCTCTGTCTTTTTATATTGTCTTAAATTTAAGTGATGTTTATTTAATATTTTAGTGTATTATTCTTAATGTGATGTGATAGGGTTAGACATTAGCGTACGCGGCTCACGCGTGTGACCTCATCGTATTATAGAGGTAGTTATAAATGAGATATATAATAAATAAGAACTATAATACTATACGTAGTTCTTATAAATGAAATAACTACTTAGATACGTATTTTTCTCTAAAGAAACCTCCATTTCTTTAACAATCCTCGCTAACACCACCACCTGGCCTAACATCGAATTTTTCATCGTTCCAGGAGTTAGTGACTAGTTGGAGGTGCGAATATTAACAGTCTCGACTGAAACTTTCACCGGAATGCGGCAAAAACTTTAGAAAAACCAGCTTCCGATGGTTAATGGATGAACCTTGGCGCCGTGGTTATTTTTCAAACGTTTCCCATTTTGGTTTTTCAATTCGTTGAGATTTTATGTTAATAAAATGTGATAATCGTTAAAAAGGTAAACGACTGTTGTGTACGAATCGGGTTAGATATTAATAATAATAAGAATTTGTAAAAAAAACACACATAAAAAGATCAAAGTCGTTTTTGATCGACTCAGACATAAAAATAGAATAGAATTATTTATTTGCATTGAATGTAAGTACATAACATACATACATACATAACTTCACGCCTGTCTACCATGGGGGTTTTTTTTTTTTTTTATTTTTTTTTTTTAAGGGGGGAAAATCATCGAATGACTGCTCGCGCCTGGGTGAGGCGGGAGGGAGTGTCAGACTCTTACTGACTAAAAACCACCCCGTTCCTTCTCCTGCACGTCGAGCCGGAGCCCCGGTTACCCGTTAGGTTCTCCGCGACTCCGAATCGGCATCGGCCCTATTGGGCCCCATCTGTGGTGGTCTGATGGCTCTTTGAGGCGCGCGCGGAACGCGACGCGCCGTACGCTCGGGTCTGTTTCTGGTCGGACGGGGAGCCACCCATGCTCGCCGTCCGCAGGCCCGCGCTTACGGTGGCCGGAGATCGTCCCGCGATCCCCGACGCCCGGTGTGCCCTTCGTGATGGCTGGGTTGCGAGGAGGCAGCGCTTCGCTGCCTCACGCGTCCCGCCTCCTCCTTAGCTAGCATGACTGCTTCGCAAAAGGAGGAGACGGCTTCCCAGTCCCCCTCGCTCCGCATCATGGCCTGCACTAGGCCCGGACGCGAGAGGTCGCCATCGCCGATCACTTCCCTGAGGACACGGCGGTGCTCAGCCCACGCAGGGCATTCCGCGACAGTGTGTTCCACCGTGTCCTCAGGGTCTACCATGGGGGTAGGCAGAGACTAAGGAACGCCAACTACTACGATTCTTACATACCTCTTTCGCTTCATTAACAGTCATCAATCTTTTCATGCATGCTCGTCGGTTATATCTAATATAAAAATTAAATAAGCCCTCATTACTGTTACAGATACAAAGATTAGAGTTGTAACGAAAAGGTAAAAAATATAACAAACTTTAAAACTACTGAAACATAAACTCAGCATTCGGTTTCTTTCCTCTCACAACAGCTTGTCTCTCGACAAAGGCCTCCTCTAAGAACTTCCTCCTTACTTTACGTAGTCCCCCAACGTTTAAGCTGTCTTCTTCTCCTCCTTCTGCTGTCTCTTGGGTACCATTCCGTTATTACTCTGGTCCATTTCTCTCTTTCCTCTCTAAGCATATCCCCTATAAAATGTCACGATCCTGGTACATTCTACCATCTGGTATGCTAACATTTTTATACTTTAACACGTTAAACGCCATGGGGGTCACCGGTGACCGGCGTTAGCGGAGGATTTACCTTCAACAGTTTTTTATTGGCAGTCAAAGTCTTAAGCAATAATCATAACATAATGATAACTAAAGCGATTCACTCTCCTCTTATATTAAATCTAGCAACAACCTACATTTTACTAAAATAATTTGAAAACTGAATAAAATCATTTAACCTTTCTGTCGGTCACCAATTTAATAATGTTTTTATTACTTTAACAACTTTAACTCATATACACGAGCTACTTCCGGTGGTACGTCCTGTGTAACCGGAACACGGCTATTACGTCACTTCCGTTCAGGAAAACTCCTGAAACTTGAGGATTGGAGCAATTTTTCACGTTCACCTACCCTCCAGTGGGTAAATTTAAACTAAGTTTTAAGTACTTATAATTTGGTTAAATCGTTAAGGAGTTATTATCTTTAAATGTGTAGTCTTTTGGTTCAATTTTAAACTGTTAAAGTTTGTTTGAGACAATGTGTTTGGTTTTTAGTTAAACCTGTGTGTTGGTGGTCTGATTATTTGAAGTCGTATGTGAGTGTGTACCTATAAACGTGTTGCGTTTGATTCAAAAGTTGAGTAAACTACCATTGTCAGCACTAGAGGTAAAATAGACTACATTAATAAATTATTACTCCGGGTTTGAATATGATATGCGTGTAAAACTATGTATCTTTATACTCATTCACAATAACAATATATGTATGAACGAAAAAATATTAGTGAAGTTAAAACGAACTTAGCGTTGTATCGACCTAAATTCACTTAAAATTAAACTAGATAAATAAAAGATCCACAAAAACAACACAACTCCATAATTTACTTCGAAACGAACTTAAAATGTAGAAGATATTACCATTTTTACACTTCAACTACAAGTCAAACGAAAACGTCTTTAATTCTTATAGAGTTAGAGTGGAAAATCGTTAAAAGAGGGGAATTTCTTTGCAAACTTTCTTAGCGACAATTATTCTTGGTAACGACGAAGCAGAAAAAGTGGGGGTATTTCAAAGGATTGGACCAATTTAGATTTATTTTTCTCCCCATCCGGGGGCCGGTGGCTAAGTTTCGTTTCCACCTAGTCAGGGAGGCTGAACGGGAATGGGTTGGAAGTAAGTACTTGGGAGATTATTCTATATTCAAATCAATATTGTAACTTTTATTTAGTTTAAAAAGGAGTTTGAATGCAGTGGCAACTCGGAAATCTAACATTAATATGATTTTTTCATGTGTAGATTATTGTTGTTAAGATACATTATTTTTTTCTCTGTGACCTGAATATGCAATTCTTGTTTGGAGAATAAAAAATAAAAAAAAACAATTTCAAACTCGGTTAAAATTCTAAAGACACTACATACTACATTCAATTTAAAATTAAACGGGTCTATTTAATATAATTTAGATTCTCTTTTATTTTTTAACCAAATAGTTTCGTCACCCATCATTTCTTATTAGAAAAAATTCGTTCGTTAGTCCCGCTAAAACTCGAGAACAGCTGAACCGATTTGGCTAATTTCGGTCTTGAAATGTTAGTTATTTCTTAGAAGGGTTAAAAAGTGAGAATATTTTTTTAGGCGGTACGAAGTGAGTCAGTCCGGGTCAGCTAGTTTAAAATGAAAACTAAACTATAACTGTCCTACAAAAATTAACTCGACTAAGTACAAAATCAACCGCGTACTTTCGAACAGCCGTACCAACAATAATTTGGTGTACAATAAAAAATAAAATGGGGTGCCTACCCCTTGTAAAAAGTCGTCTCAAAACTCGGCAATAACCACCCTTAGGTAAGTGACGGACCCCGCGACGTTTATATAGATAATTATATAAAAATGTTCTACAAAAAGGGGTCTTTCGAGGACCTTGGTTGTGAAACACAGTGGTTGAATTCATCGTTATTTTTGAAATAGATGATTTTAGTTCGAGTTAGAAAATCTACATCTATATCTATATCTATTATTATTATTACATACTAGCAGCCCGTCCCGACTTCGCACGGGGTAGACAATTATTTATTTTTGACATAACTACAATAGTTGGACATATCCCTAATTTTTTTCAAAATGAAATGTAGCCTATGTCAAATTGGAAGAATTTAGCATTCTATTGGTGAAATATTTTTTTAAATCTGCCCAGTAGTATTATAAACAGGAAAGATTTGTACCTATTTTTGTATGTCTGTAATGAATAGGCTAAAAAGTACTGGGCCGATTTAAAAAATTCTTTTACCAATAGAATGAATTTATTAATTAATTAATATTATTACACATAATAAAATCGTAGAAAAGTCACAACTGTAGAGGTACATTGAATATTTTTTAAAAGAGTACTTGGGGTGTGATCTAAAGTCGATACTGAAGCCAAAAATATGGATTTTGAAATTTTTGTCTGTTTGTCTGTATGTATGTCCAGGATGATCTCAAATAGTACTGTATGGATTTACTTCAAATTGTGTATGATTATTATTAACGGGTCGGATCAGCATATAGGCTGCTTATTATCATGTTATCACCTACGGGGTATGCGCAGTAGATCACTATTCCACGCGAACAAAGTTGCGGGCACAGCTTTTAATGGCAGCGTGTTCAATTTGCATTTTTTGATGACCTTTAGTTACTTGTGCGTTCTCTTCGAAACTATTGATTTGCTACAAATCAAATTACTTTGTATAACGTAACTGATGACAAACCTATCTTTCTATACTTTCATATTTTTACACAAACACGTAACGATCTTATTTTGGAGAAATATGGTTCGGTTCTAACTAATCGTACAACACTAAACATATTAAAAAGTTGGTCAACTGGAGCTGTAAGACATAGATCTTCAAGATTGAAGTCATTCAGTACCTACAATGTGTCTATCAAAATAAAAAAAAGGTTTTTCTAATCAACTACTGTCTCATACTTTCCAAGATTAAGAATAAATACCGTTAAGTTCATACCGTAATTCTAAAGACAAACATTTTGAATTTTATCTCTCAAAAACGAATCACATCGTCGTATCCAACTAACGATTAACTTAACTAACATTGGCAACACTAACCGCTATATAAAACGTATCTATGAATATCATAAACAATAAACGTTTAACGTACAAAGTCAAAGACCGCATTAATAATGAATGGCAACATATTTTCTGGGTTTACTTCGGAAACGGATGGAGACAGCAATAGTCTTCTGGAACACCGCCAGGGGGCGCAGACGGTGACAGGATCCTTTATTTGTATGTTTTTCTACTTGGTAACTGTTTGAAGAGAACAAAATACTATTTTTCTTCTTTTTGTAATTTGACGCCCAAATGGGACTGGAGAACTAACAACATTTTTTAACTACCCACATTTGTATGTAGTAGATTGTATTGTTTTTTAAAATGTTTATGCGTATAGTAATAACTACATATTATTATAATATAGGCCATTCATAAAAACGTTAAGATAACTGGACATATAAACACTCAATTTTGTATGACGTCAAAACTTACGTATGACTTCACATCTTTTATTATTAGCTACCACGTAAGTACCTATTAATCAACTTTAACACTCATTATTATACTTAAATTATGTCTAATCCATGTTCTAACACAGTCGCACATTTACTTATATAACTTAGTAAATAAAAAAAATACAAAAAAAAGTTTTTTTGCTCATAACGTTCATGAAGTCTAACGAATTGTCTCAAAATACAACGAACATTACATCTCAGAGCTACAATTCTCGACCTACCCTCATCTGCAGCACATTTCTTCAGCTACCCACCTTTATAATAGACATTATTTTTATCTTGCTAACAAGTCTTGTAGCGTTTCTCATTCCAAGCTTAAATTAAAAACAATTATGAAGGAGGGGGGGGGGAGGCGGCCTCGGGCGTAGCGAGATGAAAAATTAAGACATAGCCAGAGTGTACTTTTACAGTGCTGGACGGTAAGAGGGTAGGCAGTACAGCTGTATTAATTGTATGTAATTATTTAAGTGTTTTTTGATTAGTCGTGGGTTTTGTGGTGATTTAGTAAGTTTGCCATTAAATTCTAATTGTATTTTCGTATTAATTTTTATGTTGGAGTAATTTAGAGATAGTCTATTTGATTATTGTTGTAGTTATAATGAATTAACTCTGAAATAGGAACTTTAATTTCATCATTTATTTATATTTTTGGGGGGGGGGAAATCATTGAATGACGTCTCCCGCCTGGGTGAGGCGGGAGATGTCAGGCTCTTACTGACTATAAACCACCCCGTACATTCTCCTGCACGTCGAGCCGGAGCCCCGGTTAACGGTTAGGTTCTCCGTGGAAGCTAAGAATCCACTAGAGTATAAGTGAAGCCTGCCGATTTCGCCTGACATATTGTAAGACGACAACGCGTGCCTTACGTCCACAGTGAAGTTGATGTTGTCAGACATGTCGACCAAAGATCGGCAACGTTGCGCTACTTCACCAAACGTCGCTAGCGACCTAAGTCGTAGGACAAATGTTCTGTATCCCCTAATGTATCCTTGGCTATATGGATACTACTCTATTAAGGATATCATAAATATAACCTTGATCAGAGCTCTTGCATGGCATGCTCTTGCGCCCGCTGATTACTCATCACCCAAGGGTCAGACTGGTCGAAAATGCCTGCGGCATTAAGTCCACCCATGTGCTCGTTTGTTTGCAAAAAGCTTTTTAAATAAATAAAATCAGTAATCCGTAATTGAAATATTATCAAAAGGTCTAATTTCTTAATGACCGATCTATCTAGACAACATTTGGACCAACAATTTTATGCTTTAACTAGCTGTTACCCGCGACTTCGTTCGCGTGAAATTATTCATATTTCTTGTTAATTTATACTTTTTTGACGCGACAACGTGTCGATTGGCGAGGCATATTTGAGAGCTAGTATGAAACGGAACGTTTATTGTCTACTCAAGATGGCGACTGCGGTTTATTTGTCAGTGTCATTAAAATGAATTAATAAAACGAAATAATCTCCGATATCCGAATTTTGCGGATGTATGTTGTCGACTCGAAATCGATATTTTTTATGTTTTGTTATTCAGGTAATATTTCGATTGAGTCTACGGTACCCCTTGATAAAATTATTAATATAGATATAAATTTAACTAACGAACAAACCTCTATTACATCCTATTTTAAAATAAAGATACCATGACACTTATTCTCCCTAAAGACGTAAAAAGAGAATAGACTCCACAAGGTAACTACTTACTTAGGTACATTTATTATTATAACGTAATTGATACCGAGTCTATCATAAAACTTAGAGAAGTTAAAAGTACAAAAAGAATACCCTTTTAATCCTTAAAGGGGTAGGCAGATGTGTACCTAATTAATATAGATACAATATAATATTCACTTTCACCAGTTGCGTTATAAGTGGCGTGCAATAAAGAAGTGAGAAGTTTATTTTGGAATAAGCACTTAGCTTGGGCAAACATACCGACGGACAATTCAATTTTGACCTTGCAAAACTGCCTATTAAAGGATTAATTGAAATAAATACTTTGACGTATTGCTATACACAGGCCAAAATTCCAAACTTAGCAGTGATACCTACTGAGTTTTTCTCGGAAAACGGAATCCGCTATGACATTGGGAATTAAACCTGAGACCCTTTGTTCAGAAGTCACAGTTACCACCACTCAACCCATGAGAATAATGATCGTGGTCTAGTGGTCATATCCCTGCGTTATATTTCTTCAATCGATGAAGTTATCAAATACCTCTAAGATTAGGAGCTTGTTTCACAATATCTAAAATTGAATTAAGAAAGTAAGTTGTATGAACTATCTGTCACATACGTTTATCAGGTAGGCAGGTGGTGAAACTGGCGCTAAAACTTCACAATAGTATCCTCCTTACAATTAGAAATAATTAATTTAGAAATATAAACATTTCTTTACAAAATACTTACAAACAACAAAAACATTAACAAAAGTCCACATCAATTAAATACATTAAACAAATAAGTAACCCTTGTTTTGGCTTCCAACAACAAATCTACGTTTCCAAGAAAAGTAATAAAAAACAGACCGATTACCTCAACAGAGAGCAAAGAAAGAAATTAACATAACCACCTACAATAAGATAAGACGTCCCCCTCACCCCTTCACAACAAAAAAAAGGGGAACAAGGACGGAATAACGACCCCCTCAAGGAGAGACAGAGAAAGCAACTCGCCCCGCGAAAAATTAAGATTCAAATAGTGAGAAAATTAAAATTCGTGAAGCGGTCAGCTTTCCATCTCTTTCCGACTTCTGTATTTTGCGTATTGCTATCTTTTTCTTTTGAAAAAAGAAAGGGGTGATCTGTGTTCCATCAAGAAGGGATGAAATGGCCTTATTGGAATGGTAATGACAGTATTTCGTAGACTCCCTTGTGTTGAATAATTAAAATAGAAAACTATAAGACGTTTTAAATTAAAGTCAACATCTTAAAGATGACTTACATATTTCTAGAAAACTGAGTTTTAAAGCGGATATAGGTATAATATGGATGGTAGAGACTGAAGGTTTCTTTTTAATAAAGAAATTGAATTTCTCCACGGACTTGTGTCCGTACCCTTGTCATATTACATACATAACATACATAACATCACGCCTTTTATCCCCAAAGGGGTAGGCAGAGGTGCACATTCTACCACAGTACAATGTAACACCCACTTTTCACTAGTTGTTATGAGTCCCATGTAATAGGGGGTGAGCCTATTGCCATATACCGGGCACATTTCCAGACTCCGTGCTACTACTGAGAATTTTAAAAAACCCAGTAATACTTTGCCCGACCCGGGAATCGAACCCGAGACCCCTTGCCCGGCAGTCGCACTTGCGAATACTCGGCCAACGAGGCAGTCTATTCAATTACAAGTTTTACGTCATATTACAAGTAGGTACATAATTTTCATGGTCAAATAATTTTTATAAAGATCTTACATGCTACGCCAACCACTAATATCACACATAGTACTTTATGTTGTTACATATCTATATCTGTGGTTGTTACCTAATTATTATATGCTGAATCAGCCCACCAGCACGATTAGCGAGCCGACTTGTTCCAGCAGAAGGCGCCCGTTCACGGATATGACGTGTAGGCCGGCAATACAGTCCGATCAACCATTTCGTAGGGAACGGAACGACCCAGCCCACAGCGCCACCGATTGTAGAACATTTACGAATGCATGACGTCCCTGCCCACGCGGCAGTAAGCCAATTACAGTAGTGCTAGTGGTCTATATAAGTCTTATTAATAAACTTATATTACTTTAAATTACCCAGAGGTTGAAGACCCTTATCATACATAAGGGCGCGCGTTCGAAACCTACCAACGGCAAGTACCAATGTGACTTTTTCCGAGTTAATCACTGAAGAATAACAACATAAGGAAACCTGGGCTTATAATTTCTCATTTTAAGTTTGAAGTCGCCAACCCGCATTGAGCAAGCGTGGTTTAATGCTCAAACCTTCTCCTTGTGGGAAGAGGTTTTTGGTCAGATCAGTGGCCACTTATAGGCTCATGCTGATTATTATTATTTTTTGAGAAGGTCTTCTGGTCATGTAGTTATAAGTGGGATTAGTGAGCTTCAGGATTTGTTACAAATTTTCCAATTAAAATGGATACAGGACTTGTTTTGCAACGAAACATAGCATAACATCACGCCTTTTTTAACCCCGAAGGGGTACCCACTGTGCAATGTAACACCCACTTTTCGCTATTTATGTTATGAGTCGCATGTAATAGGGGGCGAGCCTATTACCATATACTGAAATAATTGAAAAAAGCCCAGTAATACTTTACCTGACCCGGGAATCGAACCCGAGACCCCTTGCCCGGCAGTCTTTTGCGACCACTCGGCCAACGAGGCAGACGGAACGGAAGCTTGACTTAATAAGAAGTGGGTGTTACATTGTACAGTGGCATTAAATGCCGTATTGTGCACCTCTGTCTACCCCTTCAGGGATAAAAGGTGTGATGTTATATTACGCCTACTACAATTTAAATTAGAGAAGCAAGTCAACGATTATATCAAATAATTTTCTATAATTTGCGTAGATAAAACAAAAGCGAAGCAATAAAATCATAAAACAATTAGATTCACAAATTAATCGTTAATTAATTTCCAACGGTTCTATGACACTTATTTCTGTGAAGCGCCTGTTTGTCTAGTGGCCGCGGTTCGATTTTTAGGTCACGCAAAGTGGTAGTGGGTTAATCTATTCCAAAAGTCATGAAAGACTAGAATGGTCGCCTATATAGGTACAGTAATAAAATCGCTTCTAATCATGAATTAACAGCACATGTGTTTAATTAGGAATAAATATTAGGAATACATTTCAATTACGCTGGCTGCCACGTTTTTTGTCGTGGTTTAGATTCCCGCACGGAACAACTCTTTGTGTGATCCACAGATTGTTGTTCCGGGTCTGGGTGCCCTGTGTATGTGAACTTGTATGTCTGTAAACGCACCCACGATGCAGGAGAAAATCCTAGTGTAGGGCAACGTTTTCTAAACAAAAAGAAGAATGAAATACGTAAATGAATACAATCGACTTATTGCTCTAGAGGTAATGCGGTTTTTTTTATTGACAGAATAATTCTCCACGGACTCTTGGTCCGTGCCCTTGTCATACATTTTTTTATTACAATACGTCTAATCAATTTTTATAAAGTAAAGAAGGTACCTAGTTATACACTACAATTAACCACATCTATATTAAAATTGTTACTAAAAGTATAAATTACATAGGTAAAAATGTAATGAGGTAATGAGGTAAGACATGACTTACCTTGAACCTGGATAATCTTTGGCATATGTCACAGCTCATGATCACCATAAGAGCCACAAAATGTCCACAAAACCCTCCCTCAGTGACTTTCAGATCGGCCGGTTGGAAGCGACATGCATCCAGTAATTCCCTGTACATACATACAAATATGCCTGAAACTAATGGACGTAAAAAATTGACGGACACAGTTTTTCGAAACTGTGGCACCTGGCTACTATAGACTTACACGCAGAACATGCACACATTGACACGAAGAACATCTATCATTTTCCTAAGTCTGGTAACGTAGGAACCCATTACACACGCACACATAATCAATCATTTGTACGTCATATTATGTGCGCCTTTTTTCAATTTCCTTGCCTGAAACGCAATCTTAATTTACTTAATTAAAAAAAAGCATGAAAACTACATCTTACTGTAGATATTAATAATATTCTAAAGCATAATTCACAAACAAAATTGCACCCTCACTTAGTTAGACACGAAAAACAATTAAAAAAGAAAAATACATCGTACAATATTTCAAAGAAAAGTCTCAGAGAAAATTCATCTTCAATTTTATGGAGCTCGATTTTTCTCAAAATAATTAAAACAACGCTTCGTCAAAATGTTACTTGATCAAAGGGGGTACTACAGTAAAAATGTCCCCCTTTTTCCACCCCCTAGGGGTCTGGGGGTCTGGGGGCGTTCGTTTCTTTGTCCCGCGTTATCTATACAATTATTTGAAGAAAGTAAAGTCTCACAAAAAGATAGCGAGGCTGGACGCTCGCTGAGTTGCGACCATCGCCTCTTTATAAATGCTGTTTTTGTCGGCAATTAAAAAGATTTTTCTTTTCTTGTTTATATTGTTTGAATAAAAGTCATAACCTTAAAGAATAAAAAAAAGATTACTAAGGATGTCACGTCTAAAACTCATGCTACTTTTGTGAAAGACTCTTATAGTCTTTTTGCTGTTGCTTTTCTTTTGAGATACTGATTATTCTATACTTTTTATACAACTTGAGGAAAACTATGTTTCGCCTACGTTTAATCAAATAGATTAATAATATGTTTCTATCCACCACAAAAATATTTTTCAACACAACACTAACAAAATAAATAACTCAGTTTCCAGGGCCACTAAAGAGCAACATCGCCTTCGCCGGACGCCCTACAAAAACGATCTTCTAAAGGGGAGTCGTGGCAAAAATGACGCTCCGGAATAAAATAAATACTCGAACATTATACGAAGACCTCCCCCGCCCCTCCCGTGCTAAGGAAACCAGTTTGCAGAGGGGAATTCTGAGAAGTTTATCGAGCTCTTAATCACTGGACGTGAAAGAAGCGAAGAATCGTTCTTTTGTATATACGTACTTACCTATATAGGTACGTTGTTGAGAGGTAAACACTTGGGTCTTGGAGCTTTTATATGTATTTTTTCTATGACAATGGCATGCAATATCCTTGTGATATAATTCATATAACGTAACCGTACTTTGTATAAAAAATTAAGAAATTAAAAACAATTAAGTCAGTCTCAGAGAAGTCTACGAAACACACCTATTATATTATACACTCAGTCGCGGAGAACCTAACGGGTAACCGGGGCTCCGGCTCGACGTGCAGGAGAAGAAACGGGGTGGTATTTAGTCAGTAAGAGTCTGACACTCCCTCCCGCCTCACCCAGGCGGGAGCAGTCATTCGATGATTTACCCCCCTTAAAAAAAATAGATATTATACACTTAGTATAGCATAGATACAACCAAAAACATTCTGTAAAAAACTATCCAAGTCTGATGAAGAACATCAGTATGTATCAGCTGTGTTAGAGATATGGTAGTGCCCCCTTCCCCTGTTGGTACATAAAAATCGACTATCATTGCAACATAACCTAGAATAAAATGCCCAAGTTTCAAAGAAGTGAAATGTAACCAAAAACATTCTGTAAAAAACTAGCTAAGACTCGATGGAGCCGCTTGTTCACCTCTAAAAAGTAATTAGATCTAGACAAAGTCGTGCCAAGTCTAAGGTTCCTTACTGGGATTTCTTTATTATCTGTTTATGTTGTATCAAACAGGTACAACCATCACGGTGGCTAAGCAGAAGTGCTCATACTCAAAATAGGGATGATGACATGACATCTGCCCTAATACTACCAAGATTTTCAAATTTATTTAGTCGTGTTTTACTTCTGTGTAATAGAACTACTTCATAGTTTCCTTTATTGTGTAAATCCGTTCCCCATACGTTATACTATTACGTTTGACCTGTACATCGAACCCGAGCTAAACAGTCACATTAATATCCACTCGACCAACGAGTCATTCAGCATCAAGAAATACCTTTTGATATGAATAATTCATCGTTTTAATAATTAATCTGAGCTTGAAACGTTTCTTTCAATATTTACTTACTTTTAAAAAATGTATGAGTTTTATGAACTAAAAGCGAAATTGTTTAGACTTTCTGTTTGTTAAGAAAGTCTTTTTATGATTAAGACATTATTTAGTTTAACTCGTCCGCCGCTTGGTGTTTGACAGTTTATATTGGGTACCTTACTTAATCAAAACTATCTATCTTATTTCGGCTGTTCAATCAATCAATAAAGTATTAAAAATAATTACACTTTCATTAATTGATTTTATGACCAAATTAATTTTAGTATTATTCCAGCAAATTTTAAATAGAAATAAGTTATGCTGTTTGACGCTAAAAAACGTGACGTCACAATACACAATCTCGTACAAAACTGTTGTTTTTGACAGTTTGAAAAAAGTATTGAATTTGACTAGTTGGCAAGTACCAGTCGGCTACAGTCGACTGATAGACGATGGGCAATCTCTTCTAAAGAAGGTTTGTCACGCCTGGCAGGCGGGTTGGAGTGTAGTCCAAAAGATCCAGGTTTATTAAATACTGCTCGATGTCTATTAGATGTGTGTCTAAATTGGCTTTCACGACACCCACTAGAACACTCCTCACAACCTAGCCGTCATGAAGGACACTCCGGGCGTCGGGGATCACGGGACGATCTGCCGCCACCGTAAGCACAGGCCTGCGGACGGTAAGCATGGGTAGCTCGCCGTCCGACCAGAACGAGACCCGAACGTACGGCGCGTCATGTTCCGTGCGCTTCAAAGAGCCATCAGACCTTCACGGGTAGCGCCAACTAGGGCTGATGCCGATACGGAGCCGCGGAGAACGTAAAAGATTACGAAGGCTCTGGTTCGAAGTGCAAGAGTAGGCATGGGTGGTTTTTAGTCAGTAAACGTCTGACACCGCCTGACGAATGACTAAATAACTGACCACGAATGACTTTGAGAAGTTATTCGATAATTTCCCCCCAAAAAGAAGCTCACGAGAACAGTAAGGCTACTTAATAGTGATGTTAATCTGTTGTTAGATACAACTTCTTAAAAGATGTGTTTAATAAAAAAAAATGTGGGGATAAATATTTGAATTACTATTGAAACACTTTTATGATATTATCTATACTAATTTTACAAGGTGAAAAGTTTGTTTTGTTTGTTTGTTTGTTTGAACGCGCTAATCTCCGAAACTCCTGGTCCGATTTGAAAAATTCTATCTGTTTTGGATAGCCCAGTTAGGCGCCGAGCAGAGCGAGTGAAACCGCGCGGAAGTAGCAAGTTATGTATAAAATGATTAGCATGAACTACTTTTTTATCTTCACCCCTCTTTAGTGAACTAATCGTAGTCTTTAATATAATGGAGATTTTATTCCACAGATTCGTAAAAAACACAATATTTCTTTGCGCAACCCAAGCATTAGAAACTTGCCTTCAACACAACCATACCAGCCGGCCTTCGCAAACAAAATCAACTCCAATTATTTGTACCAATAAAAACAAAGTCATTACAATTGATAACGCTTCAGTAGTTATAAAGCCGTCCGGTCACGACTCGTAGACGACTACGGGACGATTCCGGGACGACTCGAAGGCGTTCGCAATTTCCTATCTGACTGACAATTTCCTTGGCTCGCCCGATTTTAATATAAAACGAATGAAAAAACATCGCATCGCCCCCGACTTGAGTCGACCAGGGTAGGTTAGTGTGGACACGGTGCCTTTGATAGACATTTATTTTAAATACCTTTTTTACACAATACATTGAAATTATGAGAACCTATTCAAGACAAGCCTAATATTGTGTATGTAATGTCTTGATGTTTGTTACCAACGGTCTATTTCCCTATTTTCTAAAGTAATTAATTCGGTATTTTTAAATGTAAAAAGATTTTATTAGAACGTTTAGTTTACTATTAATATTTCTTTGATAGATAATGAAAAAATATTAGACACAAAATAGAAAATACGTGTCTAGTGACGGACATTAAAATAAAATTTAGGAAACTACCTTATTTTGACAATTCGACTGTCGGTCGGTGAAGCGAACTATTCTCTGTCTAAATTGTAGATTCATTTAATAGAGCCTTTTCGACACCGGCCTTTTTTACCAATTCCAAGACCTAGACAAGACCGCATCCACACTATTCCGCCGCTCCTTTCAAAATGGCTTTGGCGAGAGAAAGAAAAGTGGTTCGCGATGGCCGTGCCCCCTCCCCCCCGCCCCCCTCGCACCGCGCCACCCCTCACCCCGCCGTGTTATTTTACAAAAGATGCTGTTTTATTCAAGTCGCCATTGTATTTTTGTATAAAATACATTGTATTATTTTGAATATTCTCTGTTAAGAAAATACTTTGAAGAAATTATGTACTTATTTATTAATTAGGTACCTATTTGTTCTTAAACGTGTGTATAATGTAGGTGCTTATTGACGTATGGTCACGACGAAGAAGTATATATGTATGTCATCACCCTGAGTTTTCCGCGAGTATCATTAAAGCCGATAAAACGATACACATTTAGTGCCTTTTCACACGTTCGGGTTGGCGGGTATCTAGCGGCGCAGTGTATGGCCATGTACTGTAGCTTAGACACGTACCGGCGTAATTTATATACCGGTACTCAGCACCAGCTACCCGGCAGAGCCGATGAAGTGACGCAAATATGGTTTAACAGAGACCGCACAGCAGCGCTCTGTGACAAAATAACCTGGGTGTCTTCAAGGCCGAGTGAATAGGTTGCTTATGGGACGACGTGATCCATCGTAGACCGCATCATCGCTTACCAACAAGCGAGATAGTGGTCAAAGTATTTTAATGAAGTATACTTATAAAGTGCGATTTCCAACCCTCTTGCTAAGTGTCTAAGGATTATTTTTATGTAGAGGTCCATAGTTCAGCTGTGGTCATAAGCTATTGATAATCAAGTTCGTATGATACAAATGAGTGTTATAAGTTAAATGAGTTGAATGCCTCGTTGGCCGAGTGGTCGCAAGTGTGACTGCTGGGGTGCGGTGCCAGAAGACCTCCCCGTGGTGCACCCTGGGTGCGGGCGACAGTCTCCCTAGCGGGGGTGATAGGGTTGGAGTGACTGTCGCCCGCAGCAGACTTCTGGACTGGGCGGGCGAACCCGATAGGGTTCTGGAGGCGGCGGGCTGTGTGCTCATGGCCCGCGCTTCCGTGGGGCGTTTCTCCGCCTGTCTCTCTGATTAGCAGAGAGCGTGGCGGAGAGGCAAGGGCGGTGCTCGTTGTGCACTCACCCTGCCAGCGAGCAGCATCGGGACACAAGCTGTCCCCGATTGCAGCCGTCGATATCGTAATCCGTAAGGAGGTCACGGTCATGTTTTGTGACTCTGAACGGGACGAGGGTCTTGGCTTGGTCGCCCGGACCGCGAGGAAGATAACCTCTATAAAAAATTCCTCCAATACTAAGTTCTGGTGCGCGGCGAGAGTATGCATGGCTGAGGAGTAGTGTCAGTCGCGAGCGCACCCCCAGCTAGGGGACCAGTGGAACCTCTAGTTGGGAAACAAACTAACACTTACCCAGGTACAGGGGGCACTGCCTGGGTGGACCGAATATTTCCCCCATACTCGTGGGAACTTTATGGAGTTAAGTACTAAAATAAAAACCACACAACCGGAGGAGGAGAGTGCGGGTGAGCCTGGCTCGCCTGCAGTAGCAGGAGAAGGGAGCCCAAGGGGCTCCGGGACTCGTGGTGGGGCGCTGGACTCGTCCAGCAGGCCCCACACACGGGAGTCTAGTCGGAGGGGGTCGGACTCAGAGTCCGACGCGACATTAGCGGAGCGGCTGAGCGTGAGCTCGAAAGGCTCACGCCGCCGCGCGACGGGGACGTTCAAACGCCCCAGGCTGGAGGAGGACAGTTTGTCCCCGTCCTCCGGCGCTCAGGAGGCGCCTCCCCCCAAGGTCCCCACGGCAGCGCGGGGTAGGGGCGGCAAGGGCAGCGGTCGCCGGAAACCGGCACCAGCTGCCTGCGCGGAGTCAGCCGAACAGTTGGCCGCGGAGGGCAGGGCTCTCTCAAGCGCTCTCCGTTCGGAGTCCTCTGCGGCCGAGATGTCCGGCGTGGAGGTGTCGGAGGGCGAGCGCGGCTCTGAGAGCGAGAGCTGCTCCGGGGGCCTCCAACAGGCCATTACGGCAGAGCTCTACAAGCTGGCGATGGGGAAATCCCAGCCGGTTAGGTTCCGCCTCCTCAAGGCGGCGGCGGCCACAATAACGGAGGCGGCCTTGGAGCAGTGTGCGGTGCCCACTGCGGGAAAGGTGCGCTCCGAGCTGGCCGAGATGCGGCGAGAGCTGGCGCGCTTGGCGGCCTCCAATGCGGCTCTGGAGGCCGAGCTGCGGACGGCCAGGGCCGAGCTCGCCGCTGCTCGCGGCAGTCGCCCCCAGCCCCCGGCGGAGGCCGACGTAGTCGGACTGCTGCGGGCGGAGTTGGCTGCCTTCCAGCGACGTTTCGACGTGCTGGAGGGCAGGCTCTTGCGCCCCCACTCGCGGCGAGTCAGGTCGCCCCCGCGGTCCCGCGGTCGTACGCGGCCGCTGCGGCCAAGCCTTCGACCTCGAGTCAGGCTAGCCGCAGCTCCCAACCGCCGGCAAGGGCGCGACCGGCTGCCCCAGCGAGGGCCTCGGCGCCCCCGCCGGCGCAGACCCCAGCTGCGCCGACGGCGCCTGCGCCTGCGCCCGCTGGGCGCAAAAAGAGGAGGGGCACTCCGGCCCAGCAGGCTGGGGTTGCGGCGGCGGCGGCGGAACCCGCCCCGCAAGCAGAGGACGGCGGCGGGTGGCAAATCGCCGGCGAGGCGAGGAGAGTCGCCAAGGAGGGCCGGAAGCGCCGAAAAAAGGCGCAGCGGCAACGACGGCAGCAGCAGCGCAGGGAGAAACGCGCTGCTGCCTTGCTCCTCGCCCCTAAGACCGCGGCTGTAGTAATTACACTGCAGCCCGAGGCGGTCAACAGGGGCGTTACGTATGGCGACGTCCTCGCCAAATTAAAGGGGGCGGTGACTCCTGCGGAGTTCGGGGCCCCGGACGGGTTCGCGGTCAAGGTGACCGCTACCGGAGCCCGTCTTTTGGAGGTCCCCGGCGCGACCAGCGGCCCATCGGCCGACGCCCTGGCCGAGAGGCTTAGGGCGTGCCTCGGTGCGGACGAGGCCCGCGTGTCCAGGCCCACCAAATGCCTGGATGTCAGGATCTTGGGCCTGGACGACTCCGTAACGGAGACGGAGGTGGTGGCCGCTGTGGCCAGGACGGGAGGGTGCCCTGCTGACCAAATCAAGGCAGGCGCCATCCGCCCGGACAACTCGGGGCTGCGCACTGTTGTGGTCAGCTGCCCCGTCACAGCGGCCAAGAAGCTGAAGGAGGGCAAAAGGCTCTTGGTGGGATGGGTCTCGGCGCAGGTCAAGCTGCTCGAGACCCGGCCTCTGAGGTGCTACCGCTGTCACGTGGGGGAGCACGTGAGCGTCAAATGCACCTCGGAGGTGGACCGCAGCGACTGTTGTTTCCGCTGCGGTCGGCCCGGTCACAAGGCCGGCTCGTGCTCCGCCCCGCTGCACTGCAATGCATGTGCGGCGGCTGGCAAGCCGGCCAATCACCGGGTCGGGAGCAAAGGCTGCTCCCCTCCCGCCAAACCCAAGGGCAAAGGTAGGCCCTCCGCCACCCCTGCCGTTTCCGCCGCCGCCGCCGCCACTGCCACCGCAGTCGCCGCTGCCGCCACTGAGGAGGTCGGAATGGACTGCCAATAATGGCCCCATTCCGCCTCCTCCAGGCGAACATCAACCACTGCGCCGCTGCTCAGGATCTCCTGCTCCAGAGCATGGCGCAGTGGTCGATCAATGTCGCCGTGGTCTCCGAGCCGTACTTTGTCCTGCCCAGGGATCACTGGGTGGCGGACCTGGACGGCTCGGTGACCATCATCTCGTCGGCCGCCGCCGGTACCCCGACTCTTGAGGCTGCTCAAAGAGGCCGGGGTTGTGTCGCAGCACGGTTCGGAGAGCTCGCTGTGGTGGGCGTGTACTTCTCTCCGAACCGAACTCTCGCCGAGTTCCACAACTCCTTGAGGGAGTTGGTCACCGTCGTCGTCGGGTTCCGTTCCCTCCCCGTGCTCGTCCTCGGGGACTTCAACGCCAAAAACTTGGCTTGGGGTTCCCGGTTCACCGACGTCCGGGGTAGGATGGTGGAAGACTGGGCCCTTGAGACAGGCCTAGTCGTCCTGAACCGGGGTTCTGTCCCCACGTGCGTGCGGATGCAGGGCGAGTCGGTGGTGGACATCTCGTTCGCCAGCCCTGCTCTGTCACCGCGTATTGTTGACTGGCGCGTCATGGAGGAGGTGGAGACGTACTCCGACCACCGGTATATCCGGTTCGACGTCTCCGCCGAGTCCGCAGACCCGCCGGTCAGACAGGCCCCATGTGGCCCGCGTTGCGCGCTGAAACAGCTGGACCGGGAGCTGCTCCTGGAAGCCGCCATCGTGCAGGCCTGGGTGATACCACCGGTCAGGCCTGCCGACATAGACGATGAGGTCTAATTTGTGGCTCCAGGACGCCATGTCCAGGATCTGTGACGTGGCGATGCCCCGGATCCGGTCGAGGCAACAAAAGCGCCAGGTGTACTGGTGGTCGCAAGAGCTAGCAGCTCTACGCAAGGCGTGCACTGCTGCGCGACGCCAGTACACTAGGCACCGCAGGCGCCGCATCCGTCCTCCTAATGCGGAGGCGAGAGAGGCGGAGTTGTACGAGGGATACAGAGCGGCCAAGGCCCTCCTCAAGGTGGAGATATTGCGGGCCAAGGAGGAGGCCCGCCGAGAGATGCTGGGGACTCTGGACAGAGATCCGTGGGGACGCCCGTACCGGATGGTACGCGACAAGCTCCGCGCTTGGGCTCCCCCGCTCACCCAGAGTCTCCGGCAAGAAGTCTTGGAGGAGGTGATTGGCACCCTGTTCCCTCGACTGTGGAGGGGGTTCACCCCTCCGTATATGACTCCGCCCCCTGCGGTGCCCGACGCGGGCTACAGCGACGACGACGACGACATCGTCCCAGAGGTGACCGAGGCAGAACTGAGAGCGGCGGTGCGCCGGATGGGCGCCAAGAACACCGCCCCAGGACCCGACGGCCTGCATGGCAAGGCATGGGTCCTGGCCTCAGAGGCTCTCGGGCCTCGATTGATTGGTCTCTACAGCGCATGTCTGGAGAGAGGCCAGTTCCCGCTTCTCTGGAAAGCGGGAAAACTGGTCCTCGTGCGGAAGACGGGGCGCCCTGCGGACTCTCCGTCCGCGTACCGGCCCATAGTGTTGCTCGACGAGGTGGGGAAAGTCTTCGAAAGAATCATTTCGAACCGCCTCGTCGCGCACCTGACGGACATTGGGCCGGACTTGTCGGACGGCCAGTTCGGCTTCCGCAGAGGGCGCTCCACGGTGGACGCCATCATGCGCGTTAGAGACCTCACGACGGGGACTGCAGTGTCCAGGGGTAAGGTCGTAGTGGCGGTGTCTCTGGACATCGCCAACGCCTTCAACTCCCTGCCCTGGAGCTGCATCTTGGAGGCACTCCGATATCATCGGGTGCCTACCTACCTCCGTCGTGTAATCGAGGCTTACCTGACGGACAGGTCCGTCAACTACCCCGGTCACCGGGGCGAGTGGAACCGGCGAGAGATGTCACGCGGTGTTCCACAGGGTTCGGTTCTGGGGCCGCTCCTGTGGAACATCGGCTATGACTGGGTGCTGCGCACCGACCTCCCGAACGGCGTTAGCACAATATGCTACGCCGACGATACGCTGGTGCTAGCGCACGGGAGGTCACACCAGGCGGCGGCCGACTTAATGGCGACAGCGGTTGCGACAGTCGTTGAGAGAATCCGGCAGTTGGGACTCGAGGTGGCGCTCCACAAGTCCGAGGCCATGTGTTTTCATGGCCGCGGGAACGCGCCTCCTCCGGGTGGGTCCCAAATAACGGCGGGAGGAGTTACCATCGACGTCGAGACGACGATGAAGTACCTAGGACTCGTCCTCGACAGTCGGTGGAACTTCATAGAACACTTCCGACGTTTGGCCCCAAAGTTGGAGAGGACGGGGGCTGCGTTTAAACGCATCCTCCCCAACCTCGGGGGCCAAACGCCTCCTGCCGGAGGTTATACGCCGGGGTCGTGCGGTCCATGGCCCTCTACGGCGCCCCTGTTTGGGCGCCAAACCTGTTGCGGCGTCCCGCTCGGACGCTGCTCATGGCACAGAGGGTCATGGCGATCCGAATGATCCGCGGATACCGCACGATCTCTGGGGAGTCGGCGAACCTCCTTGCCGGATTACCGCCGTGGGATCTGGAGGCGAAGGTGCTCGCGCGCGTGTACGGCATGCGCGCGGAGGCACGCCGCCGGGGCGAAACCCCGCTGCCGCGCCAAATAGGTGCGTGGCGGGATGAGCTCCGGCGCGATCTCATGGCGGAATGGCAGCAACGACTGTCGCAACCGAGGGCTGGGCTCGCTGCCATCGCAGCGGTAAGTCCCCTCTTTGAGGAGTGGCTTGAGAGACGCTACGGCGTCCTCACCTACCGCCTGACGCAGGTCCTCACCGGACATGGAAGTTTCGGGAGGTACCTGTGTCTGATGGGGCGGGAGGAAACGCCCGGGTGTCATCACTGCGAGGACCGCCCTGAGGACACGGTGGAACACACGGTGGGAGAATGCCCTTCGTGGGCTGAGCACCGCCGTGTCCTCAGGGAAGTGATCGGCGATGGCGACCTCTCGCGTCCGGGCCTAGTGCAGGCCATGATGCGGAGCGAGGGGGACTGGGATGCCGTCTCCTCCTTTTGCGAAGCAGTGATGCTAGCTAAGGAGGAGGCGGGACGCGTGAGGCAGCGAAGCGCTGCCTCCTCGCAACCCAGCCATCGCGAAGGACACACCGGGCGTCGGGGATCGCGAGACGATCTCCGGCCACCGTAAGCGCGGGCCTGCGGACGGCGAGCATGGGTGGCTCCCCGTCCGACCAGAAACAGACCCGAGCGTACGGCGCGTCGCGTTCCGCGCGCGCCTCAAAGAGCCATCAGACCACCACAGATGGGGCCCAATACGGCCGATGCCGATTCGGAGTCGCGGAGAACCTAACGGGTAACCGGGGCTCCGACTCGACGTGCAGGAGAAGGAACGGGGTGGTTTTTAGTCAGTAAGAGTCTGACACTCCCTCCCGCCTCACCCAGGCGGGAGAAGTCATTCGATGATTTTCCCCCCTTAAAAAAAAAAAAAAAAAAAAAAAAAAAAAAAAAAAAAGTGTGACTGCTGGGCAAGGGGTCTCGGGTTCGATTCCCGAGTCGAGAAAAGTATTACTGGGTTATTTAAAAAAATCTCAGTAGTAGCAGGGTGTCGGGAATTGTGCCCGGTATATGGCAATAGGCTCATCCCCTATTACATGGGACTCATAACATAGATAGTGGAAAGTGGGTGTTACATTGTACAGTGGCATTAAGTGCTGTAATGTACACCTCTGGCTACCCCTTCTAGGGTAAAAGCGTGATGTTGTTGAACCTGTCTACTGAATAGGAGTTTTCACTAGATCAAGTTAAACTGAGTTGTCCTACATTTTAGGTATTTTATTAAATAAGATTAAAATCTAGCTCTAAAATAAAGTCTAGCTCTGCTTACGCCTTCGAGGGTTAAAAAATATTTAGCGTTATATTTCTATAATACATATTTCATGATCGTGTAAAATTTTTGTAACGCAACTCAATGTTTTAGGTAATTTCAGAAGTAGGTATCCCGGTTTCAAACTACACTACTTGCGAAAACTAAATCACTTGAAACGCATTGTATTATATAATGTTAAACATTGTGGAACGCATTATAGAAAGAAAGAATTTTGAAAGTATTCAATTTTAAAAAAGTAAAAAACAAGCATAGACCAGGAAGACACTTTTGAACGTCAACGTCAAAAAATGTAAAAGTGAAGCTATTTGCATATTCCAAGGTATAGATTCCTATGGAGAAGAACGAGCATGAAACTCCATAGGATACTCTTTTTCAATCATGTTCACAATACAATTCTTTAGTTAGGTACAGAGTTTTAATGGTTCAATACAATAGTTGACAACTAGTGAAATTCAATACTTTTATTGAAACATCAAAAACGATACTGTTCTATGAATTTTGTACGAAATACCATCTTATGACGTCATTATATTTTCGCGTCAAATAGCACACTTATATCTAACAAAAAATGCTAGAATAAATCGAAAATTAAGTATATCGATAAATCAATGAATGAAAGTGTAACTATTTTTCAATATTTAATTGAACTGAAAAATCTAAATAGGTAATTTTGTTTTTGACCAAAGAAACAACCCAATTTTGTGAGAAGAAATTGATTGAATAGGTTTAATATTAATTTTTATTTATTTTCAGATCCATGAAGACCTTAAAAGAGTCGAGTTTTATGTGCAAAAGAGGAAGCAATAAGTGTGGGAGAGCCATGCTTCGGCACGAATGGGCCGGCTCGACCGGAGTGATACCACGGCCGAGCAGAAAACCGACGTGGAGCATCGCTTGCGTTGTGTTTCGTCGTGTGAGTGAGGTTACTGGAGGCCCAATTACCCTACCCTTCCCCGATCTCCCCAATCCCTGAATCCCCAACGATCCTCAAACTCCTAAAATGGCCGGTAACGCACTTGTAACGCCTCTGGTGTTCCAGTTATCCATGGGCGACGCCGATTGCTTACCATCAGGTGATCTGTCTGCTCGTTTACCGGCTTATGCCATAAAAAAAATATTTTTAAAATTATTGTAAGTAATTAAAAATGTACCTAAAACGTAACTAATCTAATCTTTTATTACTACAAATAGTCAACAAGTGCATCAATATCAAACGTAAATGCTTCTTATTTCCTAGTCAAGTTCATAACCAAACGATATGGCTAATGTAATGGATGGCACAGCACTTTATGCAATACACACGACTTACTTGATCACATTTGTAATAGGGTTGACGACTAATTTTTACTTTTATGTCCATCTGGTAGATTATTAAAAAACATTAGACACGTATTTTTTTACGAAAACGAATAGTTTCGAAGATATATTAATTTGAAATGTCGCGTGACATCACTTCTATGTCCATTTTATACGTAGAAATGACGTTTTAGCGCCCACTCCTAAACTTTGATTCGTTATATCTAAGTATCATTTTATTATACAACAAAAAAAAAAGTACGTGTCTAATATTTCTTCATTACCTAACTGACGAACTAATTACATTTTTAATTTTCATACCCTGTCATCATCCCTATTGATGCTAAATTAATACATCCGTTTCCATTGTACCCCTACATTAATACTATGAATTTCGAAAATGGTCATCCGAGATTGATCTCAAGCCAGGCAATGAAAACAACAACAACGGCGACGCAACGCTATGTATCAAGTTAGGTATCAGTAGAACTTTGTATCATTCAAAGTACTTCAACTACACAAGGTTTTCATGGGATAAAAGGCAGACGAGGATTGCTTAATTGCCTGATATATTGTTTTAAAAAGAAGTAAGATCATAATTTCTTGAATGTTTCAGGATTATATCGGTTCGAAAATACCGACAGGCTACACTACAAAACGCGATTAAAATTCAAAATACTACCATATTTATACAATACCAGCTACTTCTGCGCGGTTTCACACGCTCTGCTCAATTCCCATTAGTATATAGCCATCCTCGATAAATGCGCTATCCAACACAAAAATAATTATTCAAATCAGACTTGTAGTTACGGAGATTAGCGCATGCAAACAAACAAACTCTTCAACTTTATATAATAGTACCTATAAGATGTTTCCAATAGATCAATATTTTCACAAATTAATTTAACAAGTATTAAAATACTACCTTTTTCGTCCCATACTTAAGTAACATAGGAATAACATAACATCACGCCCTTTTATCTCCGAAGATAGTGGTATTACCATACCACTGTAAAAAGTAACACCCGCTTTTCACTATTTATATTAGGAGTCCCATGTAATAGGGGGTGAGCCTATGTCCATATACCGGGCACAATTCCAGACTCCGTGCTACTACTGAGACTTTTTTTAAAAACACAGTAATATTTTACCCAACTCGGTAATCGAACACGAGACCCATTGCCCGACAGTCGCACTTGCGATCACTCGACCAACGAGGCAGTAACGTAATAATATATTATTTAAAAGCTTCAATGTTCCTCCTAACATAAATTATCACACTTCAATAAACTAAAATTGCAAACAGAGGCCCCCATTACCGCAGAACCACTAACAACGGTTAACAGTTAACCGAACGATTGTGTGGTTAACTAAACAAACCGTTAATCTCGTCTCAACAGCACAGTTAATATCACTCTAAGTAATATTTAAGTGTTACATTTTGTGAGATTCCTACCAAAAGGGTTTTTCCTTCGCGATTGATTTGTATTCTCAAAGATAAGTAATTAGGCACCACTCCGGGCCAGATCCATAAATCCAAGGGGTGGGGAAGGTTCTCCCTTGAAAAAAGGGGGTGTTCTTCTTATATTTAAATATCGAACCCCTTCCGGGTAGGTGCCACGGTTTTTCCAGTAAAAGGGGTAAATGACAGAAGCAGAAAATTGGAATGGGGTGGAGTTGTTTTCTGTGTATTTTTTACGATGATTTTATGGTGATTTTTATATTCGTTCCTGAAGACGAAGTATTTGTTAATAAAAATATTTACTATGGCTACGATTCATGGTACATAATTTATTATGTACTGCCGTCTCAAATAATCGTAGCGGGTGCGTCATACATTGGAAGCGTAGCTGTGCTACGCCACTAGGTTCGTAGCGCTTAGTACGCTGACGTGTAGCAGGGCGTAGCATTCGCTACGCTAACAATCGAAAGTTACTGCTACTATAGCCAATTAGCAATGTTCGATCCTGTAATTTTTTTTTTTAAAACGTTGCCCCACACTAGGATTTTCTCCTGTGTCGTGGGTGCGTTTACAAACATACAAGTTCACATACACAATATGACACCCAGACCCGAAACAACAATTTGTGGATCACACAAAGTGTTGTTCCGTGCGGGAATCGAACCCGCGACACGTTGCACGGCAGCCAGTTGCCCAGCCACCGCACCAACCGTGCAGTCGAAATAATAATTAATACATAATACATACATAATTAATACATGGTTTGTTAGTAATGTAATAGAGGCAGTCAACAGAAAAGATTAACGATGTTTTTTCTTGTTCGTTCTTCTCTATTCCAAACAACCCTTCAGAACGGACACCTAGCTTCACTAACAATTCAATTTGGCGGTTCAAAAGTTCCTAATCAGGGATTAATTGATATAAATGCTTTGACTTTGACTTTTTATTTAAGTGTCATAATTAAGGGCGTAGGTACTGATTGTTATCTTAACAGAAAGTACGTTATGCTTTTTCATTATTATAAGTTAGTAATAATGTACTATAACTAACTACAACTATTAAAATGACTACAAAAAGTAACATAATAACTGACCAAACAGAAAAACACACAAACACAACTCCATACCAACCGCTGCGCTGTCTCAAGATGGACTTAAGAAGCAAAAAGGAAAGAGTTGAAGGGGTGGGGGGCCTCCCACCGAGCCCATTGGAATACAGAATAATAATCGCCAAAAGAAGTAGGGTGGAGGAAAAATATAAATATAGCCTAGCTGTATCTTCCTCAGATATTAAAATTTGTACAAGAAAATGGCTGAAACAGTTTCAATTTTGCTAAAATAAAATTATTTTCTTGAGTCTTCAGCCGACAAATGTTGGACCCTTCGCTTCAGACGATGTTTTAAAGTTAAACCTAGACGGTTGGTCGGTTTTCTTTGTTATTTGTGTGTATTTTGTTTTGTGGGGGAGATTGGATGTTATGGGTTTCTAAAGCATTTTAAAGACAGTTTTATAACTCAGTTTAAGAAGTAGGTATTCGTATGATGAGTGTTTTTTTTTTCACTTTTTTTTCCAAATTATAGTTACCTATTCAATGAATTACATGGCACAGAGTAGCTCAACAACGACAGGAATGGAAAAGGTCGGAGGAGGCCTCTGCCGACGGGCAAACAGATCTCCAAAAAATAAGTAAAAGGTATTTTATAGATAGGTACTAGACCTAAGTAATGCAAATCTTAGGCAATTTTAAATTATGTTACAGTTAGTTGGATCTGAACAAAGGGCTATTTTATTTTTATTTTATATTTTTATTTATTTAATGAGTTCATGAAAGATTTTGATATAATAGTCATATATTCGCATTGTAGACCAAGTGTCCACTTGATAATGTAGGTAGTAAATTTAAAACCACAAGTTTTTGTATTCGTAATCGATTTTGATTTTCAATTCAATTATTAATATAGAGGGTGATCATGGACCAGAATGATGATTATGATCCATGCACAACTGATGTACCTATCAAAATTAATCAGGAACTGTATGTATTATGAGCGTTTACAGTGTCGGAGAGTCTTAAGTGTTGGAGAGCCATGCTTCGACACGAATAGGCCGGTTCGACCGGAGTGATACCACGGCCTCACAGAAGACCGACCTGAAACAACGCTTGTGTTGTGTGTCGTCGTGTGAGTGAGGTTACCGGAGGCCCAATTACCCCTTTCCTTCTTTCCCAATCCTTGAATCCCCAACAATCCTCAAATTCCTAATCCCAAAGGCCGGTAACGCATTTGCTTACCGTGATCTGTCTGCTCGTTTATCGGTTTATTTTAGAGACGACACTGAATAACTATGACAAAAACCTAGCTATCGGACGCGCTATCAAGACATTCTAACTATCTGGATGTACAAACACCATAGATATCATAAAATCGCTCGCTACAGCAGTAAAAAAAGACACACGGTTGCATTTAAATGAGCGTCATTATACAAATAAAACTTTCAAATACAACGTTCAAAATCACTTACAAACCTACCCTTACCAAAAATTAAAAAGTTTTTAAATAAAACTTTTGAAAGTACTTACCCAAAAAACGTTAAAAGTATTAAGATATTAGAGTATGCCTACTCTATATAGGTACCTCTATTGCACACAAAAACGGTAAAAGTGGGTAAAAATTCAGCGGCGTACTTCGTGAAGTTTTCAGTTCTGAAACAACTTAAATCGGTCTAACTTTCAGTTGCGAAGTTGTAGGGATAGCAGAGAAAGAGATAAGTATGTAGTGTTTTTTTTATTTTTACGAATTAAGGTAAAGTAAAGTAGACTAGTACCATTCTTTTTAGTTCATTATTTTCGGAACAGGAATTAGGCATTGTTTTAAGTCAATAGATCTCATATTTGTATCTAAATGACGTGGTTTTAAACTAGGATTGTCTCTTGTGTCATGTGTGCGTTTACAAACACACACTTTCACATCAAGACACTGAACAACAATTGAACCCGCGAAACGTTGGGCAGCAGTCAGTTGCCCAGCCACTGCGCTGACAACTAAAGGTTTTGGATTGGATTCACATTCAAATAATGTGTTATTACAGTGATGTATAAGATACCTTATACAAAGTATCTGAAATACTAGATGCAAGATACTTTTAAAAAAAGCATTTCAGATACCAGATACAAATACTTTACTAAAAAGGTATCTGAAATACTAGATACAAAATACCTATCTTTAAAATACTTTTTAAAGATAAAATACTTTTGTAAGAAAACAGAATTTAATAAATTTTAATTGAATGTAAGTTTATCAGGCAAATGTGACAAGACAAAATATGTAGGTAAGTTCGCGATCCCGAATCTCACAAAGGCGATATTGTTATTTATTAATTACAATATTTTATTTTAAACACCATACACCACGTCCACGTACACACGAAATACCTCAGCGAAAAACTTACGGAAGGAGTGACAGTGACACTAGTGACAGATCACACTCATTGACAATCTTGTTTTTGTATTATTTGTTTAAATTTTAATTTTGGCATTGACGATCTTACTTACTTAACCGATGACATTTGTAAAAAGATAGTGTCGCCATCTGTCATTTAGTTGCCGACCCGTAAAAATATGGTATCGAAATAAATGACGCGCTGCGTTCAGTTGCGTTCGGAAAGAAAAACTGCGAAGTTTTAGTAAAAGTATCTTCGTGAACAAAGTATCTTCAAATACTAAGATACCTGGAAAATGTATCTAAATATAAGATACAAAATATAAAAATTAAAAAGTATTTCAAATACAAGATATAAATACGTATTTTGTATCTTGTATCTGTATTTCAGATACTTTTATCTAAGATAAGTCACATCACTGGTTATTACAAAGAAACTTTAATAAAACCAAAAAAATCCTAATACCTACTTTACACCACCCAAGAACCCGGTATCAATTGCTCGACAGCCGCTCCAACTACCGCGCAACCAACCATAACAATCAATAATTAAACAAAAGACTATTAACAGAGGATATCTCTCATAAATATAATGACTGCCTCGTTGGCCGAGTGGTCGCAAGTGCGACTGCCGGGCAAGGGGTCTCGGGTTCGATTCCCGGGTCGGGCAAAGTATTACTGGGTTTTTAAAAAATTGTCAGTAGTAGCACGGAGTCTGGAAATGTGCCCGGTATATGGCAATAGGCTCACCCCCTATTACATGGGACTCGTAACATATATATAGTGAAAAGTGGGTGTTACATTGTACAGTGGCATTAAGTGCCGTAATGTGCACCTGCCTACCCCTTCGGGGATAAAAAGGCGTGATGTTATGTTATGTTATGTTATCTCTCATAAATAAAATGGAAATATTTTTATACAAAAATCTCCTTTGGTCTATAATTAAAATGAATAGATCAAGCAAGATGGAAGATTTCTTTAATTAAAATGCTCTGTAATTCTATAGGTTGCTCGTTTAAAAGAAATTTCTTAATGAAAGGGTTAGAATAAACGCCTTTTGAAGTATAATGGTTAGATAGATTATCATTTTAAGTGTTATATGGTTATTTATAAATCATAACATAACATCACGCCTTTTATCCCTGAAGAAGTAGGCAGAGGTGCACATTCCGGCACTTAATGCCACTGTACAATATAAGACCAACTTTTCACAATTGATTTATAACTTTCACATGTTGTAGATAAAGATTGGCCTGTTTGTGGAGTCTTTATTAGAGTGACCCCAGTGGATGAGGTTTGGGTTCAGTTCGCGAATTTGTTAAATATCTATTTTTTTGTTTTATGGGATAAGTCGGTAAACGAGCAGACGTATCACCTGATGGTAAGTTATCGGCGCCGTCCATTTAAAACACCAGAGGCTTTGCAAGTGCGTCACCGGCCTTTTGAGCACTGGGTTTTTTGAGGATTGGGGGGGATTTGGGAAGACTATGGTGGGGGGGGGGGTAATTGGGCTTCCGGTAACGTCACTGACACGACGAAACACAACGCAAGCGTTGTTTCACGTTGGCTTTCTGTGAGGCCGTGGTATCACTCCGTTCGAGCCGACAAGCATCGATCTCCCACACTTTGTCTAAGCCTGTGATCGTCGATTTTTGAAATAGGAGTCATAAGTAAGTCTTAAATATTATAAATATGTTATTAAGGTGTTAAACTGAAGTGTTCATTATTACTACTAGAGAATTAGTCTAATCTAAACGTTAGCCTCCGGAACTGTAAGATGAAAATTTAATTACCAATATAATAAAGTATCCGCGGGCCTGCGGACGGCGAGCATAGGTAGCTCACCGCCCGACCAGAACCAGAACGGCGCGTCGCGTTCCGCGCGCGCCTCAAAGAGCCTTCAGACCACCACGGATGGGGCCAAATAGGGCTGATGTCGATACGGAGCCGTGGAGAAACTAACGGGTTGACGGAGCTCCGGCTCGAAGTGTAGGAGTAAGAACAGGATGGATTTTAGTCAGTAAGAGTCTGACACTCCTCCCGCCTCACCCAGACGGGAAAAGTCATACGATGATTTTACCCGTATAAAAAAAAATCTTTAAAAAAATTCGATGTACAATTTTCACTTTCCTACGATTTTATTATATGTATAGAGAATACCTCTAGAATATATGTAAAGATAGATAATTGAATTGTTTATGTTCAATGAGCGTCTCTCGCCACCAAACATTAAAGTATGGCGAGTTTAGATTTAAGGCCACACCTATGTAAAATTTCACTGAATAACTGTATTTAAAAAAATATGAACTTAACGTTTCAATGTTTTTGCTATCCCTACACGACTCGTACATAATATATAAGATAGCCACCTGTTGCGATGTGCCCTTACAGTAACATACTGAAATTCATAATTCGGTCTGTTTAGTCGATAATAATGATAATAATTCGACCAAGGTTTATAGTTCAATGTAATTATCAATCCTAACTTTCGAAGTGAGCCCGCATAGCATTCTCATCCGTCATTGGTCGAGATTATTCTAACAACCTGACTGATTAATCTCTCAAATCACATGAGAGGATCTCAATCGAGTTCCTTTTGAACTTTCGAATAGAAAATTACAGAATAGCGAAGCAGTTATACTAAGTTGATGATCCATCTTATTTAGTAAGGTGCTGAGCAGCTGAGCCATGAGCCTTTTACTCTGCACCGAGTATACTTTCAGACACTGTGCTATCGCTGAAAAATTGTAAAGTAACCATAAAAACACACATGGTAACCGGAGACTCTTTGCTTCACGATCTTGCTGAGCAGTCGCACTAGCAACGACTTTCTTTTTTGTTTTTGTGGGGGGAAATCATCCAAGGATTTCTCCCGCCTTGAGTTAGAGTGAATCAACAAGGTACCTACTAATTTGTATGTGAGGCACATTAGACAAATTACAGAGCAGACTGACTTACAACAGCAAGATTCACAAACCAATTTCTATAACGAAAGAACATTTTAAAAAACACAAGCAATAATCTACAACAGCACCCTAAAAAATGAACCAATGACACGGCTTTGGGTGAAAGAGACAGCAATAAGGGGGGTAATTTTTGCCAATACTTAAACGAAGATAGATAGGCGACTCCCAAGTTAGGGGGTGTTTTAAGAAAATTTTAACTTTTCTTTATTCAAAAGCCTTCCACCCCGGGTGGGGTGGGGTGGCGCCCATTTTTCTTCCATTCTCTTTGGACAGTCTCAAGAAATAACAGCTCCCACTTAAGCATTTATTAAATCCGCTATTCGAGAATTTATTTGTGCGAGCTTTCTTTTTTTTGTAGGTGGATGAAATAAATGGTCCTTTTGTGTAATTGTGTTTTTTAATTAAAGTTTGGTTGATTTGTTTGACGTTACAATGGTAAATTTAAATAAGTAATGGGATAAAATATATTTTTTGTTTTAAAGAAATACATGAACCCACACGTCCTTCTTTAGTAGTCCCGAGACTATCTAGTGCGTTGGGGATTGCAGGACGATCTCCGGCCACCGTAGGCACGGACCTCGGACGGTGGCGACGGACGGCGGCGACGGACGGCGAGCACGGGTGACTCGTCAAGCAGAACCAGACCCGAACGTACGGCGCGTCGCGGTCTGTGCTCTTCAAAGAGCCATCAAACCACCGCAGATGGGACCCAACAGGACTGATGCATACTTACGGAGGCTCGAAGTTCAGGAGTGGAACGGGGCTTTTAATCAGTAAGAGTCTGACACTCCCTTTCACCTCACCCGGGCGGGAGAAGACAATGTATGATTTTCGAATCCCAAAAAAAAATTCTGTGTTGAGTACAGGATATTACATAACGTCAAGCCTTTTAATCCCGAAGGGCTAGGCAGAAGTGCATATTACGGCACTTGATGCCATAGTACAATGTAACATCCACTTTTCACTGTTTATGCTATGAGTTCCATGTAATAAGGGTGAGCCTATTGCCATATATGTATACCGGGCGTAATTCCAGACTCCGTGCTACTACTGAGATTTTTTTTAAAACCCAGTAATACTTTGCCCGACCCGAGAATCGAACCCGAAGGCCAAAGAATCCTATACTTACTGCCGTAAGTATAGGATATTGGGTACTATAAAAACCATTTAACTCGTCGAGTACCGGTTTTGTAGACACAATTATAGAACAATAGGTTGCGGTCACCGGTGACCGCTTGGTGTTTTGACAGTTTAATACATACATCACATTCAATTTATGGATAACCTACACACAAATGGATACTGTATTAATTTGATTTTTCCGGATTAATCGAAAAGCATAAGTACCTACTTTGTCGGAAGTTATATCTCTCCATGTCCTCATTTAAGTGTGGGAGAGCCATGCTTCGGCACGAATGGGCCGGCTCGACCGGAGTGATACCACGGCCTCACAGAAAAGCGACGTAAAGCAACGCTTGCGTTGTTTCGTCGTGTGAGTGAGGTTACCGGAGACCCAATTACCCTCCCCTTCCCCAATCTCCCCAATTCCTGAATCCCTAACGATCCTTAAACTCCTAATCCCCAAAAGGCCGGTAACGCACTTGATGTTCCAGGTGTCCATGGGCGACGTCTGCTCGTTTACCGGCTTATGCCATAAAAAAAGGTCGGTTTCGACTACGGCAATTAGGCTTCTACTTGTTTTTTTAGAAAGAAGAAGCTTTGGTGCATACTTAGTAAATAGTACGCGGGACCCGTTTACTCAGCTAAAGAGGCATTTTGTAAATACAAAACTAAGGAAATCGAAGCAACGTACAACAACAAAACATACAAACACAAAATCAAACGGAGTGACCGTACACCGGGCAGAATTCCAGATGTAGTGCTAGTACCAGAATTTTTAAGCACAGAAAAAAATGTACAAACTTCAATCGAAACCTGGGCATCAAAACTGAGACACGGCAGTCACGCTCGCAGTCACTCGACCTAACGAGGCAGTCACCAAGCACAAAGCCATCTAGCGGTTAAACAATAAACAATGCAGCGCAGTGTTAAATAAAAACCCCTTGTGATGAAGGGCGTGTTTAGTGTGTTATATTCCTGCAGTTACTAGATATTTAACATAGATGGCAGTGTCCCATATAAATTAATATTGTTAATCACTTTCACGTTTATGAAAGAGCGTTCCTGCCCAGTTTCTGAACTAGTGGGTTAAGAGACTGAAGAATGAGGGTGATGTTTAATCTATTCTAATTTGATATCACCTCATGGCTAATCACACGGTTACCTTTATAAAGTGTTTAGGGCTTACTGTCCACATGGCGTCATTTAATAAATGCATGCATTCGGCAAAACCGATTGGTGGTCAATTTTTGTTTATTTTTTTATGTAACGAGCATACGGATCACCTGCTGGTGAGCAATCGGTGTCGCCCTGGAACACCTGGAACACCAGAGGCATTACAAGTGCGTTCGGCCTTTTGGGGGATTAGGAACTTGAGGATTGGGGAGATTGGGGAAAGGGAGGGGGAATTACCCCGCTAATTGCGCCTCTGGTAAGCTGACCCACACGACGTAACACAAAGCAAGCGTTGTTTCACGTCGGTTTTCTGTGAGGCCGTAGTATCAGACCAGTCCCGAGCCCGACCTATTTGTACCGCAGCATGGCTCTCCCACACTTACAAGTCGTGCAAGATAGTAAATATATACATTTGTCATTTATAGGCCGTCTATTGTTTATGAAGGATGTATGTATATATGTATTCAACAAATTTAATAATGATGCAACGTGGACAGTTACCAAGAAAACAAAAAAAAAACAACAATAATTCGTATGTATTTTTTATTGAAATCCGATTTTATGTTACAATTTTTCACCTTTTTAAAATTACAGTTAGTTCAGACCGCGTATTAACTAGAACTCCTCACGTATCCCATTTAACAGTTTATATAATACATTAGTTTATAATTATAGTTTACAAACAACCGCACATGAAACATTTTTCAGTATAATCATTTTGGCCTTATATAAAAAGGTAGGTATATCCGAAAGATAAATAAAATAAGTTGTCAGTTTCTGCAAAATTTTGCGATTGTATCTGGGCTGTAATGGTTGAAAACTTTATTTTGATTTACACAACGATAAAAGTAATGAAAGTTTGAATCTAAAATACCTTTAAAAACAGTCAAGAGTAAATAAAATTAGCGGAACATTGTTAATGACAATGTTATTGAAAATAACAACGATTAATCAGTCATTTTGGTAAAAATGGTAAAAAAACTGGACTATAAACTAATAAAATCATTAAATTATTAAATGCCAATAAAGCAAAAATAATGTCCTTACTATACAGGAATGTCAAAAAAGATCTTATTCAAAAAAGGTCATTTTGATACTATCAATTGGCGCTAGTGAACAACAAAGTCCTCTAGGTACAATCACCTAGTCTTTCAAAGGTTTTGTCCAATGGTCAATAGTAAACGGATCAAAAGACCAAATTCAACACTAGCGCCTCTACCAGAGCGAAAATTAAAATCAGAACTAAAATCTAATGTTTCGAGTACGTTTGACATTAGATTTAACACAGTCATGTTATTTAATATCATAGATAGTTTCGCTTAAAATCTAAAACAAGTCGACATAATTATTTTTACTATATACATATTATTTCAGTTGATTTTTAACATACATGACATCATTTTAAATTGGAAACAAATCGTTTGGAACGACCTAAACACTTAAATACATGATTTATTTTCTTGAAATTTATATCTTTGTCTTTTTAAAATAATACTGTTTGATCTTTTGAAGACAATAATTTAATTATTATGATTACAATAATAATACTAGAGACGAAATTATCACAGCAAATAAAATACTGATGTATACTAAAACTAGTTAAAGGGTTAACAAAAAAAGAGGTTTTGGCATCTAAGAGTAAGCTTAAATAAATTAATAATAGTAAATAATCAGTCGATTAAAAAACCTCACGAATCATTCACACACACATATATATGGTATCATTTCACCAACTTATCTGTTCAAAGGGGTAGACAGATCGGAATTAATTTTGAATAATGTGTTATGGAGTTTATTGCTCGTTCTTCTCCATACGAATTTACACTTTGCAACAAGCAAGCTTCACCGATCGACTGAAATACATGTACATACATCTTCAATTATGTTGTTGATAAGTGCCTTATTGTATTTTACTTGAAATAAGTAGTAAGAAATAAGTAAATAATTATATTGAACAGTTAGGTTCGTGATACGTTCAGTCATCATAAGTTGAATACGAATTATTAGCATTGTAAAACTTGATAGTTTTACTGCATCGTGCGTTTTTTGTTACATCTTCAAAACTAAAAGGATGATAGTCACTTCTGTGTTGTTTTAACTTGTTTTTACTGTAGTGGGGAATATAGTAAAAGTACTGCAACTAACATAATGTTATAGTGTTTGTTTGTTTGTTAGCTCTTATTGCGTTTCCTAGCCTTTTTTTTTTTTTTTAAGGGGGAAAATCATCGAATGACTTCTCCCGCCTGGGTGAGGCGGGAGGGAGTGTCAGACTCTTACTGACTAAAAACCACCCCGTTCCTTCTCCTGCACGTCGAGCCGGAGCCCCGGTTACCCGTTAGGTTCTCCGCGACAACGTTTCCTAGCCTAGGGTAAAGTCACAAATAAATTTATTGTTTCAGTATTTAATACAATGCCAATATTTCGTACCCAGTCAAAGTGACAATAAAACTATTAAATTAAAATTACTATTATAAATTAGTTTGACTAGACGCTTAACATACAGTTGTCACATTTTCGACTAGAATATGTTACAAATTTTATATAACTCACTTTCATTTCAGTTCATTATTATTAATTTTAAGTAAATTTAAAAACAATGGCTTCTTGCACCGCGCGAGCTGATTAATACTGACATATTACAGAGCAATGTTTACAAATAAAAGATTATAAACACATTACTCTGTAAAAAGAAACAAAGTTATTCTGGAATGTATTTCAAAACATGGTAGTTATGTACTTTTGTAAAGAGTTAGACAGGTTTATATAATACACAATTTATGTTATGAGTCCCGTCAATGTATGTTATAGGGGTGATTAATAACAACATAACATCACGCCTTTAATCCCCTAAGGGGTAGGCAGAGGTGCGCATAATGCCACTGTACAATGTAACACCCACTTTACACTGTTTATGTTATGAATCCCATGTATTAGGGGGTGAGGCTATTGCCATTTCCGCATTTGCCAATTGCGCATGATTCATAGAGTATTTATTGTTTTATCTGTTTCAACAGTTTTGATACATATTTTAATATATTTTTATTATGACAAAATCATAATAACATCTTTATAATGGCGCCTTTTCACTTTGTGATTAATCAAATAACAATTTTATTATTTTTAATGATTTTTTAAACCATACTTTTTGGATAAAATTTGCCAAATAGATACAGTAACTGAATCTTTAAGATAGATTACATTAATTTCGAATAAATACAAAACATTTCTCCTATTATAAAATATTGGAATTAAAATTGATAATTTTTGGCATTATAGTTTTCAACGATAAATCTTGTCTTTTAAAAAGATTAAATTCTCATTTGAAAAATCAATAATTTTGGCTTATAGCGACTTAACAGCATAGATAATAAATTCCTGGAATATATATATGTCGCAGAATCAACAAAGATGCACAACTATCGAGTATCGTTATTTAGAACAACGCCATCTGTTATCATTTGTCGAAAATGTCAAGCAGTGTGCTTGGGTGATGGTCGGTACGGGGCGTGGCATGTTGGCATTGGAAAGGCGTCACTTTTGAGTTGGACACGAGGGTGAGCGGTTGTTCTGCCAGCTCGTACCGAACTTACCACGTTTTCCGAAGTACCCCCAATGGGTGCATTTTCTCCGACATCAGAATTGGGATGCAACTCAAACGCCCCACGTAGGGAAGGTGCCTGTGCTATTCAAGAAAAGTGTAAAGACAATGCGCACGTGAGACGGAAAAATGGCGTTTCCTGCTTGAGCAACAAAACAAAAACTTTATGGCTATCGTACAAGCCATGACTTTGAACCTGAAAAACGAGACGTTGACCCGCGTGCTTGGCTGGCAACAGTGGTAGAAACGACAGCAGCGGAAATGTTGAGCATCAAGTGAATATCGGCACTATAAAGCCTGCCACAGATTATTTAGAAATTGAATCCGGTGAGAAATTTCTTTTTGTTTTGAGTCAGGTGCTCAGTGCTCTCTAGTTAAAGAAAGTTTAGCACAAAGGTTTCCTGGCAAACGTCTTCATGCTTTAGTGACATTATTAGGTATAGGTTCATTCAACGTAAATTGTAACGTTCAAATACTAACAGATGTCACTATACAAAGATACTCAATGCAGGTATTATTTCATGTAGTGCCAGATGAATGTATTCCTGAAACAATTATGTTTGGAAGGGTTGGCAAAGTGTTTTGTTTATTGTGGATACCACTACACAAGGGATGAAGTGATGTGTTATGTTTAATGTGGATAATACTTTCGAGTAATGAATACTGATGGATGGATACCACTACACAAGAAATGTAGTGATGTGTGATATTTAAATGTGTGTGTTGAGATCGGGTACCGGATGGAGGTCCCGTTGGATTGCCGGATGGAGGCAATGTGTTGTTTGTGACGAGGTTGGGTACCAAACAGAGCATTGCATACTAGATTTGGTCGGAATGTTTCATGAATTGATTTAAAAATTGATGTTTATTGAAACTGATGTTGAGTTATGACTTAAATGTCGAGATTTCCTTTATGAGGTTTGATGAGAATATGTGAATCAGAATAAAATTGTGTTGTTTGGATTGCGTGAGTTTATCTGCCGATATCTTGGTCAGGAAGGCCGAGCAAGGAACGTTTCACTTTCGGTAAATTCTTGTTCCAGATGCTTCACACGAGGACGTGTGAAATTGTCAAGATGGCCGTGTCGCAGAATCAACAAAGATGCACAACTATCGAGTATCGTTATTTTAGAACAACGCCATCTGTTATCATTTGTCGAAAACGTCAAGTAGTGTGCTTGGGTGATGGTCGGTACAGGGCGTGGCATGTTGGCATTGGAAAGGCGTCACTTTTGAGTTGGACACGAGGGTGAGCGGTTGTTCTGCCAGCTCGTACCGAACTTACCGCGTTTTCCGAAGTACCCCCAATGGGTGCATTTTCTCCGACATATAAATATTGGAATATACATAATAATTATAATTTAAAACATTGGCGCGATATAGAAATTCGGAATTTCATATTATAATAAATATTTTAATATATAAATTATTGACTGGGAATCGTCATGGAAAAAAACACTTAAAATTAAATATTTGACTAGAATATTTTTAACAATACGTAATAGTTGATTAACTATAGCATTTTGGGACCATTTTGTCATAAAATGTGGTCTGGGAGCATGGTTGCAAAATATATGCTAATGTAATGGCTGCAATATGTCTTATTTTGGAAACATTTTCATTTATATTGCAATAAAACATTGAAATTTAACAATTTCGACGACGATTCGATTATTAGCCACATTTACTTGCGCAAACTATTATTTAACTAAATATATATTTAACAATTTGCGCAAAAAAGTGTAGGATGTGGTAAGCCGATGCTATCTATTGCCACGTTTCATTGCGCATGCTGCTCATGATTATGAGCCCCTGTTGTGGCTTGAAACGTGTCGAGTAACTAAAACAGTTGAGCAAGATGGTTGTTATGATGTAGTTCCAACTTTTTGGTACGCAGATAGAGTTGGTCTGCGTATAAAATGTCTAAAATTGTTTACCATGAAAAGTTCATGGTAAAGAATTTTATCGATTTTGTGACTGATTTGTGGAATTATGTGACGCTTTTCAGCACTTTCCTTTCCAAAATAGGACATTTAACAGCCTATTTACTACATACACCGGTTCTGTAGCGAGTTCGTATCAATAAGCTCGATAATTTTCATTGTATTGTATCTCGCAACAGTTTTACTTCTAATTCATTCCGAAAAAGGAAATTAAACTTTAATTTCGCTTGCACTACGTCGGTTTTTCATTGCCATGTCGTTTAAAATAGACCGAATAAGATGGCTAGACCACAGGAGATCTTTTTGAGTCTTAAATACTATTATATAGGTAAGTAATGGGGGAGGCCTCATTACGCCTGTAGTCTAACTAAACTTTATCGGTTTAAAACACCTACATTTTAAATGATTTTACAATGGATGGCTGATATAAATGAAATGTATTAGAGTAAAATTTTGACATTTTCCGTCATTCACACGAGCCAAAGTCACAAATATCTAAGTTTTATTAATACTGATTAATTTATCACTTACATCATTTACCAAAGTTACGTGATTGGTCAGTTATTCGAACATTCATCTCTATTGCAGTCTTGTTTTATTATACTGACAAGGGAATGAACATTATTATACTTTAGTTCAGAGTTTCTCAACATGGGTTCGCGAAAAAGAAAATTGAAACATGACTTGGATTTTGCGGGTTCACTACTGAAGCATGTTGAGAAACTCTGTCCTATTCTTATGACATAGGAATTCTACAAATATTGCAAACATACTACACCAATCCTGGGCTCAAAATCCTCAATACAATATTCCCAAACAAGTTACACCGACGTAGTGCACAATAAAACGCCCAAGCGCTCCGCACGACAAGCCTATATTACTATATTACAATATCTACAAGGAAGCCAAGCTCATATCATAGAATTATAATAAAAAACGCGACATCTATAGACTATGTGTAAAAGCTAAAACTGTCAAACTCGGATGCTACCGCGAAAATTGTAAAATTACTATTAATTAATCGTTTATTTACTTAATTGGCCCATTTATTTAGTAGACTAACACTAACCTACCTTGGCACTAGTCTTGTTGGCACATCACAACACTTCACTATATGCTGGCCCGGTGGGGGGGCAGTTGGAACGTGAGGGTATCGTTCACAAAGTACTGGTCCTGCTCCTCGTCGTCGGGCAGGTAGTACCCGTAGCTACCGTCGTTCGACACTTGATCCGGTCCGTGGGTTCGCGGCATTTCACATGTATAGTCCTCCCAGTTCCTGTCTATAGATTTTCTCCTCTTAGCGAAGAGTATTGAGCCGTCGAAGGCGTATTCGTCATCGAAATGCAGTACAGCATCGTCGTAGAAGTAGTTTTCTACTCGTTTGTTACTGGTGTTCCTAGCTATGTTCTTCATGAGTTTCTTTTTCGCGTAGCTGGACTTTTCCGAATCGTAGTCGTCTACTAGCGGGTCGTTGCTGCGGTTTTCTGACCTCATGTTCATGGAGTAGAGCGAGGAACTGTGAGGGCTGGTCTCTAGCCGCGTGCTCAGACTATGTCTGTAGGGATGTAGGTACTGTTCGTTGTTATTACACCTCATTTCATACATCATCATGCCTCTCCGGAGCTGTTCTCGTCTCTTAGTGACCATTTCTTTGAAATCTTCAGGTTCTAGTTGGAAGTCATTGGTTTTTGCGTTCATGTATAAGTAGCCTGAGGCCGAGTTTAGTCGTAGAGACTGCGATCGGTTCTTCGATGATGATTTCTCAATGTAGCGCGGTATGCTACCGAGTTCGCGATAGTTCTTTGATTTGATTTGTCTGATGTTAGTTGGTGGTACCGGCGATAACGGGTCGCGATATGGTATTGATCTGTAAAAAGTAATATAGTTAAATTATTACACACATTTGCGAAGAGCTATTTCCAAAGTAGTATGAATTGTAATGTGCAGTATACTTACTTGTTTGGTCCGAAGCAATTACAGGAACAACTGCAGACGCTGGGCGCGTACTCTTCATCTACATACAGCGGCACTAGCGAGGTATCTCCTGGAAACATCATGTTTTTATGTTAATATAGTTATTACAAATTATGTTTTTTGTCTTTATTTTAATCATCCCATACTCATCGCATGATCAATAAAACATATATATTATCAACAAATAATTTACCTGAGTATTTCAAAATTCGCCAAGCAATAAACTCATACAGTCTCTTGACAAACCACCTCTGATGCTTCGAGGATCCATAGACAACGCTGATCATTTGCCCAGGTGAGAAAATACATAGAAATATAATATCTACATACCAGCAGTAATCTGCCTGGGGTCAGCAGGTAGGCGTGTGCCGCGCGACACTCCCCGTAGCACGGCACCGTCCGCTGTGATCACGTCGCCTTCCAGTCTCACTGCTACTTGCTGCGCCTGGAAAAAACAGCGAAATTTTTATCAGATGGTGCTTTTATAAGTAGCATTTTGTATCTGCAATCCTGTAGTCATTGGATGAATTAGATAAATAATAGAAAATAGAAAGAAGTGTGGGAGAGCCATGATGGGCCGGCTCGACCGCAGTGATACCACGGCCTCACAGAAAACCGACGTGAAACAATGCTTGCGTTGTGTTTCGTCGTTACCGGAGGCCCAATTTCCCTCCATCCCCAGTCTCTCCAATCCCCGAATCCTCCACAATCCTTAAATTCCTAATTTCCAAAAGGCGCGTAACGCACTTGTAACGCCACTGGTGTTTCGGGTGTACATGAGCGACGCCGATTGCTTACCATCAGGTGATCCGTATACCCGTTTCTTGGCTTGTCCCATAAAAAAAATATATCGAGGGGTAACGGGCTATTTGGTTTAAGCGACATTTTTGCAACTTTAGAGGAGAGCCTTTTAAAGTTTGAAATTTCGAAATAAAATTCATAACAAAAACGCTTCTGCAGTTATTTGAACGGGGTAAATTGCATTGAAATTGAAATAAAAATATCTAGTTGCTGATGCTAATTCCAAATAAAGCAGACCTTTAATTACAAAGATAAATGTCGCTTAATACAATCTGCCCTTTTTTAGAGTCAGTAAAAATGATTTAAGTGACTTCATAACTACAATTGGCTACAAGGGAAAAAATTAAGCGATGATGCACTCTATTTACAGAGTAAGCCAAAAAGTATGAAGTAACGAAACCCAAAATAAATAGAAGCAAGCTATTTATCTCAACTACCAATTTAGACTAAAATGAGTAACAGGCTAATTTACTTATGTGACATATAACATTGAAATTGTATCGTTAAATGTTTATGTTTATTTACATCTAAGACGATTAATGGCTGATAAAACAACCTGGATATATCGAAACAACCGAAAATCTCAGGTGCTTACATCGGATAAATAAACACAACACAATATCAAAGTATTTATTTAGATTAATAATAACAGTCTCCATAGGAACAACGATTATATTATTATTTATTCAGCAAAATCAGATAAATTAATGGGTTATTTACTGAAATTGCCGTTTTGTATGAAAACATTTAAACAATTTTTTTCATTTATTTTTTATTTGTATTTATCGAAGTAATCACCCATGTAATCAATGCATCGTTGCCAACGCAGTGGCAGTTTATTGGGCATCAATAAACTGCCACAAAATACTTCTTAAACAAATCAGCTGGACGGGTGGCAACAAATTCTTTAAATGCATTTTGTACTGCCTCTCGGGTAATGATTTTTTTTCCCGCGAAGAAGTTATTCAAATTCTGGAAAAGAAGTAGTCTGGTGAGTAGGGTGGATATTGGAGAGCTTCCAACCCCAGTTCTTGTAACTTGGAGACCATCTGTTGTGCAGCTTTAGGTCGCGCGTTGTAATGCAGGAGCAATGGAGATGAGCGATTGACCAGTGCTGGTTGGAGATGTGTCAGCTTCTCCATCATTGTGTTCAGTTCCTCACATTACACATCCGCAGTAATGCTCACTCCGTTTGGTAAGAACCTGTGATGAATCAGACTGGCGCTAGACCATCAGTGACCATCACTTTTCTAGGAGTAAGTTTTCGTTTCGGGTATTGTTTAGGTGCTGAACTAACTACTACTACAACATGTTGAGCAGTGCAAGGCACTGCTCGATGCATACTTAGCTCTGGCGATCATTGAGTTTGTGGGACACCCACTTGTCAAGTTTTTTTACCTTGCCAATTTGACGTAAATGGACCAATATTGTTTTGATGCTAACGTCGAAAGCTGTTGCTAAATCAGCCGTAGATTGTATGTCATCAGCTTCCACAATAGCCTATTGTCACCAAAGTCTTCGGACGACCGCGAGTCTGATCTTGAAATTAAAGTACTTAGGATTCAATTTCGATGAGCGTTTTACGTAAACACTGGCGGTGAGTGCGCGTCCCGTGCATTCTCGAGTGACTGAAGCGCCAGCGCACGATAATCCAGTTGGATGATTACGATTTTTAACACCCGGGCGATGAAATAAATATAGTATCATATGACATGATTGAAATGTACCATATTAAAATTTAGTGATTTAAAGACCGATTCATATTTTTATGAATACTGGCAAAATGTTTCAATATCCATTATTAATGTTATCATCTGTATAAAACGACATGCATTTTAAAAAAAGGAGGGCTAAATGATTTATGACTAAACAAAATATCTGAACGAAAACGACTATTTGGTTTAAGTAGCACCCTGCGTGGAAAATAAAAGCAGCTAGAAGTGTTTAAGAGACGAACCATGTCGTACTTGGGTGACGGATAAATGTTTTAAGCGACAACACACCGTGTGATTAGTGGGAAGTCAAAATGATTCAAGTTACTTGCTAGTAAAAAATAGAAACAGGAAAAACGCTTTAACTCATTTTGACTTATTAACTCGTCGAGTACCGGTTTTGCAGACACAATTATAGAACAATAGGTTGCGGTCACCGGTGACCGCTTGGTATTTGACAGTTTAATTAGAGATAGGGTGACTGGTTTATGTCTCAGTTATTAATATGATGGTATGGTTCAAGTACATAATTTAATAAAAAATGCGAAATCCATGTCGTTTAATACACTGTCACTTTGGAAACAACACGAAAATAGAATTGTTTGAAACGCCAAAAAAGTGCTCCGATTTTAATGAAACCGGCATCAATCGACGGAGAAAAATTCGCTGATTCCGAATATATATATAACTCAATATCGCCCAAAATGTCGCTTAAACCAAATAGCCCGTTACCCCTCGATATATAACTCAATATCGCCCAAAATGTCGCTTAAACCAAATAGCCCGTTACCCCTCGATATATAACTCAATATCGCCCAAAATGTCGCTTAAACCAAATAGCCCGTTACCCCTCGATATATATTTATTGATGCCCAATAAACTGCCACTGCGTTGGCAACGATGCATTGATTACATGGGTGATTACTTCGATAAATACAAATAAAAAATAAATGAAAAAAATTGTTTAAATGTTTTCATACAAAACGGCAATTTCAGTAAATAACCAATTTATCTGATTTTGCTGAATAAATAATAATATAATCGTTGTTCCTATGGAGACTGTTATTATTAATCTAAATAAATACTTTGATATTGTGTTGTGTTTATTTATCCGATGTAAGCACCTGAGATTTTCGGTTGTTTCGATATATCCAGGTTGTTTTATCAGCCATTAATCGTCTTAGATGTAAATAAACATAAACATTTAACGATACAATTTCAATGTTATATGTCACATAAGTAAATTAGCCTGTTACTCATTTTAGTCTAAATTGGTAGTTGAGATAAATAGCTTGCTTCTATTTATTTTGGGTTTCGTTACTTCATACTTTTTGGCTTACTCTGTAAATAGAGTGCATCATCGCTTAATTTTTTCCCTTGTAGCCAATTGTAGTTATGAAGTCACTTAAATCATTTTTACTGACTCTAAAAAAGGGCAGATTGTATTAAGCGACATTTATCTTTGTAATTAAAGGTCTGCTTTATTTGGAATTAGCATCAGCAACTAGATATTTTTATTTAAATTTCAATGCAATTTACCCCGTTCAAATAACTGCAGAAGCGTTTTTGTTATGAATTTTATTTCGAAATTTCAAACTTTAAAAGGCTCTCCTGTAAAGTTGCAAAAATGTCGCTTAAACCAAATAGCCCGTTACCCCTCGATATGTATATGACTTACTCTGTCTATATGCTCAACTATAATAACGTGGAGTTTTAAATCTAAAATTTAAGGTTGATATATCATCAGATATGTAGGTGTGAGCATAATTTTTGGTACTGTACCTTAGACACTTGTAAGCTACGTTAACTGTTTTTTCTATCTGGTTCACCGATGTTAAAAAGATAATGAGTAACGAGAGTATAGCGCGGATATTAGAAAGATATAATAAGATTGTTGTTCCGTGTCTGGGTGTCATGTGTATGTGAACTTATATGTTGTTTACCCACACAGGAGAAAATCCTAGTGTGGGGCGACGTTTTTTTAAATAAAAATAAAAAAAAATAAAATAGGGGGTGAGCCTTTTGCCATATACCAGGTACAATTCCAGACGCCGTACTACTACTGAGATTTACAAAAAAACCAATAACACTTTGCCCAAGCCGGGAATCGAACCCGAGACCCCTTGCCCGGCAGTCACCCTTGCGACCACTCGGCCAACGTGGCAGAAACAATTTTATTTTCTTTATCACTATTTCTCATTAAATCTCGGGTTTTATACCTGTTCAGCCTGCGCCTGATCTCTCTTCTCATCCTCAGTGTTCATGGTGACGAACCGTAGCACTAGCAAGTTGAGGCAGGCAGCCACTATAGCCAGCCCGAACAGTATGAAGATCAGGGCAAACATCACGTATGATGGCTTCTTGTTCAAGGCGTTGTCCTTTTGTAGAGCTACCATGTCTCCGAAACCTGAGGGTTGAAGGTTATTTTGTAGATTTTTTGAGACAATTTTGGTGTTCATTACTTGGATGTTGAGGTAGAAAATTAATTAGAAACTTAATTTTAGCGATGCAATGTTATAGTTCCATGTAAAAAGGGTGGACTTTTCAAAAGCATCTTAAAAATCAAAGTAATTATTTGTCCAATACCCGAATCTATGTTGCAATCTTTTACTTGGTAGTCGAAATAGCGAATACTTAAATAGTTGGTTTTTGAATACCGAACTTATAATACAACTTTCTACAAAAAGTTGTAACTCGAAATGCAAGAACACTGAAATTAACTTCCATCGTAGACCGCATCATCGCTTACTACCAGGCGAGATAGTGGTCAAACGTCGGTCTATCAAATATAAAAAAAAACCTTAATAGATGTAGCTTTTATTAACCTAAAGCTTTAGTCTTTACGCAGATAAAACTTATAATCAGAATTTTAATTCGATTACAGATTTGACATTACCTACTGTCATTTTGTGAAATAATGATACCACATTTAATAGTGTAGTGATGAACACAAAAATCGATAAACAATCAGATAGGCTAGATATGTTAATTGACAATATCACAGACACATTTATAATAAATGTTACAGAAAATGACAGCGATAGCGATAGCGAAGACGGCGACAATTTATAAAATAAATTATTACCATAATACATCTATCTGTTTTATTTCTCATGTTCCTTCATGATCACATTTTTTTATTTATTTCATACACAATTATAAAAGAAAAGTCTCAGATCGTTAATTAATCGTCAATACTAAATGATCGGTTCAGAAATATTTAATTTCCTGATATACTTAGTTTACGAGGGTAAAATTATAAGCAAGAAGAATCGATCCGGAAATATTTCATTTCCATATCGAGTAATTTCACAACGTCACTATTTAGTACTTTTCATTACGTGGCAACACTGAAATTGTCAAATCTGGAATCGAATTAAAATTCCGAGTATAGTCAATACCATAAAAAGGGGTGAATATGGATCGAGGGGTGTGATCTCTAGTGAGGAAGAGATCTTAAACCCTATTCATCCCATTTTACCGTTACAAACTTTAACAAACGTCTAATTTATTCTCAAATTACACTTTAAAACCACTTACCAATGGTAGTTAAAGTAATAAAACAATAGTAGACACTATCGAAGTAGCTCCATCCTTCAAACTTGGAGAACGCTGCAGCACCACCAGCTATAGTGAGTGACGACAGTGTGGTCACCACACAGATCAGGTCCACTTCTGATGCATTCGTTTGCTTGCAGTTCAAAGCGCCCTTTATTGATTTTATTATTACGCTGGAATTTAGAGAAAGGAAGTTTTAAATAGGATTTTATAGGACTCACGAGATTATTAAGTATTTGGTTATTTGTCTAAATTACACCAACTTTATATACATACATACATACATACATAACTTCACGCCTGTCTCCCATGGGGGTAGGCAGAGCAGAGACTATAAAACGCCAATTACTACGATTCCTACATAACTCTTTCGCTTCATCAACAGTCATCAATCTTTTCATGCATGCTTGTCGGTTAAAGGTACTTTTAATTTGGCCCTTCTTTAATATATCGCCAATCTGGGCACTATATGACCAACTTTACACCGCTAATTATGAGCACATATTTTATTTCAGCCTAAAGAGCCAAAGCCTCACTTCACTACTTCAATATAATAGGGTAGTACAGTGTATGAAAATTAAAAATGTAATTAGTCCGTCACTTAGATAATGAAAAATATTAGATACATTTTTTTAATTTGTCGTAGTTATAATAAAACGATACTTAGATAAAACGGAGTTAAGTTTAGGAGTGGAAGGTCGTTACTTCACGCTTCCCTATAAAATATAATAAATCGTGTCGTCAAACGATATTTCAAATCAATATATCGTCGAAAGTATTTAATTTTGTAAGAAAAAATACGTGTCTAATGATTTAAAATAAATCTACCAGACGGACATTAAAATAAAATTTAGGATACTACCCTATAATTTTCCTCCATGTAATTAAACAGATGAAACAGAGTTCCTAATCACTACATAGTATAAAACAAAGTCGCTATCCGCCGTCTGTCTGTCCCTATGTATGCTTAGATCTTTAAAACTACACAACGGATTTTGACGCGGTTTTTTTTTAAATAGATAGACTAAGGTTTGTACGTATAATACCTCTACATGTATATTGCACCCGTGCGAAGCCGGGGCGGGTCGCTAGTTAAAATACAAAAAAATCCTAGGTCATATCTGCTACAACTTACCTACTAAGTCTATTAACCCTTTCACCAATACTCTGGAACATGATGAGGCCCAGCGGTATGCCAACTATAGCATAGAACATTGTGAACAGCTTGCCACCGATCGTTGCTGGTGTTGAGTGCCCATAGCCTGTTGAAAAAGACAATCAATTATTGTAATAGTACAGGATGGATAGGGCTTTCAACATACATACATACGTAATATCACACCTTTTATCCCCCGAAGGGGTAGGCAGAGAATTATTTTATAATCAATCATAAATCAGGCTGTGGCTTTGTCTGCGTTGAATTTAAAAAAGATTTCTTTATACAATGTTAAACCTAAAAGAATAACATAACATAACTTCACGCCGAAGGGATAGGCAGAGGGGCACATTACGGCACTTAATGCCACTGTGTCTTAATGATAATGGTTAATGATTCTAGAGAGATATGAATCTCACATTTCTTCAAGTTTTTTCAAAGCCAGAAGGGTGCGTCTAAGTTTTGAGTGTTGCCAAAAAAAAAATGAAGTGTCTATAAATTATGATTAATATGCCAAGACCTTTCGTGCCAAACCGTGTTTAGCTCAACTAAGTGAACAAGTTAAGACATTATTATTTTATTTATTTAGTTTTTTATGTACATAATTTGTTCAAATAATGGCACATAAGGAGAACTTAATACTATTATAATTTAGCCATTCACATTGAGCATTTAACTTACTTCTAATCCTAAAATATAATAAACAATCCAAAAACAAAGAATAATCTTTATTTCACACAAACAATTGGTTGTTCTATGTGACTAGTACAGATTATTGTTAGTTTATTAGTATGGTACAGATAGATACAATTAATGTCCCCAGTATGCAGTGAAATAAGACCAGTTCATCATGTGCAGGACGGGGCCTGGCGTGGGTATTCTACTGGCCCCTTAAGTGACTATCATGCGTGATTCATTTCAGAAAAGAAAAATGGTGAATTATAATCCATTTATTGCAGTCGGGTAAGAAGAACACATTACTTATAGTTATGAGTTAGTTTCCCTTTTGGAAAAGATTATCAAAATTTAAAAAATCTATCCCTGTACTTAAACGAGTTCCCCGTGGTGCCAGACCTTTAGTTGCGCAACAGTTAGCAAATTGTGTCCGTCTGGCAGCACAGGAGAACTCGTTACGCGCCTGGGAACAACTCCTCACCTTCCCTTACCAAATATTACATGTTAAAAAGAATTTGGCTTTTCAAAATTCCTTAACAAAACAAATCAAAGAAAATTGCGTTTCGGCTTCCCAATTCGACCCAAAATTACCGGCTTGCAGCTATGCCTCAACCAAAACTTTAGCTGATTTAGTTGAATAGGTGAAGGTGATATTAGCGGCGCAGCCAGAATTATTTTTAGCAATGACGTACTGGCTCCATGTTCTCCAGATACACTTAAAGCCCTGGAGAGCAAACACCCGGCCCCAGTAGATGGTCTCTGTTTTCCGGATCCTCCAGAAGCAGATATTCATACCCTATCTGTTACAGGTCGACAAGTGGTCACTGCCATAGGCCACTTTGACGCCGCAGCATCTCAAAGATCTGACGAGCTCAAGCGCCGGGGAGTCCGGCGTGACGCTGCTGAAGGAGCTTACGGTTTTGATCAATCTTATGCTCTCCGGCAATGTGCACGAATCCGTCATCGACGTTTTGTACGGGGCCAATCTATGTGCCCTACGCAAGAAGGATGGCGGTATTCGTCCCATTGCCGTGGGAACAACTTATCGTCGCATGGCAGCCAAGATTTGTTGCAAATTTTATAATAATCTTCTTTCGGAAAAATTCCAGCCCCTTCAACTCGGGTATGGATCTAGAGGGGGCTGCGAAGCTGCCGTGCATGCGTTGTCGACCTACCTGAATTCCAGAAAAGGTGATATCATCCTGAAGGTTGACATTAAGAATGCTTTTAATTCGGTCAATAGGGATACTCTGTTGACAGAAGTTAAAAAGGAAGTACCCCAAATTTTTAGTTTTCTCTGGCAATATTATAGACACCCTACAAAATTATTATATCAGGACAACCTTTTGGAATCAGCCGTTGGCTGTCAACAAGGCGATCCCCTTGGGCCAGTGATTTTTAGCCTGGCCATTAATCCTATTATACGACAGCTAAATTCTAAATTTAATGTGTGGTACCTCGATGACGGTACCCTGGGAGGCGATGCAGATACAGTTTTAAATGATTTCCAATTTTTAAAAAACGAACTTCATGCTATTGGCCTTGACCTAAATTATTCCAAGTGTGAGATATTTTTACATGACTACCGACAGACAGATCATATCAAAATTTACTACTTTTGCGCCTAATATCTCGGTTGTCGATAAATGTTCGCTTCGCCTCCTAGGTGCGCCCGTCTTCGAGGACTCTTTTCAAAGTTTTATTGATGAAAAAATTCAAAATTTTTCTGTCGTTTCAGAAAGACTGTATCACATTAGAATGCATTCGGCCTATACTATTATTCGTTTTTGTTGTTTTGGTCCCAAATTTATGTATTTTTTGCGCTCGACCCACATCTGGTCTGCACCCCTTCTTTTAGAAAAAATTGACCGAAGCATTAGACAAACTTTATCCTTAATTTTGAATGTGGCTCTCGACGACCGAGCCTGGACACAAGCTACTCTGCCTGTCCGCATGGGTGGGCTTGGCGTCCGTAAAATTTCCAGTGTAAGCCTACCAGCTTTCATATCTTCCGCCCATGGTACTGAAGAATTAACCAGGAAAATTCTTTCTCAATCACTGGTTAATTTTGATGTACCATTTTTAGTGGAAGCTGTGAAAGCTTGGAAAATCGCTTGCCCAAATATTGACCCCCCCGGCAAATCACTCTCCCAGAGACAATGGGACGAGCCGCTCTGCAGGAAAGTGAGCGAAAATCTATTGAACTCCGCTTGTTCAACTGCAGAGCGAGCTCGCCTTTTGGCTGTGGGTGAGTGGGAGTCAGGGTTATGGCTTCTTGCTTTGCCTTCGTCCAACTTAGGTACTTTGTTGGACGACACCACATTCCGCGCTGCAATTTGTTTAAGGCTTGGGGCTTCATTTTGTTCACCTCATCGTTGTCGTTGTGGTGAAGATGTCAACAGCCTTGGACACCACGGCTTGTCGTGTAGCCGTAGTGCGGGTCATTTTGCTCGACACGCGAGTATTAATGACATAATTCGTCGAGCTCTTGTCTCCGTTGTCGTGCCAGCTACTTTAGAACCTAATGGCTTGGTACGCAACGATGGCAAGAGACCCGACGGTATGTCTTTATTCCCTTGGAAGATGGGTAGGCCTTTAGTATGGGACGCCACTTGCGTTGATACTCTGGCGCCATCCCATCTTCCAAACTCAGCGTGTCGAGCCGGTGCTGCCGCTGCTGCTGCCGAGAACCTCAAACGGCGAAAGTATGATAGCCTGATTGGCAATTATGCTTTCGAACCGTTTGGGGTTGAAACTTTAGGGCCGTGGGGCCCAAGTGCACATCTTCTTTACAAAGATATTGTAAAGAGGATGGTTGACACTTCAGGTGATCGAAGGGCTGGCTTCTACCTTGGACAAAGGTTAAGCATTGCCATTCAACGTGGTAATGCTGCCAGTCTTTTGGGCACCCTACCTCACGATAATGATGAGGAAAATTTTTTTTTTGATGCCTTATTATAGCTTATTTATTTATTATTACCTTTTTTTAAGGTGTAAATATTTTAGTTCATAGTTATTTATATTTTAAGTTGTATATATTTTCATTTAGTTATAGTTAATATTAATTGTATATGTTATGATGATGACTCCGAGTACCTTATTTAAGTACATTAAAACTTTCGTAAGACATAACATAACATAACATCACGCCTTTTATCCCCAAAGGGGTAGGCAGAGGTGCACATTGCCACCGTGCAATGTAAAACCCACTTTTCACTATTTATGTTATGAGTCCCACGTAATAGGGGGTGAGCCTATAAAAAAAGACATAAATTTTCGTAAGACATACTAAGATTATTATGTTCTCGGCCTAAATACGTAATTGTTTGACAAGGATCTCGACTAGTTTCAAGCCACGCTAGGGGCTCATATTCATGAGCAGCATTCCGCGCAACGCGCCGACTGTCGTGCTGCTACTATGCTAATATCAGCCTCTACCATGGCTCGTCAAACAGTTAGGTGAGTAAGCCGAAAACTTAATAATTAATAAATTGAGTATCTAATTAGTAAAAAAAACATGCCTACTTACCAATAGTAGTAAGTACGGTAGTAGCGTAGTAGAATGCTCCGGTGAACTTCCACTGCTGTCCAGCCTTATGTGGCTCCGACTTGAGGACCACTGTCTCCATCACACGGAAGTCTTCCTCAGTTATATTGTACTTCCTGATGATCATGCCTTCGATAGCTGTGGGTGAACGATAGGGTTAGTGTTTTATCAGAAGCATGGGATATAGAATGGTGTTGTGTTGTTTGATTAATTCAATACCTATAAATATATAATAAATATTTTTGGCTACAAGGCAAATATGGAAAACAGTAAAATTGAAAACTAAAAATATATACCTAATCAATAATATAAAGATTGAATTTTAAAAAATTTTAGGCAAACGAGCAAACAGTTCACATGATGGTAAGCGATCAGCGCCGCCCATGGACCACGGGCCATACCAGAGGAGACACAGGTGCGTTGCCGGCCTTTTAAAAAGGAATACGCTCTTTTCTTGAAGGTTTGAAAGTCGTATCGGTTCGGAAATACGGCCGAAGTAATAAAAGTAAACTAATCTATGTATGAACATAACATAAACTTATTCTTGAGGATAATTTTTTGATGTACAAGTTAGTTTTTCTTCATTTTTCTATATTTCTTATGTTCATTTTAATTGTAACATATATTGTATTTTAGTTTTTATTTATCTTAGCTCTAGTTAGTTAGAAGCCAACTGCGCAGAGGCCCTTTAGACAACTTTAATCTAAATGTAATGGACACACAAACCGGCGACTATCCTGTATGCACTATGGAAATGCACCCAAGGACAGAGCCCGGCACACATCCTTTATTATTAGTACTAGCTGTGCCCGCGACGTCGTTCGCGTAGAATAGAGACTATGAGCAGCGTTTTTTTTTAAAATATATACTTATTTTTATTTTAGATTTGGATCATACCTAATCACAGTCATTTTGGGTAGCTAAAAAACCTACTTTACTGTAATGCTTCTCTATATACAATATTAGACGTATGGCCATCGGGGGTGAAAGCATACAGGCTGCTGGGATTGCTAACACGGGACAGAGCCACATACAATTGACCGTGCGAAAAACAGCTGATACTTAGATCTATACCCACAACTTTTAGAGTCTGACCTTGAGCTTTATTAATTGTCATGGCGAAACATAGGCTCACTGGAAACTGAATTCGTTTAAAATTAAACGGAATTTTTTTTGGAATGAGAGGAATCTGAGGAATAAAACCACTATCACCTTTTCCGCACCCTGTTAAATATATATATATATATTTATAAGCCATTTCTGAGATTAGCGTGAACAGACAAACAGACAAAAAAAAGTTAGTTACATTTTTGGGTTCGACATCGACATAACAATAGCCCCTGCTATTTTTTTTATTTTTATTTTCAATGTACAGACAGCACTTTTCTACAATTTTATTATATGTATAGATATAGATAGATAGTGTTCGACGTGATTCTTTAATTTAACGTAACTTTTTTATTTATGAACCGATTGACATGAAACAAACACTAAAGCATAACTGAAGCATACCACAATATATTCGTGAAAACCGCATCCAACTCGGATAAGCCGTTTCTGAGATTAGCGAGAACAGACAAACAGACAAAAAAAAGTTAGTTACATTTTTGGGTTCGACATCGACATAACAATAGACCCTGCTATTTTTTTTATTTTTATTTTCAATGTACAGACAGCACTTTTCTACAATTTTATTATATGTATAGATATAGATAACAAAGTGGAATAGTTTGAAATACAATGACTTTTTCAGTAATGTCACTTTAATCATACAAGATCCCCTATACTTATTATACTCTTTGCATACAAGTGTTAGGGACCTATATTTTTTTTTTTTGTAATTGTGACTAGGTAGAAAAATAAATGTGAAATAGAAACATTTTATATTTAATGCAGACTAGCCATGATGTGGAACTGATTTCGATTGATGCTTTGAATTAAAAATTTTGACTAAAAATAAGAATAATTTATTTGTATATACTCCCTTTACAATATGTTTTTTTAAATAACAATATTAAAGTCAAAATATGATAGACTGTTAACTACATAATAATACATTATTATGCTTAAAACTGTGGACAGAAAAATAAGAGGACTAATACTAATATTTGGTTTTTTTTTCAATATTTGCTTGAACTAGATTTATGCAACCTGTGTCTTATGTTTATGTCAACTACTGAATATTTAGATTATAAATAATTGATCATAACTTTTTAAATAATAACCCCAATGTGTTGCCAACATTTAACTATATAATTGGTGCCTACTGATTGGTTGTCATGGTAACTGAACGCAAACATTAATGAACCTGAGTAAAAGTTCTTTATGGCTTCTTGAAAATGTTAATTTAAACAAATAGTTTACATGTGAATTTTCAGTGCGTAAGTAAAACAATAGATTTTTTAATTATTAAGTAAGTTACCTACATAAAGTTTACCCCATATATCCCCAAGCAGTCACCGGTGACCGCTCTCCCCTAACTACACTATAGACCTTATTTCCAATGTTAATAAGAATATCTCAAAAACAGATAACTCAAATTAGATTTAGTTTGTTTATCCCTAAGAGAACTCTCTGCCCATTATATCATATATTTATTGCATCCATAATTTACACATACATGTGGTTAGAAAATACAATAATAACAATTATGGACCCTGTCGGCCTGTTGGGCACAGCAAAATTTTAATTTGGTAGGAGAGAACAAGGGTAAGGGGAATTTCTTAGATGGCACTTTATATCTCATTATTTTGATCAATTTAAAATATTGTGGCTCTTGGCATATTTGCCTAGAGAAGTGTTTCCGGTTACAGAAGTGAAATATATTAAACCAATGCAATAATTACATTATAACTAGGAAAACCTGCAAAAAATTTAAGTTTTGTGAGATTCTAATTGGTAATCTCAAATGATTTTGTTTTATGTTTTAAGCGGACAAATATTTTGATGCTCTCTGTAAATATTTATTTTTAGTTTTATTTTATTTAACTCGTCGAGTACCGGTTTTGTAGACACAATTATAGAACAATAGGTTGCGGTCACCGGTGACCGCTTGGTGTTTGACAGTTTAATTTTAATATTTTAGTTACCTATAGTGTATATCTCAGTTTTAATAAAATGTTTTTTTTATATGAGATTCTAATATTATAGTGGTAGTTCCTACCAAATATCTCTATTACATCTTCAACTTTATTTTATTGAGTTAAAGTTGTAAATTCAATGAATATTATTTGATAGATTGGAGTAAGTTTATTTGTTGGCTGCTGTACCGCTACAGCTGTCTAATAATAACAATATTAAAATAATAGCTGTCACCGGTGACCGCTTTCCACTAATGCATAATAGATCTTATTTCCAATGTTTAGAGACTACTTTTTATGAACAAATTTTGGGGATTATCAGTACGATTATAAACATATTAATTGCCAATATAACAAAATAAAATTAAAATAACAACTGGAGTTACCAACCTTGCAAAACTTCAAATCGGTTCCTCTCAGTAGTAGACTCTAGTGCGTCAAACACAGCGGCACCAACCAGTAAATAAGTAAATGTGCACACAATCAATGATAGAGTGCGAACATTTTGTTTCTTCATCACTGCCGAGTGTCACCACGGCCTTAGGGCGTAGCGCCCAACCCCACCCTTATTGTGATTCAGTCAAATAAACACCATATTGTCTTCTTTTTATTAATATAACATTAAGTAACCATTGTAGGTTAATATAAGAAAATCTAATGACATTTGAATTTGGAATCCATTTTTGGCGGCAACTTTTCAGCACAGGTAATCAATATACAGCCTGTCAATTTAGCTACAAAGATGATATGCTTGCTACTAGAATTTATTGTTTTTATTTCTCTTGTTTGCATCAGTTGTGTATTATATTATGAAATCACAACCTGAAACTGTCTCTTCAATAGGTATATTAATTTTAATTTAATCAAAGAGGAAATTGGAATATGTTTATAAATAAAAATTCTATGATTAAATTGATCCCTTCAAAGGAAGTTGTGTCTAAATTGTGTTTTCGTTATCTGTTTTTCTGTACTTTGTTTTGTTTTTCCAGGAGTTATAAAACTTCCATCCATAGTGTTTATTTGAACAACTGTTGGACCTGCAAGAGTAATCAGGTTAAATGTATTGATTCTTATAATTTTGTATTTTGTCTTTGGAAAAATGTTGCTTATTGTGCTCATGAATTAAAAATTATTGTATTATTTATTAGCACATGTGTGTAAATAAAATTATGAAAACATAATTATAAATCAATTGATTTTGTATGTTACTGGCTTATGAACAAAGCTGGTTATATATTTATTACAGCTGTTAATAAGTAGAATATAAAACAATAAACCTATTTGGAATAAATAGTCGCCATCAGTGCAACAATTTAAATGTAAAACGATAATATTCGTAATTCAAAAATATAATTAAAACAAAGAAAACTCACCAGTTATCAGTGTAAAAGGTCACGGATACTTGCGTCTGCAATTTATCACACAATTGGATATCACCAATGGCATCTATAAATATTTAATTATCTGCAAAGCTGTATCCTAAAAATAACATCGTGCTTTAGTCCGCATTCACATCTATAGGTCAACGCACACGGCACTGTAACTGGGTCAAATGTTATGACGATTATTTCCAACATAAATCGCGAAGGTAACCCACGTAAACGGTACCTCTGAGCGATTAACAGTCATACTGAGTTATCAGATGATCGAATTTTAATAATATTAACCATTTTTGAGCTAAAATCTTCTATGCGGTATTCCTTAGCTGTCACACCACCTAGTTTTCTTCTGTCCTACAACAACCACTCTCACTACCTCCAATCATTACGATGTCCGCGCTACATTATCTCACTCCAATTTCAACTAAATGATAAAGAAACAATACACTTAATAGCATTTCATAAAAATAACAAAAAATTGGCGAATAGTTTTTCTGCTGCACTTCCTTGACCTGGTTTGTGTGGCTATACTAAAAAATCAGTCTGCTGCATTTTCCCTTGCCAAAATATTTTTTTGATTGCTACTAAAATAAATAAAAGTTTATGTAAGTTCATGTATTTAGCTTGATAATTGGATTACAAATAATTAGTTATATTATGTCAAAACGTATTTAAATTATATAAAACATATCTGGCAAAAAAAAATTCGCCAATTTACGAGTAGTCATCAAAATATTTCATAGATGAGGTGGCGATCTGAATGAGAAGTTGTTTGTACTTAATTCATATATTAATCCACAGATGGCACTGTTCTCAAAATCAAAATCTGCAAGCTTTTAAAGGGAAATGGTACCAGCTGGCTATTAATGTGATTATTTTTAAGTTATTTGTTTTCAGTTTTAAGTAGTCTATTATTTTATGAATGTATTTTTATTAATGACTAATTTATTGAATAACATATAAGTAATTTCATAAAGGTTTTGACGCAAAATTCTATTTAAAGGTCTAATAATTATATATGTTAATCGTACTGGTACTGACTAAGATAAATAAATATAAAGCCAGTTCAAGATAGGCAGGTAAGATAGGTTTCTAGTTAACTTTGAGGCTTAATGCATAGCATTGACATTGCTACAAATAAATTTTAAATCCTAAGTCAATAATTGAATAAGCTATAGCAATAGGCATCATTTTAAGTTATCATAATTATTTATTTTATTTTATTTTTAGCCATGGTCGACATAGTCGTCCCTCTGCAGGGCAAAGGCCGCCCTTCCCTCCTTCCACCCGTCTCTTCTTATAGCTTTCTGTGGCCAATCCTTTTCATAGGCGTCCAGTTCATCCCGTCGTCTCCTTCAGTACCTACTGCGACGTCCATTCAATGGACTCCATTGACGTTGAATGGGCTCCACTCAGCAGTGAGTTTCGTCCAAGTTGTCATAATGCTATCGCTTATTGCTGGTTCGACGTAGACTTAGTTACGAAGTAGGCTACACTGTCAAAAACCTAGACCGATCCAGAGATTGTGGATTGAAGTAGGTTTTTAATTTCAGCCGTTTAATACTTTTCATTGTTTCAGAAATAAATGACATTCATTCATTCACCCAAAAAACGTTTCATACAACAAACAGTTACTGAGATAGGTACTCTACTGTAAAATACCTTCTAATTGCAGTTAGGGCCAAGATGGCGGACGTCTGTGCCGGCACACGCAGCCGGCGCGTGCAGGGCTACCGGCCCATGAAGCGAAAGTTGGTCCTAGGTTAGCTTTCACATGATTTGTGAGTTGGGATACTGTGATTGATATCGTTTTGGTGTGATTTTTGGAAAATTTGTCAAATATTTATTTCAAAAATACAAATAGTGTAATTTCTTTCAACTTGAGTCGACTGATATACCTTGGGGCGAACCTGTTTTTAACAAATTCATCATGAATCTAGATTTCAAACTGACAAAAAGAATTTGAAAAACGAAGGATTTAACCTCTCCAATCGAGTATCAAACCCTCTCGGGTTTGATACTCATGTAAGAACTCATAGGCAGCAACAATCCCATTCTATAATAACTTATTCCTAAAATGGCCATAACACCTCTATAACCATACTAGATCTTGCTGCGCAGTGTCATAAAATTGAGATGCAAAATGCTTTGTTGCACTCTAAAGGAGGGGGAGGGGGGAAAGGGGAGGTGTACTAGACCTTTCTCTCAAGTTCTGGGTCAAACCTTTATGTAAGAATTGTTTATACAGCTCGTGCTAACCGTGGGGGCGTCGGTTCGAGTCCGGTTTGCGGTAATTGTGTGAGGGTAGTGTTAGTGCTTTTGTGATGCTTTGTTCTTTATGTGGGTAGACTGACTTGTAGTGTTTAAATGGAGGAATTGTTTGTACCTAGACTTTCTTTTTTGAGACCTGGTTTTTGATGAGTAGGAGTGTTTTGAAGGTGAAGAAGTTCTTCTTTTAAGAGAATTGTCCTGAAAAATTACGTGTATGTACACAGTATTATAACTGGTAGGTGACTGATGAGTAAATAAACGTATAGATTTGATAAGGTAATTTGAAACCCTTCGGGCATTCGGGCCGGCTCGACCGGAGTGATTCCACGACCTCGCTGAAAACCGGCGTGAAGCAACGCTTGCGTTGTGTTTCGTCGTGTGAGTGAGGTTACCAATTACCCCCCCTCTCCCCAGTTTCCACAATCCTCAAATTCCCAATTCCCAAAAGGCCGGTAACGCACTTGTAACGCCTTGGTGTTCCAGGTGTCCATGGGCGGCGCCGATTGCTTAGCATCAGGTGACCCATCTGCTCGTTTACCGCCTTGTGCCGAAAAAAAACCGCTTTCCTGTGGAGCGGAGGGCCCATACACAGTGACCTATAATCCTGTGGACTGTCCTGGGCTGGTAACGGTAATTATTAATCTCTATAGTGTAGGTATGTATTTAAAATGTTCTTAAGAATGTAAACGTAAGTGCCTAAATATAGATATACCCGTATCTATTATAATAAGAAACCCTCGTTCTGAAAAGAGAATAGTGCCCACATTCACCATCCTCGCCAAAATTTATAGAAACTTATGGGATTTCTTTCGGCTAAGATAAATAAATGACATTCAACGTCATTTTTGTTTTCACCAACCTTTATCTACCCTATCCTGACAGTACAAGTGACTTTTAGCTAAGTGATTGTTTAGGGTAATTGGTGAAAATAGCCCTATGGCTATACCTATGTATAGAAAAGTCATTGGGGGAGGCCTATGTTCAGCAGTGGACGTCCTATGGCTGATATGATAATGATGCTAAAAAGTAAGTACGTACCTATTATTTTAAAAACTCATTTACCAAACTAAAACGAAACCTTGTCTTCGGTCCCTACCTCCATCGAAGGTTCCGGAGCCCTTTCACTGAGCTAGAAAAGCGTGACAGTTGGCCCTTACTGACGCAAGTCCGTTACAAATTGCGTCGTTCTAATTGGCTGGTAATGAAATGACGCCATCTTGTTTTGGCTAATAAGGTAAAGTTCAGTGTCATGTTTGAGAATGATCTTAGTTTTACATCATATTTAAGATTCATAAGAATAAATGTTCTTCGGATGTACTTAGGTAAAGAAAACAAAACAATGACCACATATAACTATTACATAACCTCATATTCCAACCTACCACAGGACTTTTTTTTAAGGGGTGAAAATCATCGAATGCCTGGTCCCGCCTGGGTGAGGCGGGAGGGAGTGTCAGACTCTTACTGACTAAAAACCACCCCGTTTCTTCTCCTGCACGTCGAGCCGGAGCCCCGGTGACCCGTTAGGTCCTCCGCAACTCCGAATGCCGATTCTACTACTATTCTAACCTACCATAGGTCTACGAGAAGAAATTTCAATGTCGTCTTTTATAAATAAATAAATATAAAGAAATATTTTATAGGTTCTCAGTCTAGATCGCTCTTTGCCTAGCTTTCGAAACTGCAGTAAAGTCTAGAAATTGCTTACATAACGTTAGGCGACCTAGGTAGTCTGGGTTGGTAGGTATATCATCCGGTCATTGTCAATAAGCTATTTCAGAACGTTGACCTTTCTTAATTATACAGTTTACTGCCCATAGCAGTTCACTGTTTTAATGCAATTGTAAGCGATCAACGCCATTAATTTATGGACACCCGCAACACCAGAGGAGTCACAGGTGCGTAGCCAACTTTATTAAAAAGGGATACGCCCATAACTTGAAGGTTCGAAGGTCGTATCGGTACAGAAATACAGCTGACGACAGACTATTCAGTATAACAGTTTTGCTGTGCGAGGCAGAAAGTTTCGGAAGAAATGCACTATTGAATTATGCTCCTCTCTGCATAAAAGGCTATAGAGTCTACGCTTACCAGACGGGTTGCAAATCTCAGTATAAAAGGTTCAAGTTTATCAATGAGCTCCCAAATGTGTAGCCCCTAGTCCCTAAGATCCCTTTCGATACCCACGACAAGAGTTGGAGTGGTCTACTATGTATTCTACTCCACCGTTTCCATTCGGATATGTGATTACCTATAGCATTGATGACTCTTGACAACGCAGGTTTAATGCGGTGGAAATGAGAGCCCTGAGAAGTACGTATGGAATAAAATTGAGTGATCGAGTGAAAAATTGTGTTATTATAGAAAGATGTAGGTTAAAAGTGGATGTAGTGACTAGGATTGAAAAGGGAATGTTACGTTGGTTTGGAGACGTAGAAAGGTTGAATAAAAGTAGAGTAACGAAAGAAGAATACAGAGCGAATATGAATGGGCCGTCGGTAGAGGAAGGCCTAGATAGATATATAAAGAAGCGCTAAATTAAAAGTACCTTTAACCGAGGAGCATACATGAAAAGACTGATGACTGTTGAGGAAGCGAAAGAGGTATGTAAGAACGGTAGCAATTGGCGTTCCATAGCCTCGGCCTACCTCCATAGGAGACAGGAGTGAGGCGATGTATGTACCTATGTACTTTTGACTACAAATCTTTTCTTCCAGATCGCCTATAAAGCAAAATATAACTGACGAAACGTGGGAGCACTTACCGTACACTACAGCCTACCTTTTCGTCAAAATATACCGTGATAGTACCAACATAACATTATAGATTTGCGGTTTTGGTAATTTAACTGTCTACACAGCAGTTATCTTAACATTCATAAGTGGAACTCGCATGTGAGTGAACCGTTATTATACGGTAATATTATTGAGTAACACAAATCTGATTAGCGACTTGTTAGGTGAGCAGCGGTGTTAGGAAATGTTGATGAAGTTATGCTTATTTATGCGAATTACCTAGTTCGATAATCAAGTTTATAATACTTAGTAAGGTCCTACATCACCATGTAGGACCTTACTAAGTATTATATGTTTATTAAGTCTTATTTTACTGAGTGATCATTTACAGATTAGACTACAATATTTTAATGCATATTTTGACATTTGTGTCGTGTTAATTTTGTATTCTCCATCAACGGGAGCAACCTAAACCAACAAAATATCGTTCATCTCAAAAGGGTTAAACACGTAAATATCAAATGTCTCTCACCCAATAGCTTCACTGGGTCAATTTAATGAAAACTGAAAAATATACAAGTCAATCATAATATTATAGGACTGAAGTTAGGGACTACTATGAAACGTTATCATCATCATCATTGATCAGTTACTGTTCATCACCAAATCCATTCAAGTCACTGATGAACCTAGAATTTTTTTAACCTATAGTTCTATTTATCTTCACGCAAACCGCTTTGCAAAAGATTTAAACAATTAATTTACTCCTTAACCTGTAAAATTATGGCCAAAACTGCGCAAGACCATACTTGTTAATCGCATATAATTACTTGTTCCGTTTTAACCGAGCCGTCAAACATTGAGATGTTGTGCTCATTTCCTCTAGTAATACACCTTTCTTTACTCACACTAATACAAAACACACCAGTAAACCTCCTCTCTCTGTGTTTGTATAGAACAACTGTATCTGTGTGCTATCTGTGAAAGTATACGGACACCGATGCAATTCTCTCTACGCAATTTCGCAACAGTGTGCGCGGGAGTAGATACAAGACAATGTAGTGTCTGTGGTGTCAGTGTTTTGGGCCTGTGTGTGTGTGTGTACCGTTGTGTTGCGAGTTGCGTTTGCGCACGCAATGCCAATGCCAGTTACGCATACGGAAAGTTGCTTCAAAACTTATACGGTAATATTACATGACCGGAAAATTCATTGATATGAAGGAAATTGGATCTTTTACTTTTTAGTTTTTCATGGCCTTGTATGTGTTTAATGATAGGAAACTATTACGGTACTTGGAAGTAATAGGAGTAGCTAACATGATAATAATATTATGACTTCTATTCCCGGACGGGGTAGGCATATTATTGTATCTTATTGTAAAGGTCACTTTTGACTAGTTTTATTTAAAAACCGAAGCGAGTCTTTTTTATGGCATAAGCTGGTAAACGAGCAGACGGATCACCTGATGGTAAGCAATCGGCGTCGCCCACCATGGACAACACAAACATCTATTTGCTTTTTGAGAATCAAGGCAAACCTACTGATTCTTTGCCTTTAATTTTACAGGGGATAGATGCATACTTAATCATTAACACCTATTTCTCGCTTCTTAGGTTATGAAATAAGAGGTGTGGCTCTGGTGGTTTAACACCAAGCTGCGACCTATAACCATGATAATCATTTACCTAATTCAAAAATTAAAACCAAAATCTCTTGTTCTACAGTCCTACTTCCAATGATATGACTAATAAAACAACTTATATCATCAACAGCCTGTTTTCGTGCACTGCTGGACATAAGCCTCTCCAATGCCACGCCACTGAGCTCGGTCTTCAGCTCTACGCATCCAACCACTACAAGCCACTTTACGTATATCGTCACTCCACCTAGCTGGAGGGCGCCCTACACTACGTTTGCCTAGACGTGGTCTCCACTCCAGAACACGTCTACCCCAGCAGTCATCGGTTCTTCGACAAATTTGGTCGGCACTCTGCCATTTCAGCTTGCTAATCCTTTGGGCTACATGGGTAACTTTAGTTCTCTGTCGGATCACCTCAAAGCAACTTAGCTTTTATTTATTTATATTTATATATACGCTAATTAATATAATGTAAGAAATTATCTTAATTGCTTGATGCGGTTCGTGTCTCTTGACGTCTCGCTTTGAATATGGCGGGACGCGGCCATTTTGAAAACCGTTATGGTGTTTTTAGATAATTAAGTGATTACCATTATTTAAATTCATGGTTTTAAAAGTAAATTAATTAAAGTTAAAGTCTGTTTATTTAAGTCGATTTTGTGATAAGAGTTTTGAATTTGAATTTGAGTTTTGTTTCGTGTTTACCGTCGATAGATGGCGTTGTATGTCATGATTTTGTTTGTTGTGCTTTTTTATTTAATTTACAGATCATTTTTCTACTTATGTGACTTTTTTAACTTTTAATAATTTAAAGTAATATTGTTGGAAACCTAAGAATATACCTACTATTATTTATTTCCACCCTACTTAACCTTTTCGTGGGTCTCATTTAGGGATTAGATGTACATATTTGACAGAACATTTCGTTTTTGTTTGTTTTTATTAGCAGCGTACTTTCAGGGGCCGTTGACCAGCGCGTTTAGTCTAAAGCTAAGAGGATCATGCAGATTTTTTTATTATTATTTATGATTAATTACTTACAGTCCTATGTCCCCTAGATGGGGCATAAGGCGTCCACAGAGGTTCTCCATCTCGATCAGTCTTGAGCTTCACGCTTCACCTCTCTCCACGTCATTCTGATATTTGTGATTAGTAACCATTAATATCAATTCATAGACTAATACTTACAATAATTAGCTATCAACAAAACCGCGACAAACCTTTAGCAATGGCCATTAAAACTAATTCTAAACTTAATAACTATTTTCATATTCAATTTTAATTTTAATAGCTAAATATCACAACACGATTCAAGTAACTGAATTTGGGAAAATAAACCTTATTATTGAGGTTTTAAGGTGAATTATGCTATATGCATCGGCGCAGTAGGCTGCTGCAGTGAAAGCTGCACCGACCTAGCATTCAGTGCATTTGGTATAGTGTGACTTTGTATGTTTGATACTTGTTGTATCACACTACCTATCTCTTTGATCGAGAGGAGTCTACTTACAATTCTTAATTTTAAGTACCTACCTACCTATTTATATAGATTTTTTTAAGGGGGAAAAATCATCGAATGACTGCTCCCGTCTGGGTGAGGCGGGGGAGGGAGTGTCAGACTCTTACTGTCTAAAAACCACCCCATTCCTTCTCCTGCACGTCGAACCGGGGCCCCGGTTACCCGTTAGGTTCTCCGCGACTCCGAATCGGCATCGGCCCTATTGGGCCCCATCTGTGGTAGTCTGATGGCTCTTTGAGGCGCGCGCGGAACGCGACGCGCCGTACGCTCGGGTCTGTTTCTGGTCGGACGGGGAGCCACCCATGCTCGCCGTCCGCAGGCCCGCGCTTACGGTGGCCGGAGATCATCCCGCGATCCCCGACGCCCGGTGTGTCCTTCGCGATGGCTGGGTTGTGAGGAGGCAGCGCTTCGCTGCCTCACGCGTCCCGCCTCCTCCTTAGCTAGCATGACTGCTTCGCAAAAGGAGGAGACGGCATCCCAGTCCCGCATATATGGGATAGGGGGCAAATAAGCAGACGGATGGCCTGAAGTAATGAATGCCGGGTATAGATACCCGCAACATCACAAGAGTTAGACATTTGTCTTTTAAACGAGAATATAATGTACTGCACGTTGAAAAAGTTATTGGATTTGATCTTAGAGTTATGTTTTCATGAGCATGAAAGACGTAAAAGTATACGAGTTTAGCTAAAAACCCCCTCAAAGGGTAGGTAAAATAGAACTGCCACTGCCAAAATTACTATCGAAAAACCGTGGACAGCTTTTCAAACAAGTTCAGCGTCAATACTTTACAAAACTGTAATGACGGTGGCTGGACAACCGGCTGCCGTGCAACGTGTCGCGGGTTCGATTCCCGCACAGAACAACACTTTGTGTGATCCACAAATTGTTGTTTTGGGTCTTGGTCTCATTGTGTATGTGAACTTGTACGTTTGTAAACGCATCCACGACACAAGAGAAAGTAATGTGGGGCAAGGTTTTTAATAAGAAAAAAGAAAAAAAATAATAATCACAAAAGACAGGTAAAATAGAACTACCACTGCTAAAATAATTATCGAAAAACAGTGAACAGCTTTTCAAACAAGTTCAGCGTCAGTACTTTACAAAACTGAAAAGGATTTTCCCTTAACAATAATCACTTTGAACAAGAACTTATTATTAGAAATAGACGTCAAACTGCTTCTAAATCAAATAAAGAATCTATTTATATGGCACTTAATGAAATACTGACGTCACACAACTGACGTCACTAGTGCATACAAGGATCAAGACTGCACAGTCAGAAGTCTAAGCATAGCTAAGCTGAAACTAGGGAAAGTTAGTGTTAGACTTTGTGGTGCTTATTGATAGAATACCGTTAGGTCTTAGACTGATGGACTAGTTAGTGGAGGAAATAGTGGTGGGTGGTTGTAATTTATTTTTAAATATTGCCCCAGACTTACTAGTCTGGAGGAGGTAATACTTTACCTCCTGTGTCGTGGGTGCGTTTACAAACATACAAGTTCACATACACATGACACCCAGACCCAAAACAGCAACCTGTGGATCACACAAAGAGTTGTTCCATGCGGGAACCGAACCCGCGACACATTGCGTGGCAGTCAGTTGCCCAACTACCACACCAACGGTGCAGTCAAAAATTTTAAGTCAATGTCATTAATCAAATTAGTAATTGAACTATATTATCACCTTCTTGATCTAGTTTATATAGTTTGCCTATGTAGTATCTTCTAGCTTCACTGACAGACAGACTGACAGACTATTATTTATTTTGTATTTGGTGACGTTTCAAAAATACCAAATTATGGTTTAATTGAAATAAATGACTTAACTTTGACTTTATCTATGACCTTTTTTGACGTCAACCTGCCATTAAACTGTCAAACACCAAGCGGTCACCGGTGACCGCAACCTATTGTTCTATAATTGTGTCTACAAAACCGGTACTCGACGAGTTAAAAACCTTTTTATTATAAATATAAATAAATACGATAATATAGTTTTCTTCTCCACTGTTCTTCCAACCACCTTTTTATTTTAACTAGTAGACACTAGACAGAAGGTTTTAAAATTGAGAGATGGCTTCTCAAAAATTATTCCAAAGTGACTAAACTAACAAGGGTCTGAACATTTTCCTTCCTTCCATCAGTCATCAGTTCATCAGCTAATACCTAACACAACTGGTCTTAATGCATCGACTGTAAACCCACCGATACCACTGCTATTTACAAGCATCTTTGTAACACGAGTTTAACAAACTTATATGAGATCATCACAGATCACCTCTGATCTACAAGTGATATCACCATAACTGTTCTACTCAAGTGATGTACCGAACTCTATAGTACGTCACCCAACCCCAGTTAAGCCACAATACAGTAACCCATAACAAAAACCTATGCAAAATAGTTACTTCATTAAACCACGACCCGACTAACGGTTAAAATTCAATACGATCGCCACAACTAGACCATTAAAAAAAATAACATAAAAGAACAATGGCAACACCAGCCCGATAAAAGGTAGAAAAAAAATGCTCTGTTCCAAATTCAAATAATTTCCCACACGTAACGTTACGCGGGCGGGCATTGAGCGCAAGCCGTTATACGCGGCAGTGACCCACTTTACTACATTTCCCCCTTACAAAGTTACGTCCGACTTCCTAACCTTATTGGTAGATGCAACTCTTACACTATCCATTGCGTATTTTGTCTTAACTTTCTCTTTGTGCCTTTGAATATAGCGGGTAATGTATGTGTGTTGGAGAAATGCATCGTTGGCCGTGAAGTGAATTTTGTATGTTATAGTAAAAGTGGCCGGCCGGTGTAAGCTGCGCGCTTTCTGATTTTGAGACGATCTCGAAACGGTTTCAAAGTCACGTACCTACTTATTGATTACGTACTATGTGGCAATTTATTTATTATGCCTCTTTTTAGTATCAACTGTCTTGTTTTTAGTTGTGTTACTGGCGTAGAGGACAATGACTGTAGGTTTGTTTTGGCATAATGTCTTTAGAGGTAAAGAAATAAAATATCTATTATGGCGTCTGTGTTTAGAGGCTTAACAGTATAATCACCTATTGAATTTATGTAATTTTAATAACTGTATAATTTATAGTCAACTCTACCGTAGGCTGCGAGTCTTCGTCAGATATAATATACAGATGTAATATTACCGTTTATAAGTAGGGATTGTCTTGTGAAAGACAATAAAATTTTCTCGTGCCTGAAAATGTAAAAATCGAACCGACGATACTGTACAGCAGCACATTGTACCAACGTACGTAACTCTTCAAGTGTTGCATGTATTCATTAGCTGCGCCGATTGCTTACCATCAGGTGATCCGGTTGCTCGTTTGACAACCTGTAAAAATTCATCATGTTTCACTTCAAGTGGTCATACAGCCACTACACCAACCATGCAATTCCATCATTAAGTATACCTACCTGAAAACAAAACATGTTTTGAATCCATGCCTTACAAGCATACATTAATTAATGCTAAGGTATCCTAATTAAAAACAGTAAACAGGTTGCTGTTTTTGATGTGTCAGAAATACACGAGGATAAGTTCTTGGATGCCTGCCTTAGTATGACACGTATTACATATACGTACCTCTTCATTTTATGAACCTAGTTTACCTATTATAATCTACACAATAAGGGATACTTACCGTTGTTTTATAATAGTAGCGCTTATATGGGGTCTAGTTGACCTATCACTGTAGCTTGTCTATAAGTAGCTATGTACCTCATGCTTGTAATGTGTTGTCCTTTGTAATATTGTCTATGTGGTGTAGGTACATGAAATGATAAATAAATAAATAGTTTTGGTTTGGAGCAGGACTCTTAAAAGGACCCGGCGTCCCTTGCAGGTGCTAAGGGTAGCCACCGGGGTGGTTTTGGTAAGGTAAGAATCCCATACTCCCTAGTCTTTCTCTCCACAAAGCTAGGCGTCAATTGAAGGTGTCGCCCCGTCAACAAAAAAGAAAACATTTAGTTTGATATTAGCTAATTTTATTTTGGCTGGCACAGTAGAACAGTTTCATTTGTCATTAATCTCTCTTATTATTCTTAAGAGTGGTCTGTGTTAGGAGCCGACTAAGGAAGGACACAATTTTTACAGAGACCGTGCAGCTACAATCTCTTATTAACCTGAACCTTTTGCAATTTAATCTTTAACTTGCTTTTTTTGGAACAAGCCCGCTACAACCTCTCAAAACTACTGCAACTCCTGTAAGCCACGATCTACAGTAGATACAACCATGAAAACACCGGAACACTGAAACCTGGAGCATCGTAGGGACATGAATAACTGTCTTAGTTTCCGCAACGAAGTAAATCAGAATATATTATTAAAGGAGAAGAAAAAAAAACTTCAAATCGCATGTTAAACGTGGAGATTACGGCAAACTATAATAATAATAATAGTTGTGTCTAATAATAATAATAAGCACCTTTTAATATGAAGGGAACCTTTTGCCGAACATCAGGCTTGTTGACTGGATTTACAGCCAACAGACTAACACAGGCCTTATTACGAGTTTGTATTACGATTAAAGTAATCGTAACGAGTACGCGTTCGGCGCTCTGATTGGTTGGTTCATTTGCGCCGGCCAGACAGATCTGTCCTGAGGTCCTTGTAATGTTTTACGTGATGATTGATCAATCATCCTATAGTTATTTAATACTAGCTTTTACTCGCGGCTTCGCTCGCGTCACAAAAGGATAAAAGTAGCCTATGTGACATATACTGATACACACAGCGCCATCTATACCAATACTTTTGTTTTCCCTCGGGAATATCAATTTTTTCGGGATAAAAAGTACCCTATTATTTAATCCGGACTTCTAACTTTACGTCTGCAAAAATTCAAAGCAATCGGTTTAGTAGTTACGGAGTGAAAGCGGAACAAACAAACAAACAAACTCACTTTCCGATTTATAATATTAGTAAGGAGTAAGGATGTCGCGGAGAACTTAACGGGTAACCGGGGCTCCGGCTCGACGTGCAGGAGAAGGAACGGGGTGGTTTTTAGTCAGTATGAGTCTGACACTCCCTCCCGCCTCACCCAGGCGGGAGCAGTCATTCGATGATTTTCACCCCTTAAAAAAAGTTATTGAATATAGGTAATTCCATACACATTACCCACGCAGGTATTGTCAAGGAAGTCTTTAATTATTGTGTTATTTATTACCAAAACAATGCGAGGAAAATAATATGTAATTATTGTTTTAATGAAGAAATACTTAAACAATAGTAATACGAATGAGGACGAAGAAATATTTGACGCAAGTAAATAAATGACAAACAGTGATAGAAATCCCCATTTCTCTTTGACGCAGTTTTTCCAAAGCCATGATTTCATTAAAAGTAGGTTTTTTAAATAACATCACAAATCATAATACATATTGAAACAATTATATGTATAGCTATTGTGGAGGTAGGTACATTACATGAAAAATGTACTATTGAGTTTAAACGCGACTGTCAAGTCGCTGATGCTAGAATCTCGGCTAAGTATTACAGCTTTTTTGAAATTTCTTAGTAAATATGGAAGTTTGAAATGCATTCTGTGTATGTCAATAAACTCACCCCCTATAAGGTACATGGGACTCATACATGACATAACAGACTGATGGACAGTAGTTGTTCCTTATAATTTTTAATTATAATACATAACATAACACCACGCCTTTTATCCCCGAAGGGGTAGGCAGAGGTGTACATTACGGCACTTAATGCCACTGTACAATGTAACATCCACTTTTCACTATTTATATTATATAAGTCGCATGTAATGGGTAAGGGCGTGAGCCTATAGTCATATACACAATTTTTTTAAGGAATAGCAGGCAAACAAGCAGATGGATCACCTGATGACAAGCGATCAGCGGACATTAACCTTTAAAATTGACTAAATCTATCTTAAACAGCGGATGTCCTATGGCTGATGTCATGATGATGATGAGTAAATAAAAAAAAGTCACCCCTGTCTTTCCCTTTGGAATAAAAGACGTGATTCTATATAAGTTAGGTACATTAAGAGCAACAGAAAAAGATGTATATAATTGTGGTTAGTTTCAACAAACCGATGTCATTTAACTAACATTTTTGCGGTCACCCATATAAACTACTTTGAACATCACCTAGGCACTTAAGAACCTTTCATTTTGAGGAAAACTAACTTCAATGAGGTTACCTAACTAACAAAATAGGTTTATATAATATTTGTTTGTCGCAGATGGTGATTGGTGACTAAAGAAATGATGTATGAGGTGGTACCTACTGTGAATGACATACTTTTATTGTAGAGTGGTTTGAAACTGCAAATTATTTAAATACTAGCTTTTACCCGCGGCTTCGCTCGCGTCACAAAAGGATAAAAGTAGCCTATGTGACATATACCAATATACAGCGCCATCTATACCAATTCTTTTGTTTTCCCTCGGGATTATCGAAATTTTCCGGGATAAAAAAATATTATTTATTCCGGACATTTAACTGTACGCCTGCAAAAATTCAAAGCAATCGGTTTAGTAGTTACGGCGTGAAAGTGGAACAAACAAACAAACTCACTTTCCCATTTATAATAGTAAAGATTCTATTATTAGCCTCTGCCCGCGACTTTGTTCGCGTTCCCATGGTATAAAAAGTACCTACTCTATGTGGTATTTTATACCATAATCTGCTCCTCTCCCAAATTTCATCTCGATTCCGAAACAACCAACTTTCGCATTTATAATAATAGTAGGATTCGTTGAAGAAAATTCTACAGAATTCACGCTGGGTAGTAGGTAACCTATAGATAGAATTAATCATTCATCAAACATGAATGATATTTCTATACATTATATAATAAAACTGTGGAAGTTAAAATTCTGTTCATTGAAAATATTAAAAATAAATAAAGAGGAGTTAAGTACTAAATATACAACGAACCGAAAAAAATTTGGTCTGTCTGTCTATGTGTCCACGCCTCACGCAATAACTACTGGTCCGATTATAATGAAACTTGGTATGATTATACTTCAATATCCTGGGAACACACTGGGTACTTTTAGTAGTATATACACAAAAAAACAAACTTAATTGTGCGGCTCAATCCCTAGACACAGTTACTGTACCAAACGCTAATATAAGTTTGTCAAATGTTAGGTTGTCCGCAGTGTACCTTGCGCTGTAACTGTAGGGCTGGTTGTCGAAATTAGGTTAAACCGCTATTATAAATATGAAAATTTATGAGTGGTTGTGTATGTTTGTTAGTTTGTTATATCAAAAACGGCTGAAGGGACCGGGATGTTTGGAACAGAGGTAGATTGTATAATTTGGTGTTGAGGAATACATAGGCTACTTTTTTGCCTTGGGAACGGGGGCGGAGCCGCTGGCAGAAGCTAGTTAATAATAAAAGTAATTACGCAATAATGACATCTCCCTAAACACAGGAACTTTTAAGTAATTCTGAAGACAGGGATTCACAAATAAATTGTACTTAACTACTACTTAATTAATGTCTTTGTTTGTCATTATCATGATTAAGAAATGGACTTATACCATAACTGGTTTAAATGGGGTGCTTGTTACAATATACACTTGCACCACTACCTACCCTGTCAGGATTAATATAGGTTCGACGTTAAATTGTAATTAACTTCGGTCAATAAATAGTTACGGAACTATTATCATTCTAAAAAATCTAAGCTTAAACTGAAATTTTTTTATTCTACAAAACATAATACATTTCATAACGGATACCCAGACACCAAAAACTATCATAATTCACCAAAAAAAAAATAACAAACAGTGATCGCACCATAAATAATACTCCCAAAAAAGTGAAACCTCATTTCGGCGACCAACTGTATTTTATAACTACGAGTGTTGCCAGGTCAAATAACAAAGAAGTACACAACACTGGTTACACATGAATACATACGTTACAGTTATATACATAATACGAATGAGTCAACATTGTAAGTACCTAATAGCACAAAATATATTATGGCATGATGCGATTCAAGTGAGAGAAGGTCCATTGCGATTGTAAAAACAAAAACCGACGAAGACAAAGCCGGGACTATTTATTTATTTACTTAATGAATTAGGGTCTCACATAATTAACATTACACAAATATAAGAACTATGTGCTTCCCCAATTATAAGAGGCCACGTTATAAAAATGAACATCTTAACTTAACTTAACACAAACTTAAATCTTTAATGGAAAGTGGATGTCAAAAATTAAAATTAAAAGTAACGAATAAAACACACATTTTTATCTGTAAATGAAAACAATACAAAATGTCAAAACTATGGTACACGTCAAATAAAACATAATCGGACATATTCATAAACAATCAAATGTCGAAAATAATCAAATGAAATAATATAGGTACTCATGTCACAAATAAAAAGATAATTATATAATAAAAAATCTAAAATAAAATTAAAAATATAGTAAACAATCAAAATGAGTAGAAAAGTTCATTTTCGATGTTAAATTTTTCTTACAAGGAGTACGAAGCTGTGCCTGGAAAACTGGATACTACATTCTCTGGATATTAAATACCTAATGTCTAAGTATCTTTGCGTATTGCATCACGGTGTCAGGGAATCTCACCCATTGGAAGAAGACGTATGATGAAAGTAAGCTTAAGTCCTAATTCTAGATAAAAAAAAACCTGGACAGAGGCTGCTGTAGACTAAAGACTATCTTTTACTAAAATCTTAACTTTTGGTTTTACTAAACATGACCTTAATTTTTGTAATGAACCTTCTGAATCACACCTGTACACTGTATGAATATTAGACATATTACATTGCGCCTACGCATCGTGTAGATAGCTATCAAGTTTAGCACTAATGAGGTTGTGTTTCTAAATCCTACGCGTCATTGTAAAATTGTCATTGTGGTTAGTTTGGCTTAGATTTGTTGATCACGCGAATTTGACAGTAACAGTACTGTATTACCTACTTTCTTGTTATAGAAGATAGGTGAATATCTATAGTCATTTTAATTATTTATTTATCAACGCTTCATGCACAAAGTGTACACAAGGTGGACTTAATGCCGCAGGCATTTTCTCCCAGTCTGACCTTTGGGTGATGCAGAGAAGAGTGAATGGTAGGAGCAAGAAGCAGGAAACGATTTAATTGAGAAAATAGAAGATTATACTAACATATTTCAGAAATGAACATAAATAGATATAATAGTAATACATATACCTACACACGAGTACAATACAATATACATACATACATACATACATACATACATACATACATACATACATACATACATAGACTCATAGCATATAAATATGAACATAATAACTAATACTCTGTAAATAATTAGCGTGATGATTCAGCCAACTCCTTCAAGAGAAGCTCACGTACTTTCTGCCTAAATGTTAGACGTGTCGACACCATCCTGACATCCAGGGGGAGCGCATTCCACAGCAAAATTGCCTGTACGAAAAAAGAAGAATGAAGGAAATCAGTGCGATGAGTGGGACATTGGAGAAGACGGTTATGGGAAGAACGAAGGTTTTTACTGTGGTTTGCGCACAAGTATTGAAAGTAAGGAGATAGATAACTGGGTAAAGAAGGTGAACAAAGAAAGGAGAACAGAGTGGTTAGCGCCCTTTGCTCCCTGCGCTGGCGTATGGGCAGCCACTTTAGTTGCAGCCGATGTGCCGAAACATGTCTTTTCACTTATGTTATAATTTCTTTAATATTTTTCAAAACGAATAATCTAATACTCTAAACTGGTATAATAAGAAATAAGTGATGAAAACAAATGTAAGCATAACATTCTGAATTGAGAATTTTGGAATCCTTTTCAACTGAAATCTTCGTGTGCTTGCACTTGCAAGCGCTTGCTCATGAAATCACTCAAACACCAAAGACAACATTCCAGACGAATACATCCACATTTCGATGGCATAGAATGAATTGAATATGAAATATTCACAACTTCACTTTCTTCACTCACTAAATATCATTTTATAATCTAAATAAGCCACAAACAACAACAAATGAAACAATAGTTAAGTAATAGATCCTAACCCAATTATGTCAAAAAGTTACCACAAACTAGTAACCAGTGCGCCAATCATGCGTAAAGAACTTTCTTAGTGCTGCGCGCGCGCCGGTAACAGTGAAACTTATCGTAAGTTCATTACAGCGTGCTACGATTAAAAATATTATACATAGACATATAAAACAGATTTGATTGTTTGTTTGATTGTTAACTTGAATGGGATACTAAATTACTGGATTGATTTAAAAACATCTTACTTTTTAGACAAACTTTTATCTCAATATATCGGCCTTTTATAACAGGCTGCTGCCGAATATTTGGGTGGCAAGGTGCCGAGGGATGACTGCAGATTAGATTGTATTCTAATTTTTCAGTCATCACTCGGCACTCGGCAGATAAATGTATATCCACCGCTGCTCTTCCCTCTAGTGTTTAGAGCTGACTAAACATATAAACAGAGAGCAAACAACAGAGCTCTCATATAATCCAGAACTATTTATCTTTTATGGAATAGGAGGCAAACGAGCAGGCGAATCACCTGATAGTAAGCGATCAGCGCCGCCCATGGACACCAGAGGAGTCACAGTTACATTTCTGGCCTTTGAAAAGGGAATGCGCTCTTTTCTTATAGGTTTGAATATGTCGTATCAATTTGGAAATATCGCCGACGACAAATCATTCCACAGTTCAGTTTAGCTATGCGAGGCAAAAAGTTCCGGGAAAAGCGCACAATTGTGGCCTGACTTATATGATGGGAACGCAAATTTTTAAACTGCGATGTGCAACCCTGCTATCAAGCTTGGAGATTATTGCAAAGAATTGGAAGGTAGAAGGTAAAGGAGGCCATAGTTTACTAGGATCAGCATATAAAGAAATCTTTTTAATTTAACGCAGATAAAGCCACAGGCGTAAAGCTAGTTGATTATAAAATAGAAATTTGAAATTTATTGTTTATTATTAAATCTAGGCATATCTTGGAAAGTGTGAAAGCAGGGTTTGTGGTGAATTATTATTTATTTTTTTATGTCGTTATTGCATAGATTTTATGAATTGTAATTAGTTTCGATCTGTTGTTGTGATTTTATCGCTGTTGCTTGATTGGTCGCAAATCTTACGTGATTATAGAGCGCAACGATAGATTTATTGGTATTCTTACATTATGCATTTTGTTCTGAGAACAATATATACATACCATAATATACGTTGCGGGAACCAAGACAGTTATTCAAATTCGAATTCTTTATTGCGTTCCACAATGTTTTACTTAGGTGGTAACATAGAATAATACAGATCATTGTGGACCCTGTCGGGCACAGCAAGGAAATATGTAATTTTAAACAAATAAGAAATGACAAACTACTAAGCGTTATTACAGAATTACAATACATTACAAAAACAATACTAGCATTTTGATATAAAATTTATACGAACAAAAACAAATAACCAATTATTTTTATTAATTAACGTATTATAAGTAGGTATATGATATTAAAATTAAAATTAATTATTTATTAAATTAATTCAAATTATTCATGTCCATTGTTGAGTCCCACCTAATAGCCTATTGCCATATATGATTCCGTGCTGCTACTGAGAATATCCACCGAAAAGTAACTTCTTAAGAATCATTTTCCATCAACCAGTCTCTTTCTGCCACCACTTTCCCAGTTCCCATCTACAATGACGTCATAATTACTTACTGCCTAAGTTTTCTCACCTCTGTATTATATACTACGTGAGTCATCCACAAAAACAATGTTCTAGGAGAAATGACTATCGAGTGCTTTCTTCGGAAACGCTGACTCATTTTCAGTTTGTTTGCTGATGGAGAATGAAGTTAAATAACTGTTGTTACGGTTCATTTTTGGTGAAAGATTATGACGCATTTTTGGGTATAAGTTTCAGTAGTAGCGATATATTATGTGATATGAGCAAGATTATCGCCGTCATAATGTAATAACGTAATGTCACGCCTTTTATCCCCGAAGGATTTTTTTTAAGAGGGAAAATCAAGTAACGACTTCTCACGCCTGGGTGTGGCGGAAGGGATCCCTGAAGGGATAAGAGGCACATTTACGGCATTTAATGTCATTGTATGATGTAACATCCACTTTTCACTATTTATGTTATGAGTCTCATGTAATAGGGGATGACCCTGTTGTCATATACCGGACACAATTCCAGACTTCGTGCTACTACTAAAATTTTTTTTAAAAACTTTGTAATTCTTTTCCCGACCCGGGAATCGAATCCGAGACCCCTTGCTCGTCAGTCACACTTGCGACCGCTTCGCGAACGAGGCAGTCAGTTGGTTCCTTCTAAACAACTAAGTACGTCATCTTCTACGCTCTCTTATAATTTTTATGACACATTCCTTTTTCCTGTCGTCTTTACCGCTTCCTAATCCTACCATTACACCCAAAAATCTTTTCTAAATGCTTTCCTTACAAGTTCCATTCTTCTTGGTACCGTTTCCCATCCACCATTTGCTTACTCAATTCCTTTCATCTGCCTAAAATGACTTGTCAATTCAATGCCAAGCCGCCATCTTGGATCGTAATAATCTGGAGCAAGTTTTGGGGCCGCGTAACACTCACGTATGCTTGTAACTAAAGAAAGTAATGTTTTGAAGAACCAAGAGCCAAGAGTCGAGTGGTGGGGTTATGACTCGTGCGTCACCGGTCAAGTTCAAGTTGTGTTTCTTTTTTGTCTTTTTTTTTGCTAAGTGCGTATAGTATATTATATTTTTTTTAAAGTGACAGATGAGAATGTTTCTTTGGCATCTGGCAATTGTGTATAAGGAAAATCTTTAGTTGTCTTTCTATTATAGTGTCCATGTTATTAGCAAGTGTAGGCTTGTTATTTTTTTTTTAAATTGAGGATAATATAATATGTTTTATGAGTATTTTGTTTTTATTATGACATTTATTGCTGTTTGAAATGTTAAAAAAATATATCTACTTGCTTTTTTATTGCTATAAAATCAAAAACATTAGTTTAGACTTGCTTTTTTCTGAATAGGCCGTGTTACTTACTATTACTTATTTTAAATAACAGCCACCTTTAAAAAATATACATCTCTAGAAAATATCTTTAACAAATATAATAGCTACACTATGGGTTCGACTTCACATTTTATTCATCGCCATCAAATATAATATGACTTTGAACTTGGCAAAGCCTGCGGCTATTGGCATAACGATGCGGTCATATTACCTAATCTCAATTTATTCACTGCTTCAATGACAATAGATCAAAATCAATTCCATTAAGAATTCCATCTCCTTATAAAGAAAATTGCAAATCAGTATTAATTTACGTGATGTTAACTAATAATCTGCTTTCAACAGTTGATTAGACAATAATGAATCAAGGGAGAAAACACTATCGTGTTGACAACGAACAAACGCAGGGGAAATGCAATTTTCTTATGCAACTAACTCTAATGCGATGCAACCGATGTATAAAACCAACGTTTCTAATATTACACACATGCATTTTAGCTTGCTTTCTTCGGCATACTCTCAAGTAAAATACCCGGCAAAAAATCTAGTGCTTTCTTTTTCAATGTCGATGAAAGAAGGAGACATAAATAGGAATCCCTCAAGCAAGACAAGGACAAATATACATTATGTATTGCGCGTAAATGTCACGATTGACGTTTGGATTTCGAACCGCACCAAACGTCAAACTTCCCGCCAAATGATTATGACAGTTGCTAGTTTGAAATAAGGTTGGGTTTTGTTTCGGTTATAATGAGCATAGTGTTGTGACTTTTCGGAGTCGCGTCGACGATTCGCGTGCGCTGATATGTGGGACAATCGAAAGCCTTTCTCCACTCGGCTGTTAGGTATTTTATTCCGTTAGTTTTTTTGTGGCCGCCATTACACCAATATGGCGGGTGGCATCATTTTTTCGCTTTGTCACGTTAGATCATTCTTGTTAGACGTTCGAAAGCTGTGTTCTGCTTCTTGGAATCAGAGTCGCATAACTGTATACCGCTCAGAGAAATGATGTAATTGACAACCAATGTTTTTGTACGAATATGTTTATGTTCCGTATTATTTTTGAATTAATTTGCAACCGGAATGCGTACAATAATTGATTTTTAATAATACAGGAATTGAATGTTTGTTTTCTTCGCTGTTATTATATGCGAATTATGATAATTGTCCGAGTTAAAATATTGCGTGACTCTTGCGCAGAACATTCGCATGTTATGTAGGTAACGGTTTAATGTAATAGTTACCCACTAAATATAAGTAACTGTGCATTCGTATTGACAACATTGTTTTAGTGTATTTGTGCTTCCTTGTAAATTGAAGATAAGGAAAAGCCGATGCTTTTCGATGAGTTGGTCATTCGATAATGACAAACTCATTGATCAAATAAATTAGCACCTACACTTTACTAATGGCTACCATTTACCAATCCAATCAAAAAACAACAGTGTTTTCCTGTTCATCTCTCATATCGATTTAAATCAATTCATCGGAATGATACATCACTAAAATCCCCGAGATGCAAAGGACATTCACCTATACAGCCTGAGCTGTCACTGTCAAAATCTATGTCACTTGAGAATGAGTTTTTAATCTGTACATCCGTTGTACAGACGATGCGTATACTATACAGGCAGCGTGTAATTGCATAATTTGCATAGGCGATGCATCGTGTCCGCCACTTTCTCTCACTAACGGGACTCCAAACTGGGACATCCGCTGTGTTCATTTGTTCCCACATCAGGTCTTCAAATGTTGTTTTTTATGTTTGTTCGCATTTCAGACTTTGTGTGCAGTTTTTTTACAGGTGCTAGTGAATGTTTGTATAGGTTTTGATAGAGTGATGATTAGTTTTAGTTTGTTTAGTTTTTTGACTATTCAAGGCGTTCATTAATCAGAATTGTTAGGTTTTAGTGAATATGTTTCTTAATTGACTGACTGTATTAAAGCTTGACCTACTTAGATATTTATAGAATGACTCTCTAATGAGAAAGTACCAGAACAACGTACCTTCGTATTTTATTAATAGGAAAATAAAGAAAACTTAATTGATACTTAAGTACAGTTACATATCGTAAAATATAAAAAAAAAAACAGAGAGAATCCCCAGAAACGTCTAGAACGTTCTTGAACACCCAGAAAATACCTCCCACAATCAATCAAAACTCTCCAATTAAATTCAAACGCAACCGTTCTCCGTTCTATAAATCAGTGCATAATCTAATCGACCAATCAGAGACGTCCATCCGTTATCAGTTCACGGTCAAAACATGTAACAAGAAAGATTCGTATGTGTGTCAGACAGCCGGTGAAAGTACGGCGAAAGGTGACCGCAAGGAGGTCAGTTACTAGCATTACGTGTGCGCACTGTGACACTTTCTTTGCCGCCATCTTGTTTATTTGAATTTTATTTTTTTAGAACGCAGTGATCAATGACAGTTACAGTTGTTATGGGGGAAGGCGACTTTTAAAATTTGAGTTGTGTTTTTGGTATTTGAATAAAAATATGTAATTAGTAATATAGTTAATTAAGACTAAAGAGAAATGATTAAAGTAGATAATGAAGCTGTCACCTGTAGGAGATAGGAAAATAATAAATCTTATGCGTTAAGATTCCAGAATAGGTGGTTTGAATTAGAATATTGTTTAGGATAACCGTATTCGGGTAAAAACAAAGGAGTTACTCAAGATCATTCTTTTTAATGTTGTCTAGTTTTACTTGTTTCAGATTTAAGAGTCTGAATTAGGTATTGATTAATGATGTAAAATTAAATCAAATTACTGTACCCGTAGATCAATAAATTTTAAAATGAACTAAATACATATTTTTACGTTTTTAATACGTAGTTCAACATTGATAAATTGAGTCAATCTCTGATTAATTTATTAACTGTTTCTATTAATTCATGTTTTTGCGTTTATTAATTTGAGTGTTTCCTAAAAAAATAATTTTAATGTAACGAATGCACGGGTGGTGCGGTGGCTGATTCCCGCACGGATCAACTCTTTTTGTAAACCACAGATCGTTGTTCAGGGCCTGGGTGTCATGAGTACGTTAACTTGTATGTTTGTGAACGCACCACACAGGGGAAAATCCTAGTGTGGGGCAGTTTCTTTTTTTTTACTACTTGACTTACAACTTTTTTAATTTGTTTAATACTTGAATTATGGAAATTACACAAAACAATATCTGCATACAATATGTTAGGCTTATAAAACAAGAATGACAAGACAAACATACATAATTCAATTTATTACTATTACGTGTCGCGGTATGTAACTATGGATGACACTTTCTTTGACCTATTGGCGCGAAATTACAACGGCAGCCATTTTTGGACGCCATGTTTAAAAACGGTGTGGTAACTAAAAAGGTTTGTGTTGTAATAAGGTCATGTTACCTTTTTGTATAATTTGAAAAGTTTAAATGTGACTATCAAAGTATTATTGGGTTTTTAAAAATCTAAGTAGTAGTACGGAGTCTGGAAATGTGCCCGATATATGGCAATAGGCTCACCCTTACATGGAACTCATAACATGAATGGTGAAAAGTGAGTGTTACATTGTACAGTGACGTAGACGGTGGCCGGAGATCGTAAGAATATAGGCTACATTTATATTGGAAAATAGACATAAAAAAGATATGTTCTTAAATACATGTTGCTTCAGCTTATTTTAAATAAAACTCCCTCAATCACAAAAAAGGGACTTTACAATGAAATCGAGTTCAAATTCTAATAAACGATTATATAACATAACAATTCCCAAAACATAATCTAATTCATTATATCCACAAATTAAATACATTGGTATATAAACAGAACCGATAATGCGGTTTTCCTGTGTCGAAAATAATAACTTATTACGTCTGAGAAGTATCAAGGCCTAAGTATGACGTCTATGCAAATTTTAAGAGGAAATAACAAGCACAAACCTTGCTTTAAAACGTAACCTAGGTGACAGATCTGATGCAATAGTATCTATCATTATTATTAAATAGAGTAAGTACTTTAATTAATCTTATGATGGTGTAAATCGTCAAAAATCGAAGTCAAAATCAAAATCAAAGCGTTCATTTCAAATAGTCCTTAGGGCTCGTACACAACACTGAGATGCGACGTCGCATCGCAAAAATGTGCGAGCTCCCTCTACGCATCGCAAGAACTTAAGCGCATCAAAATCTTAACTTCCCAAAATTTTCCTTGTTATTTAAAATACGTTTAGTACGGTTGACGGTTGTCTAAGGAATGGTCACGCTTAGAGACGCCTCGTCGCACAAAATCGCATCGCAGTTTTGTGTACGAGAACTTAATTAGGCACTTTTAACGTAAAAAATTTAATTGGCCGTCCGTCTGTCTGTCAGTGAAGGTATGCCGACTATCTATAATTATATTTGAAGAATTATTATTATTTACTTTTTCATCTACCCATTGCAACACCTGGAAGCCAAGATCTAAGTAGATATGCCAACCATAAAAATACAGAAACAATAAAGTCTGACGCAAAAGTAGTCGGAAAATTTCGTTTAGAGGAACAAGAAAAAAAGGACCTAAATGGTAATGATAATAATCAATACTACCTATGATTTATGAAGTGTTATAAGAATTAAATTTAAAAATTGGAGTGTGATCCCTGGTTCCAAGAAGTTAGCGAAACCCTTCAATTGATTGACACACTTGCTTGACAATAGTTACTAGGCCAAAATATGAGATAGTCAGTATAAGTTATAAGGATATTGTCTATACATCTATACAGATAAATAAGATAGGAGTGTCTTTTTGTAATACTAAAATAACTGCTTTTTACTACATGCATGAATATACATATGACACTTCTACCGAAATAACAGAATTTACAATTTTTGTCGGTCTGCCTGTCTGTTTATACTAGTTAATCTCTGAAATGGCTGCACCAATTTTGACGGGACTTTTACTGATTTATACGTACTAAGGAGTAACATGGGCTATTTTTATTTGAAAAATCGAAATGTCCTAATACTTATATTGTACGCGGAATAAGTCCCGGGAAACGAAGTTAGCTGGACTAAGACCTACTTTATAAAATAGACGTTTGTCATAATCTCTAATTTCTCCACGTTTTGGAGCTATGAGACAAAACTTTAAATAGTCCAGGAGTAACAGAGAGTTGCTACCAATCTACGCAGGTATTCTAAAAGTTATTGTATATATCGAATACCAGTGACGACGCGATCAGCAAATTAATCAGACGGGCGGTGGGTGAGAGTGAGCGGGGGATCCTGGACTATAACTTGAAAATGGCTATCAGGAATAGGGACATGGCGGTAGTGGGCGCTCTTTTGGGTGGGGAGGGCTCGCTGTAGGCTTGAATTGTGATGCAGGCGTGACATTGATATATATATATTGATATATGTATTGTGTGTGTTTAATAATGTTAAAATGTAGTAAATATAATGTAACGTAATGTAAATTTTATCAATCAGACTGACAAAATCCATTGGCACTACTGGAATCGGCTTACTGCTGCGTGAGCAGACGTCATGCATTCTTAAATGTTCTACAGTCGGTGGCGCTGTGGGCTGGGTCGCTCCGTTCCCTACGAAATGGTTGATCGGACCGATTGCTGGCCCTCACGTCATGCTCGTGAACGGGCGCCTTCTGCTGGAGCAGGTCGGCTCGCTCATCGCGCGTGTGAGCCGATCCAGTAAGGTTAATGTAAATGTAGTAAAACATGACTGTATTGTGTATATATAGGTAGATATTAGACACAACTTGTTTGAGGAAAAAAAAAATGTGGTTAATGTAGCACGTAAGATTTCTGTAACAATTAATTTAGACTGTACATTAAAAGAAAATGTAATGGAATGACAAGGGCACGGACAAGAGTCCGTGGAGAATAAGAAATGCAATATATAAAAAAAAAAAAAAGTTATTGTATCACACTTAACCGACACAGTAGCTATTACCAACTAGATACCTACTGGGTAACCAGTTAAAGCCGAAATGTCACAAATAACCAGTCATCCGCTAACCGATTACAGAAATTAACTAAACTATTCATTAACCGTTAAATAAACTATAAACCCATATAAAATAGGATCAGTAAGTCACGTCATTCTAGCGTGATAACTGATCATTGTTACCGTTATTTTTGTTTCATTGCATTATAGATCTTATTGACTTGGTGTTAAGGTTGTGTTGATTGTGGAGGAATTAATAAAGATTTGCTCATGTTAATGTGGGAGGTTTTGTGTGTAGTGATCGCTATGTGCTATTAGAGGTATATATATTATAGCTTGAGTTATCTGGTTATTTTGGACTTAATAGATGAATAGATAATTTGACAAATGACTGCCTCGTTTGCCAATTGGTCGCTAGTGTAACTGCCGGGCAACGGGTCTTAGGTTCGATTCGCGGGTCGGGCAAAGTAATACTGGGTTTTAAAAAATCTCAGTAGTAACACGGAGTCTGGAATTGTGCCCAGTATATGGCAATAGGCTCACCCCCTATTACATGAGACTCATTCATAACATAAATAGTGAAAAGTGGGTGTTACATTGTACAGCGGCATAATGTGCACCTCCGCCTACCACTTCGGGGATGAAAGGCGTGATGTTATGTGTATGTATATTGTATATATATAATTTGACAAATCACAGGGATATAGTGGATGCATGTGGCTTTCATCTGACTGGACTGGAACTCATTGGAATGTCTCTATGTTCAGCAGTTGATGTCTTGTGGTTGATACAATAATAACGATAATAATCCATATAGGGATAGTCGTCGGATTATGTCCTATTGCATTTAGATTAAAATTGTCTAAAGGGCCTCTGCAGTTGGCTTCGGACCCTCGTACGCCTCCCAAATGACCCTGTGGTCCCGTGATTGGTTAATACGATAATAATTATTATCAATGATCTTATTCTTTTAGAAAGTGACTAAGTATTCTTAAAAGGTGCACAACCTTAAACTATTATCTCATATACTATTATATAAAGCGGAAGAGTTTGTTTTTTTGTTTGTTTGTTTGAACGCGCTAATCTCCGTAACTACAAGTCTGATTTGAATATCCGCGCGGAAGTAGCTAGTAACGAATAAGTACCATCCATTAATAATAATTTAGCGTACCTAAAACACCAATACCGGAGTGATACCACGGCTTCACAGAAAACCGACGTGAAACAACGTTTGCGTTGTGTTTCGTCGTGTGAGTGAGGTTACCGGAGGCCCAGTACTCCCTACTCCCCCCCCCTTTCCAATCCCTGAATTCCCAACAATTCTCAAATCCCTAGCACCAAATATCATAGCTCTATCTACATCCAACCTTAACTTGCGCACACGCACTCGTGAGAATGCAAGCGCGGGAAGTATTCTAACTTTTCACTACTTTTCCTCAGCTGACTTTCCTTGCCACGGCCCAGTGGTGACGTTACGACACAAATTTATAATTAATAATGCCATTTGTCTCTTAATTAGTGAGATAATTGTTATTTCAGTTATTTATTCAGCCATTTGTAAAGATTTATTGATTTTTCTCTGAGATGAGCTGATGTTTCATCTTATATGTATGGTTTGTTCGGAAATGTGATTATGTATTTACAATCAGTTATAATCTTGGTATTTTAAAATAAATTATAAAACGTTTACTTAATATTTAATGGTCAGTGGAAACCGAGGCCCTGCCGCGAAGAAAGAGTAGCAACGGGGTGGTGGGTTTAGTCTGTAAAAGTTTAAATTTTTTTCATGCCTTACCAAGGACGGGACGTCATTCGATGATTTTCTACGCATACCATCAAAATTCTGTATTCAGGTCTTCAGGTCAAAATCAAAATTGCAATAATAGAATTTAATGTTTTTTTATATTACATGGGACTGACGTTTGACCACTACCTCGCCTGGTGGTAAGCGATGATGTGGCCTACGATGGAGCACATCGACCCATAAGCAACGTATTCATCCGGGCCTTGAAGACACCCAGGTTATATATACCCTTTAGGAAATACAGACTCTGGCAAAGAATTCCACTCTTTAGCAGTACGCACAAGGAAGCTTGATGCGAAGCGCTTCGTGCATGGATATTTTAGTGCACAAGTGTTGTTATACTTGTTGTTACACATGATAATAATATGTACTTGACTATTCTACTTAATAAAGGCAGTAAAGTTGCGGTTGTAGACTCAATCAGTGGGTGGGACATCTAAAATCATCATCTTTATGTTTATAAATAAATGTCAGTGCCAATAATAAACGTTTCGAAAATCAAATCAAATCTTATTCTGTCAACAGGATATCCTCAGTAATTCTGGTACATGCAACTGCGTCAGCGCAGTGACAACCCAGACAGCTAATAACTGATGAACTCTTTAGGAGAAATGCGCCTGCAAACTACAGACGCACGTACCTACATAATATCATACAACACTGTTCTAGGGCTGGCAGTCGCAAGTTCAATGCGGATTTTTGTAACTTTGTTCAGTAGGACTGACTGCCTCTTTGGCCGAGTGGTCGTGGTTTGATTCTTGGGTCGGGCAAAGTATTACTGGGTTTTTAAATATTCTCAGTATTAGCACGGAGTCTGGAATTGTGCCCGGTATATGGCAATAGGCTCACCCCCTATAACATGGGACTCATAACATAATTAGTGAAAAGTGGGTGTTACATTGTACCACTTCGGGGATAAAAGGCGTGATGTTATGTTATGTTCAGCTGTTGGTTTGTCCTTTTTTTCGAAGACTTCTTAAAGGAACTAAGCTTTTAAGGAAGTAAGCTAAGGAGTGTATTTGTTCACTATAACCGTCCCAGAAGTCATAATCAATACGTATAAAGGAGTACCTCCTACTCCAAATTGACCAGCTTCAGAGCCCCAAACAGTAAACTTAGATTATATAACGCCTCTGGTGTTCCAGGTGTATATGGGCGACGCCGATTGCTTACCATCAGGTGATCCGTCTGCTCCTTCCGGCCTGTCTCATATAAAAATGTATTAAAAATTATAATTCCAGTTAAGATTACAAAAAAAATATCTCATATTATTGTTATATTTTATTTATTCAAAAGGCAGGAAAAGAAAGAAAAATTAACAACATCATTTTCGGTTTTCTGTTTCCATGAATAAATTAAAAACATGTCAGACAATTCGCAGTAGCAATAAATTTTTTCATTCACGTGGATAATTACAATACTGGAAATAAGATAATTGATATGGTAAAGGCCTTTAATCAGTTGTAAATTAGGAAGATAACCTAATCTTCCAGTGAATTGCTAAATCAAAATTATGTCGTCTTCTGTTCCAGGGTATCCAGGGTATTCCATAAACTCCATCAGACATTGAATGGCAGCCCTAGCGAGTCCAAAGTGTACCGTTATGCAGCTAGCAACATAGACATGCATTCGAGGTCGCTTTCTCATTTCGCCGGCTTCAGATCGCGGTCACCTGGTTTAGAATCGTTTAGCCGCCATTTATAACTGCCGGAGATAGATGATTTCGTTTCAATGTCAAGTTTAGTCAATATTTTTTTGGTACAGCTTCCATTTTGGATTTCGGAGATGTGGTATCTAATAAAGTGATCATGTTTTGTAAACAGTAAATAAACGTTTTCTTACATTAACTAACAGTTTTCTCAAAAGTCGGCGGCTAAAACCTAAATCGATCCTACTTTATACTTATACTAGTTGTACCCGCAACTTCGTGTGCGTTTTCCTACCATTAAATTCTAATGCTAAGGAGTCACATAAACTATGTGACTCCTTAGCACATCAGCTAAGTACCTACCCATAAAAGTACCGTCAAAAACGGTCCAGCCATTCCAGAGTTTTTTTTATGGGATAAGCCCGCTACAACCTCCCAAAACCGCTGCAACTCCTGAAAGCCAGCATCTACAGTAGATGCAACCATGAAAACACTGAAGTCGGGCGCATCCCAGGGACATGAATGACTGTCTTGGTTCCCGCAACGAAGTGAATCAGAAGATATTATAAGAGGAGAAGGAGAAAAACGATAGTTACCACTTCCCTCGGTGAATTACTGCAGGAGACAGAGTGAATTAAGCCCAGATGAAGCCCAATCGCCAAGCACCACGGAAATTTGACTAAAATTTAAGTGGGTCCTATGTGCGAGTTGTTCCATTACAGAGATTATTAAATTTACATTCAACTAAGATTCAATGGCAAATTTGAATATGTATTTCATGAAGGGTGTCTTCAAGCTCCGAGTGAATAAGTTGCCGTGTTCCATCGTAGACCGCATGCTCGTGATTTAACGTCGGCTCATCACATAAAAATAAAAAAAATTAATATATACTTTTTTTTTCATCCTATCCATATCGCCCAATAGTTGAGAATCGTTTCTAGGACATCGCAAACAACCATCACACTGTAACGTTCTAGACTAATAGAAGCGCACTTAGCAACACAATATTGATCACGGCTTACCTATATTTAACCGACGTGAAAAAAGAAAGGTGTTTACCTAACAAGCGGTCATTGACTTGTAGTTTTTCTAGTATTTCAGTTTGTATTAGGCTCACATAATATTATAACAGAGGTATTCTTATTGACGAGCCTAACTTCGGTAATATGCTAGTAATATCATAAAGTTCTTATGATTATTTGTTTTCTACTTGATAAGTTGACGTTTGACCACCATCTCGCCTCGGGTCAACGATGGAGCATGTCTACCTATGAGTAATATATTCACTCGGGTTTTGAAGACGCCCAAGTTATATTTGGCATGAAACACGGTTTCCGATTTGTTACTTCTTCACGCAAAGGTGGATAGATTTGGTGGCACATAGGTCACTTTAATCCCATAGGCACGTGGGCAAAGCCGCTGACAACACCTAGTTTTAATTGTGATTAAAGTTTTTGGGTTGGAAGTGGAACTATTGCTACCTTATCAACAATTAGCTATTTTAATAAGTAACGCTAGGTCTGCTATTCAGCGTACTACTAAAGAACATAACATGTAACATGCCTTTTATCCCTAAAGGGGTTGGATGAGGTGCAAATAATGTCACTGTACAATGTAACATCATCGTCGTATACTGGGCACAATTCCAGACTTCGTCCTACTACGTGGACCCCTTGGCCAGCAGTCACACTACCTACGACCACTCGGTCAACGAGGCAGTCTTCTAGAGAAAATATTTTCTTTGTATTTCACAAAGAAAATATTTCTTATATTTTCAAAATCAAAGTCCGTTTGTGATGTTCTGTAAAAGCCATAAACTCATTACCGGTTGTCTACCTCCTTTACCAAATAGCACAAATCACCTACACCACGTTATTCCCCAAATGCAAAAAGCGCATAATTTTTGTAAAAATAAAGCTAAAGGAACTTTTCCTTTTGTAGAACTCCATAATTGACTCTCTAGCAAAAACAAAACTGTAAACCAATGAATTTCTATTACCAATCAAAAAACCTCAAGTTACCTAATAAAACCACAAAATCCAAAAAAGTGCATCAAAGTCAAAATTTCCGAATTTCCCACTCACATCAACACTACATCAACTATCAATGAACGGAAAATTAGAAACTCGTAACGTAACCCAATTCCCCCTTCCCCCTTTTCCTTTCCCCCTCTCCCCTCGAGTTCGCATTGACATTCGGTGCAGGCAGGTTACCGACCCCGCTTTCACTTTCCGGTCACACCCCCCGCTTTCCTGTTACGTAACATCTGGAAGTGAACTGACGCACGCGCATTTGCGCCGGCGCAGTGCGCGTGAATATGTTCGTTTTGTTTTGTTGTATATTTGTATGCATATGTAGTTAGGTATTTGTGAAATGATTTATTTTTATTTTTTAGGATTTTTATTTTTTGATTATGATTATTATATATTAATTCATTTTTTTATCGTTTCCTTAGCCTTAATCTGTAATTCATATTTAAAATAAATTACGTTTATGTACCTACATACATTAGAATGGTTGATGTTCACAATCACACATATTATGCTATAAGATGATGCATGATGCTTCTACTTCTTATAATAATTCAAAAATTTCAAAGTCTATGTTATTTTCCTTAATTTGTGATTTTGAACATGAATGCGACATGATAGGAAATTACAGGAAATTTGATAAATGAAAAATATGTTCAGTAAGAAGTCCAGAATGCTTAACAACAGGCAAAAAAGTATCTAGAGAGACGCATCTAGAATTCAAAATAAGAAAATATAAATATCCTCGTTGTACCTATCTATGCCATAGCATGAAGGCTATTGTATGACATGCGTCACAGACTAACAATAACCAGGATAAGTAGCGTTTAATTTTGCAAAAAATTATGACAAAGGGAAATTTTATGATGTAATAACTGAACAATTTATTCTAAAATTAGTTTCAAATTATTTAACGTTTAATAATAATTTGTATAATTGTAAAGCAAATTCTTTCTTTAATTTTGATTTTTTTGAATTTGGAGTGCTTCGCGTTATTAATTATATTATAAGTTGTCAAATATTTAGTCTGTGGTTTGTTTAGTAGTCAGGATTATTCGAATTGACACTGGCAGTATAGTCGACAACATCGTATTGGGGACTCGGTTGCCATAGAAAAAAAATATATTGGAATGTTGCGATATGGAATTAGCTCAAAAGTAATATTTAACTGTGATATGGTTTGTGAGTAAAACGATTAGAATGTGTGGAAAATAAACTTTGAATGTCGTTATTTCAGGTACCTAATATTCTTTACAATAGTATGCTAATTAGAAGGTTTTTTTTATAAGCCATTGACAAAACAAATATTCGTTTTCAAAAGTTTAATTAAATCCTAAATAATTGTATTTAGTCTTATTTAATGATTACATTTGTGTAACATTATAAATAAATTTAATGTATATATATTGTAATTTTAAAAATATCATACTTATATATAACTGGGAAAAGTAGGTAAGTATACATTTACCGCTGAAATTAATAACTAATTTTGATACAAACTCAAAAGAATTACCTAATATCAAAAAGTAATGTGTAACAATTCTTTTTTTCAAATATCTATGGTTGTTTAGCCCAACAAATAAATATTAGTTTGACTGTCGAGTTTTTAAACCATAAACAATATTTTAGAATAAGAAACTTCAATGAACTATGTAACCACAAAGATTTCTATCTATCAAAAATGATGTTGGCTGGTAAGATGCGGGGTATTTTAAAAAAGGAATAAATAGAGGATTCGAAAAATGGATTGTAATGTGGCGGGACGCTTTTGATTTCTGTTATAAAAAATATGATTTATTTAAGGTAAAAACAGACTAAACACGATTAGTATTTTAATATACAATTTTGTTAGAATTTTTTTATGCGGTTTTAACACTAATGTCCCGGCCAGTTTTGAGCAAGAGTCAAAGCTTAAACCTTCTCCGTGTGGGAAAAGGCTTTTGGTCAGCATTGGCCACTTAAAGGCTGTTGATAATAAATTTGATAAATCGATCTCATTCCAAAAAAATTATGGAGATTATGTTTTGGTCATTCGTGAGTGTACCTTTCTTAGCCAGCCTTCCAAGAAATTTTGAAGAAAATCATATTTTGAGTAATTTATAATTATCATCATCAGTCTATCCGTCTGTCTGTCCACTGTACTCGATTTTCAGCTATTAACTTCAATCACCATCAGTCACCTTATAAATAACGTCACTCCACCTAGCTGGATGGCACCCTAAATTACTTTGATAATCTGTAATCATAGAAATACAAATTAACTTAATAATTCACATACAACATTGTTATTTTTACTTCAGAAATGAAACCTACAGCCACCTTCAGCCAGTTCACGTGGGATAATAATAAATAGCCTGTGTTTTTCCAGATTACAATCTATCCCTGTACCAAATTCCATCCCAATCGATTCAACCATTTCGACGTGTTTGAGTGACTAGCAAACGTACCTACAAACTCAAAAACTCACTTTTGCATTTCTAATATTAGTAAGATATATAAAACACCCCTTACACACAAAGAAGAAACACCCTTTGATCTAAAAAATGCCATTATAAAATGCGCAGTGAATTACGCAAAGACTTCAGACATCGTGACATCCTCTGATGTGACGTAAGCAAGTCCCTGCTTGACGTCAAAGATAATCGTAAATAAAGGCATTAAAATATGACCTAAAAGTCTAAAAAGAGAAATAAGTATAAATATAGCAATATTGAGGATAACAAATATCTTCTAAATGTGTTGCTAAGGAAAGTAATAAACGTATTTTTTGTGGTATAGCCGGTATAGGCAAACGAGCTTACGGGTTACCTGGCGGTAAGCTGCAATCAGCGTCACCCATATACAGCTGTAGACCAATACCAAAGGAGATATGAGTGCGTTGCCGGCCTTCTGGAGTGGTTAGATTTGGGGATGAGGAGATTTGGGAGGACTAAATTGGGTCTCCAGTAACTTTACTAACACGATGATACACAATGCTAGCGTTATGTCACGGCGGTTTTTTGTGAGGCCGTGGTATCAACCTATCAACGCTGGTTTTTTGAGACCAAGGTATCACATCGGTCACCTTCACAGAGCCAGTCCATTCGAGCCGAAGCATGGTGCCCTCATACATAAAACTTATGTTATGACGTATCAAAAGGTGAATTGCTACTATTTGTGTGAGATTTTATTGTGTATGGCTTAAACCAGTTGTAAAAAGACTTTTAATGCACATTGATAGCTTTAGATTGCCTCGTTGGCCGAGTGGTCGCAAGTGCGACTGCCGGGCTAGGGGTCACGGTTTCGGTTCTTTGCCTGACCCAGGAGGGCCAGGCAAAGAAATACTGGTTTTTTAAAAAAAATCAGCAATAGCACGGAGTCTGGAATTGTGCCCGGTATATGGCAATAGGCTCGTCCCCTATTACATGGGACTCATAACATTAATAGTGAAAAGTGGGTGTTACATTGTACAGTGGCATAATGTGCACCTCTGCCTACCTCTTCGGGGATAAAAGGCGTGTTATATGATAGCTTTCAATAGTTATTATATTAAACAGGATAATGCAGATGCAACGTTATATTTATTAAGGAAGGAAAGATCTTCAAGTTTCTATATTCAGCGTGCAAGCAAATTCTACGAAATTAGATGCAATATCTGAACCATTTACAAAATAGGAGGAAAGAGTGAATTGTTTGCATTAAATATATTTAAAGTCAAAATCAAAGCATTTATTTTAATTAAACCATAATTTAGTACTTTTGAAACGTCAACAAATACAAAATAAATACTAGTCCCGAGATCCCTTGCCTGATCATCGTAGACGCACTTGCAACCACTCGGCCAGCGAGGTAGTCCTGAGACTTCTTTATTCTAATACTATTTAGGCAAGCATCGCCACGCGTCTCTGAATTATTTTATTACAAAATTAACAAATGAAGGTTTACTATAAAGCCTAGAAGCCCAGCCCAGGCTTATATCTCCAAATAAACCCCGGATCACGTCACAAAATACAAAACCGAAAAACCCATAAAACAAAAACCCATTAAACAAACCTTTCTACATGCGCAAAATACGTATAAACATAAGTAAAAACAACTCCAATTCCTGTTTCGTTATATCATAACATAGGAAGCGAAAAGCGGCCATTATACGTACATATATAAATTGTAGCAATTATTATTACTTGCGTGATATAAGGTGAAATGTTCAATGGCCAGGAAGTTTACGTAACACGGGCCTTGAACCTGCGCGGAACTGCAACACTGCGCTAACTGCGCTATGTAGGAAGTTGGTGGTTCAAACTTGGAAGTGAATTTGCGAAGCGTCTGTCGGTATTAAATAAGAGTTTTGTGATTAGTATATTTGTAATTTAGACACGTGTTTTCAGAGAGCTTAATTAATTAATGGGTGATGTATGTATGTCGTAATACTCAAATGCCCCTCAATTCTAAGTCACACATAACTATAGTTCTGTCAGTACAATATTTTTAAACCGTTGCCTCTCACTCGGAATTTTTCCTGTATCGTGGGTGCGTTTACAAACATATAAGCTCACATACACATCACACCATGACCCGAAACAACAATTTATGGAGCACACAAAGAGTTGTTCCGTGCGAGATCGAACCGAAAATGCGGCAGCCAGTTGCCCAGCCACCGCACCAACGATGCTGTCAAATTCTCAAGCTCACAATCGTGCAATCAAGTCAAAGTTTTTGTTAAATGACAGAGAACTAAGGACAATTTAAAATAGAGTAGCCTTTCAGTATTTGGGCTTTAGACTTCTTTAATGAGATTAAAACGGTGAAGGAAAACATCGTGAGGAAACCCGGGCTAATAATTTCTAATTATAAGTTTGTAATCACCAACCCGCATTGAGCACGCGTGGTGATTAATGCTCAAACCTTCTCCGTGTGAAAAGAGGCCTTGCTCAGCAGTGGGCACTTATAGGCTGGTGATGATGAAAACGCACATAACAATTAACGAAAATAATTTTATATAGCACAGTAGATACAAAATACCGACTAGTTGACATTATTGCATATTTTCAAGAACTCTGAACTGTATCTGGTGTTAATCTCTTCCTACATTACACAAGTGGTATAAATTGCAAGTTAAGGACACTGGAGGAATCTGTGGTTACCTTGATCATTTTTTTTTTATGAAATAGGAGGCAAACGGGCAGACACTTCACCTGATTGTAAGCAATCAGAGCTGCCTACGGACACCCGCAAAACCGTAGGAGTCACAGGTGGCTTGCTGGCGCTTTACAAAGGAATACGTTCTTTTTTAAGCAGCACAAGACCCTGTCTTGCACATGCTGAACTGGTCTCATTACACCGTAGACTTGGGACATGAACTATATCTATCAGTACCTACTAATAGAATAACACATCTGTGTATGTCATTTGTTTTTTAGCGTGAAATGAAGTTTGTTCTTTCTTTCTTTTCTGGAAGGATTGAAGGTCGTTTGTTTATTAAAATCTATATAATAGGGTAGATGACTAATTTTTATTTTTATGTCCGTCTGGTAGATTATTTAAAAATAGTGGATACGTATTTTTTTATTTTCTTACAGAAACGAATAGTTTCGAAGATATATTGATTTGAAATGTCGCGTGACGTCACTTCTATGTACATTTCATACGTAGAAATGACGTAGCTACCTCCCACTTCTAAACTTTGATTCGTTTTATGTAAGTATTGTTTTCTTATACGACAAAATAAAAAATACATGTCTAATATTTTTTCATTATCTAACTGACGGACTAATTAGATTTTTAATTTTCATGCCCTGTCATCATCCCTATTACGATGTTACGTCTTAAAATTAGTATCATCGAATCAAATTCATTCATACCATGGCCTGGTCATGACAAAACAAATCTCCATCTATTATCTAATACAGCTGATCCTATTATACTAAGAGGCTACAGCTACCGTTGCAAACGATCCGAGTTCAAGGCCCGGGTGATGTAATGTAAAAATTATTATTAGACTCTTGTAACGCGTAGAGAAATGCTATTACGACTAGATTGTAACATCCGCGTGTTTTTCTTTATATCTTATGCGTTTCGTCTAGTAGTTTTAAGTGTATGTATTGTAGTCGAGACTGAGTCGATCAGGGAATGAGCCTATGGCCATACACCTGAAATTAATTTGAGACTCTGTGAAGTTTTTCGAAGATGAAGGTATCTTCCAGTAGCTCTGTAACCTCACTCATAGGTGAATATAACGCAAGTGTAAAGCGTTGTTTCACGACGACGGTTTTCTGTGAGGCCGTGGTAATACGGCGGTCTCGACTAACAAAATCTTTGTGCAAATAATATAACATATAATAACATCAAGCCTTTTATCCCCGAAGGGGTAGGCAGAGGTGCACTTTACGGCACTTAATGCCATTGTACAATGTAATACCCACTTTTCACTATTTATCATATGAGTTCCAAGTAATAGGGGGTGAGCCTATTGCCATATACCGGGTACAATTTCAGACTCCGTACTACTACTGAGAATTTTTGTAAAACACATTAAAAAAAATCGGTCCCGAGATCCCTTGCCCGTCAGTAGCACTTGCGACCACTCGGCCAACGAGGCAGTCATAAATAAATGGTCATCATATACATATTATTAAACTATGTTTTATAATTAACAATCTAGACTAAGTTTTTAAGAGATCTAGAACTCGAGAACCCGTGATATTACTTATTGTGTAAACGCACAAACTTTCCTCTAATTAAACAATTTCGCGTAATAAGGTGTGTTCATAATTATTATTCACGTCTTATTTAATACATAAGCTTCCATGACCTTGAAGCAGTCATGCTAGCTAAGGAGGAGGCGGGGCGCGTGAGGCAGCGAAGCGCTGCCTCCTCGCAACCCAGCCATCGCGAAGGACACACCGGACGTCGGGGATCGCGGGACGATCTCCGGCCACCGTAAGCGCGGGCCTGCGGACGGCGAGCATGGGTGGCTCCCCGTCCGACCAGAAACAGACCCGAGCGTACGGCGCATCGCGTTCCGCGCGCGCCTCAAAGAGCCATCAGACCACCACAGATGGGGCCCAATACAGCCGATGCCGATTCGGAGTCGCGGAGAACGTAACGGGTTACCGGGGCTCCTGCTCGACGTGCAGGAGAAGGAACGGGGTGGTTTTTAGTCAGTAAGAGTCTGACACTCCCTCCCGCCTCACCCAGGCGGGAGCAGTAATTTGATGATTTTCCCCCCTTAAAAAAAACACTGTCACTTTCAGTAGTATAAATAAATGAATAATTGTTCTTTGTAGAGTCGGTTAAAATAAATCAATGTTTACCCTTGTATCTTCAAGCATAAAGACTTGGTAGTTCAAGGCTTGTTGCGTAAACTTCTTGCGTCATCGGGTCGACGCCCGCGCATCTTGTCTTGATCCAATGCATATTTTTATATCATAACGTTTTTACTAAGGCCATAGTATTATTTATCTTTTATATGCATAATATATTACGTATTTTTTTTCTCTTCAAGGTAGAGAGGCACAATTGCATATTATGAAGTCTCATAGCTAACCATTTTTCGAAAAACTGAAATAACTCCTATAATATTTTCCTTCGACCAGAGATCTCTCTTGTTTTGAAACGATCAACGATGGAATTAATTTTTTTTAAATGGCTTCAAAAAATCCGACTCTCAGTTTGTATGTATACGTATTTATGTTTGTGCGCGAATATCTAGCGACTGCCTGAACTGATTTTGATGCGATTTTCATAAAAGTGTTTGTAACGATTAGGAGAACGTTTTTGTATTACTTAACTGACTTAACTCGTCGAGCACCGTCAATATAGACACAATTATAGAACAATAGCTTGCGGTCACCGGTGACCGCTTGGTGTTTACCAGTTTAAAATTTTTTTAAGTCAGTTTTTTCGAAATTAATTTATTAATATTGGTTAAGAGTCTTTTTGATATATCTGCTACTAATACGGCAATAGGATCAAACCCTAGAACGCTTTATATCACTGGTCAACATTTAAAAAAATATAATTATTCAATCTATTCAACAATTTATTAAATGCTATGATTAATAGACATACCACTTTTATATAATAAATAATTTATGTAAAAACGAGTGCTGATTTGACCTCAAAAACAAGGTTTTTACCAGTCAATGTCATGGACAGAGGTATTGGCATTTTGTTCGCAATAACTAGATATCAATTATCTATAATTGCATTTATGGATAAGGTTTTTTATTGATAATTATAATACTTAATTGTTTCGGAAGTAGCAGTAATATAGTAATTTATAATTTCAATGTCATATTATTTTAACAGGTGATATAGGTATAAAGTTAAAAAGTGGAATTAGGGGTGATGTTTAAGTTTAAAAAGTAAAACCACACAATTTATTTATTTAATGATTACATTGTGATAAGTTTTGAAAGATAAATCAATATCATGAGCTTTAGAAAAGGATTTGTAAAGCTTTATAGTTCAATAGTTTTATATGTATGTATGTTTGTTTGTATTGTTTTCTGTTATATAATATTAAGTATATGGCTCTGTAGAAATAAAATGTGTTACTATAAGAATTATATTTAGAACTCCTCTCGTCTGCGACACAGGATTGTCCTAGTGCAGGGATTTAACACTGTGAGGACAATTGTACGTATTTACGATATGTTTTGTATTTTGCATTTTTTGAATATTGAATAAATATATTTATTATTTATAATAAAAAATAAATAAAATCAGTAGATTCCTCATTTACCCCTAACTAATAACAATATCGTTCACAGTGAAGGTGGGAGGGAGTTGCCATAATCCCCACGCTTAGCAGGCGCATTTCCATTTGTCATCAAAATAAGAACTGTATCATAGGAAACCCCAAATTAAAAATATAACTAGCTAATATGTTCTTTACTATTATTAATGTTATTATGTCCTACGTCGAGTCTAGCTTAATAATTTACATACCAAATAAACAAATCAGAAACCACAAACAAAAATTACGATGCGTCACACCAAAAATTTAAAAAACCAAGGACCCAGTGATTCACCCGCATTCGAATTTGGAACAACCATCTCCCCAGTGACGTATGTCGTACCGTTTTCATAGAAAGTGTGAAAGCATTGCAGAACGTTTCCGAACGCACGTCCTTACGTCATTAGGCCGTTGACCTTAGCCGCCATGATGGATGGTCAATGCAAATAAATTCGAATTATTGAATTGTGTGCAGGTATATTTTTTGGGTGGATGACGTGATGTATGATGTAATATTATCGTCAATCCTTTTTTTGTGGTAGTAGGTAAATATCCTGACATAACCTCATGACTTTCAATGCCAAACGCTATAGGCAGAAATGCACATAAATAGATATATATTATGTAGTATCCACTTCTAATCACTTATTTATTGTTCCTTCATTTCAAGCATCTACGGGCTGTAGATACGAAAGACAATACAAAAATAAAATAAAAATTGTTACGAGATCAACAATAGGAGCTGAGCCTTACACCAGATACCAGACACAATTTTACATTCGACTCAGGTATAGTTTTTTTTTCGATGACACGGGTTACCTTCAAAAGGCGCCTAGCTTTTTGGGAATAAAAGACTATGTGTGCGAGATTTTTATCTCACTAATACCTTCCCGGTGGTCATCATCAACACCTTTATGGAGGCCCTGCGTCCAGGTAACGAATCTACACATAACATGCAGTCGAGTGATCTCAGAAGAAAATGCAAAGCAAAGATTTATAGGTACAAAAATAGTTTATTGTTTAGTGAATATAATTATTTTTATCGTTTATAATGAGTACTGAAATGTAGAGTACTATAAAATACAGGAAGATACAATTTTATTACAATCGTCGAATTTATATCAATAGATATTAAAAGCAAATAACGATTGCTCTATTTCTCTGTTATAAAGCGTATTACACCGTAGTGGGGAGCATGACTATGCTTCGGCACGAATGGGTCGGCTCGACCGGAGTGATACCACCACAGAAAACCGACGTGAAATAACGCTTGCGTTGTATATCGTCGTGTGTCCAGATATCCATGGGCGACGCCGAATACTTACCATCGGGTGATCCGACTACTCGTTTACCGGCTTAGTCCACAAAAAAACATACAACTTTTGCAAATAATTATATAATATAAGTATACCTTTTGTTCTTACAAATCTTTAATGAAGATGTCATTCACAATTGATAAAAATAAGATGCAATCTGATACATCTATCTTATACTAACGTAATTAATAATCACCAAGCGGTCACCGGTGACCGCTTTCCACTAATATTACATTACATTATAGACCTTATTTCTAATGTTTAGAGAATACTTTTGTATGACCAAATTTAGGGGATGGATATCAACGGGTTAAAAGCCAGCTCATCAAGGTATCCCAATCCACCAATACAATTTCAATCGTATATCATTCGCAAAACAGTTGGAAATGCAATAAATAAAATTCTACTAATAAGCATAAGTTCATCTGCTGTTATTTCTAAAATATTTTAACCCCAGTCAATGAACTTAGTCTAAAATGTTTTCCAGCCAGATCGATGATACCTACGTTAGGCGTTAGGTGAGAATCGAACGTCGACCCTTGGAGTTACGGGCAATCACCTGTGATAGACTGTAGTGATTATAATATTGGTATAATTTACTTTGTCTATTGATTCATTATTAAAAGAATGGTTATTAGACTGCCTCGTTGGCCGAGTGGTCGCAAGTGCGACTGTCGGGCAAGGGGTCTCGGGTTCGATTCCCGGGTCAGGCAAAGTATTACTGGGTTTTAAAAAAAATCTAAGTAATAGCTCAGAGTCTGGAATTGTGCCCGGTATATGGCAATAGGCTCACCCCCTATTACATGGGACTCATAAATCGTGAAAAGTGAGTGTTACATTGTACAGGGGCATAATGTGCACCTCTGACTACCCGTTCGGGGATAAAAGGCGTGATGTTATGTTATGCCATGTTATCAGGACCTTGTTAGAGAATTTAAAAAAAATGATTTCATTAAGTCATAACGTAATATTACGCTGATGTTGGTAAAAGGCGTCAGTAGAAATTTATCGGCTTATAGGTACATAGTCATTTACCTCTATATAATGTCATTAAACTCAAATTTTTAATGAAATCGATAAAGCACTTACAATTAATTAAGTCAATGAACTCATCAGAATTAGTAGTGGACTCGATTTCTTTTAGTTTTTTTGTTTACCTGGCGTAGTTTTGACACGGTTCAACCACAAATATTTATGCTCAATATGAGACTTTCAAAGCCAAGCTATATATAACAACACGAACCTTAAAACTAACTCGTAAAAATAAAAACGTCTCTATCAACCTCTTCAGAAACGGCAGTCGACATTAAATAATGTAACACATCACCACAAAGACATTGACAAATCACAACTACACTATACAAAAAAAAAAAAAAAAAACTTCTAAACAGCCAAAAAGTTCAACAACCTTTAGCAACAAAAAAAAAAACGATCTTAAATTAGTTCAAAAACAAAATTCCATTGATTCCGGTCGCGCAGTTCCACACATACGTTGTACTTCCGTGCGCTTGCGATTCTTAGCGCGTGTCACTTTCGCGTCAGATACTTGCGCATGCGACGCGCAACCCCTGTTTGGTGAAACCATGAGTGGCAAGCTGTTTGCTTACTTTCTGCCCACAATCCGGATACGATAGCAACTAAAATTATTTAACTAAGTGACTGCTAGTTAGGTAATGAACTTGTGAAACCAAGGTCGTTGAACTTTACTTGAACTTCGCTTCGGTTAGGTAAAGAAAATTTGAATTAGGTGATTATGTCGATTTGGTATACATAGTGTTTGCGTTTGGTATCTTAATTTTTGGTATAGTACCTAACGTAGATTTTTTTGATTGATTATGTGACGTAGGAATTGCAAGTAAGGTTGCTGGTCATGTCATTTCCAGGGTTATATATACTTCTAAATCATCACTACGAAGAGCACACACTATTTGATCAGGTTTTAAAACCATGAATGATTTTAAACTTTAATTAGCTGTAGTAAGATTTTATTTAATTATAGATTAATCGTTGCCATCATTCCTCTGCACAAGTATCAAATGTAAATAAATGTTCGATATCCTAACGTATAATCCAAAACCATGGTCATATTACAAAAATATCATTAAACTGGTCTATTGCACTGACCTTTATATGCATCAAAATATGTATAATTTCCCCAAGAAAATACCCCCCTAAAACACATACCCAAAATTGCCATAGAGACCAAATCTACAAACACCCACGGTCTGTCCCACCCATCACTCGGAACAGCTGCGTCGACTAGGAAGAAATTTACGTAAGTCTAGTTATAGGGCCTTGAACCTCGGAAACTAATGGTAGCTAATTGACGTCCGCTCACGTCAGCGCTAATTAATCATGAGGAAGTGTGGCGAAGGCGGGGTAGGTAGAGAGTGTAGTCTATAGTAGATATATACTGTCATTAAACTTTGTTTTAATTTGATTGAGTGATTATTGAAAATTATAGAATTTTTTTATAGGATTAACGAGCAGACGGATCACCTGAACAAGCAGTCGTCGACCATGGACATCTGCAACACCAGAGGACTTACAAATTCCGTCCTAGCGGGGATAGGGATTTGCAGTTTGGTGATTTCGAGATTAGAGATAGGGAAGGGGCGGATCGGGCTTGCGATAACCTTACTTACATGATATAATATAGCCTTTATATAAATTTTATATAACAGTAACTAAGTATATGACGTAATGTTATGTCTCTTAATTCCCAATAAGGGAAGCCGGAGTTAATATTTAGAATTAGAATTATATCGTACAATTTCCCAGTCACATGTTGTAATGGGAGTGAATTACTCCCGTAAACTGGGTACAGATCTAAACACCTTGCTGTTACCTAGAATTTAATATATAATTCTTTATTGTACACATTTAAGTATCTCAAAAAAACAAACAATTCAAGTAAATATGCGTACAATGGGCGGTCTTATCACACAATGGTGATTTCTTCCAGACAACCTTTGGATGGAAATATTTATAAGAAACAATACATATATGCATGTATAATGACGCGAGTTTACGCATGTATAAATTGTATAATTATAATGATGATATAAATATAATGCTATCACATCAATTTTGCGGATCGTTGGGCGTGTGGTCGCAAGTGCGACTGCTGGTCAAGAGATCTCGGGTTCGATTTCGGTCGGACCAAGAATTACTAGGATTTTTAAAACAATTCTCAGTTATAGCACGGAGTCTGGAATTGTGCTCGGTATATGGCAATAGGCTCACCCCCTATTACATGGAACTCATAACATAAATAGTGAAAAGTGGGTGTTGTATCTCTGCCTACCGAGGATCAATGGCGTGATGTTATGTTATGTTATGTTATAAAAATAGTTGTGATTTTATAACACACTATGAAGTCAACAGTTACATCATTGTTGCTAAGTTTCAGTACTCACTTAATAGTAAAAACGTAATTAAAATAATTCCGTCATTGCTACTAGACAGAACACGGATATTGGATACTTATAATGAAACCACAATTATTATTATATTTTAATATTTAATGACATTATTTAATGAGGCCAGTTGTCTACCTCTAAAGAGACAGTCAAAGGCATTTTTATGAGGATAATACCAGAGGAGTTACATAGATAGTTTTGGGAGTAAGGGATTTGCGGACGTAAATATACTGAGAGAAGCTATACTAGTTTCATGTACGGTCACCATCGCTGCTCATGGGGAAGAGTCCCTCTGTGATTCGAAACTAGTCGAGCTTTACAGGAACGTGAGTAACCAGTAATTTTTAGACAACTCACTACTTGCTAGTGGATTCTTACGGGCTGTCGATGACAATGATAATCTTAATTATTGAAAAGTAGATCTCATTCTACCCCTTTTGAAAAAACTAGCGTGCATAATACCTAATTAGGTTCATAACTTTAATGTATTAGTCACTATTATGACTTAAATGTCCCCAAAGGTTGAGTACAGGGGTTGTAATTATGACTCACACAGGGGAAGCGCGATTACGTCATTCGTGACGTCACAGTATCATGGTTTTACATGTGACGTCATAATTGGTTTTGCTGTCATACATTCTGGTTATTTTTGATTTTTTTTCTATATATTGTTCTGTAAAATTTAATTAATGAATTATTTTGTAAGGTCTTGATTGGACTCGTTGTCAGATTTTAGGGATTTTTGAAAAAAAATGTCAAAGAATTAAATAACTTTTGAAACGTCAAGAATTGAATTGTCCGTCAGTATCTGTCAGTGAAGCTAGGCGCTCGTTCCAAAGCGTAAATAGTTTCGAATGGAATAGAGTAGAGTTTTTTAGTGTGTTTTACGAGTAATGGAGTCTCTTGACTGAAAAATGTTTTGACTAGCCGCAATAACTCCCGTATATATATTATGAAAACCCTGACCTAATGTATTTACCAAAGCATGGGGGTTAACCACCAGCAAATGGCCGAAAGTTGGCCAATTGTCGTTTGACGTTGGGGATTATAGTACGAGAGATGACGACCAAAACCATGTCTCATAGCAATACGGCAAAAACCCTATAAAATCCTTAGATTGTATGATTCTGAACCCGACTAGGTGTGTAGTAACAGTCGAAAGTGTAGCCACTGCGTGGGAGGCTATTTCTGCTGTGTCAAAGATATCTGAGTATCGAAAAGTTGTCTGATAGAGAAGGTGCTACACTTATTTTGTCTGATATACATTTCTTACACATGTGGACAACTTATTTTATCATGTCCAACAATTTTCAGACATATTGCCATGATACCGATCGGTAAAATTTGTTAACATTTTCAAAACGGTCTCAACATTTAATGCGTTCACATTTCCGTCTGAAAATTGTTTTGTTCGCATCAAATAACCAAAATTTACTAATAAAAAAGGTTTTCAGACGTATTGCTATGAGACATTTTTTTGTCTGGTGTTTTTGTGGTCAGATCAAACGCTACGCGGAAAATGTCTGATATTGGTATTTTCGAGTTCAGGATAATCGTATCTATCGATTAGAGGCGATTTTGGCCGTATTGCTATGAGACAAAAATTTTAGTCGTCATCTCTCTAACTATTAAGGGGGAGGCCATTGGCCAGCAGTGCCCACTGTTGGAAAAACACGCCCGTCTTCCGGTTGTTGATGATGATCATAAATAATAATGAAAATGATCATGAGTGAGGTTACCGGAGGCCCAATTACCCTCCCCTTCCCCAATCTCCCCAATTCCTGAATCCCCAATGATACTCAAACTCCTAATCCCCAAAAGGCCTGTAACGCACTTGTAACGCCTCTGGTGTTCTAGGTATCCATGGGCGACGCCGATTGCTTACCATCAAGTGATACGCCTGCTCGATTACCGGCTTATGCTATAAAAAAAAAACTAAAAATCGCGAGGTACTCACGTGAATATACTGAGAAAAGAGTGCGCGGTCGCGGCGATGTCGCGCAGTCTCCTTCGGCGTGTCTCAGGATAGTTATTATCAAAATAAATAATATAAATTAGAAAATTACAAACTCTTGACCATTTTATTAAGAATATATTTTGTCTCTTTAGCATATTTTCAGCTACTTGCATCATGCGGAAAATATCACTGCATATTTGTCTACCACCCAACAACTACGGCATTTGTGCATTTAACAAAAATAACCTATACTCTAATTAAACATGACCCCATTGATAGATATAAACATACAATATAATATTCAATTAAATTATATCCTTAATGGTTTAATTAATTAATATACCTCTATATTATCTAGGTATTCCAATTCAAGGAATTGTTGACATTAAAATAATGTAGGTATGCGGTAATCATTCAGTTAGATATTCATTTCCATATAATTTTATGCTAGTATGTAGATATTTGTAAGCTATATTAGAGGTATATATGTATAACTAAAAATATATTTTCCTGATTTTCGAAGTACCTAATATATATATATAACCAAAATCGTCATTTGATGTTCCATAGTCTGTTCCATACTGCTGGAACTCGACCAATGACATTGATGCCATATTAAACTTCAAATAACCTATATTTTAGATTTTGTCGCATAATGCTATTCATGAATATGAGCCCCTAACGTGACTTGAAACCAGTCGAGTCCCTCGTCGAACGGTTACGCTAATAAGCTGGTAAAAATAATAAATCAATTTAGTATGTTTCATGAAAGATCGAAATCCGACCTGCAAAAATAATTCAAATTTATTACGTGAGTATGTCGAAAACATAATAATATATTTAGTATGTCTGACGAAAGTTATAATACAGATAATATTATTGTTAATATAATCTGTCACTGAAGAAGCATTTATAAACGTTGTACCAAATATATTAACCGATTTTCGATTCTATATTACCATAGAATAGTGTTGAAAATATAGGTACTTCAACAGACTGAAAGTTTCGACTTCTGTATATTATACTACACATACAATATATATGAACTAATATTGATCATTGCAATAAATAGAATCGTGACTTCATGACGTCACCGTTATGACATCATATTATATTACAGTCCGCCTGTCATAAAGTCATAAGTATGTAATATCTATGACGTAGATACTGCGAGTTTCGAAATGTCGTGGTGGCCCGGAGGTTTAAGACACCTGCTACTCATGCATGAGGGTGCGGGTTCGAATGTAACTTTTTCCGAGTTATATGTACTTTCTAAGATTATTCAGACACCACTGACAAACGGTGAAGGAAAACATGCATCGTGAGGAAATCTGGGCTTATAATATCTAATTATAAGTTTGTAATCGCCAACCCGCATTGAGCAAGCGTGGTGATAATGTTCAAACCTTCTCCGTGTGAGAAGAGGCTTTGCTCAGCAGTGGGCATATATAGGCTGTTGATGATGATGATGAGATATTGCGAAAATGTTACTTTTTAAAACTTGGACTAAGTACCTCTTTGGTCGAATGATCGAGTTTGACAATGGATGATATATAGTTTTGTATTCGACATAATTATGATAGAAACAACAACAACATAACGTCACGCGTTTTATCCTCGAAGGGGTAGGCAGAGGTGCACATTACGCCACTTAATGCCACTGTCAATGTAACACCCACTTTTCAGAGAGAGCCTTTGCCCGGCAGTCGCACTTGCGACCACTCGGCCAGTCAGTACTACATCTATACAGATAAATAAATTGAAGTGTCTATTTATAAACATAATATACACATACCAAAACACTTTTTATAAATTTTTCAATCTTTTTTCCACACTCAGTGCTACTTTGCCCGATGCGGGAATCGAACCCTTGCCCGGCTTCGCACTTGCGACCACTCTGGTAATACCAAAATTACTGAACTATTATACCTAGGTATGCCGAAAAAATATACTGAAACGTAATTCATAGGTATTCAATGAAATATTATAAAAAATACTATATATGATTTTGATATTTATAATTTATGTTGATCATGACTTTGCATATAAGTTAATATAGAGGTATACTATGTTTCCTCTTATTAATATCAAAGCCAACAGTTATTGGGGGTTTTCTGAATTCTAGGTAGCAGCTCGGTATGTGGAAATATTTCGTCATTAAATGAATTTAAATCATATAAAATCGCAAAAAGTAGTTTTGACATATGAAAATATAATTTTAACCGGTCCCTGTTTGTTCTTTTTTAATTTCCGCGTAGTGATGGTCATTTTTTATAGGAAAATAGTACGCATTTATGTTCGTGAAATGCTATCAATAATAAGCGAAATTGGACTACATAACATAATATAACATAACATCACACCTTTTATTCCCGAAGGGATAGGCAGATGTGCACATTATGTTATGAGTCCCATGTAATATGGGGTCAGCCTATTGCCATATACCGGGCACAATTCCAGACTCCTTGCTACTACTGAGAATTTTTTCAAACCCAGTAATACTTTGCCCGACCCGGGAATCGAACCCGAGACCCCTTGCCCGGCAATCGCATTTGCGACCACTCGGCCAACGAGGCAGTCTATTTAAATTAAAGAGCAGTATGTCATGTGAAATTTATTTTATTTATTCATTTATTTAATGTTATTTTTTTACATACAGTTGATACTACATAATTTTTAAAATTAACTTGAAATTAGGTATTAGTAATCTTATTACTGATGCATAACATTTATGGGACATCAACATGCGTTGAATCGAGAACAATAGTATTAATTTTTATTAAATTTTAGTTTTACAATCAACTTAAAAATATGAACACAAAAAAGTGTCTCAAAAGTTATCTTAATGCAGATTAAGATAACTTTGAACGAGATAACTGATTTTTATCAATAATTAATTTTTAGGGTCCAAGTGATAACGGTATTTTCTATACTACAAAAAAAATGGCGCCCTTGACAAGACTGGTGAAAAATCATTTAAAATTAACGCTGACCTGGCGAACTTCTTACAGCCCAAAATTATAAATTATATTTTACTCACCTTCCCTGGACTTCCAAAAATATTTGAATACCAAAATTAGCCAGACCAAATCGGTTCAGCCGGTCTTGAGTTTTAGAGAGACTAACGAATGGAAATTCATTACTTTTAACCTCTTGGAGAATTGAAAAATGTCTTAGAAAATGAGCAGCATTATCTGATAAACCCCAACCCACCTTCTAATTGAAAAGATCATGACAAAACCTCTTATATACCTCTACATACATATATATTTATATTATATCTTATACCCAGTAACGTTAATGATGATGAGATGACGATGACGTAATAATCAATAAAATTCCTATTCCTAAGACGACAAACTTCCCTAATAACAATGACGTGTTAAAATTTAACAAGTCATATGTTATAGAGGTATATTACACACGACATAATGTTTCCACTACATATTACAAATAATGTGAACGTCATGGAATCCCATGACAGCAGTCAACAACCGTGTTAAACGACCTCGGACCCTAGGTCTTTTCCAATAAGGTTGATAAATTATTTCATTAATTGTGTCATAATTGGTATGCATGTGTGTATTGCATGTATATAGTACATGAAGTGTGTATATACAGGGTGTGTTTATATGTATGTGTGTGTGTGTGCGAAAGAGAAGGAGAATGTTTTCCTTTTTTTCCTTATTTGTGGTATTGCGTGGTGTTTATTAAAGTATAGGAAATGTTTTTGTGATGAACAATGTCCATGTTAGTTACTAGTGGTTAATAGGTAAGAATGGAATTTAAAATTTTCCGATGACATGGCAGAATTTTTGTTTGTACCGACTGGATTATATTGAAATCTAAATCATTATGGCCAAAGACGACTTTTCGACCAATGAGTCACTCATTATAGATCTACTGCTAGACTATTGACCTTGTCAGCACAACAAGGGGTTACCATAATCTCACGCTTGATAGGCGAGTAAGAGATCCCAGTTTAAAGGAATCGGGACTCACAGAGAGCGTTGAGATGAAAAATAAATATTAACCAAAAATTATTATATTAAAAATGGATACACAAAACATTCAGGGCCGATCTTTTAATTATTAGTTATTCCAAACTGTTTGAAAAATTTACAATTATTCAAAGTTATTTCTTCTCAGTTAACATTTATCTGGCGTTGGAAAAATCTGCACTTAAACTTTTGAAAATCAAATGTCAATTTCAAAATAACAAAGAAGTGAGACAAAATTATTTTGTTATTGACTGTACATTCACTATTACGTGTAACCACCATATTATCAAATATAAAGTACTGCGCATACGCAACTGTCCATCTGTGTATTAATACCTTAATACTAGACTGTAGTCACCAATTTAAGAAACAGGTGTGAAGTATATACTAGTAAGTACCGATTATATCCGTAATTGTGTGGCGCTGGCATCGATTATGGGATTAAATAGTGTATGTTTATGGTCTATTAACAGAGTGCAGGTATTGCTTTGAAACGAATTAAGTTTTAACATTGGCTTTGTGTACACTAGTCTGGAATCATCTATTAACAAAAGCTTCACAATATTATCGTATCGAAACTGATACGTTGCTTACAAACTTACGATTTAAAGTAATAAAATGTCAAAGGTTCCTTATGATGTCTGATTTTATTGTATGCCAATAGTGTCTCAACTACATAAACTAATAAAGTACACATAAGTATATATATATATATATTTTTTTTAGGGGGGAAATCGTTGAATTATTCGCGACGGCTTCATTGTAAGTATGAAAAAAAAACTCTGAAATAGCTGGACCGACTTTGACGGGACTTTTAATAGCAGCTGATGTACTAACGAATAACATAGGCTACTTTTATTTTAGAAAAATGCTGACGAAGTTGCTGGTTCAGCTAGTTATTACTAAAACAAAGTTTATAAATTAGGTACGTTTATTAAAAATGTATTCAAAATAAATTTAAAATGTTTATTTTTCTTAAAGAATATAATATTCTTCATTAACATCATCTTTAACGCCTGAACTCAAAAATCAATATCTAGGTGTTAAACTCCAGTCTAGACAGTAGGTACATCTGTCTAGTTTTAGTCTAGACATCGAGTTGCGTCTAAGTCTATGTTTTATGTATGGAGGTGCAAGTCAGGCATTACCCCTTCGCATTCGTTACTTTTAACTAATATTTATTTACGAGAACGATTTTTGGTTTAAATGTAATTTCGTTTGAAGAACATTTTTAGCTGTTCATTCTTAAATTTATATATATATATATATATATACATATCTGTTAAATATTTATTATACGTTTAATGTAGAAAATGAAGTAACTAAGTACCCACAGTCCCACACCCTCTTTGGTCGTGCATTTAAAAGGACCACTGTCGAAAATATTTATCACACAGACTCTGGATTTTTTTTATGGCATAAGCCAGTAAACGAGCATACGGATCACCTGGTGGTAAGCAATCAGCGTCACCCAAGGACACCTGGAACACCAGAGACGTTACAAGTGGGTTACCGGCCTTTTGGGGACCGATAAATGCAGTTCAGAGGTTAGCCAATGGCATTTTTTAATTGATCGAAGTTTTATTTAAGTTACAATACAATTAATTTCCTAATCAAACAGGCAAGGTTTTGTAATTTAAATTTGTTTTGTTAGTTGATTACAATTACGACACTCAGAAGTTAAGTTTCAGAAATACCAGTAGGAATGGACATCCATTCTTACCTATACATAATCTATATACATATAATAAAATCGCAGGAAAGTGCAAACTATACATTGAATATTTTTTTTGAAGAATGCATGGGGTGTGATCTACAACCGGCACCGAAGCTAAAAATATGGTTTATAGAATTTTTGTCTGTTTGTCTGTATGTATGTTCGAGCTAAACTCAAAAAGTACTGCATTAATTTACTTCAAATTTTGCATGAATATTACTAACAGGTCGGATTAACATATATGCTATAATCACGCTATCACCTAATGGGGAAGACCTGTGAATCACTATTCCACGCGAACGAAGTCACGGGCAACAGCTAGTAAAGAATAGAATGAAATATAATAATCTTTATTGTACACCATCATCAATATAGAACATATTGGTCAATTCTGGGTTCGGGCTCTGGTTGACTTAAAGAAAAAAATGTAGATTAGGTAGGTAAATGTGGGAGAGCCATGCTTCGACATGAAAGGGCCGGCTCAACCGGAGTGATTCCACGGCCTCACAGAAGACCGACGTGAAACAACGTTGTGTTGTGTTTCGTTGTGTGAGTGAGGTTACCGGAGGCCCACTTATCCCCCCCCCTTTCCCCAATCACAGAATCCCCAACAATCCTCAAATTCCTAATCCATAAGGCCGGTAACGCACTAGTAACGTCTCTTGTGTTCCAGGTGTTCATAGGCGACGCCGATTGCTAACCATCATGTGATCTGTCTGCTCGTTTAGCGGCTTATCCCATAAAAAAACTTTTTTATTTATATTTGATGAGACGACGTTTGACAACTATCTCGCCTGTTTAGTTATTGAATGGAGTGCGGTAACTAGATTAAATAAATTAGAAACAATGAAATTCGAATCTAGATCCGCATGATCGTACAATGATGACATACTTGAAACATCATCATGACATGGTCTTTATAAAATTGTGAATCATTTTTCAAATTGCATAATTTTTAAAAGATTAATGTCATTATTTTTTTCACGTGACTCTGTGGAAAAACAAAATACTCCATTATTATCTATTCTTATCAGGTTTGGCAATAGAAATGGGAATTAATTTATATATTATAATACTATTATGACTAGACTGTCTCGTTGGCCGAGTGGTCGCAAGTGTGACTGGGCAAGGAATCTCGGGTTCGATTCCCGGGACGGGCAAAGTATTACTGGTTTTAAAAAAAATCTCAGTAGTAGCACGGAGTCTGGAAATGTGTCCGGTATATGGCAATAGGCTCACCCTCTATCCTATCACATGGGACTCATAACATAAATAGTGAAAAGTGGGTATTACATTGTACAGTGACATTAGGTGCCGATATGTGCACCTTTGCCTACCCCTTCGGGGACAATAGGCGTGGTGTTATGTGTTAAGTGTTTTATTACTTAGAACTCACACATCCTAGTGGGGATTAGTCAAAAAGTCAAAAGTCAAAATCATTTATTTCAATTAGACCAGGAAGGCACTTTTGAACGTCAGGAATAGAAAAAAAGTAAAGCTATTTGTTTATTCCAAGGTGTAGATTCCTATGGAGAAGAACGAGCAATAAACTCCATAGGTTACTCTTTTCCAATCAGTTCCACAATACAGTTCTTCAGTTTCTCAGTTTTATTGGTTTGATTTTGCGAGAACAATGTAACACCAAAATCTAGCCAAAGAGATCGAAAAAGAAAATAACCTTAAAGACAATAAGTAGTGGCGGTTATATTGACATGCGCATGTCAATATGGAGATAATAGAACTTCTGTTATTAACTTGGTGAATACAAGTTAGGTGAACGACATTACAATTATTTTGTAATAGGTTAATAAGTCGGGGTTTCTGAAAGCCTTATTCTACTAGACGATATTTTTTTTTATGTATTTATTTTGATTTCTTGTCGGTCATTTCCCTTGTGTTGGGTTAGTCACGCCTCTATTTTGATTTTTATTACCTAATCTAGCTACTTCCGCGCGGTTTCACACGCCCTGCTCAGCTCCTATTGGTCGTAGCGTGATGTTTTATAGCCTATAGCCTATATCCTCGAGAAATGCGCTATCTAACACAAAAATAATTATTCAAGTCAGACTTGTAGTTACGGATATTAGCGAATTCAAACAAACAAACAAAAAAAACAAACTCTTCCGCTTTATAGAGGTATAATAGTATATAGAGGTATATATAAGAGTATAAGATCAGAAGTAAAATACAATACAGAGTTTGTAAGCATTGAATTAAACATTAAATGATAATATTATTAAGTTTTAGTTAGGTTTAATCTGCATTATTCTCAGACGGATTGCAGATTGCAGTTTCAACCATAAATTTGAGGGTGCTAGGTTCTATCATATCAGTTCTCACAAAACAACTGAACCAGAAAGGTCCAATAGAATATGAGAAAAAAAATCGAAAACTGATGTTAAGTGAGAATTACGAAAGAGATTATTTGTATTGTAATTTTTGTGAGACATACTACGCGCGGCGACGCGTCGCGGGTCGCGAAATGCTGCTCATGAATATGAGCCTCTAGCATGGCTTGAAACTAGTCTAGTTGCTCGTCAAATTATTACGTGTGTAAGCCGAAAGCATAATAATTTATTTAAAGAGATTATTAAAAAAATATATAACTCGAAAACTACGTAAAATCGTAGAACATACATGGGAATGATTTGGATAGGAACTCCTTATCATAAGTATTTAAATGTTACGCTTGAACGTCAACTCCCCGACCGTGTATATCGTGTTTGTATGATATTGTGAATGTATGATTTCTGTTGTTTTTAATATTTTTGCATCATCACTGTGAATTGTAATACAATTTTGATACCTGAACATTAATTTAAAGAGTGATACTAACTATTTTACAACTGAATCATGATAGATCTGATTACATGTTTTATATATTACATATTAGAGGTATATATCATGAGACATGATATAATATAGAAATAATATTATCATCATATTTTGCACCTGCGTATATTGGAACACCATTTTTCACCATTCATGCTATTTAGACTCATAAGGTATTTATTTTAAGGTGGGAAAATCATCGAATGACTCCTCCCGCCTGGGTGAGGTGGGAGGGAGTGTCAGACTCTTACTGACTAAAAACCACCTCGTTCCTACTCCTGCACCTCGAGCCGGAGCCCCGGTAACCCGTTAGGTTCTCCGCGACTCCGTGAACTCATAAGGTATATCATCATCATATCAGCCACAGTCTATTGTCAATCATAGGCCTCCCCTAATGATTTAACTCGTCGAGTACCGGTTTTGCAGACACAATTATAGAACAATAGGTTGCGGTCACCGGTGACCGCTTGGTATTTGACAGTTTAAAGTTACATACAAATTATATAAAAGAACCTATTACCCTTATACCGTTACACTCGAGTCTTCTTTGCTCCAGAATATTAGATACCTACTGATAGTTTTTGAAAATCTAAAAGAACTAAAATAAATTTTCACCCGATTCGGGAATTGTACTCAAAACTCTTTACTTAGAAGTCACGATTGGGACCACTCGTCCAATGCAGTCATACTTAAATCGCAAAAAAAATCGTCATCAAAATACTTCGTTCAATTCGTCCGCCCATAACTACAAAACCACTGCACAAAATGGGATAAAATCCTTTTTCCATCCCGTTATTTTGAAGGCCACTTCTACTCATACAGTTAACTATAAAAATGATTTAGCCAATGCAAGTAATACGGAATAAACATAAACCAAACCACAGTGTGTTACAAATATTAATTTGCCTACTATTACCTATAAAATTATTCAGAATTCTTTTATCGCCTTTACACAGAAGTCACGCCTAAATCCTTGGAATGGAATTCTCGTAACAAACGAAAGGAAAAATATTATATTTGTTGTTTTACTATAGTTTTTACTAGAGGTTTTACCCGGGTTGTAGGTTTTTTTTTATTTCATTGATGGACTTTGCCTTTTACGTACCACATCGCTTAGTGTCGGAAAAAATGTATTATGAACTTCTAAATGTATATCTTACTCTAACTAATAGACTAACTTATATTCTGCCTGCGTTATAAGGATATAAAGTAGCCCTAAGTGTGGGAGAGCATTGCACGAAAGGACCGGCTCGACCGGAGTGATATCATGGCCTCTTAAATGGGACAAACCCGGACAAACAATAAAAACACCGGAACACTGAAGTCCGGCGCGTCTCAGGGACATGACTATCTGTCTTTTTTTTTTTTTTTTAAGGGGGGAAAATCATCGAATGACTTCTCCCGCCTGGGTGAGGCGGGAGGGAGTGTCAGACTCTTACTGACTAAAAACCACCCCGTTCCTTCTCCTGCACGTCGAGCCGGAGCCCCGGTTACCCGTTAGGTTCTCCGCGACATGAGTAACTGTCTTGGTTCCGCAACGAAGTGAATCAGAAGATATTATAAAAGAAGAAGAAAAAAAAACGACAGTTTCCACTTCCCTCGGTGAATTACTGCAGGAGACAGAATGAATTAAGTCACCAATATACCACGGCCTAACAGAAAACCGAAGTGGAACAACGCTTGCGTTGTGTTTCATCGTGTGAGTGAGGTTACCGGAGGCCTAATTACCCCATCCTTTCTCCGATCTCCTCAACGATTGCTTACCATTAGGTGATACGACTGCTCGGTAACCGGCTTATTCCATAAATAATGGTTTTTAATTACCTCTATTTATATTTATAATATGAATGTTAGTTTAAATTTAGTTTAGTTATTATAAAACTTAAGTTGTTTATAAGATGTCATTTATGAAAATAAAAATGGTGCATATACAAAAAAATATAGGTATTATTGCAAGATCAAAGTCAAAATCAAAAGTCAAAGTTAAAGCATTTATTTCAAGGCGTCGAGTACCGTCATTATAGACACAATTATAGGTTGCGGTCACCGGTGACCGCTTGGTGTTTGACAGTTTAAACCATAATTTGGTACTTTTATAACGTCAACAAATACAAAATAAATAATAGTCTGTCAGTCAGTCCGTCAGTGAAGCTATGTAGGTGAAGCTAAGTAACCAATATACCGCATTTCAATGTAGGACATATTTTTATTTATGTACCCACAATTAAATTGAACTGAATTCTTATGAATTTTGTAGTCATCAAATATGTGTTAGTAATACAGTATTGTATTCATTGTTTATGTTTTAATTACCAATAAAAGGTATAAAATCATCAGTCTTACTAATATCTTATGCTTATTACTTATACTACTTACTTACTACTATATGAAGCTGAAAAATTTGTTTGTTTGTTTTTTTGTTTGTATGCGCAAATCTCCGGAACTACGAGTCCAATTTCAATAATTCTTTTCGTGTTGGATAGTCCATTTATCGAGTAAGGTTTTAGGCTATGAAACATCACGCTACGACTAATAGGAGCCGAGCAGAGCGGGTGCAACTGCGCGGAAGTAGCTAGTAATATTTTTTAAAAGTTTGCGACCTGGCTGCCTTATTAGCCGGGCAAGGATTCCAGGATCGGTCAAAGTATTACTGGGGTTTTTAAGAAAATTCGGAAGGAGCACGGAGTCTGGAAAAATTGTAAAAAGTGTTGTGTTGGTATATGTATGTATTGTATGTTTATTAATATGTTTTATCTAAAAAAAAGCAGCCCCTCATTAAGATTTTCTCCTGTTTCATGGGTGCGTTTAGAAACATACAATTTCACATACACAGGACCCGTAACACCAATCTGTGGATCACACAAAGACTTGTTTCGTGCGGGTTTCAACCTAGTGCGTTTGAAACCCAGTAACGCAGCCATCGCACCAACCATGCAGTCGAACTGTTCGTTACTTAATCACGTCAAAACGGCTGAAGGGATCAAGATGAAATTTGAAACAAGAAACTGCTGGCAAAAGAGAGTAAGTAAATAAGTAAATCCTTCAACCTCTGTGCTAAGCGTGGAGATAATCGAAAACGCCTCTTTTGTAGAGGACAGTCATAGTCCAACAGAACCGATTCTGTATGCTGTGTGCTGGAGAATTCCACCCACAAGGATGAATGACCTGATGACCTGCTTACCTGATGACTGGACGCAGGTCACTTCCAAACGAACACTTTCGTTGTCATTGGAGGAAGTACATATATGTCCAGCAGTGAACGTCTTACGGCGCATCGTTCTGCGCGCGCCTCAAAGAGCTGTTAGACAATCACAGATGGGGCCCAATAAGACTGTTGCCGATACGGAGCCGCGGAGGAATTAACAGTTTGCTGGGGCTCCGGCTCGAAGTACAGGAGTAGGAACGGGGTGATTTTTAGTCAGGTAGAGTCTGACACTCCCATCTCGCCTCACTCGGGCGGGAGAAGTCTTTGCATGCTGTTCCTCCCTCAAAAAAAGCAGTGAACGTCTTGTGTTTTTTTGTCTTGGATTTTACGTCTCTATTCTATCGTCCGGGAATAAGAAGCGTGATGTTATGTATCATTTGTTTCTTAGTAATTCTAGTGTATTTGAAATTCGGTTAACACTTACTTTTACTCTAAGAAAACTTTCTTTTTTAGCAATGTTTTAGTATGAGGTCGTGTACCGCTAGGTCATGGGTTCGATGTCCTATTGAATCAAATACGCAGTATGGGTAAAACCCATACATTGATATAATAGAATCACGTGTTTTATTCTTTGATGGAGTAGACAGAGGTGCACTTTTTGTTAGTTATGAATCCTATTGTAATATTAAATAGCTTATTGTGAAACACCGGTCATTATTTAACCGTCTGCAGCTGACGTGTAGTCCCACAGACACCGCGAAATACAAAATCACGCGTATACCGTCATTTTTCAAATACGAACATCACTACTACGAGTACCTTACTGTATAGTGCTCGCTATACTTTAATTCTACAAAAATATTTGCTGTTGAAATGGTGTCTGGTATAATATACACCTCAGTTGAATTGTAACAATTTAACCACGTCAGTTGCAGAGGGTTAAAACTCTATAAAAAGACTAAAACCTCTTATTTTTCTATTACCTAACTAAGGAATCGAACCAGAACCTTCGTGCCCGATAGCCATGTACTGTGATCAACCAATCAATGAAATAAAAGATTCATTCATTCTAAATTCAAAAATTATAACTTTCATTACTGCATTTTTAAATCACCCCTGACATTTAAAACTCAACCTTAACACTTCCTTTATAGCCCTTCAAATTGCACAAAACACAAACAATCCCTAGAAAGCTCATAGCAATAGATAAATAACGTCACATCTAATAGAAAATCGCAATGACGCCGTACGTTAACCCGTTGCATGCTAACGGGCTGACTCATACATATTGCGCAATAAGTCAAAGGCCTATCGACCTTCGCACGAACTTGCGATTTGGTTGTAGTGACGCGATGACGTAGCGATACTAGGCGTGTGTCTAGCGAAGCGTCGTATTAATGAGACGCTCAGGCGGTTTGGGGTTAAAATTCTTTTCTATTGTTATTTTTGAATTTAGATTTTGTTTTGAAGTGAGTGTTGGAAGTGTGCGTGGATTTTCGGTTTTGTGGGTTGTGTTTTAGAGTTCATTTTCGTTTGTTGATGATTTTTGATTGGAATGTGCAAACTTGTACTTTAATTTAATTTACTTTTTTCTATTTATCATTAATGTATTCTAAACTTAGATTTTAGTATTCAAATTAAGTTTGTATTTTTTTTTTGTTTTAAATAGATATGTAGATTTTCAATAGGTATTTAACTTACTTATACATTAAATGTAAAAAAAATGGATATCGATTTTTTCCAACAGGCAATACCAAAATTTTATTCGAAAATTCTTAACAACATGCACTGTTTTGCATTAAACAAAATGACTGCGACAATCAATCCAGAGACCTTGAGTTCGATTCTCGGGTACACATAGGTACTAAAGTAGCAATAAAATTCAACCACCTCTGCCTACCCCGTCAAAGCCTAAAAAGTCCAACGTTTCTTTTTGTATATAACTGTGTAATAATATAGTACATTCTTAGGGTTATTACACTATACAAGTTTAATAAAGTACCTTGACTCTATAGGTCGAAAACCTTTTAGTTTTTACCAGTCATGATATACATATATACATATTATAATTATTATACACATAACTTTAGTACCTTTGATTGAAATCTTGTTAATGTGAATGTTTGGTCATGTAGTTTAGAGGTCTTTTTTGGATCGGGTAAAGTGTTGTTGGGTTTTCCGTTTAAGGTTTTAATGATTGGATTATATTTTTGTGCATTGTGCTTGAGTTGACACTATTAATGGGACTCATAATTATTAAAAGTAATTTTAAGAGTAAGAGAGCAATGCTTCGGCACGAATGGGCCGACTCGACCGATACGCAAGGCCTTGGTATCACTCCGGTCACGGAGTGATACCAAGGCCTTGCGTATAACAGAAAACCGACGTGAAACAAGGCTTGTGTTATGTTTCGTCGTGTGAGTGAAGTTATCGGAGGCCCAATCGCCCTCCCTAATCCTGAATCCCCCACAATCCTCAAAATCCCAAGTCCCAAAAGGCCGGTATCGCACTTGTAATGCTTTACCTTATTGCTTACCATCAGGTAATCCGTTACCTCGTTTACCGGCTTATACCATAAAACAAATATTTATCATCCTAATATTAATCACTAGAGCCTAGAGGTGTCTTGAAGTGAGTGCACTACCTCATTCAATGTCTTCCAGATAGGCCGGTTGGGAATGACTTGCATCCAGCCGCTCCCTGCTACCTTTATCAGTAGGTCATCCATCCACATTTTTCGCAGCAGTATCTCTACTGTGAAAATATTCATCTTTCAGCCATTTCAGAAGGTCAAGGGCATGATACATTACCATGGAAAACTTTGATGGAAAACTGTCAATAATGATTCATAGGAACTGTTTGGGTGGCTTAAAGGAAAAATATGTACTGTATTACCTATAGAAGAATTTTCCATAGAATATTTCCTCTATTGACCCGTTTTAGTCATAAGCTTGAATGCTGAGGAATTAAAGCGACTGACAACAAGAGGTTGAGATTGGATTCCTTGATCAAACAAAGTATTAGTATAGAGGTAGATTTTTAAGTTTTCCGAAATTTACGCAATAAGTGGCCTGAAATTGTACCCGGTATACATATTAATGCCAAGAGTATTTCTGTCCCTGAGACGCGTCATACTTCCAGTGTTTCGGTGTTATCTATGGTTGTATCTGGTGTAGATCCCAGCTTGCTGCTTGTGGCATTGGTTTTAAAAAAATAGGCTCACCACCTATGGGACTTAAAATTATATAACTGAGGTAAAAGTGGGTGTATCATTACATAGAGGTACATAGCTACCTATATGTATTTCTACATAACCCATTAAGGAAAATACAAAACACCATCCACTCAGTTAGTTTCCGACCCATTTTTTACAACTACCTGAACATTGCACTTTTTCCTCATAAACTAACTAATAAATTAATATTATGACAAAACCGCCCGTCTGTGTATAATGAAATCGTTTTTAATTAAAAGTCTGCGGTTTACCATTTTGTTTTGTAATTTGTTATAGAATTATATGACAATTACCTGAAATTGCTCATGCTAAACTATAAGGAAATAACATCAAGTTTTTTTTACAGGTGCTTAAAGGAAAAATTGTTATAAACTACCTAATTATCTTCTTTTTATTTTTTATGGGTTAAGTCGGTAAACGAGCAGACGGATCACCTGATGGTAAGCAATCGGCGCCGCCCATAGACATCCGAAACACCAGAGGCGTTGCTGGCCTTTTGGGGATTACAAATTTGAGGATTATTGGGTATTCGAGGATTGAGATGGGAGGATTGGTCTAGGTGTCACAAGAGCATCTGCCGAGGAAGAAGTCTATCTATCGTGTTAAATATTTGGATCAGGAAAACTGGTTACGTTTTTCGAAAACATTCTCAGTTATAATACGGAGTCTGACACACACCATGACAATAGTTTCACCCCTTATTCTATATTATATGGGATTCATAGCATTGCTGATGAAAAACACGTGCACTTACAGCGCATTTTATATAATTTTCTTTATCTGCCTCTTTTTATCGACTTCAAAAAACAGAGGAGGTTCTTTGTTATCCTTAGTGTAGCTTAGCCTATCCCTCCAGGGATTCAAAGACGTGGTGATATTAACACATAACATTACATCACGTCTTTTTATCCCCGAAGGGGTAGGCATAAGTGCATATTGCAATGTTACACCCATTTTTCACTATCTATGTTAGAGGTATAAGATCCATGTAATAGGGGGTGAACCTATTGCCATATACCGGGCACAATTCAAGACGCCGTGCGACTTTTTTTTTTTGTTGAGTTCGGCTACATGGCAATCTGTTTTTCAACAATAAGCCGCTTTTTTGTCTGATATCTCAGTTTTCCGTGCTACTACTGAGATTTTATTTTAAACCCAGTAATACTTAGCCCGACCCGGGAATCGAACCCAGGACCCCTTGCCCGGCAGTCGCACTTGCGACCACTCGGTCAATGAGACAGTCGATATAATGTTATGTTAAAGTCGCAGTGATGTAATGTTATATTAGCATTACCAACCCATTTTCATACCTATCTTCTCAGTTGACCAAATCCTAGATCAAGAGCCTCTTGGTACAAGACTTTTTCCATTCAATGACACGCGGATGCTGAATGACATGCACATTGATACGTCTGACCATGTCAACATGACATTAGACATGTGACATTAGGCAATTGGTTGTCACGTCTGTCATGACAATGTCATTATGGATTTATTGACAATTGCGCGTCATAGTTAGTAAGATGTTGTTTCGGTAGAATGGTGGATGAATGACCTAGTATGTTTTAAGGATATGTTTAATAATATTTTGTTGTGTAACATAGTAAGTGTTGTTTAAAGAACGACCATATAGCTCATTGACTGCCTTGTTTGATCTAGTGTTTACGAGAACGACTACCGAACGAGGTATTTCGGATAAAATAGGGCTTTCTTTGATTATTTTCCTATGATAGCCCGAAGTATGAACTACATAACATCACGCCTTTTATCCCCGAAGAGGTAGGCAGAGGTGCACATTATGTCACTGTACACTGTCACACCCACTTTTCACTATTTATGTTATGAGTCCTATGTAATAGGGGGTGGGCCAATTGCCATACACCGGACATAATTCCAGATTTCGTGCTACTACTGAGAATTTTTTAAAAAACCCAATAATACCTTGCACGACCCGGGAATCGAACCTGAGAACCCTTGCCCGTCAGTCGCACTTACGACCACTCAGCCAACGAGGCAGTCAAGTATGAACTGTGTTCTAATATATAGCAACAGGTCAGGCTGGTAAAAAGTAGTATGTTGGACAATTTGTGTGCACCTCTTTTCATTCTTAATCGATACTTCATAATCGAGGATTCTTCAATTCTTTCTAGATTTACCAAGAAAACTATTTCATACCACATTACAATCCACAACAAAACCACTTTGAAACCAATAAAAAAACAATCAATATAAATAAAAACAACAAAAACTTCTCGCAGTACACAATGACTACTATAATAATAATATAATATACAAACATATATATGTTCATACATACGGTTTAGGAAAGTTCATTGGTCGTTACTGAGAGATGAGTTAGGCGCAGGTCAATGACCATATGACACATATATACAAGTCAAATAGTGTCCTCGTGTCTATCTGACGTAATTTTGTTTGAGTAATATTGTTCCGAGTTTAACTTGTGTTGGTATATAAGTTTATTTGTGTTGGTTGGTGTTGGTTTTCGGGAGGAATATAAGGGTAACCATATACACAATAATTAGGTACTTGCCAACTAGTCAAATTCAATAATTTTTTCGGACTTTTAAAAATGTCAGTTTTCAATGAATTTTGTACGAGATTGTCTAATGTGACGTCACATTTTATTTGCGTCAAACAGCATAAGTTTTTCTTTAAAAATACAAAAATTTACTTGGTTATAAAATTAATTAATGAAAGTGCGATTATTTTCTAATATTTTATTGTATTGAACATTTGAAATAATTTGTTTTTGATTAAGAAAAGTACCCAATTGTTATTCATCATCATCAATGTAGCTGTGTGGTGAGGGCAAAGTAGAATATATATATAATCACCACCCTTACTTTTAGCGCTGGTATTATACGCCAACTGACGGACCACATAATTATTTAACAGTGGCCGGGCGGGCATCAGTCTTCTCTGATAAACCTAATCATCGGTCATCGACAGCCAGTGACAGTCCAATGCTGGAAAGTGGCTCCTATGACTCTCGTCTCTAAGAAAATTTACCATAATCCCCATACTTGGCAGGCGGGTTGAAGATAGCAGTTTAAATGGTTTAGAATCTCAAAGAGCGCTATTCCCGCCGCAGTAAGTTTCAGTCAATAAGAGTCTGACAGAACTCCTCGTATTTTCTAGGTGGAGGGGCTCCATAAAGGTTTTCTATGATAAAATAACAACCACGAAAATCTAAACATAACTGTTACTACACGATTAACTAATTAGAGAATGCGAAAACATCACGAGAGTGGCATTACATGAACTCATGATACACATTGATAATTTAGTTAGCAACCGTTTGGGTTACTTGTGGTTGAACAAACTTACTGACGTAACATTTTACTTATCACTTGCGAGAAAGTTGGTGATTAAAAGGTGTTTTACGTAACATCATATTTATATCACGCATTTATTTTCAGTTAAATCTGTTTCCACAATGGTTTTGATTCCTGACTCTACAATGAAATATCGCCTAAACTATAATCACGAAAAATTTTGCCAAATATGGGGATTATGATAAATCATGCATTCATTTAGAGGAGGTAAATTTTAGCAGTCGACGACTAAGAGATTGAATCTGTCTTTGGCTTATACCGTGGTTCGAAATTTCGAATCCAGCTTGAGCCTTGCTCGGTAGATGCACTTGGACCCAAAATAAGGTACCTAATCATAAAATTAATATATATTTTTATCATTGATTTAAATCTTATATAATGCTCTGACAGAAATGTGATTGTCATGCGGCAAAAATGTTGTTTTTCTTGTCCAATATTATCAGATAAGTATAATGAAAAACATATTTGCATGCCTGTTTTTCCCCGCACAGGTACCTACTTGTTCAAACCTATCTATTGTTTTATTGTGTAGCATAATGTAAATAAAAAATTAAGAAGTCTGAAGTCTAGAATACAAATTATAGGTAAACTTAGGGAAAACTTACAATATTTTATTACATAACATAACATAACTTCACGCCTTTTTTCCCCGACGGGCTAGGCAGAGGTGCACATTACGGTACTTAATATTACTGTACATGGTAACAGTCACTTTTCACTATTCACGATAATTATGAGTCCCATGTAATGAGTGAGTATTTTTCTCACATAGGTCATATAATAAATTAATAATATTATTATGTAGAACTGGCCCCAAGTAATGCTTGCCCTGCTTAGGATACAAACAGGAAAATGTAACAAAAATAGTTACCATTCAACGATGTGCCAAAATAAAAAAAAATCTATAAGTAGTTTCGTCATACAAGGGTACGTCGAACCCAGAACATGATCAGTCACATAACAGTATTATTTGGTATTAAGTGACTGCGATTTCCAACACGACGGCGACGAGATTATGGAAAACCTATAATAGTCCAGTAATGTATTGACACAGGTCTTTGATAATGATGTGTGATTAGCATAAGCCTATCTGCTTGCCTTCTAAGGGTATAAAAGGTATCATGATACTACGATTTTACCAAAAAATCTATCTCAGTTTATTTTAGTGTTTCAGTTAAAAATATTTAGATCTCGTCACAACTTTTTTTATGGCATAAGCCGGTAAACAAGCTGACGGATCACCTAATATTAAGCAATCGGCGTCGCCCATGTACACCTGGAACACCAGAGGCGTTACAAGTGCGTTACTGGTCTTTTGGGGATTAGGAGTTTGAGGATCGTTGGGGATACAGCAATTGGGGAGATTGGGGAAGGGGAGGGTAATTGGGCCTCCGGTAATCTCACTCACACGACGAAACACAACGGAAGCGTTGCTTCACATCGGCCGTGGTATATTTTCCATAAAGTTACAATTTTCATCATGACAAAACTATGTACTAATTTATTTATTACCTATCATATATATATTATGTATCTACTTTATCTGTAAGTAGATAAAATTATATCTATGACTTGACAATAATGTTACTTAAACGGATATTTCTATCTTCACACTATCTTTTTGACGGTCGCAAATTAGGTAAGCAGATAAAAATAAATATTACGAAATTATTGTGCGTGGAGACAAGATACATAGTTGCTGTACATGTATAATAAAAAACAAAGGTTAATTGTTCCTAATATACTCAGAAATTTTTAGTCGTGATAACTACATAGGATGACCTCAAGATTTAGAGTTAAGCATAGTTTAGACCCTAGCATATTCATTAGCCGCAGAAGAATGGACAGGAGAATACTTCAAACTTTTGGCCACTTAATGGGGATTTCTAAGCCACTTGCCAAGCATGGGGATTATGGGAAACCGCCATAAAGAGATCTTCCTTTACTGTACATAAATTACAACTGATAATAATGGAAAAACTCACAATTTTGCATGACCTGGGAATTGAAGTCATTCATTCGACTGTTCGTTTAAAAGACAGTTACAAAATAAATATTTAAAGATAAAGGTCAGTTACATACATTATACAAGAAAAAATAGCTTGTGGAGATAATAATATGAATGAACTCTACATTTCGCGGATGTAATCTGGTAATATGTATCCGGTTTTTTATTTAGGTAGATAACTATTTTAGTTTAAACTTATTTTAAATTTAACTGATGTGTTTACGTTTTTTGTACGAGTACTTATCTTTCGGTTGGATAAAGTATTATTACGTAATTGGGAATTCTAAAACTGAAGAAGAATTGATATAATCATTACCAAAAATGTAAGGTTCCTTTAAAAATAATGAGTGCGTTTATGTAACTAACAACAAAAAAGAAATGAACTAAGTTATGAAAATAATTAATGATAACGAAACAGGCCACTACGCAATTCTCTTTTTGAAATCTAAAATCAGTATGTTTAATATTCGAATGTTCTAAGTTTGGTGAAATAAAAAGATGGCTGACGTATTGAATACACTGAATTTATTTTACGTCACTATGAAAAATACTTATAAAAATAATATTTACTTTTAACCCACAAAATAAGTAAATGCCAATGAATTAAAAAAAAATGCTTAGACGCTTGTTATTATTCCTCTAGCTGTAAAACTGACAACCACATTTTTAAATACAATAGATAAGTAACAATGTAAAAAGAGTATAATTTACCTTTTGACTGTATATGACAAAAGATCAGGACCTTTTTAAAACTATGTCCAATCACAGAAAAACGGAACATGAAGCACACACTACAGTTTCAATGATCAATGTATCATAGTCAAAGTCAAAAATCATTTTTTCAATTAGACCATAATGGCACTTTTGAACGTTAATAAAAAATTTAAAAGTGAAACTATTTGCTCGTTCCAAAGTGCAGATTCGTATGAAAAAGAACGAGCAAGAAACTCCATAGGTTACTCTTTTTCTATCAGGTTCACAATACAACTCTTTAGTTACATAATTCTGTTGGTTCAATTGTGTAATCATAATGAAATCCTCGAATCGGCTACCAAGCGTGGGGTATACAAGAAACATCTTCTACAGAGGAAGCCTTTGTTCTGCAGTAGACAGACGTATTTATTATTGGTGGTGAATTTGTTTCAGTCTTTCGTCTATCTGCTAAGCCTTTAATATTATAGCACCAAAATTGTCTTTTTAACACGATTACACAGTCTATCCCGATAACAGATTAAGTCGCGGAATATAATCGCCTAATAGGGCACGTGAGTGATAAGATACCTCAATGATAATACATATTTATGAAGATTACATTTACATTATGTCATAATGTTAGAATATCACATCAAAGTACCAATGTATCGCGTTTGTTCCATTCTCTACACTATGGCATAAAGGATAAGTTTGAAAATGATAATGAGATTTAGCAAAGAGGTATAGTTTCAAGTACGATCATGTGTCCATTAAGTTTGTTGTTCCGAATTCAGGACTTTGAACTTAGGTATATGGAAAATTTTTAATCTAATTGAGATCTGGAAATACCATCTTGTTAATAACACAATACTTTTTATCCTAGGTCCGCTTCTAGCTGATGATGCAGCAGCCGACATACATGCACTGAGTAAAGGTTTTTCTCCAAAGAGACGATTCCAGTAATCCCCAGATTTGACACGTGACCTGGGGGATCACAGTTGTGTTAATAAAAATTTTGACAATACTACTGCCCAGCCCTCGTTCGTTAATCATAGTTTTAGGACAACGTTACGACATACAAACAGAATAATACACCTCCTTAGAAAATATTAATAGTAGAAGCTTTACTCCTACTAATAACACTAGCTAAAAGTCAATGTACGTTACACCTCTGTCTACCCCTTTAGGAGCAAACACGTGATGTTTACCTCATTCGTTTTGTTTACCAAAAATAAGGACATTTCCAATGATATCCCATATTTACTCAATGGTCAGAAACCCCATTTGAAACATCAAAAACCATCTAATCACGAATTTATTATCTGTAAATTAAAAAGTTACAGTCATACATTTGTCCTCATTAGAAGCACACACACGTACACATCTATTTTCAGCCTATAGATACGACGGTTTTTATGTGTGAGGGATTGTAAGTATAGCAATAGGAGTATACGTGAAGTCGCGACGGGTGCGTCTGTGTGCGTGCGTATCAGGTCGACGACCTGCGAATTTTCGGCGATACATAAAATTGCACAACTCTACGCGTGGAAAACACCAGCGTAAATTGAACTCTCCAATAAAATATCTTTTGGAAGATTAGAGGTCAAGTTATAGTGGTCTTATTTGTTTATGAATTCAAAATATGTACAGGAGTCGAATGATTTTCCTAACACATCGTTAGATGGCGGGTGTGTAGAAAATTATTGGTTCTAATGACCCCAAATGACCTCGGAAAAGTTCCTTTCCACATTCGTTTATTATTCATTATCTGTATAATACTTACTTGTCTACCTTATTACCTATATACAAAGTCAAAGATTACAATTTAATAAATTAATTGATATTGATTATAATAAATTGTGTAATAATATAATAACGAAATAAAGTCGACGAACAAAGAAATTCACAGATTGCATCATCGACAACACGTGAGAGTCCATTGGACTATGATCCTTATCTAAAAGAGAAATTTCCATTAATCACCACGCTTGGCAGATGGGTTAGCGATCGCAGTTTAACAGATTCAGGATTACCAGAGAGTGCTATTGCCAGATCTCTGTCAAAATATAGTCTCTCAGTCGGCTCTTCTGATACCCACGCGAAGAGAAGGGATGACGACAAATGTATTACACTCTGACATCACATCATTCTTATAAATTGCGTAATAATCCCCGAAAAGTCGACGAACAAAGAAAAAAGTAAAAATACTTATACCTAATTTTGTTTTCGTACCGATTCGCTATCTCCTAAAAAGAGGTCATTGGCATTCCAGCACTTTCCTTTGAAGAAAAAGATTGGAATCTTTTTACTTTGCCTTTTAGTGGCTTATCACTAAAAGGGGCGTCGATTTTGGGTTAAAGATAACACAGTTCTTTTGTTTTTTGACGATTGGTTCATAAGTGTACCTAACGATGATTAGCAATTTATTGTACCTAATGGAGAATGGTTTAACATCAAAAATCAGACTCATCTGCCAACCATGGGGATTATTGCTAACCTTTTTAGACCCATAGTCCAAAAGTAGATGATCTTAGTCTCCCGATGAGTTACAAGGGTAGGTAAATTGTGGTACTTATTAGAAAAAGGTAGTATGTGTACAGTGACGTACGAACACATGTTTTTTTTATGGAATTGGAGGCAAACGAGCATACGTATCACCTGATGTTAAAATGATATTAAAAATGTGTTATGTACCCAATAGGTGTTCCTTGGAGATCTTTTTACGGTGCAGGAAAACATCGTGAGGAAACCTGGGCTAATTAGAAATTATAAACCCAGGTTTTTTTACGATGTTTGCCTTCATCGTTTGTCAGTGGTGTCTAGATCTTAGAAAGTACATATAACTCGGAAAGAGTTGGTACGTGGTACTTGCCGTTGGTAGGTTTCGAACCCGCATCCTCATACATGAGAAGAGGGCGTCTTAAGCCTCCGAGCTACCACGACATGTAAATAGGTAATGTATTCAATTATAAAACCGCATTTCGTAACAAACAACTCATAAACTCAAGAAAGCCAAAGTAATCACAGATTTCGAGTTCATTAACACTATTTTAGCAACAATGCTGTAATAATAGGTACATGCTTCTCTTATCACTTTCTCGTGATAACACGCCAGACATCTTGCTATACGTAACCGTTCTGAAATACTTTAAATTACTTGATAAAAATATTATGTACTAGAAATTATATTAAGTATATAGAGTGTGTGAGCTCAATATTATAATATTGTTCTTAAATTATAAATAAGATAAAGACTGTATTAATTGATGTTCTTTTGTTTTTTTTTTGAGTTCGTGTATTGTCCAAGTCTTTTTTTTATGTTATTAGTCCGTAAACGAGCAGACGAATCACCTGATGGTAAGCAATCGGCGCCGCCCATGGACACCGCACATGGAATTGTGGAGGATTCGGGAATTGTGGGGACTTTGCGTAATTGGGCCTCCGGTAACCTCTGTGAGGCCGTGTTATCACTGCGGTCGAGCCGGCTCATGCGTACCGAAGCATGGCTCTACCACACTTAAAAATTATAATATAAAGACGATTATTTTTTTGTTTTCAGTGTGCAACTCATGATGGAGCTGCATCGAATGGAAGATAAAACGGACTGTTAGATTCATACTGACGAAAATACTACCCTGGACCTGTTATGTAGCTCAATGACATTTTTAAAATCTACAAATATATTACAAGACTATATTGTAAAGGATTAATAAATATATGAGTAGGTATCATCCCCATACATGGAATTTTCTACTCTCTCGCTTACGAGACAAGCGCTAGGTATATGACATTTTGGCTAGAGGACAGAGGTTATATTTTGACGTTTGGTGTGTTATATCATTTCTAAAATTTAGTTTTTTTTAAAGGGATTAAAATCATCCAATTACTTCTCCCGCCCGGGTGAGGCGAGAGGGAGTGTCAGACTCTTACTAACTAAAAACCAAGTAAATGATCTTAGAGGTATAGTGTAACTGTCGGTAAATGATTTTTAATTATTATCATTTGGTTAACGTTTTGTAGTATACTCTATATTCTATAACAGACTAATAATTTCTAAATCAATTTCACTCCAAACTTTCAACAGAAAAGCGAAAACATTACGAACAACACATTTTAAAATATTTCTTACAAATCCCACCTAACACAATAACTATTAAAAAGTATATTTCATAAGGCTGTCAAACGTTACCAACCAGTTGCTAAAGCTAGATATCAAGGCTACGTTTAGCAACTGCGATTGTTTCGTAAACAACTGTTGTTAGTTGCGCGATACGCTACCTCTATAAGTTACAAAGCAGAAGATTTTCATGACGAAAACAATAAAAAAAAAATTGTTGAAATTAAGTAAATTTTGCTGGTGACGTAATTCTCGTTTTGGTTGACAAAAACCTGTAATCTTTGCTGTGAATTAACCCATCTTGATTTGACGCTAGATTTTACATTGTGACATTTGAATTGCTTGCTAAACAGTAAGCAGTTGCTCTTTAGAGATATGTGGTAATGTCATTTTGTAATTTTTTGGTTGACGGCTTCGTTGGCCGAGTGGTCGCAAGTACGATTGCCAGGCAAGGGGTATCGGGTTCGATTTTCAAGTTGGGCAAAGATTTACTAGGAATAAAAAAAAACTCAGTAGTAGCACGGAGACTGGAATTGTGCCCGGTACATGGCAATAGGTTCACCCCTATTACATGGGACTCATAAAATGGATACTGAAAAGTGGGTGTTACATTGTATAGTAGCATTAAGTGCCCTAATGTGCACCTCTGCCTACCACTTTGGGGATAAAAGGCGTTATGTTATATTATTGATTAGAGGAATTGAGGATGGTTTGGTTTTGTGGTTGGATGTCAGGCTACAGAGTAAGAGGTCCAAGGTTCAACTATATTTAGGTGTTAAGTTATATTCTTGCAGAGGGATACACGGGTGTATATTTTATGCCAGATCACTTTTCTACGGAATATAAAGCATTTCTATAGACTGTATGATATGATATTGGACAAAATTCAACTGTACTTTCAAGTCATTATAATAATATTGTAACAGAAATTTAAAATAGAATACAATACTCAATTAATTCGCATATTAATCACTAGGTCAACGTAACAGTAGAATTAACTGTCAAAATTAATTATTTAAATAAATATTATGAATACATAATGCATTCGTAAGATTAATAATGATATTGTAATGTATTTTATAATACATACATATGTCAAAATCATGTAAATGATATTCAAATAAATATATGAATTAAACAGTTTAAATTACCAATATTAAGTTATAAATAATCATGTTTTGTGTTAACATTGTTTCATATGTATATGTTTAAAATTATCATAGAGTTTTGTAAACAGCTGAAAAGAGTTTTAAAAAACTATGCATTAGTATTTGTGATAAATAAATGAATGAAAACATCTCACAATTTAATACGAAAGTTTGTATTATTTACTTCTTAAAAGTTTAAACAACAATGACATTCTTACGACAGCATTATGATAAGTCTTTGGCAAGAAACTACACCTTTATTACACCAAAAAACTGAAAAAAAACTACAAAAACACTTCATATGACATCAATAAAACTTAAGTTAAGACTCATCAATAACTCATCTATTACAAACGCATTACCAATTACAAGAATTTTCTACAAAAATACATTTAAAATAATCTTGCTAATACAAGTGGGCGATGTACCGAACAGAATTCATTCGCCTCTACTAACCAGACAAATTGACCGGTGAATTACCTCTACAGCCCCTCAAATGAAGGGTGAAAGGGAGTGTGGGGAGGTCTTTCTAGCTGGTTCACAAATTTTCCTTGAAGAAAAACGACCGAAAATATATGGACAGCCGTTGAACTACGAAGGTCGAACTCCAAGGTTAGCGGCCCCGCGTCGGTCGATGCCCCAAGCGGCCAAAACATTAGACGATCTGCGAAAAAAACATGGCCGTTTCATAGTAGAGCTATCGTCACTAATATTTATATTATCGCCTAACTGTTTTATGTCATACGATGTAATTAATTCGTATTTAGTTCTTAATTGGATATGATTATATTGTGCCTAATTAATGTGAGAAAGTTATATTACAAAACATCGATTTTTATTATTAAACTACGCATTGCAAAGATCAATAACATTAGAATATAACAAACAGGAGACCCAAGGACAATAATGCAGAAAGAGACTCAATGCGAAAACGTCACAAGTGCTAATCGATATAATATAAAGGAGATGCGAAAATTGATAATCAGTTACGACCTTATAGTTGCCAATAGTTATGACCTGATGAGACGGTTGCTGAACTTTGTTGAGGCCGGTGACCGATGGTGACGTCACAAATCTATATTGTTTTATTTTTGTTGGCATCTATATGTGGTGTTAGACACCCATAGTCTGACTTTGGACAAGAGTCAGACATTTAGTAGCATTGACTTTCTTTTGTTAAGGGGAAAAATGTTAATGATTTCAAGTTTGGCTATTGCTGCTCTCTTTGTGTAAGAATTCTAGTATTTTATTTATAAATATGTCGTTTCGTTATATCTTTGAAATTATTTATGGCAATGGAATCGAGAATTGCTCTAATGGGTGCAAATATTTGTATTGTGAATTTACGTAGGTGAATCCCTTCAGAAAATAGATGGTATTGTGTTTATAATAGCGAAAGAATGTGTACTATATTACTTTTTTAGATTAGACGAGTCTCGTTTTTTCCCATAGATTACTATTCAAGTTATTCTTTCATTTAAAATGGGTTTCAGTTAAATTAAAATGAGACTTACACTCAATTTCTATTGTCTGACTTCCATTCACTCCTTAATGATGTTCTACACAATAATTGATTAAACCAGGACATGATGCACGCTCTGCCTACCACTTCGAGGGATAAACGTCATAATATTTCTTGTAGTTCAAAGTAAAGAAAAGTTGAAAAACGAATGAAAATTTTCACACATGAAAGCTGTTTCAAAATAGATGAACTAAATACTTTTGATTACGTTTTCAAAACACGCCAAGATGACGTCTATTTTTACATCTGTCAAAATATATTTGCAAACAGAAATTGGTTTAGTAAATATTTTGATTTAATGCGATATTTTCTGGTTGATATCTTAGCTGTTTGTTTTAATAACATAAAGATTTACTTTTGTAGATTTATTTGGTTCTTCAGTGACGGATAAATATTTGTGAGATGTTTTAAATGCTTTGTTCGTGGTCACTGGTTTATAGTAAGTGTGTATGTGGCTATTTTGTAACAACATTATTTATTTTGTACAGGTATTTGTGTACTTTTTCTGTGACAATCTCATTCATTATATAACGAAAACTATCCTCGATTTATGTATAATTAATCATTCTCAAAATTATATCAAGTTTCCAATACCTAAGAACCTAAACTGTTGTTATTGTTGTGTCACTTTTAATATTTGTTTTCCTATTATAATCGGTACTATAATATATTTAGAATTATGGTAAAAGGAACTTCAGCTCGTTCTGTTGTCACTGACCACTACTGTTCTCCTGTTAACCTATCAGTGAAAGTAAAATATCAAAAGAAACTTACAAATAAAATATCTCCTTTTTATATTTCAGAATTTTGCACACTCGCCTATTTTCTCATCACTAAAATTCTGAGAACAAGCCAAATCTTTGGTTTTATGTCAACGCCAACAACTTTACATAAATGTTTAAAATACTACTTTAATTTGTACAATAAATATTTTGTTTGGGAATTATGTTTCATACCCATTGTTTTGATAAATTACCAGACATATTTTCTTTCGTTGATAAAAGCTTATTATATTACATTATGCCTCGCAAAACTAATAGGTCCTAGTTTATCTACCACGTACACCTTTACCCACCCAGTAAAGCCATGAATCACACCAATAACAACATAAAAATAAGGATTTCCATAACCAAACACCCCAAAAGACAATCACTACCCTTTTTATGCAAAACGTAAAAAAAAAACTGTAACTTGAAACGAAACGTGTTTTCCCAGAATTTTCCTTACATTTCCAAGAGGTACATGAACTGGTGGAAATATTGAGGTCTATCGGTGTTCAAGGATCTTAGGGTCAACGACCAGTTTGGGGTGTGTTGGACTCCAGTGACATGGTTAACGGACGACTGAGGATTATAAATTAGTTAATAGGAAAATTGAAAATGCTCACTTAGCATGGTAGCTTGACCTGGTTGCTTTATATTCGTTTTGTTTGTAGTTATGCGGAATTGATAAAGTGTGTAAGTGTGGGAGAGCCATGATTCGTTACGAATGGATCGGCTCGACCGGAGTGATACCACGACTTCACAGAAAACTGACGTGAAACAACGCTTTTGCATTTCGTCATGTGAGTGAGGTCAGCCTTGTCTGCCCAATCCCCTAATCCTCCACAATCCTCAATTTCCTTATTCCCAAAGGGCTGGTAACGTACTTGTAACGCCTCTGGTGTTACAGGTGTACATGGGTGGCGTCGATTGCTTACCATCAGGTGATCCGCTTGCTCATTTACCGGGTTAACCCATAAAAAATAAAGAATACCTCTAGTATGGTTTTGTTTAACACGGAACTTAAAATAGTAAATCTTTATAATTAAAGTATGTCAATACGATACATAGTAGAGGTCAGAGGTAGGGATTTTTGGGCATATTTTACACAGTTTCCGAATTTATACCTTCCAAGTATACTTGTATATGTATATGGCAATAGGCTTATCCCCTATTACATGGGACTCATAACATAAATAGTGAAAAGTGGGTGTTACATTATACAGTGGCATGAAGTGCCGAAATGTGCACCTCTGCCTACCCCTTTGGGGATAAAAAGCCGTGATGTTATGTATGTATACCTGTCTTACCGAAGATGCGAATTTACTTGGAAATCGATTTCGAACATCCATGAAGGAAATCTAACTTTTAATATTATTTGGGTCTTTCTTCAAATTGGAATAAGTAGAACTATGTATATAAATCGATGAGTTAGCAAATAAAATAAACCTGAAAGTGCTAAACACTTCAAAATAGAAAATCTCATTAACACTTTTTACGATATGGTATAAATTGAAACTAGGTTTTCGAGTTCGGTTTGTGGTAAACGCGAAACTATTCCATTAAAGAAGTTCTTATTTATTTCTAAAAAAATGTTCCGGTTCTAAAAAATTCAAAATATCCGCTACATAACATAACATCACGCCTTTTATCCCCGAAGACCCCTTCGAGGATAAAAGGCGTGATAGGCTCACCCCCTATTACATGGGACTCATAACATAAATAGTGAAAAGTGGGTGTTACATTGTACAGTAGCATAATGTGCACCTCTGCCTACCCCTTCGGGGATAAAAGGCGTGATGTTATGTTATGTAACTAGGCGAATCCAGAACAGGGGTGTCGCAGTTGGTTTTTTAAACATAGTTTGTAAAAGACTTAATATTATTTCATGACGTGAAAGCCTTATAATAGAGGTATTATGTCATGTAAGAGGGAGTGAATCTCTTGCCATATACCGGACACAATTACAAATAGCTTGCTGTTTTCAAAATAACAAACTCCCTACAATTTAATAGTGTATAACAGTTCAATATAACGATCCAAATTAAACGCTATCATCCAATAAAACAGCTTCGAGAACGTCATGTCTAAATCGGGAATCGAACGGGCAACGATCGGTAGAAAATATACAGAGTAATGTAACCTTTATTTAGACTACATGAAGTGTAAAAATTGCGTGGAATTAGTTATTTTAAGAAACACTATTCCTATGTTTAGTGCGGAGCGTAGATTCGCTCCGGTAAAAATAAATATGCAACATTTTTTGTTGGTATGTTTGTCTTTATTTTTTGTATAAACTGCTGAAGTGATTTTGATGGATTCCTACTGTCTTCTATTTGTCGCGGAGAACCTAACGGGTAACCGGGGCTCCGGCTCGACGTGCAGGAGAAGGAACAATAAGAGTCTGACACTCCCTTACGCCTCACCCAGGCGGGAGCAGTCATTCGATGATTTTCCCCCCTTAAAAAAAACAGTCTTCTATTTTGAGGTTAGTTATAAAACAAAATGAAATTATAAATGAAGAGTACATAATGATATGATGAGTGCCTCGTTGGCCGCGTTGTCGCAAGTGGGACTGTCGGGCAAGGGGTCTCGAGTTCGATTCCCGGGTCGGGCAAATTATTATTATATGATAATAATATGATGCTGATAAAATTGTTTGGCGCTTAGTCTTTATCTAATTATCTAGACTAAAATATAAGTATGCTGCTATAGACTAGAGGTATAATATTCTGTGACTTGTGTTTGTGACTATAAATTTAAAATGATCTGCAATGACTATCATGAATATGGTCATCAAGATCAATGATTTTTCAATCTATCTGAATCATGGAATAATCATGTGTGACTCGTAAGCAAAAGTCCACTGAACCTTGCTTAACCTTAAGACCAGCTAATACAAAGTGGCACAAACTCTTGAAAAACACCAAGGTTATACTTCAGTAATAAGGCCAGACAATAATTATCAGCCGTAAATAACAACGGGTCATTCACACCTAATTTTGTAATAAACTGAAGCGAGCGCTTACGCGATTTTCAGTCGGACATTGACCTCCAAAAAATTGTGTTACGCGCGGAAATTGAACCCGGAACATTGTAAGTGAACCTATTAACATTATTGTAAGCCTATGTTTGTTTAGCGATGTATGTAGGTTTGTAAGTATGAGAATAAAAGTGGTTTATGTGAATGTATTAAGATTTTAGTACGGGCTTTGGTTTTTGTGGTATTTTGTTCGTTGTGTTGTTGCTAAGTTGGGTACAGTTGTCCAGTGGGATGTTTTTTTAAGGTGGGAAAATCATCGAATGACTGCTCCCGCCTGGGTGAGGCGGGAGGGAGTGTTAGACTCTTACTGACTAAAAACCACCCCGTTCCTTCTCCTGCACGTCGAGCCGGAGCCCCGGTAACCCGTTAGATTCTCCACGACTCGTTAGGTTCTCCGCGACTCGTTAGGTCAGTGGGATGTTTTGGGTTCGGATTATGGAATTTTATGATAAAAAATGCGAATCGTACTTTACCTGTGTTGGTTTTAGGATATTTTTTTTGAGTTTAGCTTCAAAATATGTGTTTTTCTAGAAATAGACTGCTTTGATTTGAGCCTAATGCCGTGGTGATCTGGAGGTTTAAGACACCCGCTTCTCATGCATGAGAGTGCTGTTTCAAAACCAACCAACGGCAAGTACCAATGTGACTTTTTCCGAGTTATATGTACTTTCTAAGATTATTTAGATACCACTGACAAACGGTGAAGGAAAACATTGTGAGGACACCTGAGCTTATAATTTCTAATTATAAGTTTGAAATCGCCAAACCGCATTGAGCAACCGTGGTGATTAATGCTCAAGCCTTCTCCGTGTGAGAAGAGGCCTTTGATCAGCTGTGGGCATTTATAAGCTGTTGATGATGATGAAGGTTCTACCTCTATGTAGATCTCCATGTAAATAACTTGACTGAACTATTTTAGGTCTGTTCGGATCAAAAATCTCATTCTTTGCTTAGGAGATGTTTGTATTATCTAATTGAGTTTTAAAAATTGTTGTCTCATTAATAGCGTAACATAACATCACGCCTGTTATCCTTGAAGGGGTTAGCAGAGGTACACATTACGGTACTTAATGCCGCTGTGCAATGTAACACCCTCATTTCACTATGTTATGAGTCCCATGTAATAGAGGGTGAGCCTATTGCCATATACCGGTCACAATTCCAGACTCCGTGCTACTATTGAGAATATTCGATTTTTTTAAAAACCGAAGTAAAACTTTGCTCGGCCCGGGAATCGAACCCGAGACCGCCTCGCACATGCAACCACTCGGCAAATGAGGCAGTCATATAATAAGTTTTTCTAAATTAAAAACTACAGCCGAAAATTACAAGCAAATTAACACCACACTACTAGTATTGTACCGCGGTTTAGATTTAACACGACAGAGGTTAAATGCCTAATTTTTGATCGCGTGTGTTTAATGTTCACGTAGACCCACTTTGTATGACGCCATAGATTAGATAGGGAATGGAGGCGTCACTTATGATATTAAATTAATGCTTTGTTGATTTAATTTTTGACGGAATTCGTGTTTTTAAATGAAGACCTCAATTAGATAAGATGCTATATTCTTTTATAGGAGACCGACATGATATAATTTAAGCTGCATCTGGCCAGCTCCTCTGACTGCCTCGTTGGCCGAGTGGTCGCAAGAGCGACTGCCGGGCGACGGGTTTTGGGTTCGATTCCCGGGTCGGGAAAAATACTACTGGGTTTTAAAAATCTCAGTAGTAGCACAAAGTCTGGAATTGTGCCCGGTATATGGCAATAGGCTCACCCCCTATTACATGGGGCTCATAACATAAATAGTGAAAAGTGGGTGTTACATTGTACAGTGGCATAATGTGCATCTCTGCCTTTTTTTTTTTTTTTTTAAGGGGGGAAAATCATCGAATGACTGCTCGCGCCTGGGTGAGGCGGGAGGGAGTGTCAGACTCTTACTGACTAAAAACCACCCCGTTCCTTCTCCTGCACGTCGAGCCGGAGCCCCGGTTACCCGTTAGGTTCTCCGCCTATCGCTACGAGGAAGAAAGGCGTGATGTTATGTTGCTGGCCAGCTCTCTTTGGCAAATAGCACTCAAGCGCTAATCTAATAATGACAGAGGCAGATGACGTATATAAGTTTAATGCTTTAAGAAGCATGCTTTTAATCCTATTACGAATAATTGATCGAATGGATAGGAGAGTCTACTAAGATCCTTACACCACATTTGTATTGTACAAAGATGAGCAGTGTTATAAATATGAAGAGTCCGTATGTTTGAACGTGCTAATCTCCGAAACCACTTGTCCGATTTGAATAAATCTTTTTCTGTTGGATATTGGGTTTATTGAGGAACGCTATATGATAAATAGGAGTCGAGCAGTGGACGAAACCGCGTGGAAGTAGCTAGCCATTAATAAATCCTCACTTGCACAAGTATTCCTTACTTTACCGGTAATAAACTGTGGACTCTGTGCAGCGTAATCTATGACAATGAAAATATTACAATGTTGTATGTTAATACAGTTATAGCTATTGTTGTATGCGTTAAGTGTTAGTACATACATATGGTTTCCGTAATAATAGTTAAATCAGAATAACTCTAGTATTACTTCAGGTGTTTTAATGCCTTTGTAATGCTGTGGAATACATTTTTTTGTTAAATCTGTAACACTTTGCTTATAACTCGTTACATTGTAATATGTAGCTGTTTTAAGTAGTCATAATTGATGTTTTAAATTGATTTTTTTGTAGGGAACGTATAAAATAACATAACACACATAACATAACATCACGCCTTTTATCCCCGAAGGGGTAGGCAGAGGTGTACATTATGCCACTGTACAATGTAACACCCACTTTTCACTATTTATGTTATGAGTCCCATGTAATATTGGGTGAGCCTATTGCCATATACCGGGCACAATTCCAGACTCCGTGCTACTACTGGGAATTTTTGAAAAACCCAGCAATACTTTGCCCGACCCGGGAATCGAACCCGAGACCCCTTGCCCGGCAGTTGCACTTGCGACCACTCGGACAATGAGGCAGTCCGTATAAAATAACGTTACACAAATCAATTTATCACATCAACAGCCTGTAGAAGTATATAAAAGCCTCCTCTAAATAAAAGGTTTTGCCATACTTTACACATGTTGAAGCTTATAGTCTAAAAGGTCTAATTTGTCAGAGTGTGGGCGAGTCAAGCTTCGGCACGAATAGGTCGGCTCGACCGGAGTGGTACCACGGCCTCTCACAAAACCGACATGAAACAACGCTTGCGTTGTGTTTCGTCGTGTAAGTGATGTTACCGGAGGCCCAATTACCCCCTCCCCAATCCTCAAATTCCTGATTCCCAAATGGCCGGTAAGGCACTTGTAACACATCTGGTGTTTCGGGTGTCCATGGTCGGCGTGGATTGCTTACCATCAGGTGATCCGTTTGCTCGGTTAGCTGCTTATTACCTGCGGTAAAAAGAAATCAGAGATCCCTTCTACCTGTTCTCTGGTTAATGTGTAATCTTAGTCGACTCTTTTGACAACAGCAGATATCTTTGCCAGAGTCTGTGTTTCTTGAAGAGTATAACCTGGGTTTCTTCAAGCCCCAAGTAAATAGATTGCTTATGTGTCGACGTGCTCCATCGTAGACCGCATCATCGTTTACCACCAGGCGAGGTAGTGCAAGCAAACTTAAAGTACTACTTCTTAAATCAGAAATCCTATGGAAGTTTTTTCATTTCATTTTTCATTTTCAACACCACTTGATGAAAAAGTATGTAACTATGTTTTAAATATAATTAGCATATGGTATATGTAGACATCACAAATAGATATGATTCATGTCAGTCTAACCTCAGTTTTTTGTGCTAGATTTTAGGCAAAGTCTAACTATACGCGGCTGTTGCTTAGGTGGAAAAGTAGGGCAATAAATTCTCGTAGAGGTTATCTCGAAAGTGATTTTGTAGGTAGGGTTTTGTAAAGGAATATTGTTATTATTTTGTGAACTGAACATACAACATAATAACAGTTCTTCAGTCGAAATTTCTTCTACAAATAATTTAACTCATCATTATATCATTATCATCATATTAGCAAGACTTAGAATGTTTTTGGGCTCTCGCACGAAGAAGGTTTGAGCATCAATCACCACGCTTGCTTAATGCGGGTTGGCAATTTCAAACTTATAATTAGAAATTATAAGCTCAGGCTTCCTCACGATGTTTTCCTTCACTGTTTGTCAGTGGTGTTTAGATAATCTTAGAAAGTACATACCACTCCGAAAAAGTTACATTGGTGCTTGCCGTTGGTAGGTTTCGGATCCGCACTCTCATACATGAGAAGTGGGTGTCATAAGCCTCCGGGACACCATGACAAAATTGAATGCTAAAACAAAACCTCCTTGTACCCCTTTTAAGGGCAAACGCCCAACCTCTATACCAAGACATTTCCACAACCACAAAAGGTTCAAAACACTAATACCCCAGTTATTTTTAACCAAAAAAACTATTCGTAATTGACGTAGTTAGTTATGACATCAGTAACCAGTAAGGTGGCTAACCTACCTAGTTCAGATACAATGACCCTGCGCCCAATTTAGACAGTGGGTTGGTTTAATCACAGAACATATAGATAATGTTACACGGCTGATATTTTCCGTGGGGTAGACAGATGTGGTAATATTGTTATCAATGACAACACGGTTAGTGCGCTGCCACGCAACGTGTCGCGGATTCGATTCCCGCACGGAGCAACTCTTTGTGTGCTCTATAAATTGTTGTTCCAGGTGTGGGTGTCATGTGTATGTGAACTTGTATGTTAGTAAAATGCACCCACGACACAAAAGAAAATCCAATTGTAGGGCAATGTTTTATAAAAAAAAACTAGCTTTTACCCGCGGCTTCGCTCGCGTCACAAAAGGATAAAAAGTAGCCTATGTGACATATACCAATACAAACAGCGCCATCTATACCAATACTTTTGTTTTCCCTCGGGAATATCAAGTGTTTTGGGTTAAAACGTCTGCAAAAATTCAAAGCAATCTGTTTAGTAGTTACGGCGTGAAAGCGGAACAAACAAACAAACAAACTAACTCACTTTCCGATTTATAATATTAGTAAGGATGTGATGTCTTGTTGCTCGCGTGGCCGCAGGTGTCACGAGCAAAGAGTCTCCAATTTGATCCCTGTGTCGAGTAGAGCTTTATTGTGGCTTTTATCTTTGGGAATTCTCGTAGTATGTGCATATATAATATAAGTATATTTTATCTAGATTTGGAATTTTTAGCGATGTATAACTGTCAGTTCACCTCCTATTATGTGGGACTCATAACGTTATTAATAAAAAACAAAATGTACCAAAAATACATACCAAATGCACTTGTATATTTAACTAGAGAAATAAACGTTTATTCTATTCTATTCTATTCTATTCTATTCTATTCTATTCTATTCTATTCTATTCTATTAATAAAAAGTACGTTTTTCATACCCCCACTCCCTTGGAAAATAAAAGGCGTGATGTTTTAGTGTAAGTAGTCTTTAGTTGGTATTTTCCCTGGGATTAGCAGATGTCTAACTACTTATTATGTTTACTTAATTGTTATCAATAGAATGTGTAAGCAGGAGGCCTTTTGACATAGGTATCGAACGTAACCATGCTATATACTAAAATCTATGGTAATGAAGAAAAAAAACTACATCTCTACCTACCCCTTCGAACAAAAATCAGGTCAGATGTATAATAATTATTATTATTGTTATATGTAAGTAAGTATAGATTTTCAAATATACCTATATGTATAGTATTTATTGAATATTATGATTGTGAGATTTGTTATTTATTATACTGGTTCATTGCCTATTTATAAAGGTTTAAATCACCTGCTACTTTCATCTCTGCACTGCTTAAAGGTTGACTGGGAGACAATGCCCAAGGCATTAAGTCCACCTGTACACACTTGTTGTATGAAGTTGAAATAAATAAATAATTTATTACATTATGTTTATATCATAACAATGAATGATTACTGAAATCAAAGGTTTTTTAAGATATTATCTCGTTCTCTTATCACACAACAACTGATAATAAAAAACAGTCTAGACATGCGCAATGTCTTTTGAAAAAGAAATTAAGTGTTTGTCAAAATTACTGTAATGTGCCTGTAAAAAATTAACATTAGTAGTAGATTAGGAAATGTTGTGATTCTTGTGATTATTTATTTCGTACGTAACTCAAATATTTCAATAGAATTCAACCTATTATATTAATCAATGAGAATTTATAATTTATACTAAACTAACTAAAACATGACTGCCTCGTTGGCCGAGTGGTCGCAAGTGCCACTGCCGGGCAGGGACTCTTGGTTTCGATTCTGGATTCAGCAAAATATTACTGGGCTTTTTAAAAATATCTCCGTAGTAGTGCGGAGTCTGGCTTTGTGCCCGGTATATGGCAATAGGCTCACCCCCTATTACATGGGACTCATAACATAAATAGTGAAAAGTCACCACAACAACATCAGCGTAACATTAAAAGGAAAAATACGGCAACAATGCAAATCAGTAATATGAAAAGTCATGCTGTCTTTAACCTAACCCAACACAAGTTATAAACAATATGACTTCATAGAATAAAAACATTCATCTTGCCTGTCATGGTAAACTTGACTTTAAGAGAACTTGCATAATCTTATACTATTACTAGCGGACCCGACAGACGTTGTCCTGCATATCCACTTGAATGTATAAACAATAATTCATTCAAATTAGTTCAGCCGTTTAAGAAAACTAACCTAGAACCGATTGCAGTTTCGCGGAGAACCTAACGGGTAACCGGGGCTCCGGCTCGACGTGCAGGAGAAGGAACGGGGTGGTTTTTAGTCAGTAAGAGTCTGACACTCCCTCCCGCCTCACCCAGGCGGGAGAAGTCATTCGATGATTTTCCCCCCTTAAAAAAAAAAAAAAAAGAACCGATTGCAGCGCCATCTGCCGGGCTGATTTGTGAATCTAAACCATTCCCACATCCCCTTGAACACACACCCAAAATTTCATCAAAATCAGTCCAGTCGTTTGAGAGAAGTTCAGTGACATACACACTCACGGAAGAATTATATAGATACTTTTATACTATTATATAAAGCGGAAGAGTTTGTTTTTTTGTTTGAATGCGCTAATCTCAGTAACTACAAGTCTGATTTGAATAATTCTTTATGTGTTGGATAGTGCATTTATCGAGGATGGCTAAAGGCTATAAGACATCACGCTACGATCAATAGGAGCCGAGCAGAGCGTGTGAAACCGCATGGAAGTAGCTAGTAATTTACAATTTTCCTTCATGTAAAGTGATTCGAAGGATTCGGAACTTGGTAGCAGGCTTGATAGCAAGCAAGCTTGATCTTAGAATTTTTAGTAGTACAGCATAAGCAAAGAGTATCTATACAGATACATAAAATAGGAGGGTCCGTTTGTAATATTAAAGTAACCGCTTTATACTACATGTATATCAATGTACACAAAACACCGCTAATTAGTTAGCGGCGCCACACATCGACACTACTATCTTTTACACAGTGAACATGTGTGGGTAATTTCATATTACTGTGTATAAAAATATTCGTCCACCACATTCACATTGGTATTTTCATTCTTGTGTCGGTATATGTATTTTTATAATTTAATTCACGGGTAAGGTTAAAACTATTTACAATCATTGATATGACCTGACATTTTGACGGGTATTAACGCAGTGTTCGTGGTCGACTGGTTAATGAGCGCGCTTTTATTGTCTTTCAATGATCAATGATGATGTGAGTTCTATTCCAGCTGAAAGATTCTTTTTTTATTTTACTATGTAGTTTTTCTTATTTTTTTTTTTGTTTTTTGAAATATTTAATCGGGCTATAAAAGAAGCAGATAAGTCGGTAAATAAAACAATACTATCTTTTATTACAATTAATTTATTTATTATACAAATAAGTGGTTTTATATTCAATATTTATAATAATTAATTATCATACCACAGTTAAGTTCTTAAAGTTCTTTAAATAATAATTAATCAATATGCCAATAAACCTTATAGTCGAATTGGGAAATATCATGCGATAAAGTATATACTTTTAAAATTAACATAAGAAGATTTAGAAAAATAGGATAGAAAAAAAGAAAAGATTAAAACATTGTTTCAAATTTTAAATATTTGATTAATGAATTCTAGAAACAACTTGTGAATGCTGGAATCGATCCGGCGGGACTTTACTGGAGGTGATAACCATTACGCCAAACGCGCTGTGAATGAGATCATCGAAATATTGTATACCATTCAGTAACATAAAAATACGATGAGAAAACACTATATTTATATGGGTATTGTATGGCTCGATTGCTCATTATTTGATTTCGATTTATTCAAAGTTTGTTATAAGTTATTTTTATCTTTACCCTCGTTTTTATTTAAACTTATTTACTAAATAATTACGTATACCGACACAAAAATGATATTTAAATACCAAGATGTGTGTGATAGACGAATGTTTCTATACATATCTATTAATATGAAATTACCCACACATGTATATTGTGTAGTCATACTAGTGTCGATGTGTAGCGCTGCGAACTAATTAACGGTGTTTTGTGTACGTACATACGATACAGATACCAAAATATCGTTTTGTACAATTTTTGTATGTCTGTCTGTCTGATTGTATTAGCTAATCTCTGTAATAGCTAGACCGATTTCGCAAGACTGTTATTGGCAGGTAGCTGATATACTAAGGAGTATCATAAACTACTTTAATTTTGGAAAATTGAAACAAAAAAAAGTTATAATCTAAAATTCATATTCTACGCAAATGAAGTCGCGGGCAACAGCTAGTACATATATAACATACTAGAAAGAAGGGGTTGTTATATAATAATATTCTCGTGTTTACGTTCCGGCCAACACAGCTTACTCTTCTGTGAGCAAAAAAGAGAAAATGGCGCCATAGGATCAAATGGTGAGATTTGATCTATAGAGGTACATTCATTCTTAATAAATGTATGTATGTACGGGACAATGTATAAATAGTGCTGTGACATCACATCACTAATTCACTAGTGAGGTGGATAACCCAGTAAAGTTCCAACCCACTCTACCCAATTTAGCCCAGTCATCGGTCATCAGTCCTCAAGTAGCGTCTGTCGAACTCGATATTACGTCTGTTTCGACCATTAGCTGCATGATTTAGTGGTAGCTGTATGATTTGTTGATGACCAAATTGATTTAGTCAATGATTTCATCATCGATGTAGGTACAGTATAATATATTACGTGGTTGTGTTCTTGTCACATAATAATTAATGATGTCTATTTTTATCTTAGTCTAATCTGTGGTACGTCTTGTACCTCTATATGGCTAAGTGAAGTGTTAATATTCTGAACGATGATATTACCTCTACCTCTATATCTATACTTTTTTAATGTCTCGTTGGCGTAAGTGCGACTGTTAGGCAAGGGGTCTTGGGTTCAATTCCCAAGACGAGCAAAGTATTGAGTGGTCATAAGTCCGACTGCGGGGCAAGGGGTCTCGGGTTCGATGCACGGGTCGGGCATTACTGGGTAGTTTAAAAAATCCCAGTAGTAGCAGGGAGTCTGGAATCGTGGCCGATATATGGCAATAGGCTTACCTTACATGGGACTTATAACATAAATAGTGAAAAGTGGGTGTTACATTGTACAGTGGAGTAATGTGCACCTCTGCCTCTTCGGAGATAAAAGGCGTAATGTTATGTTATGTTTTTTAATATATCAAGGTGAAGATGTTTGTTTCAATGCGTTTATCTCTGGAACTTCTGCTCTGAAATGAATAATTATTTTTGGTTTGGATAGTCATTTTATTATAGAAGGCTATAGGCAACATAATATCGCGCTGCGGTCAATAGAAGTCGAGCAGAGGGTAAAACTGTGTTTGAGTAAATATATAAATGATCTTCTATTAGTCATCTTACATAGAAAATGGTAGGTTGGTGTAGGTAACTGACCTATCATTATAAGCACTCTTATGATGTCAGATAGCAGACATTTTATTACAGTTTAATTCATTATCTACTTTTATTTTATTAGGGTGCGACGCCACTGCTGTCGATGGACTGAATTTGTGTTAGTAATTGGATGATTACTGTGAAACTAAATGTAAAGACGTTTAAAAAATTGTCTTCAATCCCTTCTTTTTTGAAGTCGATTAACTGACATATTAAAATCTTCTCTGAAAGAATAAAATAAGTATAACAATAGCACTTTTCTGAAAACCGCATCAAAATCAGTTCGGCCGATTGCGAGATAATCGCGCACAAACATACATACGCACACATACATAGGTATATACATACATACATATATACACATACATATATACCTACAGGTCACACATTCTTTTTTCTTCTTGAAGTCGGTTAAAAATACAATATTAATACATCCAATTCTCAAATGGAAAGTCAAGACTTCAGCAAAAATGAATCCCAACGATCCTTAAACTCCTAATCCCCAAAAGGCCGGTAACGCACTTGTAACGCCTCTGGTGTTCCAGGTGTCCATGGGCGACGCCGATTGCTTACCATCAGGTGATCAGTATGCTCGTTTACCGGCTAATTCAATAAAAAGAAACGTCGCATTTATATTTATAAAGGACACAAAGATACAATTTCTAATCATAAATACCATTCATCACAAAAAGCTTGGTTACATTTTCATACCACATTTATAACATTAGTAAAAATATATCTAAAAATATAAATAATTTCACTAAATACCCACCCGGGTACAGCTGTCCGCCGCCATATTTAATTACGTGTCAAAACTATGACATCACAAGGTGGATAACCTACCCAGAAAAGTTATATTAACCTCTACCCAGTTTAGTCCTCAACAAATCTATTTCTAAACACTGTTACCTACTAATTATTATATTTGTTTGTAATATCATATCATATCTCTGTTTTTTGGTGGAGTTAGACTCAATAAAAACCATCCTGTTTGTACTCCGGGTCTATGTTGGCAACTTATACCCATGACCCCAGCAGGATAATTAATATATTGTCATCATGTCCTTGTATCGACGGGCATCAATGAAGAGACTCGTCGGTTTGGTCGAATGGGGCTCAATAGAGGGGAGAACGTAAAAGATTACCGGGGCTCAAAGTGCTGGAGGAACGGGGTGGTTTCTAGTCACTAAGAGTCTGATACTCCCTTCCGCCTCACCCTGGCGAGAGAAGTCATTCGGTGATTATCACCCCTAAAAAATATGCATGAAGAGAGTAATGAATATAGATGAAGCGAAAGAGAAATGTCAGAATCGTAGCAGTTGGCGTCTCATTGTCTCTGCCTACCCTAATGGGAGACAGGCGTGACGATGTGTGTGACACTTAATCTCCAAAATAGAGGGTAGAGAGGCCTTTTTAGTACAATATTTTTTAAAGAGTTTTAAACTTGTTTCATTAGAAGTCCAATGTGGTGGTACCTAGGTGGTACGCCAATTTCTATTCATCGGGTGCTATTCGAGACTTCATGTTATTTTATTGAAAAAAGTCCAATTATAAATCCCTGACCCGAGAACTAAATTCGACGAATCGCCTCTTCCTATTAGGTATTTAATCTATAGATTAGTTTGACCTGGTTTAAATAGAATATTGTTGTAGTTTACGATGACAAATCTTAATTAATTGTTAATTTAGACTTTAATACTTTGGCCTTAAATTGAAATTATTTTGTGAAAGTGTTTTATAATACTGTCTCATTGGCCGAGTGGACGCAAGTGCGGTTGCCGGGCAAGGGGTTTTGGGTTCGATTCCCGGGTCGGGCAAAGTATAATTGTGCTTTTAGAAAAAATCTCAGTAGTAGTACGGAGTCTGGAAATGTGCCCGGTATATGGCAATAGGCTCACCCCCTATTACGTAGGACTCATAACATAAATAGTGAAAAGTGGGTGTTACATTGTACATTGGCATTAAGTACCGTAATGCGCACTTCTGCCTACCCGTATGGTGATACAAGGTGTGATGTTATGTATGTGTTTTTTATAATACATTAATAAAGGAACCAATAAGTCAGTCTGTAATTTATTAGGGGAGGGATATAATGGTCAGCGGTAGACGTATCCTGGCTGATATGGTGATAATCATATTCGGTGGTTACACTCTCCATCAACACATCTGTCAGGCAAGGAGATTCATAGACGGTCATCGACTGTTAAAGTTCATAATGAAGTCAGAAACTAAACGACTGTCGTCAACAGAGACACTTACAACTTCCAACCTGACTGCACGGTTGGCGCGGTGGCTGGGTAACCGGCTGCCGCGCGACATGCAGCGGGTTCGACTCCCGCAAGGAGCAACTCTTTGTTGTTCTGGATCGGAGTGTCATGTGTATGTGAACTTGTATGTTTGTAAACGCAACGTTTATAAAAAAAAAACAATCAATCTATTACATTTTCCCTTTCACTCCAACAAGGAGTCAAATCCCATTCCTGGTACTGGACAGTCACATTCACAATCACTTCACCACCGAGACTATCTATTCACAACCATGTACTCACACATAAATAAATGTACATAATATTAACGCTACACACAAACACACACACGCTCGCGGTCACCGGCCTCTGGAAAGCGACCGGAAGCGTGGAAAGCGAGGAAATGATGACGTCCAACTTAGATAACTAACGAACGTGGAAACTAATTAATTTAATGTATCATTTTATTGAGTGGTTTGTCTGCCTCGTTGGCCGGGGTCTCGGGTCCGATTCCCGGGTAGGGCAAAATATTATTGGCTTTTTAAAAAAATCTCAGTAGTAGCACGGAGTCTGGAATTGTGCCCGGTATATGGCAATAGGCTCACCCCCAATTACATGGGACTCATAACATAAATAGTGAAAAGTGGGTGTTACATTGTACAGTGGCATACCTAATGTGCACCTCTGCGTACCCCTTCGGGGATAAAAGGCGTGATGTTATGTTATGTCTGTTTTTTTTTAGGTAAGTACTGAATGGGTTCGATGACGGGGTCGATTGAAATATTTCTGAGGAAATATTTTCGTATTTCGAGGAAAGTTGTCGTTTCTACGTACGTCACTATTACTATAATTACTATAAAACGATACTCCTGTTCATCGCATTAGGAAAAAAAAGAAAAAACAGTGGTTATGAAATCTAAGAAAAAAATAGACATTCTTTATTGTAGACATTGCTATCTACCTCATTTAAGTCTAGCAGTCATAACGTTTATTTTAATTCGTAAAAAGTTTATATAATAAATAATTTCCAATTAATAATTCCAAACTTAGACAAAAAACTCTATCGTAAAAGTCAGTCAGCAAATCTCTACACTCACTATTACAATCATACTTACTCGAGAATCGAACCTGTGTACTTGTAATCATTAACAGAATACAAAACATTTTAAAATTAAATCCAATGACACAAAACAGCGTATTCTCCCTATGACTAATTGGTTGTAAATCTATATTTAATGATGGCGTACACAGAGTCGATACCCGGGCGACCCACATTTTGGTAGTTACAAATAATTTCCTATACATCTGTTACTGTGAATTAAATTCACCATAACATCACGCTTGTTACAGCAAAAACTGTTTTTTGATACAATGTGTTATTGTCTAGAAAAAGGTATTAGATTTTTTTAAGGGGGGAATTCATAAAGAAAAGTGTGTACCCCTATGCCAAGGGACACCCTGTATAAAAAGCAGCACATATTATACATATAATTTTTTTAAGAGGGGAAAATCATCAAATGTTTGCTCCCGCCTGGGTGAGGTGGGAGGGAGTGTCAGACTCTTACTGACTAAAAACCACCCCGTTCCTTCTCTTGCGCTTCGAGCCAGAGCCCCGGTAATCGTAATCGGTGTCGGTTCTCCGCGACAAAAGGTATTAGAATAGATTACCAAGTTTGGTATCATTTAGTATTTGGACATTTTGTACAACTAAATTAACTAAAAATCGCGGGTTAATCACATGAACATACTGAGAAAAACTCTACTAGTTTCGAAACACAAAGGGGCTCTTCCTCGTGAGCAGTGTGCGCGGTCGCAGCTATGTCGCGCAGGTACTATATGTTCTCAGTATAATCACGTGAGTAATCCGCGATTTTTAGTTAACCTCTTCTCACACGGAGAAGGTTTGATTGAGCATTAATCACCACGCTTGCCCCTTATGGGTTGGCGATTTTAAACTGATAATAAGAAATTATAAGCCCAGGTTTCCTCACGATGTTTTCCTTCACCGTTTGTCTGTGGCTTCTAATTAATTTTAGAAAGTACATATAACTCAGATAAAGTCACATTGGCACTTGGTAGGTAGTAGGTTTCGAACCTATACCCTCATGCATGAGACGCGGGCGTCTTAACAACAACAACGACTTAAAAACAATGAATGTTGGGTTTTCCTAACAAATGAAAAAAATACGAATTGTTTCCATACATCACAAGAAAACAATAACAAGTTAATTAATTAATATGTTCCTAAAACAATAGAGGTAGAGAGAACAAAACATCATAATATTATGTTATGTATCTACGCATATACATATACGTAGGTACTACCCTTATTTGTATGAGTTTGGTCATTAATTTTGTTATTTTCCCAATAATATGATGAAGTATGTGATACCCCATTATAATTGAAATGTTTTCATGTTTAATACTGGAACATTTCATGTTTAATTGGATGTTTTCGCAAAACATGTTGTTTATTTTTTTCGCGAGTAACAAACGTCATGTAAGTAATACAGAATTCACAAACAAACGAAGATTTTTCCTGCGCCAGATAAATTTTAACTGAGTAATAAAACTTGGAATATTTGACAATAGGGTAGTTTCCTAAATTTTATTTTAATGTCCGTCTGGTACATTAATTTAAAACTTTAGACACGTATTTTATCTTTTCTCACCAAATTAAATACTTTCGACGATATATTAATTTAAAACGTCGTGTGACGTCACAGCGTGCCACATTTTGTAGCACGTTATGACGTAATGACCTCCCACTCCTAAAATTAGCGCCATTTTATCTAAGTATTGCAACTTAATATGAGAATATAAAAAATACGTGTCTAATATTGTTTCATTATCTAACTGACGGACTAATTATATTTTTAATTTTGATTCCCTGGAAACTACCCAATTCTTCCAAACTAAACAATTAAAAGTTAAATTTATTCTACAGTTAAAAATTAACTAATGATTAAAAAATTGGGCCTTAAAGTGAAAAATAAAATATAACTTAACCTGAGAATTATAGAAGATGAGTTTGACTAATGAAATTGGATTCTCAATCTGCGATCGATAAGTCGGTCAATGAGATAAACATTCTTTTACTTTTCCAATTAAAATTAAGTATTTTGTCGTCATACACTAATTTTCAAAATAAAGGAATCATCGTTACCTATTACTTTTGCGGAGAAGGAGGATTGATGATTGATTGATGAATTTGAAATATTTACCTGCATTGCTTTACCTGGGCACCGAATGTAAGCTTATTCCACACTACCGACATACATGATTTACAAAATCATTAATACTCTACCTCTATATTAGACGAAAAACATTTTATCGAAACCAGTAATTATTTATTTTATTTTAACCATGGCCGTTCCACTGCAGGGCAAAGTCCTACCTACCCTCCTTCCACTCGTCTCTGCTTATAGCTTTCTGTGCCCAATCCTTTTCACAGGCATTAAGTTGATCCCGCCATTTCCTTCATACCAAAACCAATCAATCCAGTAAACAAAATAATAACCCCTGAAAATAATCCAAAGCTCCATATAGTGAGAAAAACATATTTTTTATTACATTAAACACATACGCATATAAGCCAAACTTTTCACTGTAAACGTTCAATGAACGGTAGCTGAAAAACTGTGTTATTTAGAGTCGTTGAACCCTTTGTGTGAAACTCGAGTAGAGGTTGATGACCCGGGAGTTATCATTTCTGGTTACCATGACAACAGAGGTTAAGGGCTGAAACAGTTTTTGTTTATCTTTTTCGTTAAGTTGAATAGATTCTGGGTGGGCGTAATTGAGATGTATCGTGGAAGTACTTACAAGGTACTTGCTTTGAATGATTTTATTACTATGCCTTGTATCTTTGTGAAGGGGTAAATAGAAGCGAAAGTATTAGTTCTTCGGTGCTTATAGACCTTTGTTGTGTTTGTTAGGATGGTTTTAGATGTATAAGAGCGTTATAGCTATTATGGATCTCTAAAACATATAGTATAAAGAGATATACCAAACATTTCTTCACGTATAGTTTTGGCATAAAATATTAGTGGAGAATTCATTTTTTTTGTGGGATAATGGTAAACGAGCAGATAGATCACCTGATGGTAAGCAATCGGCGTCGCTCACACATGGAACACCAGAGGCGTTACAAGTTGCATTGCGTTACCGGCCTTTTAGGACTTAGGAATTTGGGTATTGTTGGGGATTGGGAAAATTAGGATGGGTGAGGGAGGGGGGGATTGGGCCTCTAACCTTGCTCTTGAGTTGCTTAACTAGCGTAAAATAAAAAAGTCAAAGGCAAAGTCAAAGCATTTATTAAAATGAAACATTAATTAGGCACTTTAGAAAAGTCAAAAATTTAATTGTCCGTCCGTCTGTTTGTCAGTGAAGCTAGGCGCTCGTTCTAACGTGTATTTTCAAATGGAGAAAAATGAAATAATAACAAACAATACAACTATGAAAATAAGATATTCTTAGTACGAATTAGGATTGTACTTAATTTTCATGAGTGTTTGGAAAATACCTTGTTCAGAACTTTGAGTTTCGACTTCCGGCCACTAGATGGCATTAGCTGTAGGCGTTCTAGACTGAAATTCTAAAACTTGATTATCACTAAGAAACAAAAAACTGTATGTGCTTTTCGATTGCATCATTATTAAGTCTAAGTCTCGGGTTCAAATTGCCGGTTGAGTAAAGTATTACTGAGTATTTTTGGTTTTTCAATGGCACCCAGGTTGGTCATTGGTCTGATGTTTTGATTAAACGGCAATAAGTGTGTGCTCCATTGTATGTATATTTACCGAGGCTCCGGCTCGACGTGCAGGAGAAGGAACGGGGTGGTTTTTGTCAGTAAGAGTCTGACACTCTCTCCCACCTCACCCAGGCGGGAGCAGAAATTTGATGATTTTTCCCTCTTAAAAAAATTATATGTATATGTGCTGCTTTTTATACAGGGTGTCCCAAGGGCATAGGGGTACATACTTTTCTTTATCGTGGACAACACATAAGTCATTATAATCTAAAAACTATATCATTTGGATACTTAATCGCAAGTGCGATTGCCTGTTATAAATAAAGTATTAACAAATCTATTTAAGATAGAGACTTTGCATGAAGTCTAGACTTAGATTAAATAAGTGCATATTATACAGCTCTAAATCCCTGAAAACTTCAAAGAAAAATCAACAAAGACTTATGTGTAAATATATGTCATGTTTCACATGGCGTAAGCCTGAAACAACAGCCTTATGATAAGGGCAAGTCTTCACAAATATTGCTGAAAACAATGTAACTTCATTACGAAAGCACTGAAAAACAAATAATGATAGCGCTTATCCTGAAGTTTGTTTAACTTTCATTATAATGTTGAGGCTTTTTCTCTGAGTATACACGGTCCATGAAGATTCCATCATATACATGGATGGATGGATGGTTGGCAGGCCACAACTGTGCGCTTCTCACGTAGCTTTCTGCCTCGCACAGCAAAACTGTGGAATGATATGTCGTCGGCGGTATTTCCGAACCGACACGACCTTCAAACCTTCAAGAAAATAACGTTTTTAAAACGCCGGCAACGCACCTGTGACTCCTCTGGTGTTGCGGGTGTCCGTGGGCGGCGCTGATTTGCCACCTATTCCATTAAAAAAAAGATGTCCCTGAATTCGACGATCAAATGGCACCAGGTGATCGGTAAGGTTCCAACAGTTGTCAGAAAAACACATACATAACATCACGCCTTTTATCCCCGAAAAGGTAGGCAGAGGTACACATTGCGGCACTTAATGCCACTGTAACTCTACAATGTAAATTGTAATACCCACTTTTCACTATATTATATGTTAATAAGGGGTGAGCCCATTACCATATACTGTGAAGGAGAAGGAACGGCGTGGTTTTTAGTCAGTAAGAGTCTGACACTCTCTCCCGCCTCACCCAGGCGGGAGCAGTCGTTCGATGATTATCCCCCTTAAAAAAGAATTACCATATACCAGAGACAATACCAGACTCCTTGCTACTATGGAGAATTTCAAACTAAAAGTTTTATAAGTAGTAAAGTTCTCAAGTTTTTAAGTTTTCCTCAAGATTGTACGAAATATACACAATAGTAAGGGATGTCGGTGCCGACGGACAACGACGTCCGGCCTTGACGTCCCAATCGTGAGCTGAGTCGACGATTGCTATTCATTTCTTGTAACTGCACTGTGGAAGGTATCGAGAGGACTTTGTTTATTATTCTTGTTGGGTGAGTTTTTAGTGAAGCCTTTGTTCCGTAGTGAACGTCTGCTGACGAAGTGATGATAAGATGGTGTATTGAATATGAATTTTTGGTTTTATTTGCTACAATTCATAAATCATAAGAAGGTTTTGTAACATTAATTGTTACATATCTTAATTCTTAATAATAAAATAATAATAATCAAAAAGAACATAAGAGTACTATTCACAATCATATCATTTAGAAGAGAGAAAACTATTTACATTATTAAAATAAAAAAATAAACTAATAATGAACGCATCAAATCAGATTTCTGACCAGCTATGTTTTATTACTGCACACGTATTTAACAAGCGTCACATTAGGCACTCCAACAGAGAGGTTGATTATTTAATGATCTTTTACGACAAATGGAGTTTGTCATTATAAGGAATCTAATAACTCTTTAAACATGTTCCTTAGAAACCAAGGGCTAAACTGAACCTATCGTACCCTAATAGGTATCATCATGTCTAAACAAAATAAACTACGATATATACCCAAGTAACGTTTACACACCACCGCTTCTACAAGATGATCAGCACCCAACATAATTTTAACATTATGACAACTATCTTATTTCTATAAGAAAGAACACAAAAAAGCTCACTCAAAACTATAACAAATACACACGACTCCACGTCATTTTTGTGCGTGCCCTTGAGCGCGGGCGCATTGCGGCAGGTCGCGTCTGCGCAGTACAGTTATAGACAATCGCATGCACGCGCATCAATTTTGAACATCGAATCGAACGTGATGAATTTTAAATTTTAAACTGGCATAACTGCTTTTTCGTGAATTTTGACGGTTACGTTTTGTTGCCAAGTTTTTTATTGGTAGATTTGTGTAATAATAAGTTGTATCAAAATTATTGATTTATGGTCTCATCTTATTGATATTTAACATAGTAATTAAAATCGTTTATAACATAACATAACATCACGCCTTTTTTATCCCCGAAGGGGTAGGCAGAGGTGCACATTTCGGCACTTAATGCCCCTGTATAATGTAACACCTACTTTTCACTATTATGTTATGAGTCCCATGTAATAGGGGGTGAGCCTATTACCATATACCGTATGTATCGGCACATTTCCAGACTCCGTGCTACTACTGAGATTTTTAAAAACCCAGTAATACTTTGCTCGACCCGGAAATGGAACCCGAGACCCCTTGCCCGGCAGTCGCACTTGCGACCACTTGGCCAACGAGGCAGTCTTGTATAGTATTGTTTCTATAGTAATGTAAATTTAATAAAGATATTAAAAAGCTAATATTTTTAACATAAAGCGCCAGTAGCTTGATGATTTGCAATGATACTTTTTTCCACGTCAGTCACAATTACATACTGAGTATTTCGTAGCAGAAAAACTCAATAATACCTTACCCGAAAACTAAATATCATGCTCAATAGTAAGTCTTGACCAACCTAACGCAATAGATCAAAATATGACAAACAATTGGAACACAAAACCTAGTAGGCATATACAATTTGATTAATACAATTCCTACAACCATAACAATACACGAATGAGTTGTACTCTGATCTTAGTCATTTATTTGTGGTCTTAGTTATTTGTACAGAACAAATCTTATGCTTATGCAATACCTAGTGTTGCTGTGTCAAGACAAATAGTTTTATTATTTAAATGGACAGATCTCAGTAAATATTAGTCTGATTGAGGTATAATTCTTTTAATTTTACTGGTCCTTTTTGTTGTGAAATAAAACCAAAGGTAAATGCTATTTATTATAGTAATCTATTTTAGTAAAAAAGTAACTTCGTTTACTGTTGCCGATTTTGAGCTATGTGGCTTTTTTATGATGCGTCAGGTATGTCTTTACATTATTCTTACATGTGTGTACAATATTGGAATATGTATCAGAGCAGTTTAAAATAAACTTTTTTAAAAGAGTAATGAATGGAGTTTCTTGTTCGTTCTTCTCCTCTCGAATCGACATTTTGGAACGAGCGCCTAGCTTCACTGACAGACAGACTGACAGACTATTATTTATTTCATATTTTGTTGACGTTTCAAAAGTACCAAATTATGGTTTAATTGAAATAAATGCTTTTGAGTTTGAGTTTTTTCTTTCCATCCTTTCAATTCAATTAATCATTTCAAATGCATTTCCGACTGTTTTTGGGGGATCACTAACTCCTCTGGTGTTGCTGGGACACCGATGGCTTACCATGAGGGTCATCAGAAAAGAGCAAACCGGTCACCGTGTGCTCTTTTGAGAACTTATTCCATAAAAAAGTATTTCAGTAACATCATGAGCAACATAACATAACATCAAGCCTTTTATCCCCGAAGGCCGAAGGGGAAAATCATTTTTACTCTCTTTTAGTCTCTTACCATTTTATAATAACTCATTGCCATTATAATAAGGAAATTAGTGAAAATCACGTTCCTATTACACACATACATATATAATCCCAAGCCTGTCTCCCGTTGGCGTAGGCAGAGACCACAGAACATATAAGCAGAGACTATAAAACGCCAATAGCTACGATTCTTACGTCCCTCTTTCGCTTCATCACCAGTCATCAGCCTATTCATGCATGCTCGACGGTTAAGGGTACTTTTAATTTGGCCCTTTTTAAGATCCTATTACTTATAATTTAACATTTATCCAACCCCCTAGAACAAAAAGAAGCCATGATTATTGTGACCTATTACAAAATATTAAGCAACACTATTGCTTTGTCGAGAAATAATAATAAATCGTATTATGAACGCATTAATGCGTAATAATTCATCCTTGAGTGTGATCAAACAAAGGGACTATTAGTAATTTGCTTGTAATAGGTAATTACGTATTACTTGTTCATTATTTTCTAGGTCAAATTAAGGAAGTAATGAAACCTAACACCCAGGTTCTGATTCCCCAAGAGCTAAATTACGTGCGCATATACAGGTAACCAATAGGTAGATCTTTGTTCTGCTGTGGACGTCTACCAGCTGTTAATAATCATGATGCAGGTAACCTAAAAGGAAATCAAAGAAACACCTCATGAGAGACAGAAATTTTTGATTTTGATTTTGATTTTACTTGGCAATCACACTCGAAAATTCCGGACAATACTTTACCTGACTCAATAATCGAATCCCCTCATTTGGCAGTCACACTCACAAACTTCTGACACTACTGACACTACTGCCTGACTTGGTAATCATAACCCCTCATTCGGTAGGCGCGACTGATGCAACAAGGCAGAGTCAAAAATGAATCCATAAAAATGCATTCAACTTCTGAGAATTTCAGTTCTTTATAAAATATTGGTCACACTGTTAAAAGAGAAAAAGAAACATAAATATGTAGTCAATGCACCGATTTAAATGACGGGTGACCCTCAACTAGGCCATTGACTTCGAAAATCGCAAACTACAAAATCCCTAGGTGCTCGAAAATATCACAAACAAATGATCCAGATTCCACTTTAAAACAAAACGATATAAATTTGGAAAAATCTGGAATAAATCCAGATTATTTTGTTCTATCGTAAACTCTTGTAGGTTATGAACCTCATTTAGTAACTTTGAACCAATGATAGATATAAGGCCGAGATGAATGTACTGTGTGGAAATAGATTTACTTATTCTTATTGGATATTTGCACGAAATTTTCAGTAGTGGGTATAAAAGGAATTGTAACCTATTTGGTGATGTAGCGTCTATACTTGTAATGGAAAATTCTTTGTGTGATTCAGGAATCGTTGTTAAGGATCTGGATATATATATGTCCTAATAAGAGACAACGTTTAAAAAAGTACATACATTGTAGAAAAGTGGAGCCACTTATTCTTTTATCCGCCGATCTGAAAATAAAAAGCATAATGTTACACGACTCAAACACTGCTTAAATTAGCATATTGATTTTAATATATGTCTTTGTTTTTGTATTACGCATATTATTTTAACCAATGTACAACTCTAAAAGGGGTATGTATGAATGACACATCTCAAACACAATTATCGGAACTCAGAGCTGTATGGATGGATAGGTATCAAAGTGTACGCATTTGTGGACTTTAATGGCTTAATAAAGCACAATCAAGAACAATGTCAAGAGGCCAACGACCTCACCCGTTCTTTGTCACAACGATTTTACGAAACGAATGATTACATGACTGAATATGACCATATTCCTAAAGATTAAATAAAAACAAGTTAATTACATAATAAAAAAGTAAAGATACAAAAATTTTTATAAGTTCTTAATTCAAAAAAGTAATAAACAATCATTTCTGACATTAAATGCCGATGTCCTTTACCATTTCTGGACGCTACAAAAGCCCGCCAAAAATAAACGTCAAAAAATTCAATATGGCCGCCGCGGTGTGGCCTCGGAGAGTCAGGAAGTGCACGTAATACCAACGAACTCTTCAATGATACCCAGGTCTGCAGTGGATCCTGGTTGTTTAAAATATTATCGTTTTATTGTGTACATATGCGTAATTGTTGGCCTTTTCCGAGATCATCGTTTAACAAGAGTGTACTGACTTCAATTTGCAGCCGCCATTTTGAATGTCGATGTCGTTGCGTTCGACCTTGGTCTTGGAATATAAAGTTATGTATGCATGAATTGTTAGCGCATTTTTGTTTATTTTTTCCTTTTTCTTGTAAGTAAAACATAATGTTTTTTTAAATACAAATTTACACAACAATAAACTCGTGTTTTTTGAACTTTTTTTGTATGGTAATGTGTTATTGTTGTTTAAACGTTTAAGGTAAGGGATTGTTATCGATATTGATGTGCCCAATGACAAAATTACTTGCATCAGCCTTGAACTTGGGATTCTCGAGAATATAATAACTTTTATTACATAAAAAATATGTTCTTAAGAGTTGCATGTCACGCCATCAGAAGAAAGGAAGCGAATAAAGGCCGCGACCGCCATGCTTCCGGAAGTGACGTCAAACTCTTGTATTTAATTTTGTCTATTCTTAACCAGAGATATTAAGCGTTTTGCATGATCTTGAATGAAATAGTCACGCGGAAATGTTTTTGCTAAGGACGTGATGGAGATTCCTAGATTAATTTTGACCTAGTGAATAGTTTGTGGTTACACATTTATTCGCATGAAATTCGTGCAAAATTATATTGTTGTTGAATAATATGGGAAAAGCCCGTCATAGATCTTAGTTAAGGAAAATCTAAACCAGTAAAAGAGATTTAGTAGTTTGTGCGTCTACAAGCTTCGTTGTGGTATTAAAAAACCAAGTTTAAATTTATTTTTCTCATTGACATAACATAACATCACGCCTTTTATCCCCGAAGTGGTAGGCAGAGGTGCACATTTCATTTTCATTTCATTTCATTTCATTTCATTTTCATTTCATTTCATTTATTCAATAAACAATTTACATTGTATCTGAATGTCTTCATACATTATCATAAATCATAATCACAGCACATTATACCACTGTACAATGTAACACCCACTTTTCACTATTTATGTTACGAGTCCCATGTAATAGGGGGTGAGCCTATTGCCATATAGAAAGAAAGAAAAGAAAGAAAGAAAAACATTTATTCGACACATTGCATGCACAGATATGTAGACAAAATGAGTTATAAATAAAAACAAAATTAAAACAAACAATAAACATCACAAAATTAACAAAAAAATAGATGCATGCACGTGTCGAACGGGCCTCCACCTCAGCATTATGTTGAGCGTGGTAACACTCAACGCTGATCTTCTGGTGGCACCCTGCAGTGACTCACGGATGGTAGGTGAGAAGACAAATAATATAAAAAATAAAAACAAACTGCATGTAGTGTGTCAGGTACAAAGACAAAATAAAATTAATAAATAAATAAAATGGTTCATACAAATAATATATTATTATTACAAATATGTAGGTACATGTTGCTACGAAGTAATATTTAAGCTTAATATTTGTATCAAATAAATGCATCATAAGACGAAAAATAGCGGGAATAACACAAAGAAGTAGAAATTAAATATTAAATAATTGAAATATCTGCCTTTGTATATCAGTATATGGCACAATTCCAGACTCCATGCTACTACTGAGATTTTTTTTTAAACCCAGTAATACTTTACCCGACCCGGGAATCGAACCCGAGACCCCTTGCCCGGTAGTCGCACTTGCTACCACTCGGCCAACGAGGCAGTGGAATATATGTAGTAAACAACACTTATTATGCTTCCAAAGAATTAGGATGAACAAAGAGTGCCGCTGAAGCTTTTATTACATTATTAAAATTGATTTATGTATGTGTAACCCTTCCTTGTTTTTCTCTTAAAAATATATTTTCCAATGTACCATCTGAAAGTTTTTCAAATGAAGGAATAAATTACATTTCCCGGAAAACCAACTAATTGAGTAAGTATATGGCATATCCAATTCCAGTAATTTTAAAATGTAATCTGGATGTATGCCAAAGAGACTGAAATGGCTGACACAGTAAGAATATAATGAAATAAGAAGGACTCCGTATGTTTAAGATGCACCAGTCAAGGCCACCAAATTAAATTAGGACGCTAATTGTAAATATGTATTATTATAAATTATTATAAATGTAAACATTGTTAACGCTGTAGATAAAAAAATGCTAGCTTAGACGTCAATAAAATTCACCTTATCATTGTCATGAGGTAAGGTGCCCAAAAGCTGGCAGCATTGCCACGTTGGACGGCAATGCTTAACCTTTGATCAAGGTAGCAGCCAGCCTTTTGATCACATGAAGTCACCTGTCAATTATCCTCCAGAATCTAGTCTGGGAATTGAAATTAAATAGTCACATGTTTTCAAAAAAAAACAATAGCCAATGTGTATTAATTTTTTGCATATTTGTTTCAACATCTTTAAAACAGTTATGAACTAAATCATGTTTATAGCATTGATGACTGAATTATATTTAAACCAGTTCCGATACATGATCTAAGGCTATAAGTTTGTATAATGTATTTAAATAAAATCTTCTTATATAACATATAACTGAACACATAATAAATAAGTCCATTTATAGATATCGCATAGTTTAATAATTTACTAATCGATGTGCATTTTCGAAGAACAGTGTCAATATTTTAATTTACTAAATAAAAAAATTATGATTTTCTTTCCATTTTCAGTATGTATGTAGGTACATATGTAGTTAAAGTTTGACAATAATCTTGCCGCTATTAGGATTTAATGAATAATTAGGAATTAAGAAGAACAGTACTGATTTAATCATTCTTTTATAACCTATGTTTAGAAAAGCCGACTTTGACCGAGAAATCAGTTAATTAATATACTAAAACCTTCTCCTCTTTTCTCCCCATCAAAATTGGGTTAGCCAAAAAATAGTGATAAATCAAAATAGTGATAAAATCGCGCACAAACATACCTCCGTCCAGGTTAAACTGAGTACCTCTATTTTTCTTTTTGAAGTCAGTTAAAAAGTACCCCTACCCTGACTAACTCTATTTGAGCATGCAAGCACCACGCTACGATGAATTTTCATAAAAACAAAACCATAATATTTTATACTAGTTTACATAAAGAACCACAAATTACTTTACATCTTAATCGAAGATTGCCAATCAAAAAAAAACTTCACCTAGCTAATTAGATCGCAATATTGCCAGCATTAAAATATAGTAACAAGACAAGTGACATTTAGTGACGGTAGGTACATCGAATCTGCTGCAACAAAAACAAGATGGCGGAGGTCTGCGCCCGCGCACGCCCGTGAACCTGTGAGCGGCGCTAAATTTACACGCGACGCGTCATCCGGTATAAGAGAGAGATTATGCACGTACAGACAGGACAACTGTATTCTTATTATGTTAGTTTGACTGTAATTATGTTGCTTGTAAGATTTCCGGCAGGAAATTCTGGTGACATTTTTTGTGTGAGACGGAAATAAATATGGAGTCGTTATTGTTGTTTTAAGAGCTGTTATCCGATTCTGATATTATGGAAAATTACAAATGCCCGGGTAAGCTTTTGAAGCTTAAGCACTTTTTGTAGCTGGAATAGTACATACATGTTTTGACAATAGATTTTCTCCCAGCAGAAACTATAGAGTACCACTTAGCGCCTATCTTTGTCCTTTCTCTGTCATATTTTCATCTTATACTATTATATAAAGCGGAAGAGTTTGTTTTTTTGTTTGTTTGTTTGAACGCGCTAATCTCCATAACTACAAGTCAGATTTGAATAATTATTTTTGTGTTGGATACCGCATTTATCGAGGATGGCTAAAACATCACGCTACGACCAATAGGAGCTGAGCAGAGCGTGTGAAACCGCGAGGAAGTAGCTAGTACTTAATAAGTGGTGATAGTTTCATTTTGAGGTGGGCTACAGTAACGGTACAGTAATCCATGTTGACCATACCACTCTGTTAAGCGAAAAAAGAAGGAAAGTAAGAAGGTATTCTACTTTATACAGACAATGTGCCTAGTTCTTCATGACTTAATTACCAGGCAAATTTTATAGGACTCACATGTTATATAGTATCGAACTGTATGTCCTGTCTGCGCATGAGTGCAGAGAGATGACTACAGTCGAAGGTCACGAGGTTATGTTTTAATACAAACAGCATTATACTGCATTACACACCATACATATATATAATATGCATAGTATATTTCTATAAGCATACCTCCAATTATTATCAAGATAAATGGCAAAGACTACCTCGTTGGCCGAGTGGTCACAAGTGCGACTGCCGGCCAAGGGGTCTCGGGTTCGATTCCCGGGTCGGGCAAAGTACTACTGGGTTTTTAAAAAAATTCTCAATAGTAGCACGGAGTCTGGAATTGTGCCCGGTATATGGCAAAAGACTCACCCCCTATTACATGGGACTCATAACATAAATAGTGAAAAGTGGGTGTTACATTGTACAGTGGCATTAAGTGCCGTAATGTGCACCTCTGCCTACCACTTCGGGGATAAAAGGCGTGATGTCATGTTATATTATGGTATGTTAAATATGTATTATGTATTCCATGTTTGGGTACATCTGCTTACCCTTCGAGGGTTAAATCTATTTGTAGGTAAATCTCATTTAATAAAGAAACAAGCCTATAGATTGTTATGGGCTTTTACACCGGTCACAAAACTAAAATGTTCTATTACTAAGGATTTCGATAATATGATCATATTCCCCGATTGCAGTGGCTGTGTCACCGACTGTATCTCGAGTTCGATTTCTGTTCAGATCACGCACGAAACAACGGTTTGATACACAAATTATTGTTTCGAGTCTAGACTTAAGTAAAGGCTCGAAAAGCAGAAGGAGAAACGGGTTGGTTTTTAGTCAGTACGAGTCTAAGACTTCATCTCGCTTCAAGCGACAAGTCGTAGGGTGACTCGCCTCCCCTCTTTTATAAAAGTTTTTATTTATTTATTTATATAAAATCTTACCTAAAGGTTACCCTACCTATCTCTCCAGTGCGATAGCTAGGCTTTAAAAACTAAACCTATGTTACGTCCAAATATAACGAAATCGTAGAGAAAAACAAAAATAAACAAATTCTTGGCTAAACTAAACTCAATAGTAGAAAAATGGTTAAACGTATACGTATACGATATAAGAGAAAATACTAATATCCAATCCAAAAAAATCAGTAATCCAGTATCACTTACACAGGAATTGAACTAGACATTCTAAGCTCAACAGTCGCTTACATAACACGATCAACAAGGCACTTACCTAGCGGTATTAAGGCAACTGACTTCAGCCTGTCTCTCGAGCAAATGACCACAGATTGCATAATAGATTTCGCTGCGTAGAAAGTGTAGTGTCATTGACATTGAGATATTTTATTTATTTACTAGCGAACCGCCCCGGCTTCGCACGGGTGCAATATGCGTGTATTATACATATAAACGTTTCTTGAGAATCACTCTACCTATTAAAAACATCACATTAAAATCTGTTGCGTAGTTTCAAACATGGCGACAGACAGACGGCGGGAAGCGACGTTGTTTTATACTATGTAGTGATTCTACTACTACTACTACGGCGAGTATTTGCAAATGCGACTGCCGGACCAAACACGCCTTTTATCCCTGAAGGGGTAGGCCGATGTGCTCATTACGGCACTTAATGCGACTGTGCCATTGTACAGTTACATTTAACACTCACTTTCCACTATTTTATTTTATGAGTCCCATGTAATAGCGGGCGAGCTTATTGCCATATACCGGGCACAATTCCAGACTACGTGCTACTACTGAGATTTTTTTAAAACCCAGTAATACTTTGCCCGACCCGGGAATCGAACCCGAGACTCCTTGCCCGGTAGTTGCACTTGCGACCACTCGGCTAACGGGGCAGTCTAATTTTGTAAGTAACCTACATTATTTTTGCACGCCGACGTTGAAACCAAAATAAAAGAATCTAACCTATTATAAAATGATAAACTATCTGTGCCTTATTTACACAAATAAATAACTTATGAATTTGAAGTTGAAATGGTCAAATGGGGCCGAGCGGACAAAAATGAGAGTGTTTACAAGTATATACACGGCTACACATCGAGCTTTACATAACCAGTATAAACTGAACGTTAAATGTGCGGAAAGATGATGCGACGCGACACCAGGATAAACTGGTTTTGTATAGGTTGATGTGTAGCCGTGTGTACATCACCATATTTGGACAACAATAGGGGAATTTAACTTACAGTTTTTAAATTATTTATTATAAGGAAGATGAGAATTTGGAACAGGATAAGGAATATTAAGTAATAAGAGGAAAACATTTTCACATTTGCATTATATTTTTTAAGGAAATAGGTGTAAAATTTTACACTGGAAATTACCGAACAACCCAATATACCTATATGCCATAAAATTGGAAGTCTGTAACCAAGCAGCGAGAGACGGATAATTTTATCTTAATTTTCAGTAGCCTAGCTGCAACGGTTATCATCAATCACCAGCTAATTGTGACCATTCTGGACATGCTTCGGCACGAATGGGCCGTCTCGACCTGAGTGATACCACGGCCCCACAGAAAATAGGCGTTTTTTATGGGATTAGTAAGTAAACGACTGCCTCGTTGGCCGAGTGGTCGCAAGTGCGACTGCCGGGCAAGGGGTCTCGGGTTCGAATCCCGGGTCGGGCAAAGTATTACTGGGTTTTTAAAAAATTCTCAGTAGTAGCACGGAGTCTGGAAATGTGCCCGGTATATGGCAATAGGCTCACCCCCTATTACATGGGACTCGTAACATAAATAGTGAAAAGTGGGTGTTACATTGTACAGTGGCATTAAGTGCCGTAATGTGCACCTCTGCCTACCCCTTCGGGGATAAAAAGGCGTGATGTTATGTTATGTTGTTATGTTTTAGTAAGTAAACGAGCAGTCGGATCACCTGTTGGTAAGCAATCAGCGCTAGCGCATGGACTTACTAGCCTTTTGGGGATTAGGAATTTGAGGGTAATTGGGCCTCCGGTAACGGTACTCCGGTACTCACACGACGAAATACAACGCATTTGTGTTTCATATGAAGGAATACTTTCCCCAAAGGCTGGCAATGCATGTGTAACTCATCAAGTATTGCGGGTCTCAATGACCAGCTCAGATTGCTGACCATCACATGATCAGACTGTACAATTTGCCTTCCAATCTCACAAAAAAAAATAACACAATAGAGATCAAAAATTTAACAGTAATTTTGAGTTAAATAATTCGGGTGCCAAAAACGATCAATTTTACATCAGACGTAATTATTCAAATCGTTGCGTGTAGCTACATAATCATATTAAATGCATTAAATTTACATACATGCCAATATTAATGGCGACCGGACATTGGAAGCTTCGGATGTGTCTATATCCGGTCGTTGATGCATTATGGATTTTACTTTAATTTTTATGTTTTGAGTTTTATTTTACTTATTAGGTATAATATTTATTTCTTTTGTGCTTTGAAGGTATGAATGTGGTTTTACTCATAAGGATTCAATATTAAAGCAAGCTAGCGAAGGAATCAGTCAGCCTCACCTGTTAATTGAGTTGACTGTAAACCAACACATGCGTACTGCCTTCAGAACGGGTCCGCTCAAACTGTTGTGGTTCTTTCCTCAAAAGGCCACTACAGAAAGAACTCGCACGGTTCTGTCACATAATCTTTTATACATATTTGTCTGGACTTTAAAAGAGACGGACCTCTGAGTTTGTTTCGGCATTTCTTCTCAGAGTAGTCAGTTAGGAAATGTCGACCTCATCGTTCGCTTGATAAAATTGACGTGTAAAAGGGCTACCTTGCAGAAATAAATTCACTTGTTTCACTTATTTCATTGGTTTCACTTGATTGTCGAGTTCGAATCTCAGGTTGGATGGTATTGTTGAGGTCTTTTCTGTTTTTGTGAAAAAAGTTCACACATAGCTCTGGAGAGTCTCTAAGGAGGCGTTGTGGTGGTGGATAGGTATTATGGCAATAGGTTCAATTAGCATTAAGACTAGCTTAACATCTCGATGAAAATTGATTTTATCTGCTTCTACCCATCCTTTTAAGATTAAAAAATATTACGTTCAATATCTATTTATTACTAATATTATAAAGAGAATAGATTTGTTTATTTTTGTTTCTTTGTTTGAATTAAATAGGCTCCGAAACTACCGGACCGATTTGAAAAATTCTTTTATCGTTGGTATCCTAGACTATTTCTGGTGAACATAGGCTATATTTAATAATAGAAACAAAAATAAACTGTGTATAAATTTCGATCTAGTATTTATATAATTATACATTTAATATTTAAAGTACTCAGACAGTAAATACACAAAAAGCATTATTCTATACGTAGTCTCACAAAAATTGCTAATACGCAGACTGCCTGCAATGCATACGAAATGCTAGAACTAAATTGTATTACAGAAATATATGAATCATACATAATATATTTTATTTTATACTGTAATACAATTTCGAGTTTCTATTACTCAATTTACATAACATTTCTATGTTAAATGTTTTAAATTAGAATTGGATTGATATTTTGCTTAATTTTAGTCCTAGAGTTCAATGTCCTTTGCCCTTTTGTAGATAAGCAGAAACCACAAAGTGCAATTTAATAACTCATGTGGGTCACCTGCTGGTGTGGTCACCAGCGGAGTAAAATACATTTTACCAGCCCCACTCTTCCCGCGGGTGTCGTATACCCGACTAAGGACTATACTTTTGAAAGAGACTAGGCAGCAGCGCTCTCTGATAAACATAATCCTCTTATGCTGCGATCTCCAATTATCCGCCATATATGGAGATTATGAAAATACCTCGCACATATAGTTTAGCAGTGGACCATGAAGATCATAATGACGATTTCATACTTCAATGGCTTAAAAAATCTAAACTGCAATAAATGTAAGATTGAAAGAGCCATGCTTCGGCGCGGATAGGCCGGCGCCGACGTGACCCGAGAGATATCATGGCCTCACAGAAAACCGTGAAGCCCTGTAAGTGAGGTTGCTGGAGGCCCTATTACCCCCTGCTCAATCGCCCCAAACCCCGAATCCCAACAATGTTCAAACTCCTAATGGGAATTAAAAATTAAACTGTCAAACACCAAGCGGTCACCGGTGACCGCAACCTATTGTTCTATAATTGTGTCTACAAAACCGGTACTCGACGAGTTAAAAAGGCCGACAACTTACTTATAACGCCTCTGGTGTCCCAGATGTCCATGGGCGGCGCCGATTGCTTACCATCAGGTGATCCGTCTGCTCTTTTACCGGCTTAATTCATAAAAAAAAACGTACAAAGAATCTTAACAAAACTATCTTCATACATTAAATAACTATCCACATATTTCCTCTCATAGCCCTTGTTGATTATTTCAGTAGATACAAATCAATCTCTTACAGTCGGATGTCCTAAAATAATAAAAGGATGCGACGGTCCGGCGCGTGCGCCGACGAATTTTATACCATTTTCGAAAAGGGGGTTCGTATTTAAAATTAGAACGCGCCGACAACGGAAATCGTTGGGGAGTGAGTCATTCATGTTTCTTGGTGTGGGTTGGTAGAGATTATAAATAATTATGTGTGTGTATGTATTATGTATGTTTTATAATTCTTTTGTTGTTTTAGACTGGTAGGGAGTAAGTCTTACTGGCCAGTAACGTGTTTTTAGGTTCGGATTTCAAATAAAATGTTAGTAAGTTTTCAAATTTTAAATTATAGCTTGAAGTCTTTAATTGTGCTTTAACTTAATAAATAGACTCACCCCCTCTTAATAAATATGTTTAATACATATATTGTATACACTTCTACCTGGGTAGGTATTCAGGTAGCCATTCAGGCTAAGCAATGTGCATCACATTGCTTAGCATGCATTATTCAGATGATGTAATGCATTTTATGCAAATATGTTCAATCTTATTTCACTTTGATATTGTATTATGTCGAAAGGTTTTTCAGTTTAAATTTGATAAAACCTTTTGTATAAAGCAATTCTATGTGACATGTACCTTTAATGACATTTATTTTTCACTTAATATATACCTTATTTTATAGTTTTAATTATTTTTACCTTTATGTAAAAGTTTTGCACGCTCAAATTGTGGGCAGAATGAGAGGGACTACAATTATAACGTGACCACTGTATACCTTGTTCGGGCAAGTAAACGATTTTTGATTTTGTTTTTTTAGTTTTATTTTACTTTGATGAGCCAAACCGCGCGAAACAGTTAGTACAGTTATAAACAAATAAATAATAATTATGATAGCATGTTAATAATATACATGGAATCCCATTTTTTTAATCGTGTATTGTCTTACTGTGAATTCCCTCTGCGGTTTGGTTTTTGGGATGTCAATTATATTTATACATTGACATTGTAACATTAACTTTGCGGTTTAAAATTATGTAAATTATTCTATATTATAGAGGTAATTTTAGACTTATGACGACACTAGGAAACCAGGGAAAACATTTACACTTATTATTTCTATAAATACTTCCGTGAGGTTTCTCCCAAATGCGTCTGTACGTAAGAGAGCCATGCTTTGGCACGGATGGGCCGGCTCGACCGGAGTGATACCACGACCTTAGAGCAAATGGATGTGAAATAACGCTTGTGTCGTGTTTCAGTGTGTGAGTAAGTTTACCGGAGGCTTAATCTCTAAGCGTGGGTCGGTGGATGACGAGCAAGGGTAGATCACCACTCGATCAGTACTATATCTATCAAACTATCATATACTGGACTTATTTGGGTCGATACCTAACAGAGGGTGATAACCAAGGTACTATTAATTATATCCATATCCGGGCAAATTTGTCGCGGTGAAACTAACGGGTAACCAGTGCTCCGGCTCGACGTGCAGGAGAAGAACCGGGGTGGTTTTTAGTCAGTAAGAGTCTGACACTCCCACCTTACCCAGGCAGGAGCAGTCATTCGATGATTTTCCCCCCTTAAAAAAACACATACATAATATCGACCGAATTGTCGATATACTGAAGAAGGACCAAATTAAAAGTACCCTTAACCGACGAGCATGCATGAAAAGACTGATAACTGTTGAGGAATCGAAAGGGGTATGTAAGAATCGTAGCTATTGGCGTTCTATAGTCTCTGCCCACCCCGATGGAAGGCAAGCTCAGGCTTGCCTTCCATCGGGGTGGGCTCATAATGTACATAACCTCAGGGTTATGTACATCACCTCACCTGATGTACATAACCTCAGGGTTATGTACATCATGAGTTGCATATTTCTAACTCTTATTAAATTTGGTATTCCAAATTTAGATATGTATTCATCTTATTGGACCAATCGGTTTAAAAAGCACTGGTTTCTATTTATATATAGAGGTAATATAACAATTATTAAGTTTCTTTAATCTACTTATAAATATAGAAGATGATTCATATATCATTGCGCAGAAGGAGTAACAGGTGGTGGCAGGTGAAGTCTTAACGGGTAAAATTCTGACACTCCCGCCTCACTCAGGAGTCATATAATGATTTTTGCGAACTATAAAACCTATTTTAAAACATTTTCCCTTATTTAAATTATTTCACAAACTACAGCATCAGTAGGTGGTTAAGGAAAACCATATTATTCAATAGGCAGGCTACTTTATACCTCATCTGATTTCTGCATTCTTGTTTAGTCAGAACTCAAGTCCGGAAATTCCATAAGTGACCATGAACCGGCTTCGATTGCTGAGCGTAGCCTGGAAGTATTACGGCAATCTTTCTCTTTTTTTTTTTAGACAGACGTAAGAGATAAAATTTATGTTGTATACTGAAGGGATAAGTTGAGATAGGGGGCATAATTAACATTTTTTTAAACTGTCAAACACCAAGCGGTCACCGGTGACCGCAACTTTTTTGTTGTTTTTTTTTTTTTTTTATACAAACGTTGCCCCACACTAGGATTTTCTCCTGTGTCGTGGGTGCGTTTACAAACATACAAGTTCACATACACAATGACACCCAGACCCGGAACAACAATTTGTGGATCACACAAAGTGTTGTCCCGTGCGGGAATCGAACCCGCGACACGTTGCACGGCAGCCGGTTGCCCAGCCACCGCACCAATCGTGCAGTCAAAATATTGTTCTATAATTGTGTCTACAAAACCGGTACTCGACGAGTTAAGTCATGTACTATTTTGTTTGTAATATGCGGCAAGCTTCATCCTATTTTAGCGTCTAATTCTAGTATTTTTATGTGAATATTTTTCTTCCTGATATTTTTTGAAAATGACCATAGCGTTGGGTATAACTTAATTACTTCTTATAGCCAAAAGTATTGGGATGGGTCTCGGCGCAGGTCAAGCTGCTCGAGACCCGGCCTCTGAGGTGCTATCGCTGCCACGTGGGCGAACACGTGAGCGTTAAATGCACCTCGGAGGTGGACCGCAGCGACTGTTGCTTCCGCTGCGGTCGACCCGGTCACAAAGCTGGCTCGTGTACCGCCCCGCTGCACTGCAATGCATGTGCGGCGGCTGGCAAGCCGGCCAATCACCGGGTCGGGAGTAAGGGCTGCTCCCCTCCTGCCAAAGCCAAGGCCAAAAGTAGGCCCTCCGCCGCCCCCGTCGTTTCCGCCGCCGCCGCCACTGCCGCCGCAGTCGCCGCTGCCGCCACTGAGGAGGTCGGGATGGACTGCCAATAATGGCCCCATTCCGCCTCCTCCAGGCGAACATCAACCACTGCGCCGCTGCTCAGGATCTCCTGCTCCAGAGCATGGCGCAGTGGTTGATCAATGTCGCCGTGGTCTCCGAGCCGTACTTCGTCCCGCCCAGGGATCACTGGGTGACGGACCTGGACGGCTCGGTGACCATCATATCGTCGGCCGCCGCCGGTACCCCGACTCTTGAGGCTGCTCAAAGAGGTCGGGGTTGTGTCGCAGCACGGTTCGGAGAGCACGCTGTGGTGGGCGTGTACTTCTCTCCGAACCGAACTCTCGCCGAGTTCCACAACTCCTTGATGGAGTTGGTCACCGTCGTCGTCGGGTTCCGTTCCCTCCCCGTGCTCGTCCTCGGGGACTTCAATGCCAAGAACTTGGCTTGGGGTTCCCGGTTCACCGACGTCCGGGGTAGGATGGTGGAAGACTGGGCCCTTGAGACAGGCCTAGTCGTCCTGAACCGGGGTTCTGTCCCCACGTGCGTGCGGATGCAGGGCGAGTCGGTGGTGGACATTTCGTTCGCCAGCCCTGCTATGTCACCGCGTATCGTTGACTGGCGTGTCATGGAGGAGGTGGAGACGTACTCCGACCACCGGTATATCCGGTTCGACGTCTCCGCCGAGTCCGCAGACCCGCCGGTCAGACAAGCCCCATGTGGTCCGCGTTGGGCGCTGAAACAGCTGGACCGGGAGCTGCTCCTGGAAGCCGCCATCGTGCAGGCCTGGGTGATACCACCGGTCAGGCCTGCCGACATCGACGATGAGGCTAAGTGGCTCCAGGACGCCATGTCCAGGATTTGTGACGTGGCGATGCCCCGGATCCGATCGAGGCAACAGAAGCGCCAGGTGTACTGGTGGTCGCAAGAGCTGGCGGCTCTGCGTAAGGCGTGCACTACTGCGCGACGCCAGTACACTAGGCACCGCAGGCGCCGTATCCGTCCTCCTAATGCGGAGGCGAGAGAGGCGGAGTTATACGAGGGATACAGGACGGCGAAGGCCCTCCTCAAGGCGGAGATATTGCGGGCCAAGTAGGAGGCCCGCCGAGAGATGCTGGGGACTCTGGACAGAGATCCGTGGGGACGCCCGTACCGGATGGTTCGCGATAAACTCCGCGCCTGGGCTCCCCCGCTTACTCAGAGTCTCCGGCCAGAGATCTTGGAGGAGGTGATAAGCGCCCTGTTCCCCCGACTTTGGAGGGGGTTCACCCCTCCGTATATGACTCCGCCCCCTGCGGTGCCCGACGCGGGCTACAGCGACGACGACGACGACATCGTCCCAGAGGTGACCGAGGCAGAACTGAGAGCGGCGGTGCGCCGGATGGGCGCCAAGAACACCGCCCCAGGACCCGACGGCTTGCATGGCAAAGCATGGGTCCTGGCCTCAGAGGCTCTCGGGCCTCGATTAATCGGTCTCTACAGCGCATGCTTGGAGAGAGGCCAGTTCCCGCTTCTCTGGAAAGCGGGCAAACTGGTCCTCGTGCGGAAGACAGGGCGCCCTGCGGACTCTCCGTCCGCATACCGGCCCATAGTTGCGCGTTAGGGACCGGACGACGGGGACTGCAGTGTTCAGGGGTAAGGTCTGACGGACAGGTCTGAGGACGTGCTGAGGCACGTCGCCGGGGCGAAACTCCGCTGCCGCGCCAGATAGGCGCGTGGCGGGATGAGCTCCGGCGCGATCTCATGGCGGAATGGCAGCAACGACTGTCGCAACCGAGGGCTGGGCTCGCTGCCATCGCAGCGGTAAGTCCCCTCTTTGAGGAGTGGCTTGAGAGACGCTACGGCGTCCTCACCTACCGCCTGACGCAGGTCCTCACCGGACATGGGAGTTTCGGGAGGTACCTGTGTCTGATGGGGCGGGAGGAAACGTCCGGGTGTCATCACTGCGAGGACCGCCCTGAGGACACGGTGGAACACACTGTCGCGGAATGCCCTGCGTGGGCTGAGCACCGCCGTGTCCTCAGGGAAGTGATCGGCGATGGCGACCTCTCGCGTCCGGGCCTAGTGCAGGCCATGATGCGGAGCGAGGGGGACTGGGATGCCGTCTCCTCCTTTTGCGAAGCAGTCATGCTAGCTAAGGAGGAGGCGGGACGCGTGAGGCAGCGAAGCGCTGCCTCCTCGCAACCCAGCCATCGCGAAGGACACACCGGGCGTCGGGGATCGCGGGACGATCTCCGGCCACCGTAAGCGCGGGCCTGCGGACAAAGCATGGGTGGCTCCCCGTCCGACCAGAAACAGACCCGAGCGTACGGCGCGTCGCGTTCCGCGCGCGCCTCAAAGAGCCATCAGACCACCACAGATGGGGCCCAATAGGGCCGATGCCGATTCGGAGTCGCGGAGAACCTAACGGGTAACCGGGGCTCCGGCTCGACGTGCAGGAGAAGGAACGGGGTGGTTTTTAGTCAGTAAGAGTCTGACACTCCCTCCCGCCTCACCCAGGCGGGAGCAGTCATTCGATGATTTTCCCACCTTAAAAAAAAAAAAAAAAAAAAATAGCCAAAAGTAAAAAGTATAGTTAGTCGCCTACATAAAATTTACAGAATGCTCGAATTGGAACCGAACTGCAACTACACCTACTATTGTGTCTTTCTGCCTCACCCTAAGGTTGACTGTTAGATTATGCCACTAGGCATTAAATCCGCCATTGTATATTGTACATAAAGTGTAAATAAAAAAATAAACTGCCTCGTTAGCCGAGTGGTCGCAAGTGCAAGGGGTCTCGGGTTCGATTCCTGGGTCGGGCAAAGTATTATTGGGTTTTAAAAAAATTCTCAGTAGTAGCACGGAGTCTGAAATTGTGCCCGGTATATGGCAATAGGCTCATCCCCTATTACATGGGACTCATAACATAAATAGTGAAAAGTGGATGTTACATTGTACAGTGGCATAATGTGCACCTCTGCCTACCCCTTCGGGGATAAAAGGCGTGATGTTATGTTATGTTAAGTAAACAGATTCGATTTTCCAAATCAGGTAAGAAACTATTGTTAGACCATATACAGTTGCATGTTTCTGAGTCCGATGTATACCAAACCTATTGTGAAACAATGTTCAAAGAAAAATCTAGAAGCGACATCAGACATCGCAAGTGCCATAAAACACGTAACAATAAATAAATACATTGTACCTCTATATAAACAAACCCAGACAGCCGCTTCCAGTGCGAAAACTCTATTTATCCTTGAAAGTGACATTGGACAATGACCTTCCATTACAGCAGCACATAGGATCTTTGCTCTCGTAAATTTTATCTTCAAATAATAAATAAGACATATTTATTACAGGCCTCGAAATGAGTTAGTTATTAAAATGTTTGTTATTATTGAGAAAAAATGATAATTTTCAAGTTATACCTACATGAAAATTTGAATTTTATGTGACGATGTATTTATTTTGCGCACGTCTCATACAATTATTTAGTGACCTTTTTTTTGAAAAGGGAAAATCATCCAATGACTTCTCCCGCTCGTGTGAGGCGAGAGGGAGTGTCAGACTCTTACTGGCTAAAAACCCCGTTCCTACTCCTGCACTTCGAGCCGGAGCCCCGGCAACCCGTTAAGTCTTCCGCGGTTCCGTATCGGCATCAGCCCTGTTGGGCCCCATCTGTGCTGGTCCGATGGCTCCTTGAGGCGCGCGTGGAACGCGACGCGCCGTACTCTCGGGTCTGGTTCTGGTCGGGCGGCGAGTCACCCGTGCTCGCCGTCCGCAGATCCGTGCTTACGGTGGCCGGAGATCGTCTCACGATCCCCGACGCCCGATGTCTCTCGCGACGGCCGGGGCGTGAGGAGGTTCATTCCCTCACGCGCTCTGCCTCCTCCTTAGCTAGCATGACTGCTTCGTAAAAGGAGGAGACGGCATCCCAGTCCCCCTCGCTCCGTACCCTGGACGTCTGAACCAAAGTCGGACGTGGGAGGTCGCCGCCGCCGATAATTATTTAGTGACTTGCATACTGTTTATTTAAATTGTACGTACCTATGTATGTCTAAGTGGTAGCACTGATTGCTATTGAGTGCTGGGTCCTGAAGTTTAGCAGCGTATGTATATAATTAAATTGAAATTAAAGTCCCTATATTACAGGTTTAATAGACACCTTAAGATTTTTAAGTTTGTATTATCTCTAGTTATTGTCATTTTCGTTCAAAATCTTATGTAATTTTGTAGCTAGAAACCATTGATTGCGATTTTCATTGTCAAATCAAATCAAATCACTTGTTTTTAATGGCACAAGCCGGTAAACGAGCAGACGGATCACCTGATGGTAAGCAATCGGCGTCGCCCATGGACATTTGGAACACCAGAGGCGTTACAAGTGCGTTACCGGTCTGTTGGGGATTAGGAGTTTGAGGATCGTCGGGGATTCACGAATTGGGGAGATTAGGGAAGGGGAGGGTAATTGGGCCTCCGGTAACCTCACTCACACGACGAAACACAACGCAAGCGTTGCTTCACGTCGGTTTTCTGTGAGGCCGTGGTATTACTCCGGTCGAGCCGGCCCATTCGTGCCGAAACATCGCTCTCCCACACTTATCTGTATTTGTTAACATAGATGCATACAGATATAGGTCTTATAAATAAAATAGAGTGAGATAGATTTTAGGTATAATTTTACATTTCATTTTAGGTATTATTATAAGTATATACTTTCGTATATAATATATATTAATAATAATAATGAGTTGACAACAAAATAATAATGAGATATGTATTACTTATTTTCGCTTTATAAACGACCAATAAACATTATCAAATGAATGCCATTTAATGTTGATTTATTACAAAAACAATTCGTTGTTGTTTTATCACAATATAGCGAGTGCTTATAATTACTTATTTGTAAATGTAATTGTGTGTTTCAGTATTATTTTGAGTACTAGTCTATGGTACCTACCTAAATGTAACTAATTATTTGTTTAAAGAATTTATTTAATTACAACCTAGATAATAATAAATTCCAACCATAAGCATCCTGAGTCGCTAATAGTCTAAATAATAGTTGTATCAGAATTTACGTAATTCTTCGCCTCTATCGTTTGATAGGAAACCAATGCAATAATATAGAAAATAATTATATGCAGAAATATGCAGGAAAAACTCAACATTTGTTCCAAAGCACAAATTATTATAAAACAAGTCTGAATTAACTAAAAATCGTGGGTTACTCACGTGAATATATTGAGAAAAGCTCTACTGGTTTCGAACCACAGAGGCGATGTCGCGCACCCTACTGGAACCTATGCAGTAGGCTGCGCGACATAGCCGCGACCTCGCATGCTGCTCATGAGGAAGCACCCCTCTGTGGTTCGAAACTAGTAGAGCTTTTCTCAGTATATTCACGTGAGTAACCCGCGATTTTCAGTTAATTTAGTATGTCTCACGATAAGTATTATAAAAACAAAACAAGTCTGATTTTTTGTCTACCCAGCAGCTGTAGCCAAATGCCACTTAGCGCTTTTCTACATGTAGAATAGAAAACCAAACTATATGGAATTGACGTAAACTCAACTCTCTCTATAGACAAGCGTTAAAGTGGCGTTTGGCTAGAGACCCTGAAGATCTTATATAATACTTAGCAGCCCCATTTCTAACCACTACACCACAGATATCTTTGAAAAACTTAGTCATTTTATATTTAAACAAAAAATACTTTCAACATAATCCAAAACAACATTTGGATATGGACCAGCATATTGTAAATAATTATGTATGTATGTATGTATTTGATTTTAACTAGACAGCCAGACAGTTTCATTAAGCTGTCTAGACTCTTAGGGCACAGCACTATTATAACATTTGTAATACAAAGGACATCTCTGAATAACAATAACATATTAAAAATTAAAATAACACACAGGTAGTAAGGAAGTTTTAATAATAGAGGTACATAAACAACTTTGCTAATAAAATGTTGTTTATATTTCAATAAGATAAGTTAGGTAAGTAGGTATGTTAAATTGTTTGATCATTGTTTGTTTGCAGGTTAAAATAGACGTAAGTAAATATGTTGCAATAATATTAGGTACTAGCTGTGTCCGCGACTTCGTTCGCGTAGAATAGTGACTATGAGCAGCGTTTTTTTTTTAAATATAAACTTATTTTTATTTTAGATTTGGATCATAATCACAGTCATTTTGGGTAGCTAAAAAACCTACTTTACTGTAATGCTTCTCTATATACAATATTAGACGTATGGCCATCGGCGGTGAAAGCACACAGGCTGCTGGGATTGCTAACACGGGACAGAGCCACATACAATTGACCGTGCGAAAAACAGCTGATACTTAGATCTATACCCACAACTTTTAGAGTCTGACCTTGAGCTTTATTAATTGTCATGGCGAAACATAGGCTCACTGGAAACTGAATTCGTTTAAAATTAAACGGAAAATTTTTTGGAATGAGAGGAATCCGAGGAATAAAACCACTATCACCTTTTCCGCATCCTGTTAAATATATATATATATTTATAAGCCGTTTCTGAGATTAGCGTGAACAGACAAACAGACAAAAAAAAGTTAGTTACATTTTTGGGTTCGACATCGACATAACAAAACCCCTGCTATTTTTTTTATTTTTATTTTCAATGTACAGACAGCACTTTTCTACAATTTTATTATATGTAATAATAGATAATCCGTCAATCTATGTATTGGTTACATGAAGTTTGCAATTTTTAAAGATATTTTTGATACTTTTTGAGAAATAGGTAATTACTGAATAGATTAAGTATATTTATTATTTTCCAACTATAATACGTAATAATTTTAATGGTTTCATGGTTTTTTAAAGACTACCCCTTTGGCCGAGTGGTCGCAGGTGCGACTGCCAGGCAAGGGGTTTCGGGTTTGATTCTCAGGTCGGGCAAAGTATTACTGGATTTTTTTTTTAATCTTAATAGTAGCACGGCAAAAGGCTCACCCCCTATTGCATAGGACTCATAACATAAATAGTGAAAAGTGGGTGTTACATTGTACAGTGGCATTAAGTGCCGTAATGTGCACCTCCGCCTACCCCTTCGGGGATAAATGTGATGTTATGTTATGTGTTTTAAGATTATCTCACATTTTTTTAAATAGGAGGCAAACGAGCAGATGTCACATGATGGTAAGCGATCAGCGGCGCCCATGGACACCCGCAACACCAGAGAAGCCACAGGTGCGTTGCCTACCTTTTTAAAAAGGATAACTTATATAACCATCTCGAGTTTCAATATACTAGGTACCTATAAACCTACAAAAAAACCTTCAAATCTTGCCTACACCATATACATAACATTTTCTAAAATAAACAAGTGATGACGAATAAACTAATGACGTCACAGTTCCAAAGACCTAAAGTTTAACAATCTAGAATACTAGAGGTAGAGGACGTCCGACCAATAATTATAGAAGTTACCGTTATCATTGCATCAAAGATGGAATCAGATAGTTGGTATCATAAAATCTGTTATCGTTATTATTGTTAGACTATACCTAATATGAAGTTATTATTTATTGTATACTAGACAACGATAACAATTTTTTTTTCTTTTTTTTTTAAAAAAACGTTGCCCCACACTAGGATTTTCTCCTGTGTCGTAATAATAATTATACCGTAAGTAGTCCTACTCGTCACAAAGAAGATGATAAACGAAGAGGTGTCGGGTTCACAAGTTCTCACTTAGTCTAAAGTGTTTGTAAACGCATCCCCACGGGAGAGGAGAACTTCCTATCGTGGAACAAAGTAAAAAGAAATCCGAAGTCACAAACTACGTACTGATCAAGACTCTATAGCTAGAATAACACTTGAATTACTTTTTATCCTTGAAACTGCGAATAAAAATCTTATTTCCTATCATCTAAACGAACTAAATGGACATTCATCAACAGCTTATAAGTGGCCACTGCCACCAAAGGCCTTTTTTCGCACGGAGAAGGTTTGAGCATTAACCATCACACCACGCTTGCTCAATGCGGGTTGGCGATTTCAAACTTATAATTAGAAATTATAAAGCCTCTTTACCTAGTTGGCCGAGTGGTCGCAAGTGTGACTACCGGGCAAGGAGTCTCGGGTTCGATTACCGGGTAGGACAAAGTTTACTGGGTTTTAAAAAAAATCTCAGTAGTAGCACGGAGTCTGGAATTGGGCCCGGTACATGGCAATAGGTTCACCCCATATTACATGGGACTAATAACATAAATAGTGAAAAATAGGTGTTACTTCTGTGTGCACCTCTGCCTACCCCTTCGGGGATAAAAGGCGTGATGTTATGTTATGTCCAGTGTTATGTTATGTATAAAGCCCAGGTTTCCTTACGATGGTCTCCTTCACCATTTGTCAGATAATCTTACTTTGGTAGGTCATGAACCCGCACCCTCATGAATGAGAAGCGGGCGTCGTGAACATTCGGGCCTCCACGATCCTTAATACACCTATGACCTGCATAATAATTATCGTAACATGCAGCCTCTGCGTCACTCGTTAACTAAAGTCGGTCAGACTGTACGATATTTGGGCGCATCCTTAACACGGTCACCTACATTGTTGATAAGGTTTTAATGCCAAGTAAGAACATATTTATCTTAGTATGTAATGCAAGCCTTGAACGAAATTACACAATCATTTCAGTAATACAGTTGTTCTTGTACGGTTTATATTTTGTTTTTATTTTTGAGGTAGTGAGAGAACAAATTTTTCATTGGAATTGCAAGTGGTCGAAAATGCGGCTGCTAGCAAGAGGTCTCGGATGGAATCTCTGGTCGGGCGAAGTATGGATTCCTCGATATTTTCTATTTTCAAACTTTCATTTTATTATTAGATCCATGGGACTCTTAAAACGATTTTTAAGAAAACTCAGTAGTTAGTAGCTTGGAGTCTGAAATTGTGCCCGGTAGGCTCATTTTACATGGGACTCATAACATAAATAGTGAAAAGTGAGTGTTTCGTTGTACAGTGCCATTAAGTGACGTAATGTGCACCTCTTTTTTTATTGCATTTGCCGTAAACGAGCAAACGGATCACTTGATGGTAAGCAATCAGCGCCGCCCATGGACACCCGATATACTTTTGGGGATTAGGAATTTGAGGATTGTTGGGGATTCAAGGATTGGGGAGGTTGGTGAAGGGGTGGGCGGGCTTAATTTGTCTTCCTGTTACCTCACTCACACGATAAAACATAACGCAAGCATTGTTTCACGTCAGTTTTCACTCCGGTCGAACCGACCCATTCGTGCCGAAGCATGGCTCCCACACATAAGTTAAGAAATACTTTGTCATCACAGAAAAACCCAGACAGATCATAATATTTACAGACAGTAAGATTACCAACCAACCTCCACCTATATAACACACAACACAGACATTATGACAAACACATCATATTGTTTTGCATCAAAACTCCTTTGTCTTGTTATCTATAAAAAAACATTGGCATTAGGTCAGTTATTTGCACTACACACGACAAACACAATATAATTATCAATGTTTAGTATTAAAAAATACCTGTTATTTTTCCTTTTTCAGTAATATATATGTGTCATATGATTACTGTCAAGGTGGTTGCACTGGCTGGGACGAAGAGGACATTTTGTTATTTCCAATTAATTCAGATATTAGATAATAATATGACTTTGACATACATTTTCTTTATTCTAATTGTTTTGACGATTATTTGGCCATGATGTGTGTTTAGCATAGATACTTATTTTTTGTTAAGAGTTGTGTTTATATACCGAACCAAAAGCCTGGTATAGTTCATTGATTGGTCTAATCTAGTCCCTTAGAGCAGGGCCTCATTTGTTCGTTGCGCTGCGTTGCGTCGCGTCGTTGAACTACATAGTACCTACCTATTTCTGTTTTCTGTGATTGTAACACTGTAATGGGGCATGTGATAAAAATATATGGAAAACGTCATTCATGGGAAGAGTAGAGATGGATAGCAAATGTGCTCTACTTTTCGGACTTTTTATTCTAAGATATAAACTTTTAAATCTTATACTATTATATAAAGCGGAAGAGTTTGTTTTTTGTTTGTTTCTTTGAACGCACTAATCTCCGTAACTACAAGTCTGATTTGATTAATTCTTTTTGTGTTGGATAGCGCTTTTATCGATGATGGCTGGCTGGCTATAGACTATAAAACATCGCGCTACGGCCAATAAGAGCTGAACTGAGCGTGTGCTAGCTAGCTAGCACATAAAATAAAATTCATGTTTCAATACTTTTAACACCTATTTTTACTATGTAAATGACAAGCCAATTGCCAAAATATACCCTTCAAATATATACTGAGAATTTTCGAGAGATCGAAAAACACATTATTTTTATAGCCTTATTTACGTAAAATATTGAATTTGAACACCAAAAACATATAACTTGTCGTAAAAACAGGTCAATGCACAAACCCGTCTCGATAATATCAGGTAAAATGTAAATAACCGCTTTATTTGCGGTCTTTTCGGTCTTTCCACCCAAACCTTTATCGTTAAATAGCCTGTTAAATTAATAACAATCTAATATAAGGGTTTTAGATCAGTAATATAAAAGTGTTGAGATAATCATAAAGTTATTGGGTCAAATACTCTTTGGTTCATTTAGATGTTTGCAACCAACAACGAGTTCAACAAACCAAACATAAAATATTTTACCTTACTAGAAAAACTCTATACAATTATAAATATACTAACTTAAGTATGAATTAATATATACAACTTACAATATACATAACCGAAAACTAAATAATTTACACCGTAAAATAAAGCATATATACGGTCGAATTGAGACCCTCCACCTTTTTTGAAGTCGGTTAAAAAGAAAAAGAAATCCTCATCGATATCTTAAAAATTAAAAAATAAAATTAAAAAGGTTAATAACAAAAATTATCATATAAAATACATTTAAAAAAACCGACTTCAATCCCCTTCCTTTTTTAAAGTCGGTTAATTAATATACTGCAACCTTCTTCCAAATATAACAAATACTTAATTGAAAACCGCACCGAAATCGGTTCAGCCAATCGCCAGGTAATCGCGCACAAACATACATATAGGTCATGAACCTCTTTTTTTGAAGTCTATTTACAACAGCCAGTAACGCACTTGTAACTGCTCTAGCCTTGTATATACCTCTATATGTCGCGGAGAATCTAACGGGTAACCGGGGCTCCGGCTCGAAGTGCAGGAGAAGGAACGGGGTGGTTTTTAGTCAGTAAGAATCTGACACTCCCTCCCGCTTCACCCAGGCGGAAACAGTCAATTGATGATATTCCCCCTTTAAAAAAAAATCTTGTATATATGTCCACAAATGGCGCTGATCACTATCGTTTACTATCGAGTGAACCAGCTCGTCTGTCGCCTATGCCATAAACGAACTTACACAACATAGCATTGCGCCTTTTATCCCCAGAGGGGTTGGCAGAGGTGCACATTACGGGCTACGGCACTTAATGCCACTGTACAATGTAACACCCACGTTTCACTATTTATCATACTATTATCAGTCCCATCTAATAGGGGATGAGCCTATTGCCATTTACCGGGCACAATTCCAGACTCCGTGCTACTACAAACGAACTTAAGATTTAGAAATTGACAATTATGAACACATTGTAGATAGTGGGTGATTTTGAAAACCGGTGCCATAAAAATGTAAATCCCCGTATGCGTTGACCTACCCTGTGAAACTACTTCTTGACAGTGAGCCACAACATAATTTGCAAATAAAATTATAAATCATGATTACCTATACGTCTGCCTACCCCTGAAACAATGACAAGGATACCTAGAGGTATAGGCACAATTATGTAGACCAATGTTTTTCAATCTTTCTGATTTCGCGACCCCTTTACAAGTTGAGAAAATCTGGCGACCCCCTTGTGTCATAGAAAGACTAAGAACTAATAAAATTTAATTAAGACTACATACGTTAATGATTTTTTTTCTACTATTTTGGTACCTTTATCAATTATTCAGGTCTACTCTGCAAGAAGCTGCGAGAGTATTGAAAGTAAGTACGAGGTAAGTTGTTAAAGCTACGCGGATATAACTCGTTGAGTACCGTCCGACCGGTGGTATCACCCAGGCCTGCACAATTGCGGCTTCCAGGAAAACCTCCCGGTCCAGCTGTCTCAGCGCCCAACGTGGATCATATGGGGCCTGTCTGACCGGCGGGTCGAGACGTTTTTCTTTCAGTCGGTGACCCCCCGAGTAAGGCTTCGCGACCCACAGTTTGAAAAACACTGATGTAGACAAAACAAAATCTCTCGAACACACATACCCAACTAAAAAAACAAGCGCATTTTTATCAAAACAAAATGCAACACCCTGTTATCGCAACGGAAATTGTAGAAAAAAAAAAACACATACGTATTTCATAAATAGAACTATAACAATAAATTTATGTTATCTGTGGCGTATTGCATCACTTCTGATAATGTTATTGAAAGCTAAGAGTACTGCGCAAGGTCAGTGTGTAGAGTGTCTTATATCGAAGCAATAAATCAAACATGCGACGAGTAAACCTACCCTAACTGTCTTTATTAATAAGTTTCATTGTTCAGTTTGTTTGTATGTTGACATAGATAATAATATAAGTGTAGTAGAGCCATGCTTGGACACGAATGGGCCGGCTCGACCGGAGTGATACCACGCCCTCACAGAAGACCGACGTGAAACAACATTTGCGTTCTGTTTCGTCGAATGAGTGAGGTTACCGGAGGCCCAATTCCCAATCATACAATTCCCGAATCCCCAATCATTTACTAAATTCCTAATCCCCAAAAACCCGGTAACGCACATGTGTGCCTCCTTACCTCTGGTGTTTTGGGTGTCCATAGGCGGCACCGTAAGCTTACCATCGGGTGATCTGTTTGTTCGTTTACCGTTTATTTCATAAAAAAATTCGAAAGGTTTTTCATGTTCATTCTTCTCCACCCGCCTATGTATGCAGCTCATAACTCTTCACAAGAGGATGTGCCACAATCGCCACGATTGGCAAGGAGGTTGGATATTTTGAAGGTAGGATCTGGAGTGTAACATTTGTGACATCGACCGGGCAGCAATGGATTTCTAATTTTGAATCATCACTGCAGTCTCCAATCGGCCTGTTGCTGATTGTGACAAATCCTTTTTTGTTAAGGAAACCTATAGTTCTGCAGACGACTAGGAATTATTTTAGTTGATACTGATGGTGGAATAAACAATGATTAAGCTACAAAATCCCGGGTCGGGCAAAGTATTACTGGGTTTTTTTAAAAATTCTCAGTAGTAGCACGGAGTCTGGAAATGTGCCCGGTATATGGCAATAGGCTCACCCCCTATTACATGGGACTCATAACAACTAGTGAAAAGTGGGTGTTACATTGTACTGTGGTAGAATGTGCACCTCTGCCTACCCCTTCGGGGATAAAAGGCGTGATGTTATGTATTATGTAAGCTACAAAATGAGAGAAGCAGCGTGAACCCACTAGTTAATAAGAAGACATTCATTCAATTATCTTTATTGCATGAATGATTAATGGGGCAACTCAACAGCTTTCATATTGTGACTATTGAGTAAGACAATATAATAGAAATTGCTATTTATATGCATAATTATAATTATTATACATAATACATTTATTATATGACAATTTGTCCTTACCTAAATGCAATGAGGTCTAATAAAATTCCAGGTAAAAGTATTTATATTACACCACATCTGTATACCTACCGCAAAAAGATAGGCATTGGTAGCATAATAATGGTGTATTAAATATACCGCTGCCTCGTTGGCCGAATGTTCGCAAGTGCGACTGCCAAGCGAGAGGTATGGAGAGCAAAAATATGGTAGGCCCCATTGGATTGTACAGTAAGCCCCCAGATCTGACTAAGAGACTACCATAAACAAGGGAATACAGAGACTGCATTTTCTAATGTAGTTATTGAACCGTTATATCTGCGATCTCCAACTCGTCTGCTAGCGTGGAGATTGGGGCAAATCCTCATATATAGAAGAGGCTCATATTATAGTACTATCATGGTCAAGTAGTTGACTATTAGCTGTTAATGATGATGAATTACGTTCACAGAAACTTATAACATAACATCACGCTTTTTATCCGCGAAGGGATAAGCAGAGGTGAACATTTCGGCACTTTATGCCACTGTGGGTACAATATTTTCTCTATTCACTATTTATGTTATGAGTCCTATGTAATAGGGGGCGAGCCTATTGCCATATCTCGGGCATATTTCCAGACCCCGTGCTACTAGTGAGAATTTTTTTATAAACCTCGTAATACTTTGCCAGACCCAGGAATCAAAGCCGAGACCCCTTGCCCGGCAATTGCACTGGCGACGGCAGTCAACTAGATTATAGAAAATATATAAAAAAATATATATTATGTTGCTACTCACTACATTGTTTCTTAAGAAGATTAAAATAATACGACTTGAACTAATTAATATTATCAGTATATAAGTATATATTATTGCCTGTCAATGGACGTAAAAATAGAGATCTCACTGTTTGTTTTGTAATGCATTTTTATTATTAAATCATCTTCTATATTTATAGATAGATTAAAGAAACTTAAGACTGTGTACCTACCATTGGCTTTTACATACATTCATAACCTTAGGCTTGTCTTCAATGGGGGTAGGCAGAGACTATTGCAACGCCAATTGGGATGATGACAGGGTATGAAAATTAATGCCTATGGCTAATTTTTATTTTAATGTCGGTCTGGTAGATTATTTTAAATCATTAGACATGTATTTTTTATTTTCTTACAGAAACGAATACTTTCGACGTTATATTGATTTGAAATGTCGCGTGACGTCACTTCTATGTACATTTTATACGTAGAAATGACGTTTTAGCCCCCCCACTCTTAAATTTTGATTTGTTTTATATATGTATTGTTTTATTATACTATTTATAATATTTTTTCATTACCCAACTTATGGACTAATTAGATTTTTAATTTTCATACCCTGTCATCATCCCAATTATACCTGCAGATGAATCCCATGAATTAGGATGTGATCCGCCTAATGCCATACACCGGGTAAAACTTTAGACTTGTCAGCAGTTACTGAGTTTTGAAAAATAGCAACTGTCCCAAATAATTTGTGTTTATGCGGGAATCGAACCCAAAACCATCTGATCAACGAGGCAGTAATTTTGTCATAAGTCTAAAAACACAATAATTACAGTATCGCTTTGTTTCCTTGCTCCACTTTTTTTTGTTTTGTAACAAAAGATTACAAGGTTTGCAAACATCTTGCTATCTGTGTTTGTTTATACACAACACACTCATACACACATTCACATAAATACTTAAAAGAATACACATCATCACTTGACGAGAATCTAGGTATAAGTCAATGATAATATTAGTTATTTGTCGGACTATTTATCTTCTCTAGGTCTCTGCAGTATCCATTCTACATAACATAATATCACCCTGAAGGTAGGCAGTAGGTGCATATTAGGGCACTTAATGATACTGCATAATGTAACGCCAATTGTTTACTATTTATGTTATGAGTCCCATGTAACAGGGAGTGAGCCTATTACCATATACCGGGCACATTTCCAAGCTCTGTGATACTACTGATTTTTTTTTTAAACCCAGCAGTACTTTGCCCGACCTGGAAATCAAACCCGAGACACCTTGCCCAGCAGTCGTAATTGCGACCTCTCGGCCAACGAGGCAGTCAATTTCTATTCTCTTGTTGGGTAAAGTTGAATCAGATATCTCCGTGATTTTTCGCGACAATAAGTTCATTAGTCCAGTGTCAATAAAAGACATAATTAAAAATTTTATAATAACTATCGTGAGACAAACTAAATTAACTAAAATCGCGGGTTACTCACGTGAATATACTGAGAAAAGCTCTACTAGTTTCGAACCACAGAGGGCGCCTCATGAGCAGCGTGCGCGGCCGCGGCGAAGTCGCGCAGCTCACTGACCTCTGTTAAAAGTTACAGATTCGATTTAATTCCAATATTGTAGGATTTAAATTTTGTGCTAAGCATTCCCGCCTTCTGAGTGACTATTGGAAAGTTCGGCATAGTTAAATACTTGAATGTATTATGTATATATCAAACAGGTATTTTTACATATGTAGGTATAAGTCATACATGACATACATGCTATATGCATAATTCTAGATATTGTATTATTACGGAGAAATTCAGTAGGTTTTACAAAATCCAATTATACATGTTTTTCATATTTAGTAGTAATAATTCGCTAGGAAAAAGAAGATTTCTTTCTTTCTTTCAACTTGTAATGACATGTTTAATTTCATACATTATTGCTTTGATCTTATATTCTTTTGTATTTTGTTTGCCAAGTAACACAATATTATGAATAAATATATACAACTTAAAATAAACATTACATCACGCCTTAAAAATAAATAAAAAAAGATAAAAGAAAAAACTAAAGTCCGTCAATGAGGCGTCACAGAATTCGTTCACATAGCTGTTACTGTTCCCAAATTGCGTAAAGTGTTATTCAGATCATCCCGGCTATTACGAGTCTCGAATTTCCTGGTGTATGATATAAGAATTAGTCTCTATTACCTACGCGGGACCCATACCTAATGTAATAGGTGAAAAAGTAGATGCTATATTACGACCAATGCACTTCTGCATACCCTTTCAAGAAATTCAAAAAGGAATCAAACTTGGAACCTCCTCTTTAGCAGTTAGTCTAGCAAAAAGTCAACCATATTTCAAAAAATCACCAAAAATATATCAATACATGCCCTTGCAAGGTCGTTTACGCTAAAATACTCTTTAATTAGCGCATTTGTCATATTTTTACAACATACGTGCTCCGGCGCAGCCATCACCCGGTCCGTGAACTTTGATTCGACCAATCACAGCCCAGCTTCCGACACTCGACGATATTGCGCACTATTTTTCATTTTCCAACAACAATGATGTAGAGGATTAAAAATAAGTCTATATTTTTATTTTCAGGTGTAGTAAATTACATGCACTCTCCTTTTTTGCTTTCAGTGAAATATCAATAAGCTGTTGATGAAATGTAAATTTCACTTTCAGTGACGGAATTTTTACGTGATATGTCTAAAATATAAAGTTTATTTATTTTATTTTTTCTTAGTTCTTTTTTTATAAATTCACATTATCATACTGACAAACGGTGAAGGAAAACATTGTAAGGAAACATGGGCTTATAATTTCTAATTGTAAGTTTGGAATCGCCAACCCGCATTGAGCTAGCATGGCGATTAATGCTCAAACCTTCTCCGTGCAAGAAAAGGCTTTTGGTCAGCAGGGGGCACTAATAAGCTGTTGATATTATACATAGGTATAGACTGCCTCATCGGCCGAGTGATCGTAAGTGCGACTGCCGCGCAAGGGGTCTCTGGTTCGATTCCCGGGCCGGCCAAATTATTACAGGGTTTTTGAAAAATTCTCAGTAGTAGCACGGAGTCTGGAATTGTGCCCGGTATATGGCAATAGGCTCACCCCCTATTACATGTGTGAAAAGTAGGTGTTATAATGTACAGTGGCAAAATGTGCACCTCTTGCTACCCCTTCGTGGATAAAAGGCGTGATGTTATGTTATGGAGCTGATTATCTCTTGATGTTTTAATAATTATGTAAATTATTCTATTGTATACATGTCAGGCACACAGATCGCTTCCAATAGACTGATCCGGAAACCATTAAGAAGGCCTATCTCAACAATAAACGTGTTATGGTTGATAGTTATAGGCTGTAACTGTTATTATGACGATGGTCATAATGAATATATTAATATATAATTATATTAATATATAATTACTTAATACTATACTCTGAAAAGTTTTTTTTTTGTTTGACGGCGCTAATCTTCAGAATTACTTGTTAAAATTGAATAATTCTTCTTGTGTTGGATTGCATATTTATCGAGGAAGGCTAAAAGCTATAAAAGATCACGCTACGACCAATAGAAGCCGAGCAGCGAGTGAAAAAGCGCGAGAGTAGCTAATACATACTATATTATATAAAAATACCTATACGCTGTTTATTGTATTGAATAACCTTGGAATACAAAGGAAAGTAATATATAACAGTAATTAAATATATTACAGGTTTCCCTGCCTACTACCGCTGCATAACGACAGGTATTTAATAATATAATATATAAATATATATTTTGTATGACATCATAAACTTATATGTATGAAATCCTTATTAGTAAATTTCTATACACAAAATTGTCCTTAGATAGACATAGTAACTACATATGTTGTTTAAATGACATAATATTAAATTTCGCTCCATTCTCTTTTAAAAATATTATTTTATCAGAAACTGCCTTGTTGGCCGAGTGTCGGGTTCGATTCCCGGGTCGAGCAAATTATACCGTTTTTTTTAATTTTGTAGTAGCACGGACACTGCAATTATGCCCAGTATAATTATGGTGAAAGGCTCACCCCTTAATAAATGGGACTCATAATATAAATAGTAAAAAGTGTAACACCTTACATTGTACAGTGGCATTAAGTGCCGTTATGTGTACCTCTGCCTACCCCTTCGGGGATAAAAGGCGTGATGTTATCTTATTATCCCTTTTTTATATTCATTTATTTTTCTGTTAATTTTGATATAGGTACAATACAGTTGTATTAAATTTTCTCCCCATTACCTAATAACAGGCTCAATTAAATAACATTATGACATTGAAAACAATTTTTGCATGACACCATACAATAATTTGATTTGTATGGAATCTAATTCTAGCAAAATCCCATACAAAAATTCAAATGATTCAGTTAAGCATGGTGCGTTGTATTAACACCTTATTCTGTGTAACACCGCGGTCCTACCCCAACATGCGCGTGCGTCGCTGTGCGAGTGTGCGACCGCCCGGTATTTTGAGACGTAGCGATAGCAACAAAACTTAAGATTTTTTTAAAGATTTTTAGTTTTCGGTCTGCCATATGTACACAAAACACCGTTAATTAGTTCGCAGCGCTACACATCGGCACTAGTATGACTACACAATATACATGTGTGGGTAATTTCATATTAATAGATATGTATAGAAACATTCGTCTATCACACACATCTTGGTATTTAAATATCATTTTTGTGTCGGTATACGTAATTATTTAGTAAATAAGTCGAAATAAAAACGAGGGTAAAGATAAAAATAACTTATAACAAACTTTGAATAAATCGAAATCAAATAATGAGCAATCGAGCTATACAATACCCATATAAATATAGTGTTTTCTCATCGTATTTTTATGTTACTGAATGGTATACAATATTTCGATGATCTCATTCATAGCGCGTTTGGCGTAATGGTTATCACCTCCAGTAAAGTGCCGCCGGATCGATTCCAGCAGTCACAAGTTGTTTCAAGAATTCATTAATCAAATATTTAAAATTTGAAACAATGTTTTATCTTTTCTTTTTTTCTATCCTATTTTTCTAAATCTTCTTATGTTAATTTTAAAAGTATAAACTTTATCGCATGATATTTCCCAATTCGACTATAAGGTTTATTGGCATATTGATTAATTATTATTTAAAGAACTTTAAGAACTTAACTGTGCTATGATAATTAATTATTATAAATATTGAATATAAAACCACTTATTTGTATAATAAATAAATTAATTGTAATAAAAGATAGTATTGTTTTATTTACCGACTTATCTGCTTCTTTTATAGCCTGATCTAATATTTCAAAAAACAAAAAAAAAATAATAAGAAAAACTATATAGTAAAATAAAAAAAGAATCTTTCAGCTGGAATAGAACTCACATCATCATTGATCATTTAAAGACGATATAAGCGTGCTCATTAACCAGTCGACCACGAATACTACGTTAATACCCGTCAAAATGTCGGGTCATATCAATGATTGTAAATAGTTTTAACCTTACCCGTGAATTAAATTATAAAAATACATATACCGACACAAGAATGAAAATACCAATGTGAATGTGGTGGACGAATATTTTTATACACAGTAATATGAAATTACCCACACATGTTCACTGTGTAAAAGATAGTAGTGTCGATGTGTGGCGCCGCTAACTAATTAGCGGTGTTTTGTGTACTTAATTATTTTGTATTTATTTATTTATAAATAATTCAGTTTTATTCAATTATACATACACACACAAACCAGTTATAGTATATAGTAATTTTAAAACTTTCCATGTAATAAAGGTGTTACTATACACAAATTAAGACTTCAAACTATTTTCAATATATACTTAATAAGATCAAGTAAGGTAATACAACGTATCAGTGAGGTTACCCTCTCCTCTTCCCCAATCTCCCCAAACTCCTAATTCCCAAAAGGCTGGATTGGTACAGATGTGCATGGGCGACGCCGATTCACTATCAGATGATCCGTCTGCTAGTTAACCGGCTTATCCAATTAAAACAAAATAATTGAGTCCTAATCAATGACCGTTTAAAGTTCTTCTTTATAGAAATCTAGACTTTGGAACGAGCAAATAGCTTCACTACGGTACTAACTGATAGACAAGAACTTTTATTTTGAAATGGTAATTATTTTGTTTGTCTCTCTGAACTGTCCGACTGGTCAAATTAAAATAAATTATTACCCTTACCTTTGTCGCAGAGAACCTAACGGGTAACCGGGGCTCCGGCTCGACGTGCAGGAGAAGGAAAGGGGTGGTTTTAGTCAGTAAGAGTCTGACACTCCCTCCCACCTCACCCAGGCGGAAGCAGCCATTCGATGATTTTCACCCCTTAAAAAAAAAGCCTTACCTTTAAACCGGCTGTAGGTGACCTTCGCCTGGTGGTTCTCTGGAAACCATGTTGAATAGGGAAACTATAGTAACCATGACCTACAATTCCCTGGTATTTACAAACGAACATACTGCAGTATCATGTATGTATTACATACAATATAATTATGTATATTTTGTCGTATTTCCTCCTGTGTCTTAATTTGACAAAATTGCTGTTGGGGAATACCAATTAAATTATTTTGAGTATAACTAGGTATAATTAGATAAGTATCTATACTTGCCTATACTCGTATAGGTAAGTGCCTATACTCGTATAGGTAAGTACCTATACTCATATAGGTAAGTATCTAATTATACCATTTTTTTATGCCAGGAATCGAGCAGACGGATCACTTGATGGTAAGCAATCGGCGTCGCCCATGGACACCTAAAACACTAAAAGTGTGCGTTATCGGATTTTTGGGGATTTGGAGTTTGAGGATTGTGGAGCATTCGGGGAATGGGGAGACTGGGGAGGGGGGTACTTGGGCCTCCGGTAACACCATTCACACAATGATACACAACGTAAGCGTTGTTTCACGTCGGGTTTTAGTGAGACCGGTGGCATCACTCCGGTCGAGCCAGCCCATTCGTGTCGAAGCATGGCTCTCCCACACAAGCATTACTTAGGTAACTTACATGGGTAGATGTAGATTATAGTATATAATAAATCAATAAGCCACTTTCATTAGAACGCGGACGAAAACGCTGGCAGAAACTAGTAAAAGAATCATGAACGGGTGCTCTAATATCTTTATACCACGATGGTGGCAAAAAAGCACGCGGCCCACTTGATGGTAAGCGGTTACCGTGGCCTGTGAACGCTTGCAACACTTGGAACATTACATGCGCCTTGCTAACTTGAATAACCTATTTATTTCCATCTTGAAGAACCCCATGTTGCTCTATGGCGATAGCAGTGTAGAATACATTTGTTCACATAACATACCATCACGTCTTTATCCCCGAATGGGTAGACAGATGTGCATTTGTTACTAATCTTACAAAATGTTTTAATAATGAAGTAAATTTCACTTCAATTTCATTTCGTCTCAAGAACATTTAACAGTGTTAATATATATATTAATAGAAAGACTAATAATAATAATATCCGTCATCACAATGTTATCTGCTGACGCTACAAGCAAGCCATCCGCGCCATTGACTTTCTTGGTGCCATTAACCGAATAACCCATTGCACAAAGAACTGACGCTTTTCAAGGTGAACACACACATACATACCAACAACATGCATACACTGCATAACCACTATGTGATTCAAAATAAATTTACAATCTTATAAAAACAACCCACAAAGCCGAAGCCAATCAAAAATGAATCTTAACTCGTGATACATAAAGCATGATAGTATTTTTAAAAAACTCAATTCGAATGTTGTCGAGACGAGAAGGGTGCACCCACACACGTATAAAGCAAGACATTCAGTGCGTTCAACTGCAGTCTGCACTCACACATAGACATCTTTGTATAGATTTCTACTTTCATTACAGTATTAAAAGCTTTTAAAATTGTTTGCATATTTCTATTTAGACTTTAATCTGCTTGTAAACAAACTTCACACATGTCCATTACAATATTTACAGTGTAAAATACACAGGCGTACGCACACATGCATAAGTTTCAGGGAAAAATGTACAGTGATCTATGTTAATCTTTCGCACACATATACAGGAATATCCTGTGTCCTGTGTGTGTGTTTGTGTATGATATACGTTTTGTAACTGTGGATTGTGCACTTTATTAATAAATTCTTTGTGTATTTAGTGTACAAGTTTATTCATGTATAGTTTTTGTTTATTTTTTGCTTGTAGTAATAGTCTTGTGGACGTTTAATGGAAGTAAAGTTCGATTCCTACATTTTCAAAAATAGGTTTGTTACAAAGTCAGTAGGTTCCATTTAAAACAGAGGTTTGAGAATTGAACTTCATAGGACTGTAAGCTCATCAACCTTACAACACTAATGCCGGATACTGAAACGTTACTCAATTTTGACTTGTACTAAAATATCGTGCTATCTCTGTCATTTTACTAAGAATTTGTAGAGACAGAAGTATACTTAAGCACGACTTAAAATTGAGTAACGTTTCTGTATTCGGGCATAAGATATTCAAACCTAAAAATTGTACTATATTACACGATCTCTGTCTATTGTTTCAAGACAGAAGCAACGAAAAGATAAAGTAAAACAAGTCACAATACTATATTATATCAGACAAAATAAATAACTTAACTTTAATACTCAATACTAGCAAATGGTCTCGGGTTCGATTGCCGGGTCGGGCACAGAATTACTGGGTTTAAAAAAAAATCACAGTAGTAGCAGCACGGAGTCAGGAATTGTGCCCGGTATATGGCAATAGGCTCACCTTTTATTACATGGGACTCAGAACATAAATGTTGAAAAGCGGGTGTTACATTGTACAGTAGCATTAAGTGCCGTAATGTGCACCTCTGCCTACCCCTTCGGGGATGAAGTTATGTTATAAGTTATAACAAATTAAATAAAAATTGTATAAACAATTTTTATAAACAATTTTTATTTTCACTTTCAATATAATTACAAGTCTCATCATCATCATCATCATCAATCACCGTCTCACCAGCTCTGGCTGTCATCTTCCAAACTTAAACCTGCTTCTTACATATAGGTTAACCATAATCCCCAGGCATGACCTGGACCCGGCACTAACGTATAAATACTGGTGATGGCTACCGAGGTGATTTTCGTGAGGTAACAATCCTATGTATAATAGTCTAGTCTTCTGGCTGACGCGGTCATGCCTCACCCAGGGCGGACATTTGATGATTTAACGTCCCAGATTACTGCCGGGGTAAAAAACACATGCTGTTTGCCGTGCCCTCATGTCGCGATGTCGTACCGTCGCACGCGCTAAATCGCCTATTCTTCGCACTTTGGTCACGCTCAATAATCTCTTTGATTCCAATCCAAGTGTGATCTGTTTGCTGACGGTTTTTTTTTAATGGAGGAAAATCATCGAATGACTTCTTCCGCCTGGGTGAGGCGGGAAGGAGTGTCAGACTCTTACTGACTAAAAACCACCCCGTTCCTACTCCTGCACTTAGAGCCGGAGCTCCGGTAGCCCGTTAAGTTCTCCGCACCTCCGTATCGGCATTAGCCCTATTGGGCCTCATCCGTGGTGGTCTGATTGATCTTCGAGGCGCGCGCGGAACGCGATGCACCGAACGTCTGGTTCTTCTGGTTTGCGGACGGATGGAAGGAGATTTTATCAAAATGCTTGAAGTACTGCGAGAGAAACTTATGAATGGTGTTAACTCTTGTTTTAATTAAGTTTAACTTTTCTTTTCTTCTGTTTACATTTATGTTTTATTGTTATAAATATGTCTGTTATTGTAATTGGGTTTACTGCCGTTGTAACTGTTTAAAAATAAATAAATAAATAAATGATTACCCGTCCGCTTAAGAAAAGGATCATCATCATTCTGATCCAATCATCACAGTTTTCAGTTGTATATATTATGTGGTTAGCACGGGATTAAATTCCAATAGGTAATTTTTTATATATATATAACATCACGCCTTTTTATCCCCGAAACCCCTTCGGGGATAAAAGGCAGAGGCAGAGGTGCACATTACGGCACTTAATGCCACTGTACAATGTAACACCCACTTTTCACTATTTATATTACGACTCCCATGTAATAGGGGGTGAGCCTATTGCCATATACCGGGCACATTTCCAGACTCCGTGCTACTACTGAGAATTTTTTAAAAACCCAGTAATACTTTGCCCAACCCGGGATTCGAACCCGAGACCCCTTGCCCGGCAGTCGCACTTGCGACCACTCGGCCAACGAGGCAGTAGGTAATTTTATATAATATAAATACTAAATGATTTATTTAAAGGTAGAAAATCTATTATCTTACAAATTCCTCGTATTACAGTTATGGGAAACTTAATAATTAATTATTATTTGTACAAATTAATGGATATTTAAAGTAAATCGTTAAAACTATGACGTGTTGAACTAATTTATTTAATGGCGTCATAAATATTCGTTGTAAAACTCCGTATCTCGGTTTTGGTACTTTATTCGAGTAATTTTATCGATAATTTACTGTAATATAATGGAGTATTTTATCCAGTGTATGGCAATACACGTGCCACTTAGATTTTGGGTGGTATTTAATACTTTAACACTGTAAATTCCCTTTTTTCAATCAAAATATTCGAAATTACCACCAAAATTAGATACTGAATTGCACACTAAATTTACTGATCAAATAAATAAATTATACTATCTAATAATTCGTAACCTAACCTAACCTAACCTATTTTGGAAATTCCGTTGTAATTGTGAACAATTTGTGTGCAAATCAGTATTTTTGTTTTACGATGTAATAATTATGTTTTTGTAATATGCAGTTAATTTGTAGTACAGTAATTTTTATGATATGCAGTAAATTATTGGTGGAGAAATTAGGTTTGCTTAAATTTCTAAATAGAGGTGCAGTAAAAAAAACCCCTTAGTTTTTATTTTTAATTTAATGTTACATATTAATTTTCCACGGACTCTTGGTCCGTGCCCTCGTCTTACATTTTTTTAAATTATGTCAATGCCACTTATTTCGTTATTAGCCTTTTTTGAGAGCGGAAAATCATCTAATGACTTATCCTGCCTTGGTTGAGGAAAAATAGACTGTCAGACTCTTACTTACTAAAAACCACTCCGTCCTTACTACTGCATCGAGGCAGGGTCCTGGTAACCTGTTAATTGGTCTGCAGCTCCGGATGGGGCAGTTCCTTCAACCTGAAAACTCACACTGCGTGATAGCATCTTCTCATACGATAAAGGAATGTAAGTTGAATTGGGGATTACAGACTTTTTTGCATAATTTCTGGTTATTATATAAATGACTAGCTACTTCCGCGCGGTTTTACACGCTCGGCTCAGCTCCTATTGGTCTTAGCGTTATGTTTTATAGCCTATAGCCATCATCGATAAGTGCGCTATCCAACACAAAAAGAATTGTTCAAATCAGACTTGTAGTTACGGAGATTAGCGCGTTCAAACAAACAAAGTCTTCCGCTTTATATAATAAGTATAAGATAAGATGAAAATTGAAAGACATGTACACTAATATTTTCCTTCTTTTATTTATTTTTCTTTTATATTTTTATATATTTAAACTTATTTTACAATTTAAGGTTCTGAAAAAACTCCATGCTAAATTTCACATGACACGGAAATCGAATAACTTTACTTGGCTGCTGTGTTTATGAAGATTGCACCAACTAAACGCAGACAGACGGGCTAATTTCCCAAAGGGATAAGCAGGAGGTCCCCTACATGGAGTCCATGGTAGGGACCGACCCCTTTGCCATTTACCAGCCAGGATGTAGACTTTTTGTTACAAACTGAATTTATAATTTCGTTTTGTTACTTACACATCACCTGTTAGAGGTATATTTTCAAACAATAAATACTATAAGATTTGGAATTTTGAAAAACTAAATCTACATATGTAAATAAAGATTGATTACTAAATGCTAATATCTGATTGTAAATAAACTGGTTTCGGTACCTAATGTTCGATTTATCGAGTTATTTATCGTTAGAAAGTTTTTATTTAAGAATGAAATAATTATGACAGTTTTCACCATTTCTTTTTAAATTTAAAATCTACTACTTAGGTAATGTATGCTAGTTAAGGGATAGTTTAGGGGCGGCTGGTAAAAAGGCCACGAGTCACCGGATAAGCAGGGACAGTTAATTGTAGGAGAGCCATGCTTCGGCACGAATGGGCCGGCTCGACCGGAGTTCCAGATTCCCAGATTCTCTAAAAATCCTAAAATCCCCAAAAGGCCGTTAACGCACTTCAAACGCCTCTGGTGTTCCGTATGTCCATGGGCTTGATTACTTACCATCAGGTTATCCGACTGCTTTTTTAATGACTTATCCCATAAAAAGTTAAGCCTCGACAGGTCAATAAGATAATAAAACTGACCAACCCTCATATTGAACCCAATACGACAAAGATGAATGAACGACAGTATAGTAACCTATTTATTTTACTTAATACATACTAGACAGTCATCGTTCTCATGTTATTATTTATTGAATAGTAAATAATATGTAAATTAATTAATAATTATTATATTTTGTAGTAAGATTAAATTTTTCGTAGCATTGACTTGTGTATGATCAAAATGTTAATAAACCTTTAACTAATTGTATATTTGTTATCAATAAGTTATTCATACAATATATGTATATGTGACGATGATATTGTTTTCCTTAAATGAGTTTACCACATAACGTTACATTTGTTATAAGTACACAAAGGATAAGTAGGGATAAACCTTACAGTATTTACATATGTTTTATTTTATTTTTTATGGGACAAGCCGGTAAACGAACAGACGAACCATCTAATAGTAAGCAATCGTCGCCCATACACACCCGCAACACTAGAGGCGTTACAAGTACGTTATCGGATTTTAGGGGATTCGGGTATTGGGGAGATTGGGGAAGGAAAGGGGGTAGTTTAGTAGTAATACTTATGTTCGTTTTTACAAAATGTCCCTAAACTGTCACTTAACGTGGCGTAGCACCTAAAGTAATCTGGTACTTGTACTATATCCTGAGGAAAAGTTAGCGAAAAATAAAATTAGACTCTGAACTTGAACTTGAACCAGCGAAACAATGTAACCAAAAATATTGTACTGTGAAACTGATTGAAAAAGAGTAACCTATGAAGTTTCTTGCTCATTCTTCTCCATAGGAATGAATGACACTGAATGACAGACTGATATTTTTTTTAATATTTCAATATGTTGTTTTGATGTTCAAAAGTGCCTTCTTGGTATAATTGAAATAAATGATTTTGACTTTGACTTTGAAACATAAATAAACTGTTTTGTAACTATTTAATAAAATATCATTAGACGAGTTGATTAAACAGATACTGTATACTTACTGAAAGAAATAAATTAATTCTGAGAACTACAAAATTTTACAAAAAAAATTGTTATCATTACTTTGACTTTCTTCTCCGTTTTACGGTCGTAAGTGCAAAGACTTGTGTTGGGTTCAATTCTAGGAATAGGTAAATGAAATAACTTGTTGGATTTTCAAAATTTCAGTTCAAACAAAGGGGATGTTTCCAAATCGTCTATAGTACAGTCATGTCGTCGAAAAAATTGAGGTAACCTGAAAAGTTTTCCAGGAGTTTTGAAAATTTTCTTAATGGTTTTCTTGTAAAATGCGTCGGAAAGGAGTTATTCTCAAAAACCTGATTTTAGGCGCCATTTTTGCTATATGGCGGCGCGGCAAAGATACGAGGTGTCAAAGGAAAAATTCGGCAAGAGCACGTCAAAATCTACAGAATTACCAATTTTCAAAACCCCCGGAAATCTTTTCAAGTAAAAATACCAAATGACTGTACTGCTTTGACTTTGACTTCGATCGCGACATTATGTACCGTATCTTGTTTTTATTCCCACACTTGGCTAACGACTTGAAGATCACTGATAGTTTGACTGCATGATTGGCGCGGTGGTAGGGCAACTGGCTGCCGTGCAACGTGTCGCGGGTTCAATTCCCACACGGAACAACTCTTTGTGTGATCCACAGGTTATTGTTCCGGTTCTGGGTGTCATGTGAATTTGGGCTTCTATATTTGTAAACGCACCCACGACACAGGAGAAAATCCTAGTGAGTAGTTAAAAAGAAAAAAAATCTTTAGAGGAACCCGTCACCCATTCTTTAGAAGGTCCTTGCAGTTTTATGATATACAACAAAGACCTTATATGACGTAATAAAATTCAGATAAATATTATTATTATATTTTATGAGTCCCTTACAAGAACATAGCCGAGTTCCCCGTCGTAACTATTATTATGTTTATGTCGCCCATTTTTCTGTATTTTCGTGAAAGTTACTGACTTAGAGTCTCAAGGGATGCGAAGTTATTGACCCCAGAGCGAAGTCTGTTACGGGCTTTCACGCAAATAATTTGAAGATAAGGCCATCTCTGATGTTGGGAGGGAAACTGTTTAAGGAGTCTTGTAATTCGTAGCTGTTTATAGTACTTCATAGAACTCTGGTGACTTCTAGGTCTAGTATGAAGGATCTAATTAGATTCGAGTGCAGTATGTAGTGCAGTTTCATAGGTTTTGTTTTGGAGAGTAGTACCTACGTGACTGCCTCGTTGGCTGATTGGTCGCAAGTGCGACTGTCGGGCAGGGTGCCGGCGCTCCGGCTCGAAGAGCAGGAATAGGAACGGGGTGGTTTTTAGTCAGTAAGAGTCTGACACTCCCTCCTGCCTCACACAGGCGGGAGGAGACATTCGATGATTTTCCTCCCTTAAAAAAATAAATAAAATAAAAGTATTACACTGATACTTTGCTCACCCGGAGACCCCTTGTCCGGCAGTCGCACTTGAAACTATTCGGCCAACGAGGCATTTGTTGGCCTTAAATCTATACAAAATAAAGTAATATAACATATTAATAGAATTACGCATTATTTGATTGAATAGGTAACAACGGACTAATACTAGTAGAGTTAAATTAATGGGAGTTTCCACTGATACATAATGGATGTTGTAATCGGGTTTGTAATGGGAATATCCCTAAAAGTAGTGCATTATGATGATAATCATTTATCATATATATATATCCTGTTTATTATTTTATTTCATGCTTTTGTTAGTACCCAAATAATATAAAAAGTAACATATTATCTAAGTCTATTAACTCGGAGCCGCGGAGAACTTAATGGGTTACCGGGGCTCTGGCTCGAAGTGCAGGAGTAGGAACGAGGTGGTTTTTAGCCAGTAAGAGCCTGACACTCCCTCCCGCATAACCCAGGCTGGAGAAGTCATTCGATGATTTTACCCCTTAACAAAAGCTTATTAACTATGTCTATGTAGGTATGCAAATTTAAAGACTGTGTATGAGATTATACACAGTAACATTTCGTTATTATACACAGTAACATTCGTTATTATACACAGTAACATTACGTTATTATACACAGTAACATTACGTTATTATACACAGTAACATTACGTTATTATACACAGTAACATTACGTTATTATACACAGTAACATTACGTTATTTCCACAAAACCCAACGCCAGAACAGTAATTTTGGAGAATTTCGATCCTAACTTTTCCCTTTTTCTTTGCAAAAATTTAATCTGAAATCACAGTTACATTCGCAACTAATTGACTAGCATGTCTATCATAGTTACTTAGACCAAGAAACAACCACAATAATTGGGTTGGTGACAGGGTATGAAAATAAAAAATATAATTAGTCTGTCTAATATTTTTTTACTTTGTCGTATAATAAAACTATACTTAGATAAAACGAATCAAAGTTTAGGAGTGGGGTATATAAAAGTGACGTCACGCGACATTTCAAATCAATATATCGTCGAAAGTATTCGTTCCTATAAGAAAATAAAAATACGTGTACTAATGATTTAAAATAATCTACCAGACGTACATTAAAATGAAAATTAGGCATCTACCCTATTGTCTCAATTGTCTACTAAAACTATTACTAAACTTAGAGATCTGCCTACCCCACAACAACTAAAATGCGGACCTTCCCACGTCACGACTTGCGTGAGCCGAGCAATGTGAACAAACCCGAGCATTGGATTTACATAAGACTCAGAACGGACAAGGGCGAGCGGCCGTTGATCTAAACTAACTATAGAGTTATTGTTCAAATAGATATGGCATCTGTTAATGAGATTGTTAATATTATTGATTGTGTTTATGGTAAGATAATATAACACTAAAAATAACGTTGCTTATTGTCATGATCGTCACCAATACATAAGCTGCTTTGTCAGATTTGGGACTTCAGTCTGAGACTAATGAACTTAATCGTTGGTTAATTAGAGTAAAATCCGATAATCAATCATAAGTCTAATTCCAGTTTCGATTATCGGATTAGTGTAGTTTTTTATTGTCATAACTTACATTGATGGGGTGAAGATTAGTGCGGATTGTCCTATTTTGAGACATAAGACAAAACATTATATAATTCTATGAGCTCCTATTCTAATACTTTCACATTTGGCCGCGTAGTATACGAAGACATTTCCAGAATACCTACGTCTCTCGTGTCTCTTCAATGTCATATCTATTGTCTTGCTAATTCTGTACCGTGTTATATTTGCACTGCATCGGTTATAAAAACAAAATTATTTGGTTGCATCCCACTCGGAGGCGACAATCATGGGTAAATCCATGTTTAACATAAATATAACATGTTTAACCTTCCTGTGTTTTGACCTTCATAATAATATGATTATTATAAACTATCTGTTTGAAATGAAATAAGGTGTATTCGAAGTACAATTGTGTCTATCATGTAAGAAATTTTTATGTTTGCGGTTGCGTTGTGTTTTGTCATGTGAGTGAGGTTACCGGAGGCCCAATTACCCCCTCCCCCTCCCGAATCCCTTAATCCCCATCAATTCTCAAACACTTAATCCCCAAAAGGCTGATAACGCACTGGTAACGCCTCTGGTATTCCAGGTCTCCATGGGCGACGCCGATTGCTTACCATCAGGTGATCCATCTGCTCGTTTACAGGCTTATGCCATAAAAAATGTATATTAACACTAGAATTCTCTCCCGTGTCATGGATGGATGTACAAACATACTTCGATATCATATACACATCACATTTGGAATCAAAACAAGAAATCGTTTATCACACAAAGAAAGAGGTTTATGTCAAACAGTGGTACTCTACCTCTATAGGCTGATGAACGAATATTTTTTCCATGAGGGAATCAAGCCGTTGCATATTGTCCAATAGTCGGTTGGTCTTGCCTATCCATTACGCCAACTGTGGAGTCAGAATATGTGATATTATAACGAATAATCTATTATGGGTTGAGGATCGAAATCAATTGGATAATCATTTTCACTGCGTTCGAAGTGACGACAAAAGCAGTCTTGATTCAAACTTGTTGCTTTCAAAACACATACTATATTTCCACTATGTTCACGTTGAACAAATCTTTAACACCAATTTCACGCTGTTTTCTTCATAGCTATTAACTATTAGCTTAGCTTTATATTTTTATATCCGATTAAAGAAAACAAATCAAAACCTACCTAGACTTAAAGACTTTATAGTATTTTTTATGGTACAAGCCCGCCACAACCTCCCAATACAGCTGCAACTCCAGTAAGCCAGGATCTACAGTAGATACAAACATGAAAACACCGGAACACTGAAGTCCAGCAGGTCCTTACTGTAGATCTAGGTATACAGGAGTTGCAGCTGTTCTACTGTAGATCCTGCCTTACAGGAGTTGCAGCTGTTGTGGCGGACTATATAGTATTATGAAACCTAAGACTATTTTCATAGTACTGAAATTTCTGAAATTCCCTTTACATCTTTTCTTCGGTTACTTACTTCTCGAACCGAGGCCTCCTCGTTTGGCAGTTTCACTTGAGACCACTTGACATAACGATACATAATAACATATTATGTACCTGCATATAAATAAACAAAAATACACTCAGACAACTAAATACTTGATATTCAATGTTTTCCAGGTCAAAATAATAAATGCACCTAAACTAAGGTCAAGGACCTTGTATATAAATAATGTATATAAGAGATATATGTCTTATTGCTTAGGACAGACAGTTCAGAGTTCGATGACCGATCGATTAGGATGCTGTATGGACCGATGTGAACGGATTTGGGATCCTTTTAGTTTAAATTATTGAAATTGTTATTTTTTTTTAGTTTATTGTTATATCTATGGCTGTTTACTAAGGTGTAGTGTTAGGGTTCCCGGTTATTGTATAATAAGCCGTGAATTTAGTACTCACTTTTTTATGCAATAAACCGATAAACGAACAGACGGATCACCTGATGATAAGCAGGCGTTGCCCATGGACATCTGGAACATCAGAGGCGTTACAAGTGCGTTACTGGGCTTTTGGTATTAGGAATTTTAGGATTGTTGGGGATTCAGGGATTCGGAAAGGTGGGGGGGGGGGTAATTGTACCTCCAGTAACCTCACTCGCACGATGAAATACAACGCAAGCGTTGTTTCACGTCGGTTTTCTGTGAGGGTATCACTCCGATCAAGCCAGCCCATTTGTATCGAAGAATGGCTCTCCCTCACCTTTGGGTGTGCTTGAAGAAAATTCATGTAGCCGTAGCTAAAATATATATTGCTGGTCAACTTGATGCTAATGTGACTGATTATTATAATGTACTTGCTGACACGGCAAACTTCGTACCTCCTCCAATGTTTTCCCACCTTTTAAACCTTTCCTGAACTTCCACAAACATTTCAAAACCAAAATTAGCCAAAGGGATTCAGCCATTTTCTAGTTATAGCGATACTAACAAACGGAAATTCATTTTTATTATATATATATATTGTATGTTATCGTAATTTTCAAAAAAAAATTCTAGTAAAGTATGATAGGTTCTTAGTAGGTTCATCATGAATCGCCATTTACAATTGTAAAATGTAATTACCTCTACAATGGCATTCGCACCATAACTAAACTAATAACATCTACCTTGTGACAGTCTTCTGCTGAACAATGGAACGCTAGTTCATAGTCCAGATCCGTCAATAGGATACCTATCTCCAGATCCATCTGTAGGATACCTTACTCTTTCAAAGAACAGGAACCTTTTGTTCAAAATCATTATCTTTTACATTAAGATGTCACTCTTTCGCATAACCACAATAAGTTACGCGAAACCAACCCTTATCAACTGAATTCGTCCCTGAACCTGAAAGGGAAAGTTCATGTACTTTCACAAGCCTGTCTGAAATAAAATTCAGCTGATGTCGTTGGCCCCGACGCGACGCAACTGAAGGTTTTATTGCGTCTACTTCTATGTGAACTTAGTTATTGATTGTTGTATTCATTGTGTGGAACCTTTTTGGAGCCTTTTTTCAGTTTTCAGACTGTAGAATGTCGATTAAGGGTTTTGATTTGAGTGGCTAAGCTGTTTATACAAAAGAAATAAAATAAAATTAAGTTAATGTGGTCATTTTAAGTACTTATATTTCTCATGTACGCCATGTGTTTTTGATAATTCAAGGTCAACCTGACTGGACCAATGGTTAAATTCAAATTTGTGGTCACCATTATTTATTACCGTTTTTCGGCTTACTCACGTATTTGTTTGACAAAGAACTCGATTAGTTTCAAGCCATGATAGAGACTCATATTCATGAGCATATTAAAGTAATATCCTCGTCAAATAATTATACGAGTAAGCTGAAAACATAATAATTAATTTAGTATGTGTCATGAAAGTTATAATTTAAAATATTATTGTCACTATAACTCAATGAACTTAAATAACTTCAAACCATAAGTAAAGACACGTGTCAATTATATTCAAAATAACAATAACATAACAATTACAATTCTATCATTAAAATAATATAAACTATAATAGGAGAAATTACGTAAAATATTCGTAGCAACGCCTACGCGGTCGTTGACCCCCGAATCGTAGCCGCGTAGCATGATAACATTCCCTTGCCGATAAGGGTCGACGAACTCCAGCTTTCGCCTTTTATTGTTCCAATGTCTTCCTACTACGAGCTTTTTATCTTTTATGAATTGTTTTCATACGAAAATAGACCCTTTATATGAGTAAATAAAGCTCGAAATATTGGGGATTGATTGGTTTGTAATTTAGTGTTCTGAAGGCTTAAGCAATTTGATGTTCTTTCAGAAATATTTAAATGTCTAGCTTTGTTTCTACCTCTATAATATACTAGAAAACATATTTAATTTTAAAGTGAATGACTCGAAGGTGGAGTAATTTGAATGTTGCGTTAAATATAATTGGCAATTTGCAAGCCTTACTTCGATTGTTTTGCCCGAATAAATCCAAATTACTTTTTTGTTATTACTATTTCAAAATTATAATCGTTTGTTCTATGTACAGGCCGTGGTTATAATGTCTAGATTCTTACTTCATGAAACTAATTAAAATAGTACCTAAACATATTATATTGGTACTGTTGGCTTCATAACTCAAAATAAATTTTATCCTAGATGGCTTTACCTACTGATGCTTTTACATACATGACTGTGTGATACAGCACCATAACGTAACCTAACATTTTCCAACGGGGTAGGCAGATACAGTGGTCTGGCTAGAAAATAATAATTTATGTTAATTTAAAACAATTTTTGACTGCCTCGTTGGCCGAGTGGTCGCAAGAGCGACTACTGGGCAAGGGGTCTCGGGTTCGATTCCCGGGTCGGGCAAAGTATTACTGGGTTTTTAAAAAAAATCTCAGTAGTAGCACGGAGTCTGGAATTGTGCCCGGTATATGGCAATAGGCTTACCCCCTATTACTTGGGACTCATAACATAATTAGGGAAAAGTGGGTGTTATTTCTGTGTGCACCTCTGCCTATCCCTTCGGGGATAAAAGGCGTGATGTTATGTATATGAAACATAATTTATAATACCCTTACACAACGCATTCATTGTTACACACATATAACTACATAATATAATATATAAGTATACATAATATATATGTTGACATTTCAGTGATAACCTGTCTGGCGAGTGATTTAAATGCCTTTGTTGTCTGGCTGAAACATGAACACTTATTACAGACGGTTTCATGAAACTGAATTACATGTATGTATAATTATTATATATACGTATTTTTTTTTATTGGATAAGCCGGTAAACGAGGAGACGGATCACCTGATGGTAAGCAATCGGGGTCGCCCATGGACACCTGGAACACCAGAGGCGTTACAAGTGCGTTACCGGCCTTTTGGGATTAGGAATTTCAGGATTGTTGGGGATTCAGGGATTGGGGAAAGAGAGGGGGGGATAATTGGGCATCCGGTAACCTCACTCACACGACGATTATGTTTAAATAATATTGTTGTGTGTGTTACAGCATTCATAACTCAAGTTAGGATGAATTGTTGTTTTTTATATTTGATGGGCCGACGTTTGACCACTATCTCGCCTGGCGGTAAACGATGATGCGGTCTACGATGGAGCACGTCGTCCGTCGGTTGCTTATCAACCTAATCACTTGTCATTAGCATCATCATTATTAGGTCTTTTCCGTATTTTGCTAGACATAGGCCTCTCTAATAGCATGTCGCATTTTTTATGGATTAGGAGGCAAACGAGCAGACGGATCACCTGATGGTAAGCGATCAGCGATGCCCATGGATGTCCCGCAACACCAGAGGAGTCGCAGATGCGTTGCCGGCTTTTTAAAAGGAATACACTCTTTGCTTAAGGGTTTGAAGGTCGTATCGGTTCGGAAACACCGCTATATATTTGTCGCTGATATTTAGTTAGTTGAATAAAATAATTCTACTGAGATGTTGAGACTACCTGTTTGGTCGAATTGTCGCAAGCGTAACTAACAGGTAAGGAGTTTCGATTTTGATGTTTTTGAAGTCGGTTTTTTTAATCTCCATTATTTTAAGGGACTTTTGTACACATTATGTGACGATGTTAATCCCATTGTGCTTACATATGTACATATATGTGTACAACTTAAATAGTCAGATTTTTAGTTTTAAATACATAGGCTTACAAAATAATAATACCTACCTACTCTGATACTACAAAACAACTTAGTTTAATTATCTATCTAGTGTAGAGGAATATATATACATATGCATGAAAACATTAATGACTGTTGATGAAGCGAAAGAGGTATGTAGGAATCGTAGTGATGGCGTTACATACTCTCTGCCTACCCCCATGGGAGGCAGGCGTGAAGTTATGCATGTATGGTTATAGATAATGCAGTTACGAAATAGTTCAACAAACCATTTATAATACTCACACATTACAAAATATGACATCACACGCGAATGTTATCAGTAAACGAATAAATGTCATAAAAAATATGTTTTATAAAGTGTCCTTGTTATCGGCCGTTGACCCGTCGATAGCCTAGTTACAGTAACGACTTGCGTAATATTACTGACCCTATTAAGTTGGCTGGAATTAGGCATATATTTAGACGTATACATGTATTGATAGGGTACGGTGATCGGAATTATTGATAGCTCACGCAATCTATTTCGTTTATTAAAAATGCGAGCTTAGAATCACAGATTGGATACCCGGGTCAAGAATTTAAGAGTTTTTGAAATTTAATAATTTTACTAGGTATATGACAAGAGGTCCCTATTACATGGAACTAATGATGAAAATTGAATGTTGTGTCTGAAACCGTGACGTAATAGGTTATAATTATTGATGATACTGTTGGGAATCGTTGGATGTAGAAGAAAATTTAAATCAATATAAAAGACATGTCGAGTGCATAACCGCCACTTTTTTGTTCGAGATTCGTCAGACCGTCAATACACTTGTCCTGGCAACCAATATTTCTTTGTTAGTTTGTTTATTTGAGGTGTCAATAACTTTGTCACAATAGAGTAGTTTCCTAAATTTTATTTTAACTTCTCAATCACCAAGCGGTCACCGGTGACCGCTTTCCACTAATATTACATTACATTATAGACCTTTTTTCTAATGTTTAGAGATTACTTTTGTATGACCAAATTTAGGTGGTGGATTTCAACGGGTTAATGTCCATCTTGTACATTAATTTAAAACTTTAGACACGTATTTTTTCTTTTCTCACAAAACGACGATACATTAATTTGAAATATCGTGTGACGTCACAGCGTGCCACATTTTGTAGCACGTTATGTTGTAACGACCTCCCACTTCTAAACTTAGCGGCATTTTATTTAAGTACTGCAACATAATACGAGAAAATAAAAAAATACGTGTCTAATATTTTTTTTCAATATCTATAATATCTATAACGGACTAATAAGATTTTTAATTTTGATCCCTGGAAACTACCCAATTATCTAGTCGTGCGAATTACATTTTTCTTAAAGTCTACTGTTGTATTTTTCTTCTTAGAACATAAGTCTTGCTTTCTAATAATACTATTTTCATAGTTTGCGATTGTAAACACTAGAGTCAATAGACAATTTACATACATGTACAAAACCGATATAAATCAGAGGTTGGTACATAAAACATAATATACAAGACTTAGCACTAATGTACCCACACAATGATGTGTTTAGCAAGCTCTGCCTACCCACTTATCATAAATGTATTCATTACATTAGATAAGGTGCCGTAACTTACACCGTTACTTAGTTAAGCTAGCGATCCATGATACAAGTTGATTCATACGATTATAAGTTTATTTATTTCCTTTTTACATGGAATAAGCTAGTAAACGAGCAGACGGATCACCTGATGGTAAGCAATCGTCGTCATTCATGAACACCTGGAATAAAAGAGGAGTGTTTGAACACAGAGTGTCACCAATGCGTTACCGGCCTTTAAGGTATTAGGAATTTGAAGATTGTTGGATTCAGGGTTTTGGATACTGGGGAGAGGGAGAGGGGGGAGGTAATTTGGCCTCCTCTAGTGGTTTGTTATAGTTGACAAAATCTCATTCATATTGAATCGTGTACAACGGTTCTAAGATCAACAGTAAGTAATGCTGCCTAGCCTAAATTCGACACGTGCAGACACCCACGCTACACTAATCAGACGCGATATGATCTGTCGGTGACAAGAGTTGTGCAAGCGTGAGCGTAGGTACCATTACTTATGAAGCTTTGATTCTTAGATGTGTGTAATAATGTAACTTAAATATACACCGTGAAAGATACACATACTCTGGGAGTGTACGCCGGACTTCAGTGTTCCGGTGTTTTCATGGTTGTATCTACTGTAGATCCTGGCTTACAGTAGTTGCAGCGGTTATGGGAGGTTGTGGCGGGCTTGTCCAATTTAAAAAAAATACACCGTGGAATCTATTTTGTTTTCGTCCCGAAGTACGATGGGTTCTGTCTTAGTTTTACAATGAAGTAAAATGTTTATATGAATATGCGCATACGAACTCATAGTACATTATCAAACCACCACGCCATATAATTCTGGAAGAGGTATTTCTCGTCGCATAGCGCGTGCCTACAAAACGTCTAGTGTTTCATGCGCATATTTCCATGAATCTATTTTTTAAACTAAAAAATGGCATCTTTATTTTTTTTTACTTTATATATATTTTTATAGAAAATGAAATAGATTTCACGATATATAGTAACATAACTTCGAGCCTTTTATTTTTAGCGAATGAAGAGCAGTAGACAAGCAGACGGATCGCATGATGTGGATGATGAGAAATGAGAGTGAGGATGAGAAATCGGCGCTGCCAAAGGACACCTGTAACTTTAGAGAAATAACAAATGCGTTGTTGGCTTTCTGAAGGTTTGAAGTTCGGGGAGACGGGAAAAGGTGGTGTAGGTTGCGTCTCCGGTAACCTTATTCACACAATAGAGCTGTTTTTTTGAGAAACCATTTAAGATAACCTCGAACTAAGTTAGAAATTATTTCTGGAAAGATCGACCGTAAAAAAATCTGTTCTAACTCCACAACATACGTTTTCAATTTCCTAAGAACGGTAAGAAAAGGAAAATAAGTTACAACAAAATTACATCACGAACAAAGAAATGTCGAAAATCGCGGAAGTCGGAAACCGTAATAGGAAAATATTACATCAACCCCATTTCCAAATGACGTCATAGGAAAAATATTTTAAATTTTTGTGAACAATTTTAGATTTTTGGACATTATATTACGTGACCAAAACGTGTCATATTTTGTTGTAAACTTTTCTATGACGCGTGTTGGAAAACGTGACGCTTGCTCTGTCATGAACCAATGTCATAACTATGGAATTGAGACATACTGTTTCGTTGTTTGAAGAGCTTGAAAAAGTAATTCCTAGTTAGCCAAGTGCTCGCAAATGCGACTGCCGGGCACGGGCCGGGCCGGGCCGGGCACGGGCCGGGCCCGCATTGAACAAGCGTGGTGATAGCCCAAACCGTCATACGGAGACGGTATGAGAAGAGCCCACTGCTGACAGTATGTAGAGGTCAGGTATCAGCCTATAAGAGCCCACTGCTGACAGACTGTCAGCAGTGGGCTCTTATAGGCTGGTGATGATGATGATGATGATCCTGGTACAATTTAGGCACTTATTTTTCATAATAACTGTCGTGAGACAAACTAAATTAACTAAAGTCGCGGGTTACTCACGTGAATATACTGAGAAAAGCTAAAAGCGACGTCGCCGCGACCGTGCACACTGCTCATGAGGAAGAACCCCTCTGTGGTTCGAAACTAGTAGAGCTTTTCTCAGTTTTTTTAACGCGAGTAACCAGCGATTTTAGTTCACTTATTTTTTAATCCTTCTTTATCTTTTCAGTCTTTAAAGCAGTATGTCAACATAAACTCCTCATTCATAAGAGGTAATTGGACCTTATGACCGGTCAGCATAGAATATTAGATGAAGTTTGACTTATAATGACGTAAATAGAGTTCATAATTGTCTATCACGTGTAATGCCTCGTGTTTGTATTGGGAAAGGCAAGTTCATAATAAGTTCTTATGTAAAATGTCTTTGATTTTGAATTAATGATAAGTGATGTAAGGTGTAGATGAATATAGCTTTTATTGTGTGTTTGTTAGGGTTATTTTTGGTATAACCTTTGATTAAGGATTCTTGAATGATTGTTTTGTTTTAATTGATGAGTTTTGAGTCACGTTGTGGTGTTGTTGTTACGTATTGTTTATTTGTGGGGTGGGCAGAAGTATGTTCACTTACTTTTGACCAGTTATGTTGACGAAGTCTGATTTTCTAGTTTAAAAAACATATGGAATTAGAGATTCTATGCTATGGATAAGCGTATCAAAGTTAAAACGGAAGGAATCTTTCTTAATCCCAATATCGAACCCACCATTGGCGACCGCAGAGTGTCATTAACAACGACACCATATTTATGTTGTCTTTTGCTAAAAGATTAATTACGTTTTTTAATAATGAAAGATATTTTCTAATCAACATCGTAATTAGGACATAACATAACAAGACGCCTTTTATCCCCGAAGGGGTAGGCAGAGGTGTACATTATGCCACTGTACAATGTAACATAATATCATAATTAGGATTATATAAAGAAGAACAGTAAAATTTATTTAATTTTCTTTTCATCTTGGTTTTCTTTTATTTTGCTATGTTTTGCTGACTGGTAGAGACTGGGCATCACGGCACAGATAATCCTAGTATGGGGTCCAGGGCCATACAAAAATGTAATGTGAAGTATTTGGTCAATAAACATATATTTATTATATAATGCAAACAAATGAACAAACAATCGAATCTTTTTCTTTTTAATCACACTAGTATTATAAATGTGAATGTCTCTATGCTTGGATGTTTGTCCGTCAATCACACTAAAACTACTGAAGGGATTTTGATGAAATTTGGTAATACAGGCAGAGTATGGGCTGACTAAGGTGATATGACTTTTTATCCCGATTGAATGCTCCCATGAGATAAAACAGGAATCATATTCTACGCGGATGAAGTCGCGGGCAACAACTAGTATAAGAATAAATGAACCGTACACTTCGAATACTGAAACAAACGCAATAAATAAAAGCAATGTATGGAATTAATGTATGAGAATGTATGACCACGTGCCTCAGTGTATGGTGCCATTAATGGGTGAATGTGCTGCTAAATTTCCATACATACATGTTATCATTTGAATGGAATTTACATATTTCAGAGAACCATTGAAAGATTATGGAAAAAAAGTTGGGTTGGTATAAAATTGTAAGTAGTAGAAGTGTGTACAATAATCAGTATAGTATAAATCAAAGTCGCTATCCACCATCTGTCTGTCCCTATGTACGCTTAGATCTTTAAAACGACGCAACGAATTTTGATGCGGTTTTTTTGATAGATTGAGTGATTCTTAAGGATGGTTTATATGTGTAATACAAGCATATTGCATCCGTGCGAAGCCGGGGCGGGTTGCTAGTTACATATAAATAATCGAACCTAAGGTATACATTACGGCAGTAAGGTGCACTGTACAATGTAACACCCACTTTTCATTATTTATGTTATGAGTCCCATGTAGGGAATGAGCCTATTGCCATATACCGGACACAATTCCAGACCCAGTCCTACGACTGAGTTTTTCTTAAAAAACCCCGTAACACTTTGCCCGACCCGAGAATCGAACCGGAGACCCGTTGCCAGGCAGTTGCACTTGGAATCACTCGGCTAATGAGGCAATCAATACATTCCGAGAAAGAAATATTTTTTAAATATATTTTTCAAAAATAGAACCCTATACATATACAGTCACACACCCATAAATAAATATACAAATATATACATAAATATCCAATAAACCAACAACACATACTTCTATGCAAGACGTTTCATACCGCTAAACGAGTTTCAATAGGCAACGAGCTGCGCAGGATTCACTTTGACCACCTGGCACTGAACCCGTTACCCTGTAATCCTAGTGACATAAAGACAACCACCTGGCGTTTGGATAATTGTGTACTTGTATGTAATAATAATTTTTTTCTACTATGTAATATAGTGGTGGAATATTAGTGGTGGAATATTTCTTGCTTCTGAACCGGTTTTTCTATTAAAGTTAGCTATTTTGTGGTTTAAAAGTGTTAGTGTGTTTTGTGATGTTATATGGGTAAATTGCTGAGCTGATTTCAGTGAATTTTGGTGTGGAGATCGATGGAAAGTTAGTTTTAATGTAATATTATTATTGTCTACAACATTGCTCGACTGCCTCGTTGGCCGAGTGGTCGCAAGTACGACTGCCAGGCAAGGGGTCTCGGGTTCGATTCCCAGATCGGGCAATTATTGAGTTTTTAAAAATTCTCAGTAGTAGCACAGAGTCTGGAATTCAATGTGCCCGGTATATGTCAATAGGCTCACCCCCTATTACATGGGACTCATAACATAAATAGTGAAAAGTGGGTGTTATATTGTACGTAATGCGTGATGTTATGTTATGTTATGTCTACAACATTCTTGGTTACTAAATGTAGGCTGAAAAAATTGACTGTCAAAAATGTAAGTTGTTTGTCGGTAATATTTTCAGTGCATCACAAATCAAACGAAAAATGGATATTATCTAACTGAGTATTGTTTTACCATTGCAATAAATAATTATGATATTAACCATAATGTAAATAGACATAATTATGAAATCTTTCTAATACATACATACTCCAATGAAACTAAAACTATCGTAATATAATTTCAAAATTACATACCTACCTTGAATAATAATAAAAAGCCTTCAAGTCTTTAAACTGTCAAACACCAAGCGGTCACCGGTGACCGCAACCTATTGTTCTATAATTGTGTCTACAAAACCGGTACTCGACGAGTTAAAACAAATTGATAAAAACATTTTACCAAGAAGTGAATATCTGCCATCAATTTCTAGGTCTCCAGGGCCCAAAGAACGTAAGCACTAGACTGGATAATTGCTGACTATTTAACGAACGTATAAAAAGTAGTTAGCACAATATGAGCAGGTGGGACAACTAAGAATATCGAGGATATTTAGTGAAGACGACACGGGGACGACACGATTTTGGGTCTAAGGGTATTAAGGTATTGATGTGGATAATTGATATAGACGTCTAACTGGTTACTAGATATTTATATAACTAGAGAATTGTATTGTGAACCTGATTGAAAAAGAGTAACCTATGGAGTTTCTTGCTTGTTCTTCTCCATAGGAATCTACACCTGAGAATGAGCAACTTTAAAATTTTTGTTGTTGACGTTCAAAAGTGTCTACCTGGTCTATTTGAAATAAATGATCTTGACTTTGACTTTGACTTTATAACTGCAAAAGTTTGTGAGTTTGTGTGTTTGTCTGTATATGGGTTACTAAATTACGACAAAACGGCTGAAGGGATCGGAATAAAATTTGGAACAGGGTAGGTTAAGGTCCGGAATAATACGTAGGCCACGGAAACACGGGAACACGTGTGAAGCTGCGGGTAAAAGTTAGTAAATCATGAATATTCTGTTTAAGTTCAACTTGCTTACTAATGCGTTTTATTTAAAAAAAAGGAATACCTAAGTAAAATTAAAAGCAAGTCAGTTATTCTTTCAAAACTGATCTCCAACCCCGCTGTTCTACAGTCAGGCCTCGACCAAAATGCAACTTGATTATGATGGATAGTACCCAAATAGATTTCTGTACAAAAAGCTATTTGGGTACTATCCATTCTTATATCCCACCAAGTTTTTACTGGGCATGTTAAATTTTAATTCTTTGATAGTGAGGCGAAATTACTCTCTTATTATTTCTACCTGTAGTACTCTGCGAGGACAATCTGACTGTCCGGAGCTGGTGGCACAGGTGGTACGGTTGTTTGTACCCCCAGTTCTGAAGCATCAGCTTGGGCCACGTAGGCACCCCTTACTTGCTGTCCCAGTAACGCGAACAGTCGCGCATGCAAATTCTCCGCTTGTTCGAGCATTAACGATGATCAATGCTTTCCTGGCTTCCGCACCAGAGTGTGATTTGTTTGCAGCGAGATGGAAGGATGTATGTCGTGAATGTGTAAGATTTTGCGAGAAGATGGACGACTGATGAATTAGTTTTAAGTAATTATAATTATCGTTCCTTTTTTATAAGATACCTGTTACTTAAGTGTAAAATAGTAAATAAGTAACATTTTTTTTTATTGTTTAACTGTATAATGTTTTGACTTGTGCTGTAAAATTATACATGTGCTTATAAATAAATAAATAAATAAATAAATAAATAAATTGATCAATTTACTCACAAAATGAAAATTACAACAGAGTCATCCATAATTGCCGTGTCAGACAGATGATTGTCATGTCACCGTGTCATCGATTGACTGACAGTTGCTTCATCATGATGAATGTCATAATGGCAAGGTTATGACCGCATCCGACCACAAAAGTTAAATGTACGGGTGTTACCAAACTTATAACGAAATTACAAAAAAGGTACTCAGAAAATAATTGTTAGGAAACTCGTGGACGCTTGGGTAATATAGCCCTGGTTATTTCTGGAATGAGTGGATGAACAAGGGATCTTCATTCCGAATTCGTGGTCGAACAAAGTTTCTTATTAGGGTGTTTTTCGGTTCTTCGAAAAACGTTTATTAATATTGGGTTAAGTAACTAGGTGTAGCCGGTATTAACTCACCTCCTATTACGTGCGACTTAGGTATATAACGGGTGAAAAGCGGTTGGTATATATATATATACTTTTTATTATTATATAAAGCTGAAGACTTGGTTTCTTTAACTAATCTCTGGAAGTACTGGTTCAATTTGAAAATTGTTTATGTGTTGGATAGTCCACTTATCGAGGAAGAGTATAGGCAATATAACATCACGCTGCGAAGAAAAGAAGCCTAGCAAAGCGGGTAAAACCGTGCAAGAGTAGCTAGTAGTGTACATTATGTCATTACGCTTTAACTTAATATTTTTAGGAAATAGAGAGCCTGATATTATGTTGTTATTGTAAAACAATATAATATTGTAAAACATATTTTATATTACGGCTATGTACCTACTTACTTTTTTTAAAAATTGCCCCACACTTTTTTTTTAACACTAGGATTTACTCCTATGTCGTGGGTGCGTTCACAAACATACAAGTTCACATACACATCTCACCTATACCCAGAACAATAATTTATGGATCACAGAAACAGTTGCTTCGTGCGGGAATCAAATCCGCCACACGTCGCACGGCAGGCAGTTGCAGTCACCCCACTAACCGTGCAGTCAATACATGTGTGCAGTCAATATAAATACATAGTTTCTAACACAATAAAAATCTTCTTGATGTAGAAAGAAAATCGTAACATATAAAGACCTTACCCCCAGATTATACAGAATAACGGTACCCGACCAGCTGCTAGGTGCAAGCAAATAAAAATAGAGGAATAATGTTATGTGTGCATACGCAGACACAACTATGTAATAGTTTGTTCTTTATTAACATGATTTAGTTATTAATTTTAAGTGTTTCAACTTATAAATAGTCCGCCTAGGGTAAAACTTTAAATTTGGTTTCCACCGGCTTGCTCAGCTTGAGATTTTTGACAAACCCCTTTCATGTACAGGAGGTCCATAGTCCAGTATTGGAGTATCATCAGTTGTTGATTATCTGAGATATGAGGACTATGCTTCGACATAAATCAACCACGTCCGGAGTGATACCTACCACAATTTCAGCACTTCAAATGATACTGAAAAGGGCTAGAACTGTTCCCATCCCTAAAACTCTTTTGTTTCTCATAGATCCGCATTAGAACTATAATCTAAAACTCCATTTGAGTCCAGAACTCCCTTAAAAAAGCCAACAGAACATGCCTGTAAGTGCAAAGAATCGAAATTTATCAATTTCAGCAGTTCAAATGATATTGTATAGGGCTAGAACTGTTCGCATCCGTAGAACTCTCTTGTTTGTCATAGATTCGCATTAGAACTACAATTTAAAACTCTAATTGAGTCCAGAACTCCCTTTAAAGTGCTAGCAGAGCATGCCTGAAAGTGCAAAAAGTCGAAATTTACCAATTTCAACACTTCAAATGATATTGTATAGGGCTATAACTGTTCCCATTTCTAGAACTCTCTAGTTATTCAAAGACTCCTATTAGAACTACAATTTGAAATCTATTTGAGTTCAGAACTACCTTTAAAGTGCCAGCAGAGCATGCCTGAAAGTGCAAAAAGTCGAAATTTACAAATTTCAACACTTCAAATGATATTGTATAGGGCTATAACTGTTCCCATTTCTAGAACTCTCTAGTTATTCAAAGACTCGTATTAGAACTACAATTTAAAACTCTATTTGAGTTCAGAACTACCTTTAAAGTGCCAGCAGAGCATGTCTGAAAGTGCAAAAAATCGAATATTATCAATTTCAGCACTTCAAATGATACTGAAAAGGGCTAGAACTGTTCCCATCCCTAGAACTCTTTTGTTTCTCATAGATCCGCATTAGTAATATATTATAAAACTTCATTTGAGTCCAGAACTCCCTTAGAAAAGCCAGCAGAGCATGCCTGTAAGTGCAAAAAATCGAAATTTATCAATTTCAGCAGTTCAAATGATATTGTATAGGGCTAGAACTGTTCGCATCCGTAGAACTCTCTTGTTTGTCATAGATTCGCATTAGAACTACAATTTAAAACTCTATTTGAGTTCAGAACTCCCTTTAAAGTGCCAGCAGAGCATGCCTGAAAGTGCAAAAAGTCGAAATTTACCAATTTCAACACTTCAAATGATATTGTATAGGGCTATAACTGTTCCCATTTCTAGAACTCTCTAGTTATTCAAAGACTCGTATTAGAACTACAATTTAAAACTCTATTTAAGTTCAGAACTACCATTAAAGTGCCAGCAGAGCATGCCTGAAAGTGCAAAAAGTCGAAATTTACAAATTTCAACACTTCAAATGATATTGTATAGGGCTATAACTGTTCCCATTTCTAGAACTCTCTAGTTATTCAAAGACTCGTATTAGAACTACAATTTAAAACTCTATTTAAGTTCAGAACTACCATTAAAGTGCCAGCAGAGCATGCCTGAAAGTGCAAAAAGTCGAAATTTATCAATTTCAGCACTTCAAATGATATTGTATAGGGCTAGAACTGTTCCCATTCCTAGAACCCTCTTGTTATTCAAAGATTCGTATTAGAACTACAATTTGAAACTCTAATCGAGTCCAGAACTCTCTTTAAAGTGCCAGCAGAGCATGCCAGAAAGTGCAAAAAATCGAAATTTATCAATTTCAGCAGTTCAAATGATATTGTATAGGGCTAGAACTGTTCGCATCCGTAGAACTCTCTTGTTTGTCATAGATTCGCATTAGAACTACAATTTAAAACTCTAATTGAGTCCAGAACTCCCTTTAAAGTGCTAGCAGAGCATGCCTGAAAGTGCAAAAAGTCGAAATTTACCAATTTCAGCACTTCAAATGATATTGTATAGGGCTATAACTGTTCCCATTTCTAGAACTCTCTAGTTATTCAAAGACTCCTATTAGAACTACAATTTAAAATCTATTTGAGTTCAGAACTACCTTTAAAGTGCCAGCAGAGCATGCCTGAAAGTGCAAAAAGTCGAAATTTACAAATTTCAACACTTCAAATGATATTGTATAGGGCTATAACTGTTCCCATTTCTAGAACTCTCTAGTTATTCAAAGACTCGTATTAGAACTACAATTTAAAACTCTATTTGAGTTCAGAACTACCTTTAAAGTGCCAGCAGAGCATGTCTGAAAGTGCAAAAAATCGAATATTATCAATTTCAGCACTTCAAATGATACTGAAAAGGGCTAGAACTGTTCCCATCCCTAGAACTCTTTTGTTTCTCATAGATCCGCATTAGTAATATAATATAAAACTCCATTTGAGTCCAGAACTCCCTTAAAAAAGCCAGCAGAGCATGCCTGTAAGTGCAAAAAATCGAAATTTATCAATTTCAGCAGTTCAAATGATATTGTATAGGGCTAGAACTGTTCGCATCCGTAGAACTCTCTTGTTTGTCATAGATTCGCATTAGAACTACAATTTAAAACTCTAATTGAGTCCAGAACTCCCTTTAAAGTGCTAGCAGAGCATGCCTGAAAGTGCAAAAAGTCGAAATTTACCAATTTCAGCACTTCAAATGATACTGAAAAGGGCTAGAACTGTTCCCATCCCTAGAACTCTTTTGTTTCTCATAGATCCGCATTAGTAATATAATATAAAACTCCATTTGAGTCCAGAACTCCCTTAAAAAAGCCAGCAGAGCATGCCTGTAAGTGCAAAAAATCGAAATTTATCAATTTCAGCAGTTCAAATGATATTGTATAGGGCTAGAACTGTTCGCATCCGTAGAACTCTCTTGTTTGTCATAGATTCGCATTAGAACTACAATTTAAAACTCTATTTGAGTTCAGAACTCCCTTTAAAGTGCCAGCAGAGCATGCCTGAAAGTGCAAAAAGTCGAAATTTATCAATTTCAGCAGTTCAAATGATATTGTATAGGGCTAGAACTGTTCGCATCCGTAGAACTCTCTTGTTTGTCATAGATTCGCATTAGAACTACAATTTAAAACTCTAATTGAGTCCAGAACTCCCTTTAAAGTGCTAGCAGAGCATGCCTGAAAGTGCAAAAAGTCGAAATTTACCAATTTCAGCAGTTCAAATGATATTGTATAGGGCTAGAACTGTTCGCATCCGTAGAACTCTCCGGTCTCACAGAAAACCGGCGATAAACAACGCATACATTATATTTCATTTGCCCTTTTTTATGGCATAAGCCGGTCAAGAAGCAGACAGATCGCTTGATGGTAAGCAATCGGCGCCGCCCATGGACACCTGAAACACCAAGGCGTTACAAGTGTGTTATCGGGAATTGGGAATTTGAGGATTGTGGAGGATTCGGAGATTGGGGAGACGGGGGAGGCGGGGTAATGAGTCCTCCGGTAACCTCACTCACACGACGAAGTACAACGCAAGCGTTGTTTCACGTCGATTTTCTGTGAGGCCGTGGTATCACTCCAGTCGTTTTTACTTTAACTTTAACGTATTAAGTATATCAGCATTATAACCTCTAAGTCTTAAAGTTATGAGTCCCGAGTTTATGTAAACCTATAAGTTATACGCTAAATTCTTATCGTGTTCACAAGCAACAGAAACACAAACATAATACCTAATTTATTCCTATACAATTAAACAATAGTAATAAGTTTAATAATGCAATTTAACCACAATAACATTATGAAATAATAATACCTAGTCATTAATAACAAAATGATGTAATAACATATTGTTAGGTAACAATTAATGCATGTTTACAATAATGTCAAAATTAGTTTATCCTTAAAATTATTACGTTCGGTTCGGTTCGGTTTAATTAAGAGCAGTTAATTGGGATGTTATGTATATGTATTGCAATGAGAAATAAATAGTTGATTAGTTATTTTTTCCTTTGATTGCCTCGGGTGTCTGGTGTTCCTGTGATCCTCAATGCGTTATTGGAGGTGGTCAAGCTGATTTTTAACTGCAAGTAATAATTAAAAGATTTTTTAACATTTTGAAGAGGCTTTTATCAAATAAGATAATGTCAACTCCATCGTACATTTTTCACATTACTTGGCTATTTTCAATTTCATTATTTCTGCAGTACCTATAACTTGATTGATTGTTATTCGTGGAGGATAATTTAAAAGTTAAGAGCAGTAGCTCTTGTAGAAAGAGTAGGTCTTCTACAGTATAAAATATTATGATCCACAGTTCTTTAAATTACTAAAAATGTATCTAATAAATGCTTTCTTAGAGATTACCTCTCGCCTGTCTCCTATTTTTTTTTATTTATTTATTTACACTTTTTGTAGGTATACAAAGGCGGACTTAATGCCTAGTGGCATTCTCTAACAGTCAACCTTAGGGTGATGCGGGTATCGCGGAGAACCTAACGGGTAACCAGGGAGGGCTCCGGCTCGACGTGCAGGAGAAGGAACGGGGTGGTTTTTAGTCAGTAAGAGTCTGACACTCCCTCCCGCCTCACACAGGCGGGAGCAGTAATTCGATGATTACTCCCCCTTCAAAAAAAGGGTGATGCGGGTAGGCAGAGATTATGGATTATGGAACGCCAATTGCTACGTTTTTTACATACCTCTTTCGTTTCCTCAACAGTCATCACGTTCATATAGTTAAGTTTTATCCTTAAAATTCCAGACTCCAGACGGAATTATTTATAACATTTAATTAATAACATGTTGTTAATAAAATCCCATATTGCTGCTGCATCTTGGAGGCACTCCGATATCATGGGGTGCCTACCTACCTCCGTCGTGTGATCGAGGCCTACCTGACGGACAGGTCCGTCAGCTACCCCGGTCACCGGGGCGAGTGGAACCGGCGAGAAATGTCACGCGGTGTTCCACAGGGTTCGGTTCTGGGGCCGCTCCTGTGGAACATCGGCTATGACTGGGTGCTGCGCACCGACCTCCCGAACGGCGTTAGCACAATATGCTACGCCGACGACACGCTGGTGCTAGCGCACGGGAGGTCGCACCAGGCGGCGGCCGATTTAATGGCGACAGCGGTTGCGACAGTCGTTGAAAAAATCCGGCAGTTGGGACTCGAGGTGGCGCTCCACAAGTCCGAGGCCAAGTGTTTTCATGGCCGCGGGAACGCGCCACCTCCGGGTGGGTCCCAAATAATGGCGGGAGGGGGTACCATCGGCGTCGAGACGACGATGAAGTACCTGGGACTCGTCCTCGACAGTCGGTGGAACTTCGTGGAGCACTTCCGACGTTTGGCTCCAAAGTTGGCGAGGGCGGGGGCTGCGTTTAAACGCATCCTCCCCAACCTCGGGGGCCAAACGCCTCCTGCCGGAGGTTGTACGCCGGGGTCGTGCGGTCCATGGCCCTCTACGGCGCCCCTGTTTGGGCGCCGAACTTGTTGCGGCGTCCTGCTCGGACGCTGCTCATGTCACAGAGGGTCATGGCGATCCGAATGATCCGCGGATACCGCACGATCTCTGGGGAGTCGGCGAACCTCCTTGCCGGATTACCGCCGTGGGATCTGGAGGCGAAGGTGCTCGCGCGCGTGTATAACATGCGCGCGGAGGCACGTCGCCGGGGCGAAACTCCGCTGCCGCGCCAAATAAGTGCGTGGCGGGATGAGCTCCGGCGCGATCTCATGGCGGAATGGCAGCAACGACTGTCGCAACCGGGGGCTGGGCTCGCTGCCATTGCAGCGGTAAGTCCCCTCTTTGAGGAGTGGCTTGAGAGACGCTACGGCGTCCTCACCTACCACCTGACGCAGGTCCTCACCGGACATGGAAGTTTCGGGAGGTACCTGTGTCTGATGGGGCGGGAGGAAACGCCCGGGTGTCATCACTGCGAGGACCGCCCTGAGGACACGGTGGAACACACAGTGGGAGAATGCCCTGCGTGGGCTGAGCACCGCCGTGCCCTCAGGGAAGTGATCGGCGATGGCGACCTCTCGCGTCCGGGCCTAGTGCAGGCCATGATGCGGAGCGAGAGGGATTGGGATGCCGTCTCCTCCTTTTGCGAAGCAGTCATGCTAGCTAAGGAGGAGGCGGGACGCGTGAGGCAGCGAAGCGTTGCCTCCTCGCAACCCAGCCATCGCGAAGGACACACCGGGCGTCGGGGATCGCGAGACGATCTCCGGCCACCGTAAGCGCGGGCCTGCGGACGGCGAGCATGGATGGCTCCCCGTCCGACCAGAAACAGACCCGAGCGTACGGCGCGTCGCGTTCCGCGCGCGCCTCAAAAAGCCATCAGACCACCACAGATGGGGCCCAATAGGGCCGATGCCGATTCGGAGTCGCGGAGAACCTAACGGGTAACCGGGGCTCCGGCTCGACGTGCAGGAGAAGGAACGGGGTGGTTTTTAGTCAGTAAGAGTCTGACACTCCCTTCCGCCTCACCCAGGCGGGATAAGTCATTCGATGATTTTCCCCCTTAAAAAAAAAAAAAAAAAAAAGGGTGATGCGGGTATCGCGGAGAACCTAACGGGTAACCAGGGAGGGCTCCGGCTCGACGTGCAGGAGAAGGAACGGGGTGGTTTTTAGTCAGTAAGAGTCTGACACTCCCTCCCGCCTCACACAGGCGGGAGCAGTAATTCGATGATTACTCCCCCTTCACAAAAAGGGTGATGCGGGTAGGCAGAGATTATGGATTATGGAACGCCAATTGCTACGTTTTTTACATACCTCTTTCGTTTCCTCAACAGTCATCACGTTCATATTGTTAAGTTTTATCCTTAAAATTCCAGACTCCAGACGGAATTATTTATAACATTTAATTAATAACATGTTGTTAATAAAATCCCATATTTGGATAATTTAAATGCTGTTATTAGTATACTAACTGTTGTTCGCAGCTTTGTCCGCGTATAATATGATTGCTGTTTTATCCCATGGAAGCATTTGATCCGGATAAAAAGTATCCTATCACCTAAGACCTTTTAAGTGTGGGAGAGCCATGCTTTGGCACGAATGGGCCGGCTCGACCGGAGTGCTACCACGGCCTCACAGAAAACCGACGTGAAGCAACGCTTGCGTTTTGTTTCGTCGTGTGAGTGAGGTTACCGGAGGCCCAATTACCCTCCCCTTCCCCAATCTCCCCAATTCCTGAATCCCCAACGATCCTCAAACTCCTAATCCCCAAAAGGCCGGTAACGCACTTGTAACGCCTCTGGTGTTTCAGGCGTCCTTGGGCGACGCCGATTGCTTACCATCAGGTTATCGGTCTGCTCGTATACCGGCTTATGCCATAAAAAAGTCAGCCTATATCTTGTCTGAATACCAAATTTCATAAACATCGTTTAGTAGTTTCAGCGTGATTGACGAACAAACATATGATGACAATAATTGTAATTATTTTTGTTTTTAAAAACGTTGCCCCTCCCAAGCCTTTTTTCCTGTGTCATGGTTGCGTTTACACATATACAAGTTCATATACATGACACTCAGACCCGAAACAACAATGTCTGTTTCACATAAAGTATTGTTCCGTGCGGGAATCGAACCCGCGACCCGTTGCACGGCAGCCGGTTGCCCAGCCATCGCACCAACCTCGTTGCCTCTGTTAAACATGAAATCTGTTAATCGATTCTGTCTCCTGCAGTAATTTTTTTTTTTTTTTTTATATTTGATGGGGCGACGTTTGACCACTATCTCGCCTGGTGGTAAGCGATGATGCGGTCTACGATGTAGCACGTCGTCCCATAAGCAACCTATTCACTCGGGCCTTGAAGACTCCCAGGTTGTACCCTTCAGGAAACACAGTGTGTGTGAATATTTGAGAGGTGCACTTTGAGGGAGAGGGAGTGCAGCCGCTGTTGAACCCTTTTCTTATTTCTCGGTGTCATTGATGTAGAGTGGAAGGTTGCTGAGAGGATGGCAGTGAAATGGTCCCCCACGCAGGCGACCCCTCGACGCGCACCGCAGTTAGCCACACCATTGGGAGGCCAGTCTGGAGACTGCGGGGACGCCCGAGCCCCCCCACGAATATCCATCGGGCCCTCTCCTCCGGTCGCCAACCGGCACGATGGCGTATCCATGGGATTTTCCGCTAGATGGCGGGGCAGCCTTTCACGTGTGGCTAGCACGCTAGTTGGGCCCCCAACTATCTGCGGTCGGCCAGCGGTGCACCGTGCCTCGGATCCCGCTACCCTCCGCGACTGGACACCCGGTGTAGCTACACCAGCGCGCGTCAGACCGGCCAGTCTACAGTGGAACAACCATCTCGACCCATCCTCTCATACGGCGTCACCGAGCATCGTGGCGGAACACGGCTGGGCCGCTTGGCGACACGCTTTTGCTCGGTGGGTGGTCATAAAGCCGGCGGCCGAAGCCTACCACCAAAGTGTCACCTGGTTAGCACCACCCGGAGGCCACGTGTAGGGATTCTGGTTTAAGGGTGCTCTCCTACGGACGAGGGTGACTCAGCCTCCAAAAATTAGTTTTAAATTCCTCAGTAATTCACCGAGGGAAGTGAAAACTATAGTTTTTTCTTCTTCTCCTCTTATAATATCTTCTGATTCACTTCGTTGCGGGAACCAATACAGTTACTCATGTCCCTGAGACGCGCTTCAATGTTCCGGTGGTTTCATGGTTGTATCTACTGTAGATACTGGTTTACAGGAGTTGCAGCGGTTTTGGGAGGTTGTGGCGGGCATGTCCCAAAAAATAATAATAATAATAATTTACTAAACGACTGAGGAGTGCTTTGGAGGATGCGGTCCGTGAGTACAGACGTGCTCCTAGTAATTTCAGACCAAAATTACCACGTTTGCCCATGTGTAGAAAAAATAGGGCGCTGGTGAGTGCCTTGGATTCGCTACTTAAAAAATATTTTGAGAGTAGCGAAAACCTCTATGATACACACTCAATCTTGTACTGTGGGGCGGTAGCTGCTTGTCGAGTGGCTAACGTCAGATTCCCAAATCTTGACGCAGCAGTCCGACCAAAACCAGCAGTACCTGCCTGGCAGTATAGGATAGAACGTCGTATCAGTGAGGCCAGGGTACTCATTGGCAAACTATCCTGCTTCAGGGAGGGCAATACTCGCCCTAGAGTGATGCGCTTTGTAAGACGTGCATTTGTGGGGACTGAAATCAGTCCTCATGAATACCTGTCGCGTGTTACAGAGCGCATCGACTTCCTGAAGCAGAAAGTTTATGCATGGGCAAACCGTATTAGAAGGTACAAAAAAAGAGTGGAGCGCTATACTCAGAATCGCATGTTCCAAAGAGATCAGAGGTGGGTATACAGAGATTGGGAACGATCCAACCAAGATGTGGCTGACGGGCGGCGACCGGATGATGATGCCACTAACACATTTTGGCGCAACATCTGGTCGGTGCCTGTTAGCCATACAGAAGGTGACTGGATGTTTGATGTTAAGCGAAGGTGTGAGCCTATACCAGAGATGGAGGAGGTAGTAATTACTTCCTCTGATGTAGCCAGTGCAGCCTGTTCGGTCCCGAATTGGAAATCACCGGGGCCGGACGGACTGCACAATTTCTGGATTAAATGGCTCAAAAGTTCACACGTTCGCTTAGCATTACACTTCCAGGCAGCTTTGGAAACTGGGTCGTTACCACAATTTCTAACAACAGGAGTTACCCACCTGCTCCATAAATCAGGTAGTTCCACTGAGCCCAAAAATTATAGACCAATCACATGTTTACCAACGGTCTATAAACTTCTTACATCCATTTTGAGGACAAAAATAACAAAACATATTTAAAAAAATTCCATCATGTCTTTATCTCAAAATGGATGTAGGGAGGGGTCTCGTGGAACTAAGGAGCTACTCCTCATTGATATGGTTGTTAGCCAACAGGTTCGTCGGTCCCGAAAAGATTTGTCTACATGCTGGATAGACTACAAAAAAGCATATGATTCTGTACCACATACATGGCTCCTGAAGGTGCTGGAGTTGTATAAAATAGATGCAACTTTACGCGCCTTCTTGGAGTCATGTATGGGGCAGTGGAGCACCGTGCTTTGCTATCCAGGATGTAGACAAATCCAAGGGAATGAAGAACCTGTAAGGATAGTACGAGGAATATTTCAGGGTGACAGTCTGAGCCCACTATGGTTCTGCTTGGCCTTGAATCCTCTAAGTACCCTACTGGAGGATTCAGGGCTAGGCTATCCTTTGCGGAGAAGAGGTTTAGCTATATCCCACTTACTTTACATGGATGACCTCAAGTTGTTTGCGCCAAACAAGAAACAACTGATGGAACTACTGAATATAACTGAAAAATTTAGTAGTTCCATCAGAATGGAGTTTGGAGTAGACAAGTGTGCGGTCATGCATGTAAAACGAGGAGGGATTGTGGAATCTGAGGGTCTAGGACTCTCAGATTTCACAAAGCTGAGATCACTCTCCGCAAACGATACATACAAGTACCTGGGTATGTCAGAAGGATTAGGCATTAATGGACCGGACATGAAGCAATCGTTACAGGAGCGCTTCTTTTGTCGCCTGAATAAGGTACTGAAAAGTTCCTTATCAGGCGGAAACAAGGTGCGAGCCTTTAACGGTTGGGTCATGCCAGTCCTAATGTATTCTTTTGGTATACTCAAGTGGACTCAGACTGAACTTGACACCCTGGATAGGCGAGTCCGGACCCTGCTGACTGCAAATCGCATGCATCACCCTCGTTCGTCGGTCATGAGGTTGTACATCCCGCGGAAGTGTGGTGGTCGAGGCTTATTAAATGCTAAGACCCTTCACAACCGTGAGGTGTGCAGCCTCAGGGAATATTTCCTGAAAGTCAACGAGGGTATGCATCGAGAAGTAGCAGCGGTGGACAATGGATTCACTCCGCTATCCTTGGCAAAAGAGAACTGGCGCAGACCTGTGGTACTAAGCGTCAATGATCGCAAGGAGGTATGGCATAGCAAGGAGCTCCATGGACGCTTCTTCCGGGCCCTTCATGGGCCCAGTGTAGATTTTCTAGCGTCCGTGTCTTGGCTACGATTCAGTAATCTCTTTGGAGAAACTGAAGGATTTGTCTGTGCAATAATGGACGAAGTTATCCTTACGAACAACTATCGGAAATATATAATTAAGGATGGGACGGTTGACATATGTCGGGCATGTCATAGTCCTGGTGAATCCATTAGACATATAATTTCTGGTTGTGGTCGTTTGGCTAACAGTGAATATTTGCATAGGCATAATCAAGTAGCCAAGATTATCCATCAGCAACTTGCTTTACACAATCGACTTGTTGAATCTGAGGTGCCGTACTACAAGTATGTGCCCGACCCAGTTCTGGAAAATGACCATATCACATTGTACTGGGACCGGTCTATCATTACTGACAGGACTATTGTAGCCAATAAACCTGACATAGTGGTGATAGACCGACAAGTACGCCGCACGATGATAATCGATGTCACCATTCCCCATGACGAGAACCTCGTGAAAGCTGAGAAAGATAAACAAATAAAATATCTAGACTTAGCTCACGAGGTTGTCAACATGTGGAGTGTGGATTCGGCTATCATTGTGCCGATAGTCGTGTCGGCCAATGGGTTAATCCCTAAAAGCCTCGACATCCATCTTAGGAGGCTGGCGTTAGGTGGATGGATCAAGGGCCTGATACAGAAGGCAGTTCTCCTAGAAACGGCACGTATCGTGAGGAAGTTTCTGTCTCTGGAGCCCTAACCACCAGTAGCTTGGACCATGCTCTCGCTACTGGTCGGCTCCTATTTTTTATATTTTTAAATATTATTTTTTATTTTACAAGTAGTATTTAGAAATGTAATTTATAGAGAATTTTAAATAAATATATGTAAATAATTTACGACACTTTTCACGACGACTTTTACGACACCCACGAGAAGAGATGGGATGGTGACAATAGTATTCACCCTAACCTTGATTTAAACTGTCAAACACCAAGCGGTTACCGGTGACCGCAACCTATTGTTCTATAATTGTGTCTATAATGACGGTACTTGACGAGTTAATTGCTAATTATTGCATGCTTAGCTAAGCTAAATAAAATCACTACCTATCATTATTTCTAAACTCGACGCGTAAAGCCGCAATTTCATTTACGACGAGACAGCTAACGGTGCAGGAATGGTGCGTTACATAAACAGCGCGTTGCATCGCCCTTGGCGGCTGGGCGCCGACCCCGCGCGCTCAAGGTCGACCGCGCACACACGCGCGTGCCTTTGTATGCGAATGTAAGGGCTGTAGTAGTTTTATGCATCGCCGTCCCGTCACGGTACTTAATTTTATGCGACTTTTTTTATTTTAAGTTGTTAACGTTGATTTCAAATTCAAAAATATTATTGTTTTGATTGCCAAGTAATAAATCATTTTTCATTTTAACACGTGTAAATGTAACTTAGCATATATTTAACTAGTTAAATTGGTTATCATCGTGTAGTATGTAGGTACAATACCGTAGGTAAGGCGGTAAGTTGAAGCTTTTAGTTAACTGTGGACATTTTTCGGTCCATGATGATGATAATGATGCTAATGATTAGGAAGTCATACGCGAATATTAAAACTTACTTCAGTACAGCAACAGATGAAGTATATTGAAATTAATGTACAATATTATTAATTTTTAAATATAATAAAAAAATTCGCAACCGCGTAAGACACTAAGATCATTATAACCCTACACATTTTACACTGCAACCTAAATAGTCTACCATTTAACAAAGAGCTCTGTGGCGCCATTGAATTCGTTTCATCCCCTCAAATATGGAAGAGACAAGAGGTGGGGGGGCTCAAGTAAGACTGGTCGACACACGCACACATGGATATGTTGCACAAATGTATGTGAGTGTGAGTAAAGGAAAATCTTAATACTATTTTTGTAATAAACAGAGATGTTAATCATCGGTCGTTGTAACAAAGGCGACTGTTTGGAAATATATAGTTTTGTTTAAGTTGTCGTCTGGACTAGATAATTGAGGTTACATTAATAAAGCGTTGTGCAATAAAGCTCTTAAGACTGTCTCGTTGGCTTAAAGTATTATTGATTCTTTAGCAAGTCAAATAGAATCAGAATTTTTTTTATATTTTTAACAGCTTTTATTATCGAGTGCCTGACAAGGTGTCGTGATCTCTTAGAAGAAAGAAAGCCCCTTAAATAATATATAGGAAATCCCTAACTACGTATCTACACTACCTATACTATCCCATACGCCACGTCATTGCGTAGTGCGCAATGTTGCTCATAAATATGAATCTCAAGCGCAGCTTGAAACTAGTCGAGGTAACATCAAACAGTTACGTAAGTCATACGTTAAACTAATTAAGTCATGACAACAAGCTTTACCCACAAATGTAACGGAACGTTTCAATCATTATTCATGAAAAAAAAAAATCAGTTTCTTTACAGGAAACGCGTTCATAATGCTATTTACAAATATAACGTGACCAGTCATGTGCAAAAAAGCACGTTGCCAGCCTTATGACTGTTGAAACTGTAGTTGTAGTTGTAAACAATGTTACAAATTCAAAAAATAAAGAATAGTAACACTTTTGTCACCGACCAGTATAAAATGAACTGTTTTTTTTTTAATTTTAACGGTTATTCTATTAATAATATTTGTAAAAACATGCTGGAGTTTTTGATTAGGTACATACTCGAACATGTTTTGCTTCTGCATGCAAGCTTCTGATTATTATCAGAAGACGTCTATTGCTAAACATAGGCTTTCCCTAATGACTTCCAAAGCGTCGAATGGTAGAATGCAAGAAGGAGTCAGTACACTGCACAGTCTAAAATTCGAACAAGCCCGCCACAACCTCCCAAAATCGCTGCAACTCCTGTAAGCCAGGATCTACATTATATACAACCATGAAAACTCCGGAACACTGAAGTTCGGCGCGTCTCAGGGACAAGAATAACTGTCTTGGTTCCCGCAACGAAGTGAATCAGAAGATAATTATAAGAGGAGAAGAGAAAAAACGATAGTTTCCACTTCCCTAGGTGAATTTCTGCAGGGGACAGAGTGAGTTAAGCCTAAAGGCACAAAAAAAGAGACTGTACAACTGGGTGAAGCTCAGTCGCCAAGTACCACGGAAATTTGACTAAAATCTAAGTGGGTCCTATGTGTGAGCTGTTATACTTGCTTCCAGTAATAGGTATGGCAAAAGCGCTCCGTATATTATTCCTTAAATTAATTGACATTAGTTCTATAGATTTTCTACCAAAAACAAAAATCTATCCATAGTTTTAGAATAAAGATTGGTTATTAAAATCGCCAGTCAAACAAGTCGATCCAAGTAAAAATCATACAAAAATAAAAGTTCAACAAATATGAAGCACGTTTTCCGCAATGCGTTTTATTTCGAAAAAACCTTTTCCTTTTTGGAAAATAAGCAAATAATGTTTGTGCATTCGTAACAAAGGCTGAAACAATGCGATTGCAGTTAGATTTTATCTTTTTATCAATACCTCTATGCAGTGAAGCATAATATTACTACAGTTTGGCGAAAACATCCGTTGATGTTAAGTCGGGTTTTTTTATTCAACGTAACTTTACATCTATAACATCACTCCTTTTATCCCGAAAGGGTAGGCAGAGGTGCACATTACGGCACTTAATGTCAGTGTACGATGTAACACCCACTTTTCACTATTTATTTTATGAGTCCCATGTAATAGTAGCCTATTGCCATATACCGGGCACAATACCAGACTCCGTGCTACTACTGAGATCTAAAAAAATTCAGTAATACTTTACCCGGCCCGGGAATCGAACCCGAGACCCTTCGCTCGGCAGTCGCACTTGCAACCACTCGGCAAAGCATGGGATAAAATTTACTTGCAAATTTACTTTTTAGTCGATATATTAAAGAGTTAACCCTTTAACAATTACTTTTTAGAGGTATATACAAACCTATTATTTATTTGTGTCTTCAATGTTTAAGTTAGTTGTTTGTAAGGTGTTAGCACACAAGCTATATCTTATTTTATTTTTACATTTAGAAAACTTACAGTTAGAATTGACAATTATATATAACTATGATTAAAGTAAGGCCAATTACAAGATTTCGCATATATTTGCTAAGTATTAAAAAAAATATCGTAACTTGCCGACAGTACTGAATAAATTACAACCTTCAGCCACACACATTTCCTCTAATCCATATGTCAGCAAGCAATACAAGGAAAGAAAAATAATAATAAAAAGCAGTAACAACTACAATCATCTATGACAATATGAACCAAGAAAAAAAAAACAAACAAAAGAAGCATTAACGAAAAGTTTTTTTTTATATGCTGTTAACTAAGGAAGCACAGGCAAACCATAACCGATCCTACCGACTAGTTACGATGTGTGAAAAAGTGGTTACACATCACCCTCTTTAATTTCGTCACACTGATGTTAAAGAGATCTATGTCAACCTCCCCTCCCTACAAACTGACAATATACAACATAATAATAATTGTTAGTCGTGTCGGCCAATGGGTTAATCCCTAAAAGCCTCGACTCGACATCCATATTAGGAGGCTGGCATTAGGTGGATGGATCAAGGGCCTGATACAGAAGGCAGTTCTCCTAGAAACGGCACGTATCGTGAGGAGGTTTCTGTCTCTGGAGCCCTAACCACCGGTAGCTTGGACCATGCTCCCGCTACTGGTCGGCTCCTATTTTTTTTAATTTTAAATATTATTTTTTATTTTATAAGTAGGTAGTATTTAAAAATGTAATTTATAGAGAACTTTTGATATAAATATATGTGAATAATATTGTTAGTCTCAAAGTAGTAATTCCAAAATTTTTAAATACAATATTCTCAAACAACTGATCGAGCTGGGAATCAAAATATAGACCTTATTAATAAGGAGAAGAGAGAGAGGGAAATAATATCAACCACCAACCCGAAAGAAGTATTTTATGGGAATATAAAATTGTTCATTCGAAAATATACATTAAATGATAGATCAATAACGGCTTATATTGCGTAGCAGACACAACTAATTTAAAATAAATTGTTGAATACATCACAGACGTACTTAAACGATTACTGTGCATTCTGAGTAACAAGGATCATTGAACAAGCAAGGTTGCGGGTTCGAGTCCGGTTAGCGAAATTAACTTGTACCGTCATCCAATGTAAAATGAAAGGTTACATTTTATTCATGAGTTGTAAAGAAAAGGATGACGTAATCTTTAACATTGAGCAGAACACATGTTCAGAAGGTAAGCTGAAGTATATTCTCTCCTGATGTCAGCACCAGAGTGTGATTTATTTGCAATGAGATGGATAGATGTGTGCCGTGAATGTGTAAGATTTTGTGAGAGGATGAATGATACGTAACTAATTATAATGTTAATGTTTGTGTTAAGTTACAATTACTCTAATTACCAAATTTGTTATTCAAATGTATAGATTTCTTTTTGTTTATTTTGATTTTTATATTTCTTATATTTGATTACCAGTCGTGGTGGCCCGAAGGTCCCACTTCTCATGCATGAGGGTGCGGGTTCGAAACCTACCAACGGCAAGTACCAATGTGACTTTTTCCGAGTTATATGTACTTTCTAAGATTATTTAGACACCACTGACAAACGGTGAAGGAAAAACATCGTGAGGAAACCTGGAATTATTATTTCTAATTATAAGTTTGAAATCGCCAACCCGCATTGAGCAAGCATGGTGATTAACGCTCTAACATTCTCCGTGTGAGAAGAGGCTTTGCTCAGCAGTGAGCATTTATAGGCTGTTGATGATGATGATGATGATATTTGATTACCTAATTAGTTTGTTTTTAAGTACCTAAATAATAGTATCTATATAAGATTAACAGTATAGCTTAATGGCGTACGCTGTAGTGGTATATATGTAAATTTTCCAAATAAATAAAATTGAAGGAATCTATACGAATAGTACAGAGGAAAGGTTTGATTTTTTGTTTGTTTGAATTGAATCTGCTCCGAAACTACCGGACCGATTTGACATTGTCTTTTACTGACCGATTTGACATTGTTTGAATCTCACATTATCGATGATGAACTTGTTATATTTAATAAGATTAGAAAAGGGAATTGTGCAATAATTTCGATAATGTAACCCAATGTGTATAAAAATCTGGCTAGTCTTATCGAATAATAGAATTCAAGTGCTGAACTTCATGTTATGTTGTGAGTCCCATGTAATAGGTAGGGCAACTTTAGACCCTATGCTATTATTACTAAGAATTCTTATCTAAATGCAAAATTATCTGATAATAAAGAATATTATATTACGTTATAAAACGGTGTGGGCATCAGTAATATAAATTATATGCGTAATTTTATACTGAGCAGTGATTGGTCCAATTTTTAAATCAGTGCTAGGGTTGCCAATTCTATTACAAGTCAAAAATTTTAGTCTTATCTTTGATTTAACTTACATAACGTCACGCATTTAAGTTCCTCTTCGGTGCCTGGGAAACCGGTTGCCGCGCAACGCGTATTGGGCTCAATTCCCGCACGGAACAACTGTTGTGTTATCCACAAATTGTTGTTTCGGGTCTGGGTGTCATGTGTATGTGAACTTGTGTATATGTTTGTAAACGCACTCACGATACAGTAGAAAATCCAACTGTGGGGCAATATTTAAAAAAAAATCTGTACATGAAACATATTTTCAAAATAGCTATCAGGGGGTGATTAGTGATAGATACCAATGCCAAAAATACAACAAAAATATAATCTTTAGAGGTAAATAAAAATATTTTATTTGTCATGAAATCTTTGAAATAATAAATCTCAAATACTCAGTAACCAGCCCTAGCTTTTGACTCACAGCATGCATTTCTGCACAATGATGCAATTGCTTACGCAAGCGGTCATTCCCCCGAAGGTGACCCTGGCCAGACCCTTCCAAGGTCACAAGAACTCAACACCAACATTTATTTTTAACTATAAATACTTCTTTGTTAATACCAGTCTGTTTTCTTACAAAATTAACAACGGTTTGTAATATACCAATAGATGTTAAAGGATACTTGTTAAGTTGTTAATTTTATTATGATTCAGTTTAAACGGAGTTTAATTTTGTTGGATGTAAGTGTAATACTATAACAACATAACATCACACCTTTTATCCCCAAAGGGGTAGGCAGAGGTGCACTTCACGGCACTTAATGCCACTGTACAATGTAACAGCCACTTTTCACTATTTATATTATGAGTCCCATGTAATAGGGGGTGAGCCTATTGCCATATACGGGTACAATACCAGACTCCGTGCTACTACTGAGATTTTTTGAAAAAACTCAGTAATACTTTGCCCGACCCGGGAATCGAACCCGAGACCCCTTGTCCGGCAGTCACAATTGCGACTACTCGGCCTCGGAGGCAGTCATAACAATATGGCATGATTTCTAAAAGAAAAGATAATTTACTGATGTAACTACATTTTTAACCGGCTTAAAAATAAAGAACAATGAAATGTCGTGGAAAAGCAATGAAACATTATTGTCATGTTATCTATGTCCGGTCTTAAGCACACAAACCCGGAATAAGGAATTTTGTTGAACACAAAGATTTTTTTAATCGATAAGCCTGTAAATGACCAGACGGATATCCTGATGGTAAGTAATCGGCGTCGCCCATGGACACCTGGAACACCAGAGACGTTACAAGTGCCTTACCGGCATTTTGGGGATAAGGGTTTGAGGATTGTTTGAGATCCAGGGTTTAGGGAGATTGGGGAGGGGGGTAGTTGGGCCCACGGTAACCTCGCTCACGCGACAAAACACAACGCAAGAGTTGTTTTACGTCGGTTTTCCGTGAGGCCGTGCATGGTATCACTCCGGTTAAACCAGCCCATTCGTGCCGAAGCATGGCTTTCCACATTTCCAATAATCAAAACTACGACAGGTTACTCTACAGAAGATTGCCCTGTCACCATTTTCTTCTTCTTCAAAAATATCTTCTAAATTATTTCACTGCGAGTTCCAAGATAGTTCGTTTATGTCGGATGGTGCCAGATTTCATTGTTTCGAGTTTTCAAAATTAATATTTACTGTAGATCCTGGCTTACAGGAGTTGTGGCCGAGTAGGTGTTGCGGTTTAGACAGAATAGGTATCGCTCAGGTACGCCTAAAGTTTTGAGTCAATATTTGTGAGGAAAAAACAATATAATTTTGCCTAGGCATATTCTGAATATAGGTGTGCTTATAGTCCATACAGATGCGCTTTCGTGGCGCTACAACATGAATCAACAACTACAGCTCCATATAATTTCCTGCTAAAACCACAAAAAGCTGTAAATAATTATAATATAGACGTTTAATGAATGTAAATGTACACAATAATTATTAGTTAGATTTATATTACTCATTGTTACTAGGTTGATTAAATAATAATATATACCTAATATAATAGATGAGTAATATGCTTGATTTGGGGTGTCTAAGTAGTATTTAGACAGTATGACATATGACTCATTTATATGAAAAACAAGTATTATGTCTTGCCCATATATAGGCTTGCAAAATGAGTGCAATTTCAGAGACTCATAACAAATTACGCCACGACTTTTAATATGACGAAAAGGTAAACAAAAGTACACACACACTAAACATTATAGAACCGTTGAAACCTTGGTTCCACAATTTATTATTTTTTCTATTAGGTCAGTCGGTAAATGAACAGACGGACCACCTAATCCACCTGGATGCCCACTTACCTGCTCATTTACATTACCATTAGGTAATGGTTAGCAATCGACATCTGGAACACAAGAAGCGTTACAAATGCGTTACAGACCTTTTGCGGAGTAGGAATTTGAAGATTGTTTCAGGAATTGGGGAGATTGAGGAAGGGGAGGGGGTAATTTGAGGATTGTAATTGAATACATGTTATTGTTTACGCCTCTTATTACGGGGAACTAATAACATAACTGGTTTAAAATGAGTATTACATTGTAATGCACTTCCATCTACCTCGTTCCTGATAAATGGCGTGACGTTTTCGTACGAGTAAGAACATAACATAACATCACGCCTTTTATCGCCGTAGGCAGAGGTGCACATTACCGCACTTAATGCCACTCTACAATGTAACACCCACTTTTTACTATTTATGTTATGAGTCCCATGTAATAGGGTGTGAGTCTATTGCCATATACCGAAGAAAGACTATTGCCATATGCCATATAACGAATAAGAACATGGATAATAAATACGTTATATCCACCACGTCTGTCTACCACATAAAGGAAAAATACACATAACGTTATGTTTACGACGAAAAACAATTAACGAACAAAGGAATCCTTGAAAAGTCGCAAGATGATTCAATAAAAGCGACGCAGTTCCTGAGATTGGGTCGAAATACGGACAAAAAAACATTATGCAAGCGTGCAACGACCGACAAGGTGACCTGCCATTGTCTGGCCCTTCATTGCCAGACATTGCATAGAAATGTTCAGAAGTTGCATTTTGTAATGTCATTAGAAAATAATTTGTAATGATACCTACTATTTATAGCCTTTGACTGTCGCGGAGAACCTAACGGGTTATCGGGGCTCCGGCTCGACGTGCAGGAGAAGGAACGGGGTGGTTTTTAGTCAGTAAGAGTCTGACACTCCCTCCCGCCTCACCCAGGCGGGAGCAGTCATTCGATCATTTTTCCCCCTTAAAAAAAGCCTTAGACTGCCTAAAGAAAACTACTGAAGGCAAATCCTCCGCTAACGTAGGTCACCGGTGAACTAGGTGTACATACAATAAGTGGACTTAATGCTGCAGGCATTTTCTCCCAGTCTGACCTTTTGAATGATGCAGAGAAGAGTAAATGATAGGTGCAAGAAGCAAGCAATGATTTTATTTAACAAAAGGAGGATAAACTTATATATGTCAGAGATACCTAATATTTAAAGTATCAATAAATAAAAAAATAATGAGTGTGATAATAACGTAGTACAGATTATTCTTGTAACTATAACTAAGTATAAAGTTATGAAGTAACTCGACTCATCTCTAGTTGGGCCATTATGAACATCTTATGACATTATCGAAACGTACGTAACAAGCCATGCTGATGATGATGAAAGCCCATAGACGCTTATTACAACTTGCCTTTTTATCCCCGAAGGGGTAGGCAGAGGTACACATTTCGGAATTTAATGCCACTGTACAATGTAACACCCACTTTTCACTATTTATGTTATGAGTCCCATGTAATAGGGGGAGAGCCTATTGCCATATACCGGGCACATTTCCAGACTCCGTGCTACTACTGAGATTTTTAGAAAACCCAGTAATACTTTGACCGACCCGGGAATCGAGCCCGAGACCACTCGGCTAATGAGGCAGTCACCCCCTTGATAACCTGCAAACTAATTTTTACATGTTTGTTACAAAAATCCGAGCCAATCGTGAAGACTATGGCAAAACCGTCTTATGTAGAGGATGTTTAAAATCCAGCATTAGATGTTCACGGCCTTGTTGGCAAAAGAACGAACCTTCTGCTAATAACCTGTACAGTGGCATTCGTCTGTCAGTTTGTCCTTGCATGCTATATAAGTAAAGTATGCACCCTCAAATTAAAACGTATATTATAGCCAATGAAATAAATTATAGCTTATACACACATTAGACCTTATTTCCGATGTTTAGAGACTAATATTGCATGAACAAATTTTGGCGATTTTCGATTCGATATATCAAGTGTATCACGATTGAATTTAATTATCTAACAGTATGGCACCTACCTGAGTATGATTACATTACTTGTCTCAAACAAGAAAAGAGCGTATTCCTTTTAAAAAGGCCGGCAATGTACCTGTGAGTGCTTTGATGTTGCGGGTGTCCGTGGGCGGCGCTGGTCGCTTACCATCAGGTGATCCATCTGCTCATTTGCTTCCTATTCCATAAAAAATAACGAAACATATTTTTAAAGATGCCCCCGCTCTAGAAATTTCTCCTGTGTCCTGGGTGCCTTTACAAATATACAAGTTCACACACACAACACCCAGATCCGAAACCAAAATTTGTGGATTACACAAAGAGTTGTTCCGTGCGGGAATCGAACCCGCCATACGTTGCGCAGCGGCCGGTTATCCAGTCACCGAGCCAACTGTGCAGCCATTGTCTACGTATAATTATTTAGAAACTATATTGACCTGTGATAAAAACGAAAACATTGTGAGGAATCAAAATATTTGGCGCTGGGGCGGTTGTTTCCTTAACGCCTTCGACGAGCGGGATCGGCCCTCTTACGATCCCACTTAGCAGCCTTCTTTTGGGATATTACAGTCTCACAAAAGGTCTCCGCTTCCCTCCAGTTTTTTTTTTAATGGGGGAAAATGATCATGACGCTTGGGTAAGGCGGGAGGGAGTGTCAGACTCTTACTGACTAAAAACCACCTCGTTCCTTCTCCTGCACATCGAGCCGGAGCCCAGGTTACCCGTTAGGTCCTCCGCGACCTCTGGTCAGGGCTACGACAGATCTCGCCCGACCCTGGCAACAAGGAACCGCCGCTCAGAGGCCCACGCTGGGAGCGTGTGCTGTGCGGAAACCAAATTGCGTCCGCAGTGGGGATTTTCTTTGTATCTACCTACTTTACAACAGTTATATGCATATTTTGAATCCACTTAAAGGACAAACATGTAACCACGAACACTGAGAACAATCTACGGAAAAATATTGAAAATCCAAAAATACTGAATAACACTTTACCTAACCTGACCACAGAGGTAATGACGCGTTTAAAGTAAACAATTCTATAATCACACTGAAACGGCTTATTTCTTTGAATTAGATATTACAGTCAAAATAAAGACGTGCTACGTGACAGGTTGCACGTGTATATATGTGTCCTTTACGTGTAATTACGTCACGTTAGTCTATCAATAGGTTAAACCCATTTGTAATAGTTATAACTCAATGCATTTTCATTTATAACTAAAGACGTCGACAATACACGCGGTGTTTTACGCATATGATATAGTACACTATTTTTATACTTTATCCCTATGTATAGAAGAGTTAATTAAATCATTTCAGTGATTCAAGTTAAATAAATTGAAACAAACCATTTTCGAAAGACGACGTAATAAAGTGAATACTAATAAATAATTCAAGGCTCAAACTGTTACACAAAAATGTACAAATCATTACAATCATGGAAATAATCGATGCGGCATCTATGAATTCAATTTCTATACCTTTCTTCCAATGAGCCACGGAGGACTCAACGAGTTGCCGGGGCTCCGGCTCAAAGAGCAGGAGTAGGAACGGTGTGGTTTTTAGTCAGTAAGAGCCTGATAGTTCCTCCCGCCTGACCTAGACGGGAAAAGTCATTCGATGACTTTCCTACTCTACTCCCTCATTCCATCCTTAGTCCTCTACTATTTCAACCATAACATTTCAATAAAATATTCGCTTTGTCATCACGACTTTAATTACTGCTCATTATGTGACAACTATACCAAGAAGGAATGGGAGGTTCATCAATGCACAAACAATATTAGTACCTAATTGTAAGACCTAAATGGACTTAGGTTTAGTTACATACGGGCGTAACGCCTCATATTAGGTACTTAAGTTTATTTGTGTTAGGTTTGTATCAAAAATTTATTTGTAAAAGGTATGATTCGACCATAGGTCAAACGTGGATTACCCAGAATTGTATTATGCCTATTACAATTTTGGTATTTGTTTTGTAAACAAAAGTTATAACTACTAATAAAATACTGATCTGCACTGTTGGTGCGGTGGCTGGGCAATCGGCTGCCGTGCAACGTGTGACGGATTCGATTCCCGCACGGAACAACACTTTGTGTGGTCCACAAATTGTTGTTTCGGGTCTGGGTGTCATGTGTATGTGAACTTGTATGTTTGTAATCGCACCCACGACACAGGAGAAAATTCTAATGTGGGGCAACGTTTTTTAACAAATAAAAAAAAATATTGTAATTATGTAAGTTCACCACAGTTTGTTTAAGGTTCGGTGTTTATAAGATAAAATGAGTTTTCTAATAATAGACTACGCTAATCTCATTATGCCACGATACTCAAATTTTAAAAAAATAGTATATATTTATTTCATTAAATTTATCCAGTTTTTTAGGCTGCGTCTTCAAGAGAATAAAATATCACGACAATTATTTTACCGCACATAGACCTCAGATAGAAATGACACCCAGACCAATTTTGGATTACACAGTGTTGCTTCATGCGTAAATCGAAACCGCTACCGGTGCCCAGCCACTGCGCCAACCGTACACATAAAGTACCTACTTAGGTTTTATTAACATCACTTTAGCGATTCGTAATATCTTTACACGTCACAAGAAGTAAATCAAATAGATTTTTCAATCGAATATTATTTTTTTTATAACAACTTTACCGAACCACGCTACACTTGTAAACAGAAACATTTCTGACTCAGCTAGTACCTCTACATGCATAATTTGTACATACATTTCTAAACAAAAAGTTTAAAAATCTAAGCTCTAAACGAGTTTAAAACAAAACAAAAGATTTGAAAATCCTTGGAGCACGAAAAACCATCTCGAATTTCGTTCCTATTACATCGCCGGGCATCGAAGGTCGGGTTCAATGGCCGGAAGGTGACTCCAAAGTCCCTATGACCTACCCCAATGTCTGCCATGTTCCTAGAACCCACAATAGCCTCCAGGTTCATCCGGTTTCTTAACAAAATGCTCAAAGGTGCTTCGTTACGTAAGTGCGCTTGTATAGGTATTATAACTGTCTGTCTGGCCCGCGTATTAGGGTTGTGCAAGAGTAAGATGGTGTTTTTTTTTATTTATCAATTTGAATAATTTGAATTTAAATGGGGACCGTGGTTTAGTTAGGGCTGGTTTTTTATTGTTATTATTACTAACAACAAGATTTTTGTGTTAGGCCGAGTCTAAGCTCTAATGTTGTCATATTTCAGTCAGTTATGTTATTAGTCCGAAGAGGTAAGAGAGAGATTTTACAATCTATCAGACACAATTCTAAACCCATTTTACTTCTGATATATATTCAAAAAACCTTAATAATGCATAGCTTGACTAGAACATAGCTGAATTGATCCTGTAAGCCATTGCTCGGCAGTCGTACTTGCGACCACTCAACCAGATGATACAATTACTACTGAGTAATTGTAACCTATACAGGTTATAAACAAAACTCAATTCCTAAAAAAAATCACTACATAATATAAACAAAGTCACTATCCGCCGTTTGTCTGTTTGGTTTTTTTAATAGATAGAATGATTTTTAAGGAAAGTTTATATGTATATATATATAATACAAGCATATTGCACCCGTGCGAAACCGGGGCGGGTCACTAGTATACTATAAAATAATATTAAGTTTAGACTATGCTGAAGAAGTAATATATACGGACCCACAACCTACAGACGTATAAATAAAACTGAACTGGCATTTAGACCAGTTTTTATAATACACTTAGTCCCTTTGTTATCCAAGGTCTAAGATGCATAATAAAATCAACATGGGAACGGACCTCTTGTTTAAAATAAATGTAGATTTTAAATCAACGTGTTACCGGTTCGACTGTGTTGAAAATAATTTTGGAATTAAGTATATTTCCATAAAGGATAAATGCAACTTTTAAGTTTTTTATCTTTATATATATACAAAATTCTGCTGTACATGTGTATCACATTGAACTCCTCCTAAACGGTTTAACCGATTTAAATGAATTTTTCTGTACGCGTTTGAGTGACGCCCTGGATGGTTTAGATTCTCAAATCAGCCCGGCAGATGGCGCTGCAGCCGATGTCTAGGTTAGTTGTCCTAAACGGCTGAATACTACTTTGAATGAATTTTTGTTTATATATTCAAGTGGATATGCAGGACAACGTCTGTCGGGTCCGCTAGTATATAGGTATATATGTATATATATATATATATTTGATTGGGATCTCGTTATTATAAAAATCAGTCAATAAATCGGTTACAAATAAATTAAGAGTTATTTATGGGTAACCGATTTATCGACTGATTTTTATATATTACTCTATGTGTGACCCAGTCCTACACTCCCCCAACTCCAATCCCTAAAATCGCCTGACTGAATGACTAAATGAACTAAGTATTACACACTTTTTGGCCGAGTGGACGCAAGTGCGACTGTCGGGCAAGAGGTACCGGGTTCGATTCCCGAATATTTAATGGGCCGACGTTTGACGTTACTGGGTTTTTTTTAATTCTCAGTAGTAGCACGGAGTCTGGATTTGTGCCCGGTATATGGCAATACGCTCACCACCTATTACATGGGACTCATAACATTAATAGTGAAAAGTGAGCATAATGTGCACTTCTGTCTACCCCTTTGGGGATAAAAGGCGTGATGTTATACACTATTATACTTGGAAAGCTGAAATTCAGCATGTAGGCTCGTTTGGAAAAACCAACATTATACATAACGTCTGAACCCAGTGCGGTCTTTCAAAGTAAAAAGTAGACCACAAACTTAATAAATGAGTCATTAAAACATAAATGTTGACACTTAATCTATTAAAAAACTGACAATTCGATGACTCCATGTTCCAACATTTCCATTGACGTACGTACATCATCAGGTGTTCCATATTGTGGTTCTACCATGGAAACCAGTCACCCACAGGAAAATATACTGATTAGCTATTTCTATTTGTTTTCAAATGGCTCATAAACTGAGAAGCCGTAATTAAAAACTTCAGTTATGCGAGATTTATACTTGTTTTGTAAAGCTAGATTTGATTTCTTTGTTAGGACGTCCTTATCTATGAAACTACTGGTACGAACTGAGTAATTCTTTTTGTGATTGATAGTCAATTTATAAAAGAAGGTTATGTGCAACAAAACTTCTACCTACGATCAATAAGATTCAACTAAATTAATTACCTACTTAGATAAAACGGTTTTCTCACGTACCTAACTGTTATACGAGGTGCCTCGACTAGTTTCATGGTATAACAAGGGTCTATAACCATAAGCAAGTTGCGCAAAGACTAATCTAAAAGTAGCCGAAATTCTTTTATAGGTAATTATATGTATATTGTATGTATATATGATATCTTTTCTCCTGTTATAATATTTTCTAAATTATTTCTTTGCGGGAACCAAGACTTAGTGTCGTGTCCCTGGGACGCGCCGGACTTCAGTGTTCCAGTGCTTTCATGATTGTATCTATTGTAAATACTTACGTGTCCAATTAAAATAAAAACAAATACCTATGATAACTCGAGACTGGATGCTTGGCCATAGAAACAGTCATTAAATAAATACTCAACAATAAGTTTTATTAAAATATAATATAATTAAATACAACAGAATCTAATTGTCATTAATAACTCAAATACGATAAATAAGTTCAAAGAGGATGTGTTCATAAATGACTGCTATATATATTACCATATTTATATATGAAATTTAATATAATATTTCAAATTCCATGAATTCATTAAGAATTTGCATTTAACTTTACCGTCATTATCATTCAGTAAATGACGTTGGTTTTGTTTATTTAACAATAATTTTACATACATACAGACAGATAAAATTAGTCTATATTAAGTCGTCTGCACAATTGGCACAGTGGCTGAGCAATCGGCTGTTATACGACGCATTCCAGGTCTTGGTGTGAAGTGTATGTCATTTCATACATTTTTAAACGCACTCACTAAGTCACGACACAGAAAAAAATCTTAGTTTTAAAAAGGAAAAGAAAGAAGAGATGAGTAGAATTTAATGTTTGTATTTCTTTCCTTTATTAGCATTTTGTCTAAATACCCTACGTCACACTCTACTATATTCAGACTTCGAAAGAATACGAAGCAAACGAGCAGACGCATCACCTGATGGTAAGCGATCAGCGCTGCTCATGGACACCCGCAACACAAGAGGATTCACAGGTGCGTTGCCGGCCTTTTAAAAAGGAATACGCTCTTTTCTTGAAGGTTTGAAGGTAGTATCGGTTCGGAAATACTGCCGACGACAGATCATTCCATAGTTTTGCTGTGCGAGGCAGAAAGCTACGTGAGAAGCGCACAGTTGTGGCCTGCCAACCATCTACCTCTATATGATGGCGATGCATATGCTGTCGTTAATTAGAAATTAAACGTTTCGTTTATGTAGTTATAGTTGTAATCAACCGCTAAAGGCTGTTATCGCATGAATAACACGTAAAAAAATATGTAAAATTGTAAAAGTTAGTTTTTTTCTCAGCATCCCGTTTACACTCTGTTTGTTGTCCCATAGTCGGCACTGACGACACTGGCGCGAAGGATAGGAGATCACAATAGTATTTTAATCCGCCACAATCACATACTAAAGTTAATTCATAAGGGAATCGTATTTATATCTATACATATAATAAAATCGTAAAAAGGTAAAAACTGGACATTCAATTTTATTTTTAAAAGAATACTTGGTGCATAATCTAAGTACAATCATACCGAAACCAAAAATATTTTTTTTGTAATTTTTGTCTGTTTGTCGGTATGTATGTCCGGGCTAAACTCGAAAAGTACTGCATAGATTTACTTCAAATTTTGCATGAATATTACAAACAGGCCAGGTCAAAATATAGACTACATAGTATCACGCTCCATTTTTCTCAATATACAACAACGTAAATAAGTATATAATAAATCTTTTTAATGATATAAGCCGTAAACGAGCTGACGGATCACCTGATGGTAAACAATCGGCGTCGCCCATGGACACCTGAAACACCAGAGGCGATACAAGTGCGTTACCGGCCTTTTGAGGATTAAGAGTTTGAGGATTGTTGGGGATTGGAGAGGATTGGGAGATCTACATAAAGATTGTTCGTTTGTTTGTTTGAACGTGCTAATATATGGAACTATTGGTTGGAATTTAATAATAATTTATATATTGCGTAACCTCTTTATCGAGGAAAGTTATACACTATAAAACATCATACTATGATTTTAAGAATCGAGCAACGAGTAAAACCTCGTTACAATACCTAGTTTTACCATAAAACAGGTTCTTCCCTAAATCCCAAATATGAGGTAAACCAATACATAATATACTACATACATATGAATAAATAAGCGTCCCATTAATACATATATTTGTCATTATAATACATATTTAATCTAATTCCAAAAAATGTTTTGTCAAAGCGTTCCAGGATTTGTGATGCATAGTAGTATTAAATTAGGTATATTGATATAATTTATTCAGGTATGACTTGAGAATCTGTGAGCAACATCTTATATAGAGGATTCCATGATTATCTTTACTTTCATAAATGGTTAAAGAGTACAGATTTTTGTGGTTCCACGTAGATTACCTACCTGAGTATTAAAATCTGATTAAGTTTTCGTGCCCCCTCATAATTACTAGATATGGATGGATACGGAGGCTCAATTACTCCCTTTCCCAATCTCCCCAATATCCGAATCCCCATGAATTCTCGAATTTCTAACACCAAAAAAGCCGGCAACGCAATAGTAACGCCTATAGTGTTTCGGGTGTCCATGGGCGGTGAGAATTGGGTGCATTCTTTAATCAAAAATAAATAATTTCGACTGTTCAATACAATAAAATATTATCACAGTTTTGTATTAATTGATTTTATTATTTGAAGCTTAATTTTAGTATTTGAAGACTTACAAAAATAACTAACAACTTTTATTCAATAAAAGCAATATATCAACAGTTGACTTTACACGAACGGACGGACAAATAAATTAATATGTACTATGACGCAATGTTCGTTCTTTGTGAATCACTTTGACTCGACTCGACTTTAGTGTACCCTTCCAGGAATTCAGTCTAGACTGAGGAAAGCCTAGGACTTAGATTAAGCGGAGCGGGTATAACAGCGGATTGGCGATTTTATTGTTATACTTCACTATTATTCATTTGGTTCACTGACATTTGATTTTTGCGTTGCTAAGGGGGCGCCTCTATCGATTGTCAGTTTCTATAAGCTGTTAAACTGTATGACATTAAATCCTTATTTTTTTCTTAACAACAATGCGAAAGTTTGCAAAAGTAGACGTATGCAAATTATTTCATAGCATTGAGGAAAAATAAATAATAGATAATTAAACATTGTATATCGATTGGTTTATTTCTTTGCTTAGTTAATTTACGACCAAAATCTTTGACAGGTGCTAGATCTACATTCATCAGGTTAGGAGTATCGTGATACCAAAGTCTACACCCTGATGTGTATGTTCATATTATATTTAAAAGGTTTATTAATTTGAGGACCGTTAGAGATTCAGGGACTTGGGAGACTGGGGAGGGGGGAGTAATTAAGCGTAATTTCACGTCTGTTTTCTGTGAGGTCATGGTACCACTCCGGTCGAGCCAACCCATTTGTGCCATAGCATGCTCTCACATTTAGATTACTTGTTCAGTTAATATAGGTACATTGCTGATTTATTTTATTTTTATAACATTCAATAACAGCGATTAGTAAAACCGTTCTATATCCGCACCTTAACCTGCAGTCTAAGGTCAAATGCAGCGAACAATTACATTGACTTGTAAACAATTATATAACTTCCTTATAATTTACATAAGGCTAGCATTATAACGTAAATCGTGTAGTAATTTAACTCGTCGAGTACCGGTTTTGTAGACACAATTATAGAACAATAGGTTGCGGTCACCGGTGACCGCTTGGTATTTGACAGTTTAATGTAATTTATTGGAACACTTATGTACTTTTTCTCAATGAGATTATCAAATAGGATTATGTTTATAGAGGTATTAAAACTCTCATGAGACATAGAATTATGTTTATAGAGGTATTAAAACTCTCATGAGACATAGAATTATGTTTATAGAGGTATTAAAACTCCCATGAGACATAGAATTATGTTTATAGAGGTATTAAAACTCTCATGAGACATAGAATTATGTTTATAGAGGTATTAAAACTCTCATGAGACATAGAATTATGTTTATAGAGGTATTAAAACTCTCATGAGACATACTAAATGAATTATCATGTTTTAGGTATACTCACGTAACTCTTTGACGAGGAACAGAAGTGTGGTCACTTCAGAGGCCTTAGTACGAGTTTGATTTACGTTTAAGGTATTCGAAACGAGTACGCGTTCGGTACTCTGATTGGCCGGCGCCAATGAAGCAACCAATCACAGCGCCGAACGCGTACTCGTTACGATTACTTTAAACGTAAGACAAACTCGTACTAAGGCCTCTGTTCCTCGTCGCTACGCGCGTGAGCATCGCGTAATGCTGCTCATGAATATGAGCCTCTAACATGGCTGGAAACTAGCCGACTTCCTCGTCAAACATAATAATTAAAATAGGATCTACACTAACCGGGGACTGTCCTTGGGTGCATTTCCATAGTGCATACAGGGATAGTCGCCGGTTTGTGTGTCCATTACATTTAGATTAAAGTTGTCTAAAGGGCCTCTGCGTAGTTGGCTTCGGCCCCTCGTACGCCTCCCAAATGACCGGGACCCTGTGGTCCCGTGAATGATAAAAAAAAATAGGATTATATTTGATTGAGAGAATGGAAAACAAAAACATATATTTAGGTATTTTAAGTCAGGAAACATGTGCTGTAACATAATTATATTAACAGATTATAAAAATGAATCAAAACCGTAGGGACTTTAAAAAAATTTAGGACAGCAGAAAAAAGGGGAAAGATAAAATGGAAAAAATTACTACTTTGCTTCGCCGAAGGACTAGACAGAAGTAACTACTTAGAGATATTTATTTATAACACAGTTCATCCTAGAATTTATTAAATAGAATCCAAATACCACCCAAAAGAGGAATGATAATTTAATTTTACATGACTTTATTTGTTTAAAATAAAATTTTTGCTCCACACAACATAACATCGCAACACAATGACATCATACGCATGTGTATTGTGTCTTTTAGTTACCAAAGACACAATACACATGCGTATGATGTGATTTCAGATTTCAAGCTTCCCAACTAATGTTACCATACCAAATCATCCAACATAACCATTAGCACATGTCTCTCATAATCGAACCAACAAAACTATGTAACTAGACAATTGTATTGTGAACCTGATTGAAAAAGAGTAACCTATGGAGTTTTTTGCTCGTTCTTCTCCATAGGAATCTTGGAATAAAGCTTGGAATGAACTAATAGCGTCACTTTCAAATTTCTTTGTTGACGTTCAAAAGTGCTTTCCTGGTCTAATTACACTTCCAGCCAAAATTGAGAACACAGTACACAGATTTAGTATTCCCTAGAAGTGACGCGCTCAGTTCCACGGTGACTCATACAGGGGTCAGGGATTAAATTGGAGAGGGGCTGGTTGACTCACTACGCAACTACGCACGTCAGAGAGCCATGTGATTTCAACATGGGATTTCCGCATTGTCTATCTATATCTTTGAGGTGTATTCGTTACTGAAGTAGTAGGTATTGCTATCAATAGCAAGAATTGTGACGTTGATTAAATAATCAAATATAACCGTATCATAGAATCGAAGCAATATGGTTGATGCCTACTTTTTATTTTAATATCCGTCTGGTAGATTGATTATTTTAAAACATTATACACATATTTTTTATTTTCTTACAGAAACGAATACTTTCGCGAATGTATTGATTTGAAATGTCGTGTGACGTTACTTCTACCTCTATGTACATTAAAAACGTAAAAATGACGTTATAGGCACCCCTAAACTTTGATTAGTTTTATCTATGTATTGTATTATTAAACGACAAAATAATAAAATACGTGTCTAATATTTTTTAATTACCTAACTAACGGACTAATTAGATTTTATAATTTTCATACCCTGTCATTATCTCAATTGGCGTTTCATAGTCAAAGACTATAAATATAACCCGCTTTTTCAAGCATATGGAGGTTCGAAACCTGGCAAGTGCATTTGCCGAGTTAAAATAATATGTGTACATACTTTCGAAGATTACTTAGACACCACTGACATACGTCATATGACTGGATGGTTGGTGCGGTAACTGGGCAACCGACTGCCGTGCCGAGTGTCGCGGATTGCACGGAACAACACTTTGTGTGATCCACAAATTGTTGTTCCGGCTCTGGGTGTCATTGTGTATGTGAACTTGTATGTTTGTAAACACACATCCAATACACTGGAAAAAATACTAATGTGGGGAAACGTTTTTTTAAAAAAACAAATACAAAATATGGTGATCATGCAAAATCGTGAGAAAAGCTAGACTTGTTATTTCACATTATATGATTTATGGTGATAAATCCTCAATATTTCTCCGTGTGAAAAGAAGGACTGCTGAAGGGCAGCGGAAGGACAACAGGCAGTAGCCAGGAATCGTGGAAGTGCCATACTTTGTTCGATCATGTTTGATGTCTGACTTCTTTATTTATTATTAGCTTTTGCCCGCGACTTTGTACGCGGCGCAATCCCGTTTTCTCCCGTTCCCGTAGGATTTTCAGGGTTTTTTTCACTCATAAGAACCTTCTCCAACAACTTTACAATTAAGTGATAAAAAAACTATACAAAAAAAGAAGGAAAACAATTATAGTAAACTGAAACAAAAAAGTACTTTCGAAATGAACATTCTTATGTTAAGGGAACATAAAATTAAAGACTAAATAATTGTAAAGAATTACTAATACACACCAAAGTCCACCATTTGCTGTAAATCAGACGTCAAACGACGTTTAAAAAAATACCCAGCGTCAAATAAATGTTTGGGAAATTTTTGAATTGACGTAATATTCCGATCCCTGTATCCGATCCATGTATCAAGTTCATACGTAAAACCACAAATATTTTTTACCTTATTAAGAATTGTAAAATTCCAAAATACATATAAAATTTACTGCCTCGTTGGCCGAGTGGTCGCAATTGCGACTGCCGGCAAGGGGTCTCGGGTTCAATTCGCGGGACGGGCAAAATACTACTGGGTTTTTAAAAAATTCTCAGTAGTAGCACGGAGTCTGGAATTGTGCGGTATATGGCAATAGGCTCACCCCCTATTACATGGGACTCATAACATAAAAATAGTGAAAAGTGGGTGTTACTTCTGTGTGCCTATCCCTTCGGGGATAAAAGGCGTGATGTTTCGATGATGATGACATATAAAATATACGTGACTACCTTATTGAGTCGATTCTCGCGATAAAGATTTTTATTAGGTACTTTTCTTAATTAAAAATGAATTATTTCAACTGCTCAATACAATAAAGTATTTAAAAATAATCACACTTTCATACATTGTTTTTATGACCAACTTAATTTTATTATTTTTCAAGTAAATACGTTTGCCAACTATTCAAATTCAATCCTTTTTTCGGACTGTCAAAAACGACAGCTTTTGTGAATTTTGTACGAGATTGTGTATTGTGTATACGTCACGTTTTTTTAGCGTCAAACTGTACACTTATTTCTGGAAGAATACTAAAATTAATTTGGTCATAAATCATCAAAAATCTATTAATCATTAATTTGATTATTTTTTGATATTTTATTGTATTTAATTAAACAGTCGAAATATTTTATTTCTGATTAAGGAAACTATCCAATTATAGAACTGACTCCAAAAAAAACAAAACAAAAAAAAGAAATGTCTTTCTGTCTACCTCTATATGACATTGCGACTCTGTTATCTCTATCTCTTTTTCCATCTCGCTATCATTCAGTCTCGCTCTCTCCCTGTCTCTTTGTAATTTAATTCTGTAATCTTTATACCTTTAAAACATAGTTTTTACCTATTTATATACTTGAGACAAACGTGGATCTATCCATGTAAACAGACATATACATTATGTAGGTTATAAAATATAATTTCTACGAAATTTTAATTAAATATTACACGTCATATTGATTGACGCATGTAAATGAACTTTAACCCAAATTAATTGCAATGTATTAGAACAATTATAATAGGTAGTGATACAATAACAATAGCTTTTCCTTGTGCGAATATTATTTACTTAATATGGATATTTGTCCAAATAAAATAATTGCACCTCTGCCTACCCCTTCGGGGATAAAAGGCATGATGTTATGCTATGGTATGCCCAAATAATCGAATCAAAATCGGCAATAATCGTTACAATAAAAAAACAAAGTTAAACAAACAGTTTTTAATATAAGACTGCCTCATTGGCCGGGTGGTCGCAAGTGCGGCTGCCGAGCAAGGGTTCTCGGGTTCGATTCCTGTTGTCGGGCAAAGTACGTGGGTTTTTATAAATTCTCAGTAGTAGCACGGAGTCTGGAATTGTGCCCGGTATATGGCAATAGGCTCACCCTCTATTACATGTAATATGAGTCCCATGGGACTCATAACATAAATAGTAGAAAGTGGGAGTTACATTGTAGAGGTACAATGGCACAATGTACACCATCATCAAGAAAATCATCAGCTAGGTGTTGAAAGACGAAAGGTCTACGAATGGCGAGCAAGGGTAGCTCGCCAGTCGATCAGAACTAGACCGATATAAAGCCATGGAAGACTTAACGGGTTACCGGGACTCTGGTTCAAAAGGTGATTTTTAGTCAATAAGAATCTGACACTCCCTCTATGTTCACCCAAGGCTGACGAAGCCATTGGATGATTTTTCTCCTTAAATAAATGTGAGAGAGCCATGCTTCAGCACGAATGGGCCGGCTCGACCGGAGTGATATTACAACCTCACAGAAAACCGACGTGAAGCAACGCTTACGTTGTGTTTCCCAATCCCTGAATCCTCAACAATACTCAAACTTCTAATCCCCAAAAGGCTGGTAACGCACTTGTAACGCGTCTGGTGTCTATGGGCGGCACCGATTGCTTACCACCATCAGGTGGTCCGTCTGCTCGTTTACCGGCTTATGTCATACTTTAAAAATATTAACATAACATCACGCCTTTTATCCCCGAAGGGGTAGGCAGAGGTGCACACAGAAGTGACACCCACTTTTCACTATTTATGTTATGAGTCCCATGTAATAGGGGGTGAGCCTATTGCCATATACCGGGTACATTTCCAGACTCCGTGCTACTACTGAGATTTTTTTTAAAAACCCAGTAATACTTTGCCCGACCCGGGAATCGAACCCGAGACCCCTTGCCCGGCAGCCGCACTTGCGACCACTCGGCCAACGAGGCAGTCGCTAAGAAGTTATAAAGTTTCTGAGTATTTAAAAATACTCAGAAACTATATAACTTAATCATTATGTAAAATTCTTAATTTCCTAGTCATATGCAACGAAGCACGAAAGACAATATATCAGAAAATGATTCAAGTAATGACGCATGCGCGTCTTCATGCTTTATTTGCCTGTCTGTCTGTCTGTAGTGCAGTAACGTGCTAAAAAGGTATCATTAAATGTGTACAAAGCAAAGAGAAAAGGATTTCTTTCGTGTTTGTCTGTTTATTTGTTTGTCAACTGATTCTGTATTTGTGTGTTATAATTTGTGCTGTGAGACATAGTGTTTAGTCTGGCTTTTTATGAGTATAGTTTTGTACACGGTTTTGCTTGCATTATAAAGTTGTATAGATTGCAACAATAAAATATGCATAAGTAGGTAATTATTCGCTATATGTAGCTTATTTTGCAATAAATTTCATTAAAATCTGTTTAGTTCTTGTGGTGTAAAAACAATAAAAAAGTACCTATTGTTGAACGAGCAGATGTATCACCTGATGGTAAGCAATCAGCACCGTCCATGGCCATCCTCAGCACCAGAAGAGTCACAGGTGCGTTGTCAACCTTTTGGTTTCTAACAGATTCTGTGATTTTTTATTGAGACTGTTGTTGTATGTAAATACACACATACACACGCAAACAACAAATTACACAAAAACAAAACATAAGCAATAAGCTTAGCTTTCTTCCTACATAAGTCAAACACATTGCGTTACGTTTCTGGAATGATGACTCACGCGTTAACGTTACCCCCCCCCCTCACTCCCCCTCGCCCGCAGACGTCTGGCGTCCCTGTGACAATGACACTGAGTCAGAACTTATGCAATGCATGCACTCATAGGGGTTAAAGGACTATATGAATGTCAGACGACTTGGAATAGGTAATTTGTTAAATGCTGTGGGCGATTTTTGTTATTTACGTTATTCGAAATAAGCCTTATAAAGAATGAAAAACAGTTCTTCTGCACCGTTACAAAATACAAAAAACACGAAAAAATAGTTAAAAACAAAACAGTGAAAACAGCGCAAAAAGGCCAGAGCTCAGTCGTGGTGCTGATTTTCAGCACTAGACCGTAGCTCTATGCTATATATAAAATAATATACAATGATGAATGAACTGTTCACAACTTGCTTGTAAGATAAATTGAGAGTTGCATTTGGAATGGGCGAAATGGACTAAATTTAAAATACCCTCCCTACGTAATACTTTCCCCGACTCGGGAATCGAATCCGAGACCCCGCCCGGAAATTGTAGTTGCGACCACTCCGCCAATGAGGCAGTAGTAATATTATATTAAGTTCAAAAGGCAAAAAAACATGATGCCTCTTTATTAAAATAAGATCATCCTAAACGTTTGGAAGAAACCCATTTAAAACTGATATAAAATGGAAGATTCCGCACTTGGGAAAAAATCCCACAACCTCTGTGTACTGGGATTAACTGAACCTTTGTACCGACGGCTACAACTCAAGCTATGCGAAACCAATATAAGCTGAACGTTGAATGTACGAAAAGATTATATAAGACTAGACCATGATAAAGTGGATTGTTCAGCTTGAGGGATTACATATATCGGTGGAAACCTTTTTGCATATCATCATGACTCCTTATACAGACAGGGCAAGGAATTAGTTTCGTAGGCAGTGGAATTCTTCACCAGAATCTGTATTTCCCAAAGAGTATAACGTAGGTGACTGCCTCCTTGGCCGAGTAGCCCGAAGTGCAGCTGCCGGGCAAGAGGTCTCGGGTTCGATTCCCGTGTCGGGCAAAGTACTACTGGGTATCAGTGGTAGCACGGAGTCTGGAATTATGCCCGGTATATGGGAATAAGCTCACCCCCTAATACATAGGACTCATAACATAAACAGTGAAAAGTGGATGTTACATTGTACAGTGGTATTAAACGTCATAATGTGCACCTCTGTCTATCCCTTTGTGATAAAAGGCGTGATGTTATGTCTATATAGAAAGTGTCTTCAAGGACCGAGTGAATAGGTTTCTTATAAGAAGCAGAAGTGCTCCATTGCATTATCGCTTACCATCAGGCGAGATAGTAATCAAAGATGTACAATACCAGTAAAAAAGAAATCTGATGACAGTAGTGAATATTGATCTAGGTAATAAGGTTCATTGTTTAGGTTAAACAAAATTTAGACTGTTTGATTTCATTTGGGCTTCAGACTTGTAATTCCTTGGTCAAGGGAAATTATTTATTTCAAGTTTTTAACTACCTACTCTATCGTCCACCCATTAGAATTGAAATCCAAACGTTGATTATTAATTTCAGCCGATAAAGACATAATATCATTTGTCAAGATGCTTTTACTATATAAAAATTTCTAGAAGTAATGAAACGTCTGTTCAATGAACCAGTTAAATAAATAAGCTGATTGCTTTTATTGCATCGCTGTTGAATGATCTCCAACGATTCTGAAGTTCTCATATATTTTTAGAAATACCTACACTGCTGTTGCACTGCGCAGGTGTGTTCAGAAGTACCACAAGACAATCGGCTAGATTTCCCACCCACACGCACGAAGCGCTTCGTATTAGCTTCCTTGTGCGTACTGCTACGGAGTGGAATTCTTTGCCAGAGTCTGTGTTTCCTGAAGGGTATAACCTGGGTGTCTTCAAGGCCCGACTGAATAGATTGCTTATGGGCAGATATGCTCCATCGTAGATCGCATCACCGCTTACCCCCAGGCGAGATAGTGGACAAACGTCGGCCCATCAAATATATATAAAAAAATACCACATAATACAGAGTGAATTGAAAGCTATACTACTTATTTCTCATTTTTTTCATAATCAATGGTTCATCTAGTCTTTAATTGTCATTTATACATTATAAAGGGGATGTTACTAAGTCATTATAAGGATGAAAATACAATAATTCAATTCCAGCTTCTCAGTCATCACTGAAGACGTTAGATATCTGTGGATAATGAACTCAAAATCGCATGTTACTCCCGTGAATATACTGAGAGAAGCTCTAATTTAGTATGTTTCATGACAGTTATTATCTATAGATAATGTTGGAATAAATATTTATTAAATTTACAATAAAAACTTGTTTAAAATAATATATACAATTAATATTAACTATAACTAAATGAAAATATATACAACTTAAAATATAAATAACTATGAACTAAAATATTTACATCTTAAAAAAAAATGTTGATTTAAATGTTGGAATTGAATATTTTTTTTTTTTTTTTTTTTAAGGGGGGAAAATCATCGAATGACTTCTCCCGCCTGGGTGAGGCGGGAGGGAGTGTCAGACTCTTACTGACTAAAAACCACCCCGTTCCTTCTCCTGCACGTCGAGCCGGAGCCCCGGTCACCCGTTAGGTTCTCCGCGACTCCGAATCGGCATCGGCCCTATTGGGCCCCATCTGTGGTGGTCTGATGGCTCTTTGAGGCGCGCGCGGAACGCGACGCGCCGTACGCTCGGGTCTGTTTCTGGTCGGACGGGGAGCCACCCATGCTCGCCGTCCGCAGGCCCGCGCTTACGGCGGCCGGAGATCGTCCCGCGATCCCCGACGCCCGGTGTGTCCTTCGCGATGGCTGGGTTGCGAGGAGGCAGCGCTTCGCTGCCTCACGCGTCCCGCCTCCTCCTTAGCTAGCATGACTGCTTCGCAAAAGGAGGAGACGGCATCCCAATCCCCCTCGCTCCGCATCATGGCCTGTACTAGGCCCGGACGCGAGAGGTCGCCATCGCCGATCACTTCCCTGAGGACACGGCGGTGCTCAGCCCACGCAGGGCATTCTCCCACCGTGTGTTCCACCGTGTCCTCAGGGCGGTCCTCGCAGTGATGACACCCGGGCGTTTCCTCCCGCCCCATCAGACACAGGTACCTCCCGAAACTCCCATGTCCGGTGAGGACCTGCGTCAGGCGGTAGGTGAGGACGCCGTAGCGTCTCTCAAGCCACTCCTCAAAGAGGGGACTTACCGCTGCGATGGCAGCGAGCCCAGCCCTCGGTTGCGACAGTCGTTGCTGCCATTCCGCCATGAGATCGCGCCGGAGCTCATCCCGCCACGCACTTATTTGGCGCGGCAGCGGAGTTTCGCCCCGGCGACGTATTGAATATTATGATACTGATACTGAGCACAGGTTAAAGCTAAAACCCAGCCTGAGTGATAACTCAGTCGTTCTATCAGTGGGCTCTTGATCTATGAGGTTAAATTTAAATAAGTGTACTGAATTACACAAAACTATTTAAGACTAAACCTTCTGCCCTCCTCACATACCTCGCTTGAGCATTGAACTCACCGCCCTTGAATCTCCCTTTACTTGGCGATGCGCCGGCGCAGCTTTTTGCGACACGCCTATTTTTTGTTTTATTTTCTCATTCGCACAGACAAATGAATTTTCGTGACTGACGGCTGGAAAGTGTGTTTCATCCAGAAATAATAAATAACTGTATGGATGTGGATGAGTCGTGTATGGGTATGGATGAAACACATTAACGCCATCATGGAGTCCGTTTCACGCATAATATAATTTGAGACTAAAATTACATTTTCTTTTCTTTCAGCAGATGGTTATTGTTTACAGAATTTCTGTCTATTTCGGTGATTAGACTTGTTTTTAATTTCATTTTCAGTAGACTAAACTTGCCTCTAAAATTTTACCCAAAGGTAATCAGGAGTTTCGTTTTAACATCTTTGATCATCACTAACGACAAATGGACCAATGTCTATGGCCCCAATGGGCAGTGTACAATTGTACATCTCTAACTACTCTTTCAAAATTGATAAGGTATCATAATACTGACTGACTGACTATACATATTATGATACCTGCTTCATTAGCCGAGTGGTCACATGTGTGACTGCCTGGCAAGAAGTTTCGAGTTCGATTCCCGGGTCATACAAAGTATTATTGGGTTTTTTTTTCTTTTTAATCTCAGTAGTAGCACGGAGTCTGGAATTGTGCCCAGTATATGGCAATAGGCTCACTCCCTATTATATGGGACTCATAAGATAAATAGTGCAAAGTGGGTGTTACATTGTACAGTGGTATTAAGTGCCGTAATGCGCACCACAGGCTACTCCTTCGCGGGTTAAGGGTGTAATGTTATGTTACGTTATTATAATATGAAGAGAGGAAAACTGAACAAACATATTTATTTAAATCTGATGCAGCGTATCCACATCATACATCTTGACTCACAAAATTCTTCATAACAGGAAGAATCTTCTCGCATACTGACTTTGACTCACCGTCTGCTTGACTGACCCGGTTATTGAACCTTGTACGTCAAGGTTTATTAAATAATTCATTTAACAATGAGCTTTTCCACTAACAGAACCGATAACCTAGTTTGTTATTCTTTAGACTTTTGCATTTATAACTGTGTGTATCAAAAACCGCGAAGTATATAGGCTTAGAACACATCAGAGGATATTCCAAATTATTTCTTTGAAAATAATTTTAAACTTTGCCCCACAATAGGAGTTTCTTCTGTGCCGTGGGTTCATTTACAAATAAACAAGCTCACATACACAAGGCATCCAGACCCGTTCCGGAGAACCTAACGGGTTACCGGGGCTCCGGCTCGAAGTGCAGGAGTAGGAACGGGGTGGTTTTAGTCAGTAAGAGTCTAACACTCCCTCTCGCCTCACCCAGGCAAGAGCAGTCATACGATTATTTTCCCCACTTAAAAAAAAAGGCATCCACACCCGGGAACAACAATTTGTGGATCACATAAAGAGTTTCTGCGTGGGGGAGTCGAACCCACAACACGGTGTGCGGTAGCCAGTTACCCAGCCACCGCACCAACCGTGCCGTCCAATTAAGTTGTTAGGGTATCATTTTTAGACCAAAAGACTGAAATTTCTCTGTTGACCTATAGGCTTATATAAGACTGTTTGCCATAATCTCCAGTTGGAGGTCTTAGCTTAAAATATTCTAATTTATTAAGAAGTGCTGCTAAAATGAAAATTTTGTAGTTCCCCAGTTAGCTCTTATGACATCCCTATGAGCGGGAATTGACATAAATTAATTCTATTAGAAAAACTAAATACAAGATTAATGAAATACATACATACAAAACATCACGCCTTTTATCCCCAAAGGGGTAGGCAGAGGTGCACATTATGGCACTTAATGCCACTACAATGTAACACACTTTTCACTCTTTATATTATGAGTCCCCATGTAATAGGGGGTGAGCCTATTGCCATATATCGGAAACAATTCCAGACTCCGTGCTACAATTAAGATTTTTTTTAAAAACCCAGTAATTCTTTGCCCGACCCGGAAATCGAATCCGAGACCCCTTGCACTTGCGACAACTCGGTCAACGAGGCAGTCATTAATCAAATAAATACATTACAAATTAATTAGTTACACTCTAGTGTAGACTCAGCCTATATTGACCTAAAAACAAATGAACAATATGAATCATATTCGAAGTCGCTCGGTAATCGAAATCTCAAAAACTATGATTCAACACTGCACTGAATCAACAAATTAACGTTACATAAAACTAAAATATATTTGTACTGAGGTTGCCAACCTGAGTTACAAAATCTCTGCTATACAAATTAGTCTTCTTTCTTCTTAAAATGTGCTCACCCTTATGATTTACATAAGGGGTGCACTAGAGCTGATGTCCGATACGGAGCCGCAGAAGGCCCAACGGGTTACCAAAGCTCTGACTCGAAAAGCAGGAGTAGGAAAGGGGTGGTTTTTAGTCAGTAAGAGTCTGACACTAAGGCGGGAGAAGTCATTCTATGATTATCCCGGCTTAAAAATCCTACGAAATTACTTGGGACTCATAACATACTTATTTGGTATAAAGTGGATGTTACTTTGTATTATGCAGCTCTGCTTACCCACCTAGATGAATAATAACATGACCTACTGTTTATTTATTATGTTTTCCTCCTCAAATATGATGTCCTGTGAGAAACACCAAAAAATGTTGCTTACATAGATTCGGTTATTGGCATATTCAAGTATTTTTTGGAATTTTAAATTATCCTATACATTTTGGTAAGTGTACGGGGGAATTGCACAACTTGATTCCCCCGAGTCCTTTCCATCATCGTACCACAAGACAATCGACGAAGATTCATAATAGATAACCCAAACGCACGAAGCGCTTCGCATTAAGCTTACTTATAAGGAGTGGATTTTTTTTCCCGAGTCTGTATTTCCTGAAGGCCTGAGTGAATTGGTTGCTTATAAAACGACGTGCTCCATCGTAGACAGCATCGTCACTTACCATCAGGCGAGATTGTGGTCTAACGTCGACATCAAATATACTATTTACAAAAAAAAAATATTTTTGAGTACTGAGTCTTAACATGACATTGGATTTAACAACTAACCAAAAAAAGTCATTATCAATACGGCAAGGTTTCATCACAGATTAGTAGAAAGTAAAAACAAATCCAAAGTCAATATCAACATTATCGTAGTACCTAATATAGAAAAATCTAGAAAAACAGTTTGTCATATCTGACGAAATAGATCACAATCACAAAAATATGCATCTACCTACACCGACTGTTATTATTTTTCATGATTTCTCTTAATATTAGTCATTGCTAACGAATTTTGATGACCACGACACGTGCGTTGATAATGTTGAGTCAACAACTGCGTCGTTTCTAGTATTATGCCAAAATTACAAACGTGATAAACATGTTTACATAAGTACACAAGAAGTATTGTGCAGCCGAAGAGAATGCGTTTTTCACAACCCCTCCTCTTGCCGCTGGTGTCGTCAAAGCCGTATAAGGGATTACCTATGCGTTTGACAGGGACACAGGGCAGTAGCGCTTTGCAGCATTGGTAGGTAACGCTGCGGAGGACTTTACGGGATGCCGGGGCTTCGGCTCGAAGAACGGGAATAGAAACGGGGTGGTTTTTAGTCAGTAAGAGTCTTACACTCCCTCTCCTCTTACCCAAGGCGGGAGAAGCCATTGGATGAATTTCCACCTTCAAAACAGAAAGTAACGAGTAGGAATCCGTCTGTCAACGGAGAAGATTTTTGTAAACCCTCTTATGTCGACGAGACCTATGATCCAATAGTGGACTTTCAAAGACTATTGATTATGATAGACCTCTATCTCCAAAAAAAGAAAAACAAACACAGCCAAATTGAAAACCTTCTTTTTCGCAAGTCCGTTAAAAAATGACTTATTCACATATTCTGCGATACTCTGCTAATTTGTCACTCACCAAAACAATAATTTTTGATCATCCTCAACAAACACAAGTGTGAAGTTAAAACACCTCGAAATTTCAATATTTCATAAAGACCGCCCTACATTACAATGTTACATTACATAACTATTGTAACATTTTGCGATCATGTGTAACGTTTTGCGGACACGTAACCTGTTGCCAAGTCCATCAGTTTTGTAAGACACTGTAACTGTGTAATTGTTATTCGTGTAAGGTACATTTTGTCCAAATGCGTCAGAAGGAGGGTTATCTGTGGTGACAGTGGAGAAGAATTTATTTTGTCACCAAGTTTGCTCTGCCCGCGGGTGTCGTTAGACCATAACTCATTTAACAAGCACATTTCCTTGTGCGTACTGCTAAGGAGTGGAATTGATTTGCCAGAGTCTGTATTACCTGAAGGGTATAAACCTGGGTGTGTTCAAGGTTCGAGTGAATAGGTTGCTTATGGGACGACGAGCTCCATCGTAGACCGCATCATCGCTTGCCTAGTGGCAAGACAGTGGTCAAACATCGGCCCATGAAATATAAAAAGAAAGTGCACGACTCCGGCATGGCTGTACAATTATACTGAACAGTTAAATCGTAAGGTGCATAGGCTGTATGGACTTACGATTTAACTATACAGTTATAACTGTACTGTAAAATTTCGGCAATAGATTTCAAATTTTGACGAAATTAATTTGAACTAATGTTAAAAATTTATATCCTCTACCTCTGCCTCTGACTACCTCGTTGGCCGAGTGGTCGCAAGTGCGACTACCGGTCAAGGGGTCTCGGGTTCGTTTCCCGGGTCGGGCAAAGGGTACTAATACTAATAATATATAATTAATACTGGGTATTTTGAAAATTTCCCAGTAGTAGCACAGGGTCTAGAATTGTGTCCAGTATAGGCTCAGCCCCTATTACATGGGACTCATAACATATATAATGAAAAGGGGGTCTTACATTATACAGTCCCATTAACTCGTCGAGTACCGTCATTATAGACACAATTATAGAACTATAGGTTGCGGTCACCGGTGACCGCTTGGTGTTTGACAGTTTAAGTGCCGTAATTTACACCTCTGCCTACCCCATGAGGGTAAAATGTGTGATGTTATGTTAAAAAATTATTCCACGAAAACTCTGTATTATCTATAATGATAGACGACTAAAATCAACTAAATGGACGTCACTAGTTTAATTTGTATTATCGACAGCACTAGCTATAATGTTGACGCTGTCATCTGTCGAATGTGACAGATTAGTAAAGTTTCCCGCGCAAAGAGTTGTAACGTCCATTCGGGTTAGAAGTTTGAACAAGCATTATGCTGTGTCTTGTAAAGTTAATTTAGAATATTTTCTGTTATATTAGTATTGAATTTTATAAATTATTATAAAGACCAGCTATGAAAGGGAATCAGATGGATAAATTAATAGATGAATAGATTGTATGAAGAATGTTAAAAAAAGAGTTGAAGAAGAACACATAACATATTCACACCAAGTAGTTTGAAAAAAGAAGAAGAAATACCATGTTTAAAACAACAACAAATAAAAAAATTTATAAAAAAAAATTAAACACGAATTTTCACAGCAAGCCTTGACCTATCCAATATTCAAACATTTCTCTTATATACACATTTAGTGCAAAATACAATATTATCGACCAAGGTTTTTTCCAAGGCCTTCGAATTATCAGTAGCTGAAACAATATACATTGCCTATCAGCTGTAATTCGATAACCTATAAATAATTGAAATTACTATGTATTAGCATTTTATTATCAAACTGGGTCACGGACGGTATAGGTATGTCATTGTTTGCAAAATAAGTGTTTAATTACAAAACGGTAACTACATACATACATATACAATAAAGTTAGTTAATTGGTTTATTTATAAGTGTGGGAGAGCCATGCTTCATGAATGGGCCGGCTCGACCGGAGTAATACCACGGCCTCACAGAAAACCAACGTAAAACAACGCTTGCGTTATGTTTCGGGGTGTGAGTTAGGTTACCGGAGGCCCAATTACCCCCCTCCCTCGTCCCCGTCTCTCGAATCCCCGAATCCTCCACAATCCTGAAATTCCCAATTCCCAAAAGGCTGGTAACACACTTGAAACGCCTTAGCGTTACAAGTGTCCATGGGCAGCGCCGATTGCTTACCATCAGGTGATCCGTCTGATCGTTTACCGGCTTATGCTATAAAAAAATATATATGTTACTAGTTTCTTCAGATCAATTTCACATCAGCAGCCTGTAAGTGGCTACTACTGATAAAAGACTCTTCTCATTCGGAGAGCGTATCAAACACCACGCTTGCTCATTGCAGGTTGGCCACTTCTAGAAATTATAACCCCAAGTTTCCACAAAATGTCTCAAAATGCTTCAAATTATCCTTTGCAAAAATTGTCAGTGGTGTCTAAATAATCTTAGAAAGTACATATAACTTGGAAGAAGTCACATTGGTACTTGCTGTTGTTAGGTTTGAAAACCCGCATTCAATGCATGAGTAGCGATCACTTTATTTAGGCCAAAAATTAAAAAAAAACATATTCAACTTGAATCGTTTCTGTTAAAATATTATTACCCAATCCTGCAATTCCCTTATCAGAAGTTATTCGCCAAAATTATCACACTATTTTTATCAAAACTGCACCGAATTCTATTTCTACATAAACTATTACACAATGTCATTTTATGAGTACATACCTAACTTTGTTACGTATTACATGAATTTCGGTCTAATTCATATAATTTTGTTTGATAATAGAAAAATCACAATTATTACGGTTAGTTATCTTTTATTTTTGTGGCATAGGAGGCAAACGAGCAGACGGATCACCTGATAGTAAGCGATCAGCGCCGCCCATGGATACCCGCAACACCAGAGGAGTCACAGGTGCGTTTCCGGCCTTTTGAAAAGGAATACGCTCTTTTCTTGAAGGTTTGAAGGTCGTATCTGTTCGGAAATACCGCCGACGACAGATAATTCCACAGTTTTGTTGTGCGAGGCAGAAAGCTATGTGAGAAGTGCACAGTTGTAGTCTGCCAACTATATATATGATGGGGATGCATATGCTGTCGTGAGGGTCGATGGCATAAATATGCGGCAGGTATCAGGTCAAACAATTCCTTTAGATCACTCCCCGTGGTATAAGCGATAGAAAATGCACAACGAAAATCTCTACGCATTATTATTTCATATTATGTATGTAATTTCATATGAGTCTTCTCGACATAATAAGGTGGTTTCTTTTCTTTTTTTTCTTTTACATTATTGTGCACTTACCACCCATTCCCAGATTCTAGTTTGTCAAAATGGCTCCTTAAGGTCGAAATTAAACCTACATAGGTACCTTTTATGTAAATAATCAATTAACATGCCTTTCTGATTTAATATTACTATTTGACATTTAATTTTATTAGTATAACGAAATTGTTTGAAATCATTCACTGACAGTGATAAATTAGGTACCTATCCTAAGTGAATCAGGTACTTTAATAAGTCAGGCTAGATAGACAGAGCTAATTTAGACCTAAAATGTTACTTACTATTATCTATATTAAAAAAAGGTAATTTGTATATTAATTACTACTACTGAGAATTAAAAAAAAACAATAATAATAAAATAAGGTATATAATATTAATTAATATACAAATTACCTTATTTGATATATCTTCCGGAGATTACTCCGGAAGTAGTGGTTCTAATTGAATAATTCTTTTAGTGTTGGATAGTTTATTTATCGAGGAAGACTATAAGCTATGAAACATCACGCAACGGTCAATAGGAGCCGAGCAGAGTGAGTGAAACGACGCGACGGTAACTAAATTATAATATTTATTATTATACATGTGTTATTACTTCGTCCCAGCAAGAACAACGAGTGTAATCTAACCACTCACGCGCATTTATCGGGACCTGATACATATTTTGTTATATCACTATGAATATGATGAATAATATCAATAAAAATATTACAAGTGACCGTGTTTCACAAAACTTATCGTAAACTGCCCTAGTTATATTATCAGAATCGATATTTTTATTATCTGTGTGTAATATTTACATTTCTGATTACTATTTTTACATTTAGTTACTGCTATATTTGACATGATTTATTATAAGTATAAATGGGGAAAAATTAGATTTCATATGTGCATCTCTACCTACCCACTTGACATTAAGTGTAAGTAAAAATACGACCCGAGTTCATATTTTTGAGAAAAATTATAAAATAAATACATTCATCTAGAGTTGGAAATACTCTCGATCGAATATTTTTTGTAATTTAAATTGACATACAAATTCGTCGTATAGAAGCTGCGCATATAAAGTATGTACCTGGGTAAATAGTATTTAGTCATAATTACGTGCCTTTTTGAAATAATATTCTACAAAAAACTATTATTATAATAGATATATGGCAATAGGCTCACCCCCTATTACATGGGACTCATAACATAAATAGTGAAAAGTGGGTGTTACATTGTCCAGTGGCATAATGTGCACCTCTGCCTACCCCTTGGGGGATAAAAGGCGTGATGTTATGTATGTATGTATAAAAATATTAATAGATGATTTTGAGGATATGGACAAAACCTGTAAGTTAATGCATTGTATCACATGCCAAAGTTATTTACATTTATTTTGACTAATATAATATTTTTAAGGTTTATTTATCATTTATTTATAAATCAATAGGTGAAAATAATTGGTTAGAAAAACACTTATCACACCTTTTTCAAATGCTTCACTTAAAAAACTACAAAAGAAAAAATACTGCAAATGTTAAGTACAATTACATAACTCTTGACCATGTGCATCTTCGCATAGGTTTAGCCCGTGGCTTTACTTGTGTAAAAAATATTAAACAAAGATTCGACTGACACACTAATTATTCTCATCTAATTCTATTATCAAAATTTTATCAATATCGATTCAGTATTTTTTTATTAAAACACAACTTAAATAATAGCATATTAAAACAATATGGAACATATTTTTTTTACATTTTATTGGAACAAGTTTTTTATATTAATCAAGATTTTATTTTGTCTTATAATATTACACGATAATAAATATAATATGCCCAGGTCTACACAATATGATGGTTTCTTTCGGTTTTCCAAAAATTCTAAGTAATAAGTACGGAGTCTATAAAATATATTTTTTAGGCTTAGGTTCTCATTATTAACGTAATATAACTAAAAAAAGGAGGACATCACATTATCATGTACCTCTGCCCATCCCTATAAGGATTAAAAACACATTTAACATCATCTACATACAAAATATCCATTCTCAAACGAACATTCACATCAAAAATATTGCACTTAGTTCGTCACTTACGAGCCGTACTTGGCCCACTTGTAAATCTAAGCCATATTGCGCCACCCGATCCCTTGCATAACTCTGAACTATTTCGATAGACTATTGTAGACTATCGTGGCTATTGTAGACTGTTTGGGCAATTGTGAACTATGTATGAGCCATTGTGCACTTGTGTGTTGGCTGTATATTCTTTGTTGATGGATATTAGTATATTTGTACTTGTAAATGAGTCATTTCGTTTGGGTTTATATGAAAATTATCTATATTATTATGGATTGATGTTTGGTAATGAATTTCTTTTTAATGGGTGATTGGATTTGGGTGTAATTTGGCAAATGTATAGTTTATAATCTGGATTAGAACATAGGGCTTTCTTTTCTTTCTTATCTTGGGAAATAAACTTGTATTTATCCAGTGTATTTTTCCAGAGGATAGATTAGGGATGGGATAGGTACAACGACTTGATCAAAATTGCCCAATTTTTGACGCGAGTGCAATGTAGATATGTTAATCTATTGTATGGTTTTATGGGAATACTTAAAACATGTTTAATGACACATTTTAGAACATAACATTTCCCATGTTGATCAAAAGGCAATAATGTAATTTTTACAATTCTGGCTACAATTTAGAGGTATTCGTAACTTCCCAAGCCCCATACCTATCCCAAATACCTTAACAATATCTATTTTCGTAATCCAATATTCGTAATAAACTTCAGTCATCAGTTTAACCGTGATAAACCAACAAACTCTTACATCTACGGCATTAGTTAGTTTATTTTTAACCCCACGGTCATAATCCTTCTTCCTTTTACGCAACCTTCTATGACTAAGTCATGCTTTGTTTACATTCCATTACATCACTAGCTTGCAAGGGTACTTCCAACGTGCTCGTACTTCCGATTAGCTCACGGCGTTTCCGGATGACCTTATGACGGTCGTGTGCTAGTCGACGTGCGTAAACCGCGAGTTCTAGGAGAGTAGAATGTGGTGTGAACGAGGCACTCCTAAACTTTGATTCGTTTTATCTAGAGGTAAATATCTATTGTTTTATTATACGACAAAATAAAAAAATACGTGTCTAATATTTTTTCATTACCTAACTTACGGACTAATTACATTTCTTAATTTTCATACCCTGTCATCATTCCAATTGATACTGAGTCTATAAGTAATTATACCTAATATTTGACAAGACTCATTTCATGTAATAATATGACTAATTAACAATGTTATTGGTCACTATGTCCATAAATAACTAAACATATAAGTACATTAATCAACAATCTTCAATAAGTACCTTTGTTGATGATAATTCTTATACCCAAGGTCAAATGATTCAAACGAAATGTTCTCAATTTAGTCATCTTCGGAATCCAATGGTGAATAATACCAAATAAGATCAAAATAAATAAATATAATGCAGTTCGTGTGTCACTTGGCATTCTGCCCATCCCTTATGGGAAACAGCGTGATTCATGTTATGGTGAGGATTTTATGTAGATCCTTATTTTCTTGTGAAGGTAATCATTTTTGTTGATTATTGTATTAAGTACTTACATTTTATTTTTTTATATACATTTGAAGAGCCGACGTTTGACTACTATCTTGCCTGTTGGTAAGAGATGATGCGGTCTACGATGGAGCACGTCGTCCCATAAGCAACCTATTCACTCGGCTTTGAAGACGCCCAGATTATATCCTTCAGGAAATACAGATGCTGGCAAAGAATTCCACTCCTTAGCAGTGCTGGAGCCGTGCTTGTTAAGTATATGATATAACCTAACGGTAACACGCCTTTTTATTGGGGATTGGGGTATTTCCTGAAGATCCTACTAGGCACGAAATAACACATTTGTTTAAATAACGAGATTTTATACATATACGCCTACAAATTTGAGAGTAAATACGTAACCCTCCGTTTTGAGTTTATCCGCCATCATGTAAAACCTAGTCATATCTATTTTTGCATCATTCCGCACGTTTGTAATGAATCAGTTATTTATCAGATAACGATATAAATAGCATTGCAATATATTAATTTGTTAATACTGCATTATCTATGACATTATTATTATTTGTATTATACAATATACTCGGATGAGGAAGGTTAAAGTTATGTATTATATGCAGCCTACTAATATCTAATATCTTATACTCTTATACTACCTTATTATAGAGGTATAAAGCGGAACAGTTTGTTTTTTTGTTTGTTTAAACGCGCTAATCTCCGTAACTACAAGTCTGATTTGAATAATTATTTTTGTGTTGGGTAGCACATTTATCAAGGATGGCTATAGGCTATAAAACATCACGCTACGACCAATAGGAGCTGAGCAGAGCGTGTGAAACCGCGCGGAAGTAGCTAGTTACCTATAAATGCATAAGTTTGTATGATGGACTGCCTCGTTGACCGAATTATCGCAAGTACGACTGCTGGGCAAGGGGTCTCGGGTTCGATTCCCGGATCGAGCAAAGTATTACCTAATAGGACTTTAAAAAAATTCTCGCAATAGGCTCACCCCCTATTAGATGGGACTCATAACAAAAGTAGTGAAAAGTGGGTGTTACATAGTCCAGTGGTATTGAGTGCCGTAATGGGGACCGCTGCCTACCCCTTCGGTCGCGGAGAACTTAACGGGTAACCGGGGCTCCGGCTCGACGTGCAGGAGAAGGAACGGGGTGGTTTTAAGTCAGTAAGAGTCTGACACTAAGGCGGGAGCAGCCATTCCATGATTTTCCCCGCTTAAAAAAAAAAACCCCTTCGGGGAAAAAGGGCGTGTTATATATGTTTATTTGTCTGTTACTGCTTCACCTCAAAATGGCTGAAGGGATCGGGATAAAATTTGAAACATGGGTAGATTATGGTCCTCAGCGGGGAAAATCATTGTAAGACTTCTCCTGCCTGGGTGAGGCGGAAAGGAATCTCAGACTCTGACTGACCGGAATAATATATAGGCTTTTTATCCTACGAGAACATGGGTGAAGTCGATGGCATAAGCTAGTTAATTCAAATTCTGTGTGTATTTTTTAATACTTTTTTCCTTGATTTATTGGAGATAGTTTCTTATCTATCTCCTAAGAGCCTAAAAGGTTGGATATACGTCTAGGTACCTAAAGGTAACTGTTACACATGATAATTTCAGGCACGAAAGCATGCTTCAATTGAACACTTGTTACCTTTTTTTATAAATTTGATGGGCCGACGTTTGACCATCTCGCTTGGTGGTAAGCGATGATGCGGTCTACGATGGAGCACGTCATTTAGTAGCATGTGTGTCGGAATCTTACTAAAATTTTGCACGATATTTCAAAAATGTTTGAAAATCGAGAGGCGTATCGATTTTTTAAACATTTTTGAGAATGCTCCTTTTAGCAAGTTTTTACATAACATTACATAACATAACATCACGCTTTTTTATCCCCGAAGGGGTAGGCAGAGGTGCACATTACGGCACTTAATGCCACTGTACAATGTAACACCCACTTTTCACTATTTATGTAATGAGTCCCATGTGATAGGGGGTGAGCCTATTGCCATATACCGGGCACATTTCCAGACTCCGTGCTACTACTGAGGTTTTTACAAACCCAGTAATACTTTGCCCGACCCGGGAATCGAACCCGAGACCCCTTGCCCGGCAGTCGCACTTGCGACCACTCGGCCAATGAGGCAGTCAGCATGTTATTTTAAGGCATAATTATGTAAGAGTACCTATATTTTTTTTTAACTGATAGCGGGTAGCAATTCGATATTTTAAAATATTTTTAGAGCAATAAGGAACTTGTCTATAGACCTCTTCAGGCCTCCTGTATTTATACGGAACCGCGGAAGGCCTAACGGGGTGGTTTTTAGTCAGTAAGAGTCTGGCAACTCCTTTCGCCTAACCCAAGGCGGGAAAAGTCATTGGATGACCTTCCCCCTCAAAAAAAAATCGGATTTATAATGTAAATTAGAATGATAAAACTAAAACAAAAACATTATCTAATTTATACACAAAATTTAAAAACAATCCAAATTACAAATCACTGTTGTTTCGAAGTGTGCGCCGGCGCCGGCGCATCCCACACATGTGTGCTACACACACAGACGCAAGAATTGATTTTGATAGTGACATTGCGTAACATGTGATGTAACTGCGATAGAGCTATTTACAGCAAGGTTACTTGCGTACGCGCAGTAATAGTTAAATAGTGGTTTAACTGATAGTACAATATTGTTATTTAGTTCAATTTTAGTGTGGGAATGCGTTTTTAGTTTATTATTATGGTTTATTTACTTTTATGTATGTATGTGTATATAGAGGTATATGAATGTGTGCTTTCGTGGTTGTTCGTTTTGAGGTTGTTGACCTGTTGTTTTTTTGATACTTTAAACTTAATTTGTACCAACAGTATGGACAGTTTACATAATACCAAACTCTTGGCTTTACTTTCAAAGGGAATTCAATTATACTTTACCCAACATCAACTGTCCACTGCTGGAGTGTGACCTTCCTCGAAGGTTTGCTACCTCTATAATCTCCTCACTTAGCGAACCGATTTGAGATTTAAATTTAAATAGTTCAAAATGTAGATATTAAAAAGATTCCCACCGATTCCCGGCCATGTCGTAACATGTCAATTGGATTATGACATTTAGGACAGTCGAAGGAGGGACAATTTTAGGACATGTTGCATCATAGAACTGGGAGTGGAGTAATAGGATTAAATTGTTGTGTAATACTATGACATTGCCGGAAGAGGGGTCATAGGAGTATATAGGCGTTTTGAAAAGGTCCAGTGATGTATTTCAAATTATGTAGATCAGCAATGATTGGTATTGGTTAAGATTAACGTTGTATTTGTTTTTAAATTATGTTAGAGACTACCTCGATGGTGTAGTGTTCATCAATGCGTCTATCAAAGTAACGGTCCTGGGTTCGATTTCCAGGTTGGACAAAGTATTATTCGGTGTTTCGATTTTCTATTACATTATGCTGGAATGCCAAATGTAGATACAACTGAAGTAGAATATGAATGTTTATATGCGACTAGCCCGCGACTTCGTACGCGCAATGCCATTTTCTCCCGTTATCATAAGATTTTCAGGATTTTTTCTATTATAAGAACCTTCTCCTAACAATAACAAACACAACAAAAAAACAGTCAAATCGATCCAGCCCTTTTCATGACAACGGGAAACGGGTTTCATATATCTTTATATATATAATTCTTCCGTGAGTGTGTATGTCACTGAACTTCTCTCAAACGACAGGACCGATTTTGATGAATTTTTTTGTGTGTGTTCAAGGGGATCTGGGTATGGTTTAGATTCACAAATCAGCCCGGCAGATTGCGCTGCAGTCGATGTTCAGGTAATTTATCCTAAACAGCTGAACTAATTTGAATGAATTTTTGTTTATACATTCAAGTGGATATGCAGGACAACGTCTGTTGGGTCCGCTAGTATATATATAAAGATAGATAAGGGACAAATAAACATAGGAATCTCCTGATCAATCCTGTGCAATAATATAGTTATACAAGACACTATAAAACTGTACAAGAGAAGTAAATATTACTGTATCATTTACCTCCATTTCTCTTATATATAGCCTTTACGTTTGTCTCTAGGACAGGCCGTGACGTAATTTTGCAAAAATAACCTATAAATAAACACGTCTTGTTTTCAGGAAGTATTCTCTCACCTTGAAAGTGTCCTTACATCCTTTGTTGATGCGCTAATAGTAATTTATTCCACGAACATCCTTATATAAACACTAATAGTTATATAGTTAAAAGATTAATTTGTTTGTTATGGAAATATATATTTTACGTCTAACTACATGGGGATGATATTTTGATAGGCTAGTCAGCAGTTCTCAGCGGTGAACTTGAACTTTTTTAAATTGTGAACTCCAATTCACATCATTATAATAATATAAGGGTCGTGGTGGCCCGGAGGTTTAAGACGCCTGCTTCTCATGCATGAGGGTGCGGGTTCGAAACGTACCAAAGGCAAGTACCAATGTATCTCTTTCCGAGTTATACCTATATACTCTCTAAGATTATTTAGACACCACTGACAAACGGTGAAGGAAAATATCGTGAGGAAACCTGGGCTTATAATTTCTAATTATAAGTTTGAAATCGCCAATCCGCATTGAGCTAATGTGGTGATTTATGCTCAAACCTGCTTCGTGTGAAAAGGCCTTTGGTCAGCAGTGGCCACTTATAGGCTGTTAAGAAGGTGAGGTAAGGTAAGAGAAGGTATTGTCAAGAAATTATCGATTTTATGAACATTTTTGACGATACTTAAATAACAAACAAGAGGTTTTGGATTCCATTCCAATCGTAGCGTTCGAATAAACACAGGGATAATAAAATCTAAGTATAAATATAGAATTCCTTGAAAACGTGGTTGGCTTTATGGAAATTATAAACTTATCAGCAATGATTTTTCCTTACCAACTAAGTGTATAAATGCAGTATAATTTCTATGCGCCGGTAAAGTCGTATTAATCGTTTATAAAATATACTGGCAACTTCCTCAACAGTAACATTGAATAACATCATTATATGCGATTATATAATCTACTTATTTACTTACTATTCTTATCTCTTTATATGTACTTAAGCTCGAATACTGAAAGGGTGCTCAATTTGAAGCTGCATATAAATATCGTGCCATCTCTATCATTTATAAAGAATTTGTAAAAACAGAACTATGCGGGAGTTAAAATATTTATGGTTTCGCTTGCTCTTTTCTTGTAGCGTCACTATAGACACAATTAAAGAACAATAGGTTGCGGTCCCCGGCGACCGCGCGGTGTTTGACAGTTTAAATGACAGTTGGGATTTTGGACAAACTGTTTTTCCTTCTTTTAGAGGTATTTAAAAAAAAAGGACTACCTCGTTGGCGGAGTCGTCGCAAGTGCGACTGCCGGGCAAGGAGTCTCGGGTTCGATTCCCGATACAGGCAAAGTAAAGTGCTGTTAAAACAAAACCTCAGAAGTAGCACGGAGTCTGGAATTGTGCCCGGTATCTATATACCAAAAGGCTCACCCCTATTATATGGGACTCATAACATAAATAGTGAATAGTGGGTGTTGCATTGTACAGTGGCATAATATGCACCTCTGCCTACCCCTTCGGGGATAAAAGGCGTGATTATGTTATTTAAAAAAAACCCAGTTCTTAACTTTAATTTTCTACTGTGTTATTAAAATGTTTATATTACCAAAATCTCATAGGAATAATAACTATGCAATTGACATAAGGAATTGATCAGCTGAGGAATCGAACTAAGTCGTCATAGGTATGTGGCGTGTCACCAACCTGTCATTAGTCAGTCATGCAGTCAAAACTGTAACTTCTATAAGCCAGAGTCTGAAATACTAATTATAAAAAAATGCAAAGATGATCTATAGATCTCTTAGCTGCGCCGGCGTATACGTGCAACGCCCTTGATGCAAAACCAACGATGACTATTACAATGTTTTATCATTTCCTGGGTATAAAAATAACTATTTATTTATTTTATTGTATTGTACTACTAACTATAATTGACAGGTTTTTTTACCAGTGACCAGACTTAACGAGGTCTCAGGTTCAATTCCTGGGTAAAAAATAGTACTAGATATTTCCGACATGTAATTAGCAGTCATCATATTGCACACCTTATTTTTCAAAGAGGCATTCTAGAAATACACGTCGTTTTTTGCTAGTTCTGCTAAGACGAATTTATATATTTCTAGATGCCAAACCTAATCCAAACTCAGTGCCAAAGAATAGGAATTCAAAATGGAAAATTATACCTAGTACCTTTCCCGAAATTACTTGACACGATACGATGCAATCACTCAACCAACCACGCAATCAAAATGTTCAATATCTTTATCTTCCCATAGTACCTCAATTACTATTAATCTTTATAAACAATACACCGATTACAAAATGTACGTAATATACTGAAAGACCAAGTAATTCTACCCATATTTTCCATTTTCCTCATCACCAAACTCAAATTTTCCAATCTCCCACAACAGAAGTGGCATATCGGAAAATCTCCTTCCAAATCACCCCAAATGTATCCCTTGGCTGGCATTTAGGTTAGATCCCATTGCCTAAGAAATGGAAAGGCGTTCTGTTTCCACTACGAGACGCCTTGACACGGCACCACTCCTTTCCTAAGTCGACATTTGACTTGCGCAACACGCTACGCTTGCCTGCGCTATCCTTGAATGCTTTGCGTAAGAGTTACCTCATGTAGCTAACGAATAATTGTCTCTGGTTCTCCAATAGATGGCGGTAGGATCGGGGATTGGGACCGGGAGATCTTTTAGTGGGTGGTATTTGGAAAAAAACTTTGTCGTTTCATGTGGAAAGTGTGTTATTTTTAGTTAAAATTGTACCTAGTCTTTAAGAGGTGTTATTAGTTTTCTTTCGTTTAATTGTAAAAGGTTAATGACTTACATGGATTTTTGTAATTGGTTGATGTAATAGTTATTTATTTCATCGTGTAAGTTAATTTACATTTAATATATGGTGCATTCCGAACATGTTTTACGAGTTTGTATTTTAGAAGGTTTTAAAATGACTTTCATAGCCCTAGTACTCATACAAGTATAGTATATCTGTCGCGGAGAACCTAAAGGGTTACCGGGGCTCCAGCTCGAAGCGCAGGAGAAGGAACGGGGTGGTTTTTAGTCAGTAAGAGTCTGACACTCCCTCCCGCCTCACCCAGGCGGGAGCAGTCATTCGATGATTTTCCCCCCTTAAGAAAGCATAGTATTTCTATGTTTATTTTGCAAATAGGCTACGAAATAGTACAAATCAGTATTAAAATACAGCAATATGACTTTCCTGTGACAATTTCCGATTTGACTACTCTAAAAAGAAACTTGGAAACCAACTCAGAGTTCGGACGTGATAAAAAGTGGGAAATCCAAAACCATGCTGGTTTTATCCTTAATCACCATTACCAAACCAGGAACATCTTTTTACGCTTTTTTGTGTATCATACAGTGTACAATAAGGGAATAAGGGAGACCTTTGTTCAGTACTTATGGTTTTCCGATGATGAATCAACTTAATTTTACAGTCGGTTACAATCTCTTTTTTTTTTCTATTTTTTTTTTTATTAACTCGTCGAGTACCGGTTTTGCAGACACAATTATAGAACAATAGGTTGCGGTCACCGGTGACCGCTTGGTATTTGACAGTTTAAATACCATTTTCAAACATTATTACTATAAACTTAAATGCATAGCTAGCGGAGTGGCTGGATAATCTGTCACAGATTCGATTCCCACATGGAATAACACGTATGTACAGTGTACACTGTACACTAATTGTGTTCTGTGGGTCTGAGTCTGTGCTCTATATAATATGCATATTTGCAAATGCAACCACGTTAATTTTTTATATATTTGATGGGCAAACGTTCAACCAGTATCTCGCCTGGTGGTAAGCAGTGATGCGATTTCTTGTAATCAAATTCGAAAACATAAAATACTTTTCTAACCCTGGAACCAGTCCCAAAAACCCCATAATGTTTGGTAATTCAGTATTGATGCACTGATAAACACAAATTATCATAATGAGAAGCATATCATAGTTGAGTGTAGCAATACCGCCATTATAAAAGATAAGTCTGTCATTATGCGCCTGTGCAGAATCCTTGAGGCTTGCATAACTGTTAGCTCATGTTGCTTCAGATAGTTGCAGATATAACCGTATGTATTATACTGAGTAGATTTCTGTCTTGTTATGTTATTTCTCTTTTTATTACATACTAGCGACCCGCCCCGGCTTCGCACGGGTGCAATATGCATGTATTATACATATAAACTTGCTTGAATCACTCTATCTATTAAAAAACAACCGCATCAAAATCCGTTGCGTAGTTTTAAAGATGTAAGCAAACATACGGACATACAGCGAAAAGCTACTTTGTTTTATACTATGTAGTGATACATAACTTCACGCCTGTCTCCCATGGGGGTAGGCAGAGGCTATGGCACGCAAATTACTACGATTCCTAAATACCTCTTTCGCTTTATTTTTCAAATTGTTCTTTTATTTATTTAAATTTATCTGGTAGATGAGCGACTATCCAGATATTGTGAAACAGGCAAGGGCCTGTTTATTATAATCTCCTTAGATTGCAATGTAATTTATAAGTATGAAGGCACTCTTATATATAATAACCCTTTTTTGAAAACCGCATCAAATTCATAAATAAAAAAATTTGTTGAAGTCGGTGAAATATTAATTACATTGCAGAATTAATAAGCTTAATTTCTTAAGTTGCATTAAATTATAATTAATTTTATTGACAGTTTTATATGTATAATCTTATTTATAATAATATATGTCATAACATGATTTATATGTTAAAGATATTATGCCACCTGGTATGTATTTAATAATATTGATAACACAAGTTCCTTGTTTTCTTTGTAAACAGATATTCGCATTAAATTGATAATATTTAGCTAAAAATATATTCATTATCTATCTATCTACGTATATGTGTAAAACAAAGCCATGTATGTTACACCATTAGGTACACAAGAATAACTGGACTGATTTTCATGATCTTTGTAAAAGTCAAAGTCAAAGCATTTATTTCAATTAAACCATAATTTGAAACGTCAACAAGAACAAAATAAATAATAGTCTGTGAGTCCGTTAGTGAAGCTAGGTGAAACTAGGAGATGATAGAGTGATACGTACTCTGTATATCATCACACCTATTCTTCCCGGGGGAGTCATAAGAGCCGACTAAGAGACTATACACCGTGTTTATTTGGTTTTCGTCCTGCGGCAAAAAAACTTGCCATAAGGAATACTTTTGATGTATAAAATAAAAACAAAAAACACGAAAAAGTCAAATTTTTTTGGATTAAAAAAAAATCATGGAATGAAACACGACATAAATTTGTAGGCACTATTCGCATCGCACGTGCCACTTCACGAGAAATACCTCTTCGAGAGTTACATGGCGTGATGTTTTGATAATGTACCTCCTATGAGTTCGTATGCGCTTTCGAAGTTTGCCCTTTGCAATGGTTCACTAGTTATTTTAGTGTCAAGCATTTTATTTCTTTGTAAAACTATTGTATTACCAAGATAGAACCATAGTACTTATTTCTCGTTCTACAGATTTATTTTATTGATGATACTCAAAAGTGCCTTCCGGGTCTAATTAAAATCAATGATTTTGACTTTGAATTTGACTTTCAATGAACTATTATACGCTATTGGTATTTAAAATATTACTAAGCTACATAACATAACATCACGCCTTTTTATCCCCGAAGGGGTAGGCAGAGGTGCACATTACGGCACTTAATGCCACTGTACAATGTAACACCCACTTTTCACTATTTATGTTACGAGTCCCATGTAATAGGGGGTGAGCCTATTGCCATATACCGGGCACATTTCCAGACTCCGTGCTACTACTGAGAATGTTTTAAAAACCCAGTAATACTTTGCCCGACCCGGGAATCGAACCCGAGACCCCTTGCCCGGCAGTCGCACTTGCGACCACTCGGCCAACGAGGCAGTCAAAGTCAAGGCAAATTACTAAGCTCTGTAAAATATATTGCGTAGACCTTCAAGCTATATACTGATTATTGATTTGATATTAATATGTATAATTATCTATGTTTGTAATATTATAGAGGTATCTAATATTTATGTACCTCTATTAGATAATAATAGATATTAAGATAAATATTATCACGCCACTATTATGCGTATTAAATAAATGAGGATTATATGGATGTCTAGCGGCGTTTTAAGTTAATTTGATAAAACAAGATATCGTTTGACACTGTGATAATCGTCTAGTTATACTATTATACCATCTTACTAAGAAATCGTTATTTCTAACCGAATAATAATTTTATTAACAAAAAATTTTACCCCTTCACAATTTATGTGATTTTAATACACATTTTTTGTCACAAAACTCTTATATTTTCTCAATAACAAATAAATTACACAAATACGAAACCAATCAATCAATTTGTAACATAATAATGTAACAAAAGCAATAACCAGAAATAACGTGTCTATAACAAATAAAATAATGATACTTTCGAAAGAAAATATTGACAAAATAAATGTATATTGACCAAATAATAAAAAAATATCAATAAAAATATTAGACACATTAATATGTCGTAAATTGTAACAATAAATTGCTAAATTGTAACAAAAGGTTCCAAGATGGCGTAATGACACGGAGTATGGAGATACAAAGGGATAATATCCATTTTTTTCCTTTTAAGTAGTATACTAATCACAAACTCTTTCTTTCGCTTGATTGTCTTTTTATATTTTGTTCCCTATGTTTGTACCAAAAATATCGATTACCTTTTAGCTTATCAATAACTACAAATCAACTTATAGGCTGCTTCAAACATGTTTATTTCTTATCTTATCCATTCTCATCACGCCACATTTACATAACATATCACATAAACATAAATAACATCAAAAATATTCACATTTTAATAGATGACAATTTTATTTTCGGTGCTTCTACGGTTAATTAATATTAATCGATTTCAAGTTAGCACTCTGTAGTCACATACTCCGTGGAATCATGGCGCAAACGGTTAGGTTTTGCAAATGGTTTCGCTCAAACTAACTCAGGCGCAGCCATGGCAATTTATACATGTTACGAAATGTATGCATTCTGTATTGCACGGTAATAAATTTATTATCTATGAATATGTAAGTATATCTTAGTCTTGTTCTTGGGTAACGAAAATTTTGTGTATAGGCTTAAGTAGGTAGACTTAGGTAGACCATGGTTTTATTACTTACCTACTGTTCTTATTGATCGAGAATGGCAACCGATTGTAAGTTTATATTATAACTTTCTTGAGACATACTCAATTGATTATTATATTTTACTAACTCTTACTCATGTAATAATTTATTTAATGAGAAACTCGACAGTCACCGCGTCGCCTCTAGCATGGCTTGAAACTAGTCGAGCTCCTCGTCAAATAATTACGTGTGTAAACCAAAAAACATAATGAACGAACAAGTTCTTAGATTCTCTAGGACTCCTATCGAGTAGTGTCAGGTTTAGTGAATTAAAAGATTTTAATTATGATCGATATTGTATTTATTTAGGTACCTAGATTTTACGATACAATCTCAGTAGGTAAGTAATTACAAAAGTTAGAAAATTAGATTAGACTGGCATTGGATAGACAAAAAAATATTTTGAATGAATTATTATGCTTTCTTCTTACTTACAAAACGTCAAACGGTTACGTGAGTAAGCCGAAAACATAATAATTAATTAAGCATACCTCATGAAAGAAAAAAAATTAAAATTCTTGTGGCTAATAATACCCACAACATTTACTCTGGCAATTTGGATTTTGACAACCCTGTCCAGTCTGTCCATACCATCCATTGCCATTATGCCCATATTGTCCATAACCATTACAACCACAGAAAACCAACTCATTCCCGTTTGGTGGACAGTAACCAACTCCGACACTGGTTGGAAAACCACCATAAAATGGGGGTATATTTTTCGATATACAATTGCAATCAGTTTCAGTACATTGATTAATTTGTTTATGATAGTTACCATGGTTACGAAGTGTTGGGTTTTCACAGTTCGAAGTATGTAAGATTATTGGTCCATCATAGTTTTGTATGTGGACATTCATAGGTTCTGGACATGCTTCTAGAGATGACACCTGAAAACACAAGAATAAAAATCACACTTTTGCAGGTCTAACAAAAATTTCTAGTTTCAATAAATAAACTAATCAACTACCGTATGGTAACTGAACACCATGTCGTGGTGGCCCGGAGGTTTAAGACGCCCGCTTCTCATGCATGAGTTGGTGGGTTCGAAACCTACCAACAGGACGAACCAAATGTACTTGAACTCTAAGATTATTTAGACACCACTGACAAGCGCTGAAGGAAAAACATCGTGAGGAAACGAACTGGACCTTACACGATACCTTACATGGGTTGGCGATTTTTTTTTATTTTAGATGGCACTAACGTTATAAGAGCATTAGTATGTTCAAACCTTCTCCGTGTGACAAGAGACCTTCTAACGCCCTGGGTGAAACGAGAGAGTGTTAGACTTTTACTGACTAAAAACCACCCCGTTACTGCTTCGAACTAGAGTCCCGGAATCCCGTTAATAAAGTCGTCTGTCTGCAGCCCCGATAATGTTACATTTAAGTTAGGATTATACTTACACAAAATAACAGAAGTAGTACGAAGAAAGTCACCATTTTGTAAATTAATCTTTGTAGGTAGTTAGCTGAGATCTTCAATTCAAAACAAGAATATTTTCCCATCGCTTAAAACCATCATTATATACAAATTGTTATCAGCAGATTTGGAGAAATTGCACTAACTATCGAAAATGAGTAACGCGTGTCTCGTAATAAAATCACGTAGCTTACTAAATTTTCGGTTAACTATAACATAACATAACATCACGCCTTTTATCCTCGAAGGGGTAGGCAGAGGTGCAAACTGAACAATGTAACACCCACTATTCATTTTTTATGTTATGAGTCCCATGTAATAGGAGGTCAACCTATTGCCATACCGGACACAATTCTACACTCCATGCTACTACTGAGAATTTTTAAAAACCCAGTAATACTTTGCCCGACCTGGGAATGAAACCCGAGACCCCTTGCCCGTCAGTCGCACTTGCGACCACTCGGCCAACGAAGCAGGCGGTTAATTATAATGTATAATTATAACAAGGCTATTTAATTATTAAATCTATTCAAATTGACTACATTGACATGATAATGACACGAATCTGGCTTATAAGATAACAATAGAATACATTAATTTTTCACCACCCTTTGTCCTACCATTGGTATCATGTACATTTGTCTCCGCCCTTTGTCTTCCCGTATGATATAAGGCCTAACTACACATTTGACATAGACCCGACTGCAAGGCTTTTTGATAAACCTATTCCTTTGTAACTTGATTATCAAGCTAGGTGATTATGGGAACCCCTCTTTAGTAGAAGTAGCCCATAGTCTAACAGTGGACTCACAGGTTGTTGATAATAACGGGTTGCCGGGGCTCGAAGTGCAGGAGTAGAAACGCTGTGGTTTTTAGACAGGAAGTCTGAAACTCCGTCTCGCCTCACCCAAGGCAGGAGGAGTAACAGGATGATTTTACCCCCTTCAAAAAGGCAATCCTTACTAATATTATAAATCGGAAAGTGAGTTTGTTTGTTTGATTTTTTTGTTCTGCTATCACGCCGTAACTACTAAACCGTTTGATTTGATTTTTTGCAGATGTAAAGTTAGAAGTCCAGATTAAATAATAGGGTACTTATTATCCCGGAAAAATTGATATTTCCGAGGGAAAACAAAAGTATTGGTATAGATGGCGCTGTGTGTATTGGTATATGTCACATAAAAAGGCTACTTTTTATCCTTTTGTGACGTGAGCGAAGCCGCGGGTAAAAGCTAGTAAAGACATAAATGCAGCTTAGTAGAAGCGTAAGGTCAGTTACAAAAGTCTTAGTTATCAAACGGGTTCAACCTGAACCTAACACCAAAGTTAGGCAATAGGTTCACATCCTTACAAAATACCAATAAAACCACCACTTCACGATAATTGTACCCACTAAAAGAACTACTATCGTTAAATAAAAAGGGTATCATGCTAACACTATTCAGGTTTACGATTCAAATGTCAAGTTAGAATGAATACGTAACACAACATTAACCGAGCGTATAAAAAAGTATTATTGTGTGTTTATCAATAGCTAGTAAGTGGTTCAGTGTGCTAGCACGCGACATAGTATGTTCAGCCGGGTGGTGGAATAGTGTGGACGTGACTACATGATATTGAAAAAATATTGAAATAGTAACGAAAAAAGAAATGCGTTTTGCTGTAGTAAAAATATCCATGATTGATTTTCTAAGCTAAATTAAAAAGATAGGTATCAAGAAAAATATGTTGGTAAATAATTTGAAGTGGCATTATTCTAAGACTGCGTGAAGCCATGGAGTCTCCATGAGGATTTTTACCAAAATATCGACTAAAATTACTTTCGTCCAAAATTGTGGTTGTGTGTGGTTGATTATAATTTTTCTAGTTAAAGATCTAGATTAACCCCTATGACCCCCATTTGAAACTAAATTGCGAGTACAGATTACATTCTGTGAAGTCAAAGTCAAAATCATTTATTTCAATTAGACCAGGAAGGCACTTTTGAACGTTAACAACAAAAAAAATTTTGAAGTGACGCTAGTTGCTCATTCCAAGGTGTTGATTCGTATGGAGAAGAACGAGCAAGAAACTCCATAGGTTACTCTTTTTCAATCGGGTTTACAATACAATTCTCTAGTTATATAGTTTTGTTGGTTCGATTGTGTGAGAACAATGCAACACCTAAATGCAGTCAAAGAGATTGAAAAAGAAAATAACCTTGAGTACCATAAATCATACAGTCTGGAGCTGACCAGTCCCAATTGACGGCGCCCGTTCTAGTCTAATTTAATTTAATTAATTGCAGGGCACTCACATTTACAATAAATTATGCAAAGTTTTAACGTTATGTTTTAAGTTGACAAAAACTGATGTTAAAAAACTGAGTGAATTTCCACCACAAAATTTCGTAGCACTTTAAACCTTATTATTGTAATCTAACTAGTTCAATTGAATCGAACGTAAGAATAAATCCAGCGTATAATGAAAATCTGAACAAACCTAAATAAATAGGCAAAAAATCTTAGAATTAATCTCTTTACCTCACTGCTTGTGACATATTCTATTAACAGCGCAATGTTTACCTTTCGTAAATCAGTTTGCAATGCTTTTGCAGATGACCAAACATCTTCAATGTCAAAATGTCAATTATTTAGAAATCATCAACCTATTATGAGGAAAATCTATTAGACGGTTCTTTTCTTAAACAGGGAAATTCATCGAATGACTGCTCCCGCCTGGTGGGTGAGGGGGGAGGGAGTGTCAGACTCTTACTGACTAAAAACCACCCCGTTCCTTCTCCTGCACGTCGAGCCGGAGCCCCGGTAACCCGTAGGTTCTCCGCGACTCCGAATCGGCATGAGCCCTGTTGGGCCCCATCCGTGGTGGTCTCATGGCTCTTTGAGGCGCGCGCGGAACGTGACGCGCCGTACGCTCGGGAAGGGCTTGGTACAGGTGTACATATATAGTGTTACATCCACTTATCATCAGTTACATTATGACTCCCTTGTAAGTAATAGGGGTTGAGCATATGAGATATTGGCAGGCAAACCTTTGGGGTCATGGGCGCATAGAGTGGGGAATCCAGGCTATCCTAACGACTTCAAGGAAGACGGCGGCACAGAGGTCACGTACCGCCGTGCACTGAACAGAGAGGTTCTAGGTAGATACATAGGTCTCTATAGGCAGGTGCCGCAACAGACGTTGCACCGTGGGCTCTGGGGCTGGTCTACTAAGGACACCCGGTGCCTCCTTCAGGAGCGGATGGTGGCCACCGGGGAGGTTTTAGTGAGGCGAAAATCACACACTCCCTATTTTTTTGCCCCATAAAACTAGGTGCCTTTTGAAGGTTTCCCCCTCGACAACAAAAAACATAAAGGGTTGAGCATATCACAATACGTCAGGCACAACTTTATACTTCACTAGCTACTTCCGCGCGGTTCCATACGCTCTGCTTAACTCCTATTGGTCGTAGCGTGATGTTTTATAGCCTATAGCCATCCTCGATAAATGCGCTATCCAACACAAAAAGAATTGTTCAAATCAGACTTGTAGTTACAGAGATTAGCGCGTTCTAACAAACAAACAAAAAATAGTAAGTTTAACATAAAACCACACTGAGAAGTTTTCTTAACAAACTAGAAAAAACGTCAGCCATACTTTGCCAGATCCGACAATCAAAACTACACCATCAACGAAGTACTCTATATATTCACATTTAAAAAAATAGTTTTAACTTATATTGGAATCAATAACTTGTCTCGTAATATTTGAGCCGTGCCTGTCTGCATGCACAAGCGGCAGCGTGGCAGGTCCACAGTTATCTCGCGTGTCGGTCCCGTTACGTGGCAGTAGGTTAGCATCCGCACCGCACATCCCTGTGATGCTGTGCCAGGGCTGTCCAACTGGGAAACGTTAATTAAATATAATTAAGTTTGGCTTTAAACTTAATTATTATTAACTTACTAAAAAAAACAACGAGTGAGAAGAGTGTTTAGGGGGGAAAATCATCGAATGACTGCTCCCGCCTGGGTGAGGCGGGAGGGAGAGTCAGACTCTTACTGACTAAAAACCACCCCGTTCCTACTCCTGCACGTCGAGCCGGAGTCCCGGTTACCCGTTAGGTTCTCCGCGACTCCGAAATCTCCAAAGGGGTAGGCAGAGGTGCACATTAAGGCACTTATGTCGGAATACTCAAACGCTACTCAATTTTAAGTCGCGCTTAAGTATAGTTCTGTCTCTACAAATTCTTTGTAAAATGACAGAGATGGCACGATATTTAAGCATGACTTAAAATTGAGTAACGTTTCAGTATTCCGGCATTAATGCCATCACTATTTATGTTATAAGTCCCATGTAATTGGGGGTGAGACTATTAAAACAACAAGGTTACAAATGCAACCACCACAAATCAAATCAAATTAAATCTTATACTATTATATAAAGCGGAAGAGTTTGTTTTTTGTTTGTTTGTTTGAACGCGCCAATCTCCGTAACTACAAGTCTGATTTGAATAATTCTTTTTGTGTTGGATAGCGCATTTATTGAGGCTATAGGCTATAAAACATCACGCTACGACCAATAGGAGCTGAGCAGAGCGTGTGAAACCGCGCTGAAGTAGCTAGTCATTTATAAAATTGCGAACCTGCATTAATCCATATTTTAAGGCACACAAATAGTCTACTACACCAATTTTTATTTTATGACATAAAACCTATATACAATTTCCCCCGGTGACAACCCTAGCAAGTATCCGGCTGTTAGTGGGTAAGCGGATTATGTCACGGTACGAGTGCGGGTAACGTTCGTAACAAGCAGCTAACTATGGGAACTGAGCGTGCGCATGTATGAGTGTGTACGTAGGGTGGATATGTTTGTAAGTGATTGGTTGTGGGGGTGGGTTTTGAGATTTGAATTAAATCGTAATGCACTATATTTCTTTTTAAAAATATTTTATACTATATCATCATAACATCACGCCTTTTATCCCCGAAAGGGTAGGCAGAAATGCACACAGTAGTAACACCCGCTTTTCACTATTTATTTTATGAGTCTCATGTAATAGGGGGTGAGGCTATTGCCATATACCGTGCACAATTCCAGACTCCGTGCTACCACAGAGATTTTTTTTAAACCCAGTAATATTTTGTGTTGCCCGGGAATCAAATCCGAGACCACTTGCAGTTGAACTTGCGACCAGTGGCCCAATGAGGCAATCATCAAACCAAAATTAATTTAAAACTACACACATATAAACATTCTCTGATTACCACTAAACCATGGGCACGCTAGTGCAAGAAGCTATGACACGGACGACACTGAGAATCGGCTCAGTAGACTATGACACCGGATTGTATGGATAACAGCTCCACTGACTGATGACCTGCCGATATTGAGGACCTATAGCCTTGTCTATGTCGCGGAGAACCTAACGGGTGGTTTTTAGTCAATTAGAGTCTGACACTCCTCCCGCCTCACCCAGGCGGGAGAAGTCATTCGATGAATTTCCCCCTTAAAAAAAATAGCCTTGTGAAATGACTTCTCTTACAAGCAAGTAAGGGCACCATAACATAGTGTACATACCTACGTGAGCACCATGTTTGAAAGAATCATTCATAGCTTTTTATTTTATTTCAGGAGTTGATTCCAGAGTCTATTAAATTTTGACGTTGTATTGTCGTTACATCATTCTCACATACATTAGGTAAAGATCAGATAATGAATCATTGGGATTGTAAAAATCATTTAATAGTAATGATGGAGTTTCATGCTCGTTCTTCTCCATTCGAAACTACACTTAAGAACGAGCGCCTAGCTTCACTGACAGACAGACTGACGGATAATTCAATTAAAGTGCCTTAATAAAGTTCAATTGAAATAAATGCTTTGACTTTGACTTTGACTTTTCAGTCACTGCTGGAAGCCTGTGTTCATCAGTGTCTAATGGTTTTTAATACCGTAATTGCCTACGATGAGATCTAAAATTTGAATTCCAAGTTCTTAAGATTACTTCATGAATTGCAAAATTAATGGCTATTTTGTTTCTGTCTATATGACACAAGAAGTTTCGAAATAAATAAAAATAAAATCTGAATCACAACTTGCCCGATTAAAACGAATTTAGCTTTTTTTATGGAATAGCAAACAAATGAGCAGACGGATCACCGGTAAGTGAGCAGCGCCGCCCATGGACACCCGCAACACCAGAGGAGTCACAGGTGCGTTGCCGGCCTTTTAAAAAGGAATAGCTCAATAGTTGCACTGCAAACTGGTCAGTTAAAGTAATAAATAAAATATTACATAGGACTCATAACATAAATAGTCAAAAGTGGGCGTTACATTGTACAGTGACATTAAGTGCTGTAATGTGCAACTTTGCATACCCCTTCGGAGATAAAAGGCGTAATGTTATGTATGTACCAAAAACTGAATGAAAAACAGAAAACCTGTAAAGGCCGCCAACGCATTTGTGACTCCTCTGGTGTTGCGGGTGTCCATGGGCGGCGCTGATCGCTTACCATTAGGTGATCCGTCTGCTCGTTTGCCTCCTATTCCATAAAAAAAACATCTCTGATATTTGAAGATATTTTGTCAACTAACAGGTACATAGCTATCAGTATTCCCATTGCATATGATTCAGTAAAATATTTACCGAAAAGGTCAACGTTCGATGCATCAGTTAACCTGTTGCAATAATTTATTATTAAGGTTAAAGATCGTGCATAACTAGTGGTTAAAGTTTACTGGCAAACACCATGGTTATAATGAATTAGCCTCAATTGACTCTTGGGGAACTGGAAACCGATCAATCTATGTCTAAAGTGACATTTTAAGACAATTATTTTGGTAGGAGGTTTAATGATATTAGCTGGTTGAGGTTTATAGAAGTGATATCCTGGGTTCGATTTTTAGTTTCCGCGATAGGAATCGAATCGATGAGATCTTCAAGAAAAGTATGTAGATACATAACGTAACATCACGCGTTTTACCCCGGAAGGGGTGGCAGAGGTGCATATTATGCCACTGTACAATGTAACACTTTCTTCTATTTATTTTATGAGTCCCATGTAATAGGGGGTGAGTCTATTGCCATATACCGCGCACATGTCCAGACTCCGTGCTAATATTGAGATTTTTTTTTAAAACCCAGTAATACTTTCGGGCAAAGTGACCTGGGAATAGAAACCTAGTTAACCCAGTTAAGTTAAGACCCCTTGTCCGGCAGTCGCACTTGCGATGACTCGGCCAATGAGGCTTGTTTTTAAAATGTAAATACTTGTTTTTAAGAGGCCGGCAGCGAACACAAAATTGTGACTCCTCTGATGTTGCGAGTGTCCATGAACGGAACTGATCCTGCATCGTAAAACATAATCTTTTCTAATAGCATTACTTTTGATAAAAGAATTGGAAAATAAGTAGCCACTTAGATAACAGACTAGATCTGAAAATTGACTCCTAGTGTTTATTATACCACTAAACTATATTGGATTATCATGGGAACTAGACCCGATATCCTAACATTACCATTTCAAAAGCAGCATTCTAAAATTAGCCAACACAAATCACATATCAGCCAAAATAAATTGACCTACCACTCCCCTCCTAACCTCTGAAACTCCAAACAACCGTTAGTTCCCCCGTACATTAGAACAGATCAACTTACAATGGCTTAGCTCAACGAAAAGTTATGCAACCATTGTGACCTTAAAATCTTACGTAATTTTAAACCAAAACTTCGTAACTTTTCATTCGATAACCAACTCTATACTTGAGACGTTAAAGTTGTTTTTTTATTAACTATTAACGCAGTTACAGCGAATTGGGTTACACAAATGTACCATTTGCAACGGTATTACAGAGTTATGTATGTAGATTACAAATACATATTATAAACTATTACCTCATACATATTTTTATAAATAAAGACATTATTATAATAATTACAAGGTTGTCTTTTGTTTGGCAAGAAATAGGGAAGTTCGGAGCGTAAAAACTGCCTAATATGACATGTATTGTTTACTAAAATATTTCGCTTTAGCCTGTGTATTAGTTTCCGCAATCTGTTTTCTATATTAATAATTTCGTCAAGGGGTACGGTAGACTCGATCGAAACATTACCTGAATAACAAAACATAAAAAATATTGATTTCGAGTCGACAATATATATCTGCAAAATTCGTATTACGGAGGTTATTTCGTCTTATTAATTCATTATAATGACACTGACGGACAAACCGCAGTCGCCATCTTGAGTAGACAATAAACGTTCCGTTCCATACTAGCTCTCAAATACGCCTCGCCAATCGACACGTTGTCGCGTCAAAATAGTATAACTTAACAAGAAATATGAATAATTTCACGCAAATTAAGTCGCGGGTAACAGCTAGTTTAAAAATAAACGCTATTTCATATATGTATAGTGTATAGTTTCTCATGGTAACTAACTATTTTTTTTGTATTATAAAGGTGCGTACATAATTAATAGATTCAGCATATTTTTTTTTTTTGTAAAACTTTGAATGACTTGTGTGTGAATGACATTAAACTAAAATACATTTTGTAATCTCCAACCGGCTTGCCAATCGTGGTGATTATGAAAAGCTTTTTCGTGCAGATTTTGGTGATAACGGATTTTGATGAAATTTGGTAATCAGGCAGTGTATAGACTGAAATAGGTGATAGAATATTTTTATACCGATTAAATGCCACCATGACATAAATCAGGAATCATCTTCTACGCGGACGAAGTCGTGTATCTATGTGTAGACATAGATACATAATGCCAGATAATGCTGCTGGCTAGTCTCTAATAAATATACAGTCCCATACTCTCCTCTCTAGCCATCAGACCACCAAAGATGGGGCCTAATAGGGCTGATGCCGATACGGAGTGGTTTTTAATCAGTAAGAGTCTGACACTCCCTCTCGCCGCCTCACCCAGGCGGGAGAAGCCATTGGATGATTTCCCCCATCAAAAAAAAAGGTTTGTAGGTTTGGCAAGACGCTTGCTATTATTATGAAATCGATAAATTGATAACACAACTGGCAATACTTACAAGAACCTGTAAGCACATTGCTTTCTTTAGGGGAAACTACGGCAATGTATGTATGTATGTCGCGGAGAACCTAACGGGTTACCGGGGCTCCGGCTCGAAGTGCAGGAGTAGGAACGGGGTGGTTTTTAGTCAGTAAGAGTATGACAGTCCCTCCCGCCTCACCCAGGCGGAAGCAGTAATACGATGATTATACCCATTAAAAAAAATACTCTCCTCTCTCAATATCCACAGAAGGAGAAGAGAAGTAACAACACCTGCTATGTATATGATAATAACAATGAAGCTAATACATAAATACATAATGTAGGTCGATACTTAAAATCTGCATATATAAATACATTAATACATATGTATATGATGCAAGTAGGTTGCATCACAGATGCCCCAGTTTTTATACAAGAGCTCAAGGTTTGTAGATTAGGTCATAGCAATGTAATTACGATATGTATTGTAAGCGATTTGTTTGTACATATGTTTGTAATAGCATTACTTAGTGGGTAAGCAGAGGTGTTGCTTTTAACCCTACGTTAGGAATTACTCCTGTGCCATATGTGTGTTTAACGCAGAGAGTATTTTTTTAAGCTTTCAGCGACTATTGTGATCTGTGATCTCCAACCTGCTTGCCAAATATGGGGATTATAGTTCTCCACCTCAGCTCAGATCAGTGAGTAGGTCTAGGATGTCCAACGGTGGATGAAAACAGACTGATGATGCTCGTACTCCTAAGAAGTGGAATTCTTTGCCAGAGTCTGTATTTCCTGAAGGGTATAACCTGTGTGTCTTCAAGGCCCGAATGAATAGGTTGCTTATGGGACGACGTATTCCATCGTAGACCGCATCATTGCTTACCACCAGACGAGATAGTAATCAAACGTCATCCCATCAAATATACAAGAAAAATGACGATCTCCTCATCAAGGAGGAGACATTTCTTTGGCAGTGGTAATACATAACATCACACCTTCCATCCTCGAAGGGGTAGGCAGAGGTGCACATTATGTTACTGTACAATGTAACACCCACCTTTCACTATCTATGTTATAAGGGGTTATAACCCATGTAATAGGGGGGTCTTTGGTAGTGGTCTTTGAGATGAAAGTTGTGTTTTTTTAACGACAAAGCTTTTTCTACCTTATAAGTCGAGCATGTTTAAATAAAGAATCAAACATATACATAATGTTAGGTACCTAATACATGTAAATATATAATAAATACAAATTCATACATTTATTATTATTGTTTTTTATCAAACTTTCATAACTGAATATAATATTAATAATTTGACGTGAAGCAACGCTTGCGTTGTGTTTCGTCGTGTGAGTGAGGTTACCGGAGGCCCAATTACCCTCCCCGTTCCCAATGTTCCCAATTCCTGAATCCCTCAACGATCTTTAAACTCCTAATTCCCCAAAAAGGCCGTTAACGTACTTGTAACGCATCTGGTATTCTTGTTGTCCATGGGCGACGCCGATTGCTTACCATCAGGTGATCCGTATGCTCGTTTACTGGCTTACGCCATAAAAAAAACTCGCACGTGAAGGAAACGAAATGAAAATTGCATGTTTTCCATAAAAACACTTGAACAAACAAATTACATTTGTTTTGATGTAATAAAATGTTAATTATGTGTTTGCAGTTATTAATATAATTACTTTAATTCTAATATTGATAATGATATTCGTGAAGAACTGTTAATTTCACATTGAAGGATTATTTAACTTTAGATCAGCTGCACAAATTTTTGCATAACATAACACCATTTTATCCTTGAAGAGATAGACAGAGGTGTCCATTAAAAAATACAACACATACATTTTTTATAGCTATAATACATATAAGTGTGGCATTAAGCAATGGGTTATTCTATTGGTAATTCTTTGCCCAGCCCGGGAATTGAACCCAAAAGACCTCATACCACCACTCAATCTAGAGTTCTAGACAACATTAGTTCCATATCAATAAAAAAAACACACAAAAAAAATTAACAAACATAACATAACATCACGCTTTTTTATCCCCGAAGGGATAGGCAGAGATGCACATTACGACACCTAATGCCACTGTACAATGTAACACCCACTTTTCACTATTTATGTTATGTTTAATTAACAAACATCAAAAAAAATCATTTTACCAACATTTTATCTGAATTTCTTAACGAAACCAAACAATAGTTTACCCTTGACACATATAGTTAACTGTTAGCAAACGATTACGTCATGTGGTTACCGGCCGTCAGATAAAAGTAACGATTATCGTGATGTAAGAATTGCTTGTGAAATTAACGATTGTGACAAGAGCTGAGATGCTGTGAAGATGCATTGTCTCTAAGATCAAATCTCGACTGTTTAAGTTCATAGTCGAAGGTCATTTTTTGGTCTGGGATCGGAGATTTTGGACTTTTTTGTAGGTAAATAAGCAAATGGATCTGATGGTAAGCAATCGGCACTGCCAATGGACACCCATCACAACCGAGACCGCTGCCGACGGAAGCTCTTTGGGGCTTCGAGACTGGAGGAGATGATTAGCCCTCAGCTAACGTCACTGATACGCCAAAAGATAACGTAAACGTTGATTCACGTCGGTTTTCTGTGAAACCGTCGTATCACTCCTGTCGAGCCGGCCCATTTTTTTATTATATTAGATGGGACTGACGTTTGACCACTATCTCGCCTGGTGGTAAGCGATGATGCGGCCTACCATGGAGCACGTCGACCCATAAGCAACCTATTCTGGAATACCATACCCTTCAGGAAATACTCATTAAATTGGTGCCGAAGCATGGCTCTTCCACAAAAAATATATTCTCATTAACATGAATATTTTCATGATGACAATGACACTTTACCATCTACATAATAAAAAGGATTACGATCGATATAATCTCCTCATTGATACCGTAATATGATTACAAGTAATATATAAATAAGTTCATCATTGAACCATGAGAGATAACATAATATTACGCTAACTATAATAAAGGTTATCTCTGATATTTAACCCACATCTAGAATTATGTAAGAACAATAATTTAACCTACTTACTGCTATTGAATGATTGACATTTAGACGTTACAAAATTATTTTAAGCGTGTTTTATGAGAGTTGCTTGTGCTGGGTCCATTGGTTGGATGGAAGGTCAGAAATGAGACTCCTGAGCAATGGTATATACCGTTGATTCTCGGGATTCTCGGGACGTAATTTATTATTACTGCAAAATTAAGCCACTCAACAAGACCCGCCCAGCAAAAATCATGGCATCACAATTAACCTTCCATCTTTCACAAAACGAGTTAGCAACAATATGTTCATAATGGACACATAATACGCCAAGAGTTACGACGTTTTTGCATCATCATCTTATCTAAGTGGTCAGAACCGTCTGATGTAACCCATATGCAGACCAAGGTCAGACGGTTTGAAGGGTGTCTGACCAATAAAGGTTAAGCAATGGTTGTCGAACCGGTTCTTATTTTAATGGAGAAATGTGTGAGATTATCCGTTGCAGTTGATTGTATTTGTGAATGAAAGAAAGTTGGTGTTTTTTTTGTCGTTGTTTGGTTAAGGGTTAAAAGTCTTTGTGACGTTTAATGGGTCTGTTGATACTTTTTTCTATGTGGAGAGGGTGATATTTTGTTGTTTTTTTTTCGCAACCGTCTAGCCAAATCGACTGGCTTGACTAAACGACTTACAATTGCTTTTATAAACTTGACTTAATTCTCATGTATTATATTACATACGAATGTTTTATTAATAAAATCATCACTACATAGTATAAAACTAAGTCGCTATCCGCCGTCTGTCTGCCCCTATGTATGCTTAGATCTTTAAAACTACGAAACGGATTTTTATGCGGTTTTTTCAATAGATAGAGTGATTCTTAAGGAAGGTTTTTATGTATAATACATGCATATTGAACCCGTGCGAAGCCGGGCCGGGTCGCTAGACAAATATATGAGATATACTTTGACGCTTAATTAAGGGTATTTTTTACCATTTTTTAGTTCATTTTATTCCCCGGTTCAGATGTAGTTAATTTTAATGTGTTATATTACATTTTGACTTTGCCTTTCCCGGGGGTTTCAAGCCGACTAGAGAACAACACATTTGACCTGAAACCTGGACTTTTTAAACTATGATTAATCAATACCTGTATTATATAGAGGAACCTTAAAGAAAACCAATGGACTGTGACGAATTGTACATATTTTAAATTGGGACTATTGCCTAATCCAAATCCAAAAAATCAGACTATTAAACTGTCAAACACCAAGCGGTCACCGGTGACCGCAACCTATTGTTCTATAATTGTGTCTACAAAACCGGTACTCGACGAGTTAAATATACATAAGGATAGACTAATATTAATAACCATTAAAAAAACAACTAACACAAACCAAATCCCACAACCCACAGGATACTGAGGATTGGAACTCACGCCTGTCTCCCATGGGGGTAGGCAGAGACTATGGAACCATTGCTACGAGTCTTACATACCTCTTTCGCTTCCTCAATAGTCATCAGTCTTTTTAATAACGTGTAGGTACCTATTACTCAAAATTCATAACAGTACAAAAGTCTTGATCTGGCAATCGAACCCAAAACCACATGCAATCTTGCATCAACAGTCCATTCTCAAGTCATTTCTACACGTCTTCAGACCTTGACATGTTACGTCATCAAGGTGAAGAACGGTAACTATAACGTTTGCGTTTACATTACTCTGTTATGTAATCGCCATTTAAGTAACCAGTATCCGATTGATCATTACAACATGAACTGTTGAAGAGCATTTTGAACTTTAAAAATGGGTGTTAAGTTTGTTTTTTAGTTTTGGATGTTCTCAGTCAGAGTTTGTGTGGAACTATTTATACTTTGGCAATGGCTAACTAAGCTATAAGTATTATAGATATTTTTTAACTGCCTCGCTGGCCGAGTGGTCGGAAGTGCGACTGCCGGGCAAGGGGTCTCGAGTTCGATTCCAGGGCAGGCAAAGATTTACTGGGTTTTTAAAAATCTCAGTAGTAGCACGGAGTCTGGAAATGTGCCCAGTATATGGCAATAGGATCACCCCCTATTACATGGGACTCATAACATAAATAGTGAAAAGTGGGTGTTACATTGTACAGTGGTAATAAGTGCCGAAACGTGCACCTCTGACTACCCCTTCGGGGATAAAAAGGCGTGATGTTATGTTATGTTGCGTATTTTTTTAATTCTGAAATACAAAATTTACGAAAGCAGACAATACAGTAAAATGTATGGCATTCTATTTCGCTTTTATTATTGTCTACTGCTTCAGCCGTGAAGTGCAATCAATCGTGCATGCAATCTTCCTGACACTTCTCGCTGGTGTGATATGATTTCATGGAATAAGCCGGTAAACGAGCAGACGGATCACCTGATGGTAAGCAATCGTCCATGGACACCAGGAACACCAAAGGCGTTACAAGTGCGTGGCCAGCCTTTTGGGAGTTTTCAAGGATTGCAGAGATTGGGGAAGGGGGCGGGGTGTAATTAAATTAAGATTCACGTCTGTTTTCTGTGAGGCCGTGGTATTACTCCGGTGGAGCCGGCCTATACGTGCCGAAGCAGGCTCTCCCACACTTAATGAATGCAATGCAATGAGTTTGCATAGCAGTGTTTTCTGAAAAATTTGATATTTTTAAATTGCCACCAAGAAGGTGATTATGGCAAACCCTCTTATGTAAGTAGTAGAGGTAGATTAAAAGGAACAAATTAAAAGTACCCTTAACCCACGAGCATGCATGAAAAGCTTGATAACTGTTTTGATAAAACGAAAAATATATGTATGAATCATAGCGATTCTCTGCTTACCACCTAGGAGATAGGCGTGAGGTGATGTATGTATGTAGAAGATTCTTTAATATCTTACAATTGTATGTGATATTACTACATATACCCATAATAGTTACCACTAAAATGCACCTAAATACGAGCCCAATAATGCTTCTTTTACAATAACACATATTGCATTATATACAGCAATTTGACTGCAAATATGTACATGAGGTAACACACGAGATGCACATAATGTACTTACATTATGTGGAAACTACACTCGGGATAGTTTGCAACATCCGAGCATCAAACCTTGACCAGGCATGACCATCCGCGATAGTTTGTTTAGAGAATGTCAAAGTGTATTGAAAGGTAGGTATTTTATGTACAGGCTGTTCAGCAAAATATTTGTCTTAATTTTTTTATTCATTTTTCAGGTGACTCATTCAGCAATAAATGTTATTTTATGTCCAAAACAAGCGAAGCTATTGGAACTTCATAATTTTCAATTTAAACACAGATTTCACCAAACATTTAACTACATACTATCGACAATAATATCAAAATAGAGCTTTTCCTTTGTAAAAAGAGAATACAGAAACATAAACATACTAAGCATTTCGTGTAACAGACACTTCGACTTCAGCTTTCGGCCGCACAGAAAACCGACGTGAAAGAAATTACCCCCCCACCCTTCCCCAATCTCCCCAATCCCTCAACAATCCTCAAATTCCTAATACCTAAATGACCGGTAACGTGTACTTGTAACGCCTCTGGTGTACTAAGTGTCCATGGGCGACGCCGATTGCTTACCATCAGGTGATCCGTCTATTCGTTTATCGATTTCTTTATAAAAACAACGAATCACCTAAAACCAAAACAAAACACCATTTATCCCCAACGCAACTAAAAATCACATCCTAAACACACGAGATTTATCGCAACATCACACCGTTTTCACATAAAGGGGCTACCAGACATCAATGTCACTCAATTTACACTTACTGAAAGCAACTATCACTATACAATAATTTCGGCCAAGGGTGAGATTAGGCAAATACCTATTGTTTCCAAAAATATGGTGTAAGTCAGAATAAATGTAAAATCAAGAACATTATTGTAAAGTCATCTGCCATGTTTGTTTGTCTGTCAAAATATGATTACCTCGAAAACTGCTGAATGGATTTTAAAAATGACTTTCGATAATACTACATACATAATTTCGGAACAGCGACATGTTTATGGAATAGGAGGCAAATGAGTACACGTATCACCTGATGGTAAGCGATCGCCGCCCATGGACACTCACAACACTAGAGGAGTCACAGGTGAGTTATGTAGAGGTATATCCTTTTATAAAGAAATACATACTTTTTTGTTTTCTTTTTTTCAAAACGTTGCCCCACTTTTGGGTTTTCTCTTGTGCAGTGGTGCGTGTACAAACATGCAAGACACACTCTTTATGAGGGTATGATATAAACGCCATGTTATAGTTTGTATTGTCACATTTGACCGAGACCGTGAAGCTGCGGTTGCGACACCCGCGGAAAGAGTAGGGTTCGTAAAATAGACTGCACGGTTGGTGCGGTGGCTGGGCGACCGGCTGCCGCGCAAAGTGTAGCGTGTTCGATTCCCGCACGGAACAACTCTTTGTGTGAACCACAAATTGTTGTTTCCAGGTTTGGGTGTGATGTGCATGTGAACTTGTATGTTTGTAAACGAACCCACGACACAGGAGACAATCCTAGTGATCCTAATGTGAGACAATGCATAAAATTTTTTTAAAAAAGTTTATACTTCTCTACCTACAGTCACACTGTAGATTTCAAGCCAAAATTCAATCATTAAACACAAAGATCTTCCCTAAAACCAATTACAAACCACCACCGGTATAAAGTCGCATGTTAGCTAGGTTAATCCATAGTCCACTGCCATAGTAGACTTAGATATTGCGCGTGCGCCTAGAACAGGTTCTGTAGTTCTATTGGCTCAGTAACCCATATTCAGCCGGTTTGACGATTGCGGGAATAGGTTCAACGTTAGAAGTCTTATTTCTATGAAGTTTGCTATATTTGTGGTTAGAGGTAGTATCTTTGTGACTATTGCGTCTTCGGGACTATGGTGTTTCTGGTATTTTTTATTAGTTTTGTTCAGTAACTATTTCACAATTTTCCTGTGTGATTTTTTGCTATAATTTACCTTTTTTTATGGCATAAGCCGGTAAACGAGCAGACGAATCACCTGATGGTAAGCAATCGGCGTCGCCCATGGAGACATGGACACCTGGAACACCAGAGGCGTTACAAGTGCGTTACCGGCTTTTTGGGGATTAGGAGTTTGAGGATCGATGGGGATTCAGGGATTGGGGAGATTGGGGAAGGGGAGGATAATTGGACCTCCGGTAACCTCACTCACACGACGAAACACAACGCAAGCGTTGCTTCACGTCGGTTTTCTGTGAGGCCGTGGTCTTTCCGGTCGAGCCGACCCATTCGTGCCGAAGCATGGCCGAACATTTATTTTGGCACATGACGTGATATTAGGATTTCTATTCTCTGAAAGATTAAGAAGAGGAGCACTTTTTTATCTCTATTTATTTATTAGATCTTGTGGTTACAGGTTTCACAATCGAGTAATGGGATTCAAATTTAATGCCTGATTAGGAAAAAAATAAACGGTCTGAGTACTTTCGGTATTAAAGATTTTTGAATAAAATTTTTGAGTAATAAAAATATGTCTAAAATTAGGTCTAGCTTATGGTAACAGGCTCTACTTTAATAGGTAAAAGACTCGTAACATGACTGACTAATAGTGGACGATATTATAGTGTATTAAAACACCAACACCCCTTCAATGAATAAAAAACCCTGACATTACCTTTACCTACGGATAATAACTAAACAATTCTCATTAAAAACAGAAGTTAATTAATACGAAATATAAGTACAAAACAATAATGATTAGATTAAACTACGTGTCGAAATATACAGCGGCAGTCATTTCTTGCTCGCAGTGGAAATGCAACAGGTCAACTAACTCTGGTGATGAAATAGCGCCGGAAGGTCTCGAGTTCATGCGCTCAATTGTGGTGCGACATTTAAGCAGTTTTGTGAATTAGAATTTAGCTAAAATCTGTAAAGGAAATCGGGGTTTCTATGAGATATAACATATAACATAACTTCACGCCTTTATCCCCGAAAGGCTACGCAGAGGTGCACATTACGGCACTTAATGCCATTGTACAATGTAACACCCACTTTTCACTATTTTATGTTATGAGTCCCATGTAATAGGGGGTGAGTCTATTGCCATATACCGGGCATATTTCCAGCTCCGTGCTACTACTGAGACTTTTACTACTACGTCTACTAGTCGCGGGCAGAAGATAAAGATAAAGATAAAGATAAAGATAGTTTTATTTGCCAAAACATGTGTAGGTTACAATAATACATGCAAAAATGAATGTTTACTATAGATGATAGTATTTTATTAATTATTGCTTGTATGTATAATTTGTCTGATTACTATTATTAACTTTGTTTGCATATTTTGTTTAAACTGTCAAACACCAAGCGGTCACCGGTGACCGCAACCTATTGTTCTATAATTGTGTCTACAAAACCGATACTCGACGAGTTAATCTAAGTTCCTTCTCTATCACTTTAAGTTAAATCTGTAACAATAGATGTAAGTGTGATGAATACATTAAAAAAGTTCTAGGACAACCTCTTCAAATCTCGTTTACCCAATTCTAACTTAAAAATAGACACACAAAGAAAAACTTCAAACAACTAATCCAGAGACAGGTAAGAATATGTGTCAGACTATAATGAGTCACACAATCTTATTTTTTTTTAATATACGAAAAACCACGTATCCAATGCGTCAAACCAAGTCCACGCTTAGACCACCTATTAAACCACGTCAATATGGTACCATCAAATTACGACAACCTTTATTTTAAAAACATTAAGAGCTATTTTTCAATACGGGTTACTGAATCGTATGATTCGTAAAGGATGAGTAACAAATCTTCGGATTGCAATTCGATTATCTATTACATCAGGCAGTCGGCGAAAACAATATAAAAATAGATTTTTTATCTGTACTAAAGGACAAAATTGATAAGCTTGTTAGCACATCGAATAGGCATTTTTGGTCATGTAATTTATTAAATAAACGCCTTTATGAATACCAACTTCAAAACTCGAAAAATACATTTCATTATATTATTATCGCGATGGGGCCCAATAGGGCTGATGCCGATACGGAGCCGCGGAAGACTTAACGTGTTGCCGGGGCTCCGGCTCGAAGTGCAGCAGTAGGAACGGAGTGGTTTTTAGTCAGTAAGAGTCTGGCACTCCCTCTCGCCTCACCCGGGCGGGAGAAGTCATTGGATGATTTTCCCCCTTCAAAAAAGCTTCTCATCAATCACACTTACGACCAGTAAGCGAAGTTATTTAGTACGCCGGTAAGGTAAGAAAATAAAAAATGATGAATTACATACATACATGTATATGTAACTTCAAACCTGTCTCCCATGGGAGTAGGAAGAGGCTAGGGAACGCCAATTGCTTATGATTATTACATACCTCTTTCGCTTCCTCAACAGTCATCAATATTTTCATGCATGCTCGTCGGTTAATAGTACTTTTAATTTGCCCTTCCTTTAATATACCGCCAATGTGGTCAGTATACCTCTATATCCGTCTAGGGCGCCCTCTACCGATGGCCCCATTAATTATGTATTAAATTACATTATATTAATTTACACCTTTGGTTGGTTACCGAACCGACCAATAGTTACAGAAGATATGTTATGAAAACATGGCTTTAAACGAAAATTATGCAGCACGACCTTTTTACCAAAAATCCTCATAATATTTCTTTATTATGAAGGGGTCGAAAGTGATTCTCAAACTTATTCTGACCAAAAACCCCCCCGATAATATCGTGTCTCACACTTAGGGATTAGGGTGCGGGAATTCTTTTCCATTATAAACTATTGTAATTATTAGGCTGTTTTATATATCTGACGGTCTTCCCAAAAAGCATATTAAATCAAAATTATAAATGTCAAAGTATCTTTGTTTGCATGTTTGGTTGTTTGTCCGTACGCTGAAACTACAGAACATATTTTGATGAAATTCGATATGCTGGCAGAGTATGGGCTGACTTAGGTGATTTACTTTTTATCCCGATTAAATGCTCACATGGGATAAAGCAGGAATCATATTCTACGCGGGAACAACCAGTTGTAACAATATTAACGAAAAATAATTGCATTATCAATCAAAGCTCGCACATACATCAGTCGTCCAAATAATACCACTTATATGTATATTTGAGTAACATTAAGTAATACTATATGTATGTTTGTGTTGACATATCTACGGAACTATGGTTACGACAGTGTTGCTATTAGCAAAATATTTCGCTAATTTTACACTTGGCAATTACATCAAGTTTTGCAAGATGGCGGGTGGTATATTGTAATTTGTTTGTAATGCCGTTATGTTGCTATCAAAATAGCTTTTTGTAATTATAATGTAATCTTGATGTTAGATATTTATATGTCAATTTATTTATTTGATTCTATGTGTTATGTCGTTTCGTTTTGGATTTTTTTGTTGCTAAGGTACCTATGTTATTATTATGTCGTGTGATCTAGGTTCGGAGTTTGATTCCAAGGATGATTATTATATCATTCGCTTATTGAAAATTTTGAAAATACAAATCGTATGATAACAAACACTTTAAAAAAATGCTGTTCAATCGGAGGCAGAATCCAACATCATCATTGTCAACAAAGGAGTCAAACCTAAGGCACTTCGTTTTCAGTAGTACCACTACCAACCACTCAACCAACAAAACAGTAAATATTACAAATAGCAAAACTAAACCAAACAGACGTTTATCCTTGAATTCGTAAATTTTACACTTTCCGCAGTTGTAACTGGTAATGTTGACGAAATCGATAAAGTAATCGATACGAAATACACTTCGGTACTCGATGGGTCGCAAACAATACTTACCTGCCGACCAAAGAGTTTCGAGTTCAAATTCTCAAGTCAGATTAACGCTACGTTTTTTATTAGTTAATAAGATTATTATAAAAGTAATCATAGAAACGTTTTATTTTTTGACATTCTCAGCCTGCAGTTAAATAATAAAAAATCTAGGAATATATCGAATGGTCAAAAGTTTGAAAGAGCCATACTTCAGCATGAATGGGTCGGTTCGACCGGAGTGATACCACGGTCTCACAGAAAATCGACGTCAAACAACGCTTGTTTTGTGTTTCATCGTGTGAGTGAGGTTACCGGAGGTCCAATTACCTACGCTCCCCAATCTCCCAATCTGTGAATCCAAAACGATCCTCAAATTCCTCATCTCCAAAAGGCCGGTAACCTATCGAGTGTTTCAGGTGTTTATGGCCGACGCTGATTGCTTACCATCAGGTGATCCGTCTGCTCGTTTACCAGCATTTTTATTCGTTCCGGTTCGAAGTGCAGGAGTAGGAACGGGGTGGTTTTTAGTCAGTAAGAGTCTGACACTCCCTCCGCCTCACTCAGGCGGAAGAAGTCATTCGATGACGTTCCCCCCTTATAAAAAAAACTTACGAAATATCGAATCAATCGTCTTGAAAATTGACAATCGATTTTGTAATACTCAAGATAGGCATATTTAGTGATTGAGTCACCACTGTTGTTGATTTAGGTTTGTAATATGACCTTGGTGTAAAGAGACTTTGTATTGTAATATCAGGCCTATTCTTCTGTAATGAGAGTTGGCTGACTGGTTGCAAGTGCAACTGCACTGCTGGGCAAGAGGTCTCTGGTTCGATTTAGGGGCCGAGCAAAGTAAAAAGGTTTAAAAAAAATCTCTGTAGTAGCAGGGAGTCTGGAATTGTGCCCGGTATATGGCAATGGACACATAGAGCACACATTACAAAGTTAAGTTAAAGTTCTGAAATTGCAAAACAGGCGAATACCGAGAGACTAAACTAGTCCTATACCAACTACACCTGCTCAAAACATTGAAATCTTTATCTAGATCATAACTAGACTTTCGATAACTGGTTCTATTTTAGCACTAAACTATCTACTATGAAATTTATCGTAAATATATACGTCTAAATATATCTGAACTGTAATCTGTCTCTGTAATCAAACAAGTTAGTTATTAACATTTCTAAGTTTAACCAAAAATTTTATTGATTTTCACCAAAATTTTAAACGTTTGTTTCATTTTGAACCTTATCTTTTGAGTCTCAAGACTTGTTGTTATAGTATAAACATGTAAGCATAAGTTTGTGGCGGTGTAAAGGGGTGTGCACAATTTGCAAAAATGAAGTTAATGTATTTTTAAGGGACAAAGCGGCTTATTCAATTGTCATTACTAATTAGCTTTTAGAAGTTGTTAGATTTGCAGCTTAATATTTCAATCTAATTCTTGTAATAAGCTAAGGCTAATAAGTATTATATCTGTTATATGGAGCAGCAAAACTATAAAATCTATTATTACTTTGCCATTAATCGACTTCATAAATAACTAGCTTCTTCAGTGCGGTTCCACTCGCTTTGCTCGGTTCCTATTGACCGTAGCGTGATGTTTTATAGCCCATAGCCTTCCTCGATAAATGGGCTATCCATATGGGTTAGGTTTTTTTATTTTGTTGTATAATAAAATGATACTTAGATAATTATAACGAACCAAAGTTTAGAAGTGGGGGCTAAAAACTATTCGTTTCCGTAAAAAAATTGAAAGTACGTGTCTATTGTTTTTGAATAATCTACCAGACGGGCATTAAAATAACAATTAGTCATCTACTCTATTCACCAATTAAAAAAACAAAATAAAATCGCAGCGACTGACAACTAAGTATACAAGCTCTCTTAGATGCATTCACAAGGGATGTCGTAAGACTACAACCTTGCGTGGTTGCAAAAGACGTTGCGTTACCGTTGCGTTCATTACAGCAAGTGAAGCTTACGTACTGTGCTGGAAAAACTTAGGTCATATTATCTAGGTAGCCTAGGTTTTAGGCTATAATTGTGTGGGGAGAAATATATGAGGATATTATTGAGTTTTGTGGTGATTTGAGAATTTGATTATTGAATTTTCAGTAGTAGCATAACATAACATCACGCGGTATATCCCTAGAGGGTTGCACATTACGACACTTAATGCCACTGTACAATGTAATACCCACTTTTCTCTATTTATGTTATGAGTCCCATATAATAGGGGTGAGCCTATTGCCATATACCGGCACATTTCCAGACTCTGTGCTACTACTGAGATTTTTTTTAAAAACCCAGTAATACTTTGCCCGACCCGGGAATCAAACCCGATAGTGCGACTGCCAGGCAAGGGCTGCCTGGCAGTCGCATTTGCGACCACGTCGTCCTATAAGCGGTTGCTTATAAAAAAACATAAAATGTATATAAACAAATAAAAACAATTATACAAAACTTAAATGTGGTTAATACGAAATAACAAAAATAAACTTTGAGTACTTAAAAATATTCACACACAAATAACAATTGAACGTAGGCAAAGTAATGAATTAACACAGAGAACAAAATACAGGAGTGAAACAGTTAAAAAAATATGAAGTTTAAAAGAAATCAGAATATCTACAACAGCCTATCAAAAATCTAGACTCGACTACAAATACCAAAAACTTAAAAAAAAGTAAAACATGTTAATGTCAAGGTTAATCAAGCCCCCATTTGACAACCCACAGCAAAATCAACTTTAACCCCCAACAATTTAAGCCTACAATCCCTCACTTTCACTCAATATTAAGTTGGTATAGTATTAGCTAATTAGTCTCATAATTATGCTATGTTTCTATGTGTGTGTGTATGTGGTAATATGGCTGTGTTGGACATTTGTCCAATCAAGTTCACGTGGGGACTGTTTGGACAGGCGATAACTCACGTGTGGTTTCCAATTATTGCTTCAATACATAATACTTAATATTGTTATACTTAAGTCATCTACTATGGTAAACGTATTAAGCACGCATAAGTCATTCGTAGGCTGCCTCGTAAGCCGAGTAGTCGCAAGTGCAACTGCCGGACAAGGGGTCTCGGGTTCGATTCCCGGGTGCGGCAAAGTATTACTGGGTTTTTTATAAATTCTCAGTAGTAGCACGGAGTCTGGAATTGTACCCGGTATATGGCAATAGGCTTACCCCCTATTAAATGGGACTTATAACGTAAATAGTGAAAAGTGGGTGATACATTGTATGGTGGCATAATGTGCACCTCTGCCTACCCCTTCGGGGATAAAAGGCATGTTGTTATGTATGTATGTATGTGTTGCAAATAAATACCTAATCTTCTATCGAAGTATCGGTATTTACACGAATTAACACCATTCGACCAAAGAAAAACCTCATTAACTAAAGATCAATATAACAACATACCTTATAATTTCATATCAAAGAAAACTTCTGTTTTCTGTCCTCAATGTCTTCGTCAAACAAGTTTAACCCAACGTTTCCTTTTAACCCAGTGATTAGTAGTTATCGGGGTTAAATCGACCGGTGTATTGTCGGTACGTAACCCGGTCAGATCACGGTTAAACACTTAACTACCGTTTACTGCCTAGATTAAACGGGTAAGTTAAATTCTTTGATCTAGAACAGGAGCTAACCTTTAACTAGGTATTTGATCTAATACTAGTAACATGAAACCTTTGTTTAGAGAAGAAGTTCTTTTTATGGCATAAGCCGGTAAACGATCAAACGGATCACCTGATGGTAAGCAATTGGCGTCGCCCATTGACACTTGGATCACTTCACGCGAAGCAATCGACGTCGCCCATGCACACCAGAGGGGTTACAAATGCATTAACGGCCTTGCCACTGTACAATGTAACACCCACTTTTCACTATTTATGTTATGAGTCCCATGCCATTGCCATGTACCGGGCACAATTCCAAACTCCGTGCTCCTACTGAGAATGTTTTAAAAAACCCAGTAGAACTTTGCTCAGCCCGGAAATCGAACCCGAGATTCCTTGCCCGGCAGTTGCACTTGCGACCACTCGGCCAACGAGGCAGTCAGAAATGAAGTACTGTAGGAACGGGGAAAGATTGGTTTTAAGAACACATGAAGTTATTAGTAAATATAATTATAAATTTATGACAGTCCATGTGTTGTCATTGCACGATATTACTCTCCCATGTCATGTTATTCCATGAGATTAGAATATTAATGACGCTATATCTATGACTATTTAAAAGTATGAAGTGTAAATATGGTCATATTAGAATTTTTGTCATAACTATGTAATACAATGCGTCATACTGTCTACCACTTCAATGACGATTGATCGCACCATATTATAATTATATGACAACTCATTGCGATTTCGTAATAGTAAGTAACTAGTAAATAAATATGTGTTATGTTGACTGTATTTTCTTAAAACTATGACATTCATATTATGGATATGGATAAATTACAAAATTCCTCGTTTTTGTGAACATTATTGTTTTTGTAATTAGGGACGAACCCTTCACCAAATATCAAATACAGTACCAAATTGGATAGATTTTTTTGGCAACTCGTTCTTACATTCTAAAATAATATTACATTTATGTTTTTGTATGACCATGTTACGCTTCTAACATACAGATATAATACCCGAGCGTACGGCGCGTCGCGTTCGGGGACTAGGTAGGGGGTGATTGGGCCTCCGGCAACCTCACTTACACGACGAAACACAACGCAAGCGTTGCTTCACGTCGGTTTTCTATGAGGCCGTGGTATCACTCTGGTCGAGCCGGCCCATTCGTGCCGAAGCATGGCTCTCCCACACATAAAAAACAGTGGTAGCACTTCGATCACCGAAATTTTGGGGGATTTTATGATGATTTCGCGATTTCATGACAAACCCGAGTTCAACCAGTACATTAAATAACTAAGGAACATTATGTTTTAATGTACAAAAATAATTATTTACCTCATATAAAAATAAACATGTAACAATAATTTATTATTATGTAATTGTAACATTGTGGCAATGTCATAAATAAGGTGATTGTTACAGAGTGGGCGTGGCAATATTATGACGTTAGTTCGACGTCATAAAATAAAACCCATTTATTTGTTTGTGTTGCGTAATTGTTTAATACAGTTGAGTAATTAGTTGAACTTATTTACTTGGAATGAACTAGAAGAGAATAACACGACTTTCGACCAAAAAAGGTGCGTTTTTGTTCAGATATTTGCTGTAATATTATTTATTATGTTGTAATAAAGGGTGCTTGTATTGTTATACTGCCTCTTTGGCTGAGTGGTCGCAAGTGTGACTGCCGGGTAAAGGGTTCGATTCTCAGGCCGGGCATAGTATAACTAGGTTTTTAAGAAAGTTCTCAATATTAGCACGGAGTCTGGAATTGTGCCCGGTATATCGCAATAGGCTCACCCTCTGTTACATGGGACTCATAACATAAATAGTGAAAAGTGGGTGTTACATTGTAAAGTGCCATTAAGTGCCGTAATGCGCACCTCTGCCTACCCCTTCGGGGATAAAAGGTGTAAAGAATGAATAATATATTGTGTACTTTCATTATCATTCTACATCATATAGCTAAGATATACATCACTACTTTATTCAGAGGGGGCAGGCAGAAACTATATAGCATCACCTATAAAATATATATACTTATTAGGATTCGTTCACGTGCCATAGATTTAGGTCCTGAAAAATGAATCTTGTCTATGTTTACAGAGTATTCGTTCTCTAGGCTTCGACCCCTGTATTGGCAAGGCATAAAAACTGTCTGTGATCATGTTCCTTATATGGGAAACTAATTTACTTACAACATAGTTTGCAACTAAAAATCTATTTGCTAAAAGAATATTACTAATAAAACACAACCAGGTTAATTTAAAAAAAAAAACTTTGCCCCACACTAGGATTGTCTCCTGTATCGTGGGTGCGTTTACAAACATACAAGTTCACATACACATGACACCCAGACCCGGAACAATAATTTGTAGATCACACAAAATGTCCGTCTGGTACATTAATTTAAAACTTTAGACACGTATTTTATCTTTTCTCACAAAATTAAATACTTTCGACGATATATTCATTTGAAATATCGTGTGACGTCACAGCCTACCACATTTTATAGCACGTTATGACGTTACGACCTCCCACTCCTAAACCTAGCGCCATTTTATTTAAGTATTGCAACTTAATTCGAGAAATTAAAAAACAATCGTGTTAAATATTTTTTCATTGTTTAACTGACAGACTAATTAGATTTTTAATATTGATACCCTGGAAACTACCCAATTGCTCTGTGCGGGATCGGACCCGCATCACGTTGCGCGACAACCACTGCACAAACCGTTTTAGAGATTAAAACACATACTAGAGGTAAACTAAAAAAACACCCCAAAAACACGCCCAATATATTACAAAAGGCTGTATTAGTTTAGGTAATATCATCATGAATGGATACCATACATACACAGCCTATAATTAGAACAATTGTGTAAGAGAAACGTGAATCGCCGGGACACGTGCACACTGCCTTACAAACGTGTTTATATCACGCTCCTATATATTATACCAATATATTTTTAGGTATGTACTTAGATAATGTCGTGGTGGCCCGGAGGTTTAAGACTCTTCTCATGCATGTAGGTGCGGGTTCAGAACCTACCAACGGCCAGTACCAATGTGACTTTTTCCGAGTTATATGTACTTTCTAGGATTATTTATACACCACTGACAAACGGTGAAGGAAAATATCGTGAGGAATCCTGAGCTTATAGTTTTTAATTATAAGTTCAAAATCGCGAACCCGCATTGAGCAAGCGTGGTGATTAATGCTCACATCTTTTCCGTGTAAGAAGTGGCCTTTGGTCAACAATAGACTCATCATCATCACTTATAGGCTGGTGATGATGATGATAATGAATATTGAGGTTTTATTTCGTAGGACTGAAGGGTCTGTTTTGGTATTTCTTTCAGAAATATTTACTCCTTAAACACTTCGTTCTCAATCCCATTCTAAGCTGCTATCAGCAGCCAATTATAATTGCTTCATTCAGCAATCAAACTTAGAACCCATTACAAAGCAGATACTTATTAAGCTATGTGGTAATAGGAATCGAAAATCAATCAAAAGTATCACGGGCACGGCACCAACCATCCAGCCAACGGTCTATAAATCAAATTAACTCCCTATTTTAATATAGATGGAGCTCAAGACCAATCACGGTTGAAAAACTGTACCCTATCTATGGTACACATCACGCGCCTTCGAGCACGGGTGACACCGGAGGCGGATGCCAATACGGAGCCGCGGAAGACTTAACGGGTTGCCGGGGCTCCGGCTCGAAGTACAGGAGTAGGAACGGAGTGATTTTTAGTCAGTAAGAGTCTGACACTGTCTCTCGCCTCACCCAGTCTTTGGATGAATTTACCCCATCAAAAAAAAATCTATGGTACACAATATATTCTGTAAGTTAAGTAACTCAAAATTAGACTGCGACTCTTTAGATTGCGATGTTAAACCGCGGAGCAAACCCGAAGAACTGGCAAGCATGGAGATTAAAGCAAACCGCCTTTTGTTGTAGACCCCATAGTCCACCAATACACTCCTACATCAATTTTGTAAAAAGAAACAATTTGTTTTCGACAGAGCCATCATCCCTAATAGTCCTAATACTAAGACGTAATACGAACCCCAAAAATTACCTGAAATATACTGTTAACCCATCCCCCTCAAGGGACAAAAACACGATTACATAAGAGATAATTAACCGAAGCATGTCATTTAACCTTGACAGTTCAACCATCGAACCGACATATGTAGCGACACACGTGAGCTCAAAACTGTCAGTTACGCAACTTATAAGCCTCTGTGCACATTGTTATAGGAAAATTTACTTTATTGACGTGTATGTAGTGGTTATTTTGTAATGGTTAGTGTGTGGTGGTATTCTGAATAGTTGTCGTGGTGGGAATCGTTTATTTTATTGCTGTTTGAAAAAGAACGTGTTGGTCTTCAATTTTGAATTTCGAAGGAAAAAAAAATGTATTTCGAAGCGTATAGACGGAGGATTGTAAGACGATTTTCTTTTTGAAGGAGGTACATAGAGTTCTTCTTTTGGTGCCAGTTAGTTCCTTCAGGTTGGCTGTCAGCTTTCTGAATGGTCCCTTGTCATTGGCCAAGCGGAAAACTTATTCTATCGAGATGATACCGGTCCACTCCCGGATACAAATTTTTGATAACTCAAATCTTTTGTTTTCACAACTCAGAGGACTCAAAGTCCACTATTACTCAGAGTAAGGACGAAATTAATATAGATCTTTATATAAATCACATAGGCATCAACTAACACTCACATTCTTTAAAATGAATCACTCTATATCAAAATGTAAACAGGGAAATATATGTATACATACCTACATGACGGTACATATTTCTAATAAAATTGTACTACATTCATAGTCTAGACAATTTTTATTTATGTCTCTATGTATGTACGGATCTTATTCAAGTCTAAAGTCACATAAAAAATATCACTCTAACCAGATTAAAAAAGAGTATCCTATGGAGTTTCTTGCTCGTTCTTCCCCATAGGAATCTACACCTTGGAATGAGCAACTAGCTTCACTTTTATTTTTTTGTTGACGTTCAAAAGTGCGTTCCTGGTCTAATCGAAATAAATGATTTTTGACTTTGACTCCTTGGAAATATTTACCATGCCAAAATCGCTCGACAATTGCACGATATCACCAAAAACTTAAAAAATAATGTTATACGCATAGTTATACCATGTATCTATCTAATATACAATTTAAACTACTAATAAACTATCTCCAACGATCCTCAAACTCCTAATCCCCAAAAGGCCGGTAACACACTTGTAACGCCTTTAGTATTCCAGGTGTCCATGGGCGACGTCGATTGCTTACCATCCGGGGACTTACTCTTGAATCCAATTCCAATCGATCGACATTGGTATTGTGAACTTTTGTACTCTTGAGTTGCAACATTAGCGCCCATTGCATCCGTATTGCGGGGATATTAAATCAACTAAATGGTATTGAGTTTGGCTTTATCTTCCGTACTCTGAATGCTATTTTAACAGCTACCATAGGGCATTGACATTGAGATTGGTTTCAAGAATAAGCACCCTGGTGATCTGATATCTGAGGGTGAGCCTTATGCCATAAAAAACGAATTTTAACCCAAACAAACCCATGTACAAAGCTAATATATAACATAACACACAATAAAATATAAATGACTACTCAACATTACAATATTACGTATGAAGCAACCACAATAATTGTTGATTGTAACGTTACAGGGCTCACGTTTCTGATCATGTGTGTATAACACATGCAATGTGTGTATTGCAAGATCCGTGTATATGCACACTGCACATGACTCGCACGTTTTTCAAAGATTTTATTGTGTGTTCAAATGTTTACTTCCAGTTTAGGTGTTTTTTTTTTAGTACTGAAACCGACTAATGGCAGTGCTGAGCAAGGAGTTTAGATAACTATATGGGTTACCGTGGCTCCAGCTTCAAATTACCTGGTGGAACAGGATGATTTTTAGTCAACAAGAGTCTGGCATTTACTCTCGCCTCACCTAGGGTGGGAGGAGTAATTTGAGGATCTATCTCCCATCATAAAAATGAGTCTAATTGCACGGAGTCTGCAATTGCGTTCAGTATATGGCAGTAGCCAAGGCGCTCAGCATGCCCGGTGGAAAGTGGAATTTACGTTGTAAAGGTCCACCTCTGATTATTCTTACGAGGATTAAAGCAAAACCAAACATAATCGTGTTTAAATAGAGTCTGAATTCACCTACTTCATGAAAAATCTAAAATATATTACGCAATATATGTATATATCTGTTGTAGTTTCATCTCAACCCATGTAACATATAAAACAGCCTTAACCAAATCAAATAATAAGTTAAACACATAATTCAGTTGAACAAACATACATACCTACTTAAAAACATACTAACAAGAAACAGCATAATAATTGAGGCATTTCATATTTATGCTAATTTATCACTTTGACTTTCAAATTATTCGTAATAATTTGCCTATGACACAGCTGTTTATACATATTACCTCTACAATTCATAATTCATATAAACACATGTGTTGGTACTTACTTTTTAGCTTGCTTTTTAATACACGTGTTCGTTGTAGAGCGTCATCACCATCATCATCTAAGCTACAAGACGTTCATGATCGATGCTGAACATAAGCCTCCTTCAATGGCTTCCAGATCGGCTACTTAGAAATAGCTCCAGATAGTACATAATCAAAATTATTGCAATAGATATTCCAAACGTCCTTGGGCTGCTCAACCTAACAATTAACCGGGGCTCCGGCTCAAAGTCGTGGTAAAAACAGGATGGTTTTAAGTCAGTAAGAGTCTGAAACTTCCTCCCTTTTCGCCTCCGCCTCACTTAAAGCGGGAGAAGTCATTGGATGATATTGGACCCCAAAAAGAATATTCCAAATGTCTTAGAAACTCTTCAGAACAGTTTAATGCCGGTAACGCAATATATAATATCTCCTATAGTGATATGGGTATCAATTGGAATCCGACTACATCTTACTATAATACATAATAATATAAATGCGTAGGTTTGTATGTCCGTTTGCTTGTTTGTTTGTTACTCCTTCACGTCATAACGCCTGAATGGATCAAGATGAAATTTGAAACAGCTTTAGAGGTAGATAATGGTTTGGAATAATACATAGGCTACTTTTAATCCTACGGGAACTCGAGCGATGCCGCTGGCACTAGCTAGTACAATAACTATCATCATCATCATCAATAGCCTGTAAATGCCCACTGCTGAGCAAAGCCTCTTCTCACACGGAGAAGGTTTGAGCATTAATCACCACGCTTGCTCAATGCGCGTTGACGATCACAAACGTATATTAAATTAGAAATTATAAGCCCAGGTTTCCTCACAATGTTTTCCTTCACCGTTTATCAGTGGTATCTAAATAATCTTAGAAAGTACATATATATCTCTGAAAAGGTCTACTAGGTACTCGCCGTTGGTAAGTTATGAACCAGCACCCTCATTCATGAAAAGCGAACTTCCAGGCCACCACGACATTTTTTTAATAAAAAGTTACTACTACATGTAATATTTCTATGTAACCCTATAAGAGAAAAAGGCATAATTACATTTATACCGTTACACAATGTACTGGTTGATTAATGAGGTACATACAACACCGTTATAATCAAAATACAACCACGTCACAGATCCTGAAACAATGGCTAAGTTTTTATAACAGACGGAAAACCGTTATGTGATATAAATAATACAACGCAAGTACATAATTATAAATGTGATTTTTCTGTTATGTATGTACTAGCTGAGCCCGCGACTTTGTCCGCGTGGAATAGTGATTCGCAGCTCCTCCCCCGTAGCTGATAGCATGATAATATGTAGCCTATATGTTGACCCGACCTGTTAGTAATATTCATGCAGAATTTGAAATAAATCCGTGCAGCACTTTTTGAGTTCATCCCTGACATACGTACAGACAAACAGACAAAAATTCTAAAAACCATATTTTTGGTTTCGGTGTAAATTGTAGGTCACGCCCAAAGCATTCTTTAAAAAAAATATTCGATGTACACTTTTCTCTTTGCTACGATTTTATCATATGAGGAATTGTGCCCGATATATGGCAATAGGCTAAAGCCTATTGCCATAAAAGTGCCTAAAAAGTGGGTGGTACATTATACATAATGTACCACCCACTTTTTACTATTGATAAGTTCCATATACCGGGCACAATTCCAGACTCCGTGCTACTATTGAGATTTTTTTAAATCCAGTAGGTACAATAACAAAAAGAATCGAGATTAAGACCCCTTAACCGGCAATCGCACTTGCGACTACTCGGCCAACGAGGCAGTCCACTATAGAGGTAACTTATATAACACGTAAAACTAAATAAACTACTTACTACAAAAAAAACTACAACTAAACAACAACATAAGTCCTTCGTCACTATTCACGAATCCTACAAAAGATTATTTTTACAATTTCAAACGTAAAAACAATACGACCTACCCACTGTTACGTCTGATGGAACGTGATCGTTACGTGATCGTATCGTTAAGCGCGTCAATCACGTGCAACCCTACAAATGCTAAACTCACGTGATGACATCGAAAACCTAATATAACCTACAACAAAATACTTTCATGCAATTTTCATGCGAATTTTCCACCTGTAACCGAACTTTAAGGTTGATTTTTGGAGGTTATGTGTGGTGGTTACGGCGTTTGGTGTCGTATTTGGACAATTTTGACAATGAATAAATGAGATGTTACGTAAAATGTTATTATCTTACTATACGAAGGTTTAAGAAAGGTCGGTTCTCTTGTTTTTCAGTGGGTATTTAAACTTGTTTTGCTGATAGACTTATTGAGTTCGGTTTTGATTTTAGTGGACTTTTATGCATCTTACTTAAGCCAAGTGGTCACAAGTGCGACTGCCGGTCGGGCAAGGGGTCTTGGGTTCGATTCACGGTTCGGACAATGTATTAAAAATTCTTAGTTGAAGCACGGAGTCTGGAACTGTGCCCGGTATACCTATGACAATAGACTCACCCCCTATTATATGGGACTTATAATATACCTCTAAATAGTGTAAACTGGGTATTACATTGCTCAGTGGCCGTGATGTGCACTTCTGCCTACGGCTAATGGGATAAAAGAGTTATGTGATACTATTTAGATAAACCACTTCGACGAAGATTAAATTTATATCTAAGCGACACATTTCCCACCCACATTTACAGAAATGCAACCAAATAAAAACCAGATAACATAATCAAGAAAATCTAGGTATTTCCTAGAAATTCTAGGTTAAACCTATTAATTGAAGGTTAAACTATTATATATTCTAGTCAATATTACGGAAACTGTTAGTCAGTCATTATGTGTTACTGATTTACCTTAATAGAGCCTTGTGAGAGAGGAAAAGTGTACAATATGTTTATTTATACACTTTTATATAGAGTGTAGTTATGTTGATTGTCTGTATGTCAAGAAAGAAAGAACGAAATACCATTTATTACGCCACGACACGCAACAAGAATGCAACACACACACACACAAGAAGCCCATGGTACGTCGCACAAACATGTGGTATCGAATTTGACATTAGGTTTAACGAAGAATTATTGATCCTTTTTAGGCCGTTTACAAAAAATTCAGTATCATATCAGTATCATATCACGAAGTTAAATTATTCCTCTGTGTATAGCAATGAGTTCATCCTCTGTTGCATACATTCATTACATCAAACTCTGGACCGTTTCCACCCCGTCACTGATTAAATCCAATCAATAACAAAACAACAATATGCCTAATCCAATAATCGAACTGGAAACCTTGCTGCCAACAACAATTGACAAGTTCTCAAACTAATAACCTACATAGGTAATTACATAATACTGATTACGAATTCACCTTCAGTCCTGCCTGACCTGTCTGAGGGTTAGGATAAAGGTCTCTTACCCGTATGCTGCGCACACGCACGGAAGCAAGCAAGATGATATCAAATCGAACCTTCAATTTGACATTGAGTAAATAGGGAAAAGTTGACACGATATGTCAATATGTCAGTCAAGTTCGAAATCAATTCATTATATTATAGGTCCACGCCTTTTATCGAAGGAGTAGGCAGAGGTGCACATTACGGCATTTGATACCGCACTCAATGCGAAATAATTATAATTATTAATTATTTAACTTCAAACGTCAATGTTTTACATAATACAGATAAATATACACCTGTAATCTATCTAATATAATTATCTAATTCAGATACTTACCTAGATACTTTAAGCCCTACACATTATCTAATGTCCTTTATTAATCCACATATAAAAGATGAATATCATTTTAATTAATTTAATACGCACTTGCGAAGGATCATTCGTACATTATTCTAAACTCAACCTACTTTAGTGTGGGAGAACCATGCCTCGGCACGAGTAGATTGGCTCGACCGGAGTGATACAACGGCCTCACAGAACACCGACGTGAAACAACGATTGCGTTGTTTTTACTTCTGTTCCCAGTCTTCACAACCCTCAAATTCTCAAATCCTTAAAGGCCGGTAACGCAATACTCTTCCCGCAGACGGCAAGGGCCAGCTCGAGGACTACCTATAATCTCTTTGGCTCTCTTCAAAGCGCTTTCTGAGCGTGGACATTATAACAAACTGTCTTGTGTAGTGAAAGCCTATAATATCCCAGCAGTGAACCGCCACACATTATATTGATGATGATAATAGAAAATCTTATAACCATTCCCGGGGCCCGGTCGGTGAGTTGGCGAGTCTCCGCCTGCCATTTTTACGTGTAATAATTACATTGTTTCGCCAGGTACCATAGTCATCTATAGTTTCCAATTTACCGGTCCACAGCAACCCATCCATAGCCCTACCTTTTTTTCCATTATCCACAATAGTTCTACACTAACCGGGGACTGTCCTTGGGTGCATTCCCATAGTGCATACAGGGATAGTCGCCGGTTTGTGTGTCCATTACATTTACATTATACCTCTAGTTGTCTAAAGGGCCTCTGCGCAGTTGGCTCCGGTCTCTCGTATGCCTCCCGAATGACCGGGAGCCTGTGGTCCCGTGAATGATAAAGACATAAAAAAATCTAATAATAACGTTCTTGCTCAATAGTCAACATGCATCTCAACCAACAAGATAGTTTATTCAATAATTATAGTGTTAATAAATAAAAAGATCTAAATCTGTTGACGCCACAGGAAGTGTTTGCGTTATATAATTATCATGCTGGTAGCTTCGCAAGAATGACCTTTTAAGAGGTCACTTTATATATGACCTTTTTAAAGGTCAGTGCTAAGGTCGTAAGGATGATAGGTTTCTGTAATGGATTTGATTATCATGTTACGTATGGCAGTTGTGGTTTAAATTATATGAACATACATTAATATTATTGTTGGCTAAAATTAAATCTCGTCTAGTAAATTTGTTTTTAAAACACTCAATTAATGGCATATATATGTACACGTTCTTTACAATCAATGTTTATTTAAGGGGCATAATCATCAAATGACTTCTCCGACCTGGGTGAGGCGGGGGGGAGTGTCAGACTCTTACCGACTAAAATCCACCCCGTTCCTACTCCTGCCCTTCGAGCCGGAATCCCGGTAACGCATTAAGTCCTCCGCGACTCCGTATCGGCATCAGTCTATTAGGCCCTCATCTGTGGTAGTCTGATGGCTCTTTAAAGAGCGCGTGGAACGCGACGCGCCGTACTGGTCTGGTTCTGGTCGGGCGGCGAGCCACCCATGCTTGCCGTCCATGCTTACGGTTTAAAATCAATGTTATCGCTAGATTGCCCCACACTGTTTTTCTCTTGTGTCTTGGGTGCGTTTACAAACACATGATACCCTCACCCGAAACAATAATTTATGGATCATACAAAAGTTGCTCTGTGTGTTAATCGAACCCGCTACACGTCGCACAACAGCCGGTTTCCCAGCCACCACACCTATCGTACACTCTAGTATCCCAAATAGTCACTGCTATCTCAATCTGCAGACCTAACAGATTGATCTTATTGCTGAAAATTCTGGAAATCAAACACCCAATGTCTGATTTTCATAACACTCTTTATTTCTATTGCATATTAAACTGTCAAAAACCAAGCGGTCACTGGTGACCGCAACCTATTGTTCTATAATTGTGTCTATAATGACGGTACTCAATGAGTTAAGGAAACAGTTTCCCATTGCCAATTTCAGAGCATAAATTTCAACAAGGAAAATGATAAACAAACATACATAATATCCAATACTTCCAAGAAAAACCACATAGGTAGGTAACATACTAACAATATCCACACGAGAATTGAACACGAGACTTTTATATCAGCTGCCAAACACACTGATCATTCCACACGTCAACTACAATGTAATACAAAACTTGGCAAACATCTTCAAAATAAATGTTATGAAAGTGCTAAGTTCATAATCCATTCTATTATTTCTTATAGGTACGTAATAATAAAAAAGACTGCCTCGTTGGTCGAGTGTCAGGCAAGGGGTCTCCGGGTCGATTAATGGAATAACGGATGAGCATGCATGAAAGGTTTATTTTCTTTTTCGATCACTTTGACTGGATTTTAGTGTTACATTGTTCTCGCACAATCCAAACAGCAAACTATGTAACTAGAGAATTGTATTGTGAACCTGATGGAAAAAGAGTAACCTGTGGAGTTTCTTGCTCGTTCTTCTCCATAGGAATCTACACCTTGGAATGAGCAAATAGCTTCACTTTTAATATAACTATTATTATCTTAACTTTAAGATAACTACTGAGAAAGTGAAAGAGGTATGTAAGAATCGTAGCCATCGGGGTCCCATAACCTCTGCCTACCCCTATGGGCGACCAACGTGAGGTTATATACATATATGTATGTGGTATTAATGAAATATATACTTGTGCAATACTGTGCCATAAGTAGGTATTTGGCTGAAGAAGTGATCAGGTTTGTTGTACTATCAAGCCCACGTGGGGGTAAGCAGAACACGTGTCGTTATTGTATTGCGTCGAACGATTGATCTACAAGATTTTCAATAGAAATTATATTGTTTTGTTTGTGAATCGGTATGGAAAATTTTGGTGTTTTTAGGATCTTATGCATAGTGTCGTTATGTTATTATTGTCCCATAATATCATAAAACCATAATCGCATCACCAGACCATGCAGTATAATGGGCCTCTTCCACAAAAGAGTATTTAATCTCCACGTTTGTCAGGCAGGTAAATATGAGTATACTACTAGCTTTTGCCCGCGATTACGTCTGCGTAGATTATGATACCTATCTTATCCCATGGGAGCATTTAATCGGGATCAAAAGTATACCAAATTTCATCAAAATCCGTTCAGTACGCTGAAACCAGCGTGATTAACGAACAAATATCCAAACGAAGATACTTTCATATTTATAATATTAGTTTGACAGTTGACACTTACGACAACCGCGGGAACACCAGTATTGGTGACAAATTCATTTAACTCTGTGGCGAATTCCATAACAGGTAAACAAAACAGTCCCTATTGCTACCCACGGAAAAAGAGTGCACTATTCATAGCCAAGGTCCACTGATTGAGTAATCTAATTAGTCTTGGCATGACTGTAGTCACGTTTTGCACATGATCATGATTCGACGCGTGGATTGGACGAGAGAGGAGTATGAAGGGGTATGAAAAGAGAGGGGGGGGGGTGTTTAATTACTTCTAAACAATAGTAAATTAGATCATTGTAAAGAATAAGGTAGTGGCCAGGGTGTGAAAATTAAAAATCAATTTAGTCCGTCTCAGATAAATAATTTAAAATGTTAGACACATATCTTTTATTCCCAAGTTACAATATTTAAATAAAATGGCGTTAAGTTTAGGAGTGGGACGTCGTTACGTCACAACGTGCTACAAAATGTAGCATGCTGTGACGTGACACAACATTTTAAACGAATAAATCGTCGAAAGTATTTATTTTTGTGAGAAAATAACCAAAAATACGTCTACCAGACGGACAAAATAAAATTTAGGAAAAATAATTATATTGTTGCGTACGAGAAATGAACTTGCGAATTATGGTCGTGATTGTACAAGACGTATTATAAGAAGCACTACATGATCAAAGTCACGCACACAAAAGAAATAGAGGTGGCTATGCGATAACATAACAAATAGTTATACATAGAACAAAATACTTAGTGTAAATTATCTCTTTATTCTCTCCATTGGTCGAATCGGGAGAAGTGTAACTACAACGCAAGAGCTCAAATATATATTCGACTAGCAAACCGCCCCGGCTTTGCCAAAGTGAAATATGCATGTATATATGTATATAAACCTTCCATAAAAATCACGCGATCTATTTAAAAAAAACTGCATCAAATCCGTTGCGTAGTTTTAAAGATCTAAGCATGCAAAACAACAGACTGATGGCGGATAGCGCCTTTGTTTTGTACTATGTACTAATTTTTAGTTAATTAAGTAAAAAAAATAGGTAATGTGGTCTTTTTTAATTTAAATGGCTGAGTAAATTATTGGCCGGTAAACGAGCATACGGATTACATGATGGTAAGCAATCGGCGCCGCCCATGGACACTCGAAACTCCAAGGCGTTACAAGTGCGTTACCGGCCTTTTGGGAAATGGGAATTTGAACTGAATTACCATCAGGTGATCCGTCTGGTCGTTTACCAACTTACCCCAAAAAAAAACAAAAAAAACCTTACTGCTTACCCGACGAAAGCAAAATGACACACAAAACGTGACCGGTGCCAACTGCATGCTATACACATTACACAACACTTGCTCGTGATAAATTTATCAACCGACTATGTACTTCCTATTATTGTTTTATATATAACATAAACAATCATTCTCTATATACTTTACATATTGGTATAATATTTATATATATGTATAAAACAATGCTATATTAGTTACACTGTTTAAGTACATATATCTCGAGAACAGCTGGATAGATTTTGAAGATATAAAACGTAATATTTATTAATCTTTTATATCTGCCCTATCGATGGGTATTAGTAAAATAAATGAAATTTAAAAATATTTGTTCTTCAAGTCTTTGGTACACAGTAGAAACGTTTTTCAGCAGCAACAGGTCACTTCTTCCAACCGGTCGATCAGACCTAAAGTAAAAATCTTTCCATGCCGGTTTCGGCTACGGCGACTGTTTCATGACTTCTGGCGGCTACCATGGGCTCTCATGTGGCTGGATTTGTTTTAAGTGTGGGAGAGCCATGCTTCGGCACGAATGGGCCGGCTCGACCGAAGTGATCCCACGGCCTCACAGAAAACCGACGTGCGTTGTGTTTATTCGTGTGAGTGAGGTTACCGGAGGCCCAATTACCCTCCCCTTCCCCGATCTCCCCAATTCCTGAATCCCATAGATCCTCAAACTCCTAATCCCCAAAAGGCTGGTAACGTACTTGTAACGCCTCTAGTGTTCCAGGTGTCCATGGGCCAAGCCAATTGCTTACCATCAGGAGATCCGTCTGCTCGTTTACCGGCTAATGCCATAAAAAAAAATATATTAATATTTTTACAGGACTATGTTCAACAAATGAACGTCTTGTAGTTGTCTACGAACGTTTTGTATATACACCTTAAGTTAAAAAATTTTTGACTGACAAAAATGCTTCATTGATCTGAAGGACATAATTGTCCTTATAACTTTGATTCCAATGATAATATGACGTTGTCTGTAAATCACATACTCAACAAGTACACACATAAATATATTCTACATTATACTACTTACACCGTACATAAATGAAAGTGTAAAAGCTAACCATAAACAGGATCACGTGACCAGGTCAATCGTCCACTTGATCTGCACATAACGGTACCGCACACGTGCTCATATGCTTGCGTTAATGAATCATGGATGCAGTTGTAACACGGCGCTTGGATGGAATCATTACTGATGAGTGATCATTTATGATGGGAATGATTTTGATACATATATAATCTTGTACCATTATTATAAAGCGGAAGAGTTTTTTTTTCGTTTGTTTGTTTGAACGCGCTAATCTCCGTAACTACAAGTCTGATTTGAATAATTATTTTTGTGTTGGATAGCGCATTTATCAAGGATGGCTATAGGCTATAAAACATCACGCTACGACCAATAGGAGCTGAGTAGAGCGTGTGAAACCGCGCGGAGGTAGCTAGTTATATATATAGTAGATGTATACATATACAGCAAATACGTATAATGTTGGGGTTGAGAGGAGGTGGTCTAGGTTTTTGAAATGATACACGGAAATGTATCTTAAAGTAAATGTTTTAACTTAGTATTTACATAAGAGTATCATCTAAACTTAGTGACATTCAAGAACCAATAGATGTCATGAAAGCAAAGACAGGATTCTTATTTATCGTTAACATTCTTCCCCTTCTTTATATTATCATTATAGAGTCTAAAGTTCGAGTTCCGTGGCATGCGATTAGAGAGGCATATGTCCACCCTTGGACAGGCCGATGATGATAGGAATTTATATCAACGAGGCGAGAAGGTAGTAAGTACACATATAATATTGTAATGCAGCACGAATCTTTGTCAAATATGGATAAGGTAATATGGAATAGAGGATAGATATTTACTATTCACATTTTTTTAAGTATGAAGTGCCATGGTTCTGTTCGAATGGGCCGGCTCGACCGGAGTGATACCACGGCCTTACTGAAAACCGATTTTGAACAACGCTTGCGTTGTATTTCGTCATGTGAGTGAGGTTACCGGAGGCCCAATTATCCTCCCCCAAATCCCCATCCCTGAATCCCCAACAATTTTCGCATTCCTTATCTCCAAAAGTCCGGCAATGTACTTCTATCACCCCTGATGTTCCGGGTGTCCACGGGCAACTCCGATTGCTTACCATCAGGTCTACTCGTTCACCGACGTAATACATGCACAAGTACCTACAAATTAAAACTACAACAGTGCAGCGCTACAATGGACCAACTCGGTCATGAAATGGAATTGCTTAGCTATTATTCATTAATTGCCGTAATTCCCCTAAAGAAAGCAAAGTACTTACAGGTACGCGTAGGTATTGCCAGTTGTGTTATCAATATATCTATCCTGTTAACTGGACAGTAATCAATGAATTTAGGTAGTGATCATCTTATGATTAGAATGTCAATAAATATCCCTAATAATTTCACTGTGTTTAAAAAAAGAAATTATAAAAAGGCTAATTGGACTAAATATCGAGAATTTTTATCGGAAATAACGTATCCGGAATTCAATAATGTACAAGATATGTATAACTTTTTCGTGGATAGCATAAATATGGCTGCTGATAGGTACATTCCATTTATTAAAAGTTGTTCCATACCTGCCCAAACATTTAAACCAAAAAACTATTGGACGCCAGAACTTTCCCACATTGTAGCACAACGCAGACTAGCTTTGTCAAAAATTTCGACGCAATCCCACACCTGATAATTTAACTAGATTAGAAAATAAAATTGCAGAATCTCATAAAATGATACAAAAAGCGAAATCGATAGGGTGGCAAGGATTTTGTGATTCCATTGACCAAACAACGTCGACTTCTAATATGTGGCGACATATGCGATGGATAAAGGGATATAAACAATCAATTAGTCATCCCCCGATAGAAAAACAAAAAGAATTACTTCGTTCCTTGTCACCTGACTATGTTTCAAATAAAATACCAGATTTTTTGTCAAAAAATGATATACTAGAACGTGACTTTAATATGGAAGAATTGGAAAACTGTATGAAGAAAAAAGATACCGCACCAGGTGAGGACGAGATTTCATATTCTATGATTCAAAATATTCCTAACATAACTAAAACTTATTTACTTAGCTTATACAATAACATCTTTAGATCAAGTATTGTACCTACTCAGTGGCGAAATATTCAAATTATACCAATTCCTAAAGCTAATAACACTTCAGAAGATATTAAACTAAGACCCATATCTTTAATATCGTGCTTATGCAAAACATTTCATTTAATGCTGGTAAAACGTATGGAATGGTTTACAGAAAATAAGAAAATATTGTCACCCTACACTGTTGGCTTCAGAAAGTCTTTGTCTTGTTTAGATTCTCTTGTTCGCTTAATTAACTACATACAGATTGGTTTCTCAAAAAATATCCCTACACTAGCATGTTTCTTAGACATTCAGAACGCGTACAACAATGTATCAATTGATTTAACAGTTAATATTCTAGATAAACTACAATTTAGATCTCAGATTTGTTCTTACATTTTTGCTTTTTTGAATAAAAGATATTTAAAAATAAAATCAGATAATATCGATACTATAGGGACCAGATGGACTAACAAGGGCTTAGCCCAGGGAGATCCATTATCTCCTTTACTTTTTAATTTAATTACTCATACAATTTTCCATCTACCGCTTAATGTAGTGATATCACAATACGCGGACGATTTTGTTATTTATACAAAGAATAAGGATTTTAAGAAATGTGAAGCTTGTATACAAAATGCATTAGATTATATAGTCGGAAGGTTGGCTGATCTTGGTCTTGAGCTGTCCCCAAGTAAGTCTACGTATTGTATTTTTAGTAGGGGTAGACGTAGAATACTACCACATCTTACAATAAATGAACAGTTACTCAATTCTTCGGAATGCACAAAATATTTGGGTGTGTGGTTGGATCAAAGTTTATGTTGGGGAAAACACATAAATGAAATAACAAGTAAGTGTTTAAGATATTTGAATATATTAAAAATATTAACAGGGAGTTCATGGGGAGTTCATACAAAACATATTCGTAAATTGTATTTGTCATTAATTCGTAGCCGATTAGATTATGGTTCATTTATTTATGATTGTAGTGCAAAATGTCACATCTCCAAGCTAGATAAATTACAAAACCAAGCTTTGCGTATCATAGGTGGTTATATTAGGACCACGCCGATTCACGTAATGGAATCTGATTTGTGTATCCCTCCATTATATTTAAGAAGGGAATTTTTGGCATATAAATATTGTCTTAAAGTAAAATCATGGTCAAATAATATCACTGTAGATCTTATATCGGAATTGAGTACACTGTGTTTAACCTCCTACTGGGAAAACAAAAAGAAACCCCTATTAGTAAAATCATATAACGATAAACAACATTTAGAAATTATAACATCACCTATTCTAAGAATGTTTTGTTTAGACACATGGACAACTTGTATAGGGATCAAAACAAGTATAAAAACTGACCTTGAATGTCTGCGCGGTGCTAAATCAAACTATAATCCTATCGTTTTGTTGAACAATTTATTAATGGAATTAAATAGTAATTACAGTGGATGGCACAAAATTTTTACTGATGGATCGAAAAGTAGTCAGGGTTTAGGAGCTGGTCTGTTTGATCAGAATTTGGGTAGAAAATTAGGTTTCAAAATAAATTGTAATGTATCTGTCATGTCGCTGGAACTTATTGGAATTCATCAAGCAATTTAGATTTTGTTTTAATGTATATTCTATATACATTAAAACAAAATCTAAATAGATTTTGTTTTAATGTATATTCTAAGTTCTATATATTTTATTCTAATATAAATAGGGTGGTGATATTTACAGACAGAGAATTAAATAGTAATTACAGTGGATGGCACAAAATTTTTACTGATGGATCGAAAAGTAGTCAGGGTTTAGGAGCTGGTCTGTTCGATCAGAATTTGGGTAGAAAATTAGGTTTCAAAATAAATTGTAATGTATCTGTCATGTCGCTGGAACTTATTGGAATTCATCAAGCAATTTAGATTTTGTTTTAATGTATATTCTATATACATTAAAACAAAATCTAAATAGATTTTGTTTTAATGTATATTCTAAGTTCTATATATTTTATTCTAATATAAATAGGGTGGTGATATTTACAGACAGCAAAAGCTCACTGCTACATATAGCTCGATGTGCCTCTGGTTACAGCAGAGGGGCATCGATAGCTTATGACATTTTGAGAAATGTAAATTCTCTCATTGAAAATGGCAGGGAATTTAAATTGCAATGGGTTCCTGCACATATTGGCTTACGTGGTAACGAAGAGGTTGATCGCGTATCTAAATCGGCTGCAGTCGATGGTAATATAATTGACTATGTACCTGATTACTGGGAATACATAACACAATTTAGAACAGTATGTTTTGATTCTTGGAAACTACATTTCAACAATATTTCACAAAATAAAGGCATTTGGTATAAAAGTATCCAAGATCAACCTTCTCGAGTGCCCTGGTTTGATAATACTGTTTTTAGTAAATACTATGTTAAATTAGTCTTGAGACTTCGTTCCGGACACTGCCCATCGGCTAAGTTTGCATTCCTTATGAAGAAGAACAATTCTCCAAATTGCACAGTTTGCAATAAAGTTGAGGATTTGCTGATGACATTTGCTGATGGATTGTGTCCGGAATGAGCGGGAACGTGAGTTACTCATTAGAGAATTAAAACTTAATAAACTGGATGTAGGCTTAATACAGTCAATTCTGTCTTCACCATGTTCAGAAACCACAAAAAAATTTTGTAATTTAGTCACAATAGGTACTTGATGAGTAACTCAATTTCCTTTCTTTTTATTGTAAGCAAAAATGTTGTATGTATTTGATAGGTTACATTTTGTTAAAAGGTATGATGGGGTTGGCATATCAAAGATAAAAACCCCTTAAATAAAAAAAAGATTAAAAAAAAAATCTATCCTGCTAATATTATAAATGCGAAAAATTGTGCGGAACATAGGCCACTTTTTGCTTAATGTAGCGCGGGCGAAGCCGCTAGCAGAAGCTTGTTTCATAATAATAGCAATCGTCTTGCCCAAACTACAAAGCTACTGCAGCTTTAAAACTGTGACCTCCAAACCGCTGGGAGCATCTTATCCCCTAGATATGTACCTCTAGAGTAGGCTCGCAATCCAGCAGTAAACAAGACCTGTAGAAGATACTTGATAAAATACAAAACAAAATACCTTCTCAGAACCAAGACTTGAAATCGTTCAAGAAGAATAAAAAGCTAGGTGCATATCACAATAAAAAAACCGTATAAAATTTCCATAATACAGACAATAAAATAATAATGTACCTATTGAGAGTTTCGGTAAAACTGAAAGTTTAATGTTATTCAAATAAGTTTTCAATAAAATATAGATAAACAAGCATTTCGTTTTCAGTTCGTGCAATGTATTCCACGTGTACGACTAAGAATGAGAAAGGTTGAGTAAAATTATATTACTCAATTGAAAAATAATATAAAGAACAATTTAACACCGCCTCGTTGGCCGAGTCTTGGGTTCGATTCCCAGGTCGGTCAAAGTATTACTGGGTTTTTTAAAAAATCCTCAGTAGTAGAACGGAGTCTGGAAATGTGCCCGGTTTATGGCAATAGGCTCACCTCCTATTACATGGGACTCATAACATAAATAGTGAAAAGTGGGTCTTACTTCTGTGTGCACCTCTGCCTTCGGGGATAAAAGTCGTGATGTTATGTTATGTAACAATTTAACATTAAAACAATATAGTATTTAAAACTGCCTCGTTGGCCGAGTGGTTGCAAGTGCGGCAAAAAGTCTCAGGTTCGATTCCCGAGTCAGGCAAAGTATTACAGGGTTTAAAAAAAACCTCAGTTGTAGCACGGAGTCTGGAATTGTGGCCGGTATATGGCAATAGGCTCACCCCTATTACATGGGACTCATAACATAAATAGTGAAAAGTAGGTGTTACATTGTACAGTGGCATAATGTGCAACTCTGCCTATCCCTGTATTTAAAAAATAATTCTTTTATAAACTCCGTCTAAAAAAACCGATTTCAAACCCCTCGTTTCTTGAAGTCGGTCAATTAATATACTAAAACCTTCCCCTAGGTATAACAAATACTTTTCTGAAAACCGAATCAAAATATCGGTTCAGCCAATCACGAGATAAACGCGCCCAAACATACATACAAGCAGGTCAAACTAAGAGTCTTCCCTTCTCCCCAAACTTCAACAATCCTCAAATGCCTAATCCCCAAAAGGCCGGTGATGCACTTCTAACGTCTCTGGTGTTCCAGGTGTCCATGGGCAACGCCCATTACATACCATCAGATTATTATCCGTCTGCTCGTTTATCCCCGGCATATCCCCTAAAAAAAGAATTTATTTTAGTATTCATTGCTTACTTAACTACAATCTTACAGCACACGACCATAAACCATGAAGAAAAGAGAAAAAATGGTTTTTCAAAACATTCCATTCATAAAATTTCGTACACAGTCATAAAAATGCAATCAATGGAATTCCTAATGACTAAACATGCATACACCAGTAACTGCGTTTAGTAAACACAGATTACAATAAACCGAAATTGTTCGCGAGACGTACTAAATTCATTATTATGATTTCAGCTTACTCACGTAACTGTTTGACAAAGAACTCGACTAGTAGCAGCGCGTCACGGGTCGCGGAATGCTGCTCATGAATACGAGGCTCTAGCGTGGCTTGAAACTAGTCGAGTTCCCCGTCAAACAGTCACGAGTGTAAGCTGAAAACAATTTTTGGATATTTTCTTACTACATCTGTAACTAAAACCACGAATCTATTAGTTTAAAAGAAAAAAAAATACGTATAATCGCGCCCTATTACAATCTGATCATGATGATATAGCGATATATCGTCACTATTTTGAAATCAAACCTCAATAATTCTGAACCCGACCATAAATCAAACCCGGAAACCTTATCGACAGTCGAACTTTCATCCACCATACAGAGACAACCCTAGCTTATCGCATATGCGCCCGCGCACGATCATGCACACGTGAAGTACAACGTGTTCGTCCCACGTGCCGACTCATGCGCATACATACATTATACAGGGTGTTCACAATAATACGAATAAATATTAAACAGCCAAAAATTCTAGAAAATTAAAATAGAAAAACGCCTTTCTTATTCATAAATGGAAATTGTCAGTTTTCGCTGATTTTATAAAGAAGTAGTTTCGAAATATATTTCGTCTGAATTGTTTAAAATAATGTTTTTTTTTATCTCAGATCAACGGATGTTATGTCACTCTGCTAGAGACGTTTATACAGTTTTATGGTTCAGAATATTTCAAACAATTTAATTTACATAAAAATCTAAATAAATAATTTCAGAGTTCAATGCCTTAACGGAAGTGGATTAACATAAATAATAATTTAAAATAGAAAGACTTTTCGTAGGTTGTTGAGGCTATTGACATTAGACATTATCATAGACACTGCATATTTTTAAATTATAATAATACTGGTAACGGCTGAAAATGTTTAAAGGTTGAATTCCACAGTATATGTAGATCTCACATCTCAGCCATAACCTGCAATAATTCACTTCTTAACTAAGCGTCTTTTCTACACAATAAGAAGAACCCCTCTAAGCCATAGTCTCCACCCACGGCAGAGAAGTTGTGGTTTAATATCTATTACTTCGATTTGACTCACTGATTGTGGTGGATGGGATGGACTGATTTCACAATCATCACTTAAACTGTCAAATACCAAGCGGTCACCGGTGACCGCAACCTATTGTTCTGTAATTGTGTCTACAAAACCGGTACTTGACGAGTTAATTCTTAACTGTAGCATAAAATTGACATTTAACAGTTTTTAATATGGAAGAATTGTCAAATATTGAAAGTTATTTCTCAGTTAAAATTTAACTGACATTGGAAAAATCGGCCCTAAACCTACTAAACATAACTTCATCATTTGCAGTCTCCGAATCTATGCATATTATACCTACTTTAAAAAACCAACGTTTCGATGGGTCATTATAATAGTGTAGTTTCTTAAATGTTACTTCAATGTCCGTCTGGTAGATTAATTGGTCTTGCTCATGGGACAACGTGCTCCATCGTAGACCGCATCACCGCTTACCACCAGGCGAGATAGTGGTCAAACGTCGGCCCATCCAGAAATAAAAATAAATAAAACATTAGACACGTTTTTTTCTTTCCTCACAAAATTAAATAGTTCGAGAATAAATTAATTTTAAATATCGTCGACCTCCCTGTCGTCGTCGACTCGTTAACGTAACTCCATTTTATCTAAGTATTGTAACTTTATACGAAAAAAATACGTATCTAATATTTTTCACTATCTAACTCACAGACAAATTAGATTTTTAATTTTCATACCCTGTCAACTACTCTATTATATGGCGCTCATCTGGGCCTTATGTATGGTCGACCAATAGAGAATTAGATGAATGTTACTAGTGATTGATCTCATGCCAGATTAGCGACATCTGGTGAGAAAAAACTAGTGTTTTTAATCTGTTCATCATATTATGCATTCTATTTTTTTTTTCTAAAAAAAAAACGTTGCCCCACACTAGGATTTTCTCCTGTGTCGTGGGTGCGTTTATAAAATACAAGTTCACATACACATGACACCCAGACCCGAAACAACAATTTGTGAATCACACAAAGTGTTGTCCCGTGCGGGAATCGAACCCGCGACACGTTGCACGGCAGCCGGTTCGCCCAGCCACCGCACCAACCGTGCAGTCAATTCTATTGGAAATTATTCTATAATCATAGACTGCACACAATTGGCACACTGCACGGTTGGCGCGATGGCTGAGCAACTAGCTGCCGCGCAACGTGCAGCGGGTTCGATTCGCGCATGGAGCAACTCTTTGTGTGATCTACAAATTGTTGTATCTTGGTGTCATATGTATGTGAACTTGTATATTTGTAAACGCATACACGGCACAGGAGACAATCCTAAAGAGGGGTAACGTTTTCAAATACCCAAAAAAATAAATTAAAAACAATTCCAGACTCTATACACTCTAAAAACTTAACCTTACAACTTGAACAATGGTTTAAATAACAGCCCAGTTCAATGTTAAGGTTAGAGCCGTAAGTTAACTATCTATTATATAACACTTAGAACGTGTTCTAGTAGTTAATTTAAACTGCTAAGTCACGTGGCTCAGCTCTCACACTTTATGCGTGATTCGATCATGTGTTACAAAATGACACGACTTACAAACGACTTTGGATTTCGAACTTTTAGTCTTTTTTAGAGTTCAAAGTTGTTAAACTGTGATTTTGATAATGTAAAATCACGATTTTCTGACAAAAGATGTAGGCAAAATTATACAAGATTAATGATAGAATCGTTTTTGTTACAGATGTTAGGTATATAATATGAAAATTCAAAGAATGTTCAAATCTGGTTTGTAGACCGAACCTGAAATCCCTTACCTTCGATAATTTGATTACCCCATTTGTTTATTACCCATGTACGATATTACATATCAAAATGTTTATATCATTAATTTTTCCTCAATAAATATATAATATACCGAACAAACTCAAACCCACCACCAATTATCTCAAAGTCCCCCTACCACTCTAAAAATAGGTCAACACTTTCAATTTTCAACACTCTCTGCATACCCCACCATGTCATACCAACGCCCATCTTTATGATATAATAGAAACATACACTATAGAACAAATCGCTCCATATATATACAGATAGATAGATATATACGTACACACACCTTAATAATACACGTGCAACTTTGCAATGTGCATCGAAATAGATGCAAACACAACTCTAGAGTAATTGCGCAACTTGTGGGCAAACACTACAGATTTATGACGAATCATATTATTGTTATTACGTGTTATAATTGTGCTGTAAACATTATTATATAGTGTCATGTGTTTCGTTCCGTGCAGATTCAGTTAAGTATTCATTTGTCGCGCCCATATTTATATAGAGGTATATATATATATATATATGTATCTACTAGAATTACCTAGACACCACTGACAAACGGTAAAGGAAAACATCGTGAGGAAACCTGGGCTTATAATTTGTAATTATAAGTTTCAAATCGGCAACCCGCATTAGCAAGCGTGGTGATTAATGCTCAAACCTTTTCCCTGCGAAAAGAAGCCTTTGATCAGTAGTGGGCTGATAGGCTGTAAATGATGGAATGATGATGAATACTGGCATTTTCTCTTCATCATCATATTATCCACAATTAAGACGTCCACTGCTATGCAATATAGGTATTCCTCAAAATTTCTTTTTAAGTCATTCAAACAAGTATTTTACTTTTTTCCCACAAATATTAAGTTTTGGCAAATGAGCTTAATCAAGTGCATCACTTGTGTAGTAGTATAATATCTAAATATTGTAAATACATACACAGCATTACACACATTTTTAAACACACGAACAGTTTCAAATTGCAAATAATTATAATTATGACGTCTAACAACATAAAATTTATGCCAATTCTAATTATATTTTACGAGTTTCATATTAAACATAAGTTCTAGCAAAAAATTGTTATTTAATATCATAAATAAAATATTACATTATACTACTGACCAGCATAACAACGTACACAAACCTATCGAATATCTTCAAACTAACTTCAACCTTCATTTTATAAAGATAAAGTTAAAAATTGAGCAAATAAATTTGATACTTAAGGGTAGCTTGATATGCAAGTGTCTGTGTATAAGCTAGACAGAAAAAGTAAAGTCACGTGACCTAGTCACGTTTTGTTATTTTAGTGTCTGTCCTGAGGTAATCGGATTAGTTTTAATGCGTCACCCTGTAGACTACCTACTTAGGCTAGCGGTCGTAGTGACTTGGGTTCGATACCTTAAGCAAAGTAATATGTTGTAAGTATTAGGTAATATTGTATTGGTGATTTGGTCTTTAAATTGTTTGAATTTTCGAATTATGTCAGTAATACGATAATTGGTTTATCCATATTATTATTATACTCACGGTTACAATGTTTATAGAGATCAACAGAATTTGTTCAACTGCCGTTTTTCACTGATTAAGTACTCTTTGTTTACCGAATAAAATGTAATATAAGCCTCTAGAATAAGCAACAACTCTTTTACTCCATAAAATACTTAAACCTTTTTGCTACACGTACAATTCAAGGACGTCGAAAAAGAAAGCGGACGTACATAGTCTTTTAAAACTACGACTGTGGCACCAACTTACACACTGAAAACACACATTGATATTTTTTTTTAAGGGCGGAAAATTATCGATTGACTTCTCCCGCCTGAGTGACGCAGGAGGTAGTGTCCTGTCAGACTCTTACTGACGAAAAACCACCGGGTTCCTACTCCTGCACTTCGAGCCGGAGCCCCGGTAACCCGTTAACTTCTCCTCGGCTCCGAATCGGCATTAGCCCTATTGGGCTCCATCTGTGGTGGTTGACTAGGACACAGTATTAAGCTGAGGTTTTGCGCTGCGACGCACCATGGGCTTTTGTGTGTACCTGTATTCTTGTTGTGTGTCTGTGTATTCCCCATCCGTGGTGGTCTGGTGGCTCTTTGAGGCGCGCGCGATACATTGATACGTAGGACATCTATCTATGACTTGGCCCATCGTTAAACCTCACACATTAACGGTGTTACAAATACACGAAAACTTTTTAGTGCTTCAATCATTATGTCCGCCAGTTTTTCAGCGTCCTTGATACAATATAGTAACAAGAAACACACGTAAACAATTAAACGTTAACAAACACATAACCTTCAAAACAAAAAACAATTAATTATGTGGAAAATTTTCACTAAAACAATAATATCATTTGTTTGTACGGTCGCAAATCAAGGTATACCAATTTCAGAAAAATCTCCAATTTATTCTCAACTATATAACAAAGTAATAAGATTGAAAATCTATCGCCACTACAGTAAACAGTTGGCGTATTGTTTGAACATAATGAAAACTATGCACAACTATTCCATGAGACTTCATTATTATGAGCTAAGGCTAACTTTCATTAATGTCCTTGAATTTTAAACTAGATTAGGACCTATGGCTAGGCTTCTGAAACAGACTACCTAACCCATATTTTTCAAAAATTAAATCTCTTATTAAATTCCCTAAGAAAACGAGGTGACGGTTTATTGCTGGAGGTTTAGTACTATAAGGCTCTTCTTCGTAAGAAGGTTTGTCATAATCCCTTAGTTTGGCCAGTGGGGTAATAAAGATCACAGTAAACAAATCTACCTACTACGATCATAACGTTTTACAGAAAAATAATTTAATTTTACTATTCTTAAAGACTGTTTGTGATATGGTTGAAACATGAACGGCAGATTATATATAAATAAAAAAATACCTTAAAACAGTTTCAAAAGTTAATAAAATCAGTTGTAAAAATTCTTAATGTCTCTACACCAACTCGCTCCTTTTCATAGTAAAATAGGTAAGTAATATAACAAAAATTTTCCAAGGTACATTTCCGTTTAAAACAGCTAACTACATAGAAAATCAATAAACATACAACCATAGTAAAACGTATGGAACCTGTCTGGAACATTTGTCACGTGACCGTGCCAACGTCACACCATGTAAGAAGTTTCCACAAAACTACGCCACACGTTAACAACAATACGCCACATATTAATAATAATACGCAACTTATTAACAATAATACGCCGTCGATTAAATTTTAAGTTTTCACGTGTGGTTCCTAGTTCGCGTTAAGTATATGGGTTAGTTGTTTGTTTGTTACCTTTGAAATTATATTTCCTTGAAAGTTGGAGCTGAAATAACAATTTGTTTTGGAAACCTTATACGTTGTGTCTGGAATTTTTCTCTGAACTGTAAAATAGTATTTCAAGAAAACTTATGTTTCTTATAACTATTATGAAACAACTGAAAAAATTGTTAGTGTTATTCACTACTTTTTTTTATTTATTTATTTTTTTATTTTTTTTAAAAAATACGTTGCCCCACTTTAGGATTTTCTCCTATGTCGTGGGTGCTTTTACAAACATACAAGTTCACATACACAATGACACCCAGACCCGAAACAACAATTTGTGGATCACACAAAGTGTTGTTCCGTGCGGGAATCGAACCCGCGACAAGTTGCACGGCAGCCGGTTGCCCAGCCACCGCAGCAATCGTGCAGTCAAAACTTCTACTTAAAATGATGAGATGTGTGACTTCTTCTCTTCTTGAGACAGTTTAAAATTCGAATTCATTAATATTTAGCTATTCGACCTTGCACTAAGAAATGATAGCATAGCTTAATACTAGGTAGAATTCAAAGCCTTTGGTGTTTTGGGTGTCCATGGACGCCGCCGATTGCTTACCATCAGGTAATCCGTTTACTCATTTACCGGCTTACCCAATAATATAAAATTAAGTATAGAAATTTGCCCAAAAACTTTTCCGAACTCAAAAATCAAATCTAAAACTTATCATTATGTAATTATAGTTAAAATTACAAAACACACAATTACCAAATACCTCAGGTATAATGTAAGACCTATTTTATTGAGCATACAATGTCAGTATGTTTGCGTCCACGTGATCTAGAAAACGTGAGCGGGTCTCGTGTTCATAATTGTATAACCGTAGATAGGCCACGTTGAAAATTTCTAGCATATCCTATTAAGTAGTAAGTTGTTCTATATTTTCATTTATTTGTTGCGTGTAAACTAATAGAGTGGTTTTTTTTAAGGGGGGAAAATCATCGAATAACTGCTCCCGCCCGTAGTGTCAGACTATCTGACTCTTACTTTTTTTTTGTGACATGAGCCGGTAAACGAGCAGACGGATCACCTGATGGTAAGCAATCGGCGTCGCCCATGGACACCTGGAACACTAGAGGCGTTACAAGTGCGTTACCGGCCTTTTGGGGATTAGGAGTTTGAGGACCGTTATTCAGGAATTGGGGAAGGGGAGGGTAATTGGGCCTCCGGTAACCTCACTCACACGACGAAACACAACGCAAGCGTTGCTTCACGTCGGTTTTCTGTGAGGCCGTGGTATCACTCCGGTCGAGCCGGCCCATTCGTGCCGAAGCATGGCTCTCCCACACTTACTGACTAGACTAGAAACCACCCCGTTCCTTCTCCTGCACGTCGAGCCGGAGCCCCGGTAACCCGTTAGGTTCTCCGCGACAATAGAGTGGATTAAGGGCCAATTATTCAATCAACAGTTAATTCTTAGCTGTAGAATAAAATTGACAGTTGACAGCTTTTACTATGGAAGAATTGTTAAATATTAAAGTTATTACTTAGTTAAAATTTATCTGAGCATTGAAAAATTGGCCCTAAGAAGATGAATCTAAAAATAAACATCATCACGCCTTTTATTACCAGATGAGGAGTAGACAGAGGTGCACATTACGGCACTTATGCCCGAATACTGAAACGTTACTAAATTTTAAGTCGCGCTTAAGCATAGTTCTGTCTCTACTAATTCTTTGTAAAATGACAGAGATAGCACGATATTTAAGCACGACTTAAAATTGAGTAATGTTTCAGTATTCCAGCATTAATGCCGCTGTACAATGTAACACCCACTTTTCACTATTTATGTTATGAGTCCCATGTAATAGGGGTTGAGCTTATTGCCATATACCGGGCTCAATTACAGACTCCGTGTTACTATTTAGATTTATTTTAAAAACCCAGTAATACTTTGCCCGACCCGGGAATCGACCCCGAGACCCTTTGCCCGGCTGTCGCTTATGCGACCACTCGGCCAACGAGACAGCCGTGATCTAAAAAAATTTGATATTTTCCGGAGCAGGTCTCTTTTAGAGGACCTGGTGCCCCTTACAGGTTTTGAGAGTAGCCAGTGAGTGAGACACAAATCCCACACTCTCTAATCTTACTCCCCAAAAAGCTAGGCACCTTCTCAAGGTCCCCCCCCATCAAGAAAAAGGGACCTGTCCCGTTTAATTAAGCTATCGGTTTCCAGCTGAGCCAGTTCGAAAATTCTACCTTGTGATGCATCACTAGGTAGAATTTTCGAACTGGCTCAGCATCATCATCAGGTGCAGATGGTACAGGTGTACTTAGTACTAAATACGGCATACCAAATTTTATGTCGTATACGTATAATAATAACGAATCTTGATCTGAAAATCAGCGCCGGAAACCGAGCCTTCGTGTCTTTTTTTTAAGAGGAAAATCATTCAATCTCTTCTCCCGCCCGGGTGAGGCGAGAGGGAGTGTCAGACTCTTACTGACTAAAAACCACCCCGTTCCTACTTCTGCACTTCGGCCCCGGCAACCCGTTAAGGCCTCCGCGGCTCCATATCGGCATCAGCCCTATTGGGCCCCATCTGTGGTGGTCTGAGTAGGACACAGTATTAAGCCACTCCAGCCTTTTGCGCTGCGACGCACCATGGGCTTTGTGTGTGTACCTATATTCTTGTTGTGTGTCGTGACGTAATAAATGTTCTTTTTTGCTTTCTCTCTTGCATTTGAAATCTTTGGACAGAGCTAAGTATTTGATACAGGCTCAAGTCCGAAAGGTTTTATTTTAACTCGTCGAGTACCGGTTTTGTAGACACAATTATAGAACAATAGGTTGCGGTCACCGGTGACCGCTTGGTGTTTGACAGTTTAAACATGATATTTACATAAAAAATGGTTGCGTATTAATTAAAAGAATAAAGAAGTAAACACATTGCAATTAATTAACAAAATATTTCCAGTAACTACTAGTCAACAAATAATTAATAAAACACATATCAAACATTGTTTGTATATTACGTAACAAACAAAAACAATACCGGCTACACAAAATATCACGAGTTTGAAACCTTATTTCTTAATAACTATTATTGTTTCATAATAATAGACTTATACATAACGTATTGTATTATTAATAGTAATTAAAAGTTTCTTGTTTTGTAGGAAACGCCTTTGACAAACAAATATACAATAGAATTTTGTTTTTAGTAAGAAGACAAGGTCGTGGTATTGTTATATGAATTTGTACTTTGAATATTAGACGTTAAAATTTATTTTTCAGCTACTGAGAATCGTTAACAACGCATGACAGTCCACTGGTATTCTACGAGCCTCTTTTACATAAGAGGATCTGCTATAATATCTGCGATTGAAGAGTAGGTTGCATATTGCAGTTTCAAAGTCTTTCAGAGATTATTGCTGCCTTGTCTCTGTCGAATATCTGGCGACACTTATGTGTTGACATTTTTATTTATTCTCAAGTGCGTAGCTGCGCCTGCGACCCTATAGCGTTAGCACGCCAGTCGTCTCCCAGCTTTGGTGTTAACCAGTAATATTTTGCAATTTTAAATTATTTGTGAATTGTGTATTTCTTATAACAATATTTTAAACACAAAGTTTTGCCTATTTCATTTTTGACTTTCATTGAAGCCACGAACTATTCTGGAGTCAAGTGAAATTAAATAAGAATACACATTACATACTAAATTGGTGACCCTCTCTAATATCTCGTCCATAACCTTAATAATAATATAATTGCAAAAGTTTGTAGGTTTGTCTGTTTGTTTGTTACACCTTCGCGTCAAAACGGCTGAATGGACCGAGGTGAAATTTGGAATAAGGATAGATTATGGTCTGTTATTGGGGGGAATATCATTTAATGACTTGTCCTGCCCGGGTGAGGCGAGACGGAGTGTCAAAGTCTTTCTGATTAAAAACCACCCCATTCCTACTCCTGCACTTCGAGCCGGATCCTCGGCAACCCGTTAAGACCTCCGACCATCCTGTTCCTACTCCTGCATTTCGAGCCGGAGCTCCAGCAACCCATTAAGTCCTCTGCAGCTTTGTGGTCCTCCGCTGTTATCCCACGCCACGAAGTTGGCAGAAACCAGTCAAGCTAGTCGTCCATAAGTCGTCTCAAACAACACCCACTGGAAAAATAGGAGTAGCGACGAAATAAAAGAATTTTACTCTGTGTCATTAAACCCTCTTGCGTAACAAAAACAACTAATAATACTTCGATCTCTTTATCAAGAAACTAATACAAATATTTGCGTTAATACTACAAAGTATATAACCACGTCATATACTAACATTCTTGTTATATAATACGTGATACATAACATATAGTCTAACACATTATATCACGGCACAGATAACATTATCTCAATTATAAGAATAAGATAAACTCGTCTATTGATATAATTGGATGTCGTGGAATTTTGTACGGTTTTGCAGTTTTGTAGTTGAGGTGTGACATTCTTTGTGATAATATGTCATTAAAACATAATATTACGACACGTTTTGTTATAAGTGAGGTGCACATTACAATGTGACACACACTTTGTAACAGTTATGTTCTAAGTCCCATGTAATTATAATGTACAGGGTACAATTTCAAACACCGTGTCATTACAAAGACTTTTTGTTACATTTTTATACTCTGCTCTTCTACTTCAATAAAGTTAAAAGTTGTTATTTTAAATAGTCTCCACACTAGGATTTATTTTGTATTTTGTAAGTGCGTTTATAAACAAACAATTTCTGAATCATTTAAATAATTTTATAATGCAGGATTCGAATTCATGACACATGATTCAAAAAAGACACGATGGAGCATACGGTGGCGGTGTGCCTAAGTGGTCTGAGCACTGTCGTCTCCCCAGGGATGTGGTCGGCGACGGTGACCTCTGGCATCCGACTCTGGTTCAGGCCATGGTGCAGATTGAGAGGAACGAATTTCCTCACACCGCAACCGTCGTGGGAGACACTCCAGGCGTCACGTCAGAGATCGCCTGACGATATCCGGCCACTGTAAGTGCGGGTCCGTGGACTCCCAACCAGAACCAAACCCATGCGTACAGAGCGTCGCGTTCCGCGCGCGCCGCAAAGAGTCATCAGACCACCACAGATGGGGCCCAGTAGGGCTGATGCCCGATACGGAGCCGTGGAAAGCCTAACGAGTTGCTAAGGCTCCGGCTTGAAAAGGTGGAGTAGGAACGCCTCTTGCCTAACCCAAGGCGGGATAAGTCACTGAAACTTTTCGCCCTCAAAAAAAACATACGGTTGGGCAAGCGGCCGCAGTCAAATTTCGGTATAGTATGACTTTTTTGAGACTGAAATTTAATTAGAATTTGTTTTAAAAGTTTAACTTTTCAAAGGCATTTTCAGTTAATTAGATTTCAGCATTATCAAGACTATCACTGACCATACTTAACGCAAATATGAAATATTTTACGAAATTATCTAAGTAGGTATGTACACAAAACACCGTTAATTAGTTCGCAGCGCTACACATCGACACTAGTATGACTACACAATATACATGTGTGGGTAATTTCATATTAATAGATATGTATAGAAACATTCGTCTATCACACACATCTTGGTATTTAAATATCATTTTTGTGTCGGTATACGTAATTATTTAGTAAATAAGTTTAAATAAAAACGAGGGTAAAGATAAAAATAACTTATAACAAACTTTGAATAAATCGAAATCAAATAATGAGCAATCGACCTATACAATACCCATATAAATATAGTGTTTTCTCATCGTATTTTTATGTTACTGAATGGTATACAATATTTCGATGATCTCATTCACAGTGCGTTTGGCGTAATGGTTATCACCTCCAGTAAAGTGCCGCCGGATCGATTCCAGCATTCACAAGTTGTTTCAAGAATTCATTAATCAAATATTTAAAATTTGAAACAATGTTTTAATCTTTTCTTTTTTTTCTACCCTATTTTTCTAAATCTTCTTATTAATTTTAAAAGTATATACTTTATCGCATGATATTTCCCAATTCGACTATAAGGTTTATTGGCATATTGATTAATTATTATTTAAAGAACTTTAAGAACTTAACTGTGGTATGATAATTAATTATTATAAATATTGAATATAAAACCACTTATTTGTATAATAAATAAAGTAATTGTAATAAAAGACAGTATTGTTTTATTTACCGACTTATCTGCTTCTTTTATAGCCTGATCTAATATTTCAAAAAACAAAAAAAAAAATAAGAAAAACTACATACCAAAATAAAAAAAGAATCTTTCAGCTGGAATAGAACTCACATCATCATTGATCATTGAAAGACGATAAAAGCGTGCTCATTAACCAGTCGACCACGAACACTACGTTAATACCCGTCAAAATGTCGGGTCATATCAATGATTGTAAATAGTTTTAACCTTACCCGTGAATTAAATTATAAAAATACATATACCGACACAAGAATGAAAATACCAATGTGAATGTGGTGGACGAATATTTTTATACACAGTAATATGAAATTACCCACACATGTTCACTGTGTAAAAGATAGTAGTGTCGATGTGTGGCGCCGCTAACTAATTAGCGGTGTTTTGTGTACATAATACGTATCTATAACAATATGTCATGTTTAAATTTATAACTGTCTCTATTATATCACTAAATACAGATATATTTTATCGATTTATCAAAAATATTATGTTATATAAGATTCATTTGAAAAAAATAACTGTGATACTGACTCGGTTACTATGTCGATTGTGGAGGACAAAGTTCGATTCTCTAATTGAGATAAAAATTAAAGCAAAGACTGTTATGTAAAGTTTGCTTCGCTCTGATTTACTGATCACGTTAGATTTTTTTAGCGTTTTAGATTTTCTTGTAATAAATTTTCAACCCAGAATTAGACTTCGAAGGAAAAAGATCAAATTCGAGACCTCGTCCTTAATAGTTATTAGGGAAATTGAACCCACTATATTTATTTAGATACCCAGTCTCCTAACTTTTGCGCTAGACCCGTATTCAAAATCGATTATATTGAAAAGACAAACATAACAATAAGGGTGTTTTTCCCATACCATGAGTCATAACTAAAACACGATTGACCTTAACAATAAAGTTATCTTTATCGACCCAAACTGACCTCTATCTACTTGTTAGTATTATGTAATGCTAAATTAATTATACGAATGTCTAATTACTTCTAATTGCGATGTTTGTTTGGTTTAGATACGAATGTAAGTTGTATTTTGTAGTGGATAATATAAGGAGTTTTCACAAGTGCGACTGCCGGGCAAGGGGTTTTCGGTTCGATTCCCGAGTCAGGAAAAATATTACTGGGTTTTAAAAAAATATGAGTAGTACAACGGAGTTTGGAATTGTGCCCGGTATATGGCAATAGGCTCAACCCCTATTACATGGGACTCATAACATAAATAGTGAAAAGTGGGTGTTACATTGTGCAGTGGCATAATGTGCACCTCTACCCCTGCCTGCCTACCACTTCAGGGATAAAAGGCGCGATGTTATGATGTTAATATGTTAAAATATAAGGAAGTTACATATTTCATTTATGTAACATGGACGTGTCGTTAGCACATAAAAATCCTGTCAGTTCTCAATCCTATAATAATTATATTATAAACATTGTTTCGTTTTTGTTTTAAAAAAACATTGACCCACTAAAAATTCTCCTGGGTGCTTTTACAAGTTCACATACACATGACTTCTAGACCCGAAACAACAATCTATAGATCACACAAAGAGAAAGTCACGCTGTAATGGTTCCTTAAAAAATAAAGTATATATATTTTTTTTATGGCATAAGCCGGTAAACGAGCAGACGGATCACCTGATGGTAAGCAATTGGCGCCGCCCATGGACACCTGGAACACCAGAGGCGTTACAAGTGCGTCACCGGCTTTTTGGGGATTAGGAGTGTGAGGATCGTTGGGGATTCAGGGATTGGGGAGATTGGGGAAGGGGAAGGTAATTGGGCCTCCGGTAACCTCAATCACACGACGAAACACAACGCAAGCTTTGCTTCACGTCGGTTTTCTGTGAGGCCGTGGTATCACTCCGGTCGAACCGGCCCATTCGTGCCGAAGCATAGCTCTCCCACACTTAAAAATAATAAATACCTAATATACTATATGTAAGTTAATATAATATTCTATATGTTTATTTTACGAACAAAGTAAGGTATGCGCATATTTAACATTCTTGTAAAGATATGATTCATATTTTAATTAGAAATGTAGATAACGCAATTACCTTATACATAATAATACGTATTTTTTTCCAAGTAACGTATGTATATTTGATATTATACCATAACTGGCCGAACGTGAGTAAGTGTATAGTAGTGACACTTCTGTCTATCCCCTCTTTGATAACCTATTAGGGTTACAAAGCTATTTACAATAATATATTTCACTAAGACACCATGGCGGCACAACCAGTCGACGCTACCAACAAAGTGTTTAAGCTGGTTGCGCAACCAAGCCGACACCAGGTGGGTAACTCGCAATAGAGCGGTATACATTTTGCTGGTAGCGGCGATTGGTTGCGCCGCCATGATGTCGCGGTAAAATGTAACCTTAATTCTAAGCCTACAATGGACTGACTATAATAAAATTATTATCATAATCAACTACGGCGTCTGGTACTGCATACGGGCCTGCTCCAATGACTTCTAGACCAACCTAATTGAGCAGTATCCAGCAGCACATTGCAATCACCTTTGTTATAAGTTTCTTACCGACACGAGAATCAAACCAATCACGTGAAGGACTTAGGTTAATGAAGGTTAATATCATCATCAGCCTATAAGTTCCCACTACTGAGCAAAGCCTCTTCTCACACGGAGAAGGTTTGAGCATTATTGATTACCACGCTTGCTCATTGCGGGTTGGTGATTCCAAACTGATAATTAGAAATTATAAGCCCAGGTTTCTTCACGATGTTTTCCTTCACCATTTCTCTAATCTAGTGGTATCTAAATAATCTTAGAAAGTACATATAACTCGGAAAGAGTCACATGGTACTTGCCGTTGGTAAGTTTCGAACCCGCACCTTCATGCATGAGAAGTGGGCATCTTAACCTTCAGGCCACCAACCTATTAATATAACCACCCTTAACCATATATAAACTGTATAAATCACCTCCTGTCTAACCTCCTGCCTGTTTTCACCACTGATATTATTTGTCTATTAGTGAAAACTAAAGTGTCACTAAGAGTTACATAGCGTATAGGGGTTTCTCAAAATTTAAAAGACATTCGTAGTCCAAGTATTATAAACACCTAAACAATACCATTACCTACAATGTGTTATCACAAAACGGATTTCATACAAAAACGTGCCGCTTCTAATGCACGCCAGTGTAACAGTTGCAGCGGTATGCGGGAACGTGATACACTGGCGGCCAAGGTCAGCGCCACCGTGCCACGGACTCACGTGACCACTATGTAATCCACTTACTTGTAATCGCTAAATAATTATTACATTGTAGACGATTTTGCAGGTGGGTAGAGTTTCAGATGGAAGTTGATTTCAAATTTCCCAGTATTATAATTGCCAAATGTTTAGAGTTGTATACTTTTTAAGGGGGAAAATCATCGAGTGACTTCTCCCGCCTGGGTGATCCCCGACGCCCGGAGTGTCCTTCGTGACGGCTGAGTTTTGATAACGCAGTACTTCGCTGTCTCACGCGTTCCAGCTCCTCCTTAGCTAGCGTAACTGCTTCGCAGAAGGAGGAGGCGGCATACCATTCCTCCTCGCTCCGCATCATGGCCCGGACTTTGGCCGGTTTAGAGTAGTCTGGAGTCTGAAATCGAGTTTTATTGTTACTAAAAATTGGGAAACCGTGAAGCATACAGCATACTTAACTTAGTTTTTAGAGATGATGGCATCTGGCATTGTATGTAATTAATGTGTCAATAAATTAACTGTAATGACTTTTTTTTCTTTTTATTTCACTTATTTATTAGTCCCATGTAATCGACTTCTATGATAAAGATATTAAAAATGTATATAACTTCTATCATCAACCATTTACATGTTCGCTGCTGTAGACCCTGGCTTTCAACAATTGCAGTTGTGGCTAACATGTGACGGAATTGCACAATTAAAACAAATGCATGTCCACATAATTAGGTCATAACAGTGTTTATTGTTAGGTTAATTATTGTTTACACACTCATTTAAATTTAATTAGTTATTCGAGAATGTTGTACGTAGACATCCTTATACACACATACACACATGTGTGTATATATAGTATATAATTACATGTGTTAATATAATTTCACTACAATGTAAAGTAATTCTATATTATTGCTACGTCATTTTGTTGTTGTTTTTATTCATTGACTAGTGTACCCTTATGAGTACACGTGGCCGTCAGTTCAGTTCTATGTATCGCCAAAATATTGACGGGTATTTCGATTGTCGAAATTGTTGATAATATCACTATGTTAAAAGTGAGCCATGTGACCACGCCTACTCTTCCCGCGGGTGCTAAGGCACTTAGCTGCCAAGTTAAAGATATATTAAACCCTTGTATGTAGAGGAGGTTCAGAGGTCCAACTGTCGTGGATAATGTTGAAGAGATGTACCCGAAGACACAACTGTAATATCATCATCATCATCATCAACAGCCTATAAGTGGCCACTGCTGACCTATGGCCTCTTCTCATAAGGAGAAGGTTTGAGCATTAATCACCACGCTTGCTCAATGCGGGTTGGCGATTTCAAATTTATAATTAGAAGTTACATACTACATCCATTTTAAAATATGATAGTCCTTTTGTCATCTACAAGTACTAGAGAAGCCAATAAAGAAGCGCCCTTTGAATTTAAGCCTGAGGCCCCAGTCTTAAAATAGGTTACATTACAAATCTAGATTATAAATCTAAATTCGACTCGGTTAACAACCGACCCCATCCAGTTTTAACACGTTATATAAATAGCGATATAACCCGGTAAACTTTGCCCTTATATAAATGTTATATATCACGGTTTTGTTATATAAAGTGTACTAAATTCAGTAGCGTTACAGACCTGTTAATTAACGAAGCAGGTAATAGTAGAATTATTTCTTTTTATACTTTAAGGGCTCGTCCTGTTACATAGGAGTTTAAGTTAATTTAAAAGTGAATGTTACTGTAGGGTATATGAGTAATTTTTATTTTAATGTCCGTCTGGTAGTTTATTTTAATACATTAGACACGTATTTTTCGTTTTCGTATTAAATCCAATACTTTCGACGCTATATTGATTTGAAATATCGCGTGACGTCACTTCTAGCGATGTTTTATATGTAGAAATGACGTTTTACTCCTTGGTTAAGAGGCCTATCTAATTATTCGTAAGGACGTTATATTTTATTTCGATTCACGTTTTAGAAAATCCAGTCATTGTAATGAACTAATCAGAAGATTTACTTGATAGTTACTGCATTTTCATTAACATCCTTTATTCCAATCTAGTCTAATTCCTGTCATTCTAGATTTTTATACGAAACACTACCTAACATGGGTATCAAATCCCAAGCACACACGTGCCCAAAAGTTAATTAACACAATACTATTGTCAAACACGAGAAAAGGAATGTTTTCTATAACAAACAATACTTTAATAAAATAGTATACGGGCCGGCAATTGTTACTACTTTGTGATCAACGTAACAATAATCCGCCGTCTAACGTGATCCGGATCACGTGGATCCTTTTACACGTGAGATGGATCCCATTCCGAATATTATTACGTAATTTTTTAATATCAATTTTGCGTAGTTTTCACCTCGATTTTGTATTTCACATCCATTGATTGTTTGGTACTAGATTTTTTTTAATTTATCCTGTTTAAAGCGGCAATGTATAGTGATGTTTTTGAAGTGAAAATTTTGTCGTTTTGCAACGAATTTCCTTTTCATTGCGTAACGTAATTTTACTTTCTCGTTGTGTAATAGGAAAATTCCGGGATTATTACCACAAATGTGTTGTAAGATGTATTTTTACTTTGCTTAGAGTTTACACATTGGCTTCTGATGTGAAGTTTGAAGGTTCGTATTAAAATAGGAACTTACGTGTGGGCATTATTGTTTTAAACACCATGTCTGGCCGAAGTTTCTATAGGTACTATTTAGAAATGTTACATTATATTAAGCCTTTTATCAACTTTATTGACGTTTAAGATATCTGGGTGTAAACGAAACGCATCCAAAAACGCAGACAATTTGGTTTGTAACATTTTCTTTGTTCTTTTGTTTTCGTGTTATTCGTGCAAGCGTTGAGCTGTTGATTACAACTATTTTTACAAAAAAAAAAACATTTAATTTCTTACTTTTTTTGTAAAACTAGTTACTACCACATGACCACCATATGATCACATGTCTTTGTTTTTTGGAAGCGTTTTCCTTACACCAAAGGTATATTCACGGTCTTTATACAGACTACCAGAAAATTAAGTTGTCATAATAGAGTTCTATCATCCTTTACGCTTTAAAATTTCGTGTAGTCATTCCAAAGTTATGCGCTAACTAAGTTTTCGGAAATGCACCACGTAGGTACGGTACCTTATTAGTATATATGTCTCTGATACATTCCTGATGAAAATACCACAACTTACCGTATAAACCTTTTCCAAAAAACATGACACACTATGACAATACAACCTAAACGCAATAATTATGTAAACAAACGAATAAAAGTAATATGTAATAATAATTATTAATAAACAAATTCTCAGTAAATATTGAAATAAATAAGATGGTGACTACTATGGTCCTTCTCTGTGGTTTGACCAAATAAGGCAAAGTTTAACGCCGGGTTGTCATAACAAAAATGTTGGTCATTTAGTTAAAACTTAACCAATACTGTGGTTTCTATATATTTGCGTGTGGCATCTTCACAGGCAAATACGTACAATTTGTATAGTGTACCATGTGGTGACAGGAAAATGGCATAATAATATTTGGTCACCAGCCCAACTCTTCGCCTAGAAGTCGTAAGAGCTGACTAAGGTAGGTAAGGTAAGCTAAGTCGCACCAAACTGGCGGCTGGGTGAGTAACACGTCATACAGCGCTATAGTAATTAGTGGTGGAGCGACCAGTAACACTCTGAACTGATCAGAACTGGTCGCGCCACCAGTCTGGTTGCGCAACCAAATCAACACCATGGGAATAGCTCTCTATAGAGCTGCATTCTTTTTGTTGGTGGCGGCGGCTGGTTGCGCCGTCATGGCGTCCCAGTGAAAAGCCCTAAGGGTCTATACATTTGACAGAGACCAGACAACAACGCTCTATAACAAATCTCATGCTTAAAAACTGCAATGCGAATCGCCTGTCAAGCGTCACGATTGTAGACGGATGACCGGATAGTAAGCAATTGGCGCCGCCCATGGACACCCAAAACACCAGACACCAAGTACGTTACCGGCCTTTTGGGGCTTCGGAATTTGAGGATTGTTGGGTATTCGGGAGATTGGGCAGAGGTGGTAATTGGACCTCCGGTAACCTCACTTATACGACGAAACACAACACAAGCGTTGTTTCACGTCTATTTACGTCGCATATATTTTAACGCTAGACAGCCGAGTGGTCGCAAGTGCGAATGCCGGGCCGGAGGCCCCTTGTCTCAGGTTCGATCCCTGGGTTGGGCAAAATATTACTGGGTTTAAAATTCTCAGTAGTAGCACAGAGCCTGGAATTGTGCCCGGTATATGGTAATACCTATTCCATTGGACTCATAACCTAGATACTGAAAAGTGGGTGTTACATTGTATAGTGGCATTAAGTGCCGTAATGGGCACCTTTGCCTACCATAAAAGACGTGATGTTATGTTATGTTATATTTTAACGATTAATGGAATTCCCCATGGAACATCACAGTTGTTAAAAGTGGATAATGAATTGGAAACATTACAACTGACTGACCTAAATGATATTCATGTAATTAGATTATACTGATTACCAGATTAAAGTACATTGTTATCAGTACGTGCTGATTTTGTTTTTCAATTTTTGTACTACGCATGGCTTTAAGCTAAGGTAATGGCTAAAAATAGATTCGTTGACTTGAAGTAACTACGTTGTTGAATAACGATAAGTTTTGAAAACCTATATCTACCTATATACCTATTTTTTTAAAAGAGGAAAGTCATCGAATTACTTCTCCCGCCTGGGTGAGGCGGGAAGGAGTGTCAGACTCTTACTGACTAAAAACCACCCTGTTCCCTCTCCTACGCTTCGAGACGGAGCCCCGGTAACCCGTTAAGTTAAGGTCTCCTTGTTTGACACATTTTGTACGGAGATAAAAAAAATTGACTGCCTCGTTGGCCGAACGGTCGCAAGTGCGACTGCCGGGCAAGCGGTCTCAGGTTCGATTCCCGGGTGGGGCAAATTATTACTGGGTTTTTTTTAAATCTCAGTAGTAGCACCGAGTCTGGAATTGTGCTCGTTATGTGGCAATAAGCTCACCCCCTATTACATTGGACTCATAACATAAATAGTGAAAAGTGGGTGTTACATTGTACAGTGGCATTGAGTGCCGTAATGTGCACCCATGTTTTAGCTTTGGGGATGAAAGGCGTGATGACATATTATGTTATGTGTTATTTCAATACATTTATGTAAATCATGAGTAACAAAAAAACGGTACTGTTTCTGTATCGCGAAATAACTATTAAATATGGCTAATTAGTTTTTTCCCAAATTAGTTGGAAAAATCCGTATTTAATATTCAATAGTCATTCAACAACAATGAAACGCATTAACAATGTGACATATATTCGATTTAACCTAGATTACTGAAATTAGGTTAATCAAATTAACGATTAAATAATTAATCATTTTACATAATTCATACTTAAAATGTCGTTGTCAAACATTGATGGGCTAAATAGATAAAGATATACTTGTTACGAAAACCAAAAGGTTTAAAAATTTCGTCATAAGTACTAGTTAAAACTAAGTATGAAATAAAGACATTGTAACATTCATTTTCACTTTAACCAAACAAATATAGCCTTTACTGCCTCAATTATAAGACTCACAAGTAGTGCAAATTGTTATTGGTATCACCAAGACTGAATTTGTAATCCTTAACGTCTTTAAACCAGTGGGATAGATGTCAAAATTGAACAATACAGCTGTATATGGGTTTGTTAAGTTTCTAATGTTAGTACATTTATCTGGAATGATGTAACCGCTAGTCTATCTAAGAGATAACATCATAGATTGCATACTTTACGTTATCTATGCCTTTTCATGTAAAGGGAATTCGAAAAATTTTGTCAAGATTACATTATAGTTATCAACTGTCAAGTTTCAATGCGTAGGTAGTCTGAAAAAGGTATTTTTGTAAAAAAAACTAAGAAGGAAAATTTTTGATGAAACTTAAATGTGAAGTTAGAGGTAGTTACGCAAACTATATAGGTTTATTATGAAATGTATACCATATACAAGCCGATTCGGAGTCGCGGAAAACCTAACGGGTTACCGGGCGAAGCCTCGAAGCGCAGGAGAAGGAACGGGGTGGTTTTAAGTTAGTAAGAGTCTAACACTCTTTCCCGCCTCTCCTAGGCGGGAGCAGTAATTGGATGATTTTGCCCCTTAAAAAAAATACCTATATACAAAGTCAAATCCACTCCACCCAATTCCATGGGTATAGGCAGAGTATATGGAACGTCAATTGCTATGATTCTTATATACCTCTTTCGCTTCATCAACTGTCAGTCTTTTCATGCATGCTCGTCGGTTAAGGGTACTTTTAATTTGGTGCTTCTTTGGTATATCTCAACAGGTTGTAGAAGATAGAAGAGTTACACAGGGCAGTTGTTTATCGCTTCAAGTTAAACAATTCATTTAATATATTCAACCGAAATTTTCACGACACGGTGGTAAAAAAAGCACATGGTCCACTTGATGGTAAGCGGTTACCGTGGCTTTTGAACGCTTTTAACACTTGGGGCATCACATGCGCTTTGACGACCTTTGAAATACCTATTGAGTCCCTTCTTGAGGGGTCCTCCCTTAGTAACGTCTTAGTCACACAAACCCTAAAACCAGCTAATGACCAATTACATGACAATAGCACTCGCCGTAACGGCATTACATACGAACCCAAGCCATACACACCCCCACATGTAAATTTCCTTAAAAAAAATTGAACCTCATCTTATATAAGAAACCCTTTGAAACCAGAAGATTAGAATTCAACGACAAAATTAGCATTTTTCTATAGAAACCCAACAAATCCTTTCGAAACTTACCCGAGACAATTTCTATTTGAATTTTGCGTTGTATAATACAACCTTCGAAGGCTTCGTTTCTGAAACTTTCAGGCATGTGACTTGACGTCACGTGGCCTGTAAAAAATCCGTGAACGCTTACATAAAAGCTCGGTTAGGATCTAGAAAAAAAAGTTAAGAAATTTTCCATTTAAAAATATAAAAGCCGTGAAAAGATTTGAAGCCTTTTCGTTGAACTTCCAATTGTTTTTAAAAGTGTTTTGAGGCCGTAGTCGCCTGAATGAAATACAAGTTTCACAACGCGAAGTAAAGTTGAAGTGTGCCATGCTAATAGAACGGACTTAGGTTTGCTTGTTTCGTAACTAGGTTCTAGAAAATTGGCGTGAGCCTGACTACTTTCTGCTATAAGACTGGGAAAATCATCGAATGACTGCTCCCGCCTCAGTGTCAGACTCTTACTGACTAAAAACCACCCCATTCCTTCTCCTGCACGTCGAGCCGGATCCCCGGTTACCCGTTAGGTTCTCCGCGACTCCGAATCGGCATCGGCCTTGATAGGGTTTGGAAGTAAAATTATTTATGATCATCAAGGGTCTGTATAATATAATATACGGTGCAATTCGATTCGATTGAAACATTTTCGACCAGAGCGTACTGTAGAGGTATATTGCGCAAATGTACCAGCCAGTTTGAAAATTGACCTACCATTAGCCTATACGAAAAAAAAAACAAAATGACATCGGAACAATGTTACGAGCACAGACGGTGTAATGTGGCAATGAATCTCCTCACGCCTCAGCCGTTGGGAGACACTCCGGGCGTCGGAGATCTCAGGATACCGTAAGTGCGAGTCTGCGGACAGTGTAGCATTCCGCGTGAGCCTGTAAGTCGCGCGTCTCAGTAGGGCTGACGCCCGATACGGAGCCGCGGAAGTCCCAACGAGTTGCCGACTCAAAGTGCAGGAGTAGGAACGGGGTGGTTTTTAGTCAGTAAGAGTCTCTGACACTTCCTCTCGCCTAACACAAGGCCAGAGAAGCCATTGCCTGATTTTCCCCCAAATTAAAAAAATGAAATATTAGAATTGAAAGAATTATTCTTTGTCCAACCCGGGAATAGGTAATATTATCTGGCAATAGCACAAGCAACCACTCAGCCATAAAGGCAAAAAGAAAAATATCCTCCATTTTTTGCAGTCAGACAAACATAGACTAATTTTAGTTACTTATATGTTCTAACAAAATTGTACATACATATTACATAGCATTCTTGCTGCTCCAAAACCACCTAAATATAGCTATTAGGGCTCGATCTATTGAATACAATTTGTATGATTCTCCTACGTCATTCATTTTAAGTTGAAATATTACAAGATGTGTGCTGTAACAGTAATTTTGTTATATAATCTAACTAATTGGTTCTTGAACAAGATTTTTGCAGATTTTTCTAGATTTCTTTAAAAGAAAGACATAATAATATGTAGATATATGACTGCCTCGTTGTCCTAGTCTCGGTTTCGATTCCCGCTTCTTGGTCGGGTAAAATAATACTGGGTTTTTTTTAATTTTCAGTAGTAGCACGGAGTATAGAATTGGTCCTGGTATATGGCAATAGATTCGTCCCCTATTATATTAACATAAATACTGAAAAGTGGATGTTACACTGTCCAGTGGCATTAAGTGCCGTAATGTGGACCTCTGCGCCTACTCCTTTGGGGATAAAAGGCGAGATGTTATGTAATATATAACACTGGAGAAAAGATTTCCAGTGTCTCGGTCAAAGTAATATTGGATTAATCAGTTTATTTCAAGTTTCCAGCAGTAAGATCTACCCCTGTTTCTGTAAAGGAGCAATGGCGTTTTGACGTGAAGTAGCAATAAACGAACATACGAATTTTCGCATTAATAGGATAATTGTGATTTGAAAGGTAAAATAAATCGTGTGTTTAAATATACGTACATATAGACACAGGTATTTCCTGTATATACATATAACAAATATACCTCTATAACTTATCATACATACATACATAGTAAGTATACCTACTGTATTGTTGAAAATATTCATTGTGATTTACATACAGGACAAAAACATATTTTTAAATACATAAGTCACGTGTATACAGTATCACGCTTTTCCATATATAAGTGTTTTTTTAGAAAAACAAGTTGACTAGTTACTTCTGATATTATCAGCGATGTTTCGAATTAGGTTTCGCGATGTAAAACTTTTATACGGGAGATAGGTAGTACATTTATTTTTATTATTGTTATTTAGTAAGTAGTTCATCGCTGATCTCGTGACCATAACGTCGTCAGTATTATCTCATTTATTTTAATGGTTTTTTTTAAGGGGGAAAATCATCGAATGACTGCTCCCGCCTGGCTGACTAATAATATAATAATAATAATATAATATATCTTTATTTGCTAGAATGTAGGTACATAAGAATAAGATGGTACAATATGTTGTGACGGAACCTTATACATTCGGCCTTGTTGGCATGCAAATATAAATCTAACAATTAGGTTATTGAAATAATTATGATGTATCATTTAGAAAATCTTGCACAGAGTAATAACATTTATCTACAAGTAATTCTGTAAGACATTTTTTAAATTTCAAAACAGGTAAGTTTTTAATTTGGTCAGGAATTTTATTGTAAATAATAGGAGCCATACAGATTACACATTTTTTTAGTAGACTAGTTTTAAACACACCTGTGGATAATAGGTTCTGATATTGTGATCTTAAAGCTGTACTACGCTGTCTGGTTGCAGATACTGATGTAAACAAACATCGGTTTGTTATTACATACATGGCTAGTTCTAGGATATAAAGACATGGAAAAGTTAATAATTTCTGAGACTTAAATATAGGTACGCAGCTGTCAGTTACTTTAAGGCTAAACATTGCTCTCAAACATCGTTTCTGGGCTTTAAAAATGCTTTCCCGTTCACTACAATTTCCCCAAAATACTACCCCAAATCTTAGAATAGATACTACAAGACCATGATAGGCTAATAACACCGTTGGCAGATCGACTTTTTTTGATAGGTTGTGTAACATAAACGCGGCTGTACTTAATCGTTTGCATATATCTTCTGCTTGCGGTTTCCAAGTTAACTGGCTATCAATTAAAATTCCTAGGAATTTTGCACTTTTCACTTTTTCTATTATTTGGCCATTATAATTGATATCCATGTCTATTGTAGGTGTCCGTTGGTGAAAATGCATGATTTTAGTTTTGTCTAAATTAGACTAAAAACCACCTCGTTCCTTCTCCTGCACGTCGAGCCGGAGCCCCGGTTACCCGTTACGTTCTTCGCGACATTTTTATGGATTAATATTAACTTTTAGTTACAAAGTAGAAGAACTGAAAAGGTAATATTTTTCTTGATTTTTTTTTTGTTTCATTAGTTTTAGTCAATAGTTAAGTTTGTGTATGCTCTCTTTTTGATTTTGTCATTTAGTTTTAGGCCTTAACTATCGCAATGGAGAAAACTGTAATGATAATTTTAGGTAAGGTTTTAAATAAATAAATGATAGATCTTGCAATTATTTACATATACACATGAATATGTTAAATTATTTTTACAATCAGTATGAAGCAATATGATGTCTCGTCAAAAGCATACTATGATGCAGCATATAAAATGCTGAACATCTTAGTTAAGTACAACATGTATTTTATCGAGTTTTACGGTAATTTACTAAGAACTAACATAGTATTAGTTTCCCAAACGTCTTTGAGAAATATTCTAAATCCTGTACTGCAAATTTTATGATTTACCAACCTGACCCTACCATACAAATATCCATAAAATGTAATACCAACATAAGCAACAGGTAATAAATAACACCATAAATAAATAAATAAATACATAAATAAAAACCTAACATTTTGTTTATCCAAAACGTGACTACAAAAGGCGATTCGCACGGTACGCCTAGATTAATAGATAATAGACAAGTCCATAGACTTTATGTTACGTAATGCGACCTTGTGGGTTGCGTAACGATCACGTGTTGCGCCGGCGCACGTGGCCTGCGCACGCGACGATGTTTATGCGCATTCAGTGGTTAAAAGGATGCAATGTAGTGGTTTTTATGGGTTATTTCGGGTGTAGGAATGGTTTTTTTATGTTATAGTCAGTTGTTGGCTTGGTATTTATGGTTTTATAGACGTTATTATGAAAAGTCTTTCTTTGTTCAGCAAATAAAATATGTACTCCTTTCATTAATTCAAAGTAAATAATAAAATAATAAAACTTGTATTTGTCATACCCAATTATACAAAATTATAACTAATTTAAAATCGTTTTCAATTGTTTAGCAAAGTTTTAATATATATATTTGCCATTATTATATTAATAAGTCGCAAATTAAAACTGAAGATAATAATTAATGTAAAACAATTACATACGAGTATGTACAATAATTTCTATTACATCTATATATTTATTTATTTATATATGTGATATTATGTTCCGCTAGTCATTTTCTTTTAAACTTAACAGGATTTCGTTTGGCCACCTTCTCCCCTATGCCTATATATTGCATGCCTATCGCCCTAATATTGAAATGCTACTCATTTTTTTTAAGATAGCCTTAAACTGTCAAACACCAAGCGAACAATAGGTTGCGGTCACCGGTCACCGGTGACCGTCACCGGTGACACTATAATTGTGTCAATAATGACGGTACTCGACGAGTTAAAAAAAGTTAATATAAATACGTATGTGGAGAACCATATTTTTATTTTATTTTAATGACACTAGGAAAGGAAACTAATTTGGCAAGATTTTTAGCGGCCGTAACATTAGCATGAGATTTAAATAAAAATTAATATTACTTTTTTATCTAAATTATTAAAATTATTCTAGTAGGTATATTTTTGGTCATGTATTCTGTTTAAGGTTAAAAAGTAAGAACTGTTTTACTAAATTGTGTATTTTATTCCTATATATATATATATATATATGTACTAACTTTTCACTCATACTATAACTGGTAGGTAGTATCACAAATTCTATTTTAAAGCATGCTTCAATTGAATTAGAAAGTACATAAGACTCGGAAATATTCATATCGGTACTTGCTGTTGGTAAATTTCGAAGCCGGACCCTCATGCATGAGAAGTAGGCGTCTTGAACCTGCGAGCCACCACGATCTAACCTAACCTATCTATCTATACTAAATCAGAAACAACTGCCGTGACTTTCATTTGTTTCAGCGTTCCAATTTTTACTCATGAACATTTTTCGCCACTTTGGGGTACTTATTTTATCTAACGAAGAAGTCATACATTAACTGACTTAAAACCAGTTCGGTAGAATGCCACAAAGGTGTACTAATGATGAAAATTCTATTAATTTCTTATATATATAATATATGTATATATTTTGTTAACATTACAATCTTTGGTTCCATCCAAGTCAAGAAGTTCGTTAGGTCAGCTAGTTAAAGACTTATTTATATTTATATAACATAACATCACGCCTTTTATCCCCGAAGGGGTAGGCAGAGGTGCACACAGAAGTAACACCCACTTTTCACTATTTATGTTATGAGTCCCATGTAATAGGGGGTGAGCCTATTGCCATATACCGGGCACATTTCCAGACTCCGTGCTACTACTGAGAATTTTTTTAAAAAACCCAGTAATACTTTGCCCGACACGGGAATCGAACCCGAGACCCCTTGCCCGGCAGTCGCACTCGCGACCACTCGGCCAACGAGGCAGTCATCATGTATTTATATATGTAAATATATTTACATATTATGTCATTCTTAAGGGCACACACCTTTATAGAGTACAAATACAATACCATCTTAGTTTTTGAATTTGGTTAAATATAATAATTAATTCGTATATGTGTGCGTTCCAGTGTGACTTGAAATTAGTGGAGCGTTTCTCGAAAGTTTACGTGATAGTACAGCACATTTTATATGATATTATTTACCTCTACAATCGTTAAATTAGGTAAATAATTTTTGATTTTCTGAGATCATCAACCACAAAATTATGTTTTTCTGGTTAAAATATGTTCAAGTAATAGTTTATAAGTAAGATACAATTTTCTTTTCTTAAAACTTTAAATAAACAGATAGTAACTCGGATAGGTACACAGCTGGTATCTAAAAGATGATAATCATCAACCAATGAGTTATATTAAGGAAAAGTACTTAAGAAAAATAAAGCTATTTATTTTATTAAGCGAATTTTCCTCATTAGTCATTGGGTTGCAAGATACTACAGAATTTCATTCACTTCCTGAGTCAAAGAACCATGTTCTTATTTTCGGAAATAACTCGAATGATTTATCTCTAATTTTGTGATTCATTTCATTGCGGCACCTAGGTTAGTTTGTTCATAACCTCCAGACCCTCAGGTTCATTGTCTCTGTGCCTTTTTTATTAAATGGTAAAACATTAAAATCAAACTGTCGTGAAACATAATAAAATAATTATTACATAACAAAATAATTATTATGTTATCGGCTTACTAAGTAGCAGCGCGACAGTCGCAGTCGCGGAATGCTGCTCATGGACATGAGCCTCTAGCATGGCTTCAAGCTAGGCGAGTTTCTGTTTTTTATAGCACGGTAAACGAGCAGACGGAGCACCTAATGGTAAGCAATCGGCGTCGCCCATGGGCACCCGAAACGCCATAGCCGTTACAAGTGCTATACCAGTCTTTTGAAGATTAGGAATATGAGGATTGTTGGCGATTCAATAATAATCAGGGGGTAATTGGGGCTGTGGTAACCTCACTCACATAACGAAACACAACGCAAGCATTGTTTCACGTCGGTCTTATGTGAGGCCGTGGTATCACTCCGGTTGAACCGGCCCATTCGTGCCGAAGCATGGCTCTCCCACACGTCAAACAGATACGTGAGTAAGCCGCAAATATAATAAATAATTTAGTACCTATGTCTCACGAAAGTATAACTTGCTCATATATAGTATGATGTTAAGTTATGGTACAACCTAACCTTGAATAACATAAATATTATTGGCAATACATTGTAATCATAAAAAGTTACATTTTGTTAGAATTACTACAATCTTGAATCACGTGTGAACACGTGCAACGTACTTTATTAAACTAGGAAACATATAAAAAGTAATATTAATTTTGTAACTCTGACATTTACATTGTCGAACATATAAATCACTCTATAACATACAGAAGAAGAAATGATCATTATCACCACGCTTGCTGAAGCCATGTTGGTAATTTTAAACATAATACACAATTAATCTATTATATATGTAACATAGCCTTTTATCCCCGAAGGGGTAGGCAGAGATGAATGCCACTGTACAATGTAACACCCACTTTTCACTATTTATGTTATGAGTTCCCTGTAAGAGGGGATTAGACTATTACCATTACCGGGAAATATTCCAGACTCTATGCTACTAATGAGATTTTTTTATGAAAATCCAGTAATACTTTTCCTGACCCGAGAACCCTTGCGCGGCAGTCGCACTTGTGACCACTCGGCCAACGAGGCAATACTCCAACTGATATTTGTCTCGAATTGGAAGTCGCACCCTAAGCCTGAATCATGCTCAGCAGTGACGCTAGCGGTTAAACGACTATTATCTAAAACTAAAACAATCAAATCATATCAAGATATCATCACATCTTCTGAACAGCATATGTACAGAGACTTCTGCCAAACTCTTCGGGAAATAACTAGCATGATGTTATGAACTAAAGCTTTTCAGGCACGCCATTCATTTCCTGAATGCAATGAGCTAATATGCCAATTCAGTGAGTTTGAATCTTGAGCAAAAGCCAAACTTCGTGAAACGATATAAACACTAGTAACACGCGTCGGATTTACACGACTTTATTTCTAGTTATTGACATAAAACATTGATATCTGTAATACTAAAATCTTCTTTAATTATCATTCTATCGATTAGTGAAATTTCATCAAAATCCGTCCAGTAGTTTTTGAGATAATGTCGCTTAAACAGACACGTTCGATAGTGGATTTGTTGAAATGTGTAGTAATTAGGTATCAGTGCCAATTTGAAAATAAATAGCCATAATATTGTGACGTACAAATTGAATGGTGCCAACAGGTTTCTCATGAACTGTTTGTTTATATAATATTAAATTAGTTATTGTGGAATGTGAATAACAAAAATATTTTGACTGTTTTGGTCAATTTAAGTTTTTTATTTCCTAGGTAATTTTAAGTGAATATTGGATACTGGATCGTATATTTATATTAGTTGGGAATCTGCTGGTAGGCCCATAAAAGCATGACCCAGATGCCATGCCCAGGATTTCATATTAAATCATCATTGCAAAACTAGCGAGGCTATAGCCTCGATAATTGCGCAATTTTTAATATCACGCCATATTCTGTCCGGAGTTAAGGAATCACCTAATAGGTACACACATCAAGCTATGCATCCCAGTATAAACTGATCGTTGAATATACGGAATAGTCATATATAGTGAGGCTTTGATAAACTAGCTATACGTAGCCAATCTACTCCTCAGGGAAAATGTCGTGAAAAACTAATTATTATTTATTGTATGATTTTCCAGTTATTCATATATTTAAATGGTTATGGATGACACAATTTAACTATGAAACCTTTGAACAGGAAACCGCAAAATCTTTTGTTCTATCCTAAAACAATGAGGTAGGTAGTTACCACATAAAGACAGTATGATTAACTCTTTATACTAAACTAATTCTTGTCCATGACATCACTCGAAGTTATATTAAACGTAATATAGTTAATCGCATCCCCTTAGAAACAAAACTACCTGTTCAAAAACATAATAACATACTCTTCTCTAATATATTTTCTATTTATGTCAAAATTCATCAAAATTAATGAATATTTTATACAATATGTCGCGGAGAACCTATATAACGGGTTACCGGCTCCGGCAGAAGGAACGGGGTGGTTATTAGTCAGTTAGTCAGTCTGACGCTCCCTTTCGCTTCACCCAGGCAGGAGCAGTCATTCGATGATTTTCCACCCTTAAAAAAAAAAATATTTAATGACTTTACTCGCCCTGTATGAGGCGAAAAGGAATGCCAAAATACTATGTCATCATCTATCTTTAGTGTTTATCAAAATAGGTTAAGCATTTTTGGAGATAAAGCGTAACAGAGAAACTAACTGTTACATCGAAAACGATAATTCCAATTTCCGTATGGAACTTACCAGTATTAATCGACACGCGGAAGAAAATGGAACTACAGAAATATGTACGTGAATTTCAAATTTTTGTGTGACAGTGGCGCCGGAGTGAGTTGCCAATATAAGCTGGTCTTATACTATACAGTGGTAACAATTTCCGCAGTTGGCAATGTGTCAAATTTCTTTCGATAATATGTATTGCTCATATATTTTCCACGTAATTTTGTTCTGTAATTGTTGGGCAATTTACAGATTTACGTCATGATGTAAAAACGTCCGTTTGATTGATGTAAAATCTTTATTACCTCGGTTTTGTACAAAATTTCCTTTTCTGAGCGACGAACACTCCTTCGTCTTATTCCCTAAAAAACTTGACGGCTTTTAAAGGTAATAACGAATTATCTATATATGACACTAATACCAAAAAATCTGTTTTTACATAACATACATAACATTTTATCCCCGAAGGGGTAGGCAGAGGTGCACGTTGCGGCACTTAATGCCACTGTTAAATGTAACACCCAATTTCCATTATTTATGTTATGTAATAGGGGGTGAGCCTATTGCCATATACCGGGCACAATTCCAGACTCCGTCCGAAAATACACAGTAGTAACTGTGTATTTTCAAAAACCCAGTAATACTTTGCACGACCCGGAATCGAACCCGAGACCCCTTGCCCGGCAGTCGCACTTGCGACCACTCGGCCAATGAGGCAGTCCAAATCTGTTTTTAGTTTAGTATAATATGTGAATGAAACTCATCGTGTACTTACTGCATAAAAGAAAGCGGTGCTAGTTACATTACCGCTACTCAAGAACAGCTCTATCGATTACGATGAAAATTGGTGACGAGGTAGCTTAGAACCACGAGACGGATATATAGGACATTTTATCCAATACATTTTTGTTATTTTGTACCAAAAATCACGAACGGGAACGGATAAAACCGGGATTGCGCGTACGAAGTTGCCGGCAAAGGCTAGGTATATATAATTAAGGTCTCATCTAAATCTATAAAACGCAGTAAGGCTAAAAACTACCACATTGTTTCCAACTCAACAACTCATACCCGGAACAAAGCACTTAAATGTAGTGCTTTAATATTCAACCAAAAAATCTAGAATTACTTTTGGAAGGCAAAAAATCTAGTCATAAACAAATGTTGTGACGCTCGTCACTCCTTTTAATAATACCACACCTCAATAGTTCTGTGCTGTTTCTCATTTTGAAGTAAAAAAAAATGTAGTCTCTTGATGTTATCATCCACGAGATCTAACGTTTTTCCAACGACATGGAGAACTATGGAGGAGGCCTTTGTCCAGCAGTGGACGTCTCCCAACTGTTGATGATGATGAGAGATGTCTGTGAGATCGATGATGATATAGGTACTTACCAGTCAACTCCTAAGATCGTAATATTTTCTACCTACTACATTTTAATTTCCAAGTCACGACTAGACCAAAAAACGAATACCAAATCCAATAAAACTTGAGAACCAATTACAATAAATATATACAATAAATAGTAGCCAAAAAACATGAGCCACTTTATAAAAATAGTAATGAATTAATCAATGACGATGATTCCAAGATATTTTCGTCACTCGGAGTACGAGAACATGATGTGACGACTAACTGATAACTTCATCAAACCGTGCATAGACTTTTTTATTGTATTTTATCTGTTTTACATACTACGTATGCAAATCTAGAAACTAGACTTCACTGGAAATTGATAATTGAACATTTTTAGGATACCTAAATAGCATCGATGAATATATTAACATTTGTTCCGAGAGATCCTATAACCTATTCAAGAATTCATGAGCAATAGTTAAACGAATCGTCGTCATCATTATCAACGGTCTGTCACAGTACACTGCTTTTTTTATGGGGGAAATTCATCGAATGACTTCTCTCGACCTAGGTGAGGCGTGAACGAATGTCAGATTTTCACTGACTAAAAATCAACCCGCTCCTACTCCTGCTCCGTACCGGGTTCACAGTCATTTAACCCGTAACCCTGGCCGGGCATCGCCCCTAGTGAGCCCCGTTTGTGGTGATCTGACACTGCTGAATTCCATGGGTCTCTTCTACATCATGTGTGTAAGGTCTTACCAAATATACACACTTGGCCGGTAGATAGCCGGTTACGGCGACCTCTTGCGTCCGGCCTTAGTCCGAATCATGATGTGGAGCGAGGGGGATGCCGTCTTCTCCTTTTGCGAAGCTAATCGCGAGACGATCTCCGGCCACCCTATCCACGCCCGTGCGGACGGCAAGCATGGATAGGTCGCCGCCCGACCAGAACCAGACCCGAGTGTGCGGCGGGTCGCGTTCCGCGCGCGCCTCAAAGAGCCATCAGACCACCACAGATGGGGCCCAATAGGGCTGATGCTGATACGGAGCCGCGGAGAACTTAACGGGTTACCGAGGCTCCGGCTCGAAGTGCAGGAGTAGGAACGGGGTGGTTTTTAGTCAGTATGGGTCTGACACTCCCACCCGCCTCACCCAGGCGGGAGAAGTCATTCGATGATTTTCCCCCCTTAAAAAAAAGGTTTGTTAGGGAACTCTACTGCACCACGAGACTGCCCGGTCCTGGTACCTATAGCTCCATTGCCTAGCTACCTTTGGGGATTAAAAACCGTAATTATTTTATTAGCAATAATTATACTTATCTATAAATAAACCTTATCGAACAGGTTATGCAGAAATGAATCATACAAACTCACAAACAATTTTCTTTATAAAAATTGCTTCGTCGTCTTACATTAACAGTTCTATATGAATAACATAATATAATCGTATGATGACGACAAAGATTAATGCGATAGTCCAAAGTTCCTTATCTGTGTTGAACAAAGTCCATTTTGAGTGTAGTAGTAATTTTTATCGGCATATATTTATCATTGTGATAGGTACGATTGAACTAGTTTATCAATATTGAGGTAAGCGATATTTTAGCCTGGCTATTCATGAGAAGGGTGATGATAAGCCCCATTGATTGAACTACAAAATTGAGGCGCAGTTTTTATGTTATCACGACCTCAACACGCCCACTTTTTAGCAGTTATGTTACGTGTATCGATATAAGCCGTATAGTGACGACACAGTATATCATCGCTTACCACCAGGCGAGATAGCTGAACGCTATCATAATAAAATAAAAAAAAATGGTAGACATTTCTTACCAACCCTACTCTTACCGCAGGTATCACAAGAATGGGACTACATATTTATTTAACAGAAGCAACAGCGCTCTTTTTTAAACCTGATTTTTTTAAACAAATCTTATTTTATGTAGATGTGGTCCACAGTCCAACTGTTATGAGCTGATGTGTTAATCACCATATTCCGATATATGGTAATTATTATACGCTCTGTGCTTAAACTAAGAATGTTAAATAATCAAACATATGAACAACATTTAAGATCCTTTTTCTGGCACTCGTGGTTGTCCCATAAATATAATCAGGGTCGGTTCCGTTAAACCATAAAAATAGGCGTTGTGAGAGTGATCAACTACCTATCATTTCGGGGAATGCCAGGTGTGTTAAATAAGGATAAATGACAACAAAACTATTTTATTGTTATGTATGAAAAATAATACAATTATTTGATCTGGGTGTTTCCCGAAACGGCAACCAGCAACTGTTGCTGCGTTCAAACGCATCCTCCCCAACCTCGGGGGGCCAAACGCCTCCTGCCAGAGGTTATACACCGGGGTCGTGCGGTCCATGGCCCTCTACGGCGCCCCTGTTTGGGCGCCAAACCTGTTGCGGCGTCCCGCTCGGACGCTGCTCATGGCACAGAGGGTCATGGCGATCCGAATGATCCGCGGATACCGCACGATCTCTGGGGAGTCGGCGAACCTCCTTGCCGGATTACCGCTGTGGGATCTGGAGGCGAAGGTGCTCGCGCGCGTGTACAGCATGCGCGCGGAGGCACGTCACCGGGGCGAAACTCCGCTGCCGCGCCAGATAAGTGCGTAGCGGGATGAGCTCCGGCGCGACCTCATGGCGGAATGGCAGCAACGATTGTCGCAACCAAGGGCTGGGCTCGCTGCCATCGCAGCGGTAAGTCCCCTTTTTGAGGAGTGGCTTGAGAGACGCTACGGCGTCCTCACCTACCGCCTGACGCAGGTCCTCACCGGACATGGGAGTTTCGGGAGGTACCTGTGTCTGATGGGGCGGGAGGAAACGCCCGGGTGTCATCACTGCGAGGACCGCCCTGAGGACACGGTGGAACACACGGTGGGAGAATGCCCTGCGTGGGCTGAGTACCGCCGTGCCCTCAGGGAAGTGATCGGCGATGGCGACCTCTCGCGTCCGGGCCTAGTGCAGGCCATGATGCGGAGCGAGGGCGACTGGGATGCCGTCTCCTCCTTTTGCGAAGCAGTCATGCTAGCTAAGGAGGAGGCGGGACGCGTGAGGCAGCGAAGCGCTGCCTCCTCGCAACCCAGCCATCGCGAAGGACACACCGGGCGTCGGGGATCGCGGGACGATCTCCGGCCACCGTAAGCGCGGGCCTGCGGACGGCGATCATGGGTGGCTCCCCGTCCGACCAGAAACAGACCCGAGCGTACGGCGCGTCGTGTTCCGCGCGCGCCTCAAAGAGCCGCCAGACCACCACAGATGGGGCCCAATACGGCCGATGCCGATTCGGAGTCGCGGAGAACCTAACGGGTAACCGGGGCTCCGACTCGACGTGCAGGAGAAGGAACGGGGTGGTTTTTAGTCAGTAAGAGTCTGACACTCCCTCCCGCCTCACCCAGGCGGGAGTAGGCATTCGATGATTTTCCCCCCTTAAAAAAAAAAAACTGCAACTGTGGGGCAGGTAGCAACCTTTTATTTTCCTTTTAGTCCAGTAGTGGTCATCTTCCAACTGTTATCCATAATGGTGACTGATGAATTATGCTGAACATAAAATCAATCTCAAAATTTGTCAGTCAGTATTTGCAGATCCGAGTACTTTGAGTGATGAAAAATATCCAATGACTTCTCCCGCCTTAGGTGAGACGAGAGAGGGTCAGACTCTCACTGACCAAAAACCACCTCGTTACTTCTCCTGTTTCGATCCGGAGCCCTGGTAACCCGCCAGGTCCGCAGCTCCAGTCGAGCACATTCAAGTACTACGTACCTCTAGACTTATAAACATGAAGTAAGTATATCATCCATCGCTAGGATTTTTTAAGGGGTGAAAATCATCGAATGACTGCTCCCGCCTGGGTGAGGCAGGAGGGAGTGTCAGACTCTTACTGACTAAAAACCACCCCATTCCTTCTCCTGCACGTCGAGCCGGAGCCCCGGTAACCCGTTAGGTTCTTCGCGACATCCATCGCTAGAATACTGGCACCCAATCCCTTTAGCAAATGTGTGTGGTACCTTCAGCCTTTTCCTTTGCTGTTACGGGTGTCAATGGGCGGCGCTGATCGCTTACCATCAGGTGATCCGCATGCTCGTTTGCCTCATATTCCAAAAAAAAATTATAGGCATGATATTTAAATAAGGAAAAATATGCACAAAATTGTTTTGTTATTTGTAATGATAAGAATGCTCTGACTAACGGAAGTAACGCCCACACTGGCGCCTGCGCATCCAATGTTATGAAGCTCAATTCATGTAATATTTCCATCATGAAATCATGTTGATGACATGACGCTGATGACAATGTTGGGTTTTTCAAGAAAATTCTAAAATTGTTGTATGAGTCATTGTGTTTCATGTGTTGAATGTTTCAAATTATTGTTGAGTTCTTCTAACTGATTAAAATCATCATCATTATCAACAATAACAACCTGTCCACTGCTGAACTTTTTTTTTGAAGGGGGGAAAATCATCGAATGAGGAACCTGGGTGAGGCGAGAGGAGTATAATTAAGGGGTCACAATTCTTTTCTACACTACCATTACTGTAACTATACTTCACAATTATCATCAACCATCAACAGCCTATAAATGCCCACTGCTGACCAAATTCTCGTCTCGCACGGAGAAGGTTTGAGCATTAATCACCATGCTTGCTCAATGCAGGTTGGCGATTATAAACTTATAATTAGAAAGTATAAGCCCAGGTTTCCTCACGATATTTTACTTCACCGGTTGTTAGTGGTGTCACTGGTAATCTAAGAAAGTACATAAAACTCGGAAAAAATCACATTGGTACTTGCCGTTCGTAGGTTTAAAGCCCACATTCTCATGCATGAGAAGCGATCGTCTTAAACCTCTGGTCTACCACGACATACACGTATACATAAAAAACCAAACAGCTCAGTAATTTGGATAACCCCCAAAACAACGTTCGATTCCCGGGAATGAAGAATGTCGCGCAAACTGTGCCAAGATCAAGCCGTTGAGTAATACGTGCGAAAAACACTTCACCTAAATATTTTCTCTATGAATTGGGATTACTAGAAAAATGTTATTACAGTACTATTTTCATTTTTAAAGAAGGTTAGTTACTGCGTCGTTTATTTTAAACTGAATGTCTCGGGGTCATAATAACAAGGATAAACATAAATAACAGGTTCCTTTTGAAAAGGCTGGTAACGCACTTGTGTGCACGGGCCTGCTGACGGCAAGCTCAAGGAGCCATCAGACCACCACAGATGGGGCCCAAGGGCTGATGCCAGAAGTAGGAACGGGGTGGTTTTTAGTCAGTAAGAGTCTGAGACTTCCTCCCGCCTCACCCAGACGAGAGAAGTTATTCGATGATTTTAATTTTTGCTTGAGAGAGTAATAGACATTTACACATCCCCACATATTTTCACATTAATAATATTACTAGAATTAGTAAAGTAGCAACTAATACATAACCACAAACCCTTTCAAAGGTTTAATGATAAGAAAAAAATAATCTAACACAATTTTAATCAAGAAAATTATCTTAATCAGCCACCTGATACAAACGTCGCATAATAATTCTTATCAATTAGATTACGATTATAATTATAATGACGTGTCAAGTTATTGCACAATCATTACATTATAAGGGCATATTATTATCATATTTATTTAAAAGTAGATTCTGCCCATCGACTTCGTGCGCGCAATCTCGCTTTCTCCCGTCTCCGTAGGATTTTCAGGACTTTTTTCCGTAATAAGAACCTTCTCCTGGCAATAATAAATACAATAAAAAAAATCAGCCCAATCGGTCTAGCCGTTCTCAAGATATGGCGTGACAACGGGAAACGGGTTTCATTTTTATAATACCTCTATAATTATATAGATACTCTATAGACATATTTCAAAATACTACTTCTAAAAACAAAATAATATATATATCAAAATATAATAATAGGAGCCGACCAGTAGCGGCAGCATGGTCCTAGTTACCGGTGGTAAGGGCTCCAGAGACAGAAACCTCCTTACGATGCACGCCGTTTAAAAAAGAAATACCTCTGCTGTATCTTGACTGCATGTTTGGCGCGGTGGTTGGGCATCCTGCCCTGCCGCGCAAGGTGCCGCGGTTTCGATTCCCGCACGGAACAACTCTTTGTGTGATCCAGAGATTGTTGTTCTGAGTCTGGGTGTCATGTGTATGTGAAATTGTATGTTTGTAAACGCACCCACGACACAGGAGTAAATCTTAAAATAAAATTAAAATTTTTAAAATTATAAAAGAAAAATCTTTACCCATCCGCCTAACATCAGTCTTCTAATACGGTTGTCGAGGCTGTTAGGATATTTATCATATTATTATTATGAATTCCTATTATTTTTAAAAATTGATATATCATGAGTCATTTGCAAAATTCGAAAGAGATTAATGCGTTTTGTTATTCTATTATGTATTGTGCAATATACAAAATATATTTGATTAATTAGATAATGTAAAATAGGTCTTATTTCTAATGGCCTAGGTCATGGAATACGGGTGTACCTTATCTTTTTGTCAATTGATGACTAGTACTAGTTTAAATATTGTGATAAAGGTAACAGTAGCTGCTATCTGCAACTTGAATGGGCCGCTGGCTCAACATTCCGGTTTTTCTATTGACTGAAATGCGTGGCTAAAGTGAGACCTTTACACTCAGACTGTCCATTTTAGCATTTATCACTATCATCACTCAACCCAGGTGCACCCAAAGGTAGGTTGGAGTGGCTTGTAGTGGGCGAACGTGCCCTTGATAGTTTATAGTAAATAATTCACTGCTCAAAGGAACGCCCGCCACTTACAACATCATCATCATCATCATCATCAACAGCCTATAAGTGACTACTGTTGAGCAAAGCCTCTTCTCACATGGAGAAAGTTGGAGCATTAATAACCACGCTTGCTCATTGCAGGTTGACAATTACACTCACACTTACAACAGATGGAAAGTGTCAGAGGAGCGACACCGTTGACCTGGACTGCATTTTTTGTATATCACGTGACTCCCTCTTCTTCTACTATATTTCTCGGTTTTGGCAACTCCTCATTCAACTGTTTCACCACTAGTCTAGCGAATAGAAACACTCAAAAAACCTAAAAGAAATCCCGAAATGGGATTGAAAACCTCAATTCTCTCGCTCAGCAGTCTTGTACCTTCTCGCCTAGTCATTTGTAGTTCTTCGAACAGAATGAAATGTAGAAAAAACATAAGATAACTAAAATTACCCAACAATTACTTCATACTATTTTTACATTTTATTATTCGCCAACAACATCATCAGTAGATATCTGCAAATATTTCGATAAGTATTGTTAAGTAATGTAATAATTAATTATTATTTTAACGACAGCATATCAAAGTATACTGATAAACTGAGTCAAGCCCCAACATACATAAGCACATATCGTCACAGCTGTCTCCTAGATAGGCAAAGCCAATGGACGACCAAAGGACATGATTCTGACATACTTCTTTCGCTTCATCTACATTCATCAATCTCTTCACGCGTGCGCGTCGATTGAGCGTGCTTTGAATTTTATTTTTTATCACCATCGAAGATCATAATATAAATAAAAATATGCATAGAATAAATTTCTTATAATACCTATGTTTATATTATCTTTACTTAAAAAAATATCTCAGTGGTAGCCCTGGTATATGGTAATAGGGTAATAATATCCCTATTACATGGTACTCATTACATAAAATAGTGAAAAGTGGGTGTTACATTGTAAGTACAGTGGCATTAAGGGCCGTAATGTGCACCTCTGTCTACCCTTTCAGGGATAAAAGGCGTGATGTTATGTTTTATTATAAATTAATTGAGGTCGTCGACGTCGCGTAGCTCACGAGTGAGAAACTAGTAAAGTTTTTCTCAGTATATTCACGTAATTAACCCGCAATTTTAGTTAATTTAGTATGTCCCACGATAGTTATAATAAAAAACATACATATGTATATCATGTTTGGGAGTACGGAACACGACAGGCCAATTTTCATAGGTACCAACGCGGTCAAAACCATGGGGTAAAAGTCAGAATTAACCTAATGTACCTAATAATATCTCCAAACCTAATTGCTGCCGATAAAAACCCAACCACTGTCATAATTCTGGGAAATATTACGGAAATCGATATAAACAACTACAGTCGGACAAAACGCTGAACAAATCATAAAAACAAAAAAACACACACACAAACATTATCTGATAAGTCAAATAAAATGTCGCAGTAAGGTATTAAAGGTGCGCAGTTCCAGCCCTTATTGTGAACACCCTTATTTCAAAAGGATTAAGGTTCATAATCCCTCAGTTAGATACAGGTGCGGTTTTGCTCGGAGTAAAAAAGACGTATGTATCATGTTATCTAGAACGGGACGCAGTAATATGACCCCTTTGTTATGATTGCGTAATATTATTTGAAAACAATGCAACGAGATTGTTATTGTTATGCAATAGTGATAATGAACTCTATTTGTATGGAACAAAGAGGCTTGTTAATTTTGTCAGTTCGTAGAGAGATCACCTGATTTTAAGCTATAAGTGCCGCCCATTTCTTTTTTGAGTGGAGAATATCTGGTAATTGGGTCACCCTCTATTACATGGGAGTCATAATATAAAAAGTGAAAAGTGTGTGTTACATTGTACAATGGTATTAAATGCAATCACGTGCACCTGTGCCTACCCCTTCGGGAATAAAAAGGCGTGATGTAATGTTATGTCAAAATCTTCAAATTACTCCTCCCGTCCTGAGTAAGGCGAGGGTGTCAGACACTCACTGACTAAAAATCACCCCGTTCCTACTTCTGCAAGCCATATATATATAAGCCATATACATATCAAGCCTGCCATCGCGAAGGACACACCGGGCGTCGCGGATCGCGGGACGATCTCCGACCACCGTAAGCGCGGGCCTGCGGACGGCGAGCATGGGTGGCTCCGGGGTCCGACCAGAAACAGACCCGAGCGTACGGCGCGTCGCGTTCCGCGCGCGCCTCTAAGAGCCATCAGACCACCACAGATGGGACCCAATAGGGCCGATGCCGATTTGGAGTCGCGGAGAACCTAACGGGTAACCGGGGCTCCGGCTCGACGTGCAGGAGAAGGAACGGGGTGGTTTATAGTCAGTAAGAGTCTGACATTCCCTCCCGCCTCACCCAGGCGGGATGATGATTTTTTTTTAAGGGGGGAAAATCATCCAATGGCTGCCATTGGATGATTTTCCCCCCTTAAAAAAAAATACATATCAAGCCTAGGGGAGTTACAAGTGCATTACTTCTCTTTGTATACGTACTAACGTAATTTCTTTGTTATATTATCATTTACCCAGTACAATGAACTACACGTCAACACTATGAATTTCATGATCAAAAAAACCAAAATTTTATATGAAAACAAAATTCGGTAATTTCACACAATCATCATGACGTTACCAACACAACAACTCATTTATTCAAGAATGTTTAATCATACAAGTATTTATTTCCAATAAGAGTTCCTACCTACGGGGAATTTCGGATTTGGGGCAATCATAAACAAATATTTCGCAAATACATGATGCAATCAAAATACGTTGTCTCCATTGAAAAATCTGTTGGACGTCATCACGCAGGTAAAAGCTAAAAATATATTTCCTTGCATTAAAAACCAAATTAAAAGTACCCTTGGTTACCGGGGCTCCGACTTGAGTTCGGCTCGTGCAGGAGAAGGAACGGGGTGGTTTTTAGTTGGTAAGAGTCTGACACTCCCTCCCGCCTCACCCAGGTCAATAAGAAGGCCACGAAGCAGTCATACGATGATTTCCCCCCCCCCCCACCTAAAAAAAGCGAGCTTGCATGAAAAGACTGATAGATGTTGATGAAATCATATTGGTGTCAATGAGCGACGCTGATCGCTTACCATCAGGTGATCGGTCTGCTCGTTTACCTCCTATAGCAATAATAAAATAAAATAATAAAAATGAAGCGAAAGAGGTATGTAAGAATCGTAGCAATTGGCGTACCATAATCTCTGCCTACCTCCATGGGAGGCGTAAGATTATGTATTGAATAATATAACATAACATCACGTCTTTTATCCCCGAAGGGGCATAATGTGCACCGCAGAGGTGCACATTATGCCACTGTACAATGATGTAACACCCACTTTTCGCTATTTATGTTATGAGTCCCATGTAATAGGGGGTGAGCCTATTGCCATATACCGGACAGTACATAATTAACATACATACAATACATATTGCCTCGTTGGTCGAGTGGTCGCAAGTGCGACTGCCAGGCAAGGGGTCTCGGGTTCGATTCCCGGGTCGGGCAAAGTATTACTGGGTTTTAAAAAAATTCTCAGTAGTAGCACGGGGTCTGGAAATGTGCCCGGTATATGGCAATAGGCTCACCCACTATTACATGGGACTCATAACATAAATAGTGAAAAGTGGGTGTTACTTCTGTGTGCACCTCTGCCTACCCCTTCGGGGATAAAAGGCGTGATGTTATGTTATGTTATGTACGTTAATTATGTAATGTAACAGACTGTTATTAAGTTACAAAACTTTAAACCACACATAACCGATACTGCATAATGCAAACAACAAATTTTTGATGACTTGCAGAGAAAAAGAGCAATTGTATTTACATTGTTCTGTTTATCCTGAACTGGGGACACGGTGCCGGGTACCTATGGATATGTGTAATAGTGGTCTAATAGACCATATAGGGTTAGAGTTACGTGATTTTAACCACGCCTCCGTATTCTATGTGAGTTAGGTAGAAACTTTATGATGAGCCTATGTATCATCAAAATATTATAACATCACGACCACTTTTTATATTTTGAGCTGTGATCGTTCCACTGCAGGGTAAAGACTTTCCTACCCGACTCCCGCTCACTCTGCACCAACATTTCTACGTTTAGTCAGTAAGAGTCTGACACTCTCTCCCGCCTCACCCTGGCGAGAGCAGTCATTTGATGGTTTTCCCCCCTTAAAAAAAGCGTTTCTACGTCCTAAGTTAGATTAATGAAAAATGCCTTTCTAGTCTTTTTCAAACACATCTAGTAAGTAGTTTTGGAATGTATTTAACGAACCAACAATCGATTCTTTATAACATAGATAAATCGCACTTCTCAAATAACATATTTTTTTAAATTTTATTTTTAAAAATGTTGCCCCGACCTTGGATTTTCTCCTGTGTCGTGGGTGCGTTTACAAACATACAAGTTCACATACACATGACACCCAGACCTGGAACAACAATTTGTGGATCACATAAAGAGTTGCTCCGTGCGGGAATCGAACCCGCGAAACGTTGCGCGGCTTTCGGTTGCCCAGTCACCGCACTAGCCGTGTTTTTAAACTACGTTTATAAAACCGACTTCACCTCCCTCTTTTTAAACCCTGTTAAATAATAGACTTATATAAACATTCACCTAAGTGTAACCACTTCTAAAAACCGCAACTAAATTGATTCTCCCAATCGCGCACAACCACACATATGTACATACTAGATCAAATTGAAACAAGTGAAACAAGTGAAACAAGTGAAACAAGTGAAGCAAGTGAAACAAGTGAAGCAAGTGAAACAAGTGAAACTCTAATTTATTGTCTTTTTATTATCATTGTTTTCTGTTTGCATCGTTTGTTTTGTTTCCTGATTTGACAATTTTCCATTTTATATTCAAAATTACGATTTATTTTGTTTGCATGTCGTGATCTCCTTTAATTGGAGAAGCACAAGGTATCTGTTTATTGTATTTACACTGTGCATGTTACGTGTATTCTCTGTTGGAGATCCTTTTTAAATAAAAATAAAAAATAAAAAATAAAGTGAAACAAGTGAAACAAGTGAAACAAGTGAAACAAGTGAAACAAGTGAAACAAGTGAAACAAGTGAAACAAGTGAAACAAGTGAAACAAGTGAAACAAGTGAAACAAGTGAAACAAGTGAAACAAGTGAAACAAGTGTAACTAGTGAAACAAGTGAAACAAATAAATTTATTTCTGCAAAAAGGCTACAAGGCAGCACTTTTACATGTCAATTTTATCAAGCGAACGATGAGGTCGAGAGCGTCCTTCTTTTGTTTTGAAATCGGTTAAATAATCTAATTCCATTATCGGCTGACTTCGGGGAATAACATAAAGTCTATTATGCAAAAACAAGTAAATATTACCTATAGATTAGAACAAATATTTAGTACGAAATCTCAAATAATTTATATAAATAACTTTTATCTGATTAAACGTCTTGTGTAAAGAAATAAATAGTCATCATTGAATGGTTCTATCAAAACACCTGTAGTTATGATCAAACTAGTGTTTTGGCCCCAACTTCACCTGTAAATTGTACAAAATATTATTGTAGTGTAACTCGCATTTTTTTAAGGGGGGGAAATCATCGAATGTCTGCTCCCGCCTGTAACTCGCTAGGTACCTAATTTCAAATGTTAAGTCATTAATTGAAGCAAATAGGTAATTTTTATTTTATTAACGTTGCCCCACACCAAGGATTTTCTCCTGTGTCGTGGGTGCGTTTACAAACATACAAGTTCACATACACACGACACCCAGACACGGAACAACAATCTATGGATCACACAAAGAATTGTTCCGTGTGGGAATCGAACCCGCGACACGTTGCGAGGCAGTCATTTGCCCAGCCACCGCGCCAACCCATAGCCGCCAAAGATTGTGATTTGTATAAGTTTCCTAGCAAGACTATATGGCGTAGAAAGACAGAAATAATCTTACAGCTCTAACTGCCGTACTCAGAATCATCCAATGATTACTTAAACTATTCCTTTCAAATTCAACTTTTTTCGCATTATGCAGCCTCCTTAGTCAAGTTGACACGCAAGTCCAATTACCATATAAGGAGTCTTAAATTCAACTCTTGCGTAATACATCCCAATGGATTTTCCATTTACGAAAATCTGCGTAGTAGGCGGTCGTCAGAACAAACATTTTCACTTACATCCTGTTATGAATAAAAAAAATATGACAAAACGCACATTTTTGTTATCAATAAAGAAATCGATAAGACTTATCGATTCATTTGTCATCGTTTGAGGGAGGTGAACATTTTTGACATGCCTTCGGAAGATGGTAAGAGATCTTTGCCTCTTTTCTTATGCGTCGTCCTGTCGTGGGTGTGGTCGGATATGAAAAAAAGGCCTTGGGTTAAGATAACACTTTTTTTTAATTAGAAATAGCTCGAATGGACTAGTTCCACCGGGGTGATACCACGGCCTTATAGAAAACCGGCATGAAAAATCTAGAGCGTTGTATTTCGTAGTATGAGCGAGGTTATCGGAGGTTCAATCTTCACCCCCCTCCCTTTTCCACAAATCTCCTAATCCTCAAATCCTCAAATCCTTAACCCTCAAAAGACTGGCAACGCACTCGCATCTCTTCCGGAGTTACGGGTGTCCATGGACGCGCTGATTGCTTACCATTAGGTGATTCGTCTACTCGTTCGCCGCCCTATCCCCTATCCCAACATAAACCCCTGCATAGTTATCATGAGGACGTTAATAAGGTACATACTACATACTAAAGCAGGGTAAAAATATAAAACGGGAATTAAGACAGAGAAGTAGCTCATTAAAAAACATGGTTGCTCTATAACTTCTAATATGTTCTTAAGCTTAATTTTGAGGAATTCCTGAATCTTTGAGATTGATTAGCGGTAAAAAACTAACGTAGACCTAATTTGTCGCGGAGAACCTAACGAATCTTGCGGTAACCGCAAGTGCAGAAGAAGGAACGGGGTGATTTTTAGTCAGTAAGAGTCTGACCCGCCTCACCCAGGCGAGAGAAGTCATTCGTTGATTTTCCCCCCTTAAAAAAAGACCCTAGATTTTTCTATGTAAACACCAGTAATACAAATCCAAGCCAATTTAAAAGAGAAAAATGTAGACTGCCATTATCAGATATTTGTGACAAAACTACGTAAAATAATCGGGCTGTTTTTCACAACCTTTGGACTCAAAATCTGCTGATTCATTATCAAATTTTGATAAAATATTAATTAAATTTTCTATTGGTGACTAATCTAAAATCATCCGGTTGGTGTAATTGACCGTTTTTCGTTTATCTAAAGCTGTTTTATCAAATAATATTTTGGAATTGTAGACAGATTGTCGATCGCACAAAATCGTGTGTATGAGGAAAAATGTGAAATAAACCTATGTTTTTGAGACGAGATTGTAATGATTTTGCGTTTATTTTATCAGTACGTGTGGAAGTTGATTTTGTTGGCAGGCAGATTCGTTATTACAATGGGTATTATGACATAACTTTTCGTCCATGCTAATGTCGGTAGAAACACAGCTACCGCAGCCTAAGTATATCTTTTTTAAAAGGGAAAAATTGTCGAATGGCTCCTCCCGCCGTGGATGAAGCGAGAAGGAGTGTCAGAATCTCACAAAAACCACCCTATTCAAACTCCTGCTTCAGATTGAAGCCTCAGTTACTCATTGTGCTGTATCAGCAGCCCCGGTAGCCCAAGTAGACGATGGTGAGTAGTAGCCCAAGTATTCACACCAGCATTTGTCCAGCATAGGCAACGCCTGCACCGCGTAGTTACAGCGTGTCCGCAGCGCATACATATATCGAACGCCTACGCTGAACAAACACTAGTATGAAGGCGCTTTTAATAAGAAATTTAAAATTCCGCTATCATTTTCAGGGCTTCTTCTCCTAGGATGATGAATTAGTAAAATATATAAAAGGATAATATACACATTAATTTGAGGATCATACAAATTGGTTACACTAAATCGAACCCACTTTGGATAGTCATGTAATCTGCTAATTATTAATTAATGGAAAACATGTGCACAATTATACCTCTATATGATATGATATGTCGTGGTGGCCCGGAGGTTTAAGACGCCCACTTCTCATGCATGAGGGTGCGGGTTCGAAACCTACCAACGGCAAGTACCAATGTGACTTTTTCCGAGTTATATGTACTTTCTAAGATTATTTAGACACCACTGACAAACGGTGAAGGGAAAACATCGTGAGGAAACCTGGACTGTTTGAAATCGCCAACCCGCATTGAGCAAGCGTGGTGATTAACGCTCTAACCTTCTCCGTGTGAGAAGAGGCTTTGCTCAGCAGTGGGCATTTATAGGCTGTTGATGATGATGATGTACACAATTTACCTGTTTCTAAAATGGTATGCAAATAATGCAATGCCATTTATAAACAAGACTAAGCTGTATGCTACAAAGAATTGGGTCATAAAAAATCCAGAAACTCTTTTTCTAATAACTCATCATTGACAAGGCATGACCAAACCCATGTTAACTTCACTACGTCACACGTAACGCCACGTCGCACCATCTCTTGATCACCTAAGGTCACACCATAAAATGACGTCACAATATTGTATGACATATTGTAATCCCGTGTTGGGTATCATTCCACAACAATATGGAATGTTACGACTGAAAATCAGTAGAGAATTTTCCCCATACGTCGCATGAGTCATATGTGATTAATAAAAAGGTAGGTCATGGACGACTTCACCACTCTGCTTAGCTCAGCATACATCACCAAAAATGACATCTCAAAATAAAATGACTTAGTGCAATCCCTTACTGGGCACATTTCCGTAACCGTACAGAAAAACATTGCTGAATCAAGGAAAATTTTGATACCTTTGAACTGAACAATGAGTCATTGAAACAAATAAAAGGTATGTCCATACCTGACACGCATTTCTACGTCACTTTAATTTTCTACCTCTACGTCATAAATGAACAGATGGTCATACCACTTAAAATTGCAGTCATCATTAATTGCACTTAAATAGTGCAATCCCTTTTTGGACACAATCCCAAAAGCGCATGGAATGTAACTGACAAACAATACTAAATCAGGGAAAGCTTTTACCCATTGAATTTATATATGTGTGGCCTGATTGTGAGTCAATAAAATGACCTAGGTACATTTTATGTGAATTGCAAACCATAATACTTTTAATATTGGTGTAATATTGTGTGACTGTCTCGTTGGCCGAGTGGTCGAGAGTGCAAGGCAAGCCAAGCAGCAAAAGGTGTCTCGGGTTCGATTCTTGGGTCGGACAAGGTACCAATAACTAAGTTTCAAAAAAAAATTGGTACGGTACGTACGGTATACGGCAATAGGCTCGCCCCTATTACATGGGCCCTATTCGATTCCCGGGTCAGGTAAAGTAGTACTGGGGTTTTCAAAAAATCTCAGTAGTAACACGGAGTCTGGAAATGCGCCCGGTATATGGCAATAGACTCACTTTCTACTACATGGGACATTTTTTTTTTTTTTTTTTTTTGGTTCACAAAACTGAATACAATCAAACATACATATAAAATACCGCAACAAACTTAATTAAGATTATATCCTACTAGATGTGAACACGGCATGCATAATAGAAAAATCTTACATTACTAAATGGAAACAAAAACTTTAGTTCAAAGTGTGTAAAAAGATCTTAGCTTCTTCTTGAAAGAGGCAAGAGAATCGAGACGGAAGACATCAATGTCTTTACAAATGTTATTAGAATAACAACACATACGGTACATGGGCGAGTGCTGGCCAAGATTTGTCTTCGAATGCGGTGGGTGAAAAGTTTTTCGATTGCATATCCGACTGCCCGCTCGCGGTACAGAAATAGCCACGCGTTGCAGTATATCAGGAGAATCGGTAAGGTTGTGTATTAATTTGTATAGAAACATAATATCGGCTATTTTTCGTCTTGTGCCAAGAAGTTCCATTTTGTTTGTTGACAGGCGTTGTTCGTATGATTTTAGGTTTTGGCATCCTAAGTCATTATATGTTAGGTGATACAGGAATCTCTTCTGAATACGTTCTATTCTATTAATATGCACTTGGTAACTAGGATTCCAAACCGTACTGCAATACTCAAGAATACCGCGAACAAACGTATTAAATGTTAAAATTGTGAGACTTGGTTGCTTGAATATTTTCATCTGTCTATTGATAAAACCCGAGATTCGAGAGGTCCGCTTTGTTATGTCATCTATGTGGAACCTAAAACTTAAAGACCTATCCAGAATTATTCAGATCACGGATGGTTGTCACTTCTGTTAGAGGGACATTATCTATTGTATAAACTGTAGGGTGAGTATTTTTTCTTCTCGTAAATTTTATATGGCAACATTTTTCCAAATTCAAAGACATGTAATTGTCAAGGCACCACTTGTAAACATTATAAAGATCAGATTGTATTAATTTGGCATCAGAATTATTATTAATTGCACGGTAGATTTTTAAGTCATCCGCGTATAGTTTGAAGTGAGATTTAATAACGTTCTTGATATCATCGATATAGATCAAGAAAAAGAGCGGACCCAAGTGAGAGCCTTGAGGTACTCCTGAGGGAACCTTGCACACATTCGATTTGAAGCCGTGAACATAGACTAATTGTGAACGATTACATATATATGACGCACACCATCTAAGCAATGAACCATGTATACCTTTTTCGGCAAGTTTGGCTAGAAGACGATTGTGGTTAACCAAATCGAATGCCTTCCTGAGATCTGCGTACACTGCATGTACCTCACCGCCACCATCCATCACATCCACAATATCGCACACATAACTTACTAAGTTTGTGTTGGTAGATTTACGGGGACTTATAACATAAATAGTGAAAAGCCCCACTTTAGTACATCATTGTACAGTGGCATAATGTGCCGTAATGTGGACCTCTGCCTACCCCTTCGGGGATAAAAGGCGTGTTGTTATGTAATAGTGAGGTTGGATTTCTCAATAATTTCTCGACAGGAGTCAGGAATTGTACTGAGTGTATGACAATAAGCTCATCCCCAATTATAATGGACTAATAACAAAACTACATTGTACTTGTGCATCTTGACCTGCCCCAACAATTAAAACGACATGACGTCATATCATGTCATGTTATGCTAAACCATATTATTGGACGTATGACCCAACCTGTCCCACCACACGTCACACCTAACCATTTTATGACACAAACGGCCACCTGGGGTACGTATCATCAAAAATGACGTCACAAAATGAAAACTTTACCTGCTTATAAGTGGGTTTGACGTTTGTGTTTAAGTTCAAAAGTTTTGAATGCGTCACATACTGTTTAAAGCAAAAAAGAAATTCCGAACATTTTAGCAAAACATAACATCATCGTCAACAATTTTAATCCCAGGTAGAGAGATGCAATTTTTTTTTAACGTTGCCCCACACTAGGGTTTTCTCCTGTGTCGTGGGTGCGTTTACAAACATACAAGTTCACATACACACGACACCCAGACCCGGAACAACAATCTATTGATCACACAAAGAGTTGTTCCGTGCGGGAATCGAACCTGCAACAGTCAGCGCGGCAGTCAGTTGCCCAGCCACCGCGTTAACCGTGCGGACAAATTGTATATCTATACAAACACATTATCCCTTACTTAAAGAGTGTTAAGAGACCCATGTAATAACATAACATAACATAACATCACGCCTTTTATCCCCGAAGGGGTAGACAGAGGTGCACACAGAAGTAACACCCACTTTTCACTATTTATGTTATGAGTCCCATGTAATAGGGGGTGAGCCTATTGCCATATACCGGGCACATTTCCAAACTCCGTGCTACTACTGAGAATTTTTTAAAAACCCAGTAATACTTTGCCCGACCCGGGAATCGAACCCAAGACCCCTTGCCCGGCAGCCGCACTTGCGACCACTCGGCCAACGAGGCAGTCATGTAATAGTGATGACTATACACCGAACACAACAACAGAGTGTATGCTAATCAGATATTTACAATAATTTAAAAAATCTCAATTCCGAAAAGTGAAACACGTGATAAACTGGTCTTGTACAGCTGGATGTTTGTACACAGCAATACTTATGTATAATCGCTCGTCATACGAAACAGTTAATGCGTCACTATACAGAAAAATCCTTAATGAACCCCCCTTTGACTGAATCATGATAACATTTTCCCCACAGAATAGTGACGTCATTCGCTATGACTCACGCGACTTGCCCCCGACTCTGAAACCGGTTCTTATCGTTATCCGAAGATCTTAATCGGATTGTTTTTTATGGACTTTGGTCATATCATGTCTATCATATGTATCATAGTTCCCAGATGGGAACATGACCACCACGGATCTTGGCAAGTACCTTGCGGACAGCCATTCAAATGTGCTGACGGACATACACACGATTGAAGTTAATCTGGATTCCATTACCAAATTGATCAGTACACTTGACCCTTTTAAGTCGGCTGGCCCTGATCATTTATCACCTAAATTCCTTATTGGATGTGCAAAGACAATAACTAAACCAGTTTCCCTACTATTTAAAAAATCACTCTCCGCTTGTGTTGTGCCTCATATTTGGAAATCAGCGTTTATTACTCCGGTACATAAAAAGGGTCATAAGAATGAAATTATAAACTATAGACCAATTTCTAAACTATGCATATTGGCTAAAGTATTTGAGAGAGTAGTCTATGATCAAGTGTATGCAGCACTGAAATTGTCGTTCAGTTCATCCCAGCATGGGTTTCTTCGGGGAAGGTCTACGGTTTCGAATCTATTAGTTTTAAATGACTATTTGACGGAGAGAATGGACAATGGTGAGCAGGTCGATGTGATTTACACGGACATTCTAAAAATGAAACTACACTTGAATGGTATTAGAGGGGACCTTCATCGTTGGTTCTGCTCTTATTTGGAGAATAGGTCGCAGGCCGTAGTTGTCAGTAATTATGTTTCAAGCTGGGTTTCAATTCCCAGTGGGGTGCCCCAGGGATCCTTAATGGGGCCATCACTGTTTATAATATTCGTCAATGACATAGACTCTTGTTTTCATAATTCTAAACTTCTTTGTTTTGCAGATGATATGAAGATATTTACATCCATATCATCAACTAATGATATGATGTCACTACAGTCTGACTTGGACCGTCTGACCGATTACTGTCAGTCCAACAGGTTAGATTTGAACCCCGCTAAATGCTCTGTCGTTACGTTTAGCAGGAAGCGTGTTCCATTTCAGACTATCTATAGCTTAAAGGGCCAAATATTATCTAGTAGTCTTGGAGTGCGGGATCTGGGCGTTTACCATGACTAAAAACTTTTATTTAATACTCACATTGAGCAAATGGTGGCAAAAGCCTCTAAAGCACTGGGTTTTGTACAAAGGCTCGGGGGCTGTTTCAGAAAGGCCAAAACACTTAAGATCCTGTACTGCACATTCGTCAGAAGCCATCTTGAATTTGCTTCCCAAATCTGGAACCCCTGCTATGACAAGTACATAGACCGCATTGAGAGCATCCAAAAAAGATTTATTCGCTTTCTTTGTTTTCGTCTGAAGATACCGTATCGATCGGAGAATTATATGGAACTATGCAAAAAATTTCATCTCCACCCACTTATAAATCGCCGTCGAATAGCGGATTGCACTTATTTTGCCAAGATACTGAATAGCGAAATCGATTGCTCAGACCTTTTGCATAAACTGTCATTTAATGTCCCGAAAAAGTCGGTTCGATTTAACCCACCAATTGCTGTCCCCCCTTCTTCCTCAAATTATAGACAAAATTCCTATATTGTGCGAGTGAGTAGGAATTATAATAGATTGTGCAAGGATTTAGAACTTGATCCATTTACCACAAGCAGTTCCAGGGTGCGTAGGCGACTAAACCTAAAATTTTTTGAATGACTATCCATGTTTTATACTTTTATGTGCATTGCAAAACCTCTGTAAAGATATACTATAGCTAGGCGTGGAAACCTATAATTGGCTTTGTATTAGCATATTCTGAAATTTTATTATTTGTTTTATAGCTGTTGCTATCTTTGAGATTCTGATTATATTAGTCTTCACATATTTTTATAGTTATTAATCAATATGTAGTTCCGTTTCCATCCTATCTTGAAAATTAATCCGTTTCTATCTGTACTATCTTTGAAAATAGGTAATCCCTTTTTGTAGATGTTCGAGTGATTTGAAAATGTGCACTTGTATTATTTCTATTTAAATGTCATGTCATGCCAATGCAAATGCCCTTTTTGACGGGGAAAATCATTCTCGCCTGGCCCGAGCGGAAGAAGTCATCTACTGCCCGGGTTAGATGAGAGGTACTATCAGACTCTTACTGACTAAAAACCACGCCATTGGCGTTTGGGGTTGACGGCGCCCCGGCTTGAACGGCAGCAACTACAACCTCTTGGTTGTAGTTTCTTTGGTTGGGTATAAAATCTGATTTTATTCCTCTTTGTTCAAGTGACGGATAATATGTCACATTTCCCATAGAAGATTAACATAACATAACGTCCGTTAGGCAATAAGTTATGCCCGTCAAACTTACTACAACTTAATTACTACCTCATAATAAGTATTTGGCAAAACAAATTCGGGAGGTAAACAGGTGCAATGTAATAATATGTTATGTAATCTTTGTGTAACTGTTTTTTTTTATTAACAAAACCAGTTAAACTGCAGTTCATTATCAGTTCCTTAATATGTGGAACTAAAAACGTAACTAACGTTTACCTGAGCCTATCACTTCGGACTATAATGCTTACACACATTAAGTCAACTAACTTTTTAATCTAAGACCACACAAGTAAAGGCACACTTTTTAACATTAATTAATGCATATTAGTGTAAACAGAAAACAAATTAACATACGAGAAAATGTCTGACTCATCGAAATTTTACAAATACGTACAAAGCCACTACTAGAAGCAATTGTAACTACGTAGAAGCTTTGAATAAATAAACTCTATTTAATTTGATTCACCGAACAACGTGATGACTCATTTGGCGCCAAATCTGACAGGCGGCCATCTTTGTATACTTTTTTTTTCGCTACGAATGTCACTGACGCTACTTGTTATTCCTTATGCAATACGTTTAGTTTATTATATAACTGCTGACGTAATGTTGGTTTTTCTTATGATACAAGAGTATAGAATCAGTTTATTGATAAAGTTGTATACTCAAGTGGTTGTGTTACAGACTAATGTTCTTCTAGTAAAAATGTGACGTCATAGACAAGCCACACTAGATTATTATTGATTCATTGTTTCAAAAACATGCTACTACTTAAGTAATATTAAGTTGTGTAATTATTCATCGATCTGAGGTTAAGTGTACTAAAATTAGATAGTCCTTGGTACATCAATCAACACTTTGTATATCTAATTTTGTAGTGGGATTGTACCAGACTGACTACATATTTTGTAATTGGATTTATTCAGACACACTTATTGTCCCTAGAAATAGATAATAATTAATACTTTAATAAAAAAGTCTCTAATAACCGAATACTGTAAGGCTACTTACTCAATTAAGTTGTACTTAAATATAGTGCCATCTCTGTCATTTTACAAAGAGTGAGAGAGTTGCGCAAATGTCGCCGCGACCGCGCACGCTGCTCATGAGGAAGAACCCCTGTGCGGTTCGAAACTAGTAGGGCTATTTTCAGTATAATCGCGTGAGTAACCCGCGATTTCACGTCATAACGTTCTAGAAAATGTAGCACGCTGTAAAGTTACACGATATTTCAAATTAATATATCGTCGAAGGTATTTAATTTTGTGACAAAAGAAAAAATACGTATCTTATGTTTTAAAATAATGTACCAGACGGACATTAAAATAAAATTTAGGAAACTACCTTATTTAATGGTATTTGAGTATTTGGACACATGTTTAGAGAAATCGCAAGTCCTGGTGACGTTTTTCAGTTGACGCAATTTTCAGCCGACAAACTCAAGGAGTAATCATAAGTTTCAATAATTTATAATATCACTAGCTACTTACGCGCGGTTTCACCCACTCTGTTCGGCTCCTATTGGTCGTAGCGAGATGTTTTATAACCTATGGCCTTCCTCGATAAATGGACTATCCAACACAAAAAGAATTATTCAATTCGAATCAATAGTTTCGGAGATTAGCGCGTTCAAACAAACAGACAAAAAAAACAAACTTCAGCTTTATAATATTAGTATATATACATTTCATTAATAAAAGTGATTATCATTATACGAAAAAACTTTCCAATGAAAAACTATTATCTAGATCGGGACAGTTTACACCATGAAACTGAATGAGTTAATAGATAAAAAAACATTCAAATGAATCGATAAAGTTATTAATAAAATGCTACAATAGAACTACGCAATTCATACTTACTATCACATTTATAAACCTGAAGGAGTCACTAAAGGCTTACATTTTATTAATATCAGTCCGATTACGTTATATAAAGAAATATTAACTTGACCCCATCAAGTCATACCATGTGCCCCCAAAACTTAGGGGTCATAAGTCCCGAGAAAATATTTGATTCCTATAAAACTGTTTAGACCTAACAAAAGCGTGATTAGACGGCTTGCAATGTACCTCTATATATATGGTGTCGCGGAGAACCTAACGGGTAACCGGGGCTCCGACTCGACGTGCAGGAGAAGGAACGGGGTGGTTTTTAGTCAGTAAGAGTCTGACACTCCCTCCCGTCTCACCCAGGCGGGAGCAGTCATTCGATGATTTTCCCCCCTTAAAAAAATGCATATATATATGGTATATATATAATTATGTACGTACATAGAATTTGACAGATTATTTTTTCAGGCACGTGACCAGACCATATCTTGTACATGGACGCGAACTTACAAGACGTAGGCAAATTGAAAGAAAAGGTATTTACCTTAATTGTTTTTTCTTATCATTTTCCTTATTGATATAAAAGGAAAAAAATAATAATTCCGGATATTCGGCAATACATTGATAAACGGTATTATCTTGTTATAATTGTTCAAATCTTTTGTTGTTCGTTATAATTTTGTTTTTTAACATTTATATCTGATAGCCGTATCATGTTAGGTAACATACGTTATGTCTATCTGTGTACACGAACTGATATATGTACTTTGTTGACTATGTCATCGATATTAATACACACCCCCTTATGTAAACAGTTTTAAGGCATTTTGATAGCGTTACTTCACTGGACAATATACTATTAATGCTCTGATTCATCAAAGGGGTAAACAGAATATTAAAATTATTATTGTTTTTTTTTTGTAAGTAACGCTATGTACATTTTTTTTATAAACTGCGTTGAAATAAACGTCTTCAATCCCATCTTTTTTGGGGTCGGTTTATTAATATAGTTAAGCATTCTAATCAAACACTTGTTTGAAAATCGCGTCAAAATCGGTTCAGTGAATCGCGAGATAATCGGGCATAAACAAATATAATTAAAACTGAGAACCTCCTTTATTGTAGTCGGTTAATAAATATGCTGAACCTGATGTTAATTTCAAAACGTATTTTCGAACTTCCAAGTTGTTATTGCGATTTTAAAATGAGAAATCATTGAAAATAGATGATATTTTTACATTTCCCTACCCGAATTTCTATAAGTATTCAGTAGTCGTAGTTTTTACCACAAAATAAAAAATTTTAATATATGAAAATTGCACTAAAGTAAACTGTCAAAATTACATATTCAAATAAAAGTTACGTCAGTGATTACGTACTGACATACGTAAATTGTTTAGTTTAATTTAATTTGATTTTGAATAGTTATAAAGTTAACTATATATAGCTTTTTCAGTAAATACACCTTTGCATTACAGTCTTATATAATACTAACGAACTTCATGTCACCACTCATTTCTGCTGTCAATTTCTGTCAAAGTCATTTGGGGGTCGTTAGTCATTTGTGACTATTGACCCCTATATTTTGGGGTCTCAAAACATTAAAAATGTACTAGTCCTATAAAAATTGTAGTCTTGAGAAAATGTTGCTCGAACAATTTGAACCGATTTTTTTCTTTACAACCGTACAATAAACGTTTAAAATTAAATAAAAACTAATAGGGATTGGTAACTGTACCCAACTCCTTTTAATATATGATTTTTGTCACGTATCACACATTTATATCAATTTTGAAACCTGCAATCAAAACATTTGTAGTATTAAATCATAACAATATGGAAACGTAAATAATGAAAAGGAAATAAACAAGTATTAATTAACAAAATCGTATCAATTAAAAATGTACTGCAGTGTTTGCCCAAATTATTACCTACCTGAATTGAAATTATCTCGACCAGCACATGTACCTCTATTACCGCATCTGACATTGACGGTATAAACAAATATACAATGTTTTTTTTTTTTTTTGAAGTGGAATATAATCCATTGCCTTCTCCCACCCGGGTGAGGCGAGAGAGAGTGTCAGACTCGCCTCCTCGCTCCGCATCATGGCCCGAACCACAACAACTGGGCCGAACGCGAGAGGTCACCACCGTTGATTACATTCCTGACAACACGGCGGTGCTCAACCCATGCAGGTCACACCGCCACCGTATGTTTCACCGTGTCCTCTATGCACATACATATTATATGTGTTAGATTTAGCACATTCTACTGACAACCTCGTTGGCCAAGTAGTCGCAAGTGCGACTGCCAGAGGTTCGAAGTATTACTGGATTTTAAAAAAATATACACAGTCGTAGCACGGAGTCTAGAATTGTGCCCGGTATATGGTAATAGGCTCACCCCCTATTAAATGGAACTCATAACGTAAATAGTGAAAAGTGGGTGTTACATTGTACAGTGGCATCAAGTGCCGTAATGTGCACCTCTGCCTACCCTTTCGATGATAAAAGGTGTGATATTATTCTATTTATTTTTATAGCACATTATTGGCAGAAAAACCACAAAAGGACGATTCTATGTCTATATCTTTTTTACTCACCAATTTCTTTATGTATGCTCCATACTATATTAATTTGGTAACAGTTCGAAAACACTGCACGACTGGTTTCAAATTACGATGAGGGTCCGTGATCATGAGCAACATGACCTGTGTTCATCGAACAGTTACAAGAATGAGATGTACGTAGTGTGTATATTATTTTATTATTATTCAGTAGGCATGTCTCACAATAGTTATTTTTTTTCATACAAAAATGTTTTATTATATATATATATGTATGTATAAGTTATATAATATTAACGATAACGGACGAGACGACGTTATCACCGAGCCAATGTATTGTTTTAAAGCCATATTTTTTTATTTTATTAATTCATCATTTTTATCGCAATTCTTTGATTGTATTGTCTAGACTAACTCGGTCGTCGTAGGTTAGTAACGGGTGGTGTGATGGTCATCCATCTCTTGGCTGACTGCGGGAAGCAATCGCATGCGAATTCTTTTATCAGCTACTTGATTTATTTTACAATAATTTGAGGCCAATTTCATAATCGTAAATCCCATTTATATATATATATATTTGATGCGCCGTTTGACCACTATCTATCAATAGGATGGATATGGAGATCCTTGCTCGTTCTTCTCCATTCAAAACTACAATTTGGAACGAGCACCTAGCTTCACTGACTGACAGACGGACGTCCGGACAATTCAATTTTTGACGTTTCAAAATTGCCTAATTAAGGATTAATTGAAATAACTAAATGCTTTGACTTCCACTTTGACAATATATTTAAGAAGAATAGGTATCCAAATAAATTTTAGCGCTCCCTTTTTTATATAATCTTTGTCATATGTTTATTTCCACATTTCATCCCTTGTGTTCTTTCACCATGCGAGTAGAGTTACCAAAGCCCTCTATATAGTCCAGCGATGCTTTTGTCTAGTGGATTTTTATGGACGACACACATTTCCCATTGAAAAAACCTATCAGCAATGAGGAATATTATCCATAGAAGCGTATTTCACAATACAAAACAAATCATTTATTATTTTCCTATACCTATACACCAATGACACACCCACCATTTGGACTTTCTTCCACGTACTTTCCAAATATTATCCTCAAACTAAGCTCGGCTCCTGCCCACCCCACATCCTCAAACGTCAAACCGCGTTGAACATAACTAAAAACGTGCTGAAAATCACGTCTACTCGGTAATCCCAATATTGTTATATCGTTCATTAAATATTATTTATCCTTCAGAGATGATAAATGCCTATGTTCGTTGTTTTCCGTCACATAATCAATAATTTTACCTCATTTTTTTCGCGTTTCAACCAATAAAGAAGTATATAAAGACATATATGATATTACTAGCGGCCCGTCCCGGCTTCGCACGGGGGGACTTAAAATTTTTTACATAGTTTTACGTTTTATTTATATTTATTCTCAGTATTTTTTTATTTAGGAAGTATTTACCTTTTGAAAATATTTTTCCGGACTTCATTTACTTATTTCATTTATTTATGAACAATTATATAGCCTATGTTACTTCTGAATAATGCAGCTTTCTAATGGTGAAAAATTATTGCAATCGGTCCAGTAGTTTTTGAGTTTATTCATTATAAACATACAGAAATACAAAAATACAAATCTTTCCTCTTTATAATATTAGTATAGATTAGATAATCTTAATAGATGTAACACCCACTCTAAATGAATTAAAAATGATATAGGATTAGTTTCTTGCTATTTTTCTTATCGTCTTTAAACAATAGCTTGTAACTCAATATATGCTTTATTGTACACATTTCAGTCTTATAGCCGTTTTTCCCTGGGTAGGTAAAAAAGATGGTTTAGGAGGGTCCTAGACCATCTTTTAACTTTAAGAGTTACTTTACATATTCTAACATTTAAACTAACACCTAACTTGTACTGTTAGTCACGAGAGGCCTAACCGGTTACCGGGGCTCCGGCTTGAAGAGCTAGAGTAGGAACGGGGCGGTTTTTAGTCAGTAAGAGTCTGACACTCCGTCTCGCGTAACCCAAGGCGGGAGAAGTCATTGGATGAATATTCACATAAAAAAAAATTGTACTTTTAGGTGTCTCTTATAAGTTGATAAAAATCAAAATATCATATAATGTCACCTATCTTACCTTAGAGTCCCTTAAATTTTGAAAACAGGCGTTAGTCTAGATTACAATACATTTATTGTGTCGTGGTGGCCTGGAGGTTTAAGACGCCCGCTTCTCATGAATGAGGGTTCGGGTTGGAAACCTACCAACGGTAAGTACCAATGTGACTTTTCCGAGTTATATGTACTTTCTAAGATTATCTAGACACCACTAACAACCGGTGAAGGAAAACATCGTGAGGAAACCTGGGCTTATAATTTCTAATTATAAGTTTAATTTCATAGGTGTGAGACTAATGCTGAAACCTTCTCCGTATGAGAAGAGGCTTGCTCAACAGTGTGCATTTATAGGCTGTTGATGATGACAATATATTTTAGCTAATATATGTATTTTTTTCACTTAGGCCAATTTATTTAACGTTATTATTTACCTATAATTTAGTCACAAGCTCTTACAAAAGTTATTCTATGATGTTACGCTTAATGGCGCAATAAAACAGATCTACGCATATTACAACAATACACAAAACAAATATCACGAACCCATTGTCTCAGTATGACACCACGGGGTAATTTATTACACAAATCAACAATACTCTAAATATATTATATATACCTACCTATTCATTTGTAATAATTAACAATAAATCATATTTGTTATTCCCCTAAAGCTTGTAGAAGAATGTGATAGATACCTATTTTTTGCTAATTATGTCGTTTTTCCTTTTGCAGGCAAGGGTTTTGTAAAACTTCGAACACTATTCAAGACTTTAATTCTTCTATAAAAACTTCCTTCTCTCAGTAAAAGGATAATTTAGTAATTAAACATCTAATAGTATTCGTTAATCATCATCAAATCAACCTCAAGGCATCCATTGCGATTCATAGGCCTCCATCAATGACTTTCTGATCACTCGATTTTTATTCTTAACTAGCAAGCCCGACAGACGTTGTCCTGCATATCCACTTGAATGTCTACACAAAAATTCATTCAAATTAGTTCAGCCGTTTAGGATAACTAACCTAGACACCGACTGCAATCGCGGAGAACCTAACGGGTTACCGGGGCGCCGGCTCGATGTGCAGGAGAAGGAACGGGGTGGTTTTTAGTCAGTAAGAGTCTGACACTCCCTCCCGCCTCACCCAGGCGGGAGCAGTCATTCGATGATACCCCCCCCCCTTAAAAAAAACCTGATAATAAAACAACTGATGATTGTTTTATTTACAACAATTTGGTATTTGGTACACAAAGCCTAATCCATATCCAACCAAAATATGAACGGAAAAAACTAAGTTTATACGCCATACTATCTTATTACGTTTTACTAAACAAATGTACTATAAAACATAAATGCTTAGGCTGATATGTTTGTTTGTTTGTCATTTTACTAAGAATTTGAAGCTATTTTTAGCTATACAATAGCCAAATGTCCGATGATGTAATTCAAGATCAACTAACGGAAATGCCATACAATTTTGTGGCCTATGTCATGGTAGACTAATACTCCATACTACTAGTACTAATAGTACATAATAATACTCCATAAAGTAATTGGGTAGTTTCCAGGGTATCAAAATTAAAAATCTAATTAGTCCGTCAGTTAGATAATGAAAAAATATTAGACACGTATTTTTTTATTTTCGCATGTTTAGTTGCAGTACTTAGATAAAATGGCGCTAAGTTTAGGAGTGGGAGGTTGCATTACGTCATAACGTGCTACAAAATGTGGCACCCTGTGACATCACATGGTATTTCAAATTATTATATAGTCGAAAGTATTTAATTTTGTGAGAAAAGAAAAAATACGTGTCTAAAGTTTTAAATTAATGTACCAGACGGACATTTAAATAAAATTTAGGAAACTAACCTATCACCTAAGGATATTTATTTTAAGGGGTCTTGGGTTCGATGCCCAGGTCGGGAAAAGTAAAGTAAAGTATATGGCAATAGGCTCACCCCCTATTACATGGAAGTCATAACATAAATGGTGAAAAGTGGGTGTTACAATGTACAGTGGCATTAAGTGACGTAATGTGCACCTTTGGCTACCCTGTTAAACCTGAACCTTTTAAACTACGACGTCAAATCCTGCCAAGAGTAATGAATGGAAAATTTTTAATATGAGTAGGTCGGTATTTGGCCACTATCTCGCCTGGTGGTAAATGCAGGAGCACACCTGTCCATAAGCAACCTATTCACTCGAGTCTTGAAGACACACAGGTTTATACCTTTCAGGACCCACAAATGTCGAAATACTCAAATGCTTTTTGAGGTGCAAATCTTCGTGCAGCAAGTGTAGATGATGGGCTACAGCAACCACCGCAGCAACCGCCGCAGCAAGTGAAACAAGTGAATTTATTTCTGCAAATAAGCTACAAGGTAACACTTTTACACGTCAATTTTATCAAGTGAAGCAACTACCACAAGGTCCGCAACACATTTTCTATTGAGGGTAAAGAGTACTTTATAGGGCCTATAACAGGTCAAAATGGACCAGCAACGTTGTGGAAATGAACTAGTTTCAAAAGTTTTTACAATAATAAAGTTTTTTGGGACCTTTTATTATTGTGTGAATCACGCAAACAATTTAATTGTACTAAAATTAATTTAAGTCATCCAATGACTTCTCCCGCCCGGGCGAGGCGAGCGGGGGCTCCGTATTGGCATCAGTTCTATTTGGCCCTATCTGTGGTGGTGTGATGGCTCTTTGAGGCGTGCGCGGAACGCAACGCCCCATATGCTCTGGTTTATACCCTTCGGGAACCACACATGTCGAAATACTATACGTCCTTGCTTTAGCCATTTCTAACATACAATATACATTAAATTAGATAATATTTTATGCAGTCAATATGTTGAAATGACTTTCCTCATGTTTCTAGGTTAAATTATGTATCATTGCGACTAATTGACCCTTTCGTTTGAGGAAATTTAACTATAATAGGTACTTATATGAATGCCTTTAATTGGTTATGGTGACATAGTACACTAAAACATTGGTTTATTAATCAATATAATTATTATGAACAACCTTTCCGCATTCAACTTTATCCGACTTTATTTATTTATTGAACAATTTGAAATTTAAAGGATTTTTCTCGAATTCCATCTTATAGTCCTATTAGGTACTATTCTACTATTGACATCTAATGTTTCATTTTTGTTTTTCATTCGATACATCTGAACATAAGAATGAAACAAGAGGTTAAAGAACAGAGTTCTGAAACAAGAAAGAGGTTCTCAGTGTGATCTGTATATGGTTAAACCGATTTTGATGCAATTTCTAATAAAGTGACTGCCTCGTTGGCCGAGTAGTCGCAAGTGCGACTGCCGGGCAAGGGGTCTCGGGTTCGATTCCCGGGTCGGGCAAAGTATTTAAAAACTCTCAGTAGTAGCACGAAGTCTGGAAATGTGCCCGGTATATGGCAATAGGCTCACCCCCTATTACATGGGACTATTACACTTTTCACAACTAGTGAAAAGTGGGTGTTACATTGTACTGTGGTAGAATGTGCACCTCCCCTTCGGGGATAAAAGGCGTGATGTTATGTATGTATTATGTATTCTAATAAAGTGTTTATTACACTTTTTTGAGGAGAGATAATCTTTCAATGACTTATCCCGACTGGTGAGGCGAGAGGGAGTTTCACATTCTAACTGACTAAAAACCACCCCGTTCCTACTCCTGTACTTCTTAAGTCTTCCGCGGCTCCGTAGTGTTTGTTAGACTTCATGTAACTTCAGACTTCAGGTTGTATATTCTTTTACTCATCATCATCATCAACAGCCTATAAATGCCCACTGCTGAGCAAAGCCTCTTCTCACACGGAGAAGGTTAGAGCGTTAATCACCACGCTTGCTCAATGCGGGTTGGCGATTTCAAACTTATAATTAGAAATTATAAGTCCAGGTTTCCTCACGATGTTTTTCCTTCACCGTTTGTCAGTGGTGTCTAAATAATCTTAGAAAGTACATATAACTCGGAAAAAGTCACATTGATCATAGGTTTCGAACCCGCACCCTCATGCATGAGAAGCGAGCGTCTTAAACCTCCAGGCCACCACGACACCATTCTTTTACTAATCGGTTGGATATATTGTACGGCCTACGTAATTATAGGGGAATACCTCTTTATCCTCTAGATTAATCTAGATAATTCTAGATAAAAGCTAATAAACAATGTCTGTCTGTACGCACGTTTCTTTGTTTTAGTTTATCTGTAGACTGGATAAAATTTGTCTGATAACTTCCAATGTCATAATAACCTGGAAATAAGGTTATTGCGTTATGAAAAATATGTTTTTTTAATCAGTAAACAGATAAAGTGAAATTACGCAGGAGAAAAACATTTCTTTATACATATTATCGACATGTTTAATCGTGTTGCTATGAAATTGATATTTGTATCTTTCGAAGAAATGCAACAATTTAGGAGTTTTTTAGATTTCAAAGAAATTATTAAGAAGGAATGCATTAAAATTCTTTAGTTTTAATTGCTATGGTAATTATTTTCTAAATTTTTGACGATATGAGTGGCATTAAGTGCCGTAATGCAGCATCTCTGCCTATCCTTTCGGAAAGAAAAGGCGTGATGTTCACGCCTGTCTCTTATGAGGGTAAGCAGAGACTATGGAACACCAATTGCAACGATTCTTACATACCTCTTTCGGTTCATCCAGTCATCAATATTTTCCTGCATGCTCGTCAGTTACGGGTACTTTTAATCAAATTACAATAAATTAAAACTATCTTCCGTCATGAATTTCACTTTCAGAAAAAAAAATACTTGGAAACAGATATTGTACAGGAAAACAAATGCTTAATAAATAATGTTTTGTCATTAATAACAATAATAAATTACCTATCATCAATAACTAATACGCCCGCTTCTCATGCATGAGGGTGCGGGTTCAAAACCTACCAACGGCAAGTACCAATGTGACTTGTTCCGACCTATATGTACTTTGTAAGATTATTTAGACACCACTGACAAACGGTGAAGGAAAACATCGTGAGGAAACCTGGACTTATAATTTCTAATTATAAGTTTGAAATCGCCAACCCACATTGAGCAAGCGTGGCGATTAATGCTCAAACCTTCTCCGTGTGAGAAGAGGCCTTAGGTCAGCAGTGGCCACTTATAGGCTATTAATGATGATGAATTTTAGTAGGATTTTAATTTAACTCTACGTCTACGTAATTGTATGTATTATTGTATATATGTATTTACGTATAGAATATCCAGAAATATAGAATACCCACTTTCTGTCAGTTGTGTAGTGAATCCTATGTAATCAAAGTTACATCTCCACCTTCCATCGTCATCTTCATCAACAGCTGGAAGACGTCCATTGCCGGACAAAAGCCTTCCCCAGTCCTCCACGTCGATCGACAGCAACTCCACCTTTTATTTATTTATTTATTTGTTCTTCACAAAACATAACAGTGAATGGCGGACTTAATGCCTTTCTCTTGCAGTCAACCATAGGGAAATGCAGAGAAATGAAGTGGTTGATGCGAAGCCAGAACACAATTTTATACCACCATAGAAAATTTAGCAAAATTGAACTCTACTAGCATTAATTGGTCTCAATATATGATAAATCAAATTTAAGATATTATGCGATTAGTCGCAATAATAATAAAGTTTAAAATTGGTAACCCATCGAATATTTTAAGTAGTAACATGATAATAAATATAACATTCGCACATAACAACTGTACATGTATTATATAAGGCATAAACGTAAGATTTAAGATAAATCATGTCACTATACAAATATAGTCTATTTCAGTCGATATCAACCACTCCGACACATATTTGGGTCACACCAGAATCAGCCAATCAGCGTTCGTAAAGAAATAACACTAAAAAACCCGAGTTTTATCAATAAAACATACATTACGTAATCATCTAATGACATAATTGTACTAAAAATACTTGCGTCGAAATTATTTTTGTGACGATAAGATTATTGTTACATTAATTATGTTTTGTTACCTTTGAACATCATGTTGTTTTGTAACTATCGAATTATTAGCTTTATTATTACTAGCTGTTCCCTGCGACTTCAACTGCGTAGAATATGATTCCTGTTTTATCCCATGGGAGCATTTAATCGGGATAAAAAGTATCCTATCACCTAAGTCAGCCCATACCCTGCCTGTATACCAAATTTCATCAAAATCCATTCAGGATTGGGATAAACATTCATCGTGATTGGGATAAACATTCAAACATCTAAACAAAGAAACTTTTATATTCATAAATGCCTTTACCATTCACGGGACCACAGGGTCCGTCATTTGGAAGGCGTACGAGGGGCCGAAGCCAACTGCGTAGAGGTCCTTTATACAACTTTAATCTAAATGTAATGAACACACAAATAGTATTATAGTGTGAATGAATGTGATTTATGGGGAGATCGTCAGATATATAAAACAGCCTAATACTACAAAGAAAAAGTCACATATAGTGTGATTACAATGTGTAATATAACTTATTTCAAACAGAAGTAAGTAAAGGTCTAGTTATATAACTATACCATTTTTAAACCAATTATGTTATAAGTCCCATAGATCGGACAACAACATAGAAAATTATATTGATTTTTAACTCGAGAAACGAATTTGAATTTTTTCGTCAACCATTCTCATGATCACTTGACTAATTAACAATCGTAGTAATTAATAATAATACTGATAAATCAAGAAAAATAAAAAACTGTAACAATAATAAATGTTAATCAAGACTTACCTGAAGAAAAACTGAAATAACAACTGGTTTGATGAAATACAGGAAATATTGTTATCAGTGTGACATTTTCTTATCGATTCCAAGGCAACATCTTTGATTACTGCCCCAGTTTCTGTTGAGCTGAGCTGAAACGCCATTCGTTTAGTACTCATATAGAATTACGTCATTTCTATTAACCTTTTACTGAAAAATCCCCGTAAAATAGGTTAATGTCAGGTTTTATTCTGTAAATCCAGAAGGCTAAGTTTTTCAACCGCTATCCCACCGGGGATTTTTGGCTGTGTCGTATTTATGTTTTGAAATACAAATACTAACTTCGCACACACATCATAGTCTAATCGAAAAAACAAATAACAAATAATGCACCCCAGTATTACATTAATAAAAAAAAAACATTGCCCGACACTAGGATTTTTCCTGTGTCGTGGGAGCGTTTACAAACATACAAGTTCACATACACATGACATTTGTGGATCACACAAAGAGTTGCTCCGTGCGGGAATCGAACACGCGACACGTTGCGGGGCAGCGGGTTGCCCAACCACCGCATCAACCGTGTTGTCAATATATATTATGTATGTTGTTGTGTATTTCATAATCATCATGATCATCATCAGCTAGAAAACGTTCAGTACTAAACAGCTGCCAAAAAAGTAGCTAAGGACACACTTAAAACAAAAACTAAAGGATCGCAGTTTGGTCATCAAGGGTTTTTTTAAGGGGGGAAAATCATCGAATGACTGCTCCTACCTGGGTGAGGCGGGAGGGAGTGTCAGACTCTTACTGACTAAAACAACCCCGTTCCTTCTCCTGCCCTTCGAGCCGGAGCTCCGAATCGTCATCAAGGATCATCAAAGTCATCCATCTGTAGTACAGAATAAGGACAAATATGTGTCTAATGAAATATTTCGTAAAAGAATAATCCTCAAATCCCTATAAGCCCCTATAGCTTTTATGGTGTTACGGGTATCTATGAGCGGCACTATAAGGTCGTCAGTATTCATCATCATCTTTATCAACAGCCGTAAGACGTCCACTGCTGGACAAAGGCCTCCCCCTTAGTCCTCTACGTTGAAAGACAACTCGCTACCTGCATCCACTGGCTCCCCGCAACTCTTGGCGATGTCGTCGGTCCACCTAGCAGCCTCCCGCCTGCCTATGCTTCGTCTTCCGGTTCGTGGTCTCCACTCAAAGACTTTCTTGGCCCATCTGCCGTTAGACCATCAAGCGACGCGGCCTGCCCATTGCCATCTCAGTCTGCAGATTTTGAAAGCGATATTGTCCATCGTCATATGACATAATGAACTAACCACAATCGGCTCCTGTTCCAAATATCAATCTAAATACAAACATTAGAAAGAAAACTACATACTAATACTCATTGCAATACATCCAAGTTGAAACAATGTTTCAATCGAACAAAATCACAATTGTAGAGCAACAAAGAAAACACAAAGTAATACATTTTTTTTACGGTATTGTTTTATAATATCTAATAGACATTCCAATCTTCTAACATAATAATTAAGATGGAACAAATGGACAATCGTTAAGGCATGCAAAATACTAACGAGTATTTAGTAAACTAAATATGACAATAGACAATACAGAGTGACCTGTCAACATTGTTGTTTGTTTTGTTTTTTGCACTGCCCTATTGTATAAGCCCTACTAGGGTCTTATTCAAGCCCTGTTACATATGGCAGATGATACATTGCAATACGATTTTGTAGTATCTAGTAATATTGTTGCATGAAATCGTTTGTGGTTTCATTTTGTCTAATAGTGCATTGCAGTTTGTATCTTTCTTTCTAGGTCGGGTGGGAAGTTGTTATGGCGTCCTTAAATAGGTAATATATAGCGTCATGAAATTAGGGGCATTATGACTAAAATTTGCAATGAAATACTCAAGTAATGACGTCATTTTTAGCTAACAATTTAATTTAACTTTGGCAATCATACGAATCTTTGAAACGAATACGTAATTAAAATGATGGCGTCACATTTTAAATTTCTTACTAAAACTAATAAGTTTACAATGAAAACTACGTATCGACAACCGATCGACAACATTTCATGCTTATTAAAAAAATAACATCACACGTACGAATTTCGAAGAACAACAACCTAAAACCCGCGAACTTGTATGACGTCACGGTACAAAAATGGCGCGAGTGACATAACAAAAACAGGTCTTATTATCATTACATAACATTATTATTTTCAAAGTCATTCACGTTTTCTTAATAGATTCCACTATTAATAATAAATGTGTTCACGTGTTTTCTCGGATGATGTTATTAAAATTTTAGATTTATCTTTGGCGCGAATTAGACAACACCGCCATCTTGAACATGCACAGATTATATCTGTGGTCTTTAATTATTTTTGTTTTGCCGGTTGTGTGGAGGTCGTATATGTTTCGTTTGGCGAAAATATGTATATTTGTATTGATGGCGTTATTTTACTAGATTGATAGGTAAACTATGTTGTTTATTTGTCTTTTTTTTTTCTTTATTAATTGAAGTACACTTTAAGGTATGTTTTTCAAACTTTAATATACAAAAAGGAAGACTAATTTTGGGACCAAATGACCATAAAAAAAGTTCACTAATTAGAATACAACTGAAATCTAGTAAACATGTAGCATTAACATAACATCACGCCTTTTTATCCCCGAAGGGGTAGGCAGAGGTGCACATTACAGCACTTAATGCCACTGTACAATGTAACACCCAGTTTTCACTATTTATGTTACGAGTCCCATGTAATAGGGGGTGAGCCTATTGCCATATATCGGGCACATTTCCAGACTCCGTGCTACTACTGAGTTTTTTAAAAACCCAGTAATACTTTGCCCTACCCGGGAATCGAACCCGAGACCCCTTGCCCTACAGTCACACTTGCGACCACTCGGCCAACGAAGCAGTCATAAACATGTAGATCCTCGTTAATGTCCACAACTATAATAAAACATACTACTATTGTTCCTTAGAAATAAGCTTGAAAATGAAAATGAAAATGAAAATGAAAATCCTTTATTTGTAAACATAGGTTATATAAAGTTGTTGAATGATTGATATATAATGCAATACAGCGAGTTCTTCTATGTTTTGCCTTAAAGCATACAAATTTATATAAGTTTTAATAAATAGATTAATTTAACCCTCTGCAACTGACGTGCTGAACCCTCTGCAACTGAAAGCTTTGAAGTAATAAGAATGATATATTTAAATTAATTCCAATTCAACCTTGATGTCCCAATTCTTAGTAGACACAAAAACGCTACGAACGTTTTTCCTCTGAAAAAAACATGAATCGGAAATGTCATAAAATTCCTGAATGACTAAACCATTACATAACAATATTTAAGCATTTAATGCTCTAAAGGAATAAACAGAGGTACACACACATACATAACATCAAGCCTGTCTCCCAGGGGGTAGGTAGAGACTATGGAACGCCAATTGCTACAATTCTTATATACCTCTTTCGCTCCAACTACTTGAACTTCTATCCTAAGCTATTATTATTCTTTTTTTAAATAACGTTTTCCCACACTAATATTTTCTCCATTTCACAATCACAACAATCTCAAGTTCACATTCACATGACACCAGACCCGAAACAACAATCTGTGGAGCTCAAAAATAGTTGTTCCGTGCGGGAATCGGAATCAAACCTGCGACACGTTGCGCGGGAGCCAGTTGCTCAACTACTGTAGCCAACCATGCAGTCAAAATCTGAAAATGTACTAGTATCTACTGAAATCGTACAATTAAGTCGGTAAAACCAAAAGACCGAAATTTGATTCTTGGCAGACCTTGAAAATTGGAATCGAAACCGAATCCTCAGTTGATAGTACCGCTTGCTATAATCTTCCATCTTCATCAACATCATCATTAGTAACTGTCTTACTGCTAGGAAAAGACCCCTTCTCACACAGAGAAGGAATACGTCCGAATCGTTCGACAACATGTCCAATTTGGTTTAACTTATCAATACTTACTCACATTACAATAACATAAAAATATAGTCGTTAATTGAATAGGGTAGATGCCTAATTTTTATTTTAATGTCCGTCTGGTAGATTATTTTAAATCATTAGACACGTATTTTTTATTTTCTTACAGAAACGAATACTGTCGACGGTATATTGATTTGAAATGTCGCGTGACGTCACTTCTATGTACATTTTATACGTAGAAATAAAGTTTTAGCCCCCACTCCTAAACTTTGATTCGTTTTCTCTAAGCATTGTTTTATTATACGACAAAATAAAAAATACGTGTCTAATATTTTTTCATTACCTAACTTACAGACTAATTATATTTTTAATTTTCATACCCTGTCATCATCCCTATTGACGATATTAATACACCAAAATAAATATGTTGTTTGACGCAAAGCATATTATTATAACGTCATAATTCACAGACCCGTGCAAAACTTATAGGAAACTATGATTTAGGATATTTCCAAAAAAATATGTATCAGTACTATTTAACTATGGGGAAGTACCATACTATGACAATTATTAGGTATAACGTTTCATATAAATTGATTGTTTAGTATTTTGTATATGTAAGAAGAGGTGTATGAATAACTACTCATATAAAATGTCTGGAAATAGGACATAGGAACCGCAGTATTAGTTATGAATTACCTGGAACTCGAATAAATAAGAATGTGTATGGAAAATTTGTTACACATATAAATGAGGTTAACTGTATTATTACTTTCATTGCGGTTTTTATGTATAATAGGTCTAGAACCAAAGACATTAAAAAATGGCGGGTAACCTTTTACGTTATCTGTGGCTCCGTATAACCTTAAAGTGTATGTCACTAACCCAAATGTTTTGTCCTTTCAGCTACTAACAACTAAAAACTACCACAAAGTTAATTTCGACGGTTCATTAAACTACCGTCACCACTGGACACTGGCAGTATAGTCGACAAGATCATTTTGGAGACTCGTTTGCCAAAGAGGGAAAAAAAAAAAAAAACCCTTAAAGTGATAAGTCTCCTCGTTATCCTTTTAAAAGAAATACTTTGTCGAACTCACAAATCATACATTCAGCATGTCTTTATAATAAAAACAATCGTTACTAACAAAATAACGTGATCACAGTACAACTACACGAGACCGAAACGTTTTTCATAGAGTTATTTACGCGGTAACCACCATCAGCGCCATCTATTGGTCATGCACCGTAAACTAAGTACAGTTTCTCTTTTACATGAAATGATTTTATGAAAATGAGTTTTAAATGTAATATTATGATTTCGATTGAAATTATAATTTTTGTGAAACATAGTTATAAGCTTTAGAAAGATATTTTTGGGAAAAACATAAATGTCAATAGTTCATTGAACTTTATTGGCGTAGCGAAAAAATTCTAGTTTCGGTACAATCAACTTGTAACTGATTAAATGTTGATGTATTTAGTTTATTATAGAAAAGTATTATTAACGCTTCTTAATTGTCAGAGGGATAAGTAGAGACGTACAATTTTGTAGAACCAAAACACTCAATAGATTTTGAAATCCCTCTACAACTTAAACAACTACATAATATATTCTGGTTAATAACCATAACAAGTTTGAGACAAACAAAGAAAAAATCGTCTCAAACCGTTTTTAAAATAGGATTTCTAGGAAATTCAAAAATGTATAAAATCTAGACTCTTAAACAACACGCGAATAAGGAACGATGTCAAGGTTAAATAAAACTATAATATTACATAAAACATATACATATATACTGTGTTATATATATGTGTTGTAAGAAAACATACATTATTTATTTTGTATGAAGGTGGTATGAGTCTTTTTTGTCAAAATTTTTTGTTGATTTTATTGTTTTGGTCGATGTTATATCGGATCTTAGATCATAATTATTACGGATCAAGTCGGATAAAGCAAAAGAATGCTTCCTGGGTGAAAAAATTATAAGTTTTGGATACTACAGCAAAATATTTCCACAATAGTCTAGTTAACATGCACTTTTCAGTACTTTTAGATATTTATTTTTAGTCTCTTTAGAAAAGAAACTAGCTCATAGACAAAACTACAAAACAAAATTTTCATCTTTCTCACTATAAAAATAAAAAACACTTTGTCTAACTCAGAGATCAAACCCCAATACATCACATTTAACAGTCACATCATTCAATCAACGAATCCACCTCAAAATATTATATTACCAATAATAATAATTAATCATAATGACTGCCTCGTTGGCCGAGTGGTCGCAAGTGCGACTGCCGGGCAAGGGGTCTCGGGTTCGATTCCCGGGTCGGGCAAAGTATTACTGGGATTTTTCAAAAATCTCAGTGGTAGCACGGAGTCTGGAATTGTGCCCGGTATATGGCAATAGGCTCACCCCCTATTACATGGGACTCATAACATAAATAGTGAAAAGTGTGTTGTTACATTGTACAGTGGCATTAAGTGCCGTAATCTGCACCTCTGCCTACCCCTTCGGGGATAAAGAGGCGTGATGTTATGTTATGTTAATAATAATGATTCACCAAAACGCACGGTACACAAAGTTCCCCTTTATTCTATGAATTACATAACTATGGTTAATCTACAGAAATAGAGCATGTGTGCGGGAAAACCACAATGTCACGCGTTTCCGTGAAAGGACAAACGAATCAAACTAAACATTAGTTTGATTTTATAATTGACCCGATCTATTATCGTATTTAATCTGAATTTTTAACCACACAGTTACTGTAAATTTCACATAACAGTCAGTTATGTTAAAAATCCCATGTAATAGTAAAAGGATGACACTATTGTCATACATCTAGTATAAAAAAAATTCAGTAATATTTTGCCCGTCTCGAGAGCCAAATCAAAGATTCCAAACAGTGCCACACGAACAACGAGGCAGTGAACTCATTAAACACAATAATATTTTTTTCAACTCAGAAATGTACTCATGACCTCCAGACCAGACCAATAAGGTAATGTATAGAACGCAATTATTATCAAAATCATCAATTTCGAAAAATATTACCATTATCTCATCATTCAGACCTGTCCGTCAAAATACACTGAATAACTGTAACACTGCTTATATATATCTAATTTCCTTGTAAACCTATATTTTGATAAACATCTAAACATTCTGTAAACCAGACAACATATCATAGATTAGTCATTGTCAAACACGTCAAAATACAATAACAAGTTCAACCTTGTCGGGTCAAAATACAACCTTTGTTACAACCGGTGTCATAAACCTATGACGTGGATACAACTCACGCTTGACCGTTTCGCAATAGTTCCTTATTTTGATGTAATATTACCTACTGAGTTATGACGAACAATCTCGTATTGGAAGTAACCTATTATAAATTCCCGGAAATTAAATCTAGGTTTTTACAAAATACCTATAATAAATTAAATTGGATTATTAATCAATTTAAGTAAGACTTAAGCTTAAATCTGTACCAATTTAATACACAATAGCTTAAATGTGAAATCTAATGAAAATATTAATTACTTTTTTATCTAATATTCGTAGACCTGCTACGCTGTAGCAACTGCGTAGCACGTAGCACCCGAAAAATAGAAAAATACGAAAAACACTAAACTGCGTATTATTAATAATAATACTCCACTATCTTGTTTACTAACTCCAATAAAAATAATACGAAGCTAAAACAAAGGAACAAACAAAGATAATTCGTCAAAATAGAAACGAAATTACGAAATATTTTGAAAACAAAATACTTTGTAACAAACAGCCAATAGTCAATCCATTACCGATAAACCATTTTAAAAATTAACATTTACTCAACTTTTCGTAGTTAAAAATTGTAATGCCGTAAAATACTAGACAGAATTCTTACGCCACGTAATTGTCCAAAACTAAAGCGAACGCTTATCAATCGATTAAATTATTTCATGGAAAACGCAAAAAGCGACAAACATATGACTCAATAGTTGTGAATTAGCTAAAAAATCGGGCACATTGACTCAATACTGGCTAAAGTGATTATACGAACTCCGTCAGGGCATTACGTAAATATACCTACACAAGCGCAGAGCACTCACACACTCTCACGGTGACGCACACTACGATAACGGTGTCGATGTGTGCGTGTTGCAGGCTGGGTGTAGAGCGACCCCACTACAAAATTTAGTCGCACTCGAGACTTCACGCAGTACGGACCTGTCCAAGAGATTGGAACACAGCGCCATACGCAGTGGATATTTCGTCATACAAACATTGTGATAGTGACAAAAATCATTCAGGACGTGATTTAGTGGGAGTGAAACATTTGGATTTTATATTTATTTACTGTTTATAAACTAACTGTGAGCGATAAGGACGTTGTGAATTACTGTTTTGTGGATTATGATATTGTACCCACGATTTGGATAATTCCGGATAAGGAGTGCAAAAACACCGCAAATATTTTTGTAAGTATCTTATTTGTTTGTTTATATTATTGATTTGTAGAGTTTCGTGCAAAAACTGAATGTTGGAAATTTTACAAAGTTTTTCGAAAAATTTTACAAGTCCAATTAGAATCGCGCTTTTCGTTTCCTAGTCAAAATCTTATTTAGAGTTAATGAATTCCGTTCAATTAACAAATTTAGAGCAGGATTAGCGTGAGGAAATATTTCGATTATTAGATGTGAAATTCAAGATAGTAAAAATTATAAACAACAAAATTGAAATAATAGATTATTTACATGATAATGCAAATGAAAACAAACAATATTTTCCAGATATACAAATAAAAAACTTGACGAATAAAATCCCACCAAAAATATTAAAATTTTAGTTACTCGAGAAATAAATTCGGACGAATTTCAATTTCGACACCAACCAAACGTCAATTCGTCTAATAATTTTAAAAATGTATTATTATTTAGGAGTAGAGAATGCATTAGATACAAATATTTTCCGTTTTCCTCATACAGAGTCATTGACATCGCAACCAAAAATGTTTACTCATCTCGTCTGTTCTGTGCCAAAACGGCAATGTTAATCATTTTATTTGTTAAAATTTGTATGTTCTTGAAACTCCTCAATGACGGCCCTCAATGTTTCACCTTGTTTTCGTTCTTTTGTTTGCATTTCTGCTTCCTCGATAATGTTTTCGTCGCATTTTATGTATGTGCGTATACAATACGTTTCTTTTTTTACAATTGTTTACGAGTACTATCCTGTGTTTCATTTATCTAACATGTTACGAAATAATCTGATAAACTGTTTGCCGAATAGTGCTGTGTCATTTTTATTTTTTTCGTGATTTTTTCGGGTTTTTTTTCGTTTGTGTTGTAATGTTGGTAAAGTACAAGTAATAGTGTGTAGTCAGTTTAATTGCGGGATTGCGTTGGCTGGTGTCGTAAGTTGCGCCTGGCACCGTTCTGTCGTAAGCCATTGTGAGTTGCTTACACAAGTGGTTCAAGGTTCCGATCCGGCGTGCATTCGCCCGCGGATGTACGGAAACTAGATTTTTTGTTAATATTGCACTTTATTGTTTTGTAGTTGTTGCGTTGCATGTAGTGTGTTAGTTAGGATGTAGTTTTTGTTGTAATATTTTTTGTAAATATTAATTTTATCCAAGTGGTTATAAAGTAATAAACAATATTAGAGATTTATTTACTTAACAATCAGAAATATTTTTACATAATAAATCGTACTAGATATTTATAGTGCACAATATTAAACAATTCAAAAAATAAAAACTAAAATATTTTCTCAACTCATACAGAAATTATAATCAGAGCAAAACTTTAATTCCTATAGCAGAAAAAAAACTTAAAAGAAAAATAGAGAAAAATACCATTACAAACAAACAACATGTTGTCATTTCCCACCCCTACTGCTATTTTACTACCACCTGTTCCATAGACATGCAGTACGAGTGCAACAATCGATCGCCTGCAAAGGTCGCCAATACGATGACGTAACCCCTAGGGTGTGTGTTGCGCAATCGACTGCAATACAACGTGATGTCTACCACGTACTAAACGTACTAACGAGCCCACGCCAAAGTCAGCCAGCTAAAGAGCAAAAATGGCGAGAGTTCAACGAACTCTCAACTGTCAAAATCGACCAAAGACAAATGAAGGTTCCAAGCACATTGCTTCTTACGACTGCCATTTGTTTGTTATCTTGTTTACTTAAAACTTCCGTAAAACGCACCGAAATTATACATTTTTTATTTTAAATAGCCACACAATCGAACAAAGGCGTATCGAACAGGTAGATAGAGTTATCACGAAATGCATTGTAGGCATGTGATGTAATACGGAACTAAACACAAGGTTGTACGGAAAGCAATACAAACGCTTGTAAGGTCACAACGTTCATTTAACCGCAAATCGACATGCATTTATCGTTATCCAGTCATAATTGAGTCATTCTAACCAATACCTAAGTAAACATTACATTCTGACACCATTACTAAGACCGTCACCTAATTAACCGAAATACGTTAGTAAATATTAGCTAAAGATAAAGAAAAATCCAGCCAGGGTTACAGAAATTATAAATGTACGACATTGGGATGTAACCCCCAACATATTTGCCTGGATTATGCTTTTTTATACAACAGTTACGTAAGCAGATTTTTTCACGCGCAATAACAAGAGCGATAATTTCATCGGCGCGAGGACAAGTAAAGATAACTTGACCTATTTTTTTTATCTCGCTCACTGCGTAACTGTAACCTACTTAGTGATGCGCACGTGAATGTGTACAACCAATTGCGATGAAGTGGACCGTGTGACGTGGCCCATTGTGGACACAGAAGCTCCGAAATATCAGTGATTGACGATTTGGACACTGAGCGAGGAAACTAGGACATTTGCATTCGTTGTTTCCGAACAACAATTTAATTTAATGGGAATCCCCGTGAGTCAGAAACGATAATGACAGTTGATATTATGACTACTGATAATAATAGCTCCCAAAAGCATTATCTTGTGAATGACCTCTCGGAATTGAACAAAACATTCGCTCCTCTTACAACACTTCCTCGAAGCAGGCCTGTTATGTAACTAACTCCACGAATCTAGCACAAGGAAATAGGTTAAATGTTTCTTAATAATGTAGAAATTAGCAGGTATAGAGCAAGGCCACGTAACTAGGTCTCTTTGTCTTAAAACTGATTCACTCAAACAGTTGTTATCATTCGTTATCTTTTATTTAAAAAGACAATTTCTAACGGAAAAGCGGAAAAGCCTTGGCACGTATATAAATCAGTGTTACGAAATATAACCTTGACACCAAACCATTATCGTGAGTCGACCGATAGAGGCCGCCAGTACCGAAATAACGCTCCCGCCTTTAATTAGGTCTTGCGCGCGAAAAATCGGTCAAGTATATGTGTAATATTTGTTGTAAAAATGTTTGAAATATATCAAGGGAACGCGACTTCAAAGATGGTAAGTTAAAATAACGTGGATACGGTAACAGACGGATTCTAAGACATAACATATGACTCGACGCGCACCAAGTTTTCAAAACATTCACATCTTGACATAATTCATAACCACAGACAATGAGCCATTGGCGCCAACGGGAACGTCATGTAAATTATGCAACAATTTTCTATTTCTTGCTAAGTTTTCATCGAGACTGTTACCCGGAAGAACGCGAAGACATTTGTCGCTGTATTATTTTCTTAGTATAACTTTGACGTCCCCAAAGATTGAATTGAGCAATTTACTATTACCGTTAATATTATTCAAATAAAAAATGTTTAGAATGAAAAATAAATGTCATGACATATTTTTTTAAATAAACTAGCACGCTTTAAATGTCTAGACCAGTGTTTTTCAAACTGTGGGTCGCGACCCCTAGGGGGGTCGCGAAGCCTTACTCGGGGGGTCGCCGACTGAAAGAAAAACGTTTCCACCGAGTCCGCGGACCCGCCGGTCAGACAGGCCCCATATGATCCACGTTGGGCGCTGAGACAGCTGGACCGGGAGGTTTTCCTGGAAGCCGCAATTGTGCAGGCCTGGGTGATACCACCGGTCGGACGGTACTCAACGAGTTATATCGCGCGTAGCTTTAACAACTTACCTCGTACTTACTTTCAATACTCTCGCAGCTTCTTGCAGAGTAGACCTGAATAATTGATAAAGGTACCAAAATAGTAGAAAAAAAATCATTAACGTATGTAGTCTTAATTGAATTTTATTAGTTCTTAGTCTTTCTATGACACAAGGGGGTCGCCAGATTTTCTCAACTTGTAAAGGGGTCGCGAAATCAGAAAGATTGAAAAACACTGGTCTAGACAATTATAAAAAGTAATAAAGTATTTCTAACATTTCATAGTTGGTGGTAAGCGTCAAATCAAATATGGCCGCCGTCCCACTTTTCCCGCGCAATAAACGACAAGCGCGTGGAAAGTTACCGCTGTACTACTTTCTCTACTTTTTCCAAGATGGCGCCGATTATATATTATTTAAACTAAGGTCAAGAGCGCTGTTATTTATTTCTACTGACACGAATGTAACAATAATTAAACTTGACTTTGCCACGATTTCTACAAGTTTGCTAAACACGTTTTTTTTTTAAATTATCAGTTAAAAATCCAGTTAATAATCCAGTTGCTGTCGTATAATCAATAACTTAGTACAGCGACAGAGATAGCATTAGTTAAAATAATAATAAGAAAAAAAACCAACAAAAAACCCGCGTAAATGTTTGATCAAAACAATGCCACTGTCAAAACCAAGGGCAACGCCATTAAAGGCAATTAATAATTAAATTTCACGTTCTTCGATCACGTTGCAGTTTATATAACTATGTAGAGAAGAGCAAACGTGCTTGGGTCGGTTCGTTGCGCAACACAACGTGAGGTTCAAGTACAGCCGACACGTGTTGATGGCCGCGTGACCTGACCACGCTTTGGCACGTGTGCTGCAGGTATAGGGACGAACAAATCGCTAAGGTCACCACAGGGCTACCTCCCTGAACTCTGACATGATAAAACACTATCCGAAAAAAAAAAAACTTTATCGAAAAACGAACCATTGATAACGATATCGTGTGGGGTCATATGAACTATAAATAGATTTAAAACAAATCGATTCAAATGTTAAATCTTTTTTAATCATAAACGACAATAACATTGAATAGTAATTAAATTCGATTATAAAAATACCAGACGTTTAATTGTGCACGAGACTTGTCTATTTCTAATTCAAATGCCGGTTCTAATGACATAATCAGAGACAACCTCGTGCCTAAGCACGTGCATAGTCTATGACGCTAACGTACCTATGTTCTATGCAACAATTTGCATTTATTATGTCATATATCGGCGGAATTTAACAGGAACTAATTAATCTGAAATAATTAATCATACTGTAATTATTATATACAATATTATTGTGTAATATACTAAAATATTTCCTATGTAAATAAATGCTATCAATGTTTGTTGGGTAGAACTTTGAACAATGACTCAGTCGACACCTCACCACTCACTTCGTTACGAAATGCCTCTGATAAAGAACTTGTAATAGAGTCAATTTAAGATCTTGACTCAAATACACGTGACAAAATAGCTAATGAATTTAATTAATATAATTTATGCAAACACTTGAACGAAATAAATTTTATTGTTCTTTTTTCTCATTGTTTAATCTTAAACACACGTTTTCGACAAAACGTGCTCGAATGTTTAATTAAAATTGTAGCCATAACCCTCTCAACGCGACGCGGTTTTAAAAGTAGCAACCTTAGACCGAATGCACATTATTTACCATAATATAAAAAATGAACAACGAATATATGATTCAATGCACACGTGACAAAAATTGACGCATTTAGGAAATAAGAGACGCGAAGACAGTAAAAACTACACTATATTTAGACTGGAGGGGTCGACACGTGTTGAAGCCCGCTCTCGACCTACGCCACGTGCAGTGTTGCGTAGGTCCAGCCCTATACAACGTGACTGGAAGAAACTAGACATTTTCAAATCGGTTCTTTATTTGAAACCAAATATTTTCCCATCGCAGCAAATGGCAGTCGCATTCTAACGGTGATACAATACGTTGCCAGCAACTATCAAGCGGGTTTTGACAATCGACAGTTATCACTAATCGAGTACTTTCTCGCGCTGCGGTCCGTTATCCGAAAACTGGGTTCGTACGGTACAACCAAAAACGGTTTTTTATGCTCATCACTGATGTCTAAAACTCGTAATACTGTTATGAAACGACTATTTAGCGTGTCGTCATCACTTAGCGGTTACATTTTATTTCTAAATCAACGTTTGGTTAATCTGGTATATAGTTAACAGTTACAGTGTTAATTGGCACGTCAGTCCGATGTCAGAAAATGAGTTTACATCGTTCCTGAGCCAATTATATTTGCTATATTAATTAATGTAATAAAGATTTTAAGATATTGCGAATCTTAGTTTTTGAAATCCATGAAACGAACTAATAAGTTATAAAGAGGACGCCTTAAAACAAATTTCCTCATTAAAAAGTAACAACAAAAAAGTTAACAATGCTTATATTTTTATAACCAATGCTAAATAGTAACAGTTCGGTTTGAAACGGTGTTTAACTGTCCGTGCTCCGCCAAGCGTCAACAGCATAACGGGCGGTAACATTTTTCTGTTAATCTCTTTGCAAATGGAGCAAAAAATCATAATTTACTGTATAAAAATGCATATAATACACAAATTAATTGCGATCAATTTGCAATTCGAACTTTAAAAAGTGACGTTTCATTTTTGAAGGTTGGTAGTATCCGGGATCATAGATTACACAAAAGAGGTTTGTTTGTTTTAAAGTCCATGTCACCAACGAGTCCAAAGTCCCGTAAGTTATGACGAAACTATTTCCATGTATTACGATCATGAATACTGTTTTAAATTAACACCTAATAAAGTGGGCGTTTCGAACGGGGCAACCGACAAAAAATGTTTGAATAGTTATATGTAACTGTACAATATAGTAATATTGAACTAACGGAGCTTGCTTCTATTAATACAGATCAGCATAATTTTAACATTTCGTTAAAACTATTGAGTTCTCAGTTTATCCATTTAATTGGTCTAAATTATAACCTAGATTTGAGCTGATTAACCTTAATCCAATATAATTAAGAACAACAAAGATCCCACTGTCATTTTTCAATAACAATGTATAGCAATTAAAGTTGGCGCAATTATTTAAACAGTTAGACGGCATAACGGGCGCCGGCGCATCTGGGCCGACCTACTGACACCGATCTTGTCGTGTCGTGGAACGGAACGTATCAATAACACAATCATACTTTTTAGCGGCATTGCTTTATGACATAGAGAAAAAAAATATCGAAGAAACCAATCTGTTGAGTATTCAGCACTTAATACTTAATGTGCTTCTTAATATTAATTACTGTTTAAATCTCGAAGCGGCGGATATTGGTTCGAAATTTAAATTAATTTGAAACTTACAAACTTAATTCGAAATTCAAATCGGTTGATTCATTGTACGCACGTGTTTTGACACATTATAACCGACAAAATACGGAGAAAAACACATAATTTTTCTTTTAAAAAAACGTTACTCTCACGTTGCCTACCTTCGGACCGCGTGTTATCAAACGTGATAAAGTTTTTTTCTGTGCACAACCTAGTGCAACTCTCATTGTTTTAAAATCATTTCAAAAAACAATCAAACTTAGTCGCCACAATAGGCACTTACAAATGATCCTTACCATTGTTAGTTTTGGATAATAAACTTGATAACAATTGTGTACTGGTACATTTTTTTACACTTCCTGTATTACCGGCTCATAATTGATCGTTAATCGAATAATGTACATGATTTATGTAAATCGATTGTCCTTTCGAGCAGCCGCGTTACATAAAGGTGAACGACATTGTGTTGAGTGATGCTTTCGGCGTGTCACGCGTCGACAAATCAGCTAATTTTAGCCTACGTTAAAATCAACGTGACTGTTACGAAACCTAAATATTATTGTTAGTTTAACCCCAATGGAAGAAAATTATTAATTGTCACGTGTTTAAAGCATGGTAAGGCAATTTCGAAATATCTGATCCAAATTCGTCTTGAAAAAATTACTCGTAATTAAATTTCAGTGAGTATTTCAATTAATTTGTCATGTAATTATCCATCAGTCGTCTTCGACATCAGTCTGCTGCAATCATTCTATAATAAAACGTCCATCGTAACATTACTTGTTAAGCAAAATCAACGTTCAGCAATAGGAAGTGAGTTTTGTAACGGAAGAAATCCGGTGTAACCTTAAAATTGGTTACCAATCCATTGTAACACGCTAAATTAAGAAACACGACTTATTAATGAGTTTGGCTAACATGAAGGGAGTGAAAAGCGTTGAAATGTGGCAACATTATTTCACAAAGGTGATCCACGTGCAACAACTTTGCAGCGGCGGGATCTTGCGACATTCAGTTTTTGCAACCGACCGATTTTGTAACAGCGACATTATTTAGACAACTGCAACAGTTAGCGAATTTTTTTACAAACTGTAACTAACGTAACTGTTCGCTTGTTTCAGAACCACAGTGATAATTCGTGCGGACCAATCGACGTCCGCCGAAACATGGTTGCCGAGTTCATCCTGAGTCAGCAGCAGCTGCTGAGCGGAGCGGGTGGTGGAGCCCTGGGCCCCGTGCCGCCCCCTTCCCGCGCACCACCTCCTCCAAGAGGTCGCCACTCCGTCTCCCCACACTTCCCAATGGACCAGAGCCAAGGCCCCGTGGGCAGCCCCGGCGACCCAAATGACTACTCTCCTTTCGAATTCAACAAACGCAAGGAGTTTTTCGGTCAGCGTAAACAGAGGGAGTTCATCCCCGACAGCAAGAAAGATGATGGTTACTGGGACCGTCGCAGGAGAAACAACGAAGCTGCCAAGCGTTCCCGAGAAAAGAGGCGCTTTAATGACATGGTTTTGGAACAGCGCGTCGTTGAACTGTCAAAGGAGAACCACGTACTCAAAGCACAGCTTGATGCTATAAAGGAGAAATATGGAATATGTGGAGAAACCCTCATAAGCATAGACCAGGTGTTGGCCACTCTACCTACATGTGATCAGGTTCTCTGTGTCACGAAGAGGAGTAAGCTGACGCCGAACGCACTGTTCCCCGCGCCGCCACCACCGCCACCAGCAGCACCTGCATCGCCTCCCTCACCACCACCTCAGCGCCAGCCGGAGCCCTACCAAGAGAGGCTACCGGCCCCCGAAGCGTACTACCCACACCCTGCACACTACGAGCCACCCGGCTCAGTTCTCAACCTGTCCAGATCTCGCCGCGTGCCCTCTCCCTATGAACTATCCTCTCTCTCAGGCTCAGGGGACGAGACCGCTGAACAGTATGCCCCTGAAAACAACGGGCTGCCGCTCAAACTTCGCCATAAATCCCATCTCGGTGACAAGGATGTCGCCAGCGCCCTGCTCTCCCTTCAGCACATAAAGCAGGAGCCAGGTCCCCGGTCCTCACCCTCATGGGACGGGGAAGGCTCTAGTGACGAAAGAGACTCTGGGATTTCGATAGGCGCAGAGTTCAGGCCGCAGCGACCTGACGACAGGCTAGTGACTGAGGAGGACGACACGCATCTGAAGGCGGAGCTGGAGCGGCTGGCGACGGAGGTGGCCACGCTAAAGAACATGATGCACCAGAACAAGGCGCGCGCGCACGAGCACTGAGCAGCCGCCGCCTGCGCCTGGACCGCGCAGCCGCCCCCGCCCGCGCCCGCGCCGCGCCCCGCGCCCCGCGCCCTGCGCTCAGCGTCGCACTCGCTCGTACAAACTGTCTCCCCTCCCAGTAGATGAAGTTACCACGTTGTAAAGAGATGAATATTATATTTGTATCATATTGTGCAGCTGTAAGCGGCTAAGCCGACGCCTATTTGTAATCCTTCCTATTAGTTGTCTGTCGTGGTCGATGTGTAGTATGTACTCGTGTAGGGTAGGCAGAAGTAGTGGCAGGTCGTCGTAGACGCGCCTCCTGGACCCTTTTATATGAAAATGAGACTAATTATGTTCGGTTTAGACTTTTCGAACAGATAAAACTTGTCTACTCAGTGGTAGGATATAAAAAATGCATTTTTAGTGATGAGCTATGTATGTATATGTTATTAAGTTAAAGTAGTAGATCTGTTTCATCTTTTCGAAGACTCGATAGTGAAAAATCGATGGCTAAAGACTATGTTCTTATAAGTAGTTTGTAAGCTTTGATCTAAGTAAATTTAAGTCCAACTTAGATGGTTATTTATAAAATTAATGTATATTTCTCATTTCGGATTGCCCCGTTAAGTTTTGAACCAAAAAGATAGGTCCTCTGGTTAACTGGTGAGAAATCGCAAATACTATGTAAGACTTTAAATAGTACTACATACATTAAATCCTATACGACAGATGTATTGATAAATATAACAAAAACAAGAATACCAGTGCCTTTTACAATACATACCTACCTTTATAAATAGCTACATAAAGGAATATTTTTGTACACTTATTAGTAAAAAAAGAAAATGGCCATTTCATCTTTCGAGAACCATGGTCGTTACTACGGGTTCGTGACTCACAGCAACTCGATTGGTAGATCTATTCGTTTCCTTTTGAAAAGCGAATGGTAGTTGATAAATTAGTGTAACAGCGAGATGAATTCGAGTTGTAGTGAGTAACGAACTCGTGGTAGACACAAGATTAAATTTGTAAATGTATCGAATCCTAAGAGATGCTAGTTGGCAAGTATTTCAGTAAATATTGTAAATGTTACTCCTAGTATTGCTCTAAAGGGCATGTGATAGGACTGAGAAGATGGTATACTAAGTATTTATTTATTGTTCGGACCGTGAAAGAGGATTTTACAATTTATTATCTTTGTATAAGAACACTATACGATATGAATAAATTGTGTACATAACAATTATTTCCGAATTTTATTTCCTTTCTACAACCCTAATAAACAATGATGATGCAGAACAAATATGCACACATACCTCCTACAAAAATGTTATTTATTAACGCTGCATGCACAAAGTGTACATAAGGTGGACTTAACCCTCTGCAACTGACGTGGTTAAATTGTTACAATTCAACTGAGGTGTATATTATACCAGACACCATTTCAACAGCAAATATTTTTGTAGAATTAAAGCATAGCGAGCACTATACAGTAAGGTACTCGCAGCAGTGATGCTCGTATTTGAAAAATGACGGTATAACACGTGATTTTGTATTTCGCGGTGTCTGTGGGACTACACGTCAGCTGCAGACGGTTAATGCCGCCGGCATTTTCTCCCAGTCTGACCTTTGGGTGATGCAGAGAAGAGTTAATGGTGTGAGCAAGAAGCAAGCAACTATTTAATAGAGCAAATAGAAAATACACTTACATATTTCACAGATAAACATAATTATTATTATTTATTCATTTATTAATAATAAAGGTACATGGTATGCCTTATAATCTAACGCCATGTCCAACAAAACTATATGTAAATAGTTTGACTGTTGGATCTTCTATATTTAAATTACTATTTAGTAGGTATTTGTAGTTTACTATGATAATGGTTATGGTTATGATTAATTTTAAATACATGTGGTTATGGTAGTGTGCTAACAGATATTTTTTTAAATTTAGTCTTAAATTTATTTTTATTTTTCTCTTCCCTGACTTCGTTTGGCAAATGGTTGAGTAAGTACGGGATACGCTTTTTCATATAATTATAATATATATACCTACACACTAGTACAATACAATATACATGTATAGCTATTAAATAACTTACAAATTTATAAGTGTAACAATACCAGACAAGAAAACTCAGCCTTAAGCCATAGCTTCGCAACATACACATCATTACATAGTCTAAACTTATAATAAAAATATCAAAACGTGTTAATACGGTTCACGTTGACCAGAAAATAATAATAGTACCTAGTCAATAGAGACAAAATCACATAACATCACGCCTTTTATCCCCGAAGGGGTAGGTAGAGGTGCCCATTACGGCACTTAATTAATGACACTGTACAATGTAACACCCACTTTTCACTAGTTATGTTATGAGTCCCATGTAATAGAGGGTGAGCCTATTTTATTTCCAGACTCCGTGCTACTACTGAGAATTTATAAAATACACAGTAGTACTTTGCTCGACCCGGGAATCGAACCCGAGACCCCTTGCCCGGCAGTCGCACTTGCGACTACTCGGCCAACGAGGCAGTCTATTTGCATTAACTAGAAAACAATAATAGTACCTACCTAGTCAATAGAGATAAAATAATATTTGAGATTTACTAAATATACTCTATGGCAGAATAACATAACATCAGAAGTCAGTAGGTTACAGCCCATACGTGACTATTCACCAGTTTTGTCATTATATTAGCATTACCAAAGCAATATGCCAATGTTAAGTAATAAAACTGAAAACTAAACAAAAAAGAAAGAGGATAGACAAATTGAAGTAGTAATGTAGACCACATCTTGGCAAAGGCAGTGTAGAACCCGCCGCCCAACCAGAACCAGACCAACACGGATGGGGCCCAATAGGGCTGATGCCGATACGGAGCCGCAGAGAACTTAACGGGTTACCGGGACTCCGGCGTGGTTTTTTAGTCAGTAAGAGTCTGACACTCCTTCCCGCTTCACCCAGACGGGAGACGTCATTCGATGATTTGCCCCCCTTAACAAAGGACCCGCTACAGCCGGGTAGAGTGACGACAACGAGGAGATTAAACAACAAAAAAAGTAAGGATAGTTACTCCACTGCCTCACCCTTTAACGAAACACAGTCACAATACTATGACATGTGTTATGTAAAAATCATCAGACCAGCTAAAAATTCAAGATCAGCAGATTGGTACATGCGCCCATTGCAAGGTAACCTACTTAGTTTTCTTAATCAGTAAAAAATATCTGGTCTAGACATGAAAGCAAATATGGCTGATTAAGCTACGACTTATTATAAGCGTAATTAGTAATTACATTAATTAGCAACGTTAAATTAACATGGAATTGCCTATGGCTTTGCCTTAACAGCCTTTAAACAAAGAAGTTAGTTTCAAGTGTGGGACAGCCATGCTTCAGCACGAATGGGCCGGCTCGACCGGCGTGATACCACGGCCTCACAGATAACCGACGTCAAACAACGCTTGCGTTATGTTTCGTCTAGTGAGTGAGGCTACTGGAGGCTCAATCCCCGTTCTTCCCCAATCTCTATGATTCCTCAACAATCCTCAAATTCTTAATCCACAAAAAGCCCGTGACGCACTTGTAACGCATGTGGCAGTCTAGGTGTCCATGGGCGAAACAGATTACTTATCATTAGGCGATCCCTCTGCTCCGTTTCCCGAATTATACGATAAAAAATAAACGAAAGACGTGATCATAGATCGTAAGAATAAAAATGCTGCAATGCCATCTGATCTGACCTTCTGTCAACGACTTCGCCTACGTTCCTGTGGTAGAAAAATTTACCTATATGATATTCCGGACCATAATCTAAAGCTTTGTGCCAAAAAACATCCCGATCTCTTCAGACGTTTTGAAGTAATTGAGGAACAAATATACACAAAAACATACAAACTCACTTTTCTTATTTGTAACATAAGTAAGATAATGTCTTTAATTACGCATCGTGTACATAAAATTACAGGTTTTAGTTTCGCAAAAGATTCATAGATGAAAATATAATTAGATGTTCCTGTCAGCGGGATATCCCTTTTTACCAGTTATGTCAGAGACCCACGTCACTATATGATATAATGGGACCTACGGTAAAGATCAACATATACCATTCTTCATAATTTTACCAATTGTATACATGGAAAATCTATTTTCAACAAACAAACATCAACAACATAACATCTCGCCTTTCTTCCCCGAAGGGGTAGGCAGAGCTGCACATTATGGCACTTAATGCCACTGTACCATGTAACACCCACTTTTCACTATCTTTATATTATGAGTCCCATGTATTAGAGGTGAGCCTATTCCCATATACCGGGCACAATTGCAGACTCCATGCTACCACTGAGAATTTTTTTAAAACCCAGTAATACTTTGCCTGATCCGAGAATCGAACCCGAGACCCCTTGCCCGGCAGTCGCACTTGCGACCACTCACCCAACGAGGCAGTCAACAAACCAACATACACATTCAAATAATAAAATATGACATTAGATATATATTATACAACTTGTTACAAAAAGCTGTATTAGTAATCATATTTTAAAATCAACTACACAAGCAGTAAAAATCACCTGCTGAATGTAGTTCATGGCATTACACGTGCTGTTCCTTAAATAAGCTGAGATTATTGCCGTCATCAATAGCCGAAGATTGTCCACTGCTGGACACTGGACCTCCTCTACATTAGAGTATTTATCATGTCATAGTCTCTATCATGGGAGGTACCCGGACCACTTAACGAGTTACCAGGGCTCTGACTTAAAGCGGGAATCGGAACGGGATGGCTTTGAGTCTGTAAGAGTATGACTCTCTCTCTCTCTCTCTCTCTCTCTCTCTCTCTCTCTCTCTCTTGCCCCATCTAAGAATTAAACAAAGCAGATGGGATTTAAAAGGTTTTTCATCGAATGACTGCTCCCGCCTGGGTGAGGCGGGATCCGAAGTGTCAGACTCTTACTGACTAAAAAGCCCCGGTAACCCGTTAGGTTCTCCGCGACATTTAATAGCTTTAGGTGCATTAAAGTGCGCTGTTGCTCAACCTTACTTTTGTGAAATGTGTAGACCCTTAGTCAGATCTTAGGGTGCCACATAGCCGCGGAAGACTTAACGGGTTGCCGGGGCTCCGGGTCGAAGTGCAGGAGTAGGAACGGGGTGGTTTTTAGTCAGTAACAGTCTGACACTCCCTCTCGCGTCACCCGGGCGGGAAAAATTGGATGAATTTCCCCTCTCAAAAAAAAAGAGTGCGTCCACATCTATGCGCGGAGTCACGGCAATGGTTTGGTGCTCAACTCATACAAGATTCGTATATACATACATAATAATTATAAATGCACGCGCGCAGCTTGCGGGCGACTGGCGAGCGGTTTGCGGAGCATTCGCCAGATGTGGACGCACCCTTATGTTATCGACATCCATCATAAGTACGAGTAATCAGGAAAATATATTTTACTCAATAGTCACCACACACTCCACACTCCATCATCATAATCGTCGTCATCATCATCATTATGATTTTAGCCAAGGATCACCTATGTAATAATAATAATAATAAGTGATCCTGCTCGGAGGGTAAGAAACTATTCGTAAGTCGCGAGTGGGCCAGGGATGCAGGAGGCTTCGGCTGGAGCAGATGATCTGAGTAGAAAGCGGTGGTAGTTTCTTAACCCTTCAGCCACTCACATTCTCGTTGCCCCTATGTTGCTATATCTAGCAACCATTCCCGGGGCCCGGTCGGTGAGTTGGCGAGTCTCCGCCTGCCATTTTTACGTGTAAAAATTACATTGTTTCGGCAGGTGCCATAGTCATCCATAGTTCCCAATTTACCAATCCACAGTAACCCATCCATAGCCCTACCTTTTTTTTTTCTATTATTCACGATAGTCCTACACTAACCGGGGACTGTCCTTGGGTGCATTTCCATAGTGCATACAGGGATAGTCGCCGGTTTGTGTCTCCATTACATTTAGATTAAAGTTGTCTAAAGGGCCTCTGCGCAGTTGGCTTCGGCCCCTCGTACGCCTCCCAAATGACCGGGACCCTGTGGTCCCGTGAATGGTAAAGACATACATAATAATAATAATAAAATTTATTATTGTATAATTTTAATTTGGTAAGAATTTTAAAAAAATCGAATATTACTCCACCTGAGACTTCTTTGAGGCTCGTTCAATGAGGCATCTTTGAACAATCGAATATAAAACTGAAACCTAATGGATTCTCTATAATATTATTATGTGGTACTCAAACTGAAAGCTACAGCAAAGTAACTTGAACTATTTGTCACTCTTGCCCGAATACTGAAACGTTTGTTAAATATTTAACGGCTGCTTAAATCATTGAGCAGCTCTCAAATTCTAGTTTGGTATACTCAAACGTCTGTTATCTTTTTAAAGGTCTGTTAAATTTAAGTCGTGCTCAAAAGTCCACTTAAATGAAAAAACCGTATACTGAAACGATACTTATTTTAAGTATGTGTCAATCTATTGTCAAAAGTCACCTCAAATGTACCGGAATACTGACGTTTGTTAAATATGTAACGGCTGCTTAAATCGTTGAGCAGCCCTCAAATTCTAGTTTTGTATCATGAATTGTCAGTTATTCTTTTGAAGGCCTGTTATATTTAAGTCGTGCTCAATGGTCCAGTTAAACGAAAAAACCGTATACTGAAACGATACTTATTTTAAGTATGTGTCAATATATTGTCAAAAGTCCACTCAAATGTAAGAGTGGTCTGAAGGCCTCCTAAATGCTTTGAGCGTTGTAGAAATTATAATTTACGTATAAAGTCGTGTGTTTAAAATGTCTCTATCAACGCTATCTTCTCTTTTGGCTGATAAAAGTCGTCCAACACGACACAATGAACTGAAATTGAACGCATTTGAACAACTAGCAAATGGGAATATTTATATATATTTTATTCCGCTGAAGAACTGAATGAACGAAGCACGGAGTATCCTCAGGAGTTGTTGACTCGGCGGCTCCCGCGGCCGCGGTCGAGCGATAAATATATCGAGTTTGGTTAGAGTGGTTTATTGCGTATCGTGTGTGTTTTGTGTCGCATCTCTGCTGCATGAGCGCATATCTACGGGCGGGAGGTCGGTGTTGCATACTACCTCTACATGCATCATACATGCCATTATTTGAACAATAATTATAATGATGTGGAATTTCGTGTAAACTTCTGTGTTTCCAAAGAAAGAGTTTAGTGCTTGAACTCGGTATTAGAGGACGATGTTTAGAGCCTCTCTGAAGTATGGGATCCGTAACGAGGTAATCCGATAGAAAACTGAAGTTATCATCGTAGCACAAATGATTATCAAGCTGAAATGGTAGTAATGATCATTTGGGGTAGACGTGTACTGAAGTGGAGAACGCGTCTAGACAGACGTACATAGTGTGGGGCGGTGGAGAGAATTTAACTACTAATAGAAAAATACAGTATCAGTTGTTTCAACTGCCTGCCTGAAATAAATAAATGATAATAATGCTGCGATTGGATGCCTAGAGTTAAAAATTGACCTTAGTGGCGTGCCATTAGAGAGGATATCCAGTAGTGGACGAGAACAGACTGATGATGAAGATTGCACAACCCATAGGTCTGGATAGCAATCAAAACTTTGTATACCTATTTGTATTAGGACTATGCTAATAAATGGACATGTTCAATCACAGTAAAATAGTTTTATTATTATAACTATAACAGTATAGGCGGCGACGGGGTATGCTGCCATGTTCTGGACAGCTACATCATGATTATAGTGCTGACACATAGAATCCCAAGCATCTTTCTTTTTTTTCATATGGGCGTTGGTCTCTTTGTTCTCTGTAATATCAATATGCCTGCAAAAATAGCAAGAAGCATATAAATTAACAATAGATCAGATCAGTTCTATGTACCTATACGTATTAAGTTTCATTACATACTTACTTCTTGATCAGCCCTAAAAGGATATCCTTTTCGGTAGTCGTATATAATTGGACCCGCGATTCTTTTTTTCTTCCATAATAACATTAAAATTGTAGTATGCTATCTGAAGCCGGAGAAAATTCGTGTTTCATTAAATGCCAATAACGTCTGTATGTCAATTGACTTACAACATTTCACTACACGACAATCTAGTCGTAATTATTTATTTTTCATTTTAATATTATAATTCTGTGTAGGTACTTAAATTGTTATTTTTATTATGATATTATATGTTAATAAAATTAGTAATAGAATATTATAAAATTCATTACAGTGAAATTTATAAAATTGTAGTATATTTTAGTACATAAATTATCATCGAATTAGCTATTTAATCAAATCATGCTGCATGAAAAGAAAACGTAAAAAACACAATTTATTTTGTAATCGAGAATATGCTTAGGAAATGCATATTATAGAATGTTGCCATAAAGCAAACATTTAACGGCTGCTTACCTGAGTAGACCAGAAATAAATTGATGGACGTTTCAGTATACCAGTTATATTTGAGGCGTGCTCAAATTTAAGTTGCGATTAATTGAGAGCTGTATTTGACAGACGTGACAGACGTTCGAGTGTCAAACGCTTAGAAGTATCTCGTGCATATAATATCTTTGAAAAATTATAAATTAGTGTGAAATGGCTTTATCGTCGTTATCCTCTCTTTCCGATAATGAAAGTCGTCCAATACCGACCCAATGGAGTAAATTTAAATGCATTCGAACTATATGATGGTGTGGAATTCCGTGCACGCTTTCGTGTTTCCAAAAAGACAGTTTGAATTCAGCATTTGGAAGCAGCATCAAGCCTTTCACATGTGAAACCGAGCGCTGCAGCCAATAGACCAAATCCTGATAACTAAAGATTTTAGGCGACAAGCAGTTACCAACGCGTAACAGGAGACATTTTTCATGTAGAACAGCCAACTGTTCACCGGGTTGTGCACAATGTAACGGCCATAATTGCGAGCATGAAATCTTTATTCATTAATATGCCAACTTCTGAAGAATTTGTAGACATTGCAAACGGGTTTTATGCAATTGCAGGATTTCCCACAGTAAGTGAGGCTGTTGACTAGACCAGACCTATTGCACCCATATTAATTAAAAGCCAAATAGCAACAAGGAATCCAGTAGAGAGTAGAAGTAATTTTGAAGGGTTTCGATAACATTGTCAAAGAAAATTGTAAATTTTGGGAATTTGTTTTTGTATTTACACATTTTTAGGAGGAGGATTAGGAGTTAGTTTTAATTTATTTGAAGGTCTCTTTTTATTTTTTTATTTTATTTTTAGTTTAGTTTCTATAGATATTTGTGACTTATGTAAGCTATTAAAAATGAATAAATTGTAAAAATAAAGAATTGAAAAACAAATCATAATAAAATAGTTTTATTATTACAACTCTTTTTATACACAACGTTGCTCCACACTAGGACTTTTTACCGTGTCGTGGGTGCGTTTACAAACATACAATTACACATACACATGACACCCAGACCCACAAAAAGTGTTTGAAAGGTTCCCCTCGGTTTCCATGGGATTCCATCATCAGATCCTGACCTGGTAGAAATAAGACTAACCTGAGAGTATGACCTTACTACAAAAAAAGGATCATCATAATCTGTCCACAAAAGCACACAAAAAAAATATACAACCGAATTGATAACCTTCTCCTTTTAGGGAAGTCAGTTTAAAATGAAGTCATTATTTTTTAAACTAGCTGTTCCTCGCGACTTCGTCCGCGTATAATAATGACTTTTGGCAAATTTTGATTTTTTTAATAAGTCTTTTCCAAGGTTAATTCCAATGGTATGGACCAAATCTCATCAGCATCGATTCAGTTATACCTCTATTTATTGTGAAATGTTGTTCATTTTGGTGATTTCAAAAAATAATCAATCTCACTGGTATTTCACCCGTATAGTATCCATACCCGTGAGGTTTCAGTGATTAAAACTCCATTGGAATTCCAATCGAATAGTTACAGCGGTTGAAATCTCTCAGGAGCCGAGTCTCAAACTATCGTTGCGTCGTTGTACCGAATTCCACTCAAATAATTTCAATGGTTTAAAAAATAGAGTGACCCAGAAGATTAACGCAGTTCCTGTCCTGTGGGATTTCCGGGATAGAACAAGCATACGTTATTTCCAGTGCCAATGTCTCACTCTCTTTAAACCGAATTTCAATCAAATAGGTTAATAATATTAGTATTCAGCCTCTTTGCATACCTTAATGTGATATCGTGGTAATAAAAAAATAAAAAAAATAAATTGTCAATCATCCATTGGCATGAAACTTACTTGTCAAAAATATGTCAGATAGGTAATATAGAAATGTGTACATACATTATTATAAATTTGTGTCTGTTTGTTTGTTAGAAATTGGCGTGATTTTTTTATTGAGTGTAGATAACAGGGGGTCGAGGTTTGTGTGGAGAATTTCATAATTTTCAAGAAACCTAAAATGGTATTAGGTACATTTGTGACCAGTAAAACATCGGGCACCAAATATATTTTATCTTTTATAATCCTGCTCTCAATACTTTAAAAGAGCGCAAGCGAAACCACGGGCAGAAGCTAGTCCATAAATAAAATGAATTAACTAAAGTTAATTCAATTTACTTTTTCCTTAAAATTCTTGATTCAGATGCAGCTAAATACTATTATTAGTCCTTGAAAACAGTTTTTATTGGTAGTCAAAGGCTTAAGCAATATTCTTCCGAATCCTTTTATAAGATTTTCATGCTGCTGTGTTCTAATGCTGCTTACTGCTACAGCATTATATTGCTGGCACACAGCATCCCAAGCATCTCTGTTTTTTCGTATTATATGGACGCTGGTCGTTTTGTTTTCAATAATATCTGCAAATATAGCAATAAGCCATCAGCAATAGATCAGATTACCGTTATATTATATAAGTATTAAGTTTCATTGTATACTTACTTCATGATCAGCTCTAAAAGAATAAATATATTTTTCGGCGGTCGTATAATTGAATCCACATTTCATTTTTTTCTTCCATAGTTATCTAATAAAATTAAATTTTAGTAACGCGTATAATTGAAATATCGCGCTTTGATTCATTGTTGTCAATAATGTCAATTGACTTAAACGTTTCACTACACGACAATCTAGTCGTATAATGTTCCATTTTCATATTATAATTGTGTGTAGGTAGGTACTTAAAAATATTTTTGTTATGATATACATTAAAAAAAATGAACAAGACTGTGAATTCATAAAATTTTAGTACATAAATTATATCATCGGATTTAGCTATTTGATCAAATCATGCTGCGTTAAACGAATACGTAATGTAAAAAAAATATTTTGTAATCGAGAACATGCTTTTTGTACAGAATGTTGCCATAGAGCAAACATTTAACGGCTGCTTACCTAAGTACACCTTAATACAAATTGATGGACGTTTCAGTATACCAGTTATATTTGAGGCGTGCTTAAATTTAAGTAGCGATTAACTGAGGGCTATATTTAACAAAGATTTCAGTATTCGGGCATCTAATAATTTCTAAGCTATATTTAAAACAAAAGTAAAATGACAAACACACTGACACAAATCTCGACATTTGTGTTAATTGTCAACAATTAGATTGTATCTATATGATACCTTGCTCACCTGCTTACCTTGTTGTGGAGTAAACACGGCGTGAAGTTATTTGTGATTACCACCGTGTAATAGATGTTGGAGACATTGTGACTAAATACTTGCTTGTGAATTAGGTTAAGCTACGCTAGACGCGGTCGCTTTGTGGATGGATCGAGTTTATAACATCTCCAGAATTTTCCATGTTAAAAATATTATGAAGAATCTTCCTTGTTGAAAATAGAATGAAATATCATCATCATCAACAGCCTTTAAGTGGCCACTGCTAACCAAAGGCATCTTCTCATAAGGAGAAGGTTTGAGCATTAATCACCACGCTTGCTCAATATGGGTTGGCGATTTCAAACTTATAATTAGAAATTATAAATTCAGGTTTCCTCACGATGTTTTCCTTCACCGTTTGTCAGTGGTTTATAAATACTCTTAGAAAGTGCATATAACTCGGAAAAAGACACATTGGTACGGGCCGTTGGTAGGTTTCGAACCCGCATCCTCGTGTATGAGCGTCTTGAAACTCCGGGCCACCACGACATTATTTTTTAGACAGTACGTATTAATTTCAAGGAAGGTGCTCATTCGTTTCAGGACACGACAGGTACTCATAATGAGGTGACTTGACTAGCACGTGCACATGCACACCAGAATGTAGCCAACCTACTTACTGGGAATTTTAAAACAACACTGCTCAATTTAAAAATCGAACTCCTTCTTTTTTATGTCATTAGCCGGTAAACGAGCAGACGGATCACCTGGTGGTAAGCAATCGGCGTCACCCATGGTTACCTGGAACACCAGAGGCGGTACAAGTGCGTTACCTGCCTTTTGGGGATTAGGAGTTTGAGGATGGTTGGGAATTCGAGGATTGGGGAGATTGGGGAGATTGTATTCTCTGGTAACCTCACTTACAAGACGAAACACAACGCAAGCGATGTTTCACGTCGGTCTTCTGTGAGGCCGTGGTATCACTCCGGCCGAGACAGCCCATTCGTGTCGAAGCATGGCTCTCCCACACTAACGAACAGTCACTACCTACCTCAACAGTCACATTTACGGACACTACCAATGTACCTAAGAAATAAAATTAATGTAAGACAACTGTCTAGTCACCAACTACACGATAATAAAATAAAATCACGCAATAAAACATCTTGTCCCAGTTTTTATTTTTTCGTTTATTTAAAGAGTAGCTTTCTGCCACCGACTTCTCTCGCATACAATTTAGAATATTTATTTTGGTTCAATTATTATTATTATAAGAATATCGATGTAACTAAATAGTAACTTGTAATTCCTCTTCTTTCTTCTTCCTGATAAATAAGGTTTTTTTTATAGCATAAGCCGGTAAACTAGCAGACAGATCACCTGATGGTAAGCAATCGGCGCCGCATATGGACACCTGGAACACTAGAGGCGTTACATGTGCGTTACCAGCCTTTTGAGAATTAAGAATTTGGTTTCTAATGGTGAGAGAAATTTTGAAATTGGTCTAGCAGTTTCGGAGCCTCTTTATCATAGTCATCATTATCATATTCCTATCACAAGAGTCCCTCAATAACTTCCAGAACAGCTGAAAGCGTCCTGGAAACTGAGCCAATTCTTCTCTTCCTTCTTCTGTTTTATTCTTTTCATTTTAGGATTTGCTTCTATGTCGTGAGTGCGTTTACAAACGCGAGTTCGCATACCCAACACATTTAGGTCCGGAACAACAATTTGTGGATTACCTACAGATAGAGTGGTTCCATGCAGCCGGTTGCAATAATATCCAATACAAAAAAACAATCAAATTAGTCTGTTAATAATATTAGTGTAAACATAAGATGGTGGTAATGCCATCACTTGTCTCAAAAATAAAAGTCTCCTGACCGAATTTGTGTCAAATGGCCATGAAGGAGGATCATCATCATCATCAACAGCCTATAAATGCCCACTGCTGAGCAAAGCCTCTTCTCACACGGAGAAGGTTAGAGCATTAATCACCACGCTTGCTCAATGCGGGTTGTCGATTTCAAACTTATAATTAGAAATTATAAGTTCAGGTTTCCTCACGATGTTTTTCCTTCACCGTTTGTCAGTGGTGTCTAAATAATCTTAGAATGTACATATAACTCGGAAAAAGTCACATTGGTACTTGCCATTGGTAGGTTTCGAACCCGCACCCTCATGCATGAGAAGTGGGCGTCTTAAACCTCCGGGCCACCACGACATTTATGAAGGAGGATACACCAGACTAAAGCAGATACTGCGAAAGACATACGAAACACATGTGTGTGTAAGCATAAGTAAATAATGCTGAAAACATACATACTTCAATTCAAAAGGTTGTTATTCACGACTATATTAATTCAGATGGGTGAGAATGTAGAAATTTTCGCAAATTTTTTGTTGCAAGTCTAGCAATATAGTAGAGATCCACACTCTTTTTTTAAGGGGGAAACCCACTCCGTTCCTACTCTTGCACTTCGAGCCACAGTCCCGGTAACCTTTTACGTTCTCTGCAGCTCCGTATCGGCATCAGTCCTGTTGGGCCTCATCCGTGGTGGTCTGCTGGCTCTTTGAGGCGTACGCTCTAGATTCAATTCAAGACATAGACATGACATCACATCTTTTATTTGGGTGAAGGTTGAAGATCCACTTTTTGTCCACATTTCTCTTAGGGTTAGAGTCAAACGAGGACGCCTATCACTTGATGTTAAGTGATCACCGATACCAAAGGAATTACAAGTGCTTGCATCCTATGAACCCCATGGCATATGGAGCAAACCTATTGTTAGTATGAAATCAAATCAATTGCTATCTGAGAATATACAAAATGGTCAAAACAGCTGAGAATATCATGGAAGTCAAAAGTAGACCAGGAAGGCACTTTTGAACGCCAACAGAAAATTAAAAGTAAAGCTATTTGCTCATTCCAAGCTATAAATTCATATAGAGAAGAACGAGCAAGAAACTCCATAGGTTACTCTATTTCAATCAGGTTCACAAGACAATTCTTTAGTTACATAGTTTTGTTGTTTTAATTGTGTGAGAACAATGTAACACCAAAATCCAGTCAAAGAGGTCGATGATGTTTGACGGTTTGACTGTTTGCCTGGAGATCACTTGTTCCACAGCCGCACTTTGGGTCATTAAACAAGCGTCAAACAATATTCACTACACACTACACATATTTAAAAATATTTCACTTTGAAACGGATCTAGGGAATTAGGCCAAGGTTAAGCAGCTTTCTTTGTTATCAATGCTCCAATCAAACGAGGCCAGACGATAATAATTATGGCTACTCTTTTTTGTTTTTATGCCTAGATCTTTTGAGTTTAAAATTAGGGTGGTCTAGTCTAGATTTGAATTGATAATGGGCTTATTGTTGTACAGGTAGATGGATTTTGAGTTTGTGATTGGAGTTTTGTAGGTTAAACTATTAGTGTGTAATTTGGATTTTGTGTGTCTAGGTTTTGGGTGCAAATTTCACTTGGGTTTTGATTTCAAGGTGCCCTAAAATACCATTAGATAGCCTGCAACTGTTATTAAGACTCATTGTCAAAAGCAGGTGACAGTCCACTGCTATAATATGGGCTGTAGGTCTTCACTACGTTAGAAGGTCGCAGTTTAAAAGATTCAGATTCATCAAAGAGCGCTGCTCAAATATGTAATGTTTAGTCGGCTTTTAATGACAACTTTTAATTGTGTCGAATATTTGATAAGAAATACCGATGTAACTCATATTTATCTACTAACTAGCTAACCCAGTAAACTTCGTACTGCCTAATTTATTTTTATCGCCTTTCAAACTTTCCCAGGATTTCCGCGAACACTTCTTTTTTTTTATTGGAACCACAAACAAGTTTACAATATACCTTAATATTAAGATCTTAACTAATACAATTTCACTTATTGCAAACTTAACATCAATGGTCACGTAAAATAGATAGAAATAACCTTTCAAGACCAAAATTAGCCAAATCGGTTCAGCCGTTCTCGAATTCCAGCGAGACTAAAGATAAAGACATTTAGACATTTATTTGCGTAAAAACATGGTATACAAAGATGTTATAGTAACAATATAAATAGATCATCATGTTTTGCTTAATAAATAAAACATGCAAATTTTACCTTAAAACTTATTTTAACTAGCTTACACTCGTAGTTGTTATACATTATTACTTATTTATGTTCAAAAAATTCCGAACGAAATAACGAACAATAAATCATTTTTATAGAGGTATATAAGAGGATAAATAGGTATCGTTTACACAAACGTCCTAGATTTTAAACAATGTAAATTCCTTAATAAGATTTTCCCAAAAAAGTATCAAGATATAAGAAAAACGGTGCGTGAAGACTAGATAATGTTCTCATGTTTTTACCAAAACAATTAACCTTCAGAAATACATGGAACGATGCGCCATGCTTTATAGAATAACAAAGTAGTAAACGAGTGATAGAATAACAAAAATATTTACTTACATATGCTGTGTACTGTAGGTAGTATCGACTACAGCTGACTCAAAGTCCGTCTGAAATTCACGACGAATTTCAGACGGTGAAGGTGAAATTCACGACGTAGTAGTTTTCGAATACATATTGCAATTAGGATTACATAACATCACGCCTTTTATCCCCGAAGGGTTAGGCAGAGGTGCACATTATGCCACTGTATAATGTACCACCCACTTTTCACTATTTATTTTATAAGCCCCATGTAATAGGGGGTGAGCCTATTGCCATATACCGGGCACAATTTTAAACTACGTGCTACTACTGAGATTTTTTAAAAACCCAGTAATACTTTGCCCGACCCGGGAATCGAACCCGAGACCCCTTGCCCGGCAGTCGCACTTGCGACCACTCGGCCAACGAGGCAGTCCTTGGGATTAATTATATAATTATATAATTAATTATTATAATTATAATAACGTAATTGTTTTTATTTGAAGTCTTTTCTTATTAAAATTATGAATCAAATGGTACTCGGGTACGTCCTAAAACTACGAATATCACCGCGAAATAGGTAGCAAAATTTTCTTTAAAAACTATTTCGATGTGTATTTGTTTATGTAGCAAGACCTTAACTCGGCAGTGGACGTATTCTGAATGATGACGATGAAGATGATCACTAGAGACAATTGATTTAGTAGTAATACTAAAAATGCAATCCTTATTTCAATATCTTTTCTAGCGCAATTTTTTAAGATATTTCCAAGATACCAAAGTTCACAGTACAACACAGACCTGCCATTTACAAACACCAATTGGGATGATGACAGGGTATGAAAATTAAAAATATAATTAGTTCGTAAGTTAGGTAATGAAAAAATATTAGACACGTATTTTTTTATTTTGTTGTATAATAAAACAATATTTAGATAAAACGAATCAAAGTTCAGGAGTACGGGCTTAAACGTCATTTCTACGTATAAAATGTTCATAGAAGTGACGTCACGCGACATTTCAAATCAATATATCGTCGAAAGTATTTGTTTCTGTAAGAAAATAAAATAATCTACCAGTAATCTACCAGACTAAGATTGCCTCGTTGGCCGAGTGGTCGCGAGTGCGACTGCCGGGCAAAGGGTCTCGGGTTCGATTCCCGGGTCGGGCAAAGTATTACTGGGTTTTTAAAAAAATCTCAGTAGTAGCACGGAGTCTGGAAATGTGCCCGGTATATGGCAATAGGCTCACCCCCTATTACATGGGACTCATTACATAAATAGTGAAAAGTGGGTGTTACTTCTGTGTGCACTTCTGCCTACCCCTTCGGGGATAAAAGGCATGATGTTATGTATGTTTATGTAATCTACCAGGCATCTACCTTATTATGTGGGCAAACATAAAAACAACGATCCCAAACTCAAATCAAGACGTAACAAAGATAGTATTTAGTCTTTATTTCCGTCTGTAACCCGGTTACTGTTACGTGACACAGGTATTCACGAACAGGAATGTGATGGCACCTAATATTAGACCAGTGACTAACTAGCTATCTCACAAACGAAGGTATCTACATTATCTTGAACACAATTACCTACAAGATTACTCAGACACCAGTGACATACGGTGAAAGAGAACATTGTGATCATGATCATCATCATTTTTAAGTGATCATCCGTATCAGTAGCTCCGGCGCCTTGGCGTTCAAGGGAAGGGAGTGTCAGACTCTTACTGACTAAAAACCACACTGTTCCTACTCCTGCTTCAAGTCGGAGCTATAACAACTCTTTAAATCTTCTCCGTATTGGGCATAAAAACTACAGGATGACCCCATCTATGATGGTATAATGGCTCCTTGAGGCGCGCACGGAACGCGACGCGCCGTACGCTCGGGTATCATGAGGAAACCTGGGCTTATCATTTCTAATTATAAGTTTGAAATCACCAACCTGCTTTGAGCAAGCAGTAACCATACGGTTAATGCTCAAATCTTCTCCATGTGAGAAGGTGCCTTTGCTCAGCAGAGAGCATTTATAGGCTGATGGTAATAATTATGACTAACTATTTATCTCAGCAAGGTGTACGTACATTATCTTAAACGTGGTTACTAGTCACAGATTGCTTGAACAAATATTTTAAATCTAACAAACGTCATGCCTTACGTGATGTTATTTGGTACATGAGGAAAATTGTGATTAGTTAGGTGAGATGTGGTGAGGATCACGCTTTAAGATATATATATATATATCTGTCCATGTCGGTTTCGCTATGGCGATTAGGCTTATACTTTTTATTTTTATTTAGCTTTAGTGCTTAGCTCGCATATGGCATAAGTTAACGATAAAAAGTATTGTCTTTGTCTTTAGGTCATCATTTTTTTGTTCTTGATTGTCACTCATTTTTTCTCAGTTTTAACACTTATGTTTATACCATGTTAATACAATTCTTTTAAGAGATATTTCCGTGTATCATTCCCAAAACCTAGACCAGCTCCTCTCCAACCCCAACAGCTTACATATTCTATTTTTGCCACAAAAGTTTTCATAAAAACTGCACGTTACAGTACCATTAACAAAATTGTAAAATATATTGGCAAGCGGTTTATTTTTGATCTTTTCTCGCTTTTCGTCTATGTCTCTTTCCTGTGCTATATGTCTCCATCTAGGACGATCCGCAGCCAAAGACTCACAACGATACGATGCCGCATCTTTTGAAATGTCTTTTCTAAACGTCCCCTAAAAGACTTTAAGATATGCTTTACTGTATTGGAGTAGTCAGCAATACACGGTGCAGGCTAAAGATGAACATGGTGCAGATAATGTTAGCTTGCTAGGAACTCTAAATCATCTCACCAACATCTTGTGCTGTACTGGCCTGAACTATGTGATTCCTTTATTTTATTCTTCACGCTGATGTGAAAACTTAAACTTGAAACGTTCAGCTTTATCAGAGAACGTTGCAACCTGTTCTTTGTCTTTGAAATATCATTTGAAATACAGTAGATGACAATTAATAGAAATAATTTAAAATGTCTAGATTATTAGGACGCCATTATAATATTAGAAGCTGCTGACAATGAGCTTAGAATCAAACGCGAGACTCCAGGTAACTAACTAAAAATTACGAGAAAAGCTCTACTAGTTTCGAGTCACAGAGGGGCTCGTCCTCATGAGCAGCGTCCGCGGTCGCGGTGCCGTTGCGCAGCCTACTGGGTAGAGCCTGCGTTTTAACATAATACTAGATCAAATTATGTAAATCTATGCCATCTCTAATATACTCTATGCACTCTATATGATCCAAGAGACGTGATTTTATGGTTATTATCAAACAGATTGCGTGCACAAATATTTTAATTCTAAAACGTCATTTCTTACGTAACTTTGTTGGTAAATGAGGAAAAACTACAGCTGTGTAGATAATACTGAAGATCTGATGACGACAAAAGGAGGAGCCTCACAGAAAACCGTCGTGAAACAACGCTTTTGTTGTGTTTCATTGTGTAAGTGAGGTTACCGGAGGCCCAATCTCCCCATCCTCTCCAATCCTAAAATCAAATTCCTTATCCCCAAAAGGCCGCAACGCACTTGTAACGCCTCTGGTGTTCCAGGTGTCCATGGGCGACGCCGATTGCTTACCATCAGGTGATCCGTTTGTCCGTTTACCGGCTTATACCATAAAAGCAACAGTGAACAGCATCATTAAAACGTTCGATGATGGCGATCCCCAAAGCTTACGTAGGAGACCTTTATCCTTTATCCTTATTTATCTTCTTCAGCAGTGGACGTCAACCGGCTGATGATAAAAATAGCACTAAAATATAATCGTCATCATAATTATTATTATTCTTACAATGAAACTGCGTGAACAAATGTTTTTGACGTTTAAATACATATAACAAACGTCATCGCTACGCGATTTCGGTATTGTATGAGGAAGTACTCTATGGGAAAATATGACTATTTGTGTAGTCCATTTTGAGTCGAGGATCGACATCCCGGTTTGGTGAATTAATATAAAGTTTTTTGTCGATACCAGCTGCTTTACACTTAGTGTTATAACTGTGAATTTTGAGATGATCAACTCTTAAGGTCTCTGTGGGGATGTGAACAAATTACTCTTGAGAGTGAGGTCTTTCTTTATTCACGTTGCCAGTAAGGGACAATTCTATCTACGGTCAACGTAAGCACGGGTCTGTGGACGGCGAGCAAGGGTAGGTCGCCGTCCGACCAGAACCAGACCTGACCGTACAGCGTGCGCAAAACGCGACGCGCCGCACGCTGACCAACACAGATGGGGCCCAATAGGGAGGGCCCTGATACCGATACGGAGCTGCGGAGGACTTAAGGGGCTGCCGAGGCTCCGGCTCGAAGTGCAGGAGTAGGAACGGGGTGGTTTTTAGTAAGTTGGAGTCTGACATTCCCTCTCGCCTCACCCAAGGTGGGAGAAATCAGGGGTTGATCTTCAACTCAAAAAAAAAACTCTTTTAACTTTGAACTCCTTGCTACCTGGTCTTTGTTAAATATGCAGTTCTTTAGTCGACACCCGCAGGAAGAGTAGGAGTGGTACATTATATTCTGTTGTCACCACAGACTGCCTCGTTGGCCGTGTGGTCGGGCTAAGTATTACTGGGTTTTAAAAAAATATCAGTAGTTGCCCAGAGTCTGGAATTGTGCCCGGTATATGGCAATAGGCTCACTTCCTATTACATGGGACTCATAACATAAATAGTGAAATGTAGGTGTTCCATTGTACAGTGGCATTAAGTCCCTATCCCTTCGGGGATAAAAGGCGTGATATTATGTTATGTTATATTGTCATCACACGTAAAGTTCTTTGTTCAACAATTTCCCGCTGATAATTATTATTTTGATGGTAGGATTGTTTATTGGGTTTTTCAAGACAAGTCTTGTCTACATCAGTACAGTCAGCATAGCTGTGCAGGTAAAAAAATAAAGATTGATTTAGTACAGAAACAGTAACCATTGGTTGACTAACAGAAGATGTGGCTTGGTTAAAACTGTATAATAGATATCTATTATATATACAACACCTTGTATATACATATATATACATATACAAGATGTTGTTTTAAAGCCGCGTCATTTTCTAGAAGGTATCTCGGCTATCGATTCCGAGTCCGAATCAATAAAAAAATCGTAGGTAAATATTTTTCATTTTTCTGTAAATTACGGAAATCCGTAAGTGCGAACTACACGCCGCCGTCTTGTAACTAGTTTTATAACGCGGCTTAACACACACAAAATCAAACACGTAATTGATATTATTCCTAATTCCATAAAACTCCAATAAGAAACATTGCTGTCGCTTATTCTGAAATACTGTCGAATTTAAACGATTTATTATAGCCGTATTTTTAACTATTGGCCTGAAACTTTGTCTTACATTGACCCTTTATGACTTCTATGACATGCTCCCGAGAAATGCCTTGGTTTTTTGATGAGAATTGGTGGTCAGGTAGCTTAGAACCAGGAGATAGACATAGAATTATATTTACCCAACACTTTTGTTTTTTACTTTTACCGAAAATCATGAACGGGAACAGGAAAAAACGGGATTGCGCGTACGAAATCGCGGGCAGAAGCTAGTTCAGTCCTTACTTAATAGCTACTGTCTCTATACAAAGTCAATTTAAGTTGTCTTACCTGCTTAGTAAATAAAGTAGAATAGTGCCGACTGTACATAACAGGTTATTATATACAATGACATCAATAGTAAATAACTGTACAATCAGATCAGATTACATATAGATATATATCTACATATATTTGAGATTGCATAATATTTTTTGTACTTTGATATTATTATTGTATGAATATTATCAGTAATTTCGTGTTCGGGGAAATACCTAAATATTATACGTATATGTATGTTTGACGGGATGTTCTATCTTTTTGTGTGTTTCTATCATTTTAGTATGTAATAACATAACATCACGCCTTTTATCCTCGAAGGGGTAGGCAGAGGTGCACATTACGGCACTAAATGTCTCTGTACAATGCAACACCCACTTTTCACTATTTGTGTTATGAGTCCCACGTGATAGGGGTTGAGCCTATTGCCATATACCGGGCACATTTCTAGACTCTGTGCTACTACTGAGATTTTTAAAAAACCCAGTAGTACTTTGCGCAACCCGGAAATCGAACCCGAGACCCTTTGCCCGACAGTCGCACTTGCGACCACGCGGCTTATGAGGCAGTCAATTTGGTATGTAATTGGGTTTTTAAAAGTCGTTGTTACATCATGTGATCACATGTTCTCTCATCGTCATTAATTTGTCTTTAAAAGAAATTTTAGTGAAGTAAAATTAACTAAAAACCACCCCGTTCCTTCTCCTGCACGTCGAGCCGGAGCCCCGGTTACCCGTTAGGTTCTCCGCGACTCCGAATCGGCATCGGCCGTATTAGGCCCCATCTGTGGTGGTCTGATGGCTCTTTGAGGCGCGCGCGGAACGCGATGCGCCGTACGCTCGGGTAAACTATGACGGTATGACCCTCCTGTACATAAGAGGGTATGCCATAATCTTTAACGCTTAGCTGGTGGAACAGAGATCCCAGATTGAAATACATTGTTACATTATTCTCATAGAATTGTACCCACAAAACTATGTAACTAGAGAATTGTACTGTGAACCTGATTGAAAAAGAGTAGAGACCTTTGGAGTTTCTTGCTCGTTCTTCTCCATAGGAATCTAGACATTGGAATGAGCAAATTTTAATAGTTTCACTTTTCATTTTTTTTTGTCGTTCCACGGTGCCTTCCTGGTCTAAATAAAATGAATGATTATGACTTTGACTTTGAAAAAGGATCAGATTTGACTGAGGAGTCTGCATGATCAACACGTAACCGGTAACACCCAATATTAAATAGAATTGAAAACATGACTAGGCAAACGTAATAGATTTTCGATTATACATTCGTAGTAGGTATATAATCTTCTTTGTTTCTTTTGCCTGTATCACCTAAGCAATAATAAAAATGCACACTACTTTTTACGATCCATTTCACTAGGTTTTGTGTTTTTAATTTAAAATACCTACGTTTAGTATGGTTGACGCTCGTCAAAGGAATGGTCACCCTGGGAGACGCCTTGTCGCACAAAATCGCATCGCAGCAATAGGGTACAACATGCCTAATTTTTATTTTACTGTCCGTCTGGTAGATAATTTTAAATCATTAGACACGTATTTTTTTTAATTTCTTACAGAAACGAATACTTTTGACAATATATTAATTTGAAATGTCGCGTGACGTCACTCCTATGTAAATTTTATACGTAGAAATGACGTTTTAGCCCCCACTCCTAAACTTTGATTCGTTTTATCTAAGTTTTGTTTTATTATACGACAAAATAAAAAAATACGGTAGTCTAATATTTTCTCATTACCTACCTTACGAACTAATTAGATTTTTGATTTTCATACGCTGTCGTCATCTCAATTCGTGGCATAATTTTCTGCGTTGCGAATTCGCATTGCATTGCATCGCAGATTTGTGCAACACCCCTTCATCACAATAAAAATTCATATAACCTCATTAAAACTTTATTGTACTACATAATTATTTAGATAAGGACAATAATAAATAATTATTATATACATTTACATTAAATATAGTGAAGATTTTTCGAGGATTAATTCACATTGAGTCTAAAATCAGGTACTTACGACACACCTTCTAAAGAGAGGGTAAGCAGACAACCCTTAACACCAGTTATGATAATTCAATAGAAAGTGTATATCTCCCTATTCGAAGGATAGTCTTATAATTCAAGCCATTATAGACTTTAAAATAATATTTATTTTTAGGAGGAATTCAGGAACGCTTAGATCTCACTTCTAAAACAAGGAGACATTATGAAGTTTATGCTTATAATGTCGTAATCTCAATAAAGACCGAGAATATAATATTATGTTTAATAATCAACATTCTATTTTTAGAAATACCAAGAAATCTGACAATGAGAACTAATTTGTAATTAATTTCAGTACATCAAAATGATAAACTTGTCTTATTTGACAAGAACATGTAAATAGAATAATATTGTATTTGTAACATAGAATGAAAACTAACCAATTTGTTATCATTTAAAAATTCATAATCTATATAAATAAAAACCAATTTCCGTTCGTTAGTCTCGCTAAAACTCGCGAACGTCTGAACCGATTTGGGTAATTTTGGTCTTGAAATGTTCGTGAAGTCCAGGGAAGGTTTAAAAGGTGAGAAAAAACATTAATAGGCGGTACGAAGTTTGCCGGGCCAGCTAGTATATTTATACATTTTCGATTTCAGTGGTAAAAGTGTACGCAGACCTAAAATTTTCTTCTTTCTGCTAAGCAACTTTGTGCATATGGATCTCATTCGATTAAATAGGATCCACTTATTCAATGCTCAATTAATTCCACACATGTTTCCGACAAACAGGCTAGAAGAAGTGCTCCCATAAATGAAATCCGCTTGTAGGAACAGATCTAGAAAAAGATCTCTTAGATTATATCACTTACGTCATTGGAAATCCCTCAAAGATAATTTCTTTAAACCTAGACTCATTGTGAACTAAACCTTACATCTTTATTAATATTAATTATTTTAACCTAGCTTAGCTAGAAGATCACATAATTTGACGATATTTTATAACATGATATCCATTAAACACATTCAAATAAATAAAGTTCATAATTAACAAGCATATTCAATTGAATACTTTTGATCCATTACATTTTTGGATATTAATTACACGTGATGACATCTAAAAACAAATACACACGGATACACAATAAAACAAGATCAATCTGCCATTGATTAAATTATTCAAAACATCATAAACAATAAAATGCTTTCGTTTAAATTTTTATATCATTTAAACACTTATAGGTAAATACAGATACATTTTATGTTAATACACAGAAGCACCTCTGCTTATCCTGCGGACACAGCTTCATATAATCCGTCCCTTGAACCAACTTTCTTAAAGAAATTAACATCAAAAGCTGAGCTTTTAACATTAAATTCCGTTTAGTACACGTCCGTACCGCACGGCGACAACGCGACATCTGACAAAAATTTCACTATCGAGCGAGCATACCCTATTGCCGTCTCACTCACACTTATTGTGTGTATGCTGAGCTGGATAGTGAAAAGGGTGGCTTCACTCAACTGCTGCTGGTACCATTTCTCCGCAGCCAAGGTTTTGGGCAGCGTCTAGGACTGGTAGTGGAGCAGTTGGTGCTCGAAGACGAGCTGAGCTAAGCTCGTTACATTGCACCCAAAGCTCCAACTGGAATTAAAAATAAATACTCAATTTAGACGTGTACTTACGAAGACAGTTCATATATTTCTGGAGCTGGCATTCATAATGTGGTGGTCATCATTAGTGACTTACATCTCAGTTTTGAGCAATGGGTAATCATGTCCCTATTTCCTTCATATCTTCCAAACCAATGTTGAAATAATTCAATTATCTACATTGATAGCTGAAAATCAAAGGGTGTACGGAATGGGGTGGAATACGCGTCGATGATGAAAAGGATAAAGGAATAGGAGGATAAGAAGGAAAGGGGCATGATTTAATAAAGGAGAACATGGGACCAGGGACTAATGACCAATTAAAGGGCAATTAAAAACAGATCAAACCATCAGGCGTAATATAAAAACGTTTAGCCTGAACATCACTCCTGCAGCTGTAGCATGCAATTTAGTGCTTGTCTACTTGTAGAGTAGAAAACTAAATTATATGGGACACTTGTCAGTTTCATCCCCATATACAGGATAGAATTTTGTAATGCCACCTCAAGGGGGAGTACTCTTAATACGATAGAAAATTATACTCAAATAAAGCATTACTTTATCGTTGAATAGAAAGAAAACGGCATTCAAAGATTTTTAAAAACTCGCTTGCTGCACGGTAATCGAGCCGACTAAAATCTGTAATAGTTGCATCCTGTACTTGTATTGTATCGATCGTTAGGTTTAATAAGGATGAAATTTCGTTAACAAACTTCATAAATTGAATCAAAAGAACACAATGACATCTTAAATATTATTACTTCAATGATTGACCTTATGGTTTAAGCACTTCAAATATTAAGGGTTTCTTCAGGTGGCATTGCAAAATTTTACCCAGTATATTATGTTTTCTACTTTCCAGAAATCATTCAGTAAACTTCAACTAACAACCAAAAAATCCTATTAAAACAACTTATACTCTTATTATTAACGAATTAATAAATATTCGACTTTAATTTCCAAATATCCTAGATCAAACTCACGTACCTCAGGGGGCATCTTCTCAGGGGGGTGTTTGCAAGACCCTCCGCAATGCAGCTGCAGCAGTAATTCTGCTATAGCAGCAGCAGAAGTGTCAATAACACGCTGCCGACATACTGCTATCGCGTGCACGAAGCCACCAGGGCCTATGAACTCATGCTCCATAAAGACTGTCTTATCGTCCCAGAATATTGCCTGGAATGGAATTGATACTAGTTAGTACCTAAAATTATGTATCTATATTCAGCTTTGTGTCCAATGTGACTTTTTCCGAGTTATATGTACTTTCTAAGATTATTTAGACACCACTGACAAACGGTGATGGAAAAACATCGTGAGGAAACCTGGACTTTATAATTTCTAATTATAAGTTTGAAATCGCCAACCCGCATTGAGCAAGCGTGGTGATTAACGCTCTAACCTTCTCCGTGTGAGAAGAGGCTTTGCTCAGCAGTGGGCATTTATAGGCTGTTGATGATGATGATGATGATGATATTCAGCTAGATCAAGTAATCATCCTTATACCTATGTAGGCCAAAAGGTTTAAATAAATTGAACGCCATCTGGGGAATCATATTGGAATATTTCAACAGGTTTCTGTCAGCTACACTTTCGGTTTTTATACGACGAATACAACCCAAAACGTCATGTTTCGAGTCACAGTTATGATCAAGTAATTTTTGTTTAATTACCTAACAGAACATAAATAACATTTCACTTTGAAATCTTCTTCTCGGAGATACTAAAATGAGACCAAAACTCCAAAGTAGAACTTACCTTAGAAGTAATAATAAACTTGGTGAACGGTTTTAGAAACCGCCTGTATCTGATGGTGCAAGCAGCCTGCACCACGGCGCCGCCTGCCGCTTTGATGTTGGCGTAGAGGCCCGTCCTTTCATAGAAGTCAGCTCTTGCGAAGTCCAGCTCCCGAAGGTAGCGGGCGTTGTTCATGTGGTAGAGGAGCGTGTCGATGTCATTTACTAGACACCATGCTGGAAAACACAATACACATGTAATTAGTGGCTTGTTCAGACATTTTATAAAGCTACACTCTTTTTCACCAGAAGGGGCATTAATCGCGTTTTTTTATAGTATATATATAGCCGGTAAAGACGGAGAGAGCAGATGGATCACCTGATGGTAAGCAATTGGCGCCGGCCATGGATACCTGAAACACCAAAGGTGTTTCAAGTCCGTTACCGGCCTTTTGGGAATTGGGAATTTGAGGATTGTGGGGGATTCGGGGATTGGATTCTGGGAAACCGTTATAATTGGGCCTCCGGTAAGCACACGGCGAAACACGACGCAAGCGTTTGACGCCGGTTTTCTATAAGGCCGTATCTCTCCGGTCGAGCCGGCCCATTCGTGCCGAAGTATGGCTCTCCCGGACTTGAAAGACTTTGTTGTAATAACTAATTGTTATAAAATAATGATAGATTAAGTGGTTAATTTTAAATTTCTAGCATCCCAGAGCTGAAAGTTGAAAAGACAGTAATGAAAAGAGATAACTGATATTTGTGGAAATATACTAAAACAGAAACATGACTACTTATACTACTTAACATAATTGCGTGTATCTGGTGAATGTTTATCAAGTTAAAGTCGATATAGCAGTGGCGTGCACAGGTTTTCGAGACAGGGTAGGCAACTAAATATCGTATGATTAAACCCTTCCCCCCCCCCCCGCCGGTCATACAATCATACTCACACAAGACAGGTACATGTACATACATAATACATTTTGAAAAATGCGTTCAAGAATATTGTGGTGTATTCTTTCGCCAAATTACATACACTGACATCTCGCGTATTTTTTGTGAAGTACTTCATCAGCTATTGATTAAGTCAACAAAACTTACAAATAATGAAGGATCTATTATTTATTTTAATAATGAAGCATAAATTTGATGAACCAAATTTCATTATGGAATTGTTAAGTTTAATCAATCTGTTCAAAATCATAATATATTACAAATTTAAGAGCGTAGGTACCTTATGTCAACAAACAAAACAATAACAAGCGCGGCCGGCTGTGGCCGACCTGAGTCTATGCGGTACATTTGTTATTATTAGAGGTACATTACATAATTATTAATAAGAATTAATATGTGAATCAGTACAACCCGAAGTCTAAGTTGATATTTTTAAGAATTATCAAACAATAAACAAGAAATCAAATAACAGATCCATTATAGTAAGTACATATTTACATTACCTACCTTTTACTTGGGTCAATTCTCGTAACTCGAGTACACCTCTGCCTATGGTCATTACCTGAATCTAGTCCTATAAAGGACATTTTCTTGCGAAATCTTACTGTTTTTACTTTCAACAAACACATAAAATTACCTATTATTCACACAAACTTCACAATCGAATAATATAGGTACTTGTACTAGAAACTGATAAACAAATACACTATTTGAAAAACCTACACATATATTTAACTACTACTACACATTTATGCAACTTTATGTTTAAAACTATTTCCTAATAATTTAAACGAAAACATAAACAAAGCGATCGCACATCACATGAAAACAATATGGCCGAAAACATTGGAAATGAATTGAAGTCATTACCAATAGTCAATTGAGTGTTTATTATAAAAAAAATGTAGCTTAAAAATTAAGATAATGCAGCGTTTAATTTCAAAAAAACAAAGGTTAATTTAGTAATTCAAATGAAATTGCATCATCGTCTTAAACCAATATTTCATACTAAAAAACATTTATTCATATAATTTGAAACGTTGTAAATGGCGCCATCTTGAAGTTTCAATAACTTCCTTTTAACTTTTATAATAATAAAGACAACTCCTCGTTTAAATTTTCATAAACCGACAAAGCGGAAAAAATTTAAGCTTTAATTAAAACACTTAAAACATATTTGTTAAATACGCAATTATAAAAATACATTCGCATTATATCGAACGAGTTCAGAAGTTTCAACAAAAAATTCAATAGATGGCGCTGGTGTACTCCATTCATCAGTACTTTACGATATACAGATTTTATCAATTTAAATCCTTTTATGATTTAATTGTTTTTAAAAATACAATAACTTGTTGCTGTTATATTGTTTTAGAATTCTTAACAAAATACGATCGTTTTCCAAGTGATAAACGAACGGTCCTCTAATTTTTTAGTTGCAAACATTTTGTCAAGCAAAAGGAATCGTATAATATAATTATGAATGGTTATTCTGTACCGTGACCATGGTCGTGAACTTCACGCATGCGCGGTGCATACTTTTGGTACATTACTTTCGTGACGTCACAACTAGCAGCCAAGATTTAAGGAATAGCAGCGCATGCGTGGTGCGTGCGGGGCGCATTCATTGCTTTACAAAGGCGCGTATTTATGTTAGCCGTTTTTTTTACAAACTTTTATTATATTATTGAATTTTAATAAACGCGTTTGTACATTTTATGTATGTTATATATTCACGATATTTATAGGTAGGCAAAGCCTTTTCGTCTATATGGACTGCACGCCACTGCTGTCGCCTCAAACACATTATCAAAATCCTCTCGCGCGCCTCTTGTACACACGGGTAAATATTTTAATAGAAAAGCGAATTAACTATTCTGTTCAATCAAATAAAAAACGGGTTGTAAACTTAAATATATACGTCACAGAAAAAAATATATCCAATCCGTGCGCGTTTCTCGTACACCCGTGTGTACAATTGCGCGATGGGCACTCGACACTGTCGTGCACCCGTGTGTACGAGAAACACGCGAGAGGTTAAGATAAACTATTCTACTTAAACACGTTCAAAACAAAGTGTAGGATATAAAGAGCACTTCGTACCTTCCACCTCCGTAGTATCCATGATACAGACTTTCTTCTTGAAGTACCGTGCCTTAGCGACAGTGTACATCATCCTCGCGAAGTAGGCTACGTCTATGCTCCCGTACAGCAGTAGGGCACCCGCCACCACGGCCGCTGCCCATCCTGGCAGGCATACCATCCACATCTTAACCTGGAACAGAAGTAGAGCGTCCTAGACAATCTGGGTATAATAATATAATGAACTCTCTAGAATTGGCATTAAAATAAGCTTATGTCGTAAAAGAAATAAAGATGATTTTAAACGACTTCAAAATAAGGTGTTTCTTTGGACTTCATTATGTTCTAACGGGACATAAATATTTACTACAGACTGCCTCGTAGGCGCAAGTGCGACTGCTGGGCAAAGGGCCTCGGGTTCGATTTCCTAGTCGGGCAAATAATTACTTGGTTTTTTAAAAAATTCTCAGTAGTAGCACAGAATTTAGAGTTGTGCCCGGTATATGGCAATAGGATCAGCCCTTATTACATGGGACTCATAACATAATAGTGAAAAGGGAGTGTTACCAACGTAACACCTTTTCACTATTGGTATAGAGGATTGGATATTCTCTCGCTCACCCCTCCGGGAATAAAAGGCGTGACGATGATAATACTGAGACACGTTGGTAAAATGGAAACTTCGTATTGACTACATTGCTGATTCTCTACTTAACCCAAAGATTGACTGGGAGAAAATACCATGTGGCATTAAGTCCACCTTATGTTATGTACCTTATATTTGGATGTAATAAAGAGTTAATAAATAAATAGGTTTACATGTTTTACCAACTTTGTTGGATCAATCTCCATTTAATTAGGTGCAAACATTGATATATCGAATGGAAACGAGCTCTGGGTCTCTATAAATAGCAAGTAAACGTTGTCAAGGGTAAAACCAATCGATATGTACCGTAAATTATTTGTAATCAATGCTCCAAATATGTATATTTATCTACCAATATAGAGTAAGTAGGTAGGGAATCGTTGCCGTCGGTATACTAGCAATTGTAGGTAACATAAATCAGGGTATTATGTATGAAAATTATTATAGGACATCGCTAGTACCATGGAATAGTAACAACTAGCCAGTACCTACATCCTTACTGCATCGGTACAAAAATTGTTTTTTGTGTCTTGTGTCGTATACACGTGATGAAAACTCAAAAACTAGCTAGCTAATGGTTTTCATTAAGTGTGGGAGAACCATGCTTCGGCACGAATAGGCTGGTTCGACGGAAGTAATACCACGGCCTCACAGAAAACCGACGTGAAACAACGCTTGAGTTGTGTTTCGGCGTGTGAATGAGGTTACCATGGGCTCAATTACACCCCTCCACTTCCCCTCCCCCAATCTTTGAATCCCACAAGAATCCTCAAATTCCTAATTCCTAAAAGGCCGGTAACGCACTTGCTAAGTCATTGGTATTAAATTACAACGCTGATTGCTTACCATCAGGTGATCCGTCAGCTCGTTTACCGGCTTATCCCATAAAAAACCCTGAGGACACGGTGGAACACACTGTAGCGGAATGCCCTGCGTGGGCTGAGCACCGCCGTGCCCTCAGGGAAGTGATCGGCGTTGGCGACCTCTCGTGTCCGGGCCTAGTGCAGGCCATGATGCGGAGCGAGGGGGACTGGGATGCATTCTCCTCATTTTGCGAAGCAGTCATGCTAGCTAAGGAGGAGGCGGGACGCGTGAGGCAGCGAAGCGCTGCCTCCTCGCAACCCAGCCATCGCGAAGGACACACCGGGCGTCGGTGATCGCGGGACGATCTCCGGCCACCGTAAGCGCGGGCCTGCGGACGGCGAGCATGGGTGGCTCCACGTCCGACCAAAAACAGACCCGAGCGTACGGCGCGTCGCGTTCCGCGCGCGCCTCAAAGAGCCATCAGACCACCACAGATGGGGCCCAATAGGGCCGATGCTGATTCGGAGTCGCGGAGAACCTAACGGGTAACTGGGGCTCCGGCTCGACGTGCAGAAGAAGGAACGGGGTGGTTTTTAATCAGTAAGAGTCTGACACTCCCTCCCGCCTCACCCAGACGGGAGCAGTCATTCGATGATTTTCCGCCCTTAAAAAAAAAACCCATGAAAAAAATAAAAGAAATCCGCTTTTGTGACTGGCCGTATAAATGCGATGAAAAGTCAAAAACTAACTAGCTAACGATTTTCATTAATAGATGATGCTAATCCTGTATCCTAATCTAAGGTAAGTTTCAGTATATGTTTTAATTTAAACTGAAAGCTAGTATTATAAATGTGTTTTTTGTGTCTGGAAATGATTATTAGGAAGCTAGCGAGTGATATAGGCTGTAGGTATTGTGTATAATGGCGACACTGACGAAGTCGCGGGTAGAAAGCTAGTTCCGATACCTAGGTCTAAGTATGAATATGTATCTAGTTAAGTGTTTGTTTTAATAACTCTTATCTACATTGCGTAGTTATTTTGTAACAAACAAGTATACAACAAGATTATTACACAATATTACGCCTTAACCTTGTTTACTCAGTATAGTACCTAAATACTTTTTTTTCAAAAATATGCATACATAATGGACAACAACGAAAGACCCAGCAGATATGTTGTAAAATTTTGACCTTCCACCGTTGAACCACTACCATGTTTATCGTTAAATACGTATTTTTACTGTATATTTAAGTAGCAGACTAATTGTGTTACTAAAATTTTATATTTACATCAAGCGAAAGATTAAAACGCCTTTCAGAAAAAGAATAGCATGTCGAATTTGAACAACATATTGCACAATTTATATCAAAGGCACGTTGAATACTACAATAGCAATATGTTCACTCAATGTCCTTAATCGATAAAAACTGTTTACTTATAGAATTATGACGACTACCATAACTAAAATCCTTGAAATAATGATAGATGCGTATTGGACGCATATTAATATACCTAGTATCATCAAATTCCACTTTGTATGTCCTTCGGCACTCAAAACTATTTACCAGAATTTAATCAAGTAAGACTTAGTATATATAATATGTTAAAGCATTGATCTAGGCAGTTAGGTAGGTACTGAAAATACTTAGCCTTGAAAACGCCTGAAGTTGGTACCTAGTTACCTATGTAGGCTATATACGACGGGAAATGCTTAGAAGCCTGTGTATATGAGTACGTATTTCTATATTTATCCGTTCGTAATACTTGGATTAGCGCTCCCAACACGGTAAATGGAGGGTGAATACCTAAGCTTATCGATCAGCTGATGACAAGCCCGAATGCGACTAACTCTTTTTATTTTCATTCTAAAGCAAGCCAGCACAAACTATACAGCCCTATTACCTTACCCGAAAGCCTAATTGCACTGTGACATTAAATACGCTAAGTATTATAACAAATATAACAACATACCTTTAGTCTGCAACCGGCGAAATACAGATAAAAAATTAATACACCATATCCACAAAAACTAATGTAAAACCATCGTAATACACTTGTTTACTTCAAAAACTATATTTTAATATTATTTCTAGTAATTCTAATGCATGTATTTCTTTAAAACTTGTTAAAATAACCTAGACACGGTGTCGCTATGGTATTTTTTCACGTACAAAATTCTTATGACAGTTTTCCATTGCGCGCGCAGACTGATCGATACTTCAACAAAATAATGTTGCCCCGCGAATTTTGACACCGGTTTTTTAAGGTTTTTTTAACAGAATGTGGCACAGGTAACTGGGTAATAAGGTTTATAAATAAAAATAATTATTTTTTAAGATATTTGTAACCTGTTTGTTGATTAATATATTTTATAGGTTACGTAGATATTACATAATAATGATCATGACAAATCGTTTTGTTCAGTCGTTAGAGACCTATGTTCAACAGTGCATGTCTTGTGAAGTTGTCACCACAACTGGACAACGGACCTCCACTACTTAAGAACATTTTAGTGGTTGCCAAAATCTCCAACTCCAGTCTCCACGCTTGGTAGCCGGGTTAGATTACAGTTTGAAAACGGACAAATAAACAATAAGATTTTGAATGAACTAATTAGGTGAATCATGGGTGTGGCAGAAGAAGCATGAAAGCAGGATTAATGCGGTGGAAATGAGAGCCCTAAGAAGTATGTGTGGACTAAAATTGAGTGATCGAGTGAAAAATAGTGTTATTAGAGAAAGGTGTGGATTGAAAGATGATGTAGTGACAAGGATTGAAAAGGGAATGTTACGCTGGTTTGGACATGTAGAAAGGATGGATGAAAGTAGAGTAACGAAGGAAGTATACAGAGCGGATATGAATGGGGCCGTCGGTAGAGGGCGCCCTAGACGGACATATAGTGACCAGATTGGCGATATATTAAAGAAGGGCCAAATTAAAAGTACCCTTAACCGACGAGCATGCATGAAAAGATTGATGACTGTTAATGAAGCGAAAGAGGTATGTAAGAATCGTAGTAATTGGCGTTCCTTAGTCTCTGCCTACCCCCATGGGAGACAGGCGTGAAGTTATGTATGTATGTATGTAATTAGGTGGTCCTTTTTGAAAAATCTTCATAATTGCCTGATGGTGAAGGAGTTACATATTTATCTCAAGCAATATTTTGCTATAAACTAATGTGCAGGCGATTCTTAAATTGAAGCAGCGAGTCCGTTACCAAACATGATGAAATTAACTCAATCTATCCAACTCCTAAATGAATAAACAGTCAAGACGAATTTATAGATGGGCCATAGTAAATGTTAGATACATTGTAACAATGTTCTTTTACGTATCTACGTAAACAAATATTTTAAAATCAAAGTGATTTTAAAATAATGTTTAATTAACTTCCTGACTGCATGAATACCTGTGATAAAAAGCTTATTCAACCATAATAATGTAGTACCTAGACAATCTTACTTTTTTCCTCACATTCCTTACACCCCTGTTCATAAAATCATAACGCAAAGTTTACAATCTCACCCACGATTCGACATTTTGACTGGAACAATGAACACGCATACCAACAGCTATTCGTCTGGACCTACAAGAGAACGCATTTTATATGAGGAGCAGGTTCAACTTATACTGGACTATGAAACACTCGGTGCTGGCACACGGACGCGCCGCCATGTCGGTGACCTCGAATCGTGATTCTTTCTCCCTCATTCTTGTACATAAAGAGTGAGACAACAATATCACGATCCGATTCGAGAAATGGTTATCCATAGCACGTCGTAGTGACGTGTCAGACTGGGGTGTGTAAACAGCTTCGACTAAACAACGAAATAACCTTAATTTGTTGTTTAATTTAATTGTTTTCGTAGTAAAATGCGATCTGTACGTGATTTTAAGTACGATGTGATAAGTTTAATACGATATGTGAAGGAGCGGCCGTGTTTATGGGATAAAACGTTGGAAAATTATAAAGATCGAACGGAACGGAGGAGCGCTTGGGAAGAAATTTTTAACTTATTGGATGACAGTTATGAAGATATGACGCCTGAAGAGAAGAGAATCACGGGTATGTGATGGAAACAAACATGTTGTTCTGAAGTTATTGTATTGGATAGTCAACTTCTATTGTTTGTAATATTTAAGTTTCTAAAAATATTTACAAATATTCCAAGCGATATTGATAGGTATTGCAATCAATGATAACGTGCATGATACGTAGTACACAGGTAAGTACATGAGAACTTCACTCTTATCAACGATAAGAATTAATTTTGATGTTATTATTATTGTGATTGAATGTAAACATTAATTGTCAGTTAACAAGTTACTTAATTAAACTCGGGATCTCTCATTATGATGAGGATGACGTAGATATACAAAAAAAAACTGTCTGGCACAATCGGAGTGATACAACGGCCTCAATAAAAACCGGCGTGTAACAACGCCTCTGTTATGTTAAGCCGTGTGAATTTTTTTTTTTAAGGGGGGAAAATCATCGAATGACTTCTCCCGCCTGGGTGAGGCGGGAGGGAGTGTCAGACTCTTACTGACTAAAAACCACCCCGTTCCTTCTCCTGCACGTCGAGCCGGAGCCCCGGTTACCCGTTAGGTTCTCCGCGACAGAGGCCTCGTGAAACACAAATTATTGTTCTGTGGCAAACCCGTGAAAGGGACGCTGGGTTCCTCGTCCCTTCCTTCGTCTCTTCTGCAACGTGTAGCGGGTTCGATTGGCGCTCTAAGCAAATCTTTGAGTAATCGACAAATTGTTGTTTTGAGTCTCGGTATCATGTGTATATGAACTTGTATGTATGTAAATGCACTCACGATACAGGAGAAAATCCTAATGTAGGGCAACGTTAAAAAAGATACATTTCAAAAAGGCCCTATGTTGTGTGCCCTAAGTCCCAACCTTAGAGCACACAACAAATTTGGACCCTTAGTATAGTGTAAGACAGCCCTGTCTGCTGATGTCCATGGGCTGATGAATGCTTAGTATGCTTACACTAACTTAGCAAAAAAATAACTTATTTATCTTTTGTTACAGGAGAACTAATTCTGAACAAATGGACAAACATCAGAGATACATTTAACAAAACATTAAAAACTAGAATGGGTAAGCCAAAGAAGAAATACGTGCTACACGAACACTTAGAATTCCTAATGAAAATCATACCTGAAGCTGCGAATGAAAGCCATAGAGAACTGAATTTAGGCCCTAGTTTTATGAAACAAGAACCTGAAAGTAGTTATACAATAACTACTGAAATAGTGCCTGAAAGTTCAAGTGATTTCACCATCAGTAATGTCACTAGTTTTGGCAGTAAGAAAATTGATTTTGATGCCACTAAAGCAGTGGATTCAGTCAGCGAAGTTAGCTATAGCAGTACGAAACGTTCAAAACGGGATTTCGACTCAAAATCAACAGATATTAGTGATTACAGTTACCGTAAGGGTAAAAGTAAAAAGAAATCCAGCAAATTCGTTTTTGATGATGAAGAGTCTGTGTCTAGTCGAAAGAAAACAAGAAAAAGTAGCATCAAAGATACAAATGATGACTCTTCAATCATGGATTCTATAAACGATATTAATTTTGTTGAAGTTGATACAAGTTTTGCGAATGACCCGCGAATAATGAACGAAGATGAGGCATTTTTTGCCTCTTTATTACCTACTGTTGTGAAGTATAATGAAAATGAGAGGCTGGAGTTCAGGCTTGAAGTGCTTGGAGTCATGAAGAAGTTGAAGGATAAAAGGAATTGGACTGCGGATTAGTGTTTATATTTGAATTGAAGATTTAGTAAAGGGAGAACAGGCAAGACCTTTGTAACATGAACTTGAGTTGCCAGTTTTAAAATGGCAGTCTATGGTCGTCAATAGTTTTTATAACACCAATTATTTAACACAGAGCTTATTTTAAAAAGTACACGCGATACTTACGGTCTTAATTTTGAAAATCAGTACCTATTTAATGAAAATTGTCTGTGCCTATTTCCAGTTGTGCATAGGTTTTTAATTTTTAATACAATGTGTATGATTTTTATACAATCACGCTAAAATAAACTGATTTTGTATTTTTGCATGCGAAGACTGAATAAATGTAATATATATGTTACCGGCCAAACCCGATTTCAGGACAAACTAGTTTTGCCTAGGCTAAACTAGTTCTTCCTATAAGCGTTAGGATTAACTAGTATAGCCTAGTTCAAACTAATTTGTCCTAAGCCAGATAGGACAAACCAGTTTAGGCTAGGACAAACTAGTTGATCCTGATATAAATACGCACACTCTAGGATAAACTGGTATGACCTAGTCATAATATGATTATTGCGTCTATTAAAAAAACAATGCGACTGCCTCGTTGGCTGAGTGATCGCAGTGCGACTGCCGGGCAAGGAGTCTCGGGTTCGATTCCCGGGCAAAGTATTAGTTATTTTATTTATTGAATATGCTTCATGCACAAAATGTAATGCCGCAGGCGTTTTCTTCCAGTCTGACCTTTGGGTGATGCAGAGAAGAGTAAATGGTAGGTGCAATTACTGGGTATTTTTTTTAAACGTTGCCCCACACTAGGATTTTCTCCTGTATTGTGGGTGCGTTTACAAACATACAAGTTCACATACACATGACACCCAGACCCGGAACAACAAGTTGTGGATCGCACAAAGTGTTGTTCCGTGCGGGAATCGAACCCGCGACACGTCGCACGTTTTTTTTAAATCTCAGTAGTAGCACAGACTCTGGAATTGTGCCCGGTATATAGCCCAATAGGCTCACACCCTATTACATGGGACTCATAACATAAATAGTGAAAAGTGGGTGTTACATTGTACAGTGGCATAATGTGCTGTCTACCCCTTCGGGGATAAAAGGTGTGATGTTATGTGATAAAAACAGTATTATTTGTTATAGTACCTATGATTGTTTGTATTGCCAATTATTATCTATAACTTGTAGCGACGAATCATTATGATTTTAAATTAATAACAATTTAAATCATTTTTGCTTCTTTTAAAAAACACTTATTATTTGTTATAGCATGATTGTTCGGATAACCAATTAACCATAAGTTTTAACGACAAATCATTATAGTTAATAAAAATGATATTTTTTTCAATTACGGAGTATTTTATTCAATTTATCTATTTATTCCGACTTTCTAGATGTATTAGCATGTTTAGACTAGGCCATACCAGTTAATCCTAGAGTATGCGTATTTATATTAGGATCAACTAGTTTGTCCTAGCCTAAACTGGTTTATCCTATCGGGCTTAGGACAAATTAGTTTGAACTAGGCAATACTAGTTAATCCTAACGCGTATAGAAAAACTAGTTTAGCCTAGGCAAAACTAGTTTGTCCTGAAATCGGATTTGGCCGGTAACATATATACTTGGTAATATATTATTTTATAGTCATAATTAGAAATGTGTTTCATTAAACCAGATTAATTTGTTTTGTTTAGGACGAAATAAGGTCCGATACAACTGATACATATTAGAGGTATGTATTATTTTTTATGAGTTCCAAAAGTGCATTAATTGCGTAGTTTCCAGGGTATGAAAATTAAAAATCTAATTAGTCCGTCAGTTAGATAATGAAAAAATATTGGACACGTATTTTGTTTTATTTTCATTGCAATACTTAGATAAAATGGCGTAAGTTTAGGAGTGGGAGGTAGTTACGTCATAGCGTGCTACAAAATATGACACGCTGACTGCCGTGACTGACGTCACACGATATTTCAAATACATAGTCGAAAGTATTTCATTTTGTGATAAAAGAAAAAATACGTGTCTAAAGTTTTAAATTAATGTACCAGACGGACATTAAAATAAAATTTAGGAAACTACCCTATTGGTTTAACGGAAATAAAGGTTTAATTAAGTAAAATGGACAAAGAAAATAAATAAAATCGCCATAATTTTAATAGATACGTTTTAATGATCATTTTTTCTGTAGCATTTTTAAAAATAATGTTTACAGTATGTAATCACAAAAACACAATGTTTTTAATTAAAAAATAATGAAACTCCTAAACGTTAATTAATAGTTTCCTTTTACAGCTAATAAATTTAAATTTCTAAGTGAAAAATATAACAAAAACGCATCTGCAATACTGTATTTTTTCGTTCAAACTATAATATCGGAGGTACGACGCTACCCACAATATTATGAGTCATAAGAACAATAACAACATGCTGGAAAATATATAAAAAATTCGAACCTTACTTTTATGGCAGATTTTTTTTCTTCCAAAACGAAATAATACGTAGGTTTCAAAAACTCTCAGAATAATTATTATAAGTTAGTCGTAATATTGGATGTGATAATTTTAGTGTCTTTAGCGGAGGTGGCGGTCGTACGTGAGCCGACTGCGCCACGCGACGGACGCGTCTCGATACACTATTAGCCGTTACACACTAAACACGAGCTTACGACTAATTTAAGTTGAACTATAGGCTCCATAAAACCACCCATCGAGTGCACATAATTACCCCATTACAATTTTCACTATACGACCCAAAATAGGTCGAAACTCACTAAATTCACTAAAATTTAAACACCCCCCATTCCACTATTTACAAATTCGGAATGAATTTTGATTCTAAACGTCGAGAATTTAGTGTTTATTTCTTTTTTTTTACTTTTTCACACTTTATTCTTGTAATTGTAATTAGTAACAAATGAACCATTATTTTCTTCGTTTACTATTACGGCTTTATATACACAAGCGGTAGAATACTGCACGGAAAATGAATCATCGGCTTAGAGCCGGCCCGGTACGCCAGCGAGCAGGCTCTGTGCTCGACTGGACTGAGTAAGATGTATAACGCTACATTATATATCGGTACTATAGTGACTAGATTGTCCCCTAAACAAAAATTGGGGATCAAAAATTTATTTACATCTTTTACACTATGGATATCAAATTCACACTAGCTTAACACATTGCTACTATTAAATGTTTATATATTTATTCATTAAATACAGCGATATTAACGCCCTTTGGAAACATAATGTAAAGCGCAGGTGAGTAGAGGGCGCCACATAAACTATTGGCACCGAAATATTATGATAAACAAAATCTCAAAAATAATTCAAATCACCAAGTTAAAGCTCCCATCGTGTTTATGAATAGTTCACTTTGTGCTGTGTCACATGGAAGTAGCTTACAACTAAAACTATGCGCAAATATACTACACTATATAAATAAATATACATACATATTGGCTCGAATCAAACGTGACAACGCGCTAATGAAACGAATCATTACCTCAACATCAGTCTAGCATCGTTATGAAGGGCTATTATAAATGTTATAAATTAATACAACTACACCGCTAAAAGACGATTAAATTCATATTTGAGTATGGCCTGTAATCACTAACGGAAACACTTACGTCTATCAGAGGTAACCTAGAAATACATTTTTATACAATTACATATATCGATACAAAATATGTTTATGGATAATATGTTACAAGAAATAAAAAACAACGCTACAAGAAATCCACGTTCGAACTACAAATAAAAACGAATTTGAACTTATCGGTGACATACTTAGAAAATAATAACACGTAAAGGAACTTACGAAAAATTATTCGATCAACTTTAACAAAAAAAATATAATCGCGCGTATCCAAACTGCTGTGAACTTAGCTACCGGTTATTTTTTTACTTATAAAATTATATACAAAACAATTTCAACAACTTTTTTTATAATACACCTAAAAAAGTGAAACCTCGTCAGTAAAGAGATCGCGTTTCAGTCTGGCGTGGCAGACGGAGTATATAATAATAATGCCACAGCCTTAATGTAGAAATCGGTAATCACAATGTGTCGTATGTCAGTTGGTTGTAGTAAAGTCAATGTTGGGTTTCCTCTGCCGGGGTTTCTTGGGACGAGGCGGGGCCGGCTCGCCGTTGCAGCAGTGGCAGCCGCGCTTCACCACGCCGCGGCCGGACGCGCGCCGCCGGCCCTCCGCGCTGTCGTGCCTGTCGTGTCTCTCATGCCGGTCATGTCTCTCGTGTCGCTCGTGTCGCTCCGCGTGCATATCAGGCGAGCGCTCGCCCGCCCGAGTCTTCCCGGACAGGCTCCGCGTTGCGCCAGCGTCTAGCGCGTGATGGTACATGCGCTTCGGAGGATACGTACGAAGTGGCGGGGCGTGAGTGTCGTCCGCAGACGACCCATCTGCACTACAACGCCTCTCAATGCCCCGCGCCTCTTTTATAACAGAGTCTAATCTCATATGAGCACCAATCCCGCTGGAATCCGTAGAATTATTCTCTTCGAAGGAAGGGCTCTTGCAACATTTGTCGCTGTCGCTACTAAAATCAAGTGCGCGTCTTGTCTCACGTTCTGAAGCGGAGTTCGACTCCCAGAATAGTTCTGTTCGCTCCGGAGAAGACTCTTCATCTTCGACGTCTCCAAAATCTCTCGAGTCGTCGGTCATCATTTTGGTGTGGTGATTGTGCATGAGACCTTCGTGTTCGTCAATAAGGAACCTTGAGGTTTGTTCCCTCTTGTTGCCGTAGCAGACTCGCCTGATGACCTGTGTGGTGTTGTTACCTGTGGCGTGGACGATGGCGGACGCTGTGTTAGAGAGGTGCAGTTCTCTATTGTCATTAAGAATGCTGTCGAATCTTGTGAGTCCGTCGTCCTTGACGAGTACTGAGGACAAGTTGATGCTGTTCTGTGTGTGTGGTCCGGGTAAGGAGTTGATCATGTTGTCTATATCGGAGTACTTGACAGTGTTGTGTGGTCCGCCACTCTCGGCGGTGGCCTGTGAGATGACGGTGGTCTGCGGCGCCGTCATCAATACGGTGCCGGGGGCGCGGTTAGCGTGGAATATCGTCGATGTTATGTGACGACCTTTCAGACCGCTTATTGTGAATGGCTGCACCTGGAAACAATTACACAAATACTTAATCAACACAGTTTATTACAAGTTGGTCAGGTTTGTCAGGTTGTTGGTCAGGTTCCAGGTTTATTACAACAGTTATTGTACAGTTGGTCAATAACTTCCATGCTATACTACAAAATATCAATTAAAAGTTTGTGAAAAAGTAAGTTACAAGACTAGGCGAGACATGTTTAATTGCAAATTATTGTCAACTTAGAAATCGGTACACACGACACATTTTCGATTACATTAAATCATAAAATATTTTATACTCTTGTTCTAGTACAGCAATATTTACATACCTCTCCCTCATCAGTGGGTTCACTATGGAAGGTGGTATTAGGATGAGACCGGGCAAACTCCTCCTGGTCCAGTGCTATAGTGGCCTGCATCCCATCCTCACTCACAGTGACTATGCCCACGTCTTCTAAACCTAGACCTAGGTCATTCTGATCGTCATGCATGTTCGTCCTAGGTAATAACTGGTCGGTAGCAATCTGGTCATCTAAATCCGGTTGTGATATGGTATGATGCATCATTGGTTGTGCTGGAATAAATGTTGAAGGGATTCAATTTCTTGTATGCCAGTAAACGAGACACATTGTGTTTCGCATAGATCTGCGTTCACACACCACAGGTTCTTATTGAGGTTTTATCAGTAAGGTATGTCATTGAAGTTTGTTGTAGTGTAATTTAGTAGTTATAATACAAAAAGGGGATGACATGAAAATGGAAAGGAGGTATAAGAAAGTTAGTTCCTTTAGCCAAACGCCACTTTAGCGCTTGTCTACAGAGAGAGTAGAAATCAAAATGTATGGGTATGATACTGACAAGTGTCAAAATTTACGTCATTCCCATATAATTTGGTTTTCTATTCTACATGTAGACAAGCGCTAAGTTGAATTTGGCTACAGCTTATTTGATAAAACATGTTTTTTGTTCAAAAATCAATTGCCTTTAACAAGGCGCATATGCGATTTGTAAGGCGTAGCTTCATGTCGTATGGTATTCGGAATTCAAATATAAAACAATACGATCATAAAAGATGGTAAAATGTATCAGGTTTAAAACTGCATCAACAGTTTTTGTTCAATCTAGCAATCATATTTCGGTAGGAGCCATCGAAACCTAAACTCTAAGGTGGGCCAATAGATGTGCCCAGAAGTGTCTTAATTAGCTAACTACTAAGAATTAGTAGATAGTACTGTGTTTAACTGCTAATAAACTTATTTATTTTCAGTTAAAAATAACTATCATTGAATAACACTTACGAGTATGCGAATGGTGACCATGATCCTGGGTATGATCATGTGCAGGTGAGGCGGCGAATAACAGCTCAGCTTCAGGGAACAACTCCGATGCAGACGGAGAGTCCACGCCTAAGTCCTCACACTCCTCCGACAACGATTTCTGAGAAAGAAAATCCTATTCGATACATGCGTATATTAATTAATAAAACAGAAATTAAAACACGTTGGAAATAAAATAAAAATTAACGTAACATAGAATAGATTTTTACAACTGAAACAATAGTAATTATTTTGAAAAGAAGAATGCAATGAGCCTAATCCTTAAAGAATTGGGCTCGCTGCCATCGCAGCGGTAAGTCCCCTCTTTGAGGAGTGGCTTGAGAGACGCTACGGCGTCCTCACCTACCGCCTGACGCAGGTCCTCACCGGACATGGAAGTTTCGGGAGGTACCTGTGTCTGATGGGGCGGGAGGAAACGCCCGGGTGTCATCACTGCGAGGACCGCCCTGAGGACACGGTGGAACACACGGTGGGAGAATGCCCTTCGTGGGCTGAGCACCGCCGTGTCCTCAGGGAAGTGATCGGCGATGGCGACCTCTCGCGTCCGGGCCTAGTGCAGGCCATGATGCGGAGCGAGGGGGACTGGGATGCCGTCTCCTCCTTTTGCGAAGCAGTGATGCTAGCTAAGGAGGAGGCGGGACGCGTGAGGCAGCGAAGCGCTGCCTCCTCGCAACCCAGCCATCGCGAAGGACACACCGGGCGTCGGGGATCGCGAGACGATCTCCGGCCACCGTAAGAGCGGGCCTGCGGACGGCGAGCATGGGTGGCTCCCCGTCCGACCAGAAACAGACCCGAGCGTACGGCGCGTCGCGTTCCGCGCGCGCCTCAAAGAGCCATCAGACCACCACAGATGGGGCCCAATACGGCCGATGCCGATTCGGAGTCGCGGAGAACCTAACGGGTAACCGGGGCTCCGGCTCGACGTGCAGGAGAAGGAACGGGGTGGTTTTTAGTCAGTAAGAGTCTGACACTCCCTCCCGCCTCACCCAGGCGGGAGAAGTCATTCGATGATTTTCCCCCCTTAAAAAAAAAAAAAAAAAAAAAATCCTTAAAGAATATCGTGAGACATACTAAATTAACTAAAATCGCGGGTTACTCGCGTGAATATACTGAGAAAAGCTCTACTAGTTTCACAGTGAGCTGCACGACGTCGCCGCGACCGCGCACGCTGCTCATGAGGAAGAACTCCTCTATGGTTCGAAACTAGTAGAGCTTTTCTCAGTATATTCACGTGAGTAACCCACAATTTTAGTTAATATCCATGACATTAGATTTTATGTAATCTGCAGACCATTTCTAAATTTAATACAATACAACTTTGTCAACTAATTACTCAAAACTGTGTTACGAGGTGATAAAAATACAGTTTTTTGATAATTTTACAGACTACGCCTATGTATACGCCCATAGGTCTTTATAAAAACCATATATAATAGTATAAGAAATATAAGATAGCATTCAAAACATGTGGAAATTAAAATAGACAAAAACTAAAATTAATACATCCAATTGAACATTATAAACTATTTAAATTATGAAACGTTAAAAATAATAACATAAAATCGTTATGCATCTTATTATTTAAAGGTATAAGACAAAGTTTGCCATACACCGGGTAAGTTAAATCAAGACTCCGTGCTATTAGTGAGATTTTTATAAAACCAAAAGTAATTTATTACCTGTAATCTCAGTTCATGTTCCAGAACAGCATATTTGTGTCGCAAAGCTGCAGCAGACACGTGACTCAAACGGTGCTGCCTTTGCTGTGATCCATCCTTCTTCTGTACAACCTACACCAGAATAATATAGGTCACAATTCATCAATCAAAATTGACCTTAGAAATTGTCTATGGTCAATTTTGAATGAAGAATTTTAAGAATTTAGTTGTTTTATTTTTTATTTATGGTTTGTTCGTTTTAGAAGTGATAGGTATGAAAAAGAAATATTTTTTTAATGTCATTGATTTACTTTAAAATTAATTTGGATACAGACAATTAGATTTTAAGCTTAAAGCTACAGTGATGAACAGTTTTCAAAGCCTACAAACATGATTTACCTGCCCAAATAATAATGAGTCCAATGACGGCAAAGCAAAGCTTTTCCATTTTAAAAAACACTTTTGTAAGAACAACAATATACCTTATAACTATCACATTAAGATTTAAACTTCACAACAACTAATGAAGGAACTCCAATTACAATGATCCGAGTGAAGGGGGTCATGCTGTAATGCGGGAATAGACTTGACAATGAAATTACATAGTTGGATAGACGTTGTCAATCATGCAAAAATTATAATCTAGTCGCTAGAGAATGTTGTAGAAATGAAGCTTACTCCGAGGTCAGGAGCTTGACAAAATAAAAGACAAAGACTAGTTAATGAAGAGGGGAGGCAGAATTAATTAAACACCTAATGTTTGTCCGTGTCCGATCAGCGGCGATGCCAGTACATCATTTAGAAGTGACATTTGCGAATCAGTGTCGTTCTAGACGTTGCGTTTAAAACGCTACTAGGAACAACACTATAGAAGCTAATGCGAAACGAACACCAAGCATGCGTAGTGTGGCATTTATTTGACTTAGATTAATTTTATTTAAATTCCAATATTCGAAATGTCGCATTTACATGATGTATAATCAAAACGGCACACCAACGAACGAAGAACAGCTGACAAAAATAAATCGATGCGTGCATTCTACTAAACAGGCGACTAAATCGTTTAGGTTATCAGCGTCGGTTCTACGATACGGTGTACCTGATGGTAGCCCTTATCGTCGCAATCTGACGCGTCTATATCGTAGCCGCATCGCGGCGAATCGTCGTGTGAACCGACCATGTACGACCTTTTTGAATCGACGTCGAACATCTTATCAAAAATCCTTTGCGCCTCCATATCGGGACTGTATCTATCTGGGATCGGGTCCTGAAGTTGCAAAATGTGTGTCATACACGATACGAACGGCTTTAATACAATTTGGAACTATCAACGAAATATAATACATATATTTAGAGATAATAGTTCCAATATAAGTAAGGGAAGTGTACTTACAAGCACAGTGCGCTCCATGTTGTCTGTCCGAACCACCTCCTCGTAGCTGTAGTCGTGAGGATTGGCTGTGGCCGGGAGATGCCAAGGCTCTCCTCCGTCAGGGCTGGATCCTCGGTCAGGCTTCAAATCCTGTGCATCACGATCCCTCCATGGGGAACTGTTAGCTCTCGTCTCAATAAACTCAGGCGGGGCTGGTGCAGGGGCCGGAGAAGCGGTACTATCTGGCGGTTGTACAGTGGTTGCAGTCGCCAAGTTGAACGCTTGAAGATTGTGGAGTGCCGCAGTTGGTAAGCGGACATGTCGCACCCCTGGACGTGCTAACACTGGCTTCAGTCCAGCAGGACCGATAAGACGTTGTAGTAGCAGTGCATTTCCTCCACCTTCTCCACCGCCCACTGTAAGTAGCTTCGGGCCTCTGTTTGTCACTATAGCAATTTGTTGGCCACCTTTGATCATAGAAACTGGTAGAATGTAGTTAGCTGGCATGAGTACGGCGGCTGTGGAAGGTTTGCCAGCCGTGCCTCGAGCAACGGTGATTGTTTGACCATCAGCAACGATGACGTTACGTTGTGGCTGTGGTCTAGGTTGAGGTGTGGTTGGTGTTTCCTGTTCAAAAGTAAGTTTGCGCACCACTTTGCGTGGACTGTCTTGTGGGGAATGGCTGTCAATGCAGCTATCGTTGCAATCTCCCTGAGATGTACCACAGCTACTGTCCTCAGACCCCATTGTCCTACAGGAGTCGTCCGCAGGACTCAAATCTCGGCGACGGTAACTAGAGCTCTTCTTGCGTTTCGATGACCCTGGATTTGAAGGTGGATTGTTTCTTCGTCGCGGTGCAGGTTTGTCTTTGTCAGGAGAATTTTCCACCTGTTCTTTATATTCAGCTAAGATGTAAAGAATTCGTTGAGTAGTTTGCTCATCTTCAGCCGGTTTTTGTGTGGATGGCTTTGGAGGAGTAGTGTTAAGTTTTAGTGTATTCGGAGGATTCGAAGACGCTTTTGGTCTTGATTTAGACTTTGAACTAGATTTAGATTTAGATGGCGCTGGAGCGTCAGATGTTGATGGTTCGCTGGTAACCGTGTGGGGGATCTGACTATGCGACGATGAAGAGGGTGACGAGTCAACAATACCAGAAGAATCAGGTGACCGTGCGAAAGACGAAGTTGAAGGTGTTGGCGTTGATGACGGACCTGGTGTTGCGGACTTCTTGTTCACGTAAGAAACGTTCAAAGGTTGTGTGTTCCCGATGGAGTAGAGAACTTGGTGCTGCTTGTGTGGTTGGGCACGAGACGTCTCTCCAGAAGCTGAGCTGGTAGACGCCGTTGAGTCAGTCTTGTCTTTTGACTTTTTCGAACCCTTTTTCGATTTCGGTTGTACCGTGCTCCTTTCTTTGACTTGTTCCAGTACTAAATCAAACTCTCTAAGCTGCTCCAATGTCGATGAGCTCATGGATTCGGTTGATGATTGACTTTCACTGGCACTTGGTGCAGTTGTAGCTTTAGCAGGTTTGCTAGTTTGCTGGGTAGATTGTTGGGTCGTCTGTTGGGTAGTTTGTTGGCTAGCCTGTGGGGTGGCCTGCTGGGTTGCCTGTTGGGTAGATTGTTGGGGAGTTTGTAGGGTAGTTTGATGGCTAGTTTGATGGCTGGTTTGGTGGCTAGTTTGGTGGCTCGTTTGGTGGTTAGTTTGATGGCTCGTTTGGTGGCTCGTTTGGTGGCTCGATTGGTGGCTCGATTGGTGGCTCGATTGGTGGCTCGATGAGTGGCTCGATTGGTGGCTCGATTGGTGGCTCGATGAGTGGCTCGATTGGTGGCTGGTTTGGTGGCTCGTTTGATGACTGGTTTGGAGGTTGGTTTGATGGCTAGTTTGGTGGTTGGCTTGATGGCTGGTTTGCTGGCTAGTTTGATGGCTGGGTTGTTGGGTAGTTTGTTGTGCGGTTGGTTGGGAAGTTTGTGGTACTCTTACAGTTTGTTGGCCCAACTGCGGAGCTGCTGTAAGCACCAACTGTTGATACACAGGCTGGTTGGTCCCAGAGATGACATTTCTTTGTATTTGGAAGAATGATGGCCGCACAACTCTCCCTCCAGACACCATCTGGGGTGCTTTGCTTAACATTGGCAATTTTATTCGCATTTGCGTCAATACTGGTTGTTGTTGGGTAGCGTGTGAGTTTTCATTTGTCGCCCCAAGGAGTTGATTTGTTTCGTCATTACTTTCTGTATTGGCGTGAGTTGGTGTTTGTGGAACAATCTTTATTATCGACGGCTCTATTTCATTCTGTTGTTTTTGATTTGACTCATCTATTAGGTCTGAGCTAGGTACAGTGATCAGGTTAATAGTTTGACCTCCAGAGAGGTTTACAGGTATTTGTCGAGTGTATATCACACCGCCGTGGATGTTCATTGGCGATATAGTTTGTTTTATTTGTTGAACTAAATTCGGCTGAGCTTGCGATGTAGAAGGCTTCCTCAATAATAGCGGTGGACTTCCAATTTGGCTTATATGATCTAAATTGATAGCATTATCATTTGCTTGACAATCAGGGTTTTCTTCAGGTGACATTTCATTTCCATTACTCATGTCGTTTTTCTGTCCACCATCTTGATAAACTTGTTTCCCAAAGGCTTGGTTGAATTTAGGTAAGCTCGTTCCTTTTTCTGGAGAATTGGTTTTAGGTGACGAGCTTTGTATGAATTTCGCATAATTTTCTTCGTAAATGGACCGGGATTTTATTTCTGCGTCTTTAGCAGCGCTTTGGGTTGGACTGAGGTCTTGTGTCTCAATTTGTTTAGGCTGAGCTTGTTGTAGATTGGGTGCCTCGACTGGTTGTAATCTGAGAACCATGCTCCGTTGGTGAGGCCCATTTAACTGTATAGGTTTTCCATCAGCGGATTTACAAACAAATTGTACCATTTTCTGTTCATTTCCTCCTTGAACGTTTGTTAGGTTGGTTAGAAGATTTACTCTCTTCAGTAGCTGACCAGTATTTGCATTCTTTTGGTTTCCAGCGTTCACAATGTGGAGAAGTTGATTGCCTTGTTGCAAACCAGCATCTACTAAGGAAAGCCCACTGAAAGAATTTGTTTGTGAAGCCGGTGTTCCATTCGACGTAGGGCCAGGAGGCACAGTTTTGTTCTGCACGATGTGCAAAACTGGAGTATTATTCGGATTGTTTATAACAGACTGCTGGCTATTATCAACTAAAGTGATTTGTTGATGGTTTCCTGAAGCACTCTTTCCTTGCACTATATGTAAAACTTGGGGCGTCGAGGATTGCTGACTGTTTTCCGTGCTATTTGTTTGATGATTCAACGCCGGCGGGAGTATTTGGGCTAACGCTTGCTGTAACGCCATAGCATTAATAGATGTAGTTTTTTGAAAATTATTTGGCGTTTGGTTTGTGGTGACGTTGCCTTGCCTTATTTTATGGGAGAACATGTTTACAATAGCTTGTGTTCTGTTATTCGAGACGGGTTCTGGGGTTGCCGTAATTCCCGCTGCATTCATCGCATGGGCAATTTGGTCTGTTTTTTCTTGTGGACCGTTTTGCTGCAGCTGTTGATGTTGTTGCTGCTGCAGTTGCTGTTGTTGTAGCTGTAATTGCTGCTGTTGTTGTTGCAACTGCTGCTGCTCTAGCTGTTGTTGCTGTTGCTGCAACTGATGTTTCTGCTGCAACTCATGTTGTTGCATTTGTTGCTTTTGCTGTAACTCTTGTTTCTGTTGTTTTAATTGCTGTTGTTTCATCTCCTGTTGTTGTTGTTTTTGTAGCTTTAATTGTTGCTGTTTTAATTCTTTTTGTTGTTGCTGCTGTAATTTGAGCTCTTGTTGTTTTTGTTGCTTTTGTTTTTGCTCTTGTTTTTGCAGATGTTGTTTGAGTTCTTTTTGTTTCTCCTTTTGCAGCTTTAGCTCTTGTTGTTTTTGGAACTGCTGTTGTTGTTTTAGTTCTTGCAATTGCTGCTGCTGTTGCTGTTTTTCTTGTGCCAGTTTTAGCTCTTGTAAATGTTGTTGGTGTTGCAGTTCTTCTTGTTGCAGTTTCAGCTCTTGTAAATGTTGTTGTTGTTTCAATTCCTCTTGTTCCTTTAGCTCAAGTAACCGTTGTTGTTGTTGCCTCTGTTCCTCCTCTTGTTGTTGTTTAAGCTGATGTTCCTGCATCTGTTGTAGTTTTTGTTGTTCTTGTTCAAATTGTAACTGGCGTAGTTCTAACTGTCGTTGCTCATATTCGTGTTGTTGTTGTTGAAGATGTTGCTGTTCTTGTTCATATTGCTCGTGTATAAGTTTCTGCTGGTGTTGGTATTGGTCCTGATGTTGATATTGCTCATGCTCTTGCTGCATCTGATGATATTGCTCGAGTTCTGGCTGCAGTTGCTGGTATTGCTGCTCGTGTTCTGGTAAATGCATATGCATATGTTCGTGCTGCTTGAGATGAGGATATTCTTCATGCACAGGTACAGACACAGGCACAGGCGTCTGCTTATCAGTATAATTATACATCATACTCATATTAGGATTGGGTTCTAAAGGTGGTAAATGCGTATGGTTAGTTTCATATGAGTAATCAACGTTATTCATCATATTTTTTTCAAACATCTGTGGATACTCATTGTTCTCAAAATTATCATTAACCTCTTCTTTTATTTCAGGTGTTTCTTCCATTTCTATTTTAATTTCTGGTTTTATGTCTACATCGACGGTGAAATTACTAGCCATCGGATAGTTCATCTCATCATGTGACGGTACTGGCATTGACTGGATATGTTGAACGTATTCTTGAGCTAAAGGCATGCTCAAATCAGCGGTTGTGAGTTCTGTGTACTCTGTTTTTATCACAGATTGGTCATCGCCGGGACTGTTTTCAGCAGAACATTGTGATGGACTAACGTTCGACACTTGCGTGACTCGAGGATCACATGTCACAGGATTCTGAGCGGACGCGCTGACAGGTAATTGTCCCACTTGTACAACCTGAACAACGGCTTCGAATGGCACAGGATCTATAAAATCTGGATCTGTAAGTCCGAATGGGAATTTTGAATAGTCAAGCAACCCACTGGTATATGACAAGTCTTTTTTACCTTGTAGTTTCATCCAATCATAACTCAATTCTGCCATTGTCTGCTCAAAGAAAGATCGGACTTTATTCTTTAGTACAATGCATCTAATGTTGTTTTTCATCTTGTCTCTGTCACCATATTTAGCAGAATTAACAGATTTACGCACAAGTTTATAATTAACATAACCTTCGGACAGTAAAAGCGGCTGAGTTTGTTTTACGTCCGACAGAGTCGCAGCCGAAAATTTTGTACCACATCCGTCTTCCAAATTTTGTATGACTCTGCCGGACCTCTCACCAAAACCCATATGGAAATTAGTTTCATTTGTGTCGCAAGTTTTGTAGTCTGTTTCGTCATATTTAGTGCTAATTTCTTCAGCTAATGTCAGCGTCCTTGGATCGGGCGATTTATCACCCATCTGATCCATGTCAGTAAATAACGTCTCGTCCGGTTCAGTCTCAGGTTGTTCTATTTTACAAATACCTCTTATAGGCCATGATTTTAATACTTCATGCACGTCTATGTGCTCTTTATGAAAAGGACGTGAATAAGAAAATTTTACAGAGCTGCAGTAATCCAGAAGTCGCTTGAACTCCTTGCTGTACGCAGAGTCACCCATAGTTGTGATAGTAATTTTCGGGTAGTCAATATTCTTTCCTTTCCTATATTTCTTCTCATACAATTTCACATCAGTCATCTCGGCCTTCCGCTTCAAGCTCTTCGTTTCATTACCTCTAAAAACATAATCAAAATGAAGGCCATTCGGATATTTCTTGGAATACGATACCATAGGAACATTGAGCTTGATATCTATTTCTTCAATCTGACCTTGTGCACCAATTTGTTGGGTTATCAGTACACTAGAATTTTTATTACCATCCTCATAATTCATCATTAGGCTTGGAATAGGCTTCGATAATGAGCTCGGAGTCGGGTCTCGATTTGAACATATATTCATTCGACTTGATGCATTTGCGATAACTGTTTGCGCCATATCGTCATCAAGAATTTCGTCGCTATGCATATCAACGATTTCTTCTATAAAGTAATTGTTGTCATCAACCAGAACATAATGACAAACTTGGTTCTGATTAAAAGCATCTTCTTTTGAGTCTTCCTTCGGGTTACGTTCATTGTTTACTTTTATTGCATTAAGTACTTCATTTTCTTTGGGGGCTGCGTCAATTTCGGGTGTAAGAGAATTTTCTCTTGAATCAGAATCTATAACTTTAAGTACTGTGACGACTTCATTATGATCACCAACAGAGGGCGACTCATCGATTATTTTTTCTTCAGTTGTTATTTCATGAGCATCTGTGTCAATATTCAAAACTTGGAGTTTGTTTTTCTCACGAACACCCGTAGTGTCCATTTTTTCTGGTGTTACATTAGGAGGGCATGGAGAACCATAAGAATGATCCATAACTGGCGTTCTCGGTCTTTGCTCATCAGTACCTTCGAAAATATTTCGTAGATACGAACGAATCTTCGTTAGATTGTCTTCCCTGGCTTCTTGAGATTCTTCTGTAGCTAGGGTGTCCCTTATTTCTTCAATTCCTGTGTTAACATCTTTTGTGACCATACCGCCACAAATACTCTGCAGTGTGGACTCTATTTGCATGTACGTGAAATCTTCATCTTCCAAATTAATTGATTCTGTTGCTTGGGTCGGCCTACTAACTTTCTCTTCAATTTCGTCTTCGGTATACTCAAACATGTTTCGCAGGTTTCTTTCAACTTCTTTTAATTTTGCATCGATATTGTCTGCAATATTTTCCACATTCGGTTCTGTACTTTGCACTATGACGTCTGTACGATTACTCACCCAAATCTTTGATTCTTGTGTTGGTGAATCATTCGTGTCTTCTTTTTCGGGGTCTTTTTCTTCACAGACATCCCCTGATGGCGATTGAAGTTGCTCGAGTATCATTTTCTCGACAGATGCGGTATTATTCTCTATTGTCATTTTCTTCGTAGTTTTGAATTCGTTTTCAGTCTCTGGTGAATTTGTATCGACACTTTCAGTAACGGTTTCAATTTCGTATAGCTCAGAAACTTGGATGTCTTGCGATTTTAGATCAGCAGTTTCAGAGTATTCCGCAGCTCTTTCCTCTGGAGCAGCGTTTTCAACTTGTATCCCTTGTAATTGTATGACATTTTCTGTTAGCACTTCGTGTTGCATCAATTCTGTATCCGATTGTTTGCAAAGATCTTGAGTAGCCATAACATGATTTACTAAACTCATATTATGATCGTCATTCATGATTGCATCTGGTTGTACTGATGCCGATTTCATTTCAGCCTCTTCAGAGGTAAACATTGATCCATTATTTTCCGTCGCTTCTAGCTGAGTTTCAGAGTTATTTTCCATTAATTTTTTTCCTGATTTCATGTCTTCCCCGTCCTTTTCTTCGTCTTTTCCGGTATTTTTTTCGGCATTCGAATGAGTTTCGCTATGTGTTTGAATATTGTGGCCATATGAAGAAATTATTTTGTTAAACATGATGTCACATACTTTAAAGACATCAGTGATCTCAGTGTCTTTACAGACTTCTTCATTGCTTTGAGAAATAACTTCCGTTGTGTTAGATTCAGAAAACAAATCGTGCGTAACTTCATTCGTCTTTTTATTATCTTCAGCTTTATAAATATCTTCAATTTCAGTAATAGTATTAGCCTCTTTCAGTTTTAAATAGCTATCGTTTAATTGAAATTGTTCCTTATCATTATCTATATAAAATTCAGCCTGTAGTTCATCATGCAATATAGAAGAGCTGGCAGCATCTTCACTAAGACTTTCCGCATAGGTAGTTGTAGAACCCAGTTCTATAAATTGTTCTTGTAATTCTTCCTGCATCTGGCAGTTTTCATCAACTGTTTCCCGTATATCCAAATTATTTTCTGAGGTTTCCATAGCCAGAAGACTGTAATTGTCTGGCTTTCCAGTTTCGCAATCAATATTCACATTAGAAACAGGTTCAGTATCCTTGACATTGACCTCTTCATCTAGCATTTGGTTCTTAGAATTTATTAGCGGGCTTGAAGTCTTACTATATTTAGATATTTTATTATTTGTCGTTATAATTTCTAGAGATTTTCTTTTTAGGTTTGATGTCAAATTTTTAAAATGTGATTTAGTTTCCTGCTTGGCAGAAGTTATTCGATCTAGAGTTAAGTCATTTTGTAAGAGTTTCAATACCAAGGTCTTGAGAGGCATAATATTATCTCCATTCGCTGTAGTATTATAAGAATCAGCTCGAACATCGTGAGCATCTACTTTAGACTTTTCTAGGCTCTTCGGTTTAGTTAAAAACCAATCAGCGTCACATGTCGACCTCATCTCGACATGTGACGTATATAAATGCTTCTGAATTTTTGCAGCTTTTGTAGTATGATGACCATCATATACAGCAGCAATGGTTTCATATGCTTCCATCACTGGTGAACTAATTTGGTTAGCGGTTTGTTGAGCATCAAGTATTTCATAATCGGTAAGAATAGACAAAGATTCACAACGCATCAGATTGGTTGAGCCCACTATCGTCTCTTCAGGTGTCCCATCGTCGACAATAGTAACGTCATCAGCTTTTAATTCATTGGATGATTTTATTTCATCACATCGGACCAATTTAACAAAACATTCTTTTAGTAATTTCAGATTTTCATATCTTCTTACTAGATCGTCACATTTTGGTACCTTTACAAAACATTCTCGCGTTTTTGGGAGATGACTGGGCGAAGATTTGTTGCTATCTGAAAGCCCACCTTCAAAAACTTGAGGCGAATCAAACAAAGAAAAGAATATGTCGTTTGTATGTGCAGAACTTTCAGCAGGTTCTTCTAGGATTAGGTTCGTTTGGTGGCGTAGAAGTGTCAGCCAAATCTATACCAAGTTCTTTAAATAATAGATTTCTAAACTCATTTATCTTTTCTTCAACTGGTTTTGCGTTATCATTCATTTCAGTTGATGTATTGTTCTCACACGTAATGCTTATTGGTTCTTTTCGTCCTATATGCGGCATTAGCCCTGTGATAGTTTCATGTTCGTCACTGGATGAATCATCGATCTCTATTACCTCTATAGGTTCTTTCAACACAGATTTAGATGCAATATTTATTTCATTTCTTGATTTAATGTTTTGATTACGTATAATCACACTAGGCCGCAAAGCACGGTGCAGATCACGCCGTGATCTGAAATCAGAGGTAGATGCGCGCCGCAGGTCAATCTTGGAAACCGGTCTCAAATCACGATCTAGTGTAGTTTGTAAGTCTAGTGTACGACCCAGTCTATCTTCAGCTACTAGTGATTTTGGTTTAGAAACAGATTGCGGTTCGACCGTCAAAGTTGAACGTTCGTTAGGTGTTATTATAGGTAGCATTTCAGGTCTAGAAGCCAGCTGCGCTTGTGTTTTAGACACATTTGCCGTAGCAACTAATAGTATTTCAGAATTTGAAGTTTGTTGCATATCGAGCTTAGAAACCGGTAGAACTTCGAGTTGACCTTCAGATCTGGGCACAGGCTGCATGTTAGTAACTGGCAGTATTTCTGAATTAGAGCCTGATTGCTTTTCTGCTTTAGAAATTCGTGGCTCTTTGGGATTGGACATCAGTTGATCATGAAGCATAGTATCTGTTGGCACTTTAGACTGAACTAGCTGCTCCTTAAGATTTGACCCGGATTGCAGTCCGGGCTTGAAACTGTGTCCATCACATGTAGCAATTTGAGGTACTTCAGACATTGCCGCTGTCTGCTTTTCGGGCTTAGATACAAGCTCATCGGCCTTAGGAACTGGTAGCTCTACAGACTTCGACCCTAACCGTAATTCGAACCCGGATCCTAGTTGCACATCACGGACCACAGGAACTGATTGCATTTCAGGTTCGGATATTAGTACAGGGACAGGGTTGAGTACCAACTGTTTATCTGTCTTAGGTTCTGATTTAGATGCAGCGTGCTTTTCTAGAGTATGCTTACCAGGTGGACATATTAAGACATTAGAGAGAATTATTGGTCGACTTTTTGGTTTCGTAACTGGTGGTAAATTAGGTTCAGGTACCACTTCCACATCAGGTATCGTTACGGGTTCTGCTTCAGTTTGAACAATTGATTGTACTTCGGGCACGCTCATCGGTTGCACATCAATAGCAGCAAGTGAGGTATCAGCTTCAAATGCAGGTGGAATGATATCCAGTGTAGATTGAGACATAGGTGAAAAAATTATATCTTCATAAACAGATCCATCTAGAATAGGTGCTGTAGACGTATCCGTTTGTACGTTATCTTTCGTCAAATCATACTGGCTGCTTGAACGACTAGATAAATCACATTTTGTTAATTTTACATAACACACTTTATCTAACACTTTTTGATGTTTTTCCAATAAGTCTTTATCTATATTTTTTATGTTGTACTTGCCATATTGTGTTTGAATACACTGTGTTTCTTCGTCGGAGTCACTAAGTAAATCGATTGTTTCCACCTCGCCAGTTGGCCATCCAGATGCTAAGCTATTTTCATTATTTAGTACTCTTTCAGATTGGATTACGTAAGACCTCCCTAATTGTTTTATGTTTAAAGTATATCTTTTTCTTTGAGATAATATGTTGGTCAATAAAATCTTTTTCAGTGCATGGACCGTAAATAATGTTTTGATGTTTAGATTCGTTTGACCATGGACGGTCGCCTTATATACTTTACCACACGGTAGCTTAATCCGCACAAGTTTCTTTAACGGATCACCTGTATTTATATGAGATAAATCTTCGACTATAATAGAATTCAAATAAGATAGTGGTATGTCATCGATTCGTTCACTGTCTCTCTTATTTGATTCGTTGTGTTGGACGGGTTCGTCATCATCATCTTCATCGATACATATTACTTCATCAACATTGTCGTCAAATACTTTTTGAGCATTAACTACATTATTGTCAACAGATATTTTGTTATTGACTTGTGCTTCAACTTTTCGAGTTTCAGTTTGAATTTCAGTTGGAAGTTCAGAAAGTGAACTTGTGCAAGTTTCCTCTGTATTATACATTATTTCTTTACAAGCTAAACTTATGTGTTGTTTGTCAGTTGTATCTTTTATGCTATCTTCTAATTTTTTCACATAACTTTCAATTTCGTCAACAACGTCAGGGTCTGTTACTAGTTGTTTAATGTTTGCATCAGCTTTCGTAGAGTCAGTTACTAAAGTGTCAGTGACCTCTTTGACTAATGACATTTCATCAACATTTTTCTCAGGAGTAACTGTAACATCTTTTTCCGTGCCATCAGCCGGAGGTCGTAACAGGAGGCTAAGTGAATCCTCATTGTCTAGAATGCTTGGGCTCGTACAATTATTAACGACAGTGTCGCTTTCAACGCTTTCCAAAATCTCATCCACATTAGGAATTTCAACTAAGGATGGTACAGGCTGGTCTGGGGATATTACTTTAAGGATTTTAGATGTTACTATTTGATCCTCAAGATCCATCATCACTGTTTGTTTGTTTGGTATTTCTGCCTCCTGTATCAAATCGGGTTTATTGTGAATATTAAGTTTTAGCTTCATATTTCTTTTAGGTTGGGCTTTAGTTGCTTTCTTCTTTACTTCCACTTTCTTAATAGTTTTATTAAGTGTCTTTTTAGGTGCTGGTTTCTTCGATGTTTTAGGCTTAGTGGCCTCAATAATTTTGTTGACGGTCTCCACAGGTTTTATTCTAGCTTTAGATTTCTTAGGTGCAGCTACCTTCTTGGCCGTAATTGCATCTAAGCTGATTTCCTTGTTACTAGAAGATCGCAATACGATACGACGTGGTGTCTTATCTTTATTTTCTTTACATTTTTTGTTAGCGTCGTGCTTAACAGGTTTCTCTACATTCAACACTTTAAGGTTCACCAGTGTTCCTAGTTTTATAGTTTGAATTGTATTGTCAATTTTAGTGCAAGCAGAAATATTCTTTTCGTTATTAATTTCTTGAGGAACAGCTGGTACTATTTTGATAGCGATGATTGGAGCATACGTTAACGGAATTGCTTGCTTATCGCTTCGGTGAATAATATTCCGATTTAGTATAGACATGCGTTTCTTTTGCAGTCTTTCTTGGTCTTTTAATACCTCATTGACCATGTCGCAACTCGCCTTTGATTGGCTTCTTGTCTTCTGTTCTGTTTTCTCGGCTACCTTCTGTTTTTCCTGCACCTCAGATAGTACCTTCCTTTCAGAAATATTCTTATTAGAATTAATATCAACTTTTTCTTTATCGTTTTTCGAAGTAATGTCACCATTCACGTTATCAACTGAATTAGGTTTAGGTTCTGATTTATCGTTTTTAGCATCATGGACAGTCTTGTTTGGAACATTATTTATCACTTCTGCGCTTTCAGTGGTCGTTTGGTTACTTTCAGGTAATTTCACTGTAGCATTTCCTATGATAACAGGATTTACTGTTGAAGCAGCGAATTGTGTGGTCTGATAAATAGCCATATTTGACTGGTTATTAAATGCAACGTATGTGTTTTGGGTTGGAGCAGTTGTGCGAATAGGATTTTGAATAGTGCAAGGTTGATACACAACGTCTGATCCGATAAGAACCATGTTTTTTAAGGTAGGTGTAGGTTGCCGCGGTACTCCAGCTGTTGATGTATTAGTCTGACTCTTTGCTCGTAACTGATCAATTTTAACATTAAGGCTGGGTTTATTTGTCTTCTTCGAAGAAGTATTAACACTTTTAGGTAGCTGTTGAACAGTTACTGGTGGATTTGTAACATCAACATTTTTAGTGACACATTTCGGGTCGATAAATCCTGGAGTATGCAGTTGCTTGGAAGGATCAAAGACAGTCTTTGGGATTTCGCATACTACCACTTTTGGATCGGTTTTCTTATGCACTGCGCCATTATTAATCGCTGTTGAATTTGAGCGCCTTTCTTCTCGCACTACAGGAATGGAAACATTACTCATATTGAGAGACTTTTCTTTTAGGCCATGCATGGGAGTTGAATAACTCTCTTCGTCTGATGATAATTCGCCGATTTCTTGTCGTAAATCATCGTCCATCAATTCCTCAAGGAGATCATAATCCGAGTTAGGTATACCCGAGATGAAAGGGTCGTCATGTTTGAAATATGTAGTAGTAAATGGTTTCTCATTATTTTTTAACGATATTTTCTTATACACCTCTGCCTGGTCTTTTGAGGAATGCATTGATCTTTTTTCAGATTGAATTTGACGTTTTGACATTTCGGGTTGTGTCGGCTTTATGTTCGAAGTAAATTCTGCAGTAGTGGTGTTTACCGGTTTCAGAAGACTCTTAGCCGGGGTCTTTTTACTTTTACTGGTTTTAATGACAGTTTCCGAGTTTGACCGGCTCAATGTGGGCGGGGGAGGGCTTGTTTTCGGGTCCACATTCATTACCGAATTTGTCGGAGCTTTGGTTATCACATTTATCATTTTAATTTTAGTATCTCCAGTAGAGTTTGTCTTGACTATCCTTTGATTGCGCAAGCTTTCTGAAATTGTCTTTTTATAACTGTCTTTATTTAATGCCATGTCGAGAGCGTTTGGCCCTCTGCTTGGGGTCTTATGAGATAAAATGGCGTCCATCACCTTCTCCCAATCAGTTTCTTTACTATCACCAGGTTTAGCTGTATCAGGTTTGTGCTTGCTCTTGCCCTCGTTGTTACTAAAGAGTTCAATCTTATGTGTCTTCGGGTCTACTGTTTTAGGAAAGTTATATTCAGTCTTCACCATATTTATAGGTTTTGTTTGTGGTTCACAATTATTGAGGTTCGCTGGCTTTATACTCGGACTAGGTTTAGTAACTTGTTTAATGCTGACATTGCTTATATTGATATTAGGAGTTTCTAATATCTTGTTCTTTATTAGCGACTGACTAGAACAGGGATTCGGAAAGCTTGAAGGCGTGGGACATGTAATTGTCTGTGGAGGAGGAACTCTCTCCTTAATACATGGTCTTTGTTGATTAAGTTTCGATTGCTGACGCAAAAGAAGAACTAATTCCTCTTGATCTTTTTCTGTCAATGCATTTAGTGTTGGTGTAGCCTGTGGAGATTCCAATTTACTATTTTTGTTATGAATCTCAGGTTTCAATGGCTTCGTACTTGACAGCATGTTCGCCATTACGGGATTTTGTTTCGAAATACTTTGTTTTGGTTTATCAATCTTCCTTTGTACACTCAGACTGTTGTCATGTTGCTGATATGATTGTCTATCGTATCGCTCATTTTTTATTGACAAATATTTATCTTTTGCTTTTTTCTGTTCAATTACAATCCGGTCTATTTCAGCTTCATTCGGGGGATTTTGAAGCGTTTTACTCTGATATTCTATTAGGGCTTCGACGACGGGATTCACTCCGTTAATTTTTGAGTCTATTTTATTTTTGTGTAGATAACTGAGGCGCGAAAACGTGTTTAAAAGGTTATCAGATTTCTTTTGAGTTTGTTTGGCACTTTGGGGAGATGATTTGTGTTCAGCTTTCGCTCCGGGCAGTACTGGAGTGACCCTGCTCAGTGGTTTAATTTCTTTTCTGCTAGAAGTAGATTTACTTATGTGTTCGCCCGCTCCTGCGTTAATAGACTCCTGAAGTTCTTTAAGGAATGCGTGAAATTTTTGAGTATTACATTTTTCTGGTTGTTGCTTATTTAAAATATTTGGACGTAACGCCTTTGTATCTGCCGTGGGTCTGTACAAATCTGGTGGTAATTTATGTACACTTGGACTAGGGAAACGACTTCCACTTGGCAGAGAATTGTTCAACTTTACAGTCTTGGGGGTGCAAGGCACGACAGGTCTTGCTATTCCAAAGGTTTTAGAACTCAGTAAGTTGTTAACTTCATTCTTCAAATCTGTTAGTTGCACCGACTGGGTCTGATTAATGAAGATTTTTGAAGTATCTTGTATTTGAGGTTTTGGAGAGACATGAGCTGGGGCTGATGACATTTGGACTAGCTTCGGAGAGACATGAGCAGGTGTAGGTGATAGTGGCACCGGCTTTGGAGGTTGAGGAGTTATCACTGGCGTATCAGTTCCTTTCTTATAAGTGTAAGTATGAACTACATTAGGTTGCAAGTTAATTTTTGGTTCCATGTCAGGAAAAGACTTCTGTCGCCTATAGTGTAGCAGTTTACTTAAACTTTCCTTCACAGACATGTTGCTTGGACTGAAAGTAGAGGTCAAATTGCTTGGAGAACTGGTCCTAGACCTCGGTTTTTCCTGTACTTTGGGCTGTGCAATCTCATTTGTTGGTACATTCTGATTGATTGCAACGGGCGGTGGATTTGTTACATTGGCAATTTGTGGTTCAGTTTTCTTGACTTGATTCTTGTCTGGACTCTTTTCTGGTGATTTTAATTCGTCCATAGAAAATAGGCCATCAAATAGGACATCAGGTTCATTGGTTTCTGAGATCCCAGAGTTGAGTGAGAGTTTGCCTTGGCTGTCATAGTCACTGTCGCTGACTGAGGGTATTTTAGCAGGCCTCACAATCTCTGGTCTCTGGTTTGTAATCTTAGAAACTTTCATTCCAATCAAATTTGACAAAGAAGAGGGTTTCGCTTGAGGCGCCGGGGCCTTAGCCGCCTTTTCTTTCTTCTTTCTCTCCCGCTTTTCTTTCTTTTTAGGTTCTTTCTTTACCTCTGTACTTTGGTTTATTTCTGGTTCAGTTACCTCTAAAGGATCTTTGGGTTTCGCTTTAGGTTTTGTTCGTTTACGCTCTTTACTTCTTTCTTTGCTGTGGGGACGTTCTTTCTTCTTTTCTATTCTTTTGGCTTCTGCAACGAGGCTGAGAGGGTCTGAATCGTCCTCTGAGGAGAGGGGTTTCTTGGTCTTTCTCGGTATTTTCTTGGTTCGCACGGGGCTATCCTCAATGTCAGTAGACACTGCACTCTGTGTTCTTTCCGAGTCCTCAGCATCTTGCCATATTTCTTCAGGATCCTGGTATTGTTCTACGAGATGCTCGTAGCCTTTTGACAAAATTTTAAATTGTTTTATTTATACATTTTGTTTATTGAAGTTAAAAGTTGAGTATAAACTAATATGCATTTTAAAATTAAGACAGATTAAGACAATAACCGCAATGCTAATCAGTCTAATTAAAAAATATTAAGAATTCAACTTTATTGTAAGAAATTGTATTATTCCTAGGGGCTCAGTATCTTTGGACGCTATCTCACTTGACGGTAAGCATCCACAATTACTAGGACTTTCTAGAAAATATAATTTTAACAATAAATTAATATTGTCCTTACCTTTCTCAATCCCGTAGTACATGTCAGTGTCGTCATCCTCCTCCTCGGGTAGATGTTGAAACTGACTTGGGTCCAGATTCAAATACTTCAACTCCGTGGTCAGCGCACAGGTACCGAACTTCGTACGCTCCATGTACGCTCGACAGTTATCTAATAATTTATCCCTGAAACATTACAATATTGGATTTAGAAAGTCATCCTACTAATCCTACTAATATTACAAATGTTTTTTTTTCATGTTTGATTGGAATTAAATTCGGAACAAGGGTAGATTATGGTCTAGCTAGAATCACACAAGTGAAACCACTGGCAGAAAACAGTAATCAATATTCCGATAGTCCACTGCTGAACTGTAAGCCTAAGATTTGCTTACTGACAAGCAAGTTAGAAATTGTAGTAGAAAGGTTCCGAGTTCTCAAAAAGTGCTGATGACGCCTTATTCCTGGTCTAAATAATAAAATATGATTAACAATCATGAGCTTTATTACACCAACATACCTGTCCATATCCCATGAAAGGGTCTTCAGTCTAGGTCCAGACAACAGTACTGCAATATCAGTGCAGAGCTCCGGACTGATCCCTAGAGCTTCGGCCTCACTGAATATCGCAGTAGACAACACATTGGCCTGATTCTTCGTATGTTTAAGGTTCAAAGTCTCTGATGTCTTCACAAAATTTGTCTGCGAACGGGAATCGCTCGCCCAACTACCGAATTCAGAAGTTGGTTCCTCTTTCGTTTCGTGAACATCCTGGAATTAAGGATAAATGTTTTGATATTAAGTTACGGTAATATAGTTACTATTTGGATTGAATTGTAGTAGGTATTTGGTTTAAAATGGAATCTTATATAAGAAACTGTTTATTGAGTAATAGGAACGTTTGTAATAAAAACCTCACAGAAAATTGGTGTGAAACAATAATTGTGTGGTTTCACTGTGAGTAACACTATCGGAGACCCAATTCCCTGTTTCTAGTTCCCCAGTCCTCAAACATGAATTCCCAAAAGGCCGGTATCATACTTGCAGATCGCTCTAGTGTTGCGGGTGTCCATGGCGGTGCCGTTTGCCGACCATCAGGTGATCCGTTTACGTTTGCGAACCTATGCCATAACAAAAGATGGACATACCCTGGCCGGCGGCGGCGGCGGCGTGGCCTTGCTGACGCGTTCGTACAGATGCGGCGAGGGATGCACGGAGAAGGCAGTGAGCGCGCACTCGGCCCGCAGGCGCGCGCTGGGAGCCAGCAGCGCGCCCAGCTGGGTGAACCAACCCGCCAGGGTCTGCTCCGCCCCGCGGGCTTCAGCCTCCTGCAGCAACGAACATGTTTAACATAAAGGTTTAAATTATAATCATAAATATTTCATAAAATAAGCTATATAAGCCTGGAAGTAGATACCAACAAACACTGCGAAAGGCTCCAATGCTTCCAATGTTTTAAAAAAACTGTACATGTGGTTCACCAATCAGTCACAAATAGTTTAAAAATATTGAAAATCTTGCTTTTCTTTATTACGTTTTACTCATAAATACTGAGGACAAATCGTAAAACGACACAAGAGTACATATCAATAGAATTCCAAGCCCAAACTAGTACTCAGGACTCGTTTTATTGTAACAAAGGCAGCACTTTGTAAAGTAACATAACATAACATCACGCCTTTTATCCCCGAAGGGGTAGGCAGAGGTGCACATTATGCCACTGTACAATGTAACACCCACTTTTCACTATTTATGTTATGAGTCCTATGTAATAGGGGGTGAGCCTATTGCTATATACCGGGCACAATTCCAGACGCCGTGCTACTACTGAGATTATTTTAAAAACCCAGTAATACTTTGCCCGACCCGGGAATCGAACCCGAGGCCTCTTGCCCGGCAGTCGCACTTGTGACCACTCGGCCAATGAGGCAGTCGGGTACAGTTTTTAAAGTAAATTACAACAAAAGTCAGTATCAAAGTATAGTTATAAATTAAACATACCTTTTCAGTCTTAAGTTTGAGCCTCTCAAGCTCGTTCATGCCAGCAGTGATTGCTCGCACGTACAATTCACACACAAATGGCTTCATGTCCGGGGTGCTCTGTAAATTGAGAATTTACTATTAGACATGCTGAGGATCTTGTTAACTCGATAAAGAAGCTAGAATGAAATGTATTATAGGGTCAAAACGAAAAAGAGGATGAGTCTGACTCATCGGTATTTTTATAATTCCCATGTTTGAGTATAAGACAAGGCAAATCTATCTCTTTGTTCCCGATCCCAAAATCTCCAAACTGTAAATGGCCGGCAACGTATTTGTTTTCTTCTGGTGTTGCGAGTGTCCATTATTGGCTGTCTTATACCATAAATAAGGCTATTGGCTCCTTTTCGCACTTAACGGGGGCTTTTTTTTGTTCACTGGACGTATAGTGGCCGTGAGTGCGTACCTGCGCGTCCACGGCGGCGGCGAGGGTATGCAGATGGCGGGCGGTGGCGGCGGGCGCGGCCAGCGCGCGCGCGGCGGCGGGCAGGCCGCGGCCCAGCGCGCGCACCAGCGACCGCGCGCAGCAGTACAGCGCCGTGCGCGCCACGCCGCCGCACACCGACACCACCATGCAACGGGTAATTATCACCTGGGAATCAAAGACTGTGTTAATATCCTCTCCTTACAAAGTATACTTCAAAAACAGAGATCTTTGAGCAATGTAAATGATTTTTAACTCTTTAATCTGGCCCACTGTAAAATATTTCGCTGTAGCACCGATTATAACCACACCGTTCACTATAATCATGGTGAATATACCTACAGACATTTATTTTTTTATTCATCAACCCATTATACTCTTTGTTTTATTATATTTTATTATATTTTCTGAAGACACATTTCCGAACATGATATGTTTTGTAATATTTACTTCTTATAACATTTGCCCTCTAAACACTCATTTTTTTCCGAACCAATACAAGAATGCATTAAATCAAACAATCAAACTGTTGCATCGCTTTGAAATAGAATTTTAAAGCGAAGTTATCGATCGCATTGACCACGCGGGCGTCGAACATGCACTGCTGTATTAATTACGAGGCCCGATAGCCTTTGAAACGAAAATAGGACGATTGTCATTAAAACTTCATTCAGCCATTAGACTAGCTTTGGTAGGTAATCTATAACTTCACACTTTGTTATATTAAACTACTGTAGGGATATGAGATTGCATAAGTCATATTTGGGATTAACAACTGTACTCAAACTGTAATGGAAGTTTCAATAAACAAAGCTCTGCCTCATTGGCCGAGTAGTCGCAAGTGCGACTGCCGGACAAGGGGTCTCGAGTTCGATTCCCGGGTCGGGCAAAGTATTATTGGGTTTCTAAAAACCTCAGTAGTAGCTCGGAGTCTGGAAAGGGCCCGGTATATGGCAATAGGCCCACCCCCTATTACATGGGACTCATAACATAAATAGTGAAAAGTGGGTGTTACATTGTACAGTGGCATTAAGTGTCGTAATGTGCACCTCTGCCGACCCCTTCGGGGATAAAAGGCGTGATGTTATGCTATGTTATGTTAATAAACAAAGCCTTTAAAGGTAAAAACTATTTCAAAAACGCCTGAATACTGATAGGCTACTCAGTTTTAAGTTGTACATACTTAACAACTTAAAACTGAGTACTGAGTTTGAAAATATATTGCGTCTCGCGTGGATCCACGTTTTTTTTTTTAAGGGGGGAAAATCATCGAATGACTGCCCCCGCCTGGGTGAGGCGGGAGGGAGTGTCAGACTCTTACTGACTAAAAACCACCCCGTTCCTTCTCCTGCACGTCGAGCCGGAGCCCCGGTTACCCGTTAGGTTCTCCGCGACTCCGAATCGGCATCGGCCGTATTGGGCCCCATCTGTGGTGGTCTGATGGCTCTTTGAGGCGCGCGCGGAACGCTCGGCGCCGTACGCTCGGGTCTGTTTCTGGTCGGACGGGGAGCCACCCATGCTCGCCGTCCGCAGGCCCGCGCTTAAGGTGGCCGGAGATCGTCCCGCGATGCCCGACGCCCGGTGTGTCCTTCGCGATGGCTGGGTTGCGAGGAGGCAGCGCTTCGCTGCCTCACGCGTCCCGCCTCCTCCTTAGCTAGCATGACTGCTTCGCAAAAGGAGGAGACGGCATCCCAGTCCCCATCGCTCCGCATCATGGCCTGCACTAGACCCAGACGCGAGAGGTCGCCATCGCCGATCACTTCCCTGAGGACACGGCGGTGCTCAGCCCACGAAGGGCATTCTCCCACCGTGTGTTCCACCGTGTCCTCAGGGCGGTCCTCGCAGTGATGACACGCGGGCGTTTCCTCCCGCCCCATCAGACACAGGTACCTCCCGAAACTTCCATGTCCGGTGAGGACCTGCGTCAGGCGGTAGGTGAGGACGCCGTAGCGTCTCTCAAGCCACTCCTCAAAGAGGGGACTTACTGCTGCGATGGCAGCGAGCCCAGTGGATCCACGTTTAGACACACGACGGGTTAAATAATGTGACATCCCTGTCATTATTTATTATTATACAAAGAATTTGTAGTGACAGAACTATAGTTCTGTAAAATTGAGTTGCGTTTCATTTTCCGGGCATCCTTACTAATATTATAAATCGGAAAGTGAGTTTGTTTGTTGATTGTTCCGCTTTCACGCCGTAACTACTAAACCGATTGCTTTGAATTTTCGCATATTATTATGTATAGTTAGAAGTCCGGATTAAATAATAGGGTACTTTTTATCCCGGAAAAATTTGATATTCCCGAGGGAAAACAAAAGTATTGGGTATAGATGGGACTGTGTGTATTGGTATATGTCACATTGGCTTTTTATCCTTTAGTGACGCGAGCGAAGCCGCTGGTAAAAGCTAGTAAGAAAATAAGTTGATGTTAGAAACAAATTGAAAAAAGATAGTGTAGCAATAAAAGTAATAAAGAGATGTTAGCTCATAACTATAAACAAAACAGAAGTAATAATCTTGGAAAGTTCTAATCTCATCGATTGAAAAACACCCGTGAGGTTTAACAGGATTCATTGTGTAAATACAGTGATATAAATGTATAAGTCAATGGAAACTCAATAAATACCTGTGCAATCAATGTCGCAACATCTTTGGCGTTCTTCCATAGTTTCTTCTCTCGGGGCGATGTCTCGAGCCGGCTCTGCAGTCTCTCCACCAGCTGGTAGCCGTTGCGGAGAGGCGTTTGTTTGGCCTATTACAATTAAGTTACATTAATAACTGAATTTAATTGTAACTATTCATTTATTGGTCATAGAACAGGAATTGGTGTGAAAGATTTTTTTTTTAATTTCTACTAGTAGAACTGATTGGCTGATCATGCAGGTAGTAATAGATAACAATTTAGCATGAATAATTGGTACCAATTTACAAAAAATAAATAAATGACAAGGCTAAGTGACTGCCTCGTTGGCCGAGTGGTCGCAAGTGCGACTGCCGGGCAAGGGGTCTCGGGTTCGATTCCCAGGTCGGGTAAGTATTACTAAAGTATTACTGGATTTTTAAAAATCTCAGTAGTAGCACGGGAGTCTGGAAATGTGCCAGTGTATGGCAATAGGCTCACCTATTACATGGGACTCATAACATAAATAGTGAAAAGTGGGTGTTACATTGTACTGTATAGAAAGCAGTTACCGTAGCCAATTAGTAATACCACGGCCTCACAGAACACTGACGTGAAACAACGCATGCGTTGTGCTTTGTCGTGTGAGTGAGGTTACCGGAGGCTCAATTACACCAATCCTAATTCTTAAAAGGCCTGTAACGCAGTTGTCAACGCCTCTGGTGTTCCAGATGTCTATCAGCAACGCAGATTGCTTACCATCAGGTGAACCGTCTGCTAGTTTACCGGATTATCAAAGTAATAAAAACATGTCTGCAACACCACAAGTGTCACTCCAGCTTTAGGTACCGAACCTATTATCTTAAACTTCTTTTAACCCATTTCTTACTAAGTTTTTCATAAACTATATGTCAATAGGCTCACCCCCTATTATATGGGACTCATAACATAAATAGTGAAAAGTGGGTGTTACTTCTGTGTGCACCTCTGCCTACCCCTTCGGGGATAAAAGGCGTAATGTTATGTTATGTTTTTTATAAACTACTTTGGTAATAAAGCATTACTGGGTTTTTTTAAATATTCTCAGTAGTAGCACGGAGTCTGGAATTGTGCCCGGTATATAGCAATAGGCTCACCCCCTATTACATGGAACTCATAACATAAATAGTGAAAAGTAGGTGTTACATTGTATAGTGGTATAATGTACACCTGTGCCTACCACTTCGGGGATAAAAGGCGTGAAGTTATTTATGTATGATGTTTTTCATAAACTTAGTATTCTGTACTCACCAGTTCGATACAATGCGATCGTTTGTCTCCTTTATAGAGGAGTACAAACTCCATGTCAACAAGCAGTTCCAACACATCCACTGTGAACCCCGCCTCCGCCTTCAGGATATCTTCGAACGTCTTCTTTGAGTCCGACTTATCTGATGGATTTAAAAAAAAAAAACAAAGTTTAAAAAATTATAAGAATAAAACGATTAGTCGGTAGGAAGTCAGTATTTTCCGTCAAATAATTGCATTGGGAAGTAAAAATTTCAATAAAGGCCATTGGGAAGTTCATGCTTTGTTTAAAACTTGAATTTTTCCTATTTGTTATTATTTATGTTCTCAAATGCGCCTTTCCTTTATTTCCTCTCACAGTGGTCCAGTAACACAAACTGCTGATGATGATGTTTCAGTTTCACACTCACCCTTATGATCGGCGATGCCATCAGCTTCAGTGTCGGAGGTGGGCGGAGCGCAGGCGCGGACCCGGTCGAGGACGGCGGAGCACAGCGCCAGCGCCAAGTCGTCGCACTTGGACGCCGCCAGCTGACGCAACCGCGTCACGAACATCACGCCGCGCTCCTCCTTCAGCCATGCTAGTACTGGAACAATACGTATAATGTTATGATATGGTCAGTTTCAGGAAAATGGGAGCTGGGTTGCATATGGATTACATGGCTGGCTGTCCCATGTCAAAACCTGGAACCGATGCTCGCCACATAGGTAAGTAGTCCACTTACAACAAAGGGATCCACTAAAAAATAGCATTAAGAGAACCTTAGTTCTCACATTTGTAACGCCGTTACAAATTTCCATGAATACAAAAAATCCCACATATGATTCCTACTGAAGCGAAAACTTATGGAGAATATAGTCAATTTACTTAGGTTAGGAATATCTCTTCTACTACGGATCTTACCTTCCTCATTCGAAGGTGGTTCTCCCCTGGGATCCAGCAGCACCCTAAGGACAGGGTGCCCCCAGGGGTTGCTGAGGATCTGTTTGAAAAACTGGGCTCTCGCCACCAGCTGTACTTCCCAGCCTGGTGGAACTGCATCCTTGCTCGTCCGACCCCCACACTCCTGGATAAACGCGTTGATGGCATCCTCAAGCCTTTTGTGTTGATCCTTGATCTTTGGGGACTGCCATTCTGTCTGTTGGTAGAATTATTTTATGAATAATAGGTTTTCTACTTCATTCAAAAACTATATTTTGATTACAAATTAAGACTTTAAAATAAATCACTGATACTTTAAGATTTAAATGCATATTCAGATTAATAATTCCCTATAACTTTTTACACACAGCAGAACATAATTATGTTACAATGACATCTGTATTTCAACTCCTAAACTGTCTAAGTATAAATACTGAAACTTCAATACTAATGTTATTTCTTCCACATTCATCAATTTTTGCATTTGCTCTACTGTTATAATTATTCATCACATCTGTTTAAAACATATTTTTATTTATTTATCATTTCATATACACCATGCATCAGACAATATTATAAAGGACAACACATAACAAGCACGAGGTACATAGGTTATTAGTCTTAAACTTTGTTACAAACTAAATAGATCACATTTTTGATCACAGTTATTTACCTGCAAAACAGTCTTAGCAGTGTGCCTCTGCAGCCAGGTCAGCAGGTGTGGGTGTGTGGTGGAAGCCGAGTGCTGACAGAGACTGTGAATGCGTCGCCACGCTTCGCACAAGTGTTGCGTACGATCGCGAAGCGCACAGTCGCTGTTCAGACCGGCTTCGAGCGCCTGATAAACAAAAAAAAATAGGTTTAAAAACTAACGAATATTAGTACATTTTTTAGACTTATCTCTCTTTATCTTAAATATAAAATAAAGGTAACAGTTAGATTTGATTTTTTCAGTAGTAACAGTCATCTACAGTCATCACCACAAAACATCTTAATATACTACTTATTAAAGTGATAATTTCTGTAAAACATCAAGTAGAATAAAGCTTTTTTAATCATACAATTCACCCAACATACCAACAATAATAGTAAACAGTTTATCAAAGATATTCTCTTATCTTTCTACATTACATAAGCATAATTACTTCATCAAATTATCACGAATTTATAATTAACTTTAAAGGACCAAGAAGTGTCACTTAAACTTAGATATCAGTATAATTGCTTTGTAAGTTGTTAACAAGCTCTCTTAAGATAACATTTCAACGTGTCAGGGAAGTCATTTGATAACATAACACAGTACAATCATATTCAAACAATAAATCGGTTCATTAAAGTTAAATATAATATCAATAATAATAATAACTTTATTCACCAAATAAAAATAAATGAAGTTACACAGTTTGAAACATATAAGCCAGTAACAGATTTCATATATGTATACAATTATTGTCTTTGCTGTAGCTTCTGTTGCTGAACTAGGCGTATTTCAGCAATCACTGCCTCATTGGCCAAGTGGTCGTAAGTGCGACTGCCGGGCAAGAAGTCTCGGGTTCAATTTCCGGGTCGGGCAAAGTATTACTGGGTTTATAAAAACCTCAGTAGTAGCACGGAGTCTGGAAATGCGCCCGGTATATTGGAATAACCCCCTATAACATGGGACTCATAACATAAATAGTGAAAAGTGGGTGTTATATTGTACAGTGGCAATAGGTGCCGTAATGTGCACCTCAGTGCCTCTAATAAATCAATACAAAACCGGCTGCCGTGCAACGTGTCGCGGGTTCGATTCCCGCACGGAACAACACTTTGTGTGATCCACAAATTGTTGTTTCGAGTCTGGGTGTCATGTGTATGTGAACTTGTGTGTTTGTAAACGCACCCACGATACAGGAGATAACCCTAGTGTGGGGCAAAATTCAAAAAAAAAAAAAGACGAGCTTTTATTTATAACAATTGAGGGTTTGTTGGTAATTTATTGACTGCTACTGATATTTTATCGCATTTTCGGTGTTTTATCATCAAATTATGAGATTTGTAATTTCAATCTCAAGTCGGTAAAGATCAGATCATAACTAAGTTAACAGTCAGATATTGTGACATGATCATCGTAATGTTCATACCATAACATCTCGAAACATAGCATAGCGTCACGTCTTTATTCCTGAAAGAGTTAGGCCGCTGCCTGCACTTTTTGCACATGAGAGTATGCTGTAAACTATAACACTTAATTTTTACCCGATTACAGATAAGCCAAAAGGATATCACAAAGTAAGTTCTGAGACCTGCGTCGCGTAACTAATGGAATAAACTCAATTTGTAATTCGCATCAAATTCACAATCAAATTCAACAAATAACTTTTAATCTCAAGCATTTTTACTGATTATATTTTGATAAATAATAATATTAGATTAGATTTTATTGATGGAAACTAATATTTCGCCCAAACAGTAAAGTTTTTATAATCTGTTTTCAATGTGATCAGTCATCAATTACTGCAGCCATTACACATGTGAAAGTTTTTTTAACATAACATAACTAACATAACATCACGCCTTTTATCCCCGAAGGGGTAGGCAGAGGTGCACACTACGGCACTTAAGGCCACTGTACAATTTAACACCCACATTTCACTAGATTCCGTGCTACTACAAAAAATAATAATAAAAACAAGTAATACTTTGCCCGACCCTTGAATCGAACCCGAGACCCCCTTGTCCAGCAAGTAGCACTTGCGACCACTCTGCCAACGAGGCAGTCTTTGTTTGTCTCAAGAAATTTCTTTGTTTGGATGTTTGTCCGTCAACCACGCTGAAACTACTGAACGGATTTTGATGAAATTTGGGTTTAAACTGTCAAACACCAAGCGGTCACCGGTGACCGCAACCTATTGTTCTATAATTGTGTCTATAATGACGGTACTCGACGAGTTAATTCTGATTAAATCTTCCCATGGGATAAAAGAAGAATACAAAGTCGCGAGTAAAAGCTACTTTCATAATATTATTATGTAGTGATAAATAGGAAAACATTCATTGAATATTTTTATAGGTATACCTAATAATCTAAACAGCGACGAACGTCTTTGTCCGACACAAAAAACCACTTTAATCGCGAATAGTAAACTGAACATTCAACATCATCAAGAGCGCATGACAGTCTACTACTTTTTTTTAAGGGGGGAAAATCATCGAATACTACTAGAGTATGAGTCCTTTACATGAACACCACGATTAACATACGTGTTGGAGATCGGTATATTGTTCCTTGTGTCGGATCTGACGAAGTGAAGACACCTTCAGAAAAAAAGAAGAGACGGTGACAAATGTAATCTACTTTACCGTTGCTACACATAAAATAAACTACAGATTATATAAATAGGATAATCGCAGTAATGCTATGCCCGACCCGGAAAGCAAAATTCGTATTTAACAGTTGAAATCTGCAAAGTTGCATTGAAACTACCTAACTAAATAGTGCTACTCGACTAATGGACGAATAAAATTAACGACTGTCTGCAACAATCGAAACAAATCAAATATTTAAATGGATACCACAAACAATGCAACCAAAACCAAATAACAATTAGCATAATTTAGTTTGGCATTGTATTGTCAATCTCCTGTTTAATAAAACAACACCTTTCTATTAATTTTATTTTGTTTTCGAATATGTGATTTTGAATCGAGTAATTTAATTACACCCGTATAATCCCCAAGCGGTCACCGGTGACCGCTCTCCACCAACTACATTATAGAAGGTCTATCCAATGTTTAAAGACTTTTGTAGGAACAAATTTGGTGGATGAAGTAATCATTTTCAACGGGTTAAGGAGTAACATAGGCTACTTTTCCATCCGATATGCCTACAGGATCGAGACTTAGGTACTCGGAAGAAATTCGTGCAGGTGAAGCAGGTGAACGTTACCTAACTATAAAGCTGAAGCTAGACATGTTTGGTTGAATGTACTAATTTCTGAAACTACGAACTTTCGAGTACTTGTCAATTTATCGAGAAGGGTAATAGCAGCCGAGCAGCGGGTACAACAACGCTGCAGTAAAACTCGGTTAATTAGGTAATTCATGAATTACATGAACACATTGGTTCTACTTTCAAATTCTTAGTACTAAGTTTCGATTGAGTATAGCTACCAATATTTTAATTTACTTAAACGTCGACTTTTCCTTTCTTAACAAATTACATAATTTAAATTCTTATTACATACCTATTTGCTACTATATTTTATTTATTATTATAAAACAGTAATAAAGGCACAGATAAGTAAAGTCCTAAGTGTATGGAATCTGAATGAGTCATCTGTCCGTATAAGTTATAAGAATGTGTATGGCTTCCAACTTGATCCTATAGTTCATGTTACTTTTGTTTATTTTTATAGTGTCAATAATGTTTTAAAGAGTTACTGGATGCAGGTTGCTGGAGGCTAGAGTGGCTGGAGGTGTATATTCAACTGTCGACACATTCTAACGACATATTCTAACTATTATTATGGTGCTAATGATCATAAAAACAATTAGACACTGACAAACGGTGAAAGAAAACATCGTGAGGAAACCTAGGCTTATAATTTGTAATTATAAGATTGAGAGCGCCAATCGGCATTGAGAAAGCGTGGTGATTAATGCTTCAAGCTTCTGTGTCTTCGAAAAGACATTTAGTCAGCAGTGGCCACTTATAGGTTGTTGATGTGTGATGTGGTTATAAAGGGTTAAAGGAATTGATTATTTGTATACATTATTTGTAAAAACTAAACTAAAACTAGTAGACAAATTAGAAAAAACCTTTAACTAATCGAGTTCACATTTTAGGAAGTCCCAACAAAAAGCATACTCAAGATAAATCCTTTTAAAACGCGGGCGACGCAGCAAACGGAACTCTTGTCACAAATCATTTAGTCTTATTGTTTTGTTGTGATACGAAAAAAATATCATTTTACTCATTGTTAAACTCTAAACACTATTAAGTTATTTTTTATGTACACACTCAAATCCTATGGAAAGACTGATGACTGTTTATGAAACTAAAGAGGTGTTCCATAGTCACTGCTTACCCCCATGGGAGACAGGCGTGAGGTTTTGTGTTGTATTAAAATCACAATAATATGAAACAATGCCCTAGTATAGTCAGTTTTAAATACCTACTGTATAACATTCAGGACGACATAATTTTTAACAACAAAATAGGTCATGTGACATTGCATACCATATGTGTGAAATATGTAAACATAGCGTTCTATTTTTTTGCAACAACCAAATAAATACAAGTACAATGATTGTGTAAGAACACCAGTAAATAATTCATAATATACATGCTGTTGACAATAAAACAAACGACAGTATTCTATAGTTTCCACTGAATTTCATAAATCAATAAATATGTGTAAATATAAACAGAAACACTACTTTTGCTATTGACTAAACACACTACTCTTTTGCATCACTAAACAGTAATAAATTCTTCAAAACACACACCTTTTATCCCCGAAGGGATAGGCAGAGATACACCTCTAGTAAGTACCGTAATGCGCACATTATGGTACTTCATGCCACTGTACAATGTAATACCCACTTGTCACTATTTATGTTATGAGTCCCATTTAATAGGGGGCACAATTCCAGACTCCGTGCTACTACTGAGAAATAAAAAAAAATACCAGTAATAGTTCGCCCGACCCGGGAATCGAACCTGAAACCCCTTGCACGGCAGTCGTACTAGCGACCACTTGGCCAACGAGGCATTCATTCTTCAAAACACTCTCATAATTATTCATACTAAACTAATGAATATAACCTCATCTTAAGCATACATAAACTCCATTAGGAACTTAACTGTAACATTCAGAATATAAATACAAGATCCCAACAGTAACCTAAGCTTCAGTATCAAAGTTCAGATAGTTCAACCCAAGTTCAATGACCTGTCCTTTCCCTTTCATACAACAAAATAGTGTTTGGAGAAAATCCATCGGACTGTGAAATTCTGTAAAGAAAATGTAACACTAATGGAACTTATTTTGTGTATGAAATGTTTTATTAGATGATACATATTCTTTTTTGTATATGGACTGTGTATTTTTTCATTATTTATTTTCGAAAATTCGTATTTGCGCCACTTTTGTCGTACGTTTGTGTATGTGTTTCGTAATATGTGACACTAATCTATGTTACTTACAATAGTTATAATTTATGAGGCAGTGATTATAAACTTAAATATTTATGCCTTGTATGATTTTATGAGTCAAAAATTGTTATTGATTCAATATGGTCACCTAAGTGAACTCAGTACTCTAAACTAGCTAAAAATTACTATCACTACATTATTTAAAACAAAGAAGCTATCTGCCGTCTGTCTGTCCCTATGTATGCTTAGATCTTTAAAAATACCCAACGGATTTTGATAAGGTATTTTTTATTATTTTTTTTAAGAGGGGAAGGTCATCTAATGACTGCTCTCGCCTGGGTGAGGCGGGAGGGAGTGTCAGACTCTTACTGACTAATAACCACTCGGTTCCTCCTCCTGCACGTCGAGCCGGAGCTCCGGTAAGCCGTTAGGTTTACTTTAGGAATTTTTTATTGGTGTTTTTTAAGGAAGGTTTATATGTATGTATGATACATGCATATTGCACCCGTGCGAAGCCGGGGCGGGTGGCGGGTCACTAGTATAATAATAAAAATAGACTAAAATTATAAGATTGATTGTAAGAATATGTTAATATCACATAGCTCCCATATTAATATGATGTCTGTTTATTTTCCACACATGTGTAAACTATGTCAGATATCAATAATTAACTAACTAGCTGTTGCCTGCGACTTCATCGGCATAGAATATGGTTCCTGTTTTATCCCATAGGAGCATTTAATCCGGATAAAAAGTACCCTATCATCTAAGTCACCTCATACCCTGTCTGTATACAAAATTTCATCAAAATCCATTCAGTAGTTTCAGCATGATTGACGGACAAAATCCAAACAAAGAAACTTTCACAATTAAATATTAGTGTTATATTTAATGACAAACTTATTTGAACTATAAACTTTATGATCAAATTTATGATCAAAGCAGAATTGTTCTACAGTAGAATTCCAATTCTTTAAACACTAGTTTTTCATAAATGAAGAAAAACAAACCACAGTCACTCAACAACTTTTATTGAGTGCTAACGCTATTTATTATTATCATAACTTAGATATGACTCACAAGAATCTGCTTACAAAAACATTAAGTAACACTGCTATCATTATCACCCAACTGATAAGGAATTTGGCTTACATTCATTGATATTTGTTTTGTCAATTTATAGAAAATAAACTTCAGACTGTATCTTACTGTTATTATGGTTGTTTTTGGTATGACACAGGAGCAGTATGAATTAGTGTAAATTTGTGGTTGTCGGGATTCTTACCAAAGATTATGGGTTGGGACAATGATGTATCGGAATATAAGAAGGTCAGCAATGACATTTTTTTATATTATACTAGCGGTCTGCAACATCATTTGCGTTTTTCTAAAATAAAAGTAGCCTGTGCTACTTCTTATTACAGCTACCTGCTAATTAAAATCCTGTCAAAATCTGTTCAATCATTCCAGAGATTAGCCAGTACAAATAGACAAAATTTGGAAAAATGTATTATTTTGCTGTTTCATATGTATATTCATATGCATGTAGTAAATAGCAGTACAGACACTTCAATTTTATATATTAATACATAGGTCAAGCACAGCTAAACCGATACATTGTCTTATTTCTTACACGAGTTTTACCTATTTCCGAGGTATATTAACTCAGACTAATTTAAGTTAAAAGAAATGTATAGTATGCTAAATACTATTTCAATTTTCTTTAACTGCTAAAACTATTGTTGTTATGCAAATTTCAATGATTTAAATATGTTTGCAATTCTTAACTATCTCTTATTGACGGCATCACACAAATAATATTTAATTTCTATGGACTAACATGTGATTAGTTATTCTTGTGCTGATTTCTTATTTGGTTTGATTTATTGTGATCTTATGATGAAGGCGAGTGGAATACATGAAAAACTAGTCTTCTAAACAGCTGATGGGTCAAGCTCACATGCACACGGAAATAGATCTGCCATATTTATTTACTAAAATAAATATTGCTGGGGAGCTACGTGACTCCTGTGTGTTATGATATGGCTGTCCGTCATCGAAGTACCTAGTGATGACTACAAAGTACATACTTAATTATTGACATCTTATAGTATCAAGACAAAACTTATGTCTATGAGGGAAAACATGATTTTTGTAAATAAATAAACATTATTATCACTTATTTTACGAGATAAAATAAATACCATCAAAATCAACTACCATTTTCACAATACATACACTTGAAACATCTATAGAAACCAACCATTTCATAGCCTTGGTACCGCTCGAATATTGTAACGAATATATTCTTCTCGCACTACATTGTATATTTCATCAGAAATAAGGAACAGAACACCGAAATATACGAAAACAAGAGTTAACAGAAGACAAATATGGCGGCCACTGTGAACTTCACTAGCACAACGGCGTCTGATTCTGTACGGTAATCTTGATGATTATAAGAATAAAACTCACCTTGTAAAGTTCAATGTAATATGTTTTGCCTTTTGGGCCACTTGTTTGATTACTTTTCACGTCTTTCCCATCATTTGTAGAAGTCATTTCTTACGAAAATATCGCGGGGAGACATTTATGCGCTTGTGTTTTCGTAATTGTACTGTCAAAGTCAGTGTTACTATAGAAAAATAAGGCAAGTACATAAAATGTGACAAATATACTAGTAACACTGGAAGTTTGTTTTCTTTAACTGACACGTGCTTTCACAAGTAAAGCCTACCATACACTATCAAAGCGTCTTCTCTTTACTAATGATATTTAACGTTTAATTTTGAAACGGTGTGGTTTCAAAATTTCTATAAAAAACTTAAATAATAACTATTACTTAAATAAAATTAAAACTAAATATTACTAAATTAAATATATACAACTTAAGATTAATATTAATTATAGGAAAAATAAACTATTTAAAAGGCATCGAAAAACTCGTCCGCATCGACGTCAGTGGGGAAAGTACCCAGAAGGCTGGCAGCATTGCCACGTTGTATTATATGGCAATGCTTAACCTCTGACCGAGAAAAAGACCAGCCCTCTGGTCACGAGATGTGTCGACCAGGCGTTTCGAAATGTTTTTGAACAATTTAAGTGCACTCGGACCCCACGGACCTGACGTCTCAACCCCAAACGGCTCAAAGATATAACTACCAGCAAGGTTGTTATACTTGCGCCGCTTGAGGTTTTCTGCAGAGGCAGTAGCCGAACCAGCACAACTCGCCGTTACTGGAAGATGAGAAGGTGCAAGGGTGTCGACGCAGGTTGCGTCCCACACCAAAGACTTTCCCAGCTTCCAGGGCATAATGGACATACCGTCGGGTCTCTTACCATCGTCGCGTGCCAAACCCTTTGGTTCCAGAACAGCTGGCACACCGGCGATGACAAGAGCTCGACGGATGATGTCGTTAATGCTGGCGTGTCGGGCTATCCGGCCCGAGCTTCTGCTACACGATAGGCTGTGGTGGCCGAGGTGGTCGACCATCTCACCGCATTGACAGCGATGCGGAGAAACACAGGGTGCACCTACACGCAAGCAAGCAGCAAGCCGAAAAGTTGAGTCATTCATCATCGTGCCAATATTGAGTGACGGAAGTGCCTGAAGCCAGAGACCTGATTCCCACTCACCCACAGCCAATAGGCGAGCTAACTCCGTGGCTTGAAGCCAAACACGATCGTCCATAGAAGCATTCAAAAGTGAAGTTAAGGTGTCACGTTTAATTTTTGGGTAATTGTTATTTTCTTGACCAAGCCGTGACGTCACATCTATCAGTCATGTCAGAAGGCAGTGTTTCTCACTTGTTTCCTTGGAAAGTACGTAAAGCCCTGTATCGAAGAGTACAATAAGGTACAGTAAGGTAGTGTAGGGGATCTGTATGCGTCTGTTGACCTCCCACGACTAACGTGACCAGACGTACTTACCATAAGTAAGTAAAATTTTCTTGTTAAAAAGGCCCCCCCTTTTTAACAAGAAAATTTTATTATGGGTCATATTTTTAGTCACTACATGTCGTAAATGTAAATGTAGCAAGAGTTTCTATAATCCAATCACTGCATGGAATATTAAATTGTTGATTTGAGCACAGATATTTATTTCTATAAAAAGTTAAATAAAATGAATACTTACACTAATATACTTACACAACAGATAAAATTTTATAACTTCAGATAAAATTAATTAAAATAAAACTAAAAACAACTATTTTTATTCACATATTAAATTATTGCAACGTTGTTAATAAAATTGTTTTTAAAAATCACTGCAACTGTCAAATATTCAAAGTTAAATGGAGTATTTATCTACTACTAATAATTAATTTTGAATTAGACGAAGACAGGTACAGACTAGCGCCACCTAATGACCAAAAATACGGTACCACCCTTTGGTTCTAACTATTTACTAACACTCCTTTCAAATACTTTTTTCTAATCTGAATGGCACTTGTTACCCTTTTTTATGAGATAAGCCGGCCAACGACATATTACGTGTGACAAGCAATGGGCGCCGGTCAGAAACACCCGCAACACCAAGGATGTTGAAAAAGATAATCTTTGTGCAATACCAACAAGTGTGGTATCGGTCTTTTAGATTTGAGGATTGAGATGTGGGTAGTATGGGGAGTATTTTTTTTTTTTTTTTTTTTAAGGGGGGAAAGTCATCGTATGACTGCCCCCGCCTGGGTGAGGCGGGAGGGAGTGTCAGACTCTTACTGACTAAAAACCACCCCGTTCCTTCTCCTGCACGTCGAGCCGGAGCCCCGGTTACCCGTTAGGTTCTCCGCGACTCCGAATCGGCATCGGCCCTATTGGGCCCCATCTGTGGTGGTCTGATGGCTCTTTGAGGCGCGCGCGGAACGCGACGCGCCGTACGCTCGGGTCTGTTTCTGGTCGGACGGGTAGCCACCCATGCTCGCCGTCCGCAGGCCCGCGCTTACGGTGGCCGGAGATCGTCTCGCGATCCTCCACGCCCGGTGTGTCCTTCGCGATGGCTGGGTTGCGAGGAGGCAGCGCTTCGCTGCCTCACGCGTCCCGCCTCCTCCTTAGCTAGCATGACTGCTTCGCAAAAGGAGGAGACGGCATCCCAATCCCCCTCGCTCCGCATCATGGCCTGCACTAGGCCCGGACGCGAGAGGTCGCCATCGCCGATCACTTCCCTGAGGACACGGCGGTGCTCAGCCCACGAAGGGCATTCTCCCACCGTGTGTTCCACCGTGTCCTCAGGGCGGTCCTCGCAGTGATGACACCAGTATGGGGAGTATAGGACCTCCAATAACCTCACAACGTAATCGTTGTTCAACGACGGTTATTTTTATGGAAATAGCTAGTAAATGAGCAGATAGATCACCTGACGGAAAGCAACACGGGCCTCCGGTAACCTCACCCACACAACGATATACAACGTAAGTATTGTTTCAAAAAGCTTTACATAGAGAAGAGTGGAAGGAGGGTAGGAAGGCCTTTGCCCTGCAGTGGGACGATCATGGCTGAAAATAAGTAAATAAATAAATAAATAAATAATTGTTTCACGTCAGTCTGTCGTCTGTGAGGCTGTGACATCACTCCGGTCGAGCCGGTCTACTCGTGCCGAACCATGCCTCTCCCACACGTGGTTTTCTATAAGGCTGGGGTTCACTTTGATCGAATAAACCCATTTAAAGAGTGTAATAAGTATAGGGGGACCCAGTCATATTCGTGCCATGGTGCCAAAGCATTGCTTTCCCACACTCGAAACCGCTTTCTTGTGTTCATACACTTGAATTTTAGCCTGCTTGGGTGAGTGGATAAAATTAACGCTATGCTATATTGAGTTGATTTGAAATAAAATAAATAAATTATAAAACACTATTATTTTGATTTGATTTTATGTGACTTTGTGTGAATAATGTTTGAAAGTGTCTATGAAAAAGAGTTGCGATACTCTATGGAAATAAAATATTTTTTGAGGTTGGCAGTTTTGTAGTACAAAGCAAAGCGAGTTGTGTCAAGAATTACTGCGTTTTTTACGAAAAATAATCTCAAATTACAGTAGGAAAATGTAGAATTAATTGTTCACGTAAAGCTAATTATGTATGAAATAAATTCATTGATCATATTTCCAGTTATCATCGTTATCTTAGACGTCTTCGCTAATAAAAATTGATGTGTCAAAGTGCACGGGAATAGAAGGGACGATAAATTATCACTTTTTAAGCTTAATTAGACAGTGTATTATATTTTACCAGCGTTATTTTGCGATCGTAAGGTACAATGAAGTGTAATTGAAGGATTTTGGAGACAAGGGTGGAATAGGGCGTGTGATCCGACTTGGCACATCTGGCGAAGTGGCGACCCTTTATTACAATTTCTCTTCCTTCTCATTAATTGGCGGATTATTTATTGTTGACCCAATATTCTAGACCTGCACATGCTATATTTTGAAACGAAAACTTCATGCCTTGAGATTATTTTGCGTACCACGTATCTTTTTATTATTGCTTATCCAAAAATGTTAATGTAACATAGTGTATTAATTTTCAGTGATTTTTAAACATTAGATGTACATATTAATTAGTTGTGTGTTTATAAGCGAACAGTCTGCTTAGTGTTGTGATGTGTGTATCAAGTGATTATAATATTTTAACATATTGTGAACCTACTGAGTGATAAAATTAATAAAATGGCTAAGAAATCGGATAATACCGGCGGTAAGCTGGTCACAGTTTCTGTCGTTGGACTTTCTGGTAAGAATCATATGTATTTATATTAACTCGTCGAGTACCGGTTTTGTAGACACAATTATAGAACACTAGGTTGCGGTCACCGGTGACCGCTTGGTGTTTGACAGTTTAATTATTAAATGAAAAAAATACATTATGCTTTCAGGTGTTCCTATCCTTGTTTTATACATTCGTCATTTATTTTTTATGTACCATATACCTAGTTAATATTTATCTAATAAAAGCAGTATCTCTGTAGTTATAATGTGACTTCTCTCTACAAACCCAGTAGTAAAGTATGAAAACACAAAGTAAATTTTATCTACAAACAGCCTTGTGGTAATCCAGTAACACAATAACTAGATTAAATTGGTGAGTAAACATTAATAATCAATCACTCTTTTGCACCCAAAAACAAACTGTTAGTATTACTAGTACTAGGACATGTGGAATCACATAGTTAATATTCCATCTATAGGCCTTTTCTCTGAATGTTACCTTTTCCTCACCACCAGGTGAGATAGTAACCAAACCACCCATAAAATATATTAAAAAATAAAAACTATCTAAATGCCTGCAGCCTGGTCTTGGTCCAACGCCCAACCAAGAGTGTCTTGTATGTTTCAATAATTCAATAATCCAATTAGATTTAAGTACTAATTTAACCCATAAATCCCCAAGCGGTCACCGGTGACCGCTTTCCACTAATATTACATTACATTATAGACCTTATTTCTAATGTTTAGAGAATACTTTTGTATGACCAAATTTAGGGAATGGATATCAACGGGTTAATAAATGAATAATGTTTCTATGGTCATATTGTCTGTTATTGTTAGGTTAGATGACACATATTTTGATCCATTTTAAATGGAAAATATGTCAAATGATCTATCATATAGATGCACCATACAGTATGCCTACATACCAACATGCCTGTCTCCCATTGGTATAGGCAGAGACAATGGAATGCTAAATAACATGATGCTGGCATACCTATATCTTTTTGTTGAGTAAGGGTAATTTTACTAAGTCCGAAAAGCCTGAATTTGAATACATCAAGAACATAATTTGGAATATTTGGAATAACTATCTACCATATAAATATCAGGGACTTATAGGTTTGCGACAGGCCCTTAGACTAAAGGCAACCTGGAACTGACCCTTAGTAGTTAGTTTCAATAGCTATTATTACATCATCATTGCTTGTTTATTTATGTTTATTGCTAGACATCTGCTTTCTGATAACTAACAGCTGCTGTTAACATTTGTGTTAATAATGCCTTTCTTTAGTTAGATATTGAATAGAAATATGTAGAATACAATACAAAAGTATAAACTACACATAAGTAATTAAATTTAATAATAGAGGAGGCTTTAGTACTAAAACACAATCACTTACAGACAACCTTTGTATGCATAAGCCAGAGATGGCGAACCTTTTCTTATCAACATGCCATTTTTGTAAAGAAATGGTTTTTAAGGTCCTACATGTGCCATCAAAATTATAATTAAGTAACCATTTTTGCTTAACCGGAATTTATGCTGAACTAGAGTCATTAATTACTGAATCATCAATGTTAGCTATTCATATCTGAAAAATAAATGACAGGACAGATTTTGTGATCAATGAAATACCCAAAATATTGTGTTGGGTGCCATCATTGGCATAGGCAACTCGTAACACATGAAAAATATAACTTTGATACTAAGAAATAATAGGAACTATCGCAGTTAGCGAAAATATTATCTTTAGTTACCCATAGTTTCTATAAAATTAGCCTTACTTAGTACCTAATAGTGTAATATAAGTAATTAAATAAATTAAGACAAGACTTTCATTAAAAGATTTCATAATGAAAATTCTTACATAAATAATGATATGTTAAATCATTAAATAATTATGTTAAATAATTATACATTTATACAAGAATGATATTTTAAATAATTTGTTAATAACTTTCACTTTGCTATTACATAGCTTTAGAATTCCATGACATAGCTACAAATTCTACAACCTTAACTATGCTAATATACTTCACATTTTTGGAATTCTACACAACTTGCATTAAAATTAACCTTGAAGAAGATCATTATTATCTTATCTATTTGCTGGAGATGTTGTTTGTTTGCACACACTAATCTATATAATGAAGGAGTCATGTTTTTTTAAATGTCTTGTGTGTATTAAGTGATATATTGAAGAAGGTGAAATATTGAGTAATGTTTTTATATATAATATAATTTCACGCCTTTTATCCTCAAAGGGGTAGGCAGAGGTGCACATTACGGCACTTAATGCCATTGTAGAGGTACAATGTAACACCCACTTATCACTATTTATATGTTATTATTCCCAAGTAATAGGGGATGAGCCTATTGCTTTATACCGGGCACATTTCTAGACTCTGTGCTACTACTGAGATATAAAAAAAAACCAGCAATACTTTGTCCGAGCCGGGAATCAAGTGAAACAACAAGTGAATTTATTTCTGCAAATAGGCTACAAGGCAGCACTTTTACACGTCAATTTTATCACGCGAACGATGAGGAAGACATTTCCTAACTGACTACTCTGAGAAGAAATGCCGAAACAAACTCAGAGGTCTGTCTCTTTTAAAGTCAAGACAATATGTATAAACCATGTATAAATCGAACCCGAGACCCCCTGCCCGGCAGTCGCATTTGCTACCACTCGGCCAACGATGCAATTTTTATAAATTCCTTTAATGTTAATATGAGACCTGGAGTTATTTTACAGTAATCTACGACATTCGACACGTCTTAAATTTGATTAGATCTATTTTATTTTCTAGAGGATCAACATAGCCACTCACAGTTGATTTATAAATTTCTTTTATAATTACTAAACCTTATAAAGAATCCGTCATTATAATAAACTATCTAAGCATTCAATTCTCAATTTACTTAGACTAGAAAATTTCTGATGTTCGGAAAGTACTTGTTGAACCCGTCTTCCACTAATAAGACATAATTTCAACAATATTATGTACATATATGTTCTAAAGTTTATTATTAACTTTATCAAGACAAGTGGGATAGCAAGATAAATATAAGTACTTCTATCTATAGTAAGTACATAGTAATTTACATATAAACATTATATTATCATTTTGTATGTTATTATGACAGGTGGTCTATCTTATCTTTTGTCTGTTATGTTATGTATTTACATTGCAGATACTCAAACAGATAAAGTTTGGAGTTATGAATGAATATGTTCAAATTAATGAACATAATGGGACAATAATACAACTGGTTTTTCTCTTAACTTTTCATCTCTATTTTGATTAAGGAGTTTGGTCGTTCTTTTTTTTTTAAACCATTGCCTCACACTAGTATTGTCTCCTGTTTCGTGGGTGCGTTAACAAACATACACGTTCACATACATATTACACCCAGAACTTTTTTTAACAGGGGAAAATCATCGAATGGCTGCTCCCGCCTGGGTGAGGCGGGAGGGAGTGTCAGACTCTTACTGACTAAAAACCACCCCATTCCTTCTCCTGCACGTCGAGCCGGAGCCCCGGTTACCCGTTAGGTTCTCCGCGACTACACCCAGACCTAAAACAACAATTTGTGGATAACACAAAGTTCGCTCCGTGCGGGAATTGAACGCCGCTACACATTGCGCGGCAGCCGGTTGCCCAGCCATCGCACTAACCGTGCAGTCGGTTATTGTATTAGGTATACGAGAACTAAGTTTTCAACCACTGTTCACCTCCAGGATTCAAGTTTAGGAATCACGATTTAGGAAAACATGTGTTAGTTCTAACTATAATAACTTTCAGTCATTTTCTGTTTCTGTAATGTGCGTACTGAATATGTTGAAATCGAAATATACCTACCTAAATAGATAAACCCAACTTGTCGATCCAACCCAATATACGGCTCGCGAAGGACACTCCGGGCGTCGCGTCGGGGATCGCGGGACGATCTCCGGCCACCTTGAGCGCGGGCCTGCGGACGTCGAGCATGGGTGGCTCGCCGCCCGACCAGGGTGCTTACTCTTGAAACCAATCTCAATGTCAATGCAATTTCAATCCAATAAAATCTCAATAATTATTCAATATCAACACTACAACCACAATCGTAGCTGTTGAGTACGGAATATAAAGCCAAACCCAATACCATTTAGTTTATTCAATATCCACGGAATATGGATGCAATGGGCGCTAGTGTTGCAACTCACGAGTACGAAATTTCACAATACCAACGTCGATCGATCGGAATTGTATTCAAGAGTAAGCCCCCCTGAACCAGATCCGAGCGTACGGGTCTCAAAGAGCCATCAGACCACCACTGATGGGGTCTAATAGGGCTGATGCTGATAAGAAGCCGCGGAGGACTTCCGGGTTGTTAGGAGTAAGAAGTTTGCCGAGTCAGCTAGTATTAAATAAATATAGACACAGGAATATTAGGCAAAAATAGCATAAAGTGTAGAGCTCAGAGGCATGTTATTAGAGAGCCCTATGAATGATGTCAGCTAGATAAGTAGATAGTGGGCGGATAATGTTGACAATTCAAAATTTCTTTGCGAAAGTCGAGCTTGCAAGCACTCGCCTTACCGAGGTAAACATAGTTAACCAACTTTTTTGTCCCACATAATGACTGACCCTAGAATGTCAAGACCTTACGTAAGTAATGACATTTTACTTATTTACCACGTAACAGTATTTAATGCTAATAAACATTACAATGAATCAATTGACCTAAAAAAACATAAATTAAATTAAACATCGATTTCTAGTTAGTGTCATTTCTTGAGATAATACAATTAACACGTTAAACGCCATGGGGGTCACAGGTGACCGGGTTAGCGGAGGATTTACCTTCAACAGTTTTTTATTGGCAGTCAAAGTCTTAAGAATAAATTACACTAACTACCTATAATATTCAGCACTAATTTATTATTTTCTTTTTAAGGCCTTTCTTCAAATAGTTACTTATGTAGAATTCTATGTCAATAGTCAATTCGCAGAATACTAGTGACTTCTAGATGAAGGGATTCAGAATGGTAGCGCCAGTTCAGCCACCTAAACCAGGGATCGCGAACCTACCTCTAGTTTTTTTTTTATTTGGTTCACAAAACTGAATACAATCAAACATACATATAAAATACCGCAACAAACTTAATTAAGATTATATCCTACTAGATGTGAACACGGCATGCATAATAGAAAAATCTTACATTACTAAATGGAAACAAAAACTTTAGTTCAAAGTGTGTAAAAAGATCTTAGCTTCTTCTTGAAAGAGGCAAGAGAATCGAGACGGAAGACATCAATGTCTTTACAAATGTTATTAGAATAACAACACATACGGTACATGGGCGAGTGCTGGCCAAGATTTGTCTTCGAATGCGGTGGGTGAAAAGTCTTTCGATTGCATATCCGACTACCCGCTCGCGGTACAGAAATAGCCACGCGTTGCAGTATATCAGGAGAATCGGTAAGGTTGTGTATTAATTTGTATAGAAACATAATATCGGCTATTTTTCGTCTTGTGCCAAGAAGTTCCATTTTGTATGTTGACAGGCGTTGTTCGTATGATTTTAGGTTTTGGCATCCTAAGTCATTATATGTTAGGTGATACAGGAATCTCTTCTGAATACGTTCTATTCTATTAATATGCACTTGGTCACTAGGATTCCAAACCGTACTGCAATACTCAAGAATACCGCGAACAAACGTATTAAATATTAAAATTGTGAGACTTGGTTGCTTGAATATTTTCATCTGTCTATTGATAAAACCCGAGATTCGAGAGGTCCGCTTTGTTATGTCATCTATGTGGAACCTAAAACTTAAGACCTATCCAGAATTATTCCCAGATCACGGATGGTTGTCACTTCTGTTAGAGGGACATTATCTATTGTATAAACTGTAGGGTGAATATTTTTTCTTCTCATAAATTTTATATGGCAACATTTTTCCAAATTCAAAGACATGTAATTGTCAAGGCACCACTTGTAAACATTATCAAGATCAGATTGTATTAATTTGACATTTGGCATAGTTAATTAATTAACATGATCGGTAACATATGTGAAACAACGCTTGCCTTGTGTTTCGTCGTGTGAGGTTACCGGAGGCCTAAATATCCCCCGCCTCCCTTCCTCAATCCCTGAATCCCCAACAATCCTCAAATTCCTAATCCCGAAAGGCCGGTAACGGACTTGCAACGTCTCTGGTGTTCCAGGTGTCCATGGGCGCCGCCGATTGCTTACCACCAGGTGATCCGTTTGCTCGTTTACCGGCTTATCCAATAAAAAAAGCCCATGTTTATAAAGGATACCGTTAAAAGTCAACAAAATCACGATGCAACCATCATCCGTATGACAAAATGTTATCAACTTTCTCCCTACGAAACAAACAATCTAACACCTACGCTTGATAACAGGAAGTATTGTAGATAACAATACAACAATAGAGCAACTTGTGACTAGCGACTACCAACTATTGACAATCACTTACGCTAATACTATCAATGGTAACTTTTAAGAGTTGTAATACTGTATAGAACGGACGACTCTTCAGTCTAAAGTACGTAATGTAACATCTCGCTTATAACATAAAAGATATATAATGTTTTGTTTACTTTACCAATATAGGACTTTTCGCTAGTTATTTTTCTACAAGATCCATTGTCATAAGATTTCTTTCGCTTCTACATTTGTCATCGCTTCACGCCCAATCGTGACATTTGCCTGTCTCGATGGTAAGCTTTACTTCATGTATAATCATTTTCATATATCCGGTTTCTGAGTCCATGTAATTTTTGAGAAATTATAACATTGATAATCTCTATCTTTACATTTTGACGACGGAGAATAAGACCTCGACGATTATGGAAATTGTCAAGTCTTTCTAAATATGGTCTAAATGTTCTTCAACTGTATCGCAAAGTTTGGAAATAAGCTCCCAATAACTATGAAACCAACACCACAGGGTTTTTAAGGGCAGTCTTACTCCTCTGCCTACCCTTTCGGGACATAACAGAAAAACTAACAGAGGCTAACCTATTTACAAAATAAAATATTGTTTCATTGTTACAGAACTGTAAACAAAATTATGACGTCATACGTATTGCACAGAGCTAAAACTGGATTTTAAATTGCTCTTTCATTGACAAATGCATTACATAAATAACATGCACGGCAATCGTTTCATTATTATGCCTGGGCCGAGGACAGTTACACAGAACTGAGAACTGAGAACAAGTTCAGTCCCAATTAAAAACAATATGGCGGCGTTTTGCAATATCCTGTTATTATGGTCTTAGAAATCAATGTCACTTTTGTTGGCTTCAAAAACGAGAATATAAGTTTGTCATAACAGGTTTGAAATGACTGCATCGTTACTAGTTATACAAGCCGCAAGTGCGACTGCCGAATATTGACTAAATACCACCCCGTTCTTTAAGTTCGCGTCTCCGTATCGGCATCAGCCCTATTGGGCCCCATCCGTGGTGGTCTGATGGCTCTTTGAGTACGCTCGGGCCTGGTTCTGGTGGAGCGGCGAGCCACCCATGCTCGACGTGCGCTGGACTATGAGCCATCTTTTAAGAAACTCTCTCTCCTCTCTCTCTCTCTCTCTCTCTCCATAGAAAGAAACTCCATATAAATAGGTGCACCTAACCAATGTCAAAATTCAATGTTACAATACACAGTGTCATAATACACAGATTTTGGATTGACATCGGTTAATTTTGGCCGTAATTGAGTACTTTCCTTAATCAAAAATAAATTATTTCGACTGTTCAATACAATAAAAAGTAAAAAATAGGAGAAAACATAAATATTATTGGTCATACGTACTTATAGTTACACACCCACTGATACGTTAGAAGTCTGGGTGGTATTTAGTCAGTAAAAGTCTGACACTCCCTAGAAATTAAGCGAATATTTACCCCCTTAAAAAAATAGTCCAGCAGGAGACTTCCAGACCCAGTTAATGTTGTATAATAACTTACTTATTTATTTATTTTCTCATCTTCCACAGGTACTGAGAAGGAGAAAGGGCAGCTCGGTGTCGGCAAGTCTTGCCTCTGCAACAGATTCGTTCGCACACACGCCGATGATTACAATGTTGATCACATCTGCGTGTTAAGTCAGGTAAATAACTAGTCATTACCTCATTACGTCATCGTTAAAAGCCTTAGAAGTAAATATATTTTATAGGTAAGTGAATCGGTGAAGATGATTGTTATATGATTTTTTTAAAGGAATTTGTTGTCAAGAAGTTTGTAAGGATCACGCTATAGCTTTGTATGGGATAAATATGTCTGGATGGATACGACATACAATATATCTGGATAGACTGCCTCGTTGGCCGAGTGGTCACAAGTGCGACTACCGGGCAAGGGGTCTCGGGTTCGATTCCCGGGCCGGGAATGTAGTAATACTGGGTTTTTAAAAAATTCTCAGTAGTAGCACGGAGTCTAGAATTGTACCCGGATATGGCAATAGGCTCACCCCCTATTACATGGGACCCATAACATAAATAGTGAAAAGTGGGTGTTATATTGTACAGTGGCATAATGTGCATCTCTTCCTACCCCTTCGGGGATAAAAGGCGTGATGTTACGAGATATCTGGATAGATCCGACGATTGACGATACAGCAAATAGTTACCCACGTTTCACCAGATTTGTTATGAGTCCTGAAGATAGTCTTGTAGTAATTATTAAGCCTTTTTGAACATTTTTCAAGTCATATCATGCTTAAAACGTGTTTACATTTGTCATTAAGATGATACGGAACATTATCAGTGTCCCCAACATACATAAAAACACAATATAATTCTAACATCAAACAAAACACAGATCAGTTTCTGACTTCTACGTTATTACGGGGTACTTCGACCCCCAAGGGTAGAAATTTGACACTTCAATGCACGATGACACGTGGCCAGTCAATTGGATAATTAAAAAAAACATGCTCTATAAATATACGTCTACGGCCAAGGAGTATGGTAGTGTCGTTGTTTCGTTTTTTTTTTTAAGTTGTAAAGACTGGGATGTATTGTTTTTTAGAAGTCGTGATAATATTTGAGTCTCGTGTGCGTTTATAGAAACTCTATCTCGGTTATGTTATTTGTATTTGGCTTACTGTAATTAGGTGTCCTTAATGGATCTATTAAATTGTTTATTTATTGGTCGCTTTTCCTTATACACATTTTAATTAGCCGACCTTCAAGAAAAGAGCGTATTCTTTTTTAAAAGACTCCTCTGGTGTTGCGACTTTGCAAGTGTCCATGTGCGACGCTGATCGCTTACCATCAGGTGATCCGTCTGCTCGTTTGCCTCCTATTTCTAAAAAAAACCTCAAGCAGCCAGACATTTTGGTTTCGATTATTTTTGTAGGATAGCCCTGTTTTCCAATTCGTTGTAGACGTGCATTTTAAGTATTTCTTGCAGGATGTATCGCACTTGTAGGTGCTATATCTTACAAATAATTGTATAAAATTGTATACTGCGCAGTTTGTACTTTAAAAATAATCCTTTATTTGTCTTCTCTCTTGCAGTCGGACTTCAGCGGGCGCGTGGTAAACAACGACCACTTTTTGTACTGGGGCAGCGTGTCCAAGGAGAACGATGACCAGGAGTACAGGTTCGAGATCGTGGAGCAGACCGAGTTTGTGGATGATGCCTGTTTTCAGCCGTTTAAAGGTAAGCTTTGAGATAAAAACCGACATATTAAATAACTAATTCAAATTAAACGAATGTCGTAGTGGCTCGGAGGTTTAAGATATCCATTTCTCATGCATGAGGCAGGTTCGAAACCTACCAACAGCAAGTATCAATGTGACTTTTTCCGAGTTATATGTACCTCTACTTTCTAAGACATCACTGACAAACGGCAAAGGAAAACATTGTAAGGAACCCATTTCTAATTATAAGTTTGAAATCGCCAACCCGCATTGACTAAGCGTGGCGATTAATGCTCAAACCTTCTCCGTTTGAGAAGAGGGCTTTAGTCAGCAATTGCCACTTATAGGCTGTTGATGTGATGATGAAATAACTAATTTAGGGCAAACGTTTCACATATTCTTATGTATCGCCGAGTTATCGCCAGGTTTGTTTGAACTCCATATTATCGCTAAGAATATCTTACATTGCAATACTTGATTCAATTCAAGAAATAAAACCGAGATCATTAATTCACTTGGCGCGTTTACAACCACTTAAGTTCATTCAACCACCAAACACTCAATTTAAAATACAAAACAACACATTTTCTTTCAGTCGGCAAAACTGAAACATACGTTAAGAGATGCGTCGCCACAAAGCTTCAGTCTGCTGAAAAACTGATGTACGTTTGTAAAAACCAGCTCGGTATAGAAAAGGAGTATGACCAGAGACTGATGCCGGATGGGAAGCTGTCTGTCGACGGTTTCCTGTGTGTCTATGATGTTAGTCTCGTGCCTGGACGGACTTGGGAGAAGCAGGTAAGACTTGTGACTAGTGGAAAGAAAGATGAAAAATAAGTGTGGGAGAGCCGTGCTTCGGCACGAATGGGTCGGCTCGATCGGAGTAATACCACTGCCTCACAGAAAACTGACGTGAAACAACGCTTGCGTTGTGTTTCGTCGTGTGAGTGAGGTTACCAGAGGCCCAATTACCCCCCTCCCTAGTCTCCCGAATCCCCGAATCCTCCACAATCCTCAAATTCCCAAATCCCAAAAGGCCGGTAACGCACTTGTAACGCCTTGGTGTTTCGGGTGTCCATGGGCGGCGCCAATTACTTACCATCAGGTGATCCGTCTGCTAGTTTACCGGCTATGCTATAAAAAAAAAGTTGTTACATAGCTGCTAATTTTAGCGTTATCGTTGATCCTAATGGAAGTATAAAAACGTGTCATATTATCACGGGTTTTATTCACCGAAAGGGTAGATAGAGCTGTTAAATGATGTTTTGTGTTGATGAGGGTGCCATCAGAAAAGTAAAATAGGCAACTTTATTTAGTCGTTTTTCACACGTTGATTGCGTATTACGTATTCGCGTTCCAAAATAACCTCTAAGATTTTAATACTGAACACAATAATCATTTCAGAACGAAGTCCTGGCAGCAATTCTCCAGAACATTCTAAAGCTCAAGAAACCAGTGGTTCTGGTAACATCGAAGAATGATGAGGCTTGTGACCAAGGAATCAGGGAGGCTGAGAGGCTGGTGCAGCGTAAGGAGTTCAAAGGCAGCATCCCCATCGTGGAGACATCCAGTCATGATAATGTGAATGTAGACCATGCATTCTTCTTGCTTGCTCAGATGATAGACAAGTCGAAGGCTAGGATTAAGGTAAGATCTATAATAATAATTATTAATATCTACTGTTATTCGCCGTGTGGTGGCGGTAGAGTAGAGTACAATTGGTCACCACCCTACTATTCCCGCTGGTGTGTGTGTAGCATCTACTAAGGGACTACATACCATCATGCCTTTTATCCCGAAGGGGTAGACAGAGGTGCACATTACGACACTTAATGCCACTGTACAATGTAACACCCAGTTTTCACTATTCATGTTTTAGTCCCATGTAATAGGGGGTAAGCCTAATGTCATATACCGGACACAATTCCAGACTCCGTGCTGCTATTGAGAATTTTATAAAAACCCAGTACTACTTTGCCCGACCCAGGAATCGAACCCGAGATCCCTTGCCCGGTAGTCGCACTTGCGACCACTCGGCCAACGAGGCAGTCACTAATAGACTACATCTTTAAGAGAAACCAGGCCAAAGTTCGCCTGATCTTTTTATACTCGGATCTCCAACCTACGTGCGAAGTGTGGAGATTCTGGAAAACCCCTGATTGTAGAGAAAGAAGGCCAAGGTCGTAAACCGGAGTCATGAGCTGTTGATGATAATATTAAGGTTTTGAACGCCACAGTCGGCCGCCGACAAACGAATTATGACGTGATCTATCACAGTCAGCCACAGACGAAAAACATGATTTGTACATTTAAGTTGTTTGGCTGTAGCCGCAGCGGTCAATAGGTTATATGCTATTGTATATCCACAGGTGGCGAACTATGCAGAGGCTTTACGAATAAGAAGAGAAACGCTAGACTTTGTCACCGAAGCTTTCACCCAGCTCATCAGGATGCACGTGCACGATCATAAGTAAGTGTTTGCCAATGTTATATGATACTTAACTGTCTTTTTTTAAGGTTGCTTCTCCTTTTTATAGTGCAAACGAGCAGACGGATCACTTAATGGTAAGCAAATCAGCGCCGTCCTGGACACCCGCAACACCAGAGGAGTTAAAAGTGTGATACTGGACTTTTAGGTATTGGAGATTGTATGTGGAGGATTCGTCCTCCTGGAAGAGAATTAGGACTCTAGTAACCTCACTCACATGGCGAAACGCAACGTTAACGTGGCTTCGATCCGGATTTCAGTGGGTGCTTTTGACCAATAATCTGACGAGATACTCGTTATTTCACACCAGCTACTTTCGCGCTGTTTCACTCGCTCTGCTCGGCGCCTATTAACTGTAGCGTGATATTTTAGCCTATAGCCTTCCTCGATAAATGGGCTGTCCAACACATAAATAATTATTCAAATTTGGAGCAGTAGTTTCGGAGATTAGCGCGTTCAAACAAAAAAATCTTCAGCTTTATAATATTAGTATAGATTGGATTTGTAGTAAATTATATAATTGTTCACAGAGAGATGTGGTCGGCAGCCAGCAAGAGATTGTGTCATTACCCCGAGTGGGTCAAGTTTGTCCAGCAGTTTGGAAACGACGGGACACAAGTAAGTGCTGTTAAACTAAAATTGTTATTACTTTTCTTTTTATTGCAAGTCAACAAACGACTAAACATGTGTTGTAAATTGAAAAATATGGTTGTCTATATTCATCATGCCTTTATTTTATGTTTTATATTTGATGGGACGACGTTCAACCACTATCTCGGCTGGTGGTAAGCGATGATGCGGCCTACGATGGAGCACGTCGTCCCATAAGCAACCTATTCACTTGGGCCTTGAAAACACTCAGATTATACCCTTCAGGAATTACAGACTCTGGCAAAGAATTCCACTCCTTAGCAGTACGCACAAGGAAGCTTGATGCGAAGTGCTTCGACAGTGTGGGTGGGACATCTACCATGAATCCGTGACGCTTCGCCGATTATCTTGTGGTACGATGATGGAAAGAACTAGGGGGAATCAAGTTGTGCAATTCTTCCGCACATTTATTAATGTTGTCCTACTATCTACACTGGGGTTTTCTTCTATGCCACATAACATATGTATGTGACCACACCCAGACCAGAACAATTTGTAAATCACAAAGAGTTGCTCCGTGCGGGAATCGAATACGTTGCGCGGCATCCAGTTGCCCAGTCACCGTTGGGCCTTTAATTTTTAAACGTTGCGGTATCCAGTTGCCCAACCTTTAACTCCTTAACATTTCTTCACAAGTTAAATGATGAGCAAGCTTTTCTATACCCCATCTTAGTTTCCAAAGGCCATGATACTTAGTCCATGAGAATGAAAACTATTTCTAATTACTTATTTTCCCTAGGTCGTGTACCGTCGTCATATTCGAAGACTGAAGGAGGAGCGTTCAGCTAAGAAACTCCGCAAGCAGTTAGCCAAGCTGCCACAAGTACTGTCTAGAATGCAACTACCCACCGAGGACTTGCAGGAGAAGTAAGTAGATTAATGATGGTGTATAATACAGATTATTCTATTCTATTCCATTATATTCTATTCCATTCCATTATATTCTATTCCATTCTATTCTATTCCGTCCTATCCTATTCTATTCCATTCTGTTCTATTCCATTATATTCTATTCCATTCTATTCTATTCCATTCTATTCTATTCTATTCCATCCTATTTATTCCATTGCATTCTATTTTATTCTGTTCCATTCTATTCTATTTCATTCTATTCTATTCTGTTCCATTCTATTCCATTCTATTCTGTTCCATTCTATTCTATTCTATTACATTCTATTCTATTCCATTCTATTCTATTCTATTCCATTCTATTCTATTCTATTCTATTCTATTCCATTCTATTCTATTCTTATATTAATGATTGGAATATGGAGACATGTGGAGACTGTCAAATACAAACAGGGTGTAAAAGAACTGCTTTCGAAAATGCAGACAAAAGATTTAGATTTTTTACAATTTTAATTGTTATTTTTTGGTGTTGTCATCTTCGAGCAGTGTTATTAATTAATTAAATACAACTATTATTACGTGAGATAAACATTTAATTGTTTTCTTATTGAAAATAAAACTGGTTGTTTAACATCACCTGTGTTCGTCCTTTGCAAGTATTATGTTTACATTTTATATAAAAATTGTTTTAAAATTGTATGTAGTTCACTTCAGAATACACGAAGCCATTGATCTCACGGTTGAATAGCGTCTTGAGAGTAAAGGAACAAAGAAATAACTTGTATAATCTGTATTTGCACACACATACTTTTCGATCATAATATTATGGCAAAACTGTTAACGCACCAGTCTTCAAAGTGGAAGCGTTTTACCCACCAATAAAACGCATATTAATTTACTTACCTTATTCGAAGCTTATTTAATTGAGATAGGCCTTCCGCTTCCCTCCTTCCGCCCTTTCCCTCTTTCTACTACGTCACTTCCATTTGGCAGTGGTGGGGAGGTTTGCTAAGAGAGACTCGCCATTTTTATTTCATTGAGTCTCATTACCAGGCAGAGCTTGACTATAAGCTTCGAATAAGGTAAGTAAATTAATATGCGTTTTATTGGTAGGTAAAACGCTTCCATTAATTTGACTTGACCGTTATTCGAAGCTTATTTAATTGAGACGTGTTTGTTATCGCCTGGTGGAAGTGACAGACGCCAATGTGAGGTAGTATGACTGCGTTGACCGCAGTCGTACTACCTGGTATGATGTGGTAAAATCACAGAATAGAAAAACTAAGTAAAATAGCAAATATCCAAATACATATACATGTTTTGATGAAAGGTATTGTATTTGATCTGAACAAAAACAGATGTTATATATTTCTGAGGTATTTTATTGCCTCGTTTCTAATTTTCTAATCGTCTGTATTGAATAAAAAGGTGACATACAAAGGCACACACACCTTAGAAAGGATCGCCTCAAAAGGATAACTATCCACAAAATTTTTTCAGATCACAGCTGATCTGAAACCCTCAGGATATCTTGGGGGATTACTGATATCTTAATATCGGTTACCACCAAGAAGGAACTTAATCCTGACCGCAATTAGATTTTTCTATGTCGGTATAAGAAATTTGCATTATTTTCAAAATTGACACAACATCACAGTTTACGCCATTAAGTTATGCCTCTTATGGTATGCTTAGTCCATTGGACTGGATCTGAGCTTTAGCAATTTGGTATACAGGCTGGGTATGGGCCGACTTCGGTGATATATCCCGATTAAATGCTCTCATGGTAGAAATACACGGGCAAAGTCGTGCGTGAAAGCTAATTTATTATTATCCATTTAATCAACAGAATCAGTTTTTGATCTAAAAGCCGACCGAAAAACTAGTACGTCTACGTCATTATGATTATGGTAATTATTAGTATCAATATCGAGGAAAGTTAGGTCATGGAATCTTTTCCTGGAATATAGGAGAAATAGAACAGCTGTTTGTCTCTGCACTTGAAAGACTATTATGTAATAAGTTTACTGTCTAAGAATCTAGCTAGATCGTTTATGACCCAAACAGGGGTATTGACATGATCAATCACCATTTACAACATGTTTTACATAGTCAGTTAATCTCAAATATAAGTACCTAACTGATGTGTTAGTTCATAAGTTAAATTAATGTTACTGATTGTATAGTTTTTAACAATACATGCTAAAGGACATATGGTTCCGGTTAACAAAGGACAGCAACCACAGATTTTTGTGACAAATTTTAATTGTACGACAAATTAATGATTCAGTAGAGATCCGATATAGATAAAAAAGTCTTGCTATAGGAGCTGAGGGTCCCCCCCCCTCCGGTGCGGTGCAACCTTTTGAGGACTGCACTATAGATTTAACGTATTGACGGACGCCATGATTTCTTAAGAGATTTCAATTGTGTAGAATATCATTTTAATAGTATTCCAGACGTCTCACGTTTCCACACTTCCAAGGTCATGTCGTAGACGGTCGGTGGTGGCCGCCTTGTTCTTAATTAGGACTTTGTCTAGGTGATAAAGCGTAAAGAAGCGGGGTACTATGGCAAGCGAGACACGCCAAAAATCTCGCCCTCATTAAGGAACTACTAGTAGGCACGTTCTGTGTGACGTCTGTGATTGAAATAATCCAGGACCTAAGAAATCAAAAAGCTTGGAGAGAACTCCCCCGCTGGGTTTAAAACATTTCCATATGTGGAAAAAACGCGTCGCCAAACAGGGCTTGTCCGTAGTTTTGATATAAAGGCACGTAAATGTCACTACATGTACTCGGTTGGACGTAAATAAGTTGATCAGTGGAACTTCGCATATGGAGACCATTTGGTTTGTGCATTCTGCTGATAGCTGGTGCTCTCTAAAGTTTCCCAAACCTCAACAGATGATCTGCCTTGGCATTGTACATATATACCTGGTATATGAAATACGTGTATGTTAACGCATATGAACGTATAATGGGAAACGGAGGTTTAAGTCCAGGAGTGGAGCCACTTGGTGCCCCCCCCCTTTCGTAACGGATATATGCGACAGACTTGATGTTGTCCTATATCAAACCAGTGTATTTCAGGATTGGCTACTATGACGATCTTTCTCGTGCTCTGACCAGAGACCCAGGAGAAAGAGATTGTCCTGGTAAGCTCCCTTAGCAATATCTGACACATTGTGCAAGCTGCTGGGAATGAGAAGGTAGAAGTAGCATGTGTAGGACCGACAGAAGATAATTCTGGCTCCTCCCACACAAGATTGTTCACATGAGGTAAAATGAAGACCCATCTGCGATCGCCCTTTAAGATTTTATTCTTGTAGGTTCAGAACCGCTTGAAAGTAGAGTCTTTTTCTTGACTAGAGTCTTGAAACTGCAGAAGCAGCAAATATAACTAGGCTCTGGAGTTCTGTGCGTGACTTGCATTTCTTCCGCATTAAATGGCAAAATGACCCCAGAAATTTTACTACCGGGAAAATGTTTGTGATTTGACCATGGATCCCTGGCTTAGAATTTTGTGTAAATAGCCAAACCAACTTTTCTAGAACATAGAGCCCAATTTTCATACGAAGTCCGAAGTTGGCCTTCGTCCTGATGGCAATAAAAAATCCCGACACCTAATTGCCCAAGTGTCTGGGAAAATCGTAGCAAAAGTATTGGGCGCTGCGCTCATGCCTAATGATAAGCAAGTCATTCGTAGCAATTCGTTGCGACAATTTAGGCACATAAACCTTCCGTGGCTACGGGCCACAGAAAAATAACTCTACGCCTGAGAAATGTCGATTTTGCATAGACAATCAGGTTGTAGAAAATGCGAAATACTATGCGTGTTAACACGTATGTGCATTAACGAATCGGTCAGATGATACATAAATTCTGAATTTCCAAATGGACGATGCGGTCGCCCTTGGACCAGAAATATCAATGGTAGGAAGCATGGCTGCTCAGTAGCTCGGTCCGCAACTGCCTGTTCTGTTATTTTGTTCATGACTGATGTCATTTCTGAACAGAGTGTCAGAGATTCTAGAAGATGTTTGATGAACAGATGTTCCAGTTCAACAAGTTCGTTCCGACAACATTGGGGTGAACCAGGGTCAGTTTTTGTAAAAAAGTATGCGATACCTTTTTATTATCATAATCTGACGTTCACAAGTTCCCATCGGTCTACCAATTGCAGGAGACTGTCCGCTCTGTTGTTAATACTTACGTCGTTTGTTGTCAATGCTGCAGCATCAATGACGGGGCGATGATACACGTCTTCGCTCCTGACTTGGCTAATTTTATTCTGCCGAGGATTTGACCAACTCCGACAGATATTCCAATTTTTCGGTGCGACCGAAATATATAAAAACAGCATGAATATGATACAACCACCTTGCGGAGGCTGGTTTATTGCTGTTGTCACCACCTTGCGGAGGCGGGTTTATTGCCGTTGTCACCACCTTGCGGAGGCGGGTTTATTGCCGTTGTCACCACCTTGCGGAGGCGGGTTTATTGCCGTTGTCACCACCTTGCGGAGACGGGTTTAATGCTATTGTCACCACGTTGTGGCGACGGGTTTATTGCTGTTGTCACCACCTTGCGGAGACGGGTTTATTGCTGTTGTCACCACCTTGCGAAGGTGAGATACTGCTAGCACATTGCGAATGTGTATTAATGTGTTGGAAACCTTGAGTAAAAACCCTGCGAGGGCTTTGTAAGGCTGTGGTCCCTGCGGTGGGCCTCGAAACTTTTGGATCTACCTGCGAGGTAGATGTAATATTTACCTTTTGCAGTGGCCAAAAACATTTTCTCACGCCACCAGCTTATTCTACAGCGGCAGTAAACCTCTCTGCGCTCTTAGTATTTGGAGAATCTCAGAACGATGTCCGCAAACAATCTGTAATAAAGCTTAAGACTAGGTACTTACTAAAATCCCCTGTGGAAAAAGGGTACTTTTGAAGTAGCATATCACATGTATCAGTTAGCAGTTTGAAGGGTTCCGAAAATCCCTTGTTAAAGTGCACACAATATTCAATCAAGTATACCATTAACTTTAAACTCAAACTTAATATCAAAGCAACAAATTATATAATAGAAACGCACTTCGGTTCTATATTTGCATAGTCATCTCACTTTTGCAAGATAATTAGGTACAACAGACAAATAACTGTGCAATATTATTAACAGTCGAACAGAACCTTCGTACTTTGTTCGTATAGTGGAACAAATCCACCCGATTTTCTGAGCAATAGCTATAGCATAGGGTATCGCGTCAGCAATTCCACGTATGCAATATACAGTCCAAGACTGTACCGAATTAACCAACAGTTCTGTTGGGAGCACAGCTCTTGAGGTTTATCCGAAGACACACTTTGATAGACATACAATTTCAAAACAATTTATCAGGTCATCAACATCAAAATAATATTCTTATAAATTTTTACAATTGTAATAAAAGCCGTTAGGACATTTATCACTTTTATAAAAAAGAAATAATAATAAAATGGGAAGGTAGTTTCACAACTTGTGAATGGTTGTCTTGTGACTCACAAGGCACAACCGTTTACGGTGGGAAACAAGACGCCAATGAAATAAAAATGGCGAGTCTCTCTTAGCAAGCCTCCCCACCACTGCCAAATGGATGTGACGTAGTAGAAAGAGATAGACATATAGGAAAAGCGGAAGGAGGGAAGCGGAAGGCCTATCTCAATTAAATAAGCTTCGAATAACGGTCAAGTCAAATTAATTTAAAGTTATATGTCACCGGCAAGTAAATGCAACTCTCAGTAACTTTAAGTCATAGGTACTGAGTTGCCCACACAATATATATTTACAAAAATGACACTGTATTGATATTGATGTAAATATTAAATATATGTTAAATTAAACTAATAAATATTGAATTTAAATACAGAGCACATAAACTTGTCAACTTATTTACACGTGGGGTACGTGTCACTCTCTTCAATTGCGATTGCGATTTCATTGCGATTGCCGGGCAAAGTATTATGGTTCTTTTTTAGTTGTAGCACGAAGTCTACAATTGTGCCCGGTATTTGACAATACGATCACCTCCTATTACATGGGACTCATAATATAAATAGTGAAATGTGGGTGTGACATTGTACAGCCGCACTAAGTGCCGTAATGTACACCTCTGCCTACCCCTTCAGGCATAAAGGCGTAATGTTATGTTATATGTTACTGTTGTATTATCCCTAAGATAAACTAGGCAAGTGTCTAGGGCGTCAGGTTTTTTTTAAGGGGGGAAAATCATCGAATGACTTCTCCCGCCTGGGTGAGGCGGAAGGGAGTGTCAGACTCTTACTGACTAAAAACCACCCCGTTCCTACTCCTGCACTTCGAGCCGGAGCCCCGATAACCCGTTAGGTTCTCCGCTACTCCGAATCGGCATCAGCCCTATTGGACCCCATCCATGGTGGTCTGATGGCTCTTTGAGGCGCGTGCGGAACGCAACACGCCGTACGCTCGGGTCTGTTTTTGGTCGGACGGGGAGCCACCCATGCTCGCCATCCGCAGTACCGCGCTTACAGTGGCCGGAGATCGTGTGGCGTCTGTTTACTGAGGGTCGCCACGGTGTCGCGAGTCGCGCGTGCACAAATGCCCATAGAGTGACAGCAGCGCCAAAATAATTAGGGGTGCCTATGAGGTGCTTGCCTAAGGCGCTCTCTGGGTTTAATCCGGTTCTGGTTAGAGAGACTGACAATCGTGATCAAATTAGATCAAATGAAATGTTATTTTAGACATCATAATAGGGTAGTATACTAAATTTTATTTTAATCTCCGTCTGGTAGGTCATTTTAAAACATAAGACACGTATATTTTCCTATCTTACAATATTCAATACTTTCAACGATATATTGATTTGAAATATCGTGTGGCGTGACGTAACGACCTCCCACTCCTAAACTTAACTTCTTTTTATCTAAGTATTGTTTATTATATATCTGTATAATATGTGTCTAATACATTTCCATTGTCTTACTGACGGACTAATTACATTTTTAATTTTCATACACTGTCTACTACCCTATTATGTTAACGACATAAGACGATATTATTTAACCTTGAGGTACGACTTACGATATTATTTAACTTTTATTATCTCTTTCCTAGCGACTGGCCGATGGTAGTCCGTCAGTTACGCACTCACCGCGACTTCTCCGTGTACTTCAGCGAGGGTCGACACCAGGACTCCGGCTCCGAGTCAGGATCTGACCTGGACAGTCCACTCGCTATTGATACCACACTACGGGTCGGAGAACGGGCTAGATACCAGGTGAGGCCTTAATATATTTTTTTTATGGCATACAATGGCAAACGAGCAAACGGATTACCTGATGGTAAGCAATCGATGAGGCGCCGTCTTTGGAACCTCGCAAAGAGTGGCGTTAATAGTGAGTTGCCAGCCTTTTAGAGATTCATTTTAGGGATGATGACGCCATGTGGCAAGTGGTGGGAAGAATTGGGCCTCGGCAAACCTCAAATTTTGGGATGGACGCGCTTTTTACATAAGAGTTTAAATCGATGTACATGTTGGACATAATTACGGATTTTTGGCCCGTGATCGTTTTTTTTATTACTTTATCTTGTTTACAGACTCTGGGACAGTCGCAGAAGATTCCTTACGAGATCCTGGAGTCGAACGAAGCAGCAGCTGTCTTCAAGACCTTCCTGCATGAATCGCAGGAGGAACATCGGAACTATGAGTGAGTTTTTAGTCAAGATTTTAGACTCCTATATTCTTGTTTTTCTTCTCTTTCTATTCCATTCTGTGACCATCATCTGTATACTTAGAATGACTTAGATTATACTGGATTTTGGTTAACTTTTTGCATGAAAAGTATTTGTACTCTCAAGTCTTCTTCTTCTTTGGTGAAATGTTGTTCTGTTATTACCAAGGTACATATAATTACATATTTAGTAATACCTACTACCTAGTAATATAATTTACTACCTAGTAATATTTTTGAAGTTTATTTTATACAAAATAATGTCGACACTACCATATTATTGTGGTATGCTTATTATATCACTGGATACTTAATTGGGTACTTAAATGAGAATGGTGAAACAGGCTCGTATCTCCAAATACTCAAACGCCATTCTATTTTAAAATAAGTCTATCTATCTAAGTCTATACTTGAGCGCGACTTAAAATTTAAGTGTGGCAATAGAACTATTTCTGTCACTACAAATTCTTTGTATAATGACAAGGATCGCACGATATTTAAGTACAACAAATGAGTAGCCTTTCAGTATTCGGCCGTCAGTATATGAATAGTTATATTTACTTCTTCGATATAAACATACACTATAGGTACTCATATTCGGTTCCAGCTGTCGGGCTGTCTCAATAAATGCACTATCCAACACAAAAAGTATCCGTTCAAATTTGACCAGTCGTTTCAGAGATTAGCGCGTTCAAACAAACAAAGAACCAAGCTTTAAATATTAAGTAAATGCCCGCGACTTCGTCTGCGTGGAATAGGGACTTTGGATAGTTCTTCGCAGTTCCTCTCCCGTAGGTGATAGCGGGATGATATGTAGCCTATATGTTGCCCTGGCCTGTTTGTAATATTCGTGCAAAATTTGAAGTAAACCTATGCAGTACTTTTTGAGTTTAGCTTGGACATACATACTTACAGACAAACAGACAAAAATCTAATAACTATATTTTTGATTTCGGTATGGATTGTAGATTCGTAAAGCCTCAAGTATTCAATGTATAGTTTTGACCTTCTTACGATTTTATTATATGTATAGATATTGCAGCACCTAGCTTCCCGTAGGAGTCAGGTGGCCGGCAGGTAGGTAGGTAGGTAGGGGTCCAAATAAAGTACACTTTTTTAGAAGGTAGTTTACTCTATTTACGCCAATTATCTGTTGCCCCAATCACGTCCAGGTTTGGGGTAATAGGTACGCTGAGAACACTGGCCTGAACCGTGGAGTAGCTCTGCCGGCGGTCCGGTCTCATTCCAAATGCACTTCCAGGTCTTCAGCAGGGCCTAGGTAGTTCCCAGGTAGAAGGAGATCTGGTATTCCACTCGCCGCCAGGTAGATGGCTGCGACGCGAGGTCAATTCAGTCAGTCTGCGCTTCCAGGATTTATGTTCTACACTTAAATCCTGGAAGCGCAGACACTAGGCAAGCGTTAGCAGAGCTCGGACCACAGTAGTCGGGCCCAAAGGTCACAGTGTCCCAGCAGACAAAGAAAAAATGAATAGCCGCTGCTAGAGAGAAATTAAGAAGAAGAAACACCTTACAATAGCAACACTTAAGCAATACATGGAAGCTTACCCCAGCGGGATTCCGATTACAATTTATATAATTGATTTGAAGTAGATTTAGTTAGGTAGGTAAGTACGATCTTGCAACGTAGGTCGTCCGCGATCGAGTGACACAGCCGTCACCTCTGATGCCTTTAAGTTGACTGCTCGTTGGATTTTACGAATGCGCCCGAGACGAGCCGACACGACTAGTTATTAACTCGTTTAGAGATGCGTAGGCGCAATAGAAGCGAGGACCTTTGCGTAAACAATTAATATTGGGTTCCGTAATGTTTTTATATAAAATTAATTATTTTAATGCGTTTTAAATTAGTAAGTAAGTAGTAAGATGTGTTTCTTTTTGTTTATTTAGTGTATTTTAATAATAGTTTTAGAATAATCTATTGTAGGTAATTATTTATAATTTATATGGTTTCGAAGCTATATTTAGGGCAAACAAGGTACAACGTTACAATATAACATAGTATAGAGTATGTTTTAATACCATCTTTCTCTCTCAGATGGTGCCAACAATTCAAGCGTCTCCTAGAAGAGACAGGCTACGTGACTCCCGGCAAGCAGTTGTCGGAAGTGCGCGTGCTACTGATGGGCCGCGAGTGCTACGAGGCGCTCGCCGAGGACCAGCAGCAGAGGGTCTACGACCAGCACCAGCGGCAGATACAACGCCGGGCTAAGGATAACTTCCAGGTATTTGACATTTTTTAAGGTAAACAAGCAGACAGATGTATAACTTTCGTGAGACATACTACATTAATTAGGTGTTATGTTTCGGCTTCCTTATTTGACGAAGAACTCGACTAGTTTTAAGCCAAGCTCGAAGATCATATTCATGAGCAGCATTCCGCGACCCGCAACTCTGCGTCTGTCTCATGAATATGAGCTTCTAGCATGGCAAAGTCGTCGCGGAGAACCTAACCGGTTACCGGGGCTCCGGCTCGACGTGCAGGAGAAGGAACGGGGTGGTTTCTAGTCAGTAAGAGTCTGACACTCCCGCCTTACCCAGGCGGTAGCAGTCATTCGATGATTTTCCCCTTAAAAAAAAAGCATGGCAAAGTAAAAGTCAAAGCATTTATTTCAATTAAACCATAATTTGATACTTTTGAAAAGTCAACTATAAAAAACTAGTCGAGCTTGAAACTAGTCAGGTTCTACTTCTACGTCAAATAAATACGTGAGTAAGCCGAAAAACATAGAGGTAATAAGTAGACAGATCACCTGATGGTAAGCAATCGACACTGGAAACATCAGAGGTGTGAAGTTAGAAGTGTGTTGCTGCCCTATTGGAGGGTAGGAATTGAAGTATTTGAGGATTAAGCGATGAGGGGAGGAGATTTTTACTTAGTTATGAACTTATGACGTAAGAAGTAACATAGTCAGGGATATTTACTAAGTTAAAGTAAACAGCAGTCTTATTAAATGTTTCATGGATCACAGCAACCCTCATCCCCTTATCTAAAAAATTGTACAATGAATAGCTTTTGTTACACACAGTTTAGTTGCAAGTTTTGTCTTAACTAATGAAAACTTTGAATATAAAACGACCTTCGGGGCTGAGGGAGAGGAATGTGTTCAGCAGTGGACATCTTCTGGCTGATGATGATGAATGAAAAATGTGATGATCGCATAGAGTACATGATATAATTTCTGCTTGTTATAGGAACTGCTACTGGAGCACGCAGACCTGTTCTATCACTTCAAGAGCATATCGCCGACCGGGACGATCACCCAGGAGGACATCAAGGAGATCACTGATGTGCTACAGGACGATTTCAGGCGAGTGACTTTAAAACTACTACTATTTGAGGTCTTTGGTTACATCTCCGTTTTGACAGATGATAAAAACATAATACACCTTGGGGTATGGTGCATAAAATCACCTGTGAGCGCATTCTAGTCTATTAATCCTCTCGCGTGTTTCTCGTACACACGGGTGTACGAGAGAGTTGAGTGCCCATCGCGCAATTGTACACACGGGTGTACGAGAAACGCGCACCGATTGGATATTTTTTCTGTGTTTTCAAGTTTGCAACCCGTTCTTTATTTGATTGAACAGAATAGTTAATTCGCTTTTCTATTAAAATATTTATCCGTGTGTACGAGAGGCGCGCGAGAGGTTAAATAATAGTAATTTAATTTATATAAAATTAATTTTAATTAACCGTCGTAGTATAGTTACTAAGGGGTGCCATGCGGACTCTCCGTCCGCGTACCAGCCCATAGTGATGCTCGACGAGGTGGGGAATGTCTTCGAAAGAATCGTTTCGAACCGCCTCGTCGCGCACCTAGGTTGGGCCGGAGTTGTCGGACGGCCAGTTCGGCTTCCGTAGAAGGCGCTCCACGGTGGACGCCATCATGCGCGTTAGGAACTGGATGACAGGGACTGCAGTGTCCAGGGGTAAGGTCGTTGTGGCGGTGTCTTTGGACATCGCCAACCCCTTCAACTCCCTACCCTGGAACTGCATTTTGGAGGCACTCCGATATCATCGGGTACCTACCTATCTCCGTCGAGTAATCGAAGCCTACCTGACGGACAGATCCGCCAGTTACCTCGGTCACCGGGGCGAGTGAAACCGGCGAGAGATGTCACGCGGTGTTCCACAGGGGTCGGTTCTGGGGGGATCCCCCCACAGTGCTGACTTCCTCGTAGTGATCCCCGGGCAACGCCGTGTCTGACCACCGTAACGGAGTGGCAGACCGGCGGCTAACGAGCGCTGTGAATTCGTACGTTTTTCCTTTGCGGTTTTGTGCGAATATGTCGTCTTCGTCTATGTCGAAGCCTCTGCGGGACGCCTCCGGGCGCTTCCTGTCAAAACGCCCTTTTCAGGGCGAACCCAACGGCCCTTCTCAGGGCCAACACAACGGCCCTTCTCAGGGCCAAACCGACGACGCGTTGTCGGAGGCTAGTCGCGCACCATCTGCGGCTAGCCTGTTTTGTCGGGCGGATGAGTTGTCGGACTGTGAGGAGTTCGCAACTGAGTCGCAAGCGGCCACCAGCCGCTATGAGCTAAAGCGGGCGTACGTAAGGCTCGAGTCGGATGACTCTTTGGAGTCGTTTGGTAAGACCAAACGAAAGGTTAAGGCGAAATCGAGTGCCCACGACGTGGGACTCGATGAGGCTCAACGCCTATTGAGGGCGTCTCTGGCGCAAACCAGACGAGTGGAGGGGCAGAAGGACCTGGAGGAGAAGGTCGCTGCCAAAGAGCGCGCAACAAGCGCTTCTAGGTCCAGGGCCGGCTACGGGGCGTCCAACGTCCTGTATGCGGACCATTCGGTGGCCAAATTGGCGCGAATGGCACAAGAGGACAAAGAGGAGATAGTGGAGGTCGCCTCTAAGTCCTCGAACCTCAAGGGGACCTTCCAAAAGGCCCTTAAATGCCGTGCTGCCAGCATGCACGGCATTATCGCGGAGCTGGTGCAGCGCACGGCGACAGAAGAGTCGCGGCAACTGCAGGCGCGGGTGGATCGCCTACAAGCTGAGGTCAGCGACCTCCACAAAAAACTGGCTGAAGCCACGGCCCCATCGGCCAACAACGTGGCGGCAACAGGCCCTTCCTCCTTCTCCTCCTCCAACTTTGAGGATATAATCCGGAAGGTTATTATGGAGGAAAGGGCCTTCACCAGAGCCTGCTTTGCGGGCATTGAGGATCGGCTGTTGCCAGAGAAGCGCATCCGCCCTCCGCTCGCGGCGGACAGAGCGCAATCTGCGGCACTGGCACCGCCAGCAGCTCCAACCACCAGCGGACTGCCCCAGGTCCCAAAGCCTTCTAAGGGCAAAGGACGGGGCAAAACCACAAAGACGGCGGCTCCACCTACACCCAGCACAAGTGCAGCTGAGCTGGAAACGACCCAAACAGCTCCTCTGGGTCGGGAAAGGGACGTGCTGGAGTCTTCTGCCATTGCTCCCACCGAAACATGGACGGAGGTGGTGAAGCGAGGGAAGGGAAGGAAAGCGGCCTCCAAGCCCGCCCCTGCTACTTCCGCAGCCAAGAGGGCCCCTGCTGCTCCGACAGCAAAAGGGAGGAAACTGGCGGCTCCCAAAACGGCGGCGGTTACGGTGACCATCACCCCCGAGGCCGCCGAAAGGGGCGAAACATATGAGTCCGTACTGACGCGGGCTCGTGCCCATGCCGATCCCACCCAGTTGGGGATTGGGGCCGTCTCTTGCCGCCGTACTCAAACCGGAGCTCGAATTTTCGAGTTTCCCGGGGCATTGGGTTCTCAAAATGCAGACCTCTTTGCAACTAAATTGCGCGAGGGCATCGCAGACGTAGCAAAGGTCGCCAGGCCAGTCAAGTCCGCGACTTTAGAGGTCGCCAACTTGGATGACTCCGTCTCCAAGGAAGAAGTGGTGGCGGCCATTGCAGCAGCAGGAGGTTGCCCTGTCGATTCGGTGCAAGGTCGGGCTATCAGGACTGGTCGCCGCGGTCTGGGCACAACACGCGTGAACTGTCCAGTCACCGCAGCCAAGGCCGTCCTGGTTAAAACAAAAGGGCGGCTCCGAATTGGGTTCAGTTCAGCCGTGGTTCGGGTACTTGAAGAGCAACCCCTGCGCTGCTTCAAGTGCTTTGGCATAGGGCACACCCGCACAATGTGTCCGTCCACGGTGGAGAGGGCAGACACATGTTACCGCTGCGGGAAGCAAGGGCACATGGCGGCATCCTGTGATGCTGTCACGCCGCACTGTGCGGTCTGTGCCGCTAGTGGTCGCCCAGCGAACCACATAATGGCTGGGAGGAAGTGCAATCCCCCACCAAGAAGGGAAAAATGCAGGCGACAAATCGACCCGCTGCTGCTGCCGCCGCCGCCGACACTCCGGTCGCGGACACCGACGTGGGGGATGCGATGATCGAATAATGGGGCCCAATCATCGCATTTTACAGGCCAACACCAACCACTGCAGAGCGGCCCAAGACCTGCTGGTGCAGTCTATGGCAGATTGGTTGGTGGACGTGGCGGTAGTCGCTGAGCCCTACTCAATCCCTGACCGTTGGTTGGGCGATAGGGACGGCCTTGTGGCAGTTGCGGCACGGCCTTCTACAGGCTCTCCTCCCCTCTCACTTTTAGAGAGAGGATCGGGATACGTGGCCGTCGCGTGGGAGGACTTGGCACTAGTGGGTGTCTATTTCTCCCCAAATCGCCCTCTGCAAGACTTCGAGGATTTTCTCGGAGTCCTTGCAGCTGTTGTCGGCAGGATAACGCCTCGACAGGTCTCTGTGCTGGGGGACCTAAACGCCAAGTCGGAGACGTGGGGCAACCCGGCTACCGACGCCCGTGGGCGGGCGCTTGAGGCGTGGGCAGCCTCCTCTGGTCTCTCCCTTCTAAATAGGGGGAGAGTTCAAACATGCGTGCGGCGGCAGGGTGGGTCCATAGTGGACGTCACCTTTGCCTCCCCACCGCTAGCCGCACGTGTGGAAAACTGGCGGGTGGACATGGTGGAGACCTTGTCGGACCACCGATACGTGCGTTTCGAAATCTCCACCCAGAGCCGTCGGGGGAACTCTGCATCGTCGGGCCGATCCTCCTTTCCCCGGTGGGCTCTCACCCGCCTAGACCGGGAGGCTGCAAAGGAGGCCGCGTTCCTCCAAGACTGGCTTTCGCCCCCAGCCGTCCTAAATGTAGACGTCGACGCCGCAGCGTCTCAAATGAGAGGGTCTCTGACCGAAGTGTGCAACTCCAGCATGCCTCGGTCTCGTCGCCCACCTCCAAACCGCGCTGTGTATTGGTGGTCGGAGGAGTTGGCGCAACTGCGGGCAGCGTGCATGGCGGCTAAACGCCAATTTACGCGGAGCCGTCGTCGGCGGCGCCGAGACGAAGCTAACGAGGACCGTCTGTACGAAGCGTACGTGGCGGCAAAGACGACCCTCAAGTCAGCTATCGGTGCCGCCAAAGACTCAGCGAGAGCCGAGCTGCAGGAGACACTCGACGGCGATCCATTCGGGAGACCGTACAAGGCGGCGCGAAACAAATTGCGCTCCTCAGGTCCCCCGGTGACAGAGACCCTCGAGCCTTCGCTACTGGATGAGGTGGTGCGTTCCCTGTTTCCGTGCAGGAACGCCGAGTTCTCCCCTCCAGCGATGAACCCCCCTCGGGGGAGGGCCCTAGCGGCAGAGGGGGAACAGGCTCCCCCTGTCACGGACAGCGAGATCCACACGGCGTTGGTCCGCCTCCGGGCAAAGAAAACTGCCCCCGGCCCAGACGGTGTCCCTGCAAGGGTGGTGGCCATCGCTGCCTCCCAAATGGAGGATCGGTTTCGGGACCTCTTCAGCGCGTGTCTCGCAACGGGGCGGTTCCCGAAACCTTGGAAGGAGGGGCAGTTGTGCCTGCTCCGTAAACAGGGACGTCCGGCGGACTCCCCCTCGGCATACCGGCCCATCGTTCTGCTCGATGAGGTCGGCAAGATGTTCGAGGGGATCATCGCTGCTCGCCTAAACCGCCATTTGGCATGTGTGGGGCCGGATCTTTCTGACGCCCAGTACGGCTTTCGGGCTCAGCGGTCGACCGTGGACGCCTTAACCCGTCTCAAGGGCCAGGTTCAGGAGGCCGTCGAAGAAGGGGAAGGACTGTTGGCTGTGTCGTTCGATATAGCCAACGCATTCAACTCCGTCCCCCATTCCACCATCCTAGAGGCGCTCCGATTCCACGGAGTGCCTCAATATCTTCGGGACCTCCTGGCCAATTACTTGGAGGATAGGTCCGTCCTCCTTGTAGATCGAGACGGGGAGGTTCGGCGCTACGCCGTAGAGACCGGCGTTCCGCAGGGGTCGGTGTTAGGACCCCTCTTATGGAACGTCGGCTTCGACTGGCTCCTGCGGGGAACGCTCCTCCAAGGGACGAGCGTTATTTGCTACGCGGACGACACTCTCCTCACTGCCCGCGGGAGCTTCACGACGGCGGCCAGCCTGGCATCGGCGGGCGGCTCCCTGGTTGCCAATAGGATCCGCCGTTTGGGACTGATGGTCGCACTGCACAAGACCGAAGCCGTGTTCTTCCACGGCCCGAGACAGCGTCCTCCTTCTGATGCCCACATCTTTGTGGATGGCGAGAGGGTCGCAGTGGTGAGGCAGATGAAATATCTGGGCCTCATCCTGGACAGCAGGTGGCGCTTCAGCCCGCACTTCGCTGATCTGTCCAAGCGCCTTTTAAAAACGGCGAACGCCCTGTCGTGGTTCATGCCAAATCTGGGAGGGCCAAGCGCGCGATGCCGGCGACTATATGCCGGTATACTCCGAAGCATGGCCCTTTATGGGGCCCCAGTTTGGGCGGACTCCCTGCGCAGGAGGGAGAACGCCACCGCCCTTCGCGTGCCCCAAAGGGCTATCGCACAGCGGGTGGCGCGGGCCTACCGCACAGTGGGTTTTGCGGCGGCATGCGCACTGGCGGGCACTCCCCCTTGGGAGCTCGAAGCGTGGGTGCTCGCCAGAGTGTACGAGTGGACGGCGGAGCGGAGGGCGCGAGGAGAGCGTCCGGCTCATGAGGTCCGGGAAGCAGTGCGGCAGGAGGCCAAGGAGGCCATCGTCCTACATTGGGCGGACGACCTCGCCGCTTCAGTCTTTGGGCGACGGACGCTGGACGCAATCGGGCCGGTCCTCCAGACCTGGCTCGAGCGGCCATTCGGATTTCTCTCCTTCCGTCTGGTGCAGGTGATGACAGGTCACGGTTGTTTTGGGTCGTACCTGCACCGCATCGGGCGGGAGGAGAACCCGTCGTGCCATCATTGTGGTGCGACAGAGGACACGGTGCGGCACACACTCGAAGAGTGCCCATCGTGGTCCGAGCCGCGTCAGAACCTTGTCGCGGCGGTTGGACTAGACCTCTCGCTCCCCTGCGTAGTACGCGCAATGTTGGGGAGCGAGGAAACATGGGCGGCGATGGCCTCCTTCTGCGAATGCGTCATATCGCAAAAGGAGGCGGCAGAGCGTGAGAGGGAGGAAGATGCCCTCGCCCCTGCGCTTCGACGACGTAGAGTCGGTAGGAGAAGACGGCAATACAACCGCCTTCTCCCTCCCGGGGGTGAATAGCGGGTGGTAGGCGCGGGGGCGCCTACATCCGCATTGCACTATTCACCTTTCGCGGGACGGGAACGGTTGGCACACGACCGTTCCCGAGACCCCTCCCCAACACAGGGAGGGGCGTGATATGGCCCGCCATCTTTGGCAGGCGTAGCCGAGGGGGTCCTGGTCGTAAAGGTTCACCCGGTCTCCCAGACCCCCTCACATGGCGACGCTGGTGTGCTCCTGGGTTTTTAGTGGGTATGCCGGGCTTCCCCCGGAGAGTCCCACATATCCCTCCCGTCCCCCCACGGGAGGATGATACATAAAGTATTTTCCCAGGGCCAAAAAAAAAAAAAGGGGTCGGTTCTGGGGCCGCTCCTGTGGAACATCGTTTATGACTGGGTGCTGCGCACCGACCTCCCGAATGCCGTTAGCATGATATGCTGCGCCGACGACAAGCTGGTGCTAGCGCACGGGAGCGCGCCACCTCCGGGTGAGTCCCAAATAACGGCGAGAGGGGTTACCATCGACGTCGAGACGACTATGAAGTACCTAGGACTCGTCCTCGACAGTCGGTGGAACTTCGTGGAGCACTTCCGACGTTTGGCTCCAAAGTTGGAGAGGACGGGGGCTGCGTTTAAGCGCATCCTCCCCAACCTCGGGGGGCCAAACGCCTCCTGCCGGATTACCGCCGCGCGCCGTGGGATCTGGAGGCGGTGCTCGCGCGCGTGTATCGCATGCGCGCGGAGTCACGTCGCCGGGCCGAAACTCCGCTGCCGCGCCAGATAAGTGCGTGGCGGTAAGAGCTCCGGCGCGATCTCATGGCGGAATGGCAGCAACGACTGTCGCAACCGAGGGCTGGGCTCGCTGCCATTGCAGTGGTAACAACAGTCTTTGAGGCACTCCTCAAAGAGGGGACTTACCGCTGCAATGCATCTCTCAAGCAGTGGCTTGCTACGGCGTCCTCACCTACCGCCTGACGCAGGTCCTCATCGGACATGGAAGTTTCGGGAGGTACCTGTGTCTGATGGGGCGGGAGGAAACGCCTGGGTGTCATCACTGTGAGGACCGCCCTGAGGACACGGTGGAACATACGGTAGTGGAATGCCCTGCGTGGGCTGAGCACCGCCGTGCCCTCAGGGAAGTGATCGGCGTTGGCGACCTCCGACCTCCGTCCGGGCCTAGTGTAGGTTATGATGCGGAGCGAGGGGGACTGGGATGCCGCCTCCTCCTTTTGCGAAGCAGTCATGCTAGCTAAGGAGGAGGCGGAACGCGTGAGGCAGCGAAGCGCTGCCTCCTCGCAACCCAGCCATCGCGAAGAACACACCGGGCGTCGGGCATCGCGGGACGATCTCCGGCCACCTTAAGCGCGGGCCTGCGGACGGCGAGCATGGGTGGCTCCCCGTCCGACCAGAAACAGACCCGAGCGTACGGCGCGTCGCGTTACGCGCGCGCCTCAAAGAGCCATCAGACCACCACAGATGGGGCCCAACAGGGCCGATGCCGATTCGGAATCGCGGAGAACCTAACGAGTAACCGGGGCTCCGGCTCGACGTGCAGGAGACGGAACGGGGTGGTTTTTAGTCAGTAAGGGTCTGACACTCCCTCCCGCCTCACCCAGGCGGGAGCAGTCATTCGATGATTGTCCCCCCTTAAAAAAATATATATAGTTACTACGACGGTTAATTTTACATAAAATTGCACAGGACTTTTTGTAAATAATTTTTCGACAAACTGTTTTAGAATAAATTTTATTGACCTGATCAAAAAAAAAATACTTTGATATTATTTTATAACACTATAAGATGGTACGATACCAATGTCGATTTTTCACATTTTCACTATAATGAAAGCCATAATAAAGATGTATACAAAAGTTTAGCTCAATCGTAAGATTACTAAATATTGACATCATACCTATCGTACAGATACAAGATGTTGGACCGCATGGAGCAGGACCGCAAGCTGATGTTGTTCCAGCACCTCGGGTTCGTGCACTGCCCCATGAGGGAGCACTGCCCCGCCGCCGCCAACTGTCTCGACGCCACGCTGCCCGTCATACTCAACACCAGGGTGGGGTGAGTACTACTCACTGTACAATGAACATGAGGGAGCACTGCCCCGCCGCCGCCAACTGTCTCGACGCCACGCTGCCCGTCATACTCAACACCAGGGTGGGGTGAGTACTACTCACTGTACAATGAACATGAGGGAGCACTGCCCCGCCGCCGCCAACTGTCTCGACGCCACGCTGCCCGTCATACTCAACACCAGGGTGGGGTGAGTACTACTCACTGTACAATGAACATGAGGGAGCACTGCCCCGCCGCCGCCAACTGTCTCGACGCCACGCTGCCCGTCATACTCAACACCAGGGTGGGGTGAGTACTACTCACTGTACAATGAACATGAGGGAGCACTGCCCCGCCGCCGCCAACTGTCTCGACGCCACGCTGCCCGTCATACTCAACACCAGGGTGGGGTGAGTACTACTCACTGTACAATGAACATGAGGGAGCACTGCCCCGCCGCCGCCAACTGTCTCGACGCCACGCTGCCCGTCATACTCAACACCAGGGTGGGGTGAGTACTACTCACTGTACAATGAACATGAGGGAGCACTGCCCCGCCGCCGCCAACTGTCTCGACGCCACGCTGCCCGTCATACTCAACACCAGGGTGGGGTGAGTACTACTCACTGTACAATGAACATGAGGGAGCACTGCCCCGCCGCCGCCAACTGTCTCGACGCCACGCTGCCCGTCATACTCAACACCAGGGTGGGGTGAGTACTACAAGTTAGATGATCATCTACCCAATAATGTCGTGGTGGCCCGGAGGTTTAAGACGCCCGCTTCTCATGCATAAGGGCTGGAAACCTACCAACGGCAAGCACCAATGTGACTTTTTCGAATTACGTACTTTCTAAAGCTTATTTAGATACCACTGACGAACGGTGAGGAAAACATCGTGAGAAAACCGTAATTTCTAATTATAAGTTTGAAATCGCCAACCCGCATTATGCAAGCGTGGTGATTAATGCTCAAACCTTCTCCGTGTGAGAAGAGGCAAAGGCCTCTTCTCACACGGAGACCACTGGGTGGCCACTGTTAACCAAAGGGTTAACAGTGGCCACCCAACCTATGCACCAAAAGTTGCTAGATTTGTACTTAGTTCCCTAAAGCAGTATATTGATTGATTTAATTATAGTTTGCCTTTTATGGAATAGACAAACGAGCAAACCGATAACCCGGTGGTAAGCGATCGGCGCCGCCCGGACTAACACCAGAGGAGTTACGAACGCATTGTTTCTGTTGCAGGAATATGTGAATCAATCAAAGAATATTTTTGTTCATTGTCGCTCAGCTATTTTTGTCAACCGAGCACTCCATGTATCTTTACAAGAAAGCGTAATGTAATTCGTTATAATCATTCAGAAGACAGTCACTGCTGTGAAAAATTCCACTTTTCGGAGGAGCTACCATAATAATAAAACATAACATCACGCCTTTTATCCCCGGAGGGGTAGGCAGAGGTGTACATTATGCCACTGTAAGTACAATGTAATACCCACTTTTCACAATTTATGTTATGAGTCCCATGTAATAGGGGGTGAGCCTATTGCCATATTCCGGGCACAATTCCAGACTCCGTGCTACTACTGAGAATTTTTTTAAAACCCAGTAATATTTTGCCCGATTCCGGAATCGAACCCCAGACCCCTTGTCGGGCAGTCGCACTTGCGACCACTCGGCTAAAGAGGCAGGCATAATAGTAAAACTACCTACTTTTTAATTATAAGAGTAATGACCCTGTATGACAAGATAAGGTTTAAAATATTTTACTTTTCCTATCTGTAGGTCTCTGACATCAACGGGAGAGTCTCAGTGCCACGCGGGCCCGCCGGCCGCGCCCTGGGCGCTCACCACTGACTCCAACCAGATCAACGTCATTATACTTGGCGTAAGTAGTTTATTTATATTCCTGATATTATGTTTAATTAAAATATTTAATGAAAAGTATAAATTAGGCATCCGAAATAGAATTCAGTATCATACAATATTTAGGTATTTCTCTCTGAAATTCATGTTGGTAATCACGAAGGCATTTTATACAGAATCATGGCTTAACCTGTTGACATATCATCCCCTAAATTTGTTCATACAAAAGTAGTCTCTAAATATCGGAAATAAGGTCTATAATGTAGTCAGTAGAGAGCAGTCACAGATGACTGCTTGGGGATAAATGGGTTAAGACAGGCAAAATAGTCCTTAAACACAAACATCTCGTCGAAGTCGATGAAATACTTGTCCTTTTCTCCTGACTTGACATATCTAAATTGTCTTCACAGTTTCACACTCCCATCAAAATATATAGTCTACCTCTCTTTGAAAATTCATTAAAATTATCGTTAAATTTTTGTATATTTTTGCTTGATTATTACAGTTAAAAATAAAAGAATTATCTACAGTTTTATTTGTATGTTTCCTAATATTAACCATGTTATACCAGGTGGAAGGCATAGCGGGTGAGTTCGGCAAGCGACTACTGGCGGGCTGCGACGCGGAGCGCCGCGTGCCCGTGGCCGGCCACGCCTGGCGCGTCGAGCAACGGGTGCGGACCGACGACTTCAGCGCTGACACTACTTGCATTGATGACTTCGCGCCTAATGGTAAGCTATCTGCTCTATTATGAGTTATTCAGCATTTCCCCACTCTTGGATTTCCTTCTGTATTGTGGGTGTGTTTCATCAGTCATAAGATGGCCAATGCTACAGTATATACAATGATATATATAATGCTAGGCCTCTTCCAGTCACTTTGAAGTGAAGTTGGAAGCAAAAAATCAAGAAATTCAGATATAATGCTTTTAATTCATCATCTTAAGCATTCAATGCGGCTGTGACCTGTGACTGTGTCATAATTTATGTGTTTGTGAAGCACCCATGACCGAGGCGAGAACCGTAGTGTGTGGCGACGGTCGGCGCCGAGCGATCCGCGCGCGCCTCATATAGCCATCACACCACGGATGGGGCCCAACAGGGCTGATGCCGATACGGAGTCACGGAGAACCTAACGGGTTACAGAGGCTCCGGCTCGAAGTGTAGGAGTAGGAACGAGGTGGTTTTTAGTCAGTAAGAGTCTGACACTTCCTCCCGCCTCACCTAGGCGGGAGAAATAATTTGATGATTTATCCGTCTTAAAAAAAGGGTGTGACAACGAAATAAAATTATTGTAATCGATAAGAAATAAACTGATTTATATTTGTTGTTCACAGGTTATTTCTGCGTTTACCAAGATCAAGAATCGTTTGAGTACATTAGAGGATGTGCCGAGAAGACGCTGCTGTCGAGCTTAGAACAAGAGGATAAGTTACCGTTTCAGGTAAAATATTTAAACGTACATTTTAGTAAGAACGTCCAGCGTAAATTCAAAATTATATTCAAATAAATTGATTTACATTAGAAGAGAAATAGTAAAGAGAATGGTAGTAAAATTTCAAAATGTATTCAAGTGACTTTTGTATTTTATAGTAAGTGAAAAGTCTCTTGATGGGCTAAACATACTTTACTTGATTTAAATGAAACTCCAATACATCAAAATTATTCTCAGACTCAGGTCCGGACACTATCCATCAGCAAAATTTGCTTATTTAATGAAAAAAAATAATTCACCGAACTGCACTATTTGCAACACAATAGAAGATATACAACATTTGCTGATGGAATGTGTCCGAAACAGGAATGAACGCAATTTGTTTTTACAAGAATTTAAACTTAATAGACTGGATGTAGGTCTGATACAAAGTATACTTGCACAGCCAACTTCAAAAGCGGCTAAACGATTGTACACACTGATAAAAATTGTCCAAGAGTAATCAGTAGTTATTTACTTAACGTGTTCAATTAATGTAATTAAAGTACCTACATAGATATATACATAAATACTTCATGTGAAACTAATTTAAGTCATGTGCTCACTTTAGAATAAGGTACGATGGGGTTGGCTTATCCTTAATGGATAAAAACCTCAATACATTTATTTATATTTATGTAAATAAAGATTAAAAAAAAAAAATGAAACTCAGTGGTTAAGAATAATAATTTGTTTTGTAAAATAACAAACTAACGTAAAATGGATTGAGTGAACTGTATGAGTTTGAGTGCTAACGCGAATTATGAGTACGCACGGCGGACTTGTTTGCTCGATACGTACTGAATCCAATAATTTTGGTAAATGAATTACTATGCGTAATTTTTCTGACTTTAAATGTGTGCTGTTGCACCATACAATAAGTTACTTAATTAACATTCGACTGCACGGTTGGCGCGGTGGCTGGGCAACCGTTCGATTCCCGCACGGAACAACTCTTTGTGTGATCCACAAATTGTTGTTTCGAGTCTGGGTGTCATGTGAACTTGTATGTTTGGAAACATAGCCACGACATAGGAGAAAATCCTAGTGTTGGGCAACGATTTTATATTACAAAAAAATAAAAAAATGAAATGGTTTACAATGCGGTGTCATTATACGTTTTGAACATCACAAGGAACACATAACAAATAAACTTAAAATCGCGGGTTACTCACGTGGAAATATGCGGTCGCATGCACGCACGCTGCTCATGAGGAACCCCTCTGTGGTTTGAAACTAGTAGAGCTTTTCTCAGTAATATTCACGTAAGAAAACCGCGATTTTTAGTTAATCACAAATCACAAAATGTCTTTTGGTTCCAGGGTTTGCCATTGGTGGTGATGTTCGTTCAAGACGAGGGTCTGGACAAGAAGGAGCTGACTAGGTTGCAGGAAGAAGGGCAGAATCTGGCTGACAAGTTAGTATTATATGGATTTGTTTGTTTCTTGATCTCTATATTATATTCTATTGTATTTTGGAAAATACTGTGATATTTGGTAGAGAGAATGCATGCAAAAACAAAACATAGCAGTAGGACGAATCTTAATTCTTACTAATATTATAAATGCGGAAGTTTGTGAGTTTGTGTGTTTGTCTGTTCACTCTCACGATTCAATCACATCAAAGGGCTGAAGGGATCAGGATGAAATTTGTAACAAGGGCAGATATTTCATGAACTTAGGAGGCCCGAGTGAATAGGTTGCTTATGGCACGACGTGCTCCATCGTAGGACGCATCATCGCTTACTACCAGCCGAGATAGTGGTCAAACGTCGGCACATCAAATCAAATATGTATAAAAAATATGGTCTGGAATTACACATTAGATACTTTTTATTCCATGGGCCCCTGACAGAAGCCAGTGTATAATCGAAAAAACTTAATTACATAACATAACATCACGCCTTTTATCCCCGAAAGGGTAGGCCGAGGTGCACACAGAAGTAACACCCATTTTTCACTATTATGTTATGAGTCCCATGTAATAGGTTACATTGAGCCTATTGCCATAAACCCGCCACAATTTCAGACTCCGTGCTACCTCTGAGATTTAAAAAAAAGCCCAGTTATACTTTGCCCGACCCGGGAAACGAACCCGAGACCTCTTGCCCAGTAGCCGTACTTGCGACCACTCGGCCATCGAGGCAGTCGAAAAAACTTAATTACTCCTTGTTTTATTTACATAGCATGCTAATAGACCAATTTCTTTCCAGTCTTCACTGTTCCTACATGGAAGCATCAGTAAACGAATTGGGAACTGAAGCGCTTACTTCAGACGCCGTGCAAGAGTTAGTTAGAGCCAACAGGGAGAAGGCGAGCTACGCGCATCTGTACAGAGATGTTATCGTGTGCTTCGATTCTGATATCAGGTGAGTGCAGAGTAGAAATAGTTTTTTACCGCCGTCCTTCCCGCGATGGTCTAAAGGACTTCGTATTTTATAAGGCGGCTCTAAACATTGGACCAATGTGTAAATAGCGACATGTACTATTGGGAGCACCCAATATTTATTTATTATTATGACTAATTGGGATACTTCCCAATTAGTCAAATTCAATACTTTTATCGAACTGTCAAAAATCGACAGTTTTCTATGAATTTTGTACGAGATTGTATATTGTGATGTCACATTTTTTTTGTGTTAATCGGCACACTTATTTCTTAAAAAATTGCTGGAAAATTACCAAAATTAAGTTGATCATAAAATAAATTAATGAAAGTGTGATAATGTTTAGTATATTATTGTATTGGACAGCCGAAATAATTTATTTTTGATTAAGGAAAAACTAAATTCACTATATTGGCCTAATAAGTTGGCCGAATGCGTTGTCCCCATGTGTAGAGCCGCCTATAGGTCGGAGTACTGTATAATAAACTGGAGCGATATTACCAAACCCGTCTGAGGTGAAGGAGCCACTCCATCAATGCACACAACAAACAGTCCAGCAGCTGTAGCCAAATGCCATTTAGCGCTTGTCTACATGTAGAATAGAAAACCAAATTATATGGAATTGACGTAAGTATTGACACTCATGTCATCCCCACACATTTAGTTTTCTACTCTCTCTGTTAGACAAGCGCTAAAGTGGCGTTTGGCTAAAGGCTAGATGTGTACTGTTATGGTCTGTTGATGTTTTTGTAGGTTGGTATAGTGAGCAAGTTTATTTCGTCTGAAATATTTCGTAGAAGACTCAACTGTATAAAATGTGTATTGTCAACGAAACGAATGAATATATCTTTTTTAGTTCTTCTGAATCTTATTTACTGTTTTGATAATGCACAACTTTTATTTTACTAATGGAATTGTTTATATGTTTGCTGATTACCTCGTTGGTCGTGATTAGTGAGGCGGTTGGGTAAAGAATGTTCCTAACAACCGGCTTCGGCCTTGCATTAAGTTGACTTTAAGGCTTTGGTAACAAGATTGAGTTGTGTAGCCATGAAGTTATCTAAAACATAATGTTATAATATTGTCCCCAGGATAATGGTTTGCATGTTCTGCGACGACCCGTATTCCCCGGAACGCGTGCTGAGTCCATTACTACTGCATCGCGCCTGCTTCCTCACCGGGGACCGGTCCATCGTCATCGAGACGTTCCTAGGGGACTCCAAACGGAAAGTCGAGGTCTGTAATGTTTTACAAAGGAAAAAATTTGATTTTGATTCTGGTGCAGACAAGATTTCTTACAAGAGACGTCGAAAAATAATCTGCAACGTGTTTGTCAGCAGAACTGATTATATTATATATGTGTTTATAAAGCCGCCTGAAGCAGCCTCCAGGCGTCTGAAGTCATGGCGCCAGAGCGGTCCTCAGAACGATCTTTTTTTAAGGGGGGAAAATCATCGAATGGCTTCTCCCGCCTGGGTGAGGCGGGAGGGAGTGTCACTCTCAGATTCTTCTTACTGACTAAAAACCACCCTGTTCCTACACCTGCCCTTCGAGCCGGAGCCCCGGCAACCCGTTAAGTTCTCCGCAGTACTCAAGCTCGTCGTCCGCAGGCCCGTGCTTACGGTGGCCAGAGATCGTGTCTTCGAACGACCTAGCGAGTAACCGTGACTCCGGCTAAGGAGTTAGAACGGGTTAAGTCAGTAAAAGTCTGACACTCCCTCTCGCTTAATCCAGGCCGAGACAAGTCATTGGATGATTTACAAGGCGCCTAAGCTATACCACACTCCTTCAATGCCCACTGACAGTGGTCACCAAGTCTATATAATAAATAACATTTGATACGACGAAATATTACACTGCCAAGTCTCACTTAAATCAAATGGCACTATTCTAGTTTAAGATTACACAATCGTTTGCACTATGCCTAAATATAATATCTGTTTCTATCGTGTTATATTATTTTGCAGGTTATCATATCAAGTTTCCACGGTGCAAGTCAGTTCAGGGAGGAATTGATCCACGGATTCATTCTCATCTACTCGGCTAAGAGGAAGGCTAGCTTGGCGACATTGAAGTAAGTTCAATATAATAATACTAGCTACTTCCGCGCGGTTTCACACGTCTACTCAGCTCCTATTGGTCGTAGCGTGATGTTTTATAGCCTATAGCCATCCTCGATAAATACGCTATCCAACACAAAAAAAAGTTCAAATCAGACTTGTAGTTACGGAGATTAGCGCGTTCAAACAAACAAACAAAAAAACAAACTCTTCCGCTTTATATAATAGTAGTAGCTACTTCCGCGCGGATTCACACGCTCTGCCCAGCTCCTATTGGTCGTAGCGTGATGTTTTATAGCCTATAGCCATCCTCGATAAATGCGCTATCCAACACAAAAATAATTATTCAAATCAGACTTGTAGTTACGGAGATTAGCGCGTTCAAACAAACAAACAAAAAAACAAACTCTTCCGCTTTAGATAATAGTATAAGATTACCGAACTAGTTATAGGAATCTTCACTTTAGAAGGAGTAATTTCACTAAAGAATAGAAGATATTTCTATTTGTATTTGTTGTCTAAAATAATGCCTTTTTGTGTGCTTTGAATTTGAGTCAAACAATTAATATTTACAAATTACGTACAATGGGGAGTGGTTCAAAGGAAACGTTTAATTGTTTTCAATATTATTGTCTACCAGAAGTAAATCTATACGAACAATACCAAGCTAAACACGTCTTGATTACTTGTACTATAATGTATTCTGTTAAAGATTTTTAGTCATTTACTGCCCTTTTTTGGAAGAAACTACATACAACCTATATCAATATCACCAGATTTTAAATTTACGCAGGTCATTAAAATTAAACAGTTAAGTATACAATCTAAAGAGGTTTTTAAACAATAACCTATGTAAAGATACAAGTTTAATCCAAGAATTTCTTTTACAGCGCCTTCTCAATGAACATCCCGAACCTGCCTATACAAATGGTGGCTGTTACGGACGGAGGCGGCTCTGCCAGTACTTTCTTCGGCACGGACTTGGGACACGCACTCATCACCGAAGGAAATGCCACCGCAGACAGACTCGCTGCTCACTTCACTACTTATACTTCTAGCGCTGAAAATAAATGTGAGTAATATTCTTGTAGATCTAGTGGATTTTGTTTGATTGTATCGCTATCTATGGAGTGTAAATTTGAAATAATAGTAATAATATATCAGTTCATCATCATCCTCGGATTGAGGTCTGTTATTAATTTCCACTGTTATCCGACTTTATCCGAGTTCGTAAAGTTACCTTTGAGAGGTTAGCCCTCGTCCCAGTGTATTTTCTAATAAAGATTTTAACAGAATCGATACAAATAATTCTGTTTAGTGTTAACCAAGTTTCACGTGTGATTCAACACACAATTAGGTACTTACAAAATAACAAAATTTTGCTTTTTAAATTTGCTAAAACTAAAGTTGTTCTGTTTTTGTGGCTACAACTTGTAAAAAAGTTGCGTGTATTCAATAATAAAATGTGTATTTTTGTTAATACAGCGGCGTTCTACACGCCATTCTTCAAAGAGGTATGGGAACGTAAGGGCGAAATAGAGCGCGCCTTCCGCATGGAACAACCACACAACCTGCCCGACGTCGCCGCCGCTAGACCCGCGCCGCCGCCCAGGAACCATTCCTATCATCTTAACCATATGTACGTATTATTGACAGAATGTCTTAGTACTACTATAAATGTCTATCACATGAATGGGCCGGCTCGACCGGAGCGACACGACGGACTCGCAGAAAAATGACATGAAACAACACCTGCATCTTGTGCAGCCATAAAAGTGTGGTTACCAAAGGTCTAATCGCTCCCCTCGTCATCGCCAAATCACCAAAACCTTTTTTTTGGGATTGTCAAATTTTCCAATGACTTCTTCCGCGTTGAGTGAGGCAAGAGGGAGTGTCAGACTTTTACAGACTATAAACCACCTCTTTTCTATTCTTACTTTGAGCAGGAGTCATCGTAACCTGTTAGATTGTCCGCAGCTTTGGAAATCACCAATCCCTAGAAGGCTGGTTATGCACTTTTAACTCTTCTCTTGTCACGGGTAGCAGTGGGTGACGCTGACTGCTTTTTTTAATATATCGTGTAGAAATAATTTAAAGCGTGAATTAAACACACTAGTCAGAAGCACACTGCCTATATTTCATAAACAAAAGAAGAACATAAATAGGTCTCAACTCTTGAAAGTGGCCAGCTTGCCACAGATAATGTAAACATATAACTACTATCATCATCATCATTGTCTTTCGTAAAGTTCTTTGTCTATTTTTCACCAGTTAATTAAAAAAAAACAGTTACTTATATGTATGAACCACTTGTTTTATGACCATGCTTTAATAGAAGAACCCATAGTATTATAGGTTAAAGTACCTGAATCCTATTTCCACCAACAACAAAAAATATTAATTTTAAACAAAAAAAATATATAGTTATTATGTATTATTCCCTTAGGCGTGAGCACAAGCTGACCAACTCGTTGGACCTCCTCATCGGGCCCGACTCCCGCGCAGACATCGACTCGGAATACAGCGACACACTCAACAACTCCAAGAATAGAGGATTTCTGAAAGGTAAAACAAGAAGCACTCTTTAAATTGACAGTTTAACATCCATTACGTATTTCGGATTCGACTTTACTTCGATTGTCAAATAAAATAAAATAAATGTTACGCCTGAATATCGTGCCGTCTCTGTCATTTTACAAAGAATTTGTAGAGACAGAACTATACTTAAGCGTGACTAAAAAATAAAATGGCGTTCTAGTATTTGGACATTAGGTACTTTAAAACAGATTTTTTTAAAAGAGTAACGAATGGAGTTTCTTGCTCGTTCTTCTTCATTCGAATCTACATTTTAGAGGTAGAATGAGCACCTAGCTTCACTGAGGGACAGACTGACAGACTATTATTTATTTTGTATTCGTTGACGGTAGCAACGTACAAAAGTACTAAATTATGGTTTGATTGAAATAAATGCTTTGATCCTCTATACACGTCATCACGAGATCAGTTTCAAGTAAAGTATATTAATTTTTCTAGGCTTTAGCGTATACCCTCCACCTAGCACGCCCCCAGAACCAGCCCCACCAGACCACAGGATGCACGCAGATTTATCACGTAAGTCTATCTAATATTATTTCAATACTTCTTATATATTTACTGTAGTACTTATAATATTATGTTGGTAGGGCAACACTTGAGAATTTGTGATCTATGTTGCTGTTTATAAAGTTCAAATTAGTTTAGTAATAATACTGGGGCGGTCATAAATTGGTCCGTTATTCAATTCTCTAAATCAAAAACGATATTCCAACATTAACATGAACATCCTCTTAAGTGGCCACTGGTGACGAAAGGTGAAAAAGGTTTGAACATTAATAGCCACGCTTGCTCATTGCGGGGGGGCGTATTCAAATTTATAATTAGAATTTATAACCCCAGGTTTCCTCACGATGTTTTCCTTCACCGTTTGTCAGAGGTATCTAGATAATCTGAGAAAGTACATATAACTCGGAAAAAGTCACATTGGTACTTGAAGTTGGTAGGTAGGTTCTGATCCCACAACGTCATGCATGAGAAGCGGGCTTAAACCTCGTGAGCCATTACGTCTCGATATTGCAAGTTTTATCCATAATATTAAACCTGTTTTGGAAAGCTTGGTTCGTGATGTTACATTTTATGGCAATAGTTTTGCAATATTTTTAGTTCACGGTACAGAATATTTACTGTATCAAGTTTCTTAAGCCGACAACTAAGTCAATAATTTTTTAAGTGTTGCCCTATCATCTCAGCGTAAATGTTGCAAACATATAAAATTTAATATTGTAAGAATATAAAATAAAATATAATATTATAATGCAGCGGACCTCAACTGTTCGGAGGATTCCCTCAGCACCCATGAGTCAGGTGATTGTATGACACACGATTTTAGACCTTATTCGATACTGCGGACGGTATTATTTTGTGTGTAGATGTAGATTTTTTATTATATTGTTTTGTTTTATAGGGATTTTTTGTTGTTTTTGTGGTTGATTTTAATATATAAAACATTGACTAATTTGTTAGTCGAGTGTGCGTATATTTGTTACGCAATCGCGTTAGAAATGGCTGAAGGGGTCAGGATGATATTTGGAACTGGGGTACATTATAGCCTAAAAAATACAAAGGGTAGTTCTTATCCGGGAACGCGGCCAGAGCCGCTGCAAAAGCTAGTAGGTATAAAATATGTGCATATCTGCTTATATTAAAATCAACCACACATTTGTTGTTACTTAAAGAATGCGTCATTATTTATTTTGCATGTTAATCTTTCATACAATTTTGTATTAATTTATTTTGTAGATAGTTTTTTAATACTATTCTGTAATAAACACACTTTATCATAGTCTTTATCTTATTTTGTGACGTTTATTGTTATTTATTGTAAATAGATTACAATTATTAATTCATAGTTGTAACTACATTCAGTCAAGTTATTTGCTATACAGGTTAAATAAAGAATGATTGGGTACACAGACAGTAACTATTGGGTGTCTAGAGCCGACCAAGCTCAAAAAAGATTAGTCGAATTAGACTGCCTCGTTGGCCGAGTGGTCGCAAGTGCGACTGCCGGGTAAGGGGTCTCGGGTTCGCTTCCCGGTCGGGGCAAAGTATTACTGGGTTTGTAAAAAATTCTCATTAGTAGCACGTAGTCGGGAATTATGCCCGGTATATGACAATAGGCTCACCCCCTATTACATGGGACTCATAACATAAATAGTGAAAAGTGGGTGTTACGTTGTCATCATCATCATCAACAGCCTATAAATGCCCACTGCTGAGCAAAGCCTCTTCTCACACGGAGAAGGTTAGAGCGTTAATCACCACGCTTGCTCAATGCGGGTTGGCGATTTCAAACTTATAATTAGAAATTATAAGTCCAGGTTTCCTCACGATGTTTTTCCTTCACCGTTTGTCAGTGGTGTCTAAATAATCTTAGAAAGTACATATAACTCAGAAAAGTCACATTGGTACTTGCCGTTGGTAGGTTTCGAACCCGCACCCTCATGCATGAGAAGCGAGCGTCTTAAACCTCCAGGCCACCACGACACTACGTCGTTACGTTGTGCAGTGGTATAATGTGCACCTCTGCCTACCCCTTCGGGGATAAAAGGCGTGATGTTATGTTGAATTATTATGTTTTCGGCTTACGCACAAAAGTGTTTGACGAGAAACTCGACTAGTAGTGTCTCAGGAAAGGTTTTATATAAAGATATGGCTTCGTTACAAAGCATACAATTTAGTTATTATCACCACCTACCCCGTCCTGACCAGAACGTATTGTCGATCGAAAATGCGCTCCTCGAATTATAGCTACTATATCAGTACTAAATGTAAATTTTTGACCTACATACTAAATAACGTGGCTGGCTGTGCATTTTTTAATAATTATATTGGTAGATTTAAAACGATGCATGTGGATATTTCTTTTGATTGGAATATATTTTGGTATAAGTTGTTTAAAATAATGTAAAACCTATTGTTTTGAAGTTTGAGATCAAATTTTTCGAACGAAATATGTATTTTAACAAAATGCAGGACATTCGACGTCGTGGATTGTAGCGTATCATGACGACTTTTAATAGGGCTGTTCCCAGGGTATGAAAATTAAAAATCAAATTTGTTAGTTAGATAATGAAAACATATTAGACATGTATTTTTTTATTTTCTCGTATAAAGTTACAATACTTTGATAAAATGGCTTTAAGTTTTGACGCCACACGATGTTTAAACTTCTATATCGTCTAAAGTATTTAATTTTGTCAGAAAACAACAAAATACATGTCTAAAGTTTTAAATTAATCTACCAGATGGACATTAAAATAAAATTTTGGGTCTGATAGGATGTAATTCTTTTATACAATCATGGTTCAGTTTAAAATTTAAATTATCTTGATTATTAATACCTTAAACGTAAAATGATAAGTGCCTAGTTATGTTAATATGAATAATTGTAATTATTAAGGTCGTATACCTGTATTGGTGATGGATAATAATCTGAAACGAAATATAACGTAATAAGGTGTAACATAGAAGTTATTCTGCAGATGGTGGTGGTCTATGGCAACCAGCTAGCTATGGACACAGAGCGTTCACGACGGGACGCACTCGACCTCACCAGCCACCGCCTAGAGTACGACATTCGCAGACGCTGAAGGTAAATATAATTGACTATTACAGGTCTATCTTTTTTTTAAGAATACTTTGCCCCACAGTAGGATTTTCTCCTGTGTTGTGGGTGCGTTTACTAACATACACGATCACTTGACAACTCAGACCCAATTTAGATACATAAACCACCTAAATCACCCCGCAGTACCGCACTAACATAAAAAAACAACTTTTGTTCTACGACTTTTCAAAAGTCATGAGGTTTGAAGCCAAAAATGTTGATACAGAAGAAGGATGGGAGTTTCTTGCTTGTTCATCTCCTTTCGAATCTACATTTTAGAATGAGCACCTAGCTTCACCTAGCTTCACTGACGGACTGACTGATAGACTATTATTTATTTTGTACTTGTTGACGTTTCAAAGGTACCAAATTATGGTTTGATTGAAATAATTGCTTTGACTTTGAGGAAAAGGCGAATCTTACATCATATATCTTCAGTACCTTCAGTCACACGTTTAAACAGAAAATATAAATAGAAGACACTTGTATAACAAAAGAAAGCTTTGTAACTTTTTATTTTATTTTTTTGAATTTTTCAAGTATGGGGTACTTGCCAACTAGTCAAATTCAATACTTATTTCGAACGGTCAAAAACGTCAGTTTTCTATGAATTTTGTACGAAATTGTGTATTGTGACGTCACGTTTTTTAGCGTCACACAGCATACTTATTTCTTAAAAATTTACTTGCGAAATACTAAAATTAAGTTGGTCATAAAATGAATTAATGAAAGTATGATATTGATTTTAGTATTTTATCGTATTGAACAGTCGAATTAATTTATTATTGATGAAGGCAAGTACTCAATTATATCAAAAGTCTTTTACATTGAAACAACTTACTTATTCAAAAAGTAATATGTCGTGTATTTTTATTTACTAAATTTTATTCCTAGCAACCTGGTAAACTGGATATGAATAACTACACGATGGTCAGCGATGCGCTACAACACATCACAATCGGACCTCCTGCTCACTCCAGATCCGATAGAAAGGTATTGACTTATTTTTTCAGTAAATTTTTAATATTCTGAAACTGTTAATTTAGGTTCGAATAATGTGTTTCTAAGATTTTCAATAAATTTTTAGTTATTAACATAAAATATAATTATGACTATGTGCAAATATTATTAATTTTTTTTTATGGCATAAGCCGGTAAACGAGCCGACGGATCACCTGATGGTAAGCAATTGGCGTCACCCATGGACACCTGGGACACCAGAGGTGTTACAAGTGCGCCACCGGCTTTCTGGGGATTAGGAGTTTGAGGATCGTTGGGGATTCAGGGATTGGGGAGATTGTGGAAGGGGAAGGTAATTCCTCCTCCGGTAACCTCACTCACACGACGAAACACAACGTAAGCGTTGCTTCACGTCGGTTTTCTGTGAAGCCGTGGTATCACTCCGGTCGAGCTGGCCCATTTGTGCCGAAGCATGGCTCTCCCACACTTAAAAAAATTGGGTAGTAATAAAAGCTCCGACAAAAAAAGAAGAATTGTCCTTACTCTCCTAATTCAAATTCTAAAGTTGAATTAAATAATATTTGCACAAGGCACACACAAACTTTATTACCAGCATTCTCGGCTAGTTTCGAGCGTCACCGAGGCCCTTCGTGACTTAATATTTCGTGAACGGACCGTTATGTTTGTTGTTAGACGCAGCGCACTGGTTGGACTCACTCCAGTGGCCAGCAAGGCGGGCACCATCATCATCCGTCCGGCGTCAGCTCCGAGACTGAGCTGGATGCGCAGTATGCACAGGTTTGTGTTTAAGATACTTTGTTCTAATTAGAACAGCTAAGGAGTGAAATTGGGATGATGACAGCGTATAAAAATTAAAAATCTAATTAGTTCGTAAGTTAGTTAATGAAAATATTAGACACGTATTTTTTTTATCGTATAATAAAACAATAGTTAGATAAAACGAATCAAAGTTTAAGAGCGGGGGCTAAAACGTCATTTCTACGTATAAAATGTACATAGAAGTGACGTCACGCGACATTTCAAATCAACATATCGTCGAAAGTATTCGTTTCTGTAAGAAAATAAAAAATACGTGTCTAATGTTTTACAATAATCTACCAGACGGACATTAAAATAAAAATTAAGCATCTACTCTATTCGTAGTGGCAGATCTATACTTAAACGCGTCTTAAAACTGAGATGAGAGTAAGAGAAGAGAGAGTGTTTGAGTATTTGGACATATGGGTTATTTACCAATCACAACCTAAAATCTGTGGATTAAGATCGATTTTTGACATTACTTGTATAGCGTTGCTGCCATTGCTTAGTTTTAACTCTTATAATATTCTTATAGATAAAAGAAACGAATGAGTACATGGAGGCGCCATCTATGATGCGGTTACGGAGACATCGGAGACACGATAAGACGCCGTTACACCAGCCATGTAAGTTACAATAAAATATTTTTTATAATAAACGAGCAGACGGATCACCTGGTGGTAAGCAATCGGCGTCGCCCATGGAGTTCTGAAACACCAGAGGCGTTACAAGTGCGTTACCGGCCTTTTGGGAATGACGAATTTGAGGATTTGTGGATATATACAGGATAAGCTTATATAATGTTACCTCATTTGTAAAATACTAGAGCTAGTTTATTGGTGCCTAATATGTATTAATGTATTTTTCTTTGAAATTTGCATGCTTGTAAGGTAGAATGGTTAATGGACACTATTTTGTATAAGACTTTTTCTTTTGTATGGGTTAGCAAATGAATAAATGATTATGATTAGGATTGTTGAGGATTTAGGGATAATACAATTTTGAACCTATTTTAATAACTGCCAGTCATTGTGGTAAATCGGTATTGCAACGGTTTTGTGGGGCTTAGATTATAAAATACTTACCTGTGTGATATAAAGATAAATAAATAAGTTTAGACTTGACTTAATGAGTGATTATGATTCGGTAATCATTATAAAATATTTGCTATTTTTAAGAACTATGCACGGGTGGCGTTACCTAGACTCCACAACAAAATTTTTGCTTAATCTGATTAGCCCTTTTTTATTTCAAAAAATAAAAAAGTATCTGATACGGTTTCATCATATGCCTTATGGAATTTACTTGAATTTTATATTACTCCTTTGTGCAGACATTTTTATCATTTTTAATGTGTTTCCACAGCATTTTCCGAGACGGACAGTTCAGGTTCGAGCTCCGGGTCGGGCGGCGGCAGTGCGGGCGCCAGTCGTGCGCACGTGCGACGCCGACATAACGCGCACCATGCGCCTAGACACTATAAGAAACGGTACGGCTTTGGCCATTATTTGTTTTTATAGTTCTTGTCGACATATTGTCGTCTAAGTGAACCTATCGAAATTCTTAAATGACTTTATTTATTTTCGTAACTAGCTTCTGTCAGGTAAAACATAGCCTATGTGTTATACCAACCCAACCCAACATGATTGAGTTTTGTAACTGAATCACATACACACAAATTCACCAACTTTCGCATTTATAATATTTGTGGTAACACTGTCATCAGTTAAAACAATTTTTCTAGAAAAGCATTATATTATTACAAAATTACTAAAATTATTGACTGCCTCATTCGCCGAGTAGTCGCCGGGCAAGGGGTCTCGGGTTCGCTTCCCGGCTAGGGCAAAGTATTACTGGGCTTTTAAAAAAAATCTCAGTAGTAGCACGGAGTCTGGAAATGTGCCCGATATATGGCAATAGGCTCACCCACTATTACATGGGACTTATAAATAGTGAAAAGTGGGTGTTACATTGTATAGTGGCATTAAGTGCCTTAATGTGCACCTCTGTCTGGCTACCCCTTCGGGGATAAAAGGTGTGATGTTATGTATTGTTCTAAAATTATATTCTGCATTTTTAACCGACTTCATTACATGTTATTATTCTGTGATACAGATCGTTAGGCAATTTGGTAGCGGTCCAGAGCCCACGCGTGCCCAAGCTGGGAATGTTCGTGGGACCGCCCGAACTGCCCACTGGGTACAGAGCCAGGACGCAAGAGGATAAAGGTAATCAACTTTTACTGTCCACTATACACTAATAATAATTCACAATTATTTCAATTCACTTATGCCCGAATACTGAAATGTTACTCAATTTTAAGTCGCGCTTAAGTATAGTTCTGTCTCTACAAATTCTTAGTAAAATAACAGAGATGGCACGATATTTAAGCACGACTTAAAATTGAGTGACGTTTCAGTATTCCGGCATTAGTACACTAATTTCAATTGCGTATTTGATTAACATTGCTGACAAATAGTTGGTGTTAGATTTTATGTAAAAATCTAAGCTCTATGCACGAATTTTATTTGTATAGCTGCGAGCGAGTCCAGTGAAGGCAGTTCGGACGGAGAGTCCCGGAGGCCCAGGCCTTTGCCACCGCCGCCTCACCACGAACCAACACATAAGGTAAATTCAACAATTTTTTTATATGCAATCTTCAGAAACAATAATAGTCATTCAGAAACAAAAAATAACATTTACTTACTTTGAAAAAATAACCAAAATTTTAAAACTTTTTTATAACATATTATTAACGTTCAAAAGTGCCTCTATGGTCTAATTGAAATAAATAATTTTGACTTTTTTTTGACTTTGACGGTGTTGTAGGTAATAAGTTTCAGTAATGTATTATCATTATTAATCGTAGATTTACACATTACTTTTGTCATAGACTTTACAGTATAGTCTTTACCTCTATGTTTTAAAAAATACTTTCTATTACAGAACTGGTTAAAACTTACACTAAATAAGCTATAAACTAAAGGATTTTTCGTCATATCTCTTTTTGAACAGATACTGTCAGGGGAATATCCATCATCAGCTCAGGACAACTCGTCATCAAGCGCGGCGGACACGCGGCGACGCCATCCCTTCAGCAAGCATGATCGTAGACATAAGGTAACTATCACTTTTACCATATTTCTTATAGTAGAAAAGTAGTAAGAAAGGATTTCATGTGATTTCGTATGCAAAATTTACCATCCCTAATCGCCTAAAGGGAAGGTCTTTACCCAGCAGTGGACGTTCCTCGACTTTTCACAATAATAAATCCCCAATCCCACCCATCCTTAAACACTACAGAGGGCCGATAACGCACTTATAAGTTCTCGGTTATGCGGGTGTCTAAGGGCAGCGCCGATTGCTTAACATCAGGTGATCCATCTGCGTCTTTTGTCGCTCTGTCGCCTGGTTCTGGCCGCGCGGCGAGCTACCCATACTTGCCGCCCGAGCTTAAGGTGGCTGGAAATCGTCCCGCGATCCCCGACGCTCGGAGTGTCTCTCACGACGGCCGGGGCGTGAGGAGGTTCGTTCCCTCACGCGCACCGTTCCTCCTTAGTTAATATGTCTGCTTCACAGAAGGAGGAGATGGCATCCCAGTCCTTCTCACTCCATACCATGTTCTGAAACAAAGCCGGACGTGACACGTCGCCGTCGCCCATCATATGCGCACCTTATCATTCTCTCACTCTTTTCTTTCTTCTTTTAAAAGTAGTTGAATTATAACTGTAATTATGTTGTATCTTTGTAGGAATTCTCAAAGAGCAAAGACTCAAAGAAAAATGCGGCTCAGATGAACAATACACAAAATCCACAGAACTGGGGTCCACAGGTGAGACATATTATTATATTTTTTCTTTTAAAGAAACGTTGCTTTTAGGATTTTCTCTTGTGTCGTGGGTGCGTTTACAAACATACAAGTTCACATACACAATGACACCCAGACCCGAAACAACAATTTGTGAATCACACAAAGTGTTGTTCCGTGCGGGAATCGAACCCGCGATACGTTGCACGGCAGCCGGTTGCCCAGCCACCGCACCAACCGTGCAGTCAAATATAAATAGCTTATTTGTAGTAGTAGCCCAGAGTCTGGAATTGTGCCTGGTATATGGCAACAGGCTTACCCACTATTACATGGGACTCATAACATAAATAGTGAAAAGTGGGTGTTACTTTGTATAGTGGCATTAAGTGCTGTAATGTGCACCTCTGCCGACCCCTTCGGGGATAAAAGGCGTGATGTTATGTAGTGAATGTCCACGCGTTGGTCGCAGGGCGCGCACGGCATCCCCCTGTTCGTGGAGAAGTGCGTGGAGTTCATCGAGCGCGAGGGGCTCGGCTCCGAGGGACTCTACAGGGTGCCCGGCAACCGGGCTCACGTTGACATGCTCTTCACCAAGTTTTATGAAGGTTTGTACACATTAGCGGACTATTATCATCATACAGACGTTGCCCAATGCTGTAAAGAGGTCTCTTAATTTATTGCACATTACTGACAACGATTACTGAAGACTTACGGGAAATTATTTTATAGTGGAAAGGCTTCTCACACGGAGAAAATTTGAGCTTTAATTACCACGCTTGCTCAGTGCAGGTTGGAATGTCGTAATGCAGCATTGTCATTTGGCCCTTTTGAGTTTTTTTTTACATTAAATATTCCAAAATTCAGATATCCATAGACGTCTTTATATGTCATGGAAATGAATAGCTCAGCTGTTTGCGTGTTTTGTTATTATTAAGGATGCGCTAGCCAGCGGCACGAAATCTTTGGTGGACGTGGTTAAAATTCATGCTATTTAATCCAACATCACGTGCGAAAGAGATAGACGCTGTGATGAGCAGTAAGAAGCTAGAGTGCTTACACACACATACTCGAACAGTTGCCTGACGCCTACACGCGCGATTTCATTGAAGAACGACGGCAGCGGCGCCATTGATATTTTGTGGCCATTGTATCGGCGCGGCGGCAGCGTGTGATTGCGGCGCGGCGGTGACGTTATCGCGTACCTACCTAATTACTTAGTGGGCAGTCTACGCTCATGTTTGAATGGCAACGCAACATAAACTCAAACAAATAGGTATTAGAACTTAGAATTATCAATGTATGTGACGTACGTACCTACCCAGAAACCTAAATGGTTTCTTGCAAAAATGTGAATTTACATAGTTTCGTTTGTTATTTATTATCATCAAATAAAATAATTTATTTGGGTTAGGTATGATGTTTTTAGCTTCTTCGTATATCCTTCTTAGTAATAAGCATGAAGTTGTCGAGGAGGTCGATTAGCAGTGGACACCACGGTACAGATTACTAAATAGTTACTTCGTAACAGATACGTCACTTCAATACAAAAACGAAAATACCTATGCTGTAATCTACTATATAAAAATAAGTTGGGTTTTTCTTCCTGACGCTATAACTCCAGAATGCACGAACCGATTTCTACGGTTTTGCATTCGTTGGAAAGGTCTCGGGCTCCGTGAGGTTTATAGCAAAGAAAATTCATTTTTAATCACCAAACGAAATCTTACATAAAACGAAGCCATCTGGTGGCGAAACGGAGTTCGCCGAGTTTGCTAGTAGCCTACAAAATCATAACAATAATACCAACTGTTTGCAGCGAGAAGAAATAGGTCCGCAATCCATAATCTGTAACCATCCTTTATTGTATTAGTATATAGGTATGTATAAGTGTTAAGTTTTTATTTTAATTATAATTAGATAATAAGTAATTACTAAAAGATGTGGTAAGACTGATGGCTACACTATCGTATTGGAATGTATCTGTAATGGTAGTAGTTAGTGCATTAAATAAATAAATAAATAAATAAAAATAAAAAATAAGTCCGTACAAATAGAGTTGAGATTAGCCTGCCACGCGACACACGTCCGAGTGCGTCGTCGGGCGTATGTGCTGTATGTACCTACCTACTTATGATGATAATAAAACGAATGTTGTAGAAAAACATTTTTTATTTATTGTTCAATATGTTTTAGTTTACTTAAATAAATGATTAATACACATTTTTCCTTCCCTGAATTCCCGACTATAAAATTTTATTGTCGAAAATATCAGAAAACGCGTTAAATAAATAATGAAAAGGGAAACAGAAGGGAGCCAGCTGGAGGAAAATCAATTACTTTTAAAATTTCCAAGACGGTGTTTCCAGGCCGATTACTAAGACGTTGTCAAAACTATTAAGCTTTTTCTAATTGCGTGCGACAGCCCACTCTGTCAGTTGTAACGCCGCCGGCGATACGCGAAGCGGTAGGCATAAAACGCTTGGAATTGAGCGAGTGACGGACGACGCGGACGCCTGACCACCAAGAGTTGTTAGAATAATCAAATACGATAACACAGTAGGTAGCAGTTACGTTCACAGCGCACGCGTAATATCAGTGACGTAGGCAGTGGGCTAGTGCGTATGCGCGAGTATGTGTGTGCGCCTCCCCCCGACCCCTTGGACCGGCAACGTAAAAGTGTAGCGAGATGCACGACGAATTAGAACAGAAACGAGTGCGCGAAATTTTATAAACAGACCTTTGGTAATTTGGATATTATGAAATAACTATTGAATGGATCTGTTTAAAATAAAATTATTTACATTATTGAACAAATTATCTAGGGTTGTATGGTAACTATTTTGCAATTTTCTTTCTGCTTAAGTTGTTTATTTCCCCCCAAAGATACGTTAAAATTAGTGTTGAAATGAGGAAGTTTAGACGCTCATAACTTTGAATTATTAGTTTTTTTGACTTTTTTTTCCATACAGAGCTAGATAATAATGAGATAAATGTAGATCAATTTTTATTTTGAACGTATACCATCAAACAGTGGAGTAACCAGCAAGTTACGTTAGTATGGAAGAATTGCCGACCAGCGCAGCCTTAAGGATTTATATTAATACTAGCGGACCCGACAGACTTTTTCCTGCATATTATTACTATATTTCAAGATATTAAGGTTTAAACCTGAACCTAATGGGTAACCGGGGCTCCGGCTCGACGTGCAGGAGAAGGAACGGGGTGGTTTTTAGTCAGTAAGAGTCTGACACTCCCTCCCACCTCACCCAGGCGGGAGCAGTCATTCGATGATTTTCCCCCCTTAAAAAAAAAGACATCGACTGCAGCGCCATCTACCGGGCTGATTTGTGAATCTAAACCATCCAGGGCGCCACTCAAACGCATACAGAAAAAAATCATTTAAATCCGTCTAGCGGTTTAGGAGGAATTCAATGACGGGCGTGCGTATTTATTATTTATTTATTTATTTATTTGTTCATGTACACATCACAGACAATACACAGAAAAAAATATATATTATAACAAAACAGAGGTACATAGGTACTGCATATCCCTTATGGGATTTCTTCCTGCAGCCCTGCGAAAGGAGAAATAAATACAACATATGACACAGTGTGTAACAACAAAAAAAAAAAAACAAACAAGAAGAAGACAATGAAAACTTAAACTGATAATTAAAATTAGGCTAACCAAAATAATACAATTATATATTTATATCAGGATCAACTAGTTTGTCCTAGCCTAAACTGTTTTATCCTATCGGGCTGAGGACAAATTAGTTTGAACTAGACTATACTAGTTAATCCTAACGCGTATAGGAAGAATTAGTTTAGCCTAGGCAAAACTAGTTTGTCCATATATATATTAATATTTAATAAAAAAATTACATTACATATACCTTCCAGTCTTGGGGATTTTTAGAATGAAAGTGGGTTGATATTATAATATCGATTTAAATATATGTGATGAAGGATTTTAGGTGTTAATATTTACTTAATTATTTTTATTTTCTTCAGATCCTAAAATAGATTTAGACTCACTGGACATACCTGTGAACGCGGTGGCGACTGCACTGAAAGATTTCTTCTCGAAGAGATTGCCGCCGCTACTCGACGAGCCTAGCATGGCTCAGCTTGAAGATATCGCCAGTAAGTTGGATTTAAGATGCTAATGCTTTTGTTATAAGGTTGTGTTTCATTTATGTGTTTATCGGATTTTATTTATTTTAATTATAATCACAACAGTGTACACATTGAGTTTATAACCTTTTCCCACAAATCCGGTTTAGCGGTTTGACTGTGGGAGGTGAGCCGCATTGCTTTACATACACTTATATATTGGATAAACTACTAATAACATTATAACTATTCAAGTATTTTACAGATTATGAACCGTTTAAAAAAAAATTACATTTACTTTGGTTATTTTTGTATACACTCATACTAGTCTCGATTATTATCAAGTAACTTGCATATTTTGCGCAAAGTCAGTCAACAATGAGCTAATTTTATACGTTTTGCTATTTTTGGCTAACTATGCGCAACTCATGCGCTAACTTTGCGCAACTAATGCGCTAACTTTGCGCAACTAATGCGCTAACTTTGCGCAACTAATGCGCTTACTTTGCGCAACCAACGCGTTAAGGCTGCACCACAAAGTTTTTAATACTATAATGGCAGTAGTAGTTTTAGATACTAGAGCTGATAGTGGAATGCTTGTGTCCAGCGATGCGCGGCTGCTTCGCGGGCGGCGTGGAGCTGAAGGACCGGTCGTGGCGGCTGCTGGCGCTGCGCTCGCTGCTGCAGGCCGCGCTCACGCCGCTGGCGCGCGCCACGCTCGACTACCTGCTGCACCACTTCGCCAGGTACCACTGTGGGTTGTTGGGGGACTATCAAAGGACCGGTCGTGGCGGTTGCTGGCACTGAAGAGTTTGATGTTATCGAAATTAAACTACGCATATACTGTTATGGGCCTCAGGATCTTGGCACGCACCGGGAGATTAATACAGAGAGTACAGAATGCCTGCGCACGATTTTGCTACAATGTTCCACCAAGGAGTCACATTACGCCTTTTTTAAACAAACATAATGTTTTAAAAATGAAATCTCGTCGTAAACTCCACCTCGCCTGTCTTATGTTTGACGTGTTAAAGCACAAGTGTCCTCCATACCTGTACTCTAGGTTTGCATGGGTTAGCAGTCGCCGGGAGCGTGAGGGTAGGCGGTGTGCTCAGCAGGTCGCCACTCCTCAACATAAAACTGCAGTTTTTGCGGCAGCTTCCGCTATGCGGCCTCCAAATGTTGGAATAATATTCCACCACCAATTACAGATCTGAAAACCAAAAATACGTTTAGATTAAAATTAAAAACTTTTATTTTGACATCCCAAATTAAATTTAACGACATAAATATGGACAAATCATTTACCTGACTTCAGTTTAATATTCCAATGCAACCAATTAATACTTACTTTTATGCCCATTTGCAAGTCTGGACGCTTTGTTGCCTATTATTTTAATATTTGGTTTTTTAATTGCAATCGCTCCACCACTCGTGGACTATGCTGCCGTTGGTTATTGTGTCCTGTGGCCAGTGGAAGGCAACTGTTTCTTTGTTCTGTTTCAGCGCAGCACAGCTGTCAGTAAACTAATAAGTACCTGGCTGACAGCCAAAAATGTTTAATATCCCTCAGTTTTTAAATTCAAATGATATTAGACTCTTATAATTAAATTTATTATATTATTATTATTCACAAATTAGCCACACTATTTTGGATCACAATTTTTCACACACACAAACATGTATTCCGCAGAATTATTGTTTTCATAGTATGCCTATATTTCATTTTTTTTTTTATTGAGCGGCTTACCGCCGTTCGTGAGTCACTGCAGGGTGCCATCTGAAAATCAGCGTTGGGCATGTACGCTTAACTTAATGCTGAGATGGAGGCCCTTTTGGCAAGGGCACGCGCCGTTAAATGTTATACAAGTCGCGGAGAACCTAACGGGTAACCGGGGCCCCGGCTCGACGTGCAGGAGAAGGAACGGGGTGGTTCTTAGTCAGTAAGGGTCTGACACTCCCTCCCGCCTCACCCAGGCGGGAGCAGTCATTCGATGATTTTCCCCCCTTAAAAAAAAAAATGTTATACAAGTTGTAGTTTGAAGTCATAAAGGTTCAATGTAAGAGAAAATTTCGGGCTAATAGTTAAAAATACGGCTATAATAAATCGTTTAAGTTCGACAGTATTTCAGAATAAGCGACAGCAATGTTTCTTATTGGAGTTTTATGGAATTAGGAATAATGTCAATTACGTTTTTGAGTTTGTGTGTGGTTAGCCGCGTTATAAAGCTAGTTACAAGATGGCGGCGTGTATTTCGCACTTCGGATTTCCGTAATTTCAGAAAAATGAAAAATATTTACCTCAGACTCAGAATCGATAGCCGAGTTACCTCCTAGAAAATGACGCGGCTTTAAAACAACACCTTGTATAGTTATATCTTGTTTTTATTAATATTTAATTTCTATGTTATTACTGTATTGTCACTGTGTTATACTCTGTCGTTTCTTTAATTTGTTTTCTATATATTCTATATAAATATGTGTATTTATATGGTCTTTTTTTTAATTCTGTATTTTTTGTATCTGTGTGCGTGCCTACTGTCAAATAAATGTTTTTCTTTCTTACTTACTTTCTTAACTAAACAAAAAGTGACAAATTGTGAATGACAAGTTTTCATTTATAAAAAAACAATTTTAAAAAGAATGTGGTGGACACAGTACACCCTATAAAATATTATTAATAAACAAAAACAAAAGAATTAACATACAAATAACGACAATAAAAACATCTGAACACTGCACGAACAAATTACTCAATTTATTTATCAGTATCTTAAAATCTAAGCCCCACAAAATCGTTGCAATGTTTTGACTGTGGGGTCAACGGGTCTCTAGACATTATAATTAAATGTACTTACAGATTTTTAAAAAATCTACTAATACTTTGTCCTATCCGGGATTCGAATCTGAGGCCCCTTGCCCGGCAGTTAGTGGACAATGGTACAGTAGTATTAAGTGCTGTAATGCCTCAGCCTACACCTTCGTGGTTAAAAGGCGTGATGTTATGTTATCAAGCAAAGCTCTATATTAAAATCCTCCTCCTTTTTTGAGGTCGGTTAAAAATTCTCCGAAATATACTAAGACTCCCATCTTCCGCAGGGTGGCAGACAACTCCAAGCTAAATTCAATGGATAGTAAGAACTTGGCGATCTGCTGGTGGCCCACCCTTCTTCCAGTGCAGTTCTCAGACATGGGTCGATTCGAGATGACCAGGCCGTACCTTGAGGATATAGTGCAGACCATGATTGACCAACACCCCTTTCTGTTCCGGGGGCAAGAAGCTTTTGTTATGGTGTGAGGACAGTGTGTAAGTATTTTAAAAAGTCAAATCATTTCAATTCCACGGATCCCGGCCCAATAGAGCTGATGCCGATACGGAATCGCGGAGAACCTAACGGGTTACCGGGGCTCCGGTTCGAAGTGTAGGAGTAGGAACGAGGTGGATTTTAGTCTCTAAGAGCCTGACACTCCCTCCCGCCTGATGAGAAAATCTCTCTGTGACTCGAAACTAGTAGAGCTTTTCTCAGTATATTCACATGAGTAACCCGTTATTTTTAGTCAATGTCGTCAGTAAACCGATATTTTGAACTAGGTTCTGCTGTTTGCCCGCGTACCCGTAGCATAAAAAGTCGCATTCGTGTAGATTCCTGTGCTGTGCTTACTCTTGAAACCAATCTTAATGTCAATGCCATTTCAATCCAATTAAATCTCAATAATTATTCAATGTCAAAACATACAACCCCTATCGTAGCTGTTAAAATAGCATTCAGAGTACGGAATATAAAGCCAAATTCAATACCATTTAGTTCATTCAATACGGATGCAACGGGCGCTAGTGTTGTAACTCAAGAGTACGAAATTTCACAATACCAATGTCGATCGATCGGAATTGGATTCAAGAGTAAGCCCACTGTTCCGAATTCCATCCCGATCTCTTCAGTCGTTTGCACGTGATTGAGTTACAGAGGCCTTAGTACGAGTTTTGTTTTACGTTTAAAGTAATAATAATTTAAATAGATAATAATTATTTTAATAAATGGAAGTATAAAATTAGTGATTCCTAACTTATGTATACATATGTAGGTTTTGTAATATTGGTGACTGTAAAAATAATATTGTTAAGGCTTAGTAATATTATCGTAATGTATAATGCACGCGACCACAAAGCCTGTGGTACAGATTTAATTCTATACAGGCATTGTTTTGTAACCAACCTAAAATAGTTAAAGCTTAGATTAAGTATATGTGAACAAAATCAAAATATATTTGTTTGTTTGTTGTTAATCGTAACGAGTACGCGTTCGGCGCTTTGATTGGTAAATCAAACTCGTACTAAGGCCTTTGATTGGTTGGTTCATTGCTGTCCGTCAATCAGAGTGCCGAACGCGTACTCGTTTCGAATACTGTAAACGTAAATGAAACTCATATTAAGGCCTCACACATACACACGAATACACAAACTCACAAACATTCGCATTTGAAATGCTAGTAAGATGAATTAATTTACTTTTTCAGGAACCCACAATGCAGGTTGCATTCGTGATGGACGACGTTTGACATCGTCGCGCTTTGGTTTCGTGACCGGCGCCATATTGCCCAACGATGGGCCCCCGCTTACCATACGATATATAGCGCGTAAGTTATGGCTACTATGTGTACTGTGCGACGTGGACGTGAGACGTGACGTCATTTGACATCAAACAAATGACGTCACAATTCACACACACCCTATACATACGATATTGCGATTATTAAAATTCAACCTTAAGTAATCGCAATGACGTCTCTTTATTGGCAAGCTATTGTTGTTCTAAAAGTAGGTTTTTACTATATATAAATTATCATGTCTGTCGGTCGGTATTCAGTATAATTAGACGGATAATGTTTATTTTTCCATGCGAATTTTCATATCAGTGACGCTTAGTGATCGCGTATCGACGTTGCTTGCAATATACATATATATATATAATTTCCACCCATTATTTTACGTAATACACCAATAATTATAGAAGTTATCCAATTATAAACGCATTTTTATAGTTCTAAGATGAAATGCACAAAAAAGTATTTAAACGAAAATGTTTTTTAATATAAGGTAACACTGGTATGGTATTTAAACAATTTATATTTGTAATCTATTAATGGCAACACCATATATTAAGCACATTCCGTTCAAAAATAATAAGTGTTAATAAATTATTGGAATAATTGATAATGATAGTTATTCTAACCTGGTTTGGATAAGTCGTATAAAGAAATGCTTGCGGGCGCTTGGTTTTTTAAATATTTTTATATGGCAACATTTTTGTGGTGACGTCACGTGTCTCTTGTGTATTGGCTGGTTTTAGCCGACTTAAAAATTAGTAGGTATTGTATTTAAATATTCCCAATCCCCGATTAGGCAATTGTTTTCTTTATATTACTGCAGCTAAAGGAAAAACCCAAGAGGCACTTATAGTTTTAATAATAACAACCAAATTATTTACTTTTTTATTTATAAAAAAAGAAAACGCTTACCTAATTTGTTTTATTAATACTATTTCTTTTCCATGATAATTGTATTGTGATCTTGCCATAATTATACGCTAAAACTTTTAACAGTATGGAAAATATTGTAATCACAAAAATATAAAGTTGGTACAATTATCGATGGTGAGTTGTTGTAATAATATGTCTTATGATGTGAATCAAACAGTTCAAATTTGAATATCACATTTTATTTCAAAACTATTGCAACATAAATATCATAATCGAGTTTGTTAATTTGGATTGTTCAACGTAATTTGTATCAACTTTTCAAGCAATATAGAACCTAAACGGCAGCTTCTTTCTTAATTTTCGAAACTGATACCAGTTAGTTCCTTGACACAGAATCCAAAATGCGCACTTAATTTTTAAAATATTAATTAAATTTAAAATGTTTGTTAGCGTGTCGTTTTTTAAATGATTGCTTTAAATACCAATGTTTATAATGAGTCGTTTTTATCAAGTCCGCGTCGATACGATTTCGATGTTTATATATTTTTAGCTGATACGGCAAACTTCGTACAGACATACATAACTTCACGCCTGTCTCCCATGGGGGTAGGCAGAGAATAGGGAACGCCAATTACTATGATTACATACCTCTTTCGCTTCATCATCAGTCATCAATCTTTTCGTGCATGCTCGTCGGTTAAGGGTACTTTTAATTTGGCCCTTCTTTAATATATCGCCAATCTGGTCACTATTTGTCCGTCTAGGGCGCCCTCTACCGACGGCCCCATTCATATCCGCTCTGTATACTTCTTTCGTTACTCTACTTTCATCCATCCTTTCTACATGTCCAAACCAGCGTAATTCCCTTTTCAATCCTTGTCACTACATCATCTTTCTTTGGCAAACTTCGTATCGCCTAAGAAAATGTTCTCATCTTATAAATCTTCCCTGGACTTCCACGAATATTTCAAGACGAAAATTGGTTAGTTTCCTAGGTTTAAAGTAAATTGTTTCAACTTTTCAATACAATAAATAATTAAAAAATAATCATACTCTCATCCATTGACTTGACAATTTACCTACTTTTGGATTTTATCTCGCTAATTTTAAGGAAATAAGTATGCTATTTGACGCAGAAATAAGATGACGTCATAAGTTGCGATCCAATACAAAATTCGTAAAAAAGTATCGTTTTTGACATTACAATAAAAGTAAATTTGAATAAAAGTAGTTATAGGTAGTCCTGTCAACTACCGTATTAGCCAAATAGGTTCAGCCACTCGAGTTTTACCGAGACAAACGAACGAAAATTTAGTTTTATTTATGAAGATAATTATATGATTAAAGTGAACATTGAATATTATGAAGGCATATTAAATCTAAACTGGGGTTTTATACTCATTTCTGCACAAACAAAACGTAAGTAAATTCACTGCTGAATAAAAGCTGCTGCCTAAATCTACCACTTGAGTAACATACACTGGTCCCATAGACATAATTAAACAGAGAATAATCACCACCTACTAAGACCCTTAACTTCTTTAGCTTCCATCAAATCGATACATCTGCTCCTAAACTACTCTATTATTATAGACATTGGTATTTAATTCGAATAAAAAAAAACGTATAGCTGATGGCCTATTTTATATGTTAAGTGTTAGACTGACGTAGTGTAAACGTGTATCTCATTATTTTAACACTTTTAAAAATATCTATGTAGTCCGTATAATCCTTGGCTTATTCCATATATTAGCCAACAATGGAAGCTACCGGTTTTTACTCACTAGATGGCGCTAAACTAAAATAAACAGCTTTCCAATCACTGTAGCTGTCAAAAATGGAACGACCTGATGGTGTGACACTAGCTGATTCCTTATTGGACGAAAATGCAACAATTCCACACTAGCGACATCTAGTGACCAAGAAATCGTTAATTCCCATTCAGTACGGACTTTTATATCTTCCATATTTCCAAACTAATTTTATGAAATTAATTATAATTTCATTTGTGTCGTAATGAATGTATGAGTCAGTAGTTAAAAGTCGAAATTCGACATTTTCGAGTTACGTAGTAGGAAGTTTTATTCTACGTATCGATCTAGGGGTATTTTTCAAAGGTTGGACTCTTGATGCGATTTTGGATGCTAAATTGTTGAAGAGGTCTTGAAAATACTCTGTTTTGAATGGATACGGAATCTTTACGAGTGAAACTCGGTACTTTCGAATGTATATTTATCAGTTTCGTTCTTATTAATATGACGGTTAGTTTTTATAATGTAAGATGCCATTAGTCAGTAAGGATGTATGTGCACTTTAAATATTTTCAATTTGTTTATTCACAAAACTTATTTTGTATGTAACTCATATATTGCTATTGTAACGTGAATCGCTTTAGTATTTTTCAGTGTTTCAAGTACATTGTTGTATTAGTAATGTATTTTTTTTAATGAATAGAGTGAATGTAATACTTTTTGTCTAGATAATTGGCATTTGAACACGAACTAAACAATGTAAAGCCAAATCATCCCAGTAGTGTATTTTTGAGGTGATGCCACGAATTGATAAAAGATGGCGTGTTTCTATAAAATTTGAATGCCAATCAGCTGTCAAAATGAGTCTTCTACCTTATTTCGCATCTAAGTCTTCGACTATTATGAACTCTGTTACGTATGTCTTAAGGTAGATATTACTCGATTCCATTACGTTGATTTGCAAGAGCAATTTCGGATTTGTATTAAGCATTGCGAGTAAAATATAACGATGTAACTATTTAATAAGTATATTTAATATATTAGGTGTCTTCGTTAAGCATAGTTAAGAATGTACGTAAGTTTTTATCGATATAATGTCATTATATGACTGTCTCACTCGCACGTACGCGAGGGTTGCGCGGCCGCGACCGTGCGAGGGAGACAGGAATCATGTCCATTAGGGGAATGATGTGAGGGAATTTTTTATATTTTACTATGAATCGAAAAAGACATAGAGCCTACCTGTGTTTAAATATTATTTTTCTAGAATTTTTCGCTTCCCCTGTAGATCTCACTGGCGGTGTTACACCCTATATATTTTAAAAAGTTATTTTTTAATGTAAAATTTCCCCTAATGTTATATCGAAAAAAAAAATGCAATTTCTATATAAATATTCGATGTAAATATTGTACATTCGTTCATTTTATTATTATTATTTTTTGCTTAATTTATTTATTGAGATATTTTTTTATCAAAGAGTTTTATAGCCATATATTTGTTACTCCATGCAATATTATGAGTGTTTTTCTTTAAGTTGTAACATTTATTTTTTTTATTTTATCCTTTGATTTTGTGCACAATTTGTTTTTTTAATGAAATTTTCTTGAACGTGCCATTTTATGTTGAAAGTGCGGTGATTTCGGAGATTCCTAAAACTTGTTTTGGTAGAAAATACTTTTTGTTTATTTCCTGTAGGTTCTTGAATGTTCTACAGTAGAAATTCAATGTACGCTTGGCTATGTGGCCCGTTGTCGCCTGTCCGGCCCTCGGTCGGATACTGCGTGAAGAATGCTTGTATAGGTTAAATGATTTAAGATTGTATCGAATATCTTTACTCACAATTTGAGTAGGGATACAGTGAGGTGCGTTCTGTCATTGTTATTATTATTAAACAGTATTATGGTGCATTTAAAATTGAATTTTCGGTGATTGCGTTTAGGGTTTAAGTTAGACATTTGACTATCATCATTTATCATTGTCGTTTCATTGACTGGATGTAAGATTCTCCAATAGTACGTCACTGAACTAGGTCGTCAGAGGGCTTAGTACGAATTTCAAAGTTAAAGTTAAAATCAAAATCATGTATTTTAATTAGACACTGAAGTGAAGCTGAACTCATTCCATGGTGTAGATTCCTATGGAGAAGACCGAGCAGGAAACTCCATAGGTAACATTTTTTCAATGAGATTCAGAATACAATGCTCTAGGTACATGGCTTTGTTGTTTCGATGTGAGAATATTGTAACACGTATTTGTTTTTACGTGATTGACCCGTGTTATGACATTTGGCGCTCAAATTGGCCTGCTCGAATGAACCAACCGGAATCAGAATCATTTATTTGTTAAACATAGGTAGTTTACATAATAAGGTCTTACATATAAAGATGGTCCACTATGTTTTGCCGTAACAGATATACAAATTATATTATGTACCAATCAGGCTAAACACGGTAACATAAAGCAAATTCGTACTACTTTTTATTTTGAATATGTCGAAGTATTTTGAGATCTTGCTACTATTAGACTACTAAAGGTATTCAGTGAGAACCTAGGTGTGCTAATATTGTTTCCTGGTCCAAAGTATTTTTATAATAACGTATTTATTCTTATTTATGCAGACATATGCGAGCGATAAATATTCGCGTTCAATTTCATATCGTATGCTGAGGGCTTAGTATGGTTTTGTATTCCGTTCAAAGAGATCGAAACGGTACAGCGTTCAGCGCTCTGTGGGCTTACTCTTGAATCCAATTCCAATCGTTCGACATTGATATTGGACTATTGTGATATTTCCTACTCTTGAGTATTAACACTAGTGCCCATTGCATCCGTATTGCGTGAGTATTGAATGAACTAAATGGTATTGAGTTTGGTTTTATATTCTGTACTCTGAATGCTATTTTAACAGCTACAATAGAGGTTGTATAATTTTCACATTGAATAATTATTGAGTTTTCATTTGATTGCAATTGCATTAACATTGGTTACAAGAGTAAGCACCCTGATTGGCCAGCTCTAATGAACAAATCTATCTGAGCGTCGAACGCGGTCTCGTTTCGACCTGGATAAACGTACAACAGACTCGTTGTACATTTTTGTTGTTGTTTACTTATTAAACATATATACAAAATAAGAAGTTTTAAATTAACAACAGGAGTCCCATATCACTCAAATTGAGAATTTTCCCAGTCTCATGTACATTATATCCTAAAAACGTATTTTTTGGTATTCTAGAATATTATTTATGAATGCAAGTGCTTGCAATACAGACGCACCTTACAATAATGATAGTAGAGTGATCAATGTTGTGATATATCAGTGATGATGGCATGATGCTGACCAGGCGCCCACGGGCCGCACGGCGTCCGTTTTGCTATGCGTCTCAATTACTGTAAAACGACTCAAAAGGAATGTGTCATATTTTATAATAAATAATTATCTATGTAATGAAGTTACGTGTTTTATTTATCTACTCTGCTTTACCTTTATGTACCAGATACCACCTGGCAGATGGTAGTCCTTGTTTCTGGTTAGTCGAACATGATTAGGCGATATTCGCTTGCACTCGGCGCGAGCGCCCGCAAGGAAAACGCGCGGTGGATAGCGAGTTTGTCACAGGATTTTATATCAAAAGTGTACTACCGTAAACTTAGCTGTACTGTACAATACTTGGCAATAAATATGTATTGCACATCGTCACAATGGTTCTGATTAGACAATGAGTAAATATTTTTATCTAATTTCATTTCGGTTCACAAAAATAGAAGGTAATTGAAGATTTCTAATGGAAAATCACGATTTAAATATCAACGAATAGAACATTTCGACAAACACGCAAATTACAGACCGAAGTGCAATATTTGAACAATACGAGCTGGACTGCCTCTGTCTATCCTCCCGGGAATATTCTGTTCTATTCTGAACGTTTTATTTATTTATTTATAATCTATGTACATACTACTATCATGACAGGAACTAATACCTAATGCAATAGTGTATGCGGTGTATTATGCCAATATTTATAGAATTAAATTACAAAGTCTCTATTTTATAATTAGGTACTACCTACAACATTCATTACTATGGTAACAATCATGTTCCATAAGCTAAGTCACAGATGGGTACAGGCAGGTATAGTACCTAACAGGCTCTTCTGAATTCGTTAAGTGTACAATTAAATAATATGTCAATATATTCCGACATCAGATTGAGTGTCCGCAGCGCACACGTCCGTGGCGCGCGCTGTAGGAGGTCGGTGCGCGACGACGTGACGATATATACCTACATACTGAACGCTGCATCGTCCGCATTATGGTGGAATAAAGATCTATATATTATATATAATTACTTATAATTACCCCTGTTCCAAATTCATCCCGATTCGTACGGCCGTTTTGACATGATTTTGATAACTTACACAAAAACTTTCGCATTTATAATATTAGCTGTAGCTATTTAAACTGTCAAATACCAAGCGGTCACCGGTGACCGCAGCCTATTGTTCTATAATTGTGTCTGCGAAACCGGTACTCGACGAGTTAAGATACATATTTTACACTTACCGGTTTAGAAGACCTCACACGTTGACTAGACCACCCAAGCTATTCTCTAAAAGGACACGCAAAGAAAAAACGATATCCTGCCGGATGAATAGAAATATAAATAAAACTATACATGTTTCATATAAAATTTGTATTACCATTCAACATACGTACATGCTTACATCATAGCACTAAGATGAATCACAGTTTTACATTATGTACATACATGTGGAGTTCATTAAACAACATAGGTACTACTTAATCATAATTAGGCTGACCCCACATTAGGCGTGCGCGGTCCTTGGGCGTGTGAGTAGCGCGCACTGCGTGTTGGTCGCGTTTTGTTGCTCTGCGGCGTGTGTGAAGCGGTCATACGCCGACTAACGCGAGCGCCTAATATCGGGACGGCCTTATAGGCACTAATTTATGTTATCATTATGGGGTTTCTAATAAATACATTTTATAATTATATTAAGTAACATTTATTTGTGTCGATTGACGTTAAATTCTGCCACAAATATCTGTGACAGTGTTGGATGTTTACCATTTTGTTCTTGATTATATTTTTGTGTGGCTATCCACAGGACTGGGCTAAAAAAGGACCTCTGCCTTTTCATCTGTTTGTAAAACGATATAAGTAAAGGTGTACGACTATTAACAAGGTTAGCAAAACCAAGGACATGAATCATAAAAAGAAATTAATCATCAATTTGGAAAGTAAGGAATAGATTCCAATCCTTAACCCCTTACAGTTACCCCTATACGCAACCGGCTCCCCAGCATCCGCACCAAGGTATAGACCCATCATTCACAGGGGCTGACAGCTTCCTAGATTTGTGCGTACACGCAGATGTCAGGGAGTTAACCGAGGAACACACGCTGTTAGTTCTCTCATGCTCCGAATGCGATGTCGTCATCTCCTGAGGACAAAAAAGAGTTACTAAAAATGTATCTCAGACCTGTTTACTATAAGCTGATGAGGTTCTAGAAGAGAATAGAACATGTCTGTTATTTTTAATTGCACCAGCTAGTTCATCTCATAATTTCATAGAATAGATGTGAACTAAAATGCGTAGAAACTTGACTGAATCAAAGTTGTCTGTCAAAGAAGATATAATGATCATAATAAACCTTTATAGAAACCACCAGGTTTGTCTCTAAGACTTTTGAAATACCAGTTAAAAAGATGCGGTTACTAATGAAATCAAAAATGTCGTTCTTAAAATACATTTTACCTGATAACTATCCCGCTTGTATCGCGGGCCTGAACTTGAAGACGACAAGGTATTCCTCGGTCTATGTCTGACGCAGTGTTTATGCTTCCCAATATCCTGGACCTCTCCTTCAATTAGCCTCTCATTGTCACTCTCTACAGTCCCTCCGTTCTTCGTAGCCCCATTCTTCAGATCTTTCTTCTTGTCCCTCCTTTTTCTTTCCCTCTTTTTGAAAGTCAAAGAGAATCTTTTACGTTTTTTCATTTTTGGTGAGTCAGGTCTTTGGGGAGCTGTTGATTTTTCTCTGTCAGATCTACTTGTGTCGTCATCTGGTGGTGGGACTTGAGATTCTGAATCGGTTTTCAGCGTAAGTTCTGTGCGAGTAGAAGAGTCAGGCTCACCAGATTTGTACGCTACTTCTTTCTCAAGATTAGCTAGCTCCATTCTCCGAAGTCTCTTTGGTAGTTTGTTGACTGTTGCGTATATTGGCTCCTCGTTTTCTCCAACAGGAGCAGATCGAGATCGAGAGAAGAAGTCGAATTTCTTTGGCTTGACCGGTATTCTCCTTTCCACGAAAACTACCGTACTTGCTACTTCTGTAGTCGTAGTTTGTACTTCGTCACCAGATTTAGGACTAGGACTGCTTGGAATAGGTGTTGCTCTAGGATAGTCGTAAGTTAGTTCTATATTTTTTTCAGTAACATATTTCTTTGGCGGCTCCTGTTCATCGACAACTGGAACTCCTGAGATCTGTACGCTTGTGATCGGTAACCCTACCGGTTCCTTTTTCTGGCAACAACATTTCTGCGTTATCCGTCTCGTGTTGCACATGAACACCGAGTTCTGCTGGATGTACGTGGTCTGTATAGTGGGCGAGGCCTGGACTTCTCCTAGGAGGTCTTCGACGTTCCCTCCGGTATGGAATCGGGGAGGTTGGTAGGGGGCAACGACGAAACCTGGTGGCGGGGGGCCTGCGACGTGGTAGGGGGGAGAGGTAACGGATTGGAAGAACCTGGGTACCTCGGGCGGCGCGTCGTGCACCAGGACGTCGACCACTCGCTCGTGACCATTGTCCGCTATATTTGGCTGCGTTTTGTTCGTATTTTGCGTCATTTGTGCCGATTTCATTGTGTTCGTAATCTTGCGTGGCGCTTCTTGTTGGCATTCATCGCATGTGCATGGTGATTCAGCGCCGCTCTGGAAGGTTAACAGATAAATCATATAAGAATATTTCTAGTTTTAAATAGTAGAGGTAGTTTATATTTTCTGTAAAAACATTAACATGTTGTATGAAAACAATGAAATTTTAGCTAGACACATTGAGAAAAACTGTTTAAAACTGTTACGAATTTGCGCCAAAACAAACACTGACTCTCCAGAGAGACGGGTTTGTTCGAGACCTAGTTTCCTAAACACTCAAGCTGCAGACATTTCTTTTAAAGTTTGATTGCCATCAAAATGTGCTACAACCTATAAAAGAGATATCTGTTAGATAGAAAATATTTTTAGGAAACCTACTTTTATAATTCTTTCTAGACCACAATTTTATTTTTGCTTTATGACCAGTATATGAGTACCATACATAACATAACATCACGCCTTTTATCCCCGAAGGGGTAAGCAGAGGTGCACATTCTACCACAGTACAATGTAACACCCACTTTTCACTAGTTGTTATGAGTCCCATGTAATAGGGGGTGAGCCTATTGCCATATACCGGGCACATTTCCAGACTCCGTGCTACTACTGAGAATTTTAAAAAACCCAGTAATACTTTGCCCGACCCGGGAATCGAACCCAAGACCCCTTGCCCGGCAGTCGCACTTGCGACTACTCGGCCAACGAGGCAGTCTATGAGTATCAGTATATGAGTACCTAGTTTAAAAAATTTAAGATTTTGTTTAAACAATTCAAAGAGATATTCTGTGTTTGTCTTCCTTCGGTGTCTATTGTGACCATCACCATACAACAAATATATTCATTAGCGTCATAGGGATCATGTCTAAGCTAAGGCAGATAACATATCAGTTTTAAACTAATGGGTTCAAGCTTTAGTCGAACCAATTACCATGGTCCATTAGCTAGTTGTGAGCTGAGCTGTGTTGCACAAAGAAAACTATGAATCATCTATTTTACACAATATTTCTTTGACAGAAATTCCTCTATAATCTGTTCTTTAAATATGAGTTAAAATTTATTGAAAATATATTAACATGGCTTCTTTATGGAGTAGACGAAAATGAGGATACAGATCACCCAATGAGGATGCCCAATCCCACCCCCTAATCCTCAATCCTCAACCCTTAATCTTATATCTTTTACTAATCTTATACTCTTATCTTATATCTTATACTATTATATAAAGCGGAAGAGTTTGTTTGTTTGAACGCGCTAATCTCCGTAACTACATGTCTGATTTGAATAATTCTTTTTTCGTTGGATAGCGCATTTATTGAGGATGGCTATAGGCTATAAAACATCACGTTACGACCAATAGGTGCTGAGCAGAACGTGTGAAACCGCGTGGAAGTAGCTAGTCCTCAGATAAGAAGTCAAGAATCGGGTGTGTAATAGGTATAGTAAGTCATCCATTTTAAAGTATCATTTAAGCCGTCTCGAATCCACGTCTGACCACTCCATAGGTACCTACCTACCTCTATTATCGCAGTTATGGCATATCGTTTAAATAACGTTATCTACCTACATATTGGGCTCGCTGCCATCGCAGCGGTAAGTCCCCTCTTTGAGGAGTGGCTTGAGAGACGCTACGGCGTCCTCACCTACCGCCTGACGCAGGTCCTCACCGGACATGGAAGTTTCGGGAGGTACCTGTGTCTGATGGGGCGGGAGGAAACGCCCGGGTGTCATCACTGCGAGGACCGCCCTGAGGACACGGTGGAACACACGGTGGGAGAATGCCCTTCGTGGGCTGAGCACCGCCGTGTCCTCAGGGAAGTGATCGGCGATGGCGACCTCTCGCGTCCGGGCCTAGTGCAGGCCATGATGCGGAGCGAGGGGGACTGGGATGCCGTCTCCTCCTTTTGCGAAGCAGTGATGCTAGCTAAGGAGGAGGCGGGACGCGTGAGGCAGCGAAGCGCTGCCTCCTCGCAACCCAGCCATCGCGAAGGACACACCGGGCGTCGGGGATCGCGAGACGATCTCCGGCCACCGTAAGCGCGGGCCTGCGGACGGCGAGCATGGGTGGCTCCCCGTCCGACCAGAAACAGACCCGAGCGTACGGCGCGTCGCGTTCCGCGCGCGCCTCAAAGAGCCATCAGACCACCACAGATGGGGCCCAATACGGCCGATGCCGATTCGGAGTCGCGGAGAACCTAACGGGTAACCGGGGCTCCGGCTCGACGTGCAGGAGAAGGAACGGGGTGGTTTTTAGTCAGTAAGAGTCTGACACTCCCTCCCGCCTCACCCAGGCGGGAGAAGTCATTCGATGATTTTCCCCCCTTAAAAAAAAAAAAAAAAAAAAAAATCTACCTACATATTTTGTTAGTGCGTTTAGTTTATTTAATCTTTTTAGCGCCAATGTCACATATACCTACGTGACAAGTGAAAATTGTCCCTGGACGTTAACGACGCAAACACATGACAGAAAAAGTGGACCGGAAACACGAAATCTACAATTTGATTCCCTGTTGGAATCCCTATTTCTTTCGTAGAAATTTGCGCGGAATTTGTAGCTTGGCGTTGAGGGCAGGTTCATGTATTTTTGGTCTGGCGTTCAAAAATGTTTCATTGCCTCGTTGGCCGAGTGGTCAGAAGTGCGACTCCGGGCAAGGGGTCTCGGGTTCGATTCCCGGGTCTGGCAAAGTATTACTGGGTTTTTAAAAATCTCAATAGTAGCACGGAGTCTGGAAACGAGCCCGGTATATGGCAATAGGCTCACCCCCTATTACATGGGACTCATAACATAAATAGTGAAAAGTGGGTGTTACATTGTACAGTGGCATTAAGTGCTGAAATGGGCACCTCTGCCTACCCCTTCGGGGATAAAAAGGCGTGATGTTATTTATGTTATGTTCAAAAAGGTTAAGGAATAAGCCTGCATGAGATCAGACGGATCACCTGATGGTAAGCAATCGGTGCCGCTTAAAGGTACCTGTAATACCAGAGGATCGACAACTGAGTTGCCTTCCTTTTATATACTGGAGACTAAAGATCAAAGATTGGGGATGGGGGGTAGATTGAGCATCCGGTAACCTCACTCACACAGCGAAACATAACCCAAGCGTTGTTTCATGCGGTACGAATCACAGCACGGCTCTCGTATGTTGAAAAAATTATATGTTAAGTAATTATCCCACTAAAAATAGATTAAAATACAGTATATTATAGTAAACTATAAAAAACAGTTGGTTATATTTATAAATCAACCCTGAGATTGGCCATCAACGTTTGTGGTCGCATCTGTTCAGAAATACTCATTCATGACCCGATTCCCGTCACCCACCCAATCTGTCGCGGACTCGTAAACTTTGTTTATGAACGCTATTCATTTAAAAGTAATTTGATTTTTAGATATCAGACGCCAATTAGATATGTATTCTAGTATATTTATTTTATTATCTATCTCATAGATCTGGTGGTACCACCACCACAATTTGTACGCCTCGGGGTATAGCATACTATTGTATTACCATTTATAACACCTACTTATATCTGTATTTTTTTAAGGGGGGAAATCATCGAATGACTGTTCCCGCCTGGGTGAGGCGGGAGGGAGTGTCAGACTCTTACTGACTAAAAACCACCCCGTTCCTTCTACTGCACGTCGAGCCGGAGCCCCGGTAACCCGTTAGGTTCTCCGCGACACCTATATCTGTATGCACCTATGTTAACAAATAAAAGTGATTTGATTTGATTAGTTGACTGCCTCGTTGGCCGAGTGGTCGCAAGTGCGGCTGCCGGGCAAGGGGTCTCGGGTTCGATTTCCGGGTCGGGCAAAGTATTACTGGGTTTGTAAAAAAAATTCTCAGTAGTAGCACGGAGTCTGGAAATGTACCCGGTATATGGCAATAGGCTCACCCCCTATTACATGGGACTCATAACATAAATAGTGAAAAGTGGGTGTCACTTCTGTGTGCACCTCTGCCTACCCCTTCGGGGATAAAAGGCGTGATGTTATGTTGATTTGATTAGTTGCTAGTGTCGTATGCTTCTTAGGTCTTATTGGTAGCAACGTGATGTCCTAATAGCCTTCTTCGGTAAATTGGTTAGGTATCCAACACAAAAATGAATTATCATTTTGATTGATGTGTGTTTAAACTCTTTCACGAAAGTCAAACACAGAGCATTTATTTCAATTATTCCATAATTAAGTACTTTTGAAACATCAAAATTGAATTGTCCGTCCGTCTAAAGTTAGGCAATTTTTTATATTTGATGGGCCGATGTTTGACCACTACCTCGCCTGTGCCTTTAGCCAAATGCCACTTTAGCGCTTGTCTACAGAGAGAAAGTAGAAAACTAAATGTATGGGGATGACACTGACAAGTGTCAAAATTTACGTCAATTCCGTATAACTTGGTTTTCTATTCTACATGTAGACAAGTGCTAAATGGCATTTGGCTACAGCTGCTGGTGATGCGCTCTACGATAGAGCACGTCGTCCCATAACCAACCTATTCACTCGGGCCTTGAAGACACCCAGGTTATAACTATTTATTAACAATAAAATTTGGTACAGGAATAGATTAATAATAATGGTTATTTTTATCCCTGCAACACAGGCAAAGCCGCTGGCAAAAGCTGGTAACATCATAAAGATAACAATGGTAACCTACCTACCTTCGATCCGGAAATCAAAAACAAAAAATCAAGACGACTAAACAAACAGACCACACACGATTTGCATTTAAAAATCAATGCAAATGATTCCCGAACAAATTATAATATGAATAATAATATCTTAACACGAGTTCTGAATATAATTAAGTAGCATGGAAGTAACTATAGTCCTTATTATATAAGACAAGATATTCTAAAAACTGGACCTAAAAGATCGTAGTTACTTATGCATTGTTATTTCCTAAGGAGTAACTTAACGAGAGTGGTGAGAGTATTTCCTAAAATAATCCCGTAATTACGGAGCTTATTCAAAACATGCATACAAAAAAAAACATGACAAATTAAGCGTTAGGCCATGCTCCGGCAAGAATGGGCCCACTCGACCGGAGTACCACGGCCTCATAGAAAACCAACGTGAAACAACGCTTGCGTCATGTTTCTCCGTGTGAGTGAGATTACCGGAGGCCGCAGGGCCCCTCCCTAATCCCCGAATCCCAAAAGGCCGCCAAAGCACTTGTAACGTCTTTAATGTTTCGAGTGTCGATGGGCGGCGTCGATTGCTTACCATCAGGTGATCCGTTAGCTCGTTTTCCGGCTTATCCCGTAAACAACTAAATAAACTAACAAAATGTATCTCTTCTCTATATAATATTAGCAGATATAGGTAGACGTAACGTTATTCCGTATTCGACTGATATGCCATTACTGAGATAGTACCTATGGAGTCTGGATGGCCAGACATTGATTCAAGAGGGCTATTCCTGTTTGAACATGCTTTAAAATTGATGACTATTGCTGTAATACATACGCCAGACTCTTTGACTAATGTAATCAGAGTGATTGGGGGAATTTGTTTTCTATGGAATGGAATGGAATAAATCCATAAGTAGGTACTATACATGGTACATATGTATCAGAGACATTGTAGAACATACTTTTTAAAAAAGAGTAACGAATGGAGTTTCTTGCTCGTTCTTCTCCATTCGAATCTACATTTTGGAATGAGCACCTAGCTTCACTGACGGACTGACTGACAGACTATTATTTATTTTGTATTAGTTGACTTTTCAAAAGTACCAAATTATGGTTTAATTGAAATAAATGCTTTGACTTTGACTTTGGTACAGCAAAACGCTTCCAAAAACAAAATCAGGTGATGGTAAAAGGGGAGTTTTATTTTCAAAAAAGGAAGAAATTAAATTTGTCTTTTATGTAATAATAATTGTAATCAACTGTTCAAGGCTGATGGCGGAGGAATAATACGAAAACAATAACGATTGAAATTGTAAAAATAGAAAAAAATCTGCGTTTTTGGTAGCGTATCATTTACAATATTATATCACTGCTTATAATTATAGTATAAAACAAAGTTCTTTCTGCTGTCTGCCCCTATGTATGCTTAATCTTGAAAACTATGAAACGGATTTTGATGGAGTTTTTTGAATAGATAGTGTTTGTGGTAGTGAAGACTGAAGGCTGACATTCAACTCTTTCTATCGATAATCATTATCTTATTATTTTGACATGTTAATAAGGATTATAAACATTAAACACTGATACTTAACAAGTTTATAAACGAATTAAAAAAAAGGAAACATTTCAAGTTTTTTTAGGAATTAAATTACAACTTGTCTTCCTTAAAGAAATAGATTGGCAATTTTAAAATTGAAATCTAATTCAAAGTACATACGTAGGTTCTTTAAACAAATACTTGTAAAGCTTAGAAGTACAAAGGAAAGAGAAACAACAAACGCTTTCGGAGACTTATCAGAGAAACACAATGTACCCAGTATTAAAAATAAACACAACACTAATGACCAAAGTCCGTTCAAGTTCAAACCATATATCACATTGTTTAGGCCCTAACTAAAACTATTCACCAAAAAAACCGACAAAAATATCTACTTAAATTTCTATCATCCAATATTTTTGCAATAATAATTAAAAAAGTAATAGGTAATATGTACCTTCATCACACAAACTGTCACTCGCAAAAATCACGGGACGCCAAGCGGCGCACGCGCCGGTCCACACGCTACTGGGTTTATTTATAAAACAACATAACGTAGAAAATTTTCTTACACATGAAATTCTTGGCCGGCCTTGACTCATTTCCTATCTATAAAGTAAAAATATTTGTTCCGTACCACCATAGTGGTCCAGTCCACTATAAGTTGGCTGTTGAGCTTTAGATAAGGGGTACAATTCAAGTTTTATCATTTTGAGAACATGGTTTTTTTTTGAGAGGGGAAAATCATCCAATGACTTCTCCCGCCCAGGTCAGGGCGAGACGGAGTGTCAGACTCTTACTGACTAAAAACCACCCTGTTCCTACTCCTGTACTTCGAGCCGGAGCCCCGTCAACCCGTTAAGTCTTTCGCGGCTCCGTTTGAGAACATGGTTGGCGCAGTAGCTAGGCAACAGGCTGGGTTCGATCCCTACACGGAACAACTCTTTGTGTTATCCTCAAATGGTTATTTCGGATCTGAGTGTGATGTTTGTATACGGACCTATAACACGGGCCCGGACTGCGGACAATCTAAGGGTTTTTTTATACTTAATAGGTTGACGTTTGACCACCATCTCGCCTGGTGGTAATCGATGATGTTGGTTACCTTAGTTCCAGTTCTAAGCAGAAGTAGGAATGAGGTGTTTTTAGTCCGTAAGAGTCTGACACTCTCGCCTCACCTAAGGCAGGAGAAGTCATTGGATGATTTTCCAGCAGTATCAGACATGTGACGCGTGTAGAAAGAAATATAGAATAAAAGAAAAGGGAAAGGAAATAAACAGCAATTGGAAAAGCGGCCTATATAGCTCTCTAGACACAAATATGGTATGTCTTCGGCGGTATTTGCGAACCGATACGACCTTCAAACCTTCAAGAAAAGAGCGTACTCCTTTTTAAAAGGCCGGCAACGCACCTGTGGCCGGCAATGCACATGGACCCGCAACACCAGAGAAGTCTCTGGTGTTGCGGGTCCATGTGCGGCGCTGATCGCTTACCATCAGGTGACCCGTCTGCTCGTTTGCCTCCTATTCTATAATACATCACACTTTAATATCCATCAGGCCTGTTGCAACGTATGTATGTTTTACTTATTATAACATGTGTTTAGTAAGGATACACTATATGTACTACATATTCAAATCAAAATTTTACAATTTAAAAATTGAGAAGAAGTAAAAGAAAAAATTTTAAATTTAACAATTGTGATTGAAATTGATGTCTTTTTTGATAAGCGAACTTTTTGTTAACACTATACCTCTAGAGTGTTAAAATATTATGTTATAGACCTATCATGTATTCTGGTGTATGCTTTGTTGGTTGTCCTTAAATAAATAAATAAATAAATAAATAAATAAATAAATAAATACCTATAGATTTATTAATATTCTTTTCCTGGTACCTACAAATATCCATATGTCTAAAATCATGACTAATTAGCCTAAGAATGCATATGCATATGGTTTCAGGGAACGATTTGTCAGACGTCTATTTTAGTCCCGTCTTATAGCCGTCAAGCTGTAACGGCTCACGGAAACTGATCAATAGCCTAGCCTAATAGTCTACGAACGCGTCAAACTATTTGATAGTTTCCTTGCAAAATTTTGACGTTTAGTGAAATACGGTACAATGTTTTTTAATGGGTTATAAGGTTTAGGTTACCCGCCAGTCAGTGTGTCCATGGGCGCCGATGGCTTCCTATCCGACGACTTTGTACGAGTTTGTTATACGTTCGAGATCGAAAAGACGCGTTCAGCGCTATGATTTGTTGGTTCAAACGGGACGGCCAATCAGAGAACTGAACGCGGTCTCGTCACAGATTCACAGGTGCGATGCCGGAAACACCGCACTCTGTCTAATAAAGTCTTATTTAGAAGAAAGGCAATTAAAGGTTCATGTGAACGGTATTAATTCACACCGCTCTGGGATATGAATATAGGCGTTCCTCAAGGTTCAATATTGGGTCCCTTTCTCTTTTTAGTCTTTTTTTTTTTATAAAAAACGTTGCCCCACACTAGGATTTTCTCCTGTGTCGTGGGTGCGTTTACAAACATACAATATCACATACACATGACACCCAGACCCGGAACAACAATCTGTGGATCACACAAAGAGTTGTTCCGTGTCCGTGCGGGAATCGAACCCGCGACACGTTGCGCGGCAGCCAGTTGCCCAGCCACCGCGCCAACCGTGTAGTCTATATAAATGATTTGCCGTATTCGAGGGCCTTGTACGAGTTTTTTTACGTTTAACGAGATCGAAAAAAGACCGCGTTCTGTTCTCTGATTGGGCGTCTCGTTTGAACGAACCAATTATAACGTCAAACGAGGTCTCTTTTCGATCTCGTACATAAAAAAAAATCCTACCCAGCCCTCAGATAATTCTTCTGCCTGTTTAGCGACTAAATCGAACAAAACTACAAACAAACAAAACAAAAAAAAAATTAATGACCATTACCTTTCTTCATGAGTACAGATACGTTTTTATATATGTGTATTTTATTTATTGTTAGTATTATGTATTAAGTATTTATATTATATTCCTTTATACTATAAACACACTGTGTCTCATGTTTTAATTACATTTCCTGTCTCAGGCCTACTGGAAGAAATTCCTAAATTATTTTATATATCTATGTGTTATCCTCTGTGCTATTTGTGTGTACATAAATGATTAAATAAATAAAAAAAATATCGTTATTTTTTTTACAACATACCTTATCTTGCTCCACTTCTTCAGGCACCACGCTCAGGTCGTGGAAGGCGACTGCTCTCCCAGACCCGTCCACACTAACACAGTCGGGACACACGCTGCAAACTGACACGCTGTCCTGCCAACCGATAATGTGTTTTATTTACTCCACATTAAAAGTCACTGATTTCACTGATTTGACATTGACTACCTCGTTGGCCGAGTGGTCGATTCCCGGGTCAGGCGACGTATTTCTGGGTTTTTAAAAAAAATCTCAGTAGTAGCACGGAGTCTGGAATCGTGCCCGGTATATGGCAATAGGCTCACCCCCTTTTACATGTGACTCATAACATAAATAGTGAAAAGTGGGTGTTACATTGTATAGTGGTATTAAGTGCCTCATTGTGTCGTCAACTTCCTAGAGAAGGAGGGACTGTTCTTGATGAACTCCTTCTTTAAGAAGCAGCCTCAAAGGAAGTGGACGTGGCGAAGCCCCGATGCTATGACGAAAAATGAGATTGACTTCGTTATGACGGACAAGAGACGAATATTCAGAGATGTCTCAGTAATCACAAGGTTTAATACCGGAAGTGATCACCGACTGGTACGAGGCACTCTAAATATCAAATACAAACTCGAGCGTGTCCGTCTCATGAGGTCCGCTGCGACCGAACTTGCTCCAAACCGTAGCTGGATCTGAAGCATTCCAATTAAAGCTGGAGAACCGGTTTGCTGCTTTGGAAACCACAAATGACGTTGATTGACCAGAAACTTGAGGAAATGGTCGGGATCCTCCGGGATGAAGGAACAAAATTGTGCCGGACGCAGAATACCGGACGGAGGGCCAAGCTTTCGGGAGAGTCTCTGCAGCTAATGGAGAGACGACGGGAAAACCAAACAGTCGCTTCGTCAGATCTTAACAAAAAGATTTCAAAACTGGTGAAACGCGACCTCCGATGCGCCAATACACGCGCAATAAAAGAAGCAATCGAGCAAAATCGGGGGTCTAAAGTCTTCATCCAGCAATTGGGTCGAAGTCATCTGACGAATCTGACCGCATCAAGTGGGAAAGTCGTATCTTCTGGGCCGGAGATTCTCGCGGAGGTTCGGCACTTCTACGGTGAGTTGTATGCGTCAAAAGCACCCCGTCCTCATTCAGATTGGGCTCATTGTGTGTGTTGAAATGTCCTCATTCAGATTCGGGGGATCCCAGAGCCACACTTGTCCGCCACTTCACCGAAGAGTTGCCAGAAATCAGCCTAGGTGAGATCGCGGTGGCTTTGGGGCAGCTTAAAAATGGAAAAGCCCCCGGAGAAGATGGAATCACGACGGAGCTCCTTAAGGCAAGTGGAAAACTGGTGCTCGAGCGACTCCGACATATGTTTGATTCCGTTCTCTTCTCGGGGAGAACTCCAAGGGCATGGAGCAGGAGTGTTGTCGTTATGTTCTTTAAGAAAGGAGACAAAACCCTCTTGAAGAACTATCGACCTATTTCCCTTCTGAGCCATGTCTACAAGCTGTTTTCCAGAGTCATCACTAACCGTCTCGCCCGAAGACTCGATGAGTTTCAGCCCCCTGAGCAGGCTGGGTTCCGAGGAGGATACGGCACCATAGACCACATACATACAATGAGGCAGATTGTACAGAAGACTGAAGAGTATAATCTGCCCCTATGCCTAGCCTTTGTGGATTACGAGAAAGCCTTTGACTCTATTGAAACCTGGTCTGTTCTGGAGTCCTTGCAACGGTGCCAAGTCGATTGGCGATATGTCCAAGTGCTGAGAGATCTATACGATGCTGCAACTATGGTCGTCCAAGTACAGAACCAGCAGTCTGAACCTGTCCACCTGCATCGGGGGGTAAGACAAGGCGATGTTATTTATCCCAAATTATTTACCAATGCTTTGGAGGATATGTTCAAGACGCTGCACTGGAATGGACGGGGCATAAATATAAACGGCAAGTATCTCTCACACTTGACATCGTGCAAGACCTACAATATATGCTGAACAGCCTGGCTAATTCTTCTGCTCGCATTGGACTCCGGATGAACCTAGACAAAACGAAGGTCATGTTCAATGAACATGTTCTTCCGGAGCCGATCACCCTGAATGGGTCTACTCTCGAGGTTGTTCAGGAGTATGTCTACCTAGGACAAACCCTACAGTTTGGTAGAAACCACTTCGAGAGGGAGGCTCGTAGTATGATACAGCTTGGCTGGGCGGCATATAGGAAACTCTATCCGGTCTTTTCTTCAACTCTACCGCAAAGCCTGAAGACGAAAGTCTTCAACGAGTGCGTCCTACCAGTCATGACATACGGAGCCGAGACGTGGACACTAACAGTGCGACTGGTCCACCAATTTAAGGTAGCGCAGCGAGCTATGGAGAGGGCTATGCTCGAAGTATCTCTGAAGGATAGGATCCGTAACGAGGTGATCCGACAGAGAACTAAAGTTACCGATGTAGCCCAAAGGATTAGCAAGCTGAAATGGCAGTGGGCCGGTAACATTTGTCGAAGAACCGATGACCGCTGGGGTAGACGTGTTCTGGAGTGGAGACCGCGTCTAGGCAAACGTAGTGTAGGGCGCCCTCCAGCTAGGTGGAGTGACGATATACGTAAAGTGGCTGGTAGTGGTTGGATGCGTAGAGCTGAAGACCGAGCTCAGTGGCGTGCCATTGGAGAGGCTTATGTCCAGCAGTGGACGAAAACAGGCTGATGATGACATTAAGTGCCGCAATGTGCACCTCTACCCCTACGAGGATAAAATGCGTGATGTTATATATTAAACATCTTTCTGAATGCTGGACCATAACAGAATCTGGCAAGGAGTTCTGTTATGGTCGGTCAAAGTATGAGGCTAGAATATCGTTGGGTGTATGATAATAGGCTTACTCTTAATGAGACCTATCTACCGCATTTATGCTTACTAGGTGGTGCTAATGTGACCCTCTCGTTTTTCGTCCAACAGGGAATTGGATACTTTCCTTAATAAAAAATAAATGAATTCGACTCCTCAATACTAAACTTAATTGATTTTAACACCAACTTAATTTTGGTATTTTACCAGCATTTTTATAAAAAACAAGTATGTTATTTGACGCTAAAAAAACGTGACGTCAGTCACAATACACAATCTCGTACAAAATTCATAGAAAGCTGTCGTTTTTGGCTGTTCGAAAAAAGTATTGAATTTTACTAGTTGGCAAGTACCCAAGTACCCAATTAGCTATTGTCATATTATTAGACGTTCAATATATTTGACAGTTGCATCGTTTGGACAAAAAAACTGTAGTCACCATTACACGATAACTACTTATACCATAACTGGGGAGAAAAGCGGGTGATACATGGTGGTGCACACAACCATACAGATTTAGTCCTCCGTTCACCTTCGGTTGAGTAAATAATACAAATTGATATTAGTTATTCGATTTTTTTAATAGATTGCTCCAAAGTGAAAAGCGAGAGCCAGAGAGGTTTTGCTTAGCCTCTGCCTAACCCGTTAAGAAACGTGATGTTATATGATAATACAGTCAGTAGTCAGTACCTACAATTATCAGAGGCCTTAGTACGAGTTTTGTTTACGTTAAAAGTAATCGAAACGAGACTGCATTCAGCAGTCTGATTGGTTGGTTCATTGGAGCCGGCCAATCAGAGTGCCGAACGCTTACTCGTTTTGATTTCTTTTAACGTAAACAAAACTCGTACTAAGACCTCTGAACTTGGATTAGAAGAAATAACATATCGTAATGAGAACTATTTGGATAGTTAGAGCCAATAGTTTAATTGTATCCATGGCTTTAAAAACGTCAATGTCATTAATCAATATTTAGGCCAAAGTATTTTATACGGAAATTTTTTTAAAGTTATATTCTCAACTAATTAAATTACAACAGAAACTTTACAATGAACTTTTTAGATTTCCCTGTTGAGGTCGGTGTAACAATATTCAACTATTTAGACACTAAGACTAAAATAAATGTGTACAACTGTTCGGATCAAATTAAAGAATACTTTGCATTGGGATGTTGTTTCTTGACTAACATAGTTCTATCACGAAGCACGCTAGCAACTGTAAAGACACTGAACGAGAAACTCTTCCTAGACCTCGCAGAGTACATAAGGAACCTAAATTTAAGCGGAGTACAAGACCTAACAGTGCAGAATTTAAAGCCTCACATACACAGATTCGTTAACCTTAGGTCCCTGGACATAACTTTCACGAATATCTACTTATCAGACATAGATGAGATATGCCCAACGAAAGTTAAAAATATTGGCATCAACTTCTTCAGATGTCCAAGCAGCTATATGAATGACAGCATCAGCATAAAATGTCGAAACACGTTCAAAGAGAGGCAATTTGAGGCCGTTCATTTAGTAGTCTTCGAATACATTGTTACAGCATGCCCTCTTCTTTTTCTAAAAGGACTACCTATGGTAAAAAAATTGAAAGTTACAATATCAGGATCTGGCAATTTGAGTGAATTCTACGTCGACGAAGGATACTTGTTGTCTAGTATCAATGATCCTTCTTATAAAATAGAGCCTAACTTCAATCAACTGACTTACCAGCTCAATGTCTTGGCTTCTCCACACAAATTGTCGAAGCAACTAGAAGGTGTGTCAAGATTAATATTTAGTCAACTTGAATATATTTGCATAAGGCATTTAATGAAAATAGATATTTACGTATCACCTGTCTTAGCAAACTTATTTACGATTTGCTGTACCGGCATTGAATTGACAGTTAGTCCTGATTTGCCGCCTAATTTTATGATGAGCGGTTATATGGTCTTTAAAGCTTGGAACAAAGCAACGACGACTTTTGATGGGAAATTCTTTGGTGATGTGCTTTTGGAATTAAAAGATTACTTCCCCACATACGTTTGCATGCACGACCAGACAAGAATGCAGATCACAAACGCACCCAGCGCTTGGTTTTGTATTGACTATTGCGTGAATTTTGAGAAAAAGATCAGGGATTTGCCAGAAAAAGTTACGTTAACGGATTTCTGCCGTCGTGACGGTGAGACGGTAAGATGTCGACTGCCAATTAGCTTATCATGGAAGTCTGAGACAACGCAGCACTTGACATTTTTGAGTATAAACAATATATTACTGAGGAGAGATTTCTTCGTTAACCTGTTTACTGCTTGTCCCAAATTGGTTACATTAGACGTGTATATCGAGAATGAGATGATACGTGAATATACAAAGTTTCTGTCAAGAGCGATTCATTTGGCGAAGTTAAAGAATTTCATGTTAATATCGGATGATATAGAGTACAACAAAGTTTTTGAGATTCTATGCAATTGTACAAGTTTGGAAAATGTTCATATTAGGGAGCGCGAGAGAGTGGCTGATAATGAAGATGTTGTGACCGACAACATAGTAGTTTTTATACAAAGATGCGCTAATTTATACAGTTTGTTTATTGAGGCTGAGATGACTGGAGAAGGTTTGACGATGTTAATGGCTCCTTTACGAGTGGAAGCCCAAACGTTGGGTAGAGATTATCTGTGTATAGAAGTGTGTGAATCATATAGTGGTTGGAATCCATTTGAAGACGTATTCAACCCAAGTCCTTTACAGATTACAAACTGATGTTGTTTTGTATTCTTTTATTGAAGTAAATAAATATACTGATATCATGTTATATGAGTCGCTTTTACTACAGATTTATGGCTAAGTTATCTTGTTTAATGAATCATTCTATCTAATTATTACAAAAAATCCGAATATGTAACTGCAGTGGATCTCTAGACAGGGTAAAATGAACAATATTTCATAACATAACATACAATGTTGCACACAGAAGTAACACCCACTTTTCACCAAATATGTTATGAGTCCCATGTAATAGGGGGTGAGCCTATTGCCATATACCGGGCAAAATGCCAGGCTCCGTGCGACTACTGAGATTTTTTTTAAAACCTAGTAATACTTTGCCCGACCCGGGAATCGAACCCGAGACCCCTTGCCCGGCAGTCGACTTGCGACCATTCGGCCAACGAGGCAGTATTTCAAAGTAGGTAAGTTAAGTCTAAGAATTTTGCAAATATTATAGTTTATGTATTTATGTAAGGGAAAGTACATAATAGTATGAAAAATATAACCCATTTTTCTTCACTTATGAATAATGTGTGTTCTATCTACTTCTACAGTAGGAAAATAACTGTAATACATTCCCTGATGAGAGAATTGAACTTGAGATTCCTTGATAGACAATCGCGCTGGTGACAAAAATTGAGTAACTTTTTAAAGTCGACATAAACCGTGGTATATTTGTCTGTTATTATAACAGCTCTAACTACTCCCGAACGGTTTCAGCTCTGTTCGGCTTCTTTTGATTGTAGCGTGATGTTCTATAGCCTATAGGCTTCCTCAAAAAATGGACTATGTAATACAATAATTATTAAATTCCGAGGAGTAGTTATGGAGATTAGTGCGTTCAAAGATACAAACAAACAAAGACTTCAGCTTTATAGAATTCTTTTCTTCTTTAATATTTTATTATTTTTTAAATACGTTGCCCCACACTAGGATTTTGATTTTCTCCTGTATCGTGGGTGCGTTTACCAACATACAATTTCACAAACACTTCACACCCAGACCCGAAACAACAATCTGTGGATCACTCAAAAAGTTGTTCCGCGCCGGAATCGAACCCGCGACACGTTGCGCGGCATCCGGTTGCCCAGCCGCCGCGCCAACCGTGCAGTCAGAATAAAAAGGAATTTGGAAAAATAAGATAAAGAAATATAAGATAATGGATATAGATATAGACATTGGACAATAAAGCTGTTTACGTACGTCCGAGTGCTCCGGCGAAGACCTTCGGTCTCGTAGCATGCTGTCCAGACGATCGTACTCATAGCGAAGAGCTGATATTTCCCGTTTCAGCTGTTCGTTCTCTCGTTTCAGCTTTTTGATGTCCGACTGACCTGTAGGTAAGATGTCATCATCATTATCATCATCATCAACAGCCCTGAAGAAGTCCACTGCGAATTTTGTATAAGAAAATGTTTGACTTTTGCTCTACGCTTATTAACCGGGTTGAAAATGACAATTTTAAAAGTAACAGGTTTATAAGAGATCGCTACTGCCCCGCCTCTAAAATTAGTAGTTTTTATTCTAGCATTAATCAACTCCATCTGGAGCCGTGGAACACTTGACGTGTTGCCGAGGCTGTACTTTGAAGCAGGAGTAAGAACAGGGTGGTTTTTAGTCAGTACGAGTCTGACACTCCTTCTGTCCTGTCACCTCACTCATGTGAGGTGGGAAAAGTCATTGGATGATTTTCCCCCTCAAAAAAGGATTCGGAAAAATGTATTCTAATTTAATGCAAGTACACAGCTTTGCAGTGAGTTTCAGATCAGCCGGTCTGAAGTAACCTGCGAAGAACTGTGGTCGATAGGGTTTTGACCCTAGTTCTACAATAGCAGCCATGTAATGACAAGTACAAGCTTACATTTCAAAAAGGTTAAATAGGACTCTGTTGTGTCGTTGTGAAAGTATAAAGTCATGTGCAGACAAGAATGAGTATTTCGATAACCGGTGGCGTATTATGATGTCTTAAAGCTAGAGTGGTTCCGCTGAGGGAACGAGATCTCGCTAGACGACTTGTATAGCTCTGTTTCTTTTCCTCAATGGAACCATTCCAACTTTAGGACATCATAATAACCCCGCTGATATAGATAGAAAGAGAATCAACCAGCTAAATTAGATAATCAATTTACTGCATAACCTTTTTAAGAACTAGTATAAGAGTATATTCTTGATAGCCATTCGTTTTTAATGGTGATTCGATTTCTTTTCGGGACACAGCTTTAACCCAACCCTTCCAATCATCTCTAGAAATAGATATAGAATCTGTTCTATTACCTCTTTCAACTTCGGCATTGATATTTATAGTACGTAGGCGCAGCTCTTCGTTTTCGTACAGCATGCCCCGCGAGGATTTGCGATCCAACCTGAGGGCAAATGTGAATTTAGTTTTTTGTTCATAACTTACGATACTAGTTAAATATCAGCAAATTAGTAATTTACAGTGATTAACGAGACCTTACGATCAACAGAGGCGCCACCTAGTAAGTGAAAAAAGATAGTCAAAGAGTTAGAAATTGCTCTAACAAATTTATTTATTTAAAAATTTGAACAAAAAAATAAACGATTGAATTAGGTACTCATAGTTCTGTGTAGTATTTTAATATTAAGATAATATGTTTGTTTGCTATGCTTTTTATGGAAATGATATGAAATGACTACATGATCTGTACTCTAAGGTATAATTTAAGATGTCCATGCAATTACGGAAAACGAGGGTTTTAAAGTCAAAGAAAAGTTTTAATGCAAGCGAATGATGCGATATGCGACAGTGAAATAAGAAAAAAAGTGCCGAGGTTATACTGCGAGTTACGTGGACGCGATCGAAACCGCTCGTTCGCCTTCTGATTGGTGGGTTAAATGAAGCAGGCCAATCAGAGCGACGAACGTCATAAACGTGTGAATCGCGTTAACGTAAAACAAATTCGTACTCTGTACAAGATGAAAGTTCTGGAACGAAGACCGATAGATACTTAAACGTCTTTTGCTGAACATCAGATAATTTCGAGGTTGGTTATTGTAAAGGTATGGTAAAGGTCATATATTATCAATTATTCAAAAAAAAAACTATGTGGCAATGTGGAAGACCTTATGCACATGATAAATATTATTACCGTGGAAAATGTGGGACTCTCAATATTATAAATTGACAAGATTTGGTAAGTGGACATAATGTAGTTGAAGAGGATGGTCAATAGGAGCTGACACGCGGGTAAAACCGCGCGGTAGTTGTACTATAAATGGGCCTGCGGACGGCGAGCATGGGTGGCTTGCCGCCCGACCAGAATCAGACCCGAGCGTACTCAAAGAGCCATCAGAACACCACGTATGGGGCCCAATAGGGCTTATGCCGATACGGAGTCGCGGAGAACCTAACGGATTACCGGGGCTCCGACTCGAAGTGCAGGAGAAGGAACGGCGTGGTTTTTAGTCAGTAAGAGTCTGACACTAAGCGGGAGCAGTCATTCGATGATTTTCCCCATTAAAAAAAAAGTTGTACTATAAATGCGAATGGTTATATGTTTATTTGTTTGTTACTCCTTCACGTCAAAACGGATGAAGGAATCGGTTATGGTTATTTTCAGACCACGGGGACGCGGGTGTAGCCGCTGGCAAAAGCTGATAATTACTTATTATTTTTTTTTTCATCACATTATTTATTTTAATTTGTATGTACCTATATATATTTTTATTGTTATTCTATTATTATTATTTATTTTTTTCTTTTTTAAAAAACGTTGCCCCACACTAGGATTTTCTCCTGTGTCGTGGGTGCGTTTACAAACATACAAGTTCACATACACAATGACACCCAGACCCGAAACAACAATTTGTGGATCACACAAAGTGTTGTCCCGTGCGGGAATCGAACCCGCGACACGTTGCACGGCAGCCGGTTGCCCAGCCACCGCACCAACCGTGCAGTCGAATTATTATATGTATAATATTATAAGTCACGGGCAAGTGCTGAAAATCAGTGCCGCGACTCGAGCACACTCGTGTCACGGCATTTAAGCTGAGCTCTGGCCTTTTTGCGCCGTCTTTGCTATATTGTTTTATATTTTTTTTTTGTGTTATTGTACCTTGTGACGGTGTGCAAATAAACGATTTTTCTTTCTTTCTTCTTATTTCTTTCTTTCTTTCTAATAATAATATTCTTATAAACGACTAATTTTGCTTATCATGACAATCATTATTTGGCTAACAGTTTCCGCAACTGTATGACTTATGTGACGTCAATCCGATCTTAGAGTTACTGTCAGTTGTGACGAAGCATTTCTGTGACCTATGAATACGCATTTAAGTGATAATTTGGAACATCACTGGTTGATAAAACTGTTAAAATGTATTCTATCATGTTCATCCACGGAACAGACAAACCAGTATTTTTGTTCCGTATGTTCATCGCTCTAATAGAAAAAAAATGTGCCAACTTTTTTTGACATCTATATACAGGATGGAATTTTGAAATGCCACCTGAAGGGAAAGTACTCTTAATACTTAAGATAGAAAATATTACTGAAAAACATTCCTTTATTTTTGAAAAGAAAAAACTGCATTCAAAGATTTTTAAAATTAGCTTGCCACACACGGTAATTGAACCGACTAAAATCTGTAAAAGTTGCACCACGTACATTTATTGCATCCTATATATAAAAATGAAACCGTTTCCCGTTGTCACGCCATAACTTGTGACCGATTTGGGTGATTATTTTTGTTGAGTTTATTATTGTCAGGAGAAGGTTCTTATGACAGAAAAAGGTCCTGAAAATCCTACGGGAACGGGAGAAAACGGTATTGCGCGGACGAAGTCGCGGGAAGAAGCTAATGTATGATAATTATCGTGAGACATATGCCCGAATACTGTAAGGCTACTAAATTTTAAGTTGTACCCACTTAAATATCGTGCCATCTCTATTATTTTACGAAGACATTGTTTTGACAGAACTGTACTTAAGCGCAATATGGAAATTAGAGTGGCGTTTGAGTACTTGGACAATAGTAAATTAATTTTCGAGAACTATTCGAAAAAAAAGAAAAACACCTACTTTCAAGTCATGAGCAAGACTCATACCAAAGAGTATAATAAGTATGGCTCATACTCATGAACAACGCAGCAACGCGCGACGTCGCGTGGTCAACACTACGCTACGTTGGTTCATGGTTGTTAGAAAAGAAGCACCGACTCGAAACTCGACCCACAGGTACCATCATTATTTTAGTGTATTTCAGAATGCCAAGCATGAATAACTATTGCATTCGTAACTCAATGACGAATATGACGCGTTCAGCTCTCTAATTGGTTGATTTACTGGAGTGAGTGAGTGAGAGAGAGAGAGAGAGAAAGAGAGAGAGAGAGAGAGAGAGACTTTTTTACGTGCTTGGCTCTCTGTACAGGTATGGTTGTAAGTTAAGATTTTTAATCTCAAGGTCACCGCAAAAATTACCCAGTTAAATAGACAAGAGCCTTAGCGAGGGTGAGTTACAGCAAAAGACTATACATATACCTAAACAATCAGAGGTTTATCAATGTCAGAGTTAGAAGTATATTATAAACATGTCCAGCAAAAGACCAAAATAAAATTGAGAAGAACAAAATCGAGTGCGGTCCAGCCTTGAGGGTGCCCACAGACATTCCTTACGCCATTTACAGTGCACATAAAACAGACACCTTGTTACCTATCATCCTCATCCTGTAACTCTTTGGGTCTGGTCATGGACCTCTTCAGTCTCCACAAGACGCGGTCTTCTGCCAACTGAAGCCACAATGTACCAGCTACCCTTCTGAGTTCCATGCCTGGATACGCCCCACACACCTTTTGTCTGTCTAAGTCCATGAGAGTTAGCCACTGGAATTTCGCTTTGGTCCACCTAACCTGGCCTTGGTGGCTGAAGAACCTGGATTTATGCGGTCCGGGGATTTACAAAACGAGACTTTTTGTCAGCAAGAGTTTGCTTATCTCTTTCTTTTCCCCAGACATAGGATAGGAACTGCATAGGGATTTTCCATTTGATATAAAATAGATAGAGTTAAATTCTTTATAATCTGCCTGCTCAACTGCCTAACCTGGATAGCCAATTTATAGCTACATACTGGCTATAGTTTTCCAATTTTTCGGGTGTAATTGAATTTAATGCTTTGATTTTGGTCTTAGCTGACCGAGTTGACTACTCGGTTAGACCATCAGAACTTCTCTGAAGTTTCCTTAATGTGCACTATAAACGGGTGACGTCATGACATGGATGGCTGAAGGTTAAGAAGCTACTACTATGGAGACATGCGTTGTCAATGATGATGAGGGCGTTCGAGAAAGTCATCTAGGGACATTTTTGACTGAAAAAAAAACTATCTTCTTTATTTTAATTCTACATTTGTTTGTCCATCATGACTTCCCCTTAGCGATTGGGTGTTGTGACGTGTATCTGTCTCACTCACTTTCGGTTCGGTTTGACGTTGACATCCTTTCTGCGCGTGCGCAGCATGCTCGCTCCCGTCATGCCCGACATCTTGCCGCTTGATAGCCATGCGACGATTAACACCTGGAACAATTGAGAAAAAAATATTATGAACCGATTATTTAACCTCATTTTTATGATCGTAAACGGGATTGGTTTAGGCATTAACTCGTTGAGTACCGTCATTATAGACACAATTATAAAACAATAGGTTGCGGTCACCGGTGACCGCTTGGTGTTTGACAGTTTTTGTGTACTCCAACGATAATATTATTTCCTATACTTAATTACATTTTTTGTTGAGCACTTCTAACAGTAATTTTCAAAATTCTCGTTTTACAGTCAAAGAAAATGAAATGCTAATCTGCTTTATTTTATACTATCTTCAGCCAGCGGCATTATCCGCGTTCCCGTAGAATAAAAAGATTATGTGATATTTCGAACCATAATCTACCGCTGTTCCAAATTTCATCCCGATCCCATCACCCGTTTTGACGTGGTTGAGTAACATACATACACACAAACACACAAACATCCCCATTTATAATGTTAGTAAGATGAGTAATACACAAATGAGTCTTTTTATTTGGCTCTTTTTTAAATGTTATTCTTAAAATATATTTTTTCCGAAACGTGGCATATAAACACCTAGAATGAACCTAAATAACTAAAGAGCTACTTATCACAATACAAGGTCACACCTTCATAACACCAAAAAAAATAATTTAACATATTGCATGATGATTTCAATTATTGCGCAAATCTCATAAAAAAGTGCTAGAAGTTACATAAAAAATATATCTATTTAAACATGTATATCACTATCTATTTACTAATTCGTTATTTGATAAAAAAAATGCAATTGACGGTTTTAACATTTTGTTAGGAATGACAATCGTTATTTTTAAATGGAAAAACTAATTCATGTATCGTTGTAATATGACGGAAAATGATTGATCATCCTTAAGTGATTATGTACTTGACTAGAATGTTTTTTTTAATCTATTTCATATGATTAGGTAATAATTAGCCCTGTGGTGACATTTTTCACCTGCCTGCCTCGTTGGCTCAATGGTCGCAAGTGCGACTGCCGGGCAGGGGATCTCGGGCGCGCTTCCCGAGAGGGTCAAAGTATTACCGCTGTTTTAAAAAAACTCAGTTGTAGCACGGAGTCTGAGATTGTGCTCGGTATGTGGCAATAGTTCTTTGAACCCCAGCAATCCTTAAGTCGTCCCTTAAGAGCCGACTTAGAGACTGGCAATTTAAACTATTTGAGGATTTATTATACCGTTGGCAGTCAGAGATTTAAGGATTGCATATTTGGAGATTGGGGATGATTTTGGGCCTCCGGTAACCTCGCGTTGTTTCACATCGGTTATCTTCACATAAAACTGGTCTCATGGCCGTGGTATCACTCCGGTCGAGCCGGCCCATTCGTGCCGAAGCATGGCTCTCCCACACTTTTACACACACATAAAGTAAAGTACACTTTATGTGTGTGAAAGTGTACATATAACTCGGAAAAAGTCACATTGGTACTTGCCGTTGGTACTGTTTTGAACCCGTACCCTCATGCATGAGAAGCGGGCGTCTTAAACCTCCAGGCCACCACGACCGTTTAGAAATCTATAGTGAATGTTATTCTTGTGGATAATTGCTAAAATATTTTTTGAAGGCGCTTAAACAGCAGAGACTTTGTCTTCACACGGCAAAATACTTAGACATGGCTTAATAAAATGAATGTTTGAAAACGGATTAAGTCTAGTCTATATCTATACTAATATTATAAAGACGAAATATTTGTACCTATTTTTGTATGTTTGTAATGAATAGGTTCAAAAAGTACTGGGCCGATTTAAAAAAATCTTTCACCAATAGAATGTTAAATTCCTCCAATTCGACATAGGCTACATTGCATTTCTTAAAAAATTTGGGATTCTTGGTAAAATTAGAACAATGTAACCGAAGGTGTAGAAAAATGAGTCTTAAAATGTCTTTCGTCGAATGCGCTGCCGAAACTATTAGCGATAGAACAAAATAATGTACAAGGTACAACAATATTGAAGAACATCATAATGTCTACAAAAAACTCCGCGGTAGCATATGTCCAACTATTGTAGTTATGTCACTACAACAATCCAAACTTCCAAAAATAAATAATTGTCTATCCCCTGCGAAGCCGGAACGGGCTGCTAATAGGAAATACCATTCTACAGACTACAGGAGTAAATGATAAAAGTGATAAAAAGAGATTTCAGCCAGATTTGGTATTTTATATTAAAAGTTTCGGGGGACATACTAGATTAATTATTATGTTTTCGGCTTACTCACGTAACTGTTTGACGAGGAACAGTAGAAGCACAACAGTTACCACTTCGCGTGTTGCGGAATGCTGCTCATGAATATGAGCCTCTAGCATGGCTTGAAACTAGTCGAGTTCCTTGTCAAACAGTTACGTGACAAAGTCGGAAACATTATTAACATTAGTTAAATTAAATATTAAAACCGTCTGAATCAATCCAATCCCCAACCCAATCAATATCTAGTTATTTTAACACGTTAAACGCCATGGGGGTCACCGGTGACCGTCGTTAGCGGAGGATTTTCCTTCAACAGTTTTTTATTGGCAGTCAAAGTCTTAAACTAGTTGTAACCGCAACTTTGTCTACATTTTTCTAAAATAAAAGTAGTCTATGTCACTCCTTAGTACCTACATCCGCTACCTGCCAATAAGAATACCAACAAAATAGGTTCAACCATTTCAGAGATCAGCCAGTACAAACAGATTGACAAAAATTGTAAAGAGTATTTGTATGCATAATAGTACTTATAGTATTAGCGGTTATTTCTATATAACAGGGGTGGCCAACTTGATTAGACCTAAGATCGACTGTTTACTAACGAAATCCTGTGCGATCTACCAAGTACATACTTCTTGAAACTAAATTTGTAGATAGTAATCCAATGTAGTAATGTAGAAATCTAGTTTGTAGATAGTAGTTGATAATTGTTAAAACGTTGCGCAGTCTGATCTATTTATTTATATATTTGTCTGGCCACGATCGACTAGACTAACAGTCGCGATCGACTGGTCGATCGCGATCGACCGGTTGGCCACTCCTGCTATAAAACAAACAGACACTCCAATTTTACTTATCTGTATAGATGACACGAATCAATGAATTTAACAATTAAAAAATGCTTGAACAAGAATTATGCGTTCTTAGTACACTTAGCTACAAAAACACGACTACACACTATGAAAATTAACTTTAAAAACAATACAAAAAGACTAGTCTACAACCAAGCATTACTTTACAGGATAATCCGACTTACATGCTATGTAATAAGTACTGAAATCGCCTTACCTCATTTAGTAATAAGATTAGAGTCACCTAACGCGTAAGAGACAGTGGGTGTACTGAACCCGAGACGAGAATCAGCCACTTCACTTCGCTCATGCGCAGTAGAAATGCTGACGAAGACTTTCAAGGGACAGTCAGCGTTAAAGTTAAGATTTTTTTTATTTGAAATCGTCATTAGGAAAATTTTAATTGTTTTTCTGTTTATTGGAAGTAATATTCCAAACATGCGAAACATTCGACTGCCTCGTTGGCCGAGTGGTCGCAAGTGCAACTGCCGGGCAAGGGGTCTCGAGTTCGATTCCCGGGTCGGGCAAACTATTACTGGGTTTTAAAAAAAAAATCAGTAGTAGCACGGAGTCTGTACTTATGCCCGGTATATGGCCATAGGCTCACCCCTATTACATGGGACTCATAACATAAATAGTGAAAAGTGGGTGTTACATTGTACAGTGGCATAATGTCACCTCTGCTCCCTTCGGGTATAAAAGGCGTGATGTTATATTATGTTATTTCAAACATGTGGTAGGTAAATAAAATCCTAGATTAAATGTTGAGTGAGTAAATGTTGAGTGAGAGAAACATAGAAATGTTTGAGTTCAAACAGTTAAAATGAGACTATAGTTCATGCTAAGCGGTACCTATACCTACCTCTACATAAATATTGTGTGTAACTTTTATGTTTTGTATTAGTTAAAATTTCATCTTTTATTGCCGTAAATATGTCAGTTACTGTAATTGGCATTCTCCCGTTGTGACTGCTTAAAAATAAATAAATAAAAAACTTATACCACAAAGCCCAATCAACAAGAGAACATAGACTTAAAAATAGTCGCGGAGAACCTAACGGGTTACCGGGGCTCCGGCTCGACGTGCAGGAGAAGGAATGTGGTGGTTTTTAATCAGTAAGAGTCTGACACTAAGGCGGGAGTAGTCAATTGATGATTTTCACCCCTTAAAAATGACTTAAATTTTTTTTTTTGCCCCACACTAGGACTATCTCCTGTGTCGTGGGTGCGTTTACAAACATACAAGTTCACTTACACATGACACCCAGACCCGAAACAACAATTTGTGGATCACACAAAGAGTTGTTCCGTGCGGGAATCGAACCCGCGACACGTTGCACGGCAGCCGGTTGCCCAGCCACCGCACCAACCGTGCAAAATAACACTAAGAATAGCAGACGACCATAATTTTTTTGTTTATTTTCTGTCAATCATGGTGTCACAGTTTTTATGTTAACTGTACTGAAAAATATGAAGGTACCCAACTACTTATAATAAAAAAGTTGAAAGTAAGTAGATACTTAAGATAAAAATTAGGATAATGGTTAAGTATATAATTCGACATTAATGTGTTAATCACGAACGAGGTTTTATAAGCATTTCCTTAAATCCCCAAGCGGTCACCGGTGACCGCTCTTCACTAACTACATTTAGACCTTATTTCCGATGTCTATAGACTACTTTTGTATTAAACAAACTTATTAAACTGACTGCCTCGTTGGCCGAGTCGTCGCGGTCTCGGGTTCGATTCCCGGGTGGGGCAAAGTATTACTGGGTTTTTAAAAAAATATCTCAGTAGCAACACGGAGTCTGGAATTGTGCCCGGTATATGGCAATAGGCTTACTCCCTATTACATGGGACTCATAACATAAATAGTGAAACGTGGGTGTTACATTGTACAGTGGTATAATGTGCACCTCTGCCTACCCCTTCGAGGTAATATGTAAAATTATAATCAAATTCTTATCTTCCCAAAATATTCTTTGTTTCTTTTTCCTGTACCTCCTAAGCAATAATAGAAGTGCACACTTCTTTTTACTATCCATTTCATAATCTAGTTTTCAATTTAAAATACGTTTAGTATGGTTAAAAGTAGTCGAAGGAATGGTCAAACTGAGAGACGCCTTGTCGAACCAAATCGCATCGTAACTTTTTGCGCTCCGAATTCGCATCGCATCGCAGTTTTGTGAGTCGCGGAGAACCTAACGGGTAACCAGGGCTCCGGCTCGACGTGCAGGAGAAGGAACGGGGTGGTTTTTAGTCAGTAAGAGTCTGACACTCCCTCCCGCCTCACCCAGGCGGGAGCAGTCATTAGAGGTAGATGATTTTCCCCCCTTAAAAAAAAAATCGCAGTTTTGTGTACGAGTTCCTACCTAACCTAACCTATACCTAATATGTATTTTGTATTCACGATACAGTTATCTAAATAAATCTTATCTTGCAGGTAGGTACTTAATACCTCTATAAAACAATGATTTTTTCCTTCCTATTCTTTGTAAACACATAAAATAAACTTTCTTCAGTCCTCTGCTAAAATAATGCTTGTCCAGTCCTTGGTGTTCCCCATTATTGATTATGCTGATGTGTGTTTTTTCGACCTGAATGCAGATCTACTTAACAAACTTGACCGCCTTTTGAATACCTGCATTCGATTCGTCTTCAACCTGTGTAAGTACGACCATATCTCTGCATTTCGATTGCAACTAAAGTGGTTGCCCATACGTCAGCGCAGGGAACAACGGGCGCTAACCACTTTATTCTCCCTTCTTAATACTCCCAATTCTCCTACTTATCTTTCCTCATATTTCCAGTATGTGAGCGCTAACCATAGCAAATACCTCCGTTCTTCTAATAATCTTCTGTTACAATGTCCCACACATCGAACTGACTTCCTTCACTCTTCTTTTTTCGTCCAATCCATCTTGCTGTGGAATGCGATGCCGACGGATATCAGGACGGCGACCAGTCGTCTGTCCTTCAAATTTAAGGTTCGTGAGTATCTACAGAAGAGGCTAGCAGACTCAACACACACTTAGGTCTAGTGCGTATTTACATATATATATGTGTATAATTATGTATGTATATATGTTATGTTATGTATTTTCCTTCGTATATTTAGGTATATATATGTCCCACACTTATTTGTCTACTGTACGTTTTGCATTACGTATATATTTTAATACTTCTTCATTATATTTAATTAGTATATATTGTGTGATATGTATAATTATATATGATGTTAATGTTAATGTTAATTGTTGTGTCACTCTAATAAGTGTTAAACGTTTACACCTACTATTGTATCTCTCTGCACCACCCTAAGGTTGACTGTTAGAGAATGCCACTAGGCATTAAGTCCGCCGTTGTATATCTACAAAAAGTGTAAATAAATAAAATAAAAATAAATAAAATAATTAAATGCAATAAAGTAGGTACGGCAAAACAGTATTCTGAATCTCCTATACCTATTTTAACAGATGCTGGGGACTCTGGACAGAGATCCGTGGGGACGCCCGTACCGGATGGTACGCGACAAGCTCCGCGCTTGGGCTCCCCCGCTCATCCAGAGTCTCCGGCCAGAAGTCTTGGAGGAGGTGATTGGCACCCAGTTCCCCCGACTGTGGAGGGGGTTCACCCCTCCGTATATGACTCCGCCCCCTGCGGTGCCCGACGCGAGCTACAGCGACGTCGACGACGACATCGTCCCAGAGGTGACCGAGGCAGAACTGAGAGCGGCGGTGCGCCGGATGGGAGCCAAGAACACCGCCCCAGGACCCGACGGCTTGCATGGCAAAGCATGGGTCCTGGCCTCTGAGGCTCTCGGGCCTCGATTAATCGGTCTCTACAGCGCATGCTTGGAGAGAGGCCAGTTCTCGCTTCTCTGGAAAGCGGGCAAACTGGTCCTCGTGCGGAAGACGGGGCGCCCTGCGGACTCTCCATCCGCATACCGGCCCATAGTGCTGCTCGACGAGGTGGGGTTCGAAAGAATTATTTCGAACCGCCTAGTCGCGCACATGACGGACATTGGGCCGGACCTATCCGACGGCCAATAGGCTTCCGCAGAGGGCGCTCCACGGTGGACGCCATCATGCGCGTTAGGGACCGGACGACGGGGACTGCAGTGTCCAGGGGTAAGGTCGTAGTGGCGGTGTCTCTGGACATCGCCAACGCCTTCAACTCCCTGCCCTGGAGCTGCATTTTGGAGGCACTCCGATATCATCGGGTGCCTACCTACCTCCGTCGTGTAATCGAGGCATATCTGACGGACAGGTCCGTCATTTACCCCGGTCACCGGGGCGAGTGGAACCGGCGAGAGATGTCACGCGGTGTTCCACAGGGTTCGGTTCTGGGGCCGCTCCTGTGGAACATCGGTTATGACTGGGTGCTGCGCACCGACCTCCCGAACGGCGTTAGCACAATATGCTACGCCGACGACACGCTGGTGCTAGCGCACGGGAGGTCGCACCAGGCGGCGGCCGATCTAATGGCGACAGCGGTTACGACAGTCGTTGAGAGAATCCGGCAGTTGGGACTCGAGGTGGCGCTCCACAAGTCCGAGGCCATGTGTTTTCATGGCCGCGGGAACGCGCCACCTCCGGGTGGGTCCCAAATAACGGCGGGAGGAGTTACCATCGACGTCGAGACGACGATGAAGTACCTAGGACTCGTCCTCGACAGTCGGTGGAACTTCATAGAGCACTTCCGACGTTTGGCTCCAAAGTTGGAGAGGACGGGGGCTGCGTTTAAACGCATCCTCCCCAACCTCGGGGGGCCAAACGCTTCCTGCCAGAGGTTATACGCCGGGGTCGTGCGGTCCATGGCCCTCTACGGCGCCCCTGTTTGAGCGCCAATCCTGTTGCGGCGTCCCGCTCGGACGCTGCTCATGGCACAGAGGGTCATGGCGATCCGAATGATCGGCGGATACCGCACGATCTCTGGGGAGTCGGCGTACCTCCTTGCCGGATTACCGCCGTGGGATCTGGAGGCGAAGGTGCTCGCGCGCGTGTACAGCATGCGCGCGGAGGCACGTCGCCGGGGCGAAACTCCGCTGCCGCGCCAGATAAGTGCGTGGCGGGATGAGCTCCGGCGCGATCTCATGGCGGAATGGCAGCAACGACTGTCGCAACCGAGGGCTGGGCTCGCTGCCATCGCAGCGGTAAGTCCCCTCTTTGAGGAGTGGCTTGAGAGACGCTACGGCGTCCTCACCTACCACCTGACGCAGGTCCTCACCGGACATGGCAGTTTCGGGAGGTACCTGTGTCTGATGGGGCGGGAGGAAACGCCCGGTCGTCATCACTGCGAGGACCGCCCTGAGGAGACGGTGGAACACACGGTGGGAGAATGCCCTTCGTGGGCTGAGCACCGCCGTGTCCTCAGGGAGGTGATCGGCGATGGCGACCTCTCGCGTCCGGGCCTAGTGCAGGCCATGATGCGGAGCGAGGGGGATTGGGATGCCGTCTCCTCCTTTTGCGAAGCAGTCATGCTAGCTAAGGAGGAGGCGGGACGCGTGAGGCAGCGAAGCGCTGCCTCCTCGCAACCCAGCCATCGCGAAGGACACACCGGGCGTCGGGGATCGCGAGACGATCTCCGGCCACCGTAAGCGCGGGCCTGCGGACGGCGAGCATGGGTGGCTCCCCGTCCGACCAGAAACAGACCCGAGCGTACGGCGCGTCGCGTTCCGCGCGCGCCTCAAAGAGCCATCAGACCACCACAGATGGGGCCCAATACGGCCGATGCCGATTCGGAGTCGCGGAGAACCTAACGGGTAACCGGGGCTCCGGCTCGACGTGCAGGAGAAGGAACGGGGTGGTTTTTAGTCAGTAAGAGTCTGACACTCCCTCCCGCCTCACCCAGGCGGGAGAAGTCATTCGATGATTATCCCCCCTTAAAAAAAAAAAAAAAAAGAGCGGTGCCGCTGCCGCCGACGTGACACCTTGCACCGACACCCATCTATTCGTGTTGTTGTACTACTATTGTTTACATAATATAGATACTTAAACAAATTCCCATTTTTCTACAAATCGTCGTATTTTTTTTTGTTTTGAGGATTTCGATGTTTGTTCGATCGACTTCGAAAAGAGGCGGTTCTCAATTCGACTGCATTTTTGGAAGAACAGTCTTTTTCTTTTTTTACGCGTCGCACACTCGGATTTTTTCCTGTGTCGTGTGTGTGTTTACAAGTACCTATAGATACAAGTTCACATACACATGACAGTATGACACCCAGACATGGAATAGGAGGCAAACGAGCAGACAGATCACCTGATCACCGCTAATGGACACCCGCAACACCAGAGGAGTCACAGGTGCGTTGCCGGCCTTTTAAAAAGGAGTACGCTCTTTTCTTGAAGGTTTGAAGGTCGTATCGATTCGGCAATACCGCCCACGAATCCGTTTCGAATTTTAACTTAGTTTCCGTGCGGAAACCGATTTCTTAAAGTCAAATCCTCTCGCCCTGGGGAAGGTGAGCGGGAGTGTCCGACTCTTATTGACAAAACAATCACCTCGTCCTAACTCCTACTCTGAGCCGGAGCCTTGGAAACTTAGTACTATATTTACTAGCATGACTTCGCAGAAGGGAATAATTTCTTCTTCTTCTTAGCTATAGGTAAAAAATCACGCACTATGCACTTTATTGATGACTTCCAGTTTTTTTTTTGTTTCGATTTCCCTATAAAAACCATAGCCTATGTTACTCCTTAGTACATCAGCTACCTGCCAATTAAAGTCTTGCGAAATCGGTCCACCCACTCCAGAAATTAGTCACTAGGTACAAACAGGCAGACAAACAATAATGTTATTTTCGTATTAGTATGTGTATTCATATGCATGCAGTAAAAAGCGGATATTTTAATATTAAAAACAGACACTTCAATTTTAATTATCTGTTTAGATGTATAGATGATGATAATGCTCGTTAATCATGAAATATCATCCTCTAAATTTTTACATAACCAGAACGTATCGAACGAATAAACTGAACGTTAAATTTGCGGAAAGATGATGCAACGCGACACCAGGATAAACTGGTTTTGTATAGCTTGATGTGTGGCCGTGTGTACTAAGGAGTAACATAGGCTACTGTTTTATAGGGTTTAAACAAATAAAAGTTAAGTTCTAAAATTCATATTCGAACGAAGTCGTGGCCAACAGTTAGTCAATTAGTCACCAATAAAGTGCATAGTGCGTGCTTTTTTACCTATATCTAAGAAGAAGAAGTTATTTCCTTCTGCGAAGTCATGCTAGTAGATATAGTACTAAGTTTCCAAGGCCCCGGTTCGGAGTAGGAGTTAGGACGAGGTGATTGTTTAGTCAGTAAGAGTCTGGCACAACCACCTGCCTTCCCCACGACGCACAGACAGGTTTTTTATTTTTTGCGTTTTATAGTATTATTAAAGTATTTCGTTGTGTTTTAAGGCACAATAGAGTAAAAAATACAAGTATCAGAGTCATTTTTTATACTAATATTACAATTATCATTTTCTTCCAAAAGGTTCATGGTATCAGCTGAAAGAGGCCTCTTTCTTTTATGTTTGGCGTTCCTCATTCCCGTCAGCAAGGGGTCTGATGTCAAGAGCAACCTATTTAAAACGTCTGTGTTGCAGGCTACTCTCGAAAATTTTTGGGCGTAGCCTAGCCGAAACGCTCGGATGTGCTTATTGCGGGCTTCTGCAGCTTCTTCAGACAGTTGCCCGATTGGCAAAATCGCCTCCCTTATGTTGCGGCTGCCCCATGACTCAACACCATATGTAATGTCGGCGACATTGAATAAAACTTGTACAAAGAAACGTACAATTCAGCAGTTTCTTTGCAGTAAATTTGGAATTTTTGGATGTTAATTTTTATCCTGCAGCACATGGTGTCTAGAATGACTTTTAATCGGTAATCGATTAAATTCTGGTCAATCCCAGTTATTTTTGCAGCTTTCTTGTATTCATCAAAAAATGGCCTGCTGGTATTCCCATCATTCTTGTTTCCAAAATTAACTTTTGGAATATCTACTAGTAATCCTAGTTGTTCACGAAACTTGGTTTGGATTTCTTTTTTTCGTGCCTCCGCTAGTTTTTTCTCTTCTGCAGTCAGGCGAGCCCCCACTTCATGACTGGTGTAGCGATATGGTGCCCTTGAGCCATTCTTTATTCGCTTCTAGGAATCTGGCTGTGGCATTGCGGGCAGCTGACCATTTCTGCTTGAATTGGTGACGTATAATTGACAACTTGTGCTTTGCATCGGCAATATTTGGGTCATCTTTAGAATATTGACAGAGAAGTTCCAACTCCATAAATTCCAACTTTTCATTGAAAGTTGAAGAATTGGAGCGTTCCATGATAGTTAGTAAATCGTTTCTAGTTAATACCCGCACCCCAGAAGAGCTTGGAAACAAAATAAATTAAATTTCATTTAAAAAGAAAACAAGTGGTGTTTAAAGTCCATACAAAAAAAGAGTTGCCAAAAATAGAGGGGTGCATTAGGGTGGTTGTTTTGTGTACTTTAGAATACTATAGTGTCTATTCTAAAACAAACCCTAAAAATTTTTACTTAGAAATGCTCAGAAATACTTTAAAACGCTTAAAGATCTTTTGAAATGCGTATTTTATAGGACTTTTTAAGGACTAGTTACTAATGAAGCTTATGGCACGCAAACTCACTATTTTCATAACAAAACTAAATAAAATAATAAGTACATACCTGGTTGTGTACGATCCATAGTAGAAATTCAAAAGAAATTGAGTTTTTTATAACAAATTTAATATTTGAAAACAATGAAATTTGAGCATATCGAATAATTACACGACGACGTCAAGCGAACGGTAACTTCCGACTAACCGCATGGAGCGGGGTAAAGGTTCTAGCGCGTCGGGTTCATGCTATTTGTAGAAGAAGATACCATTGTATTTCGAGAAATAATAAAAAACGGGATCCAAATAAAACTCGCCCGACTTTTAGGGTCAAATACCTGTCTATGCGACGGCGAGAGAATTTGACTTTGAGAAATCGGTTTCCGCACGGAAACAAAGTTAAAATTCGAAACGGAAAGAAAATAAACAGCAATTGGAAAAGCGGCCTATATAGCTCTCCAGACACAAATATGGCATGTCGTCGGCGGTATTCCCGAATCGATACGACCTTCAAACCTTCAAGAAAAGAGTGTACTCCTTTTTAAAAGGCCGGCAACGCACCTGTGACTCCTCTGGTGTTGCGGGTGTCCATTAGCGGCGCTGATCGCTTACCATCAGGTGATCTGTCTGCTCGTTTGCCTCCTATTCCATAAAAAAAACACGGAGCAACTCTTAGTGTGATCTACAAATTGTTATTACGGGTCTGGGTGTTATACTGTCATGTGTATGTGAACTTGTATAGGTACTTGTAAACACACACACGACACAGGAAAAAATCCGAGTGTGCGACGCGTAAAAAAAGAAAAAGACCGTTCTTCCAAAAATGCAGTCGAATTGAGAACCGCCTCTTTTTGAAGTCGGTCGAAAAACAAAGTAAAATCAAAACTGGTGACTATCCTCCTCAAAACAAAAAAAATACGACGATTTGTAGGAAAATGGGAATTTGTTCAAGTATCTATATTATGTAAACAATAGTAGTACAACAACACGAATAGATGGGTGTCGCTGCAAGGTGTCACGTCGGCGGCAGCGGCACCGCTCTAAAGTGACTCTTTCAAACAAAACCTCTTTTTGACTTGAGCCAGTTCATAGTCATTACACACTGAGTCGGCACGCGCATTATGTCTTCTACGTAGGAAGGATTGATTGATTGATTGAACATAATCTCCAAGCTTGGGTGACGTAAAGATCAGTTTCAAGTACATTATATGTATATGATAATGATGATAGATCAATGTTAAAATAGGTATAGGAGATTCAGAATACTGTTTTGCCGTACCTACTATATTGCATTTAATTATTTTATGTGTTTACAAAGAATGGGAAGGAAAAATCATTGTTTTATATTAAGTACCTACCAGCGGGAATTTAGACAACTGTATCGTGAATACAAAATACATATTAGGTATAGATTAGGTTAGGTAGGAGCTCTTACACAAAAGTGCGATGCGATACGATTTCGCAACACAAAAAAATACGATGCGAATTGCTGCGATGCGATTTGGTTCGACAAGGCGTCTCTCAGGTTGACCATTCCTTCGACGACCGTTAACCGTATTTTAAATTGAAAACTAGGTCGTGACATGGGTCGTAAAAAGAAATTTGCACTTCTGTTATTGCTTAGGAGATACAGAAAAAATAAACAAAGAATATTTTGGGAAGATAAGATTTTGATGCGAATCAATTCGCAAGTTCTTGAGATGCGACGTCGCATCGCAGTTTTGTGTACGAACCCTAAATGAATGTAAAGAGCTAAAAATCGAGCTCAGTTGCATGCTATTAAATGACAGGTCTATACTTTATATATAAAGGTCGTGGTGGCCCGGAGGTTTAAGACACCCTCTTCTCATGCATGAGAATGCGGGTTCGAAACCTACCTACGGCAAATACTAATGTGACTTTTTCCGATTTATATGTACCTACTTTCTAAGATTATCTAGACAACACTGACAAACGGTGAAGGAAAACATCGTGAGGAAACCTGGGCTTATAATTTCTAATTATAAGTTTGTAATCGCCAACCCGCATTGAGCAAGCGTGGCGATTAATGCTCAAAACTTCTCCGTGTGAGAAGAGGCTTTGCTCAGCAGTGAGCATTTATAGGTTGTTGATGATGGTGATGACATATATCCAGTTGTTGAGTTGTCCAGCAGAGGATGGACAAAGGCTGATGATTTTTAAACATCTTACTAACGTTAAAAATGCGAAAGTTTGTTTGTGTGTGCTATTTACTCAATCGTCAAAACGACTGTAGGGGTCGGGATGAAAGAAGAGTAGATTGAAGTCTGGAATAACGCAGGCCTCATAGACATTTTATTCCATGGTGACGCGGGCGATGCCGCGGGCAGAAGCTACTTGGAAATAAGTATGAGCAATAAGAGAATAACATCACGCCTTTTAATGTTTAAACGTGATTCACAAACGTTGACGTGCACAATTGCACATTATTCAACACTAGCTACTTCAGCGCGGTTTCACACGCTCTGCTCAGCTTTTATTGGTCGTAGCGTGATGTTTTATAGCCTATATCCATCCTCGATAAATGCGCTATCCAACACAAAAAGAATTATTCAATTCGAATCAGTAGTTTCGGAGATTAGCGCGTTCAAACAAACCAACAAAAAAACAAACTCTTCTGCTTTATAATATTAGTATAGATGACCTCCAATTATCACCAGTTTAAAGTTTCACCCATGTAACAGGGGGTGAGTATTGCGTTACATCAGGTTCAAAGTTGAGGGTTCGTATTTAAATTTCGAAGAATTATGGAGAATGGGAAATGTACCAAATTAAATAATTGTAATAGTGAAGTCCTTTAAGTACTCCATTATCGCGCTTCAATTTTCTTTTTTGCACCAAAACAGTTGTCTTTAATTAATCGTCAGGTTTTTATGCAACTGTAAGTTACAGGAGGCAATATCTTATATATATATATAATAAATTCAAGATAGGAGTATGGTCACATTGTAATACACGTACAAAAGATGTAGGTATTCCCGCGAAATCTGAGTCAGAGACGAAACTCGACCAAGATGTGTCAAATAATGTTGTAACGAATTTTAATTGTTGCAAAATATTTGCTAGTTTTTTTGGTTATCTGTGAATTTCCATCAGATTATAATGGCTTGGAAGGTTCGATAATAAATATTCTAAAGCACCCCTGCGTCTCATGATTATCGAGTGTCTGTGTGTGTAAATATTTATTTAATATTCGTTCATTTTATCTCTAGATAGAGCGTGTGTATGTCCGCTACATAACGACAGGTCTAACAAATATTACAATATAAACTGATATTGGTTTCCACCCTATCTAGGCACTGGAAATTAAAATTAGCACCACTTGAGATAATTCTAGTCCAGAAATGATTAAAAATAATACAATATTGCGTAAGAATCTTAAACTCATAATCTTTTTATCAATGATGCAATACTATAATAAACCTGCATCAATAGACACCATTATAATATATTTTGGTACTTGTAAACTTATTTTCCCCCGACCCCACAGCTATCTTTCATTAAAAAAAAGAATAAGCGGAAAATATTACGCAATAATGTTTCAAGTTGACGCAATATTTAGCTGCATTACTGTGTAACTTCGATGTCATCGACCGAAACTTGTCTATGTGTGTATCAGAATACTCGTCTCTCATTGGTCCAGCCTCGCGCGGAACAGCAACAACGCAATATTCCGCCATTTTATGTTTCGAGCGAATGTTGCTTCGCAGTTGCGCACTACGCTCCATCGGTGACGGATGTCCGTGTATACGATAGTGATTTTATAACGCAAATTGTGCAGTATTGAAATAATAATGGAAGGAAAACACGACATGTTTACAAAAGTGTGTGACAGGAGGGACATAGTGGATTTTGTGAAGGAAGTGGAGAAATATCCGTGTTTGTACAACAAAACTTTACCGGAATATGCAAATAAAGTGCATAATCGACGAGCGTGGTCGAACATCGCAAAGAAGGCGAATACATCAAGTAATTTCTTTCACTTTTATTAACTTTTTTTGACATAAGATAGAGTTTACTTTCCGTATTAAATGAAAATAGGTCACTCGGTTGTGTTTATAAACACTTTTGGCGCGTAAACTTTATTGTAGGTATTGAAAATGAACTGTAAGTTGTAATGAATTTGTTAGGAATATAAATATTGATTTTTACCTGTGTAATGTTGTGCACATACGTAGCTACGAAATCAAATAGGCAATGCGTACTTTAAAAACAATGTTGACGCTGAAATTTATTAGTGTTCTACGTAATTTAAGTTATTGTCAATTTGTCACGACTTTGCAATTTTTTATTTAATGCTACAGTGATTCGTTTGCATTGCGCTTGATGACATAGGCATGTACTAGTTAGACCTAAGTAGTGTTTCTTTTTGAATAATTCCCATAATAAGTGACTATAGATACCTAAGTATTTGTCAGTAGGTACCTAAATAATTTTTCGAAAGTGACATAAAATCTCATTTAAAATCCTATTTACCCTTTCCCTTCTGATTTCTTTTGAATTAATAATACATTTATAGAGGACGTACTTAATATAATAAATAACCTATGATGAAATTTAATAAAAAAATTAAATGATCTCATGGTTGCTAGTACCGCTCAGTAGTAAGATTTTCGGTTCGGGCGATTTGATATTAAAAGTATTTCGGTTTTTAGAAAATGCCACAGTAATAGTAATAAGTATGAAGTCTAATTATAGGTAAGTCTATTTCATCTCTCCCCACTGTAATTTGAGAATCCTAACATTACTGGGGTAAAGGAGGTGTTATATTATTTTCACTATGTATCCGTACTCCGTAGGAAAAGAGTGAGTAGGAAGTCCTTCCGAGAATAAAAGACGTTAGTTATCTCATTTGCTAAGATTTCTATTTACAACAGAGCTTTTTTTAATATTTTTTTTCCAATTAACTGCCTTACAAGTGACTTTATCGGTATCATTTACTAGTGTCAAAGACCCCAAATCAATAGTCACTACAAGCCCCCAAATCACTAATCACTATAAGCCCCCAAATCATTAGTCACTACAAGCCCCCAAATCCACTACGTCATTTATAGTTACGTCACAACATGCAAAATACCTATGATTAAGACTTAAAACTAGTTTCTTAAAATAAATATGCATAGTGACGTAAGATATCTTCAAGAAATACTTAAGCATAACAAAACACACCTATTTATCTTCGATAAGGCAGACAGAATATAAATATACTTAAAGTTTTGCGTCATTAAATTAAGTCGCTAAAAGTATTTACTCGTTGCTTCATCATATTATCACCATCATCATCATGAAATGTGACACTGATGCTGACATAGGCCTCCCATAATGACTTTCATACGGGATTTCGCAAATTGGATGATAGCAAGGGTTACCACTTCTCATGCATGAGGGTGCGGGTTCCAAAACCTACTAACGGCAAGTACTAATGTGACTTTTTCCGAGTGATATGCACTTTCTAAGATTATTTAGATACCAATGGGCCGGCTCGACCGGAGTGATACCACGGCCTCACAGAAAACCGACGTGAAGCAACGCTTGCGTTGTGTTTCGTCGTGTGAGTGAGGTTACCGGAGGCCCAATTACCTTCCCCTTCCCCAATCTCCCCAATCCCTGAATCCCCAACGATCCTCAAACTCCTAATCCCCAAAAAGCCGGTGACGCACTTGTAACGCCTCTGGTGTTCTAGGTGTCCATGGGCGACGCCGATTGCTGACCATCAGGTGATCCGTCTGCTCGTTTACCGGGTTATGTATTCCATAAAAAAAAAAATACCACTGACAAACGGTGAAGGAAAATATCGTGAGGAAATCTGGGCTTATAATTTCTAATTATAAGTTTGAAATCGCCACCCCGCATTGAGCAAGCGTGGTGATTAATGCTCAAACCTCCGTGTGAGAAGAGGCTTTGCTCAGCAATGGGCATTTATAGGCTGTTGATGGAAGGGTTACCGGGGCTTCAGGGTAAAGCAGGAGTAAGAAAGGGGTGGTTTATAGGCGGTAACAGTCTAGTCTTGTGCTTAATAGTTCGCGACTAAGATCACTCAGATCAGTTCGCCGCTCCTAAACGAACTAGTTCGCTCTTTTAGTTCGTCAGCTCCCGACTCGCAGTTGGAGTTGGAATTGGGAATGAATCGGATAGGAACTAGGAAGGCACTGGCAGCCAAAGCGCTCCCTAGTTCGTCAGCTCCCGACTCAGCTCATGAGTTTTCAAGTGAGATCATAATGTTATCGCATTTTTTAGTTCGGTATTCACCATACACTATACATATAAACGACTTCACAATCCTTGTACTTGTACTTTGAAATACGAACTAAGGAACTAAGGAGTTGGGAATGACGTGAACTAGTTCGCATATTTTGAATGTGGGAGCGCTCTTTTGAACGAGTTCGTTCGCGAACTACACAAGCCTCTCTCCTTGCCTCAGCCAGAGAGGGTCATTCGATGATTTTCCCCTTTCAAAAACACTAATGATATCCAGGGTTATAAAGTTACCATGATTATTGAGTTACTTATTTTTCTAAGTAACATCATTAAAACAATTCTGTTGCAATAACTAATGACGTCATAGCTCAGTATTTTAACAATAAACGATGACGATACAAGTTTTAACATATTTGGTGAAATATTATGAAATATTTTGTGAGTTTAGTATCTACTGAGTGGTATTTTTAATAAACTATCTATATGTTGATATCTAAAATTTAAAGATAATAATTATAAGGTTTGTTTTTATAAAGTGTAAGAAAATTGGTTAAAACTGGATAAAAGTGGGTGTGGTACCATATTAATATATACACTTTTTTTCTGAAATGCAACTTTTGATGGGTATTATAAATAATGCCAAAAATACAACAAGTTTTACAAATACAAAAAGTTTTATTTTATTGGGTTTTTGGCATAAATAAGTGGCATACATTTTGGATAACAAGCTCTGTACTTTGTTTTATAATTTGCATATCAAGTACTTACCTAAATGGTTATATTTTTAAAGATTATCTTGTTTAAATATTATTTTCTATTCCATAGCAATCTACATTTTAAAATTAGCAAATAACTCTATTTAGGTAGTACTCGTTTGTTTCATTTTTTAAGTTTTTTTTATCTAGTTAATTAAAAGTTATGAAACTTTACATTAAGCCTAATAATGATTTGTATAAAGTAGACGAAAACAAAATATTCGCGTCAATTTATTATCTTCCATATTATTTTATTATCTTACACTATATGTAAATTCTCAAGTCATTACTGAGAAAATTAGAAGTCAGAAATATCTCAATTTATTATCTTCCATATTATTTTATTATCTTACACTATATGTAAATTCTCAAGTCATTACTGAGAAAATTAGAAGTCAGAAATATCTCTATTTAAGTCGATTGCTCAATATGAGAATCGGACTCAGGACTTTTCCGATCCACATTCGTGACGTACTCCATAAAACGTCATCACATGTAAATGTTTCGCAATATTAAACATCATCATAAAATCACTTCAATTCTTCGAAAGGATAAGTAGATGAATAATAGTGAACTTCGTAATTGTATTCTTACTTTGTACCCTGATTCATACAAAAATAGAAAATATTTAACATTAAAGTAATTGGTATACAGGGAATCAAACCCGACACTAATGTGCCGGGTCTATTTGACAGTTACATAATCTGATGTTCTTTTTAATAAGATAAATATTTTTTTACATTGTACAGTGGCATTAAGCGCTGTAATGTGCACCTCTGCCTACCCCTTCGGGGATAAAAGGCGTGATGTTATGTTATGTTATGAATAAAATTTAAGGACGTTTTCAAACAAGTTAGTACATATTTCTACAAAAACTAGGCCAGCCTAGTTTTTGTAGAAATATGTACTAACTTGACTTAGACTTAGACACAGAAACACTTTTAAATATTATTATTGCACAATCACAAAAAGAGTTGATCCGTACGGGTATCGAACCCGCGACACATTGCGCGGCAGCCGGTTGTCCAGTGACAGCACCAACTGTGCCGTCATAATAAAATTATCTTGCGAGCAACAGCAAAAAGATGTTGTGCAATATGAATATTACACTAAACAGTTCAAGAAAAACATTGCGCAATATTTTACTACGTTCGATTTTTTTCGATAAATACGCGATATATATCTGATAGATAAGGTAGATAAGTAAACATAACAACATGCCTTTTATCCCCGAAGGGGTAGCAGAGGTGCACATTACGGCACTTAATGCCACTGTATAATGAAACACCCACTTTTCAATATGTATGGTACGAGTCTCATGTAATAGGAGGTGAGCCTATTGCCATATATCGTGCACAATTCCAGACTCCGTACTACTACTGGGATTTTTTTTCAAATACCCAGTAATACTTTGGCCGACCCGGAAATCGATCCCGAGGCCCTTTAGCCAGCAGTCGCATTTGCGACCACTCGGCCAACAAGGCAGTAGATAAATAATTCTTAAGTAATTGTAGAGGTAGACATCTTGAACATTAATACTGAACGGCCAATAATACCTATTATACAATTCATAATATTGTGTTGCGGAAATATATTGCCAGTTGACAAATATTTAACAAAGTATGGATAAAGTAGATGAAATTAGGTGCCACCATTACACGTAATTTTCTATTCGTAAAGATTATATCACACCGTTAGCGATCGAGAGAGCGAGTTAGGATCGTTTAATTTTTATAGTTATGTGATTCAGTCATTTTGGCTAAGGCTGGCGATACAAACGCAATGTATAGCGGTAGAGATACAAGCTCATTCGCTTACAGTGTGACCATAGTCTTACATACAGTCAAACCATTGCAACGGTTTTGTGGGGCTTAGATAATAAAATACTAGATTCATTTAGATTATATAATACTAGATTAAGTTTTCAATTTAATACCTTAACACAAGTAATAATAAAATCAAATTTCTCTTGTTACAGTACCAGATTGCCGCGACAAATGGAGGAAGATAAGGATTTCTTTTATGAGGTCTCTAAAGCAACAAGCTAGCGACAAACCTCCAATGAGACCTTACTATCTAACTGAAGAACTACATTTTCTGTATCCATTCTTAAGTATAAAGCCTAAGACAGACAAATCGCCTAAAGAAATCCTTACTGACGGAGGCGAAGAAAAAATGGAAATTGAAAACACAATAACAGAAAAACAAGAGACTTCTGACAGTGACACTTCAAACTACGAAGAAGATTCAAAGGAACAGAATGCAGAAATCAGTAGAGTATCTTTTAATGACAACACAATGCCAAACATCACAAAAGTTAGAACAGAGAATCCTGTAGAGACGAAGAAGTTCAATGGAAACAAGAATTATAATTATATCGAGGGGAATCCCCGAAAAATGTTCTTGCTCTCAATGTTGCCAGACGTGGAGTCTTTAACTGAACCTGAAATGAGGATATTCAGGCGTGAAGTAATATCGATAATAGACAAAATAATACGTAGTCGTAGTATACGAAATTAAAATGTTAAGATTTTTTTATTATTTAATTTATTTTTTTAGCGACTGTGATTGGTCGTAACTGAAAAGTCTTGTACTCGATTTTCGAATCGGGAGATATTTTTTGGATTTTCTTTATAGAAATTCCTTGGATACAATTTGGTACTGTGTTTGAAACCACCTCTTATAACGGTGGAATTCAAAAATATTAAACCTGATTATAAGATCTCTGCTTAGCCCTTTGTACAACGGGCGTGATAATGTGACGTAGAATATTATTTAATTGTGAAGTTCCATTTTGATTGTTTTCGTTTTCTTGTTTTTAACTTGTCGAGTACCGTCAATACAGACACAATTATAGAACAATAGGTTGCGGTCACCGGTGACCGCTTGGTGTTTGACAGTTTAAATTTAAAAATGAACATACAACAAATAAAATTAAGTATTTGGTAAAATAATGTATTTCATTTCCCCCTATTTTGTATTCAGGTTCAGGTATAAATTTATTATTCCCCAAGAAAACTCATGTCACAATTCGATAAAGTTGCCCGAATGGTTTCAAGCCGAAACGGGGATTCATGTCACGAATAGAATGTTTTACAACAAACGCTATGCTGACAAAACAATTTGTTTTTTTTATTTGTCTCATTTCATTACAGACAAACTACTTAACAAAAAGTGTAATACTTTTGTATAAATATGTAATGTATGATCATATGATCAAATATGATGTAATATTAACAGCAATGTCAAAAAACCCATATGTACCTATGTACCTAGGTAAAATCCTTACTACCGCTATAATTAATATTATAAATCGAAAAGTGAGTTTTGTTTGTTTGTTTGTTCCGCTTTCACGCCGTAACTACTAAATCGATTGCTTTGAATTTGTGCAGACGTAAAGTTAGAAGTCCGGATTAAATAATAGACTTTTTATCCCGGAAAAAATTTAATATTCCCGAGGAAAAACAAAAGTATTGGTATAGATGGCGCTGTGTGTATTGGTATATTATTATGTCACAGGCTACTTTTTTCCATTTGTGACGCGAGCGAAGCCGCGGGTAAAAGCTAGTTAATCATAAACGGCATACAGATACGTTTTTCAACTGAGAATTTCAATACAACATCGGAAAAAATAATTGATAATACTTCCTACAGTCGGGTAAAAACCCATGTAGGTACATATTTATCTGGCTTAAAATCGAATTCGTGACAAGATGCAACAATACTCACAGTATGCATTAGCACCAACAAGCATGTTGATACATATTGAATATATTTTTTTTATTAAACGCTTAACTGAGAATTTCGAACTTCTTTAGCACGACCAAGGGATCGAATCCGTTATATCGTGCTCAGGTAGATTCTTACTTTAACAATGAACGATCTGTATAGGGTGAATCGGTAAATAAAGACTCGGTGTTTTTCTGTATCTTTTCTTAAAAGCGCCTACTCAAAAAATACTGTTTGAGTACTCATAAGTACAGAATGTCGATACCCAATTAATAATTTAGTAGGCGCTTGTTACGCATCCATAGAATAGATATAAATTGATGGTAAGAAATGTAGCCAAATCATGTTTAATTATTTTCGGATTATAACTTGACATTTTGTTATTTAAGAAACCTACCTACTAATTTATGTCTTACTTTGATTTCAATAATATTCTTTTAGCGCAGAGGTGGTATAGAGTCATTTAACAATAAAAAGTTAGAAAACAAGCAATAAGTTATGTAAGTATACTTAGTACCTATTCATTTAGATCTAAAACGACTGCAGGTAGACCACGCTAGTTTATTGAGCGACTGGCTGTCGGTTCACGACACACGCCAACGCGCTGAATCGCTTCTACCGTGCCCATTGTTGCTAACCGGTAACGATCACGATATCAACTCGCCTTTACACAAACGCTATACTCTCGACAAACACACCATACATTACCGCACTAATGAAGCCACTAGCTGCTACATCAAGCCATCAAAACGCAATGGGTATCGTAGTTTATAGTCTTGTTATAAAATGGTGATCGAAACAGCGGTTTTAAATCGGCGAGGCGTGTCGCCTCGAGAGGGGAGCGACGCGTCGAGCGAAGAGGACAGCGATATGTTGGAGCGGGCGACGGACGGAGCGAAGCGGACGCCGCCGACCGGTGCACGGGAAGGGCGCGGGCGGCCGTCAGTTCCGCGCCGCGCCTCGCTCGTACTGCCCGTCCTCGCTGACGCTCCCGCCTGCGCGCCCGCTCCACAATGAAGTCTAAAGTAAAGGGGGCGCGAACCAAGAATATGGACAAGCTGATCGCAGCTGTCCAGGCTCGGGAATGCTTATGGGACAAGAGCTATAGGGGACACAGGAATCGCTTCAAGTTGGAGCGATATTGGAATGAAGTGGCGGCTGAGGTTGGGACGACGAGTGAGTATTGAGTTCGCTTTGAGTTTCACTCGAAGGTTAACGTCCGTGCGAGCGTGCGCTCCGCTGTTTGCGCAGTTATTGAATTATTGGTAGGAGGACGTTTGTTTTTGTTTCTTGACGCGCGTTTTGCAGATGGCCGGCTTACCTCTGATGAGACGCCGTATTTATACTGCAGTAATTACATTATTGCTGTTAATTTTAGCTTGTCTCGTTCATATTCATAATATAGATTGTAATACTGGGGATAATGTCGATAAACATCTGTTGCTGTTAAGTGAAAGTAGTACACATTTATGTAAGTTCGTGACCTACAAAGAAAGTATTTTGAGGAGCAAGGTCATTAGATAAGATCAAACAAGTAATCATACGTAACCAGACAATTGATAACTTTTTAAGATTATAATCCTTCAGTCTGTAGAAGTTAAACCGACTAAAAACGTAGTTTGACTGGAGGCTGTTACCTTGCTCAATCGCTTGAAGCCGGTCTATGAGATACAATAGAAAATATTTTTGTCGCGCGTGGATGTATTAACTACATGTTTAATGACTTAAACAGAATTTTGGCATAAATGATGAATTCTAATACTATTCAGAAGGGAATACAATTGCTTATTTAAACTTATTTCTGCAAATGTAAATAAAACACCACGATTGTTTTCCTGCAACGACAGTGTACACTGAGTTGAATATTTTACTCACATAAATGAAGCAAGCATTTCCAAACTACTGTATTTCCTGAGAATTTACCGACTGAGGGATCAAATAATCAAAAGCTTAGCAAAACCAGTCATGATTCCTCTTTGATAATACATATCGAAACATTCAACAATCAGTTTAGGTTTTGCGTAGCTAAATGTGCCCGTGTGTACTAGCAACTCGTCTCGAATTCACATATAATTATATTTCTTTTGTCTTGTCCAAAATAAAACACCAAAAAATAATAATTTCAAAAGTTCTAGCTGTAAGATCTAGTTAGTTCCTTACACTGTAGAGGTAGTCTTGTAGTTGTAGAAGGTATCGTAACTCACATAAAGATCACAAGTTATAGTTTTTAGTTGCGTATATTAAGTTTGGGAAAAGTTACAAACAAAGTCGTGTTTCTTTCCTTGACGTTGTTCGGTAGATAAAGTACTACCTACTACTACGATTACTGTAATACGTTAAATTAAATTATTACTAGCGACCCACCCCGGCTTCGCACGGGTGCAATATGCATATATTTTACATATAAATCTTCCTTAAAAATCACTCTATCTATTATAAAAAACAGCATCAAAATTCGTTGCGTACTTTTAAAGATCTAAGCATACATAGGGACAGACAGACGGCGGATAGCGACTTTGTTTTATACTACGTAGTGATATGCATTGAGTGACGCGCATTCAATATTACTGCGTCGACTAAACGTGCTATGTGCGGTCATAAAACCGTACACTAAAATGCCTTACTCAAATGTATTTTATTTTACCCTTCTATAATTTAAATTAGATAAAAATCCTTAAAAACCAACTTAAAAATTCCAGGTTTGAACTGTCGCAAGAAATGGAAGAATCTCAAGGACCAATGTCGCAAGGAGATGAAGAAAAATCCAAATGAATCTGAATGGCCTCACTTCCAGAAGTTGAAATTCATCCACCATCAGTTCGTGGCTGAAGATGAGGAAGGTGACGAGGATACGACTGATGAGGTCTTTAATTCTTTAGACGAGTCTATAAAGCGGCCGAAGTTAGGCTACACCATGAGGAAGAAGCTCCTGATGAATAAGAGGAGGGCGATAGATGTTGATATGAATAAGTTGATAGATTTAGTCCGAGTTAGGGAGATAATTTGGAACAGGTCGCTGAAGGGACACCATAATTGGTACAAACTTGATGAGAGCTGGAAAGAGGTGGCGATGGAGTTGGATTGTACACGTAAGTATGGTTTTTGTGTGCTTGAAGTGATCGTTATGAAGATTGCGATAAGATATTATGTAAATGAAGGGTTCAATATTTTTTGATAAGTTGATACAGATTTTATTGTTTTATCTAGTCTTTGTTAACGATTATAGACGATTATAGGGGACCCATTGTTTCATTCCCATGTAAGGATTATTTATACTTATCGCTCTTCAAGGGCTTTTAGAACAGTGAGAAATAGATTTAATTTTTCCTTAAATAACATTACTCTATTGAGAAGGAATACTTCAACTTTATAATCAAAGTATTCATTTTTGAGAAATGGATCAAATTAAAATTCAGGACTAAGTTCCTACTTACTGGATTAAATTGGAAAGTTACTTCGTTATGAACTAATTTTCTTTCAAAATAGGGACCCATATTGTATTGTGACATAATTACAATAACCTCATTGAATTTGAAAGGGTTAAATGGTTGCTGGTCCTTTAGCTAATTTATTTGATAAGTTCCTTCATACTTTAACTTACATCGTTATACTAAATAGTAATTCGTTGATGGCTCTACTTTGCTAAACAATATTATGAAATAATGCAAATTTGCTATGAAATACTTGACATAGCATTTGTCTCGCAATATTATAGTTTAGTCTACTGTGAGACCAGAGGCAGGTTAAACCTAGAGAAAGCGCCCTGGGTAAGCACCTCATAGACACCCCTAATGGTTTATGATGGCGGTGCTATAGGCAAGTGGGCACACGCTTGCTGTATCCCTCTGTAACCTGTCGCTTTAGGCACTTTCTGGCTCTATGTTAGTCCAAACTCCTGAATTGTATTCTCGGAGGTCTCTCTCTTCTTGTAGGAAAGAGTATTATTTTAAACATTTCATATAGAAGACGCAGGTATGGAAGGATGGATGCAAACAGCTTTCAACCGGCCTTCTGAAAGTAATTGGGGGAAGCCCAATGTTCAGCAAAACGTCTTGTGACTGAAATAATAATGATGATGATGATGATAGGAGCCACATATAATTATCTGGCAGTTAAACTAACGAAAATTGAACGTGAAGGGGACCTCAGACATGCATTAGAGACGAATAGTTACTATTATTATGTTAGACTAGTTCGGAAAAAAATATAATTTTATTTAGACCTATCAAATCAGATCAGATCTATCTAGGCATAGGTCAGTAGATCTGACACATTCTATCATGTTTGAAATAAGAATGCTACTAACGTTACATTTAAAAAATTCTAGGTGACGAAGCAAGGCTCAAATGGAAGTACCTAAGAGATCAAGCAAGGAAGGAGGTAAGGAAACAAACAGGATCAGATTGGGAGTACCTCCCAAAACTTCAGTTCCTCACAAATCAGTTTAATGATTACGAAGGCAACGAATTAGCTGATGATTCCTACACCCAAGATTATGATGCTGACCAAGGAACGAGCTACTTCAACATAGAACCAACTAATGACGTCAGTGTTAAAGAAGATGATTTCGATGAATTTGATACAAAACCAATCATAATGGAAACGGACTTCTACGATGACGATGATGACGCACAAAAAAGTGCTACTACTGAGCCAAGTGAGCCGGTGACGAAGGATGAAGATATAGGCTTCTTCAACAGCCTGCTCCCTCATGTAAAGAAATTAGGACCCGCTAAAAAACTCATGTTAAGAATGAAGATACAAGAGATGGTTTACAATACCGTCTACAATGAAACTTAGTTTGGGAATGGAGACACTTATTCAGAAAAATAATATTTTTCGAATTAGATGATTAAAAAAAATCTTACTCACGATTTCGACAAAACCGTAGTCACATTTGGATGATTGCGGGATGTTATTGTAATGGTAATTTAAAAAAAGGTTTTGTTGATAAAATCTGGTTTTAACTTTATGTTATGAGTTGCCTGTAGCCAAACGCCACTTTAGCGCTTGTCTACAGAGAGAGAGTAGAAATCAAAATGTATGGGAATGACAGTGACAAGTGTCAAAATTTACGTCAATTCGGTTTTCTATTCTACATGTAGACAAGCGCTAAATGGCATTTGGCTACAGCTGCTGTACAGATTATTGAAGTAAGGTTCGAAACAAGTGATTCAACCAGATAGTATTATTTGTTAAGATTAGGTTTTTGTCAGATAGAACAAGTAATACTTTTTTATGTTTAATGTGTATGGTTATCAAGGAATAAGAGTGTGTACCAAAAACCATATTGATACGTGGTCAGGAAAGGGGAGAAATTCCAATAACTAGACCCAAACAAACTGGTAAATCTAAATAAAACCATTTAGAAATGTAACCTACTAACCTGTACCTAGTAGGTAAAATATGTGTTAGTTTAAACGCACTGATCTCTAAAACTTTATTTCGATTTGAAAATTATTTACTTATTAATTAATAATCTAATATCGTGGTGGCGCGGAGGTTTAAGACGCCTGCTTCTCATGCATGAGAGTGCCGGTTTGAAACCTACCAACGGCCAATGTGACTTTTTCCGAGTTATATGTACTTTCTAAGATTATCTAGACCAAGTTTAAAATCTGCAACCCGCATTGAGCAAGCGTGGTGATTAATGCTCAACCGTTTTCTGTGTGAGAAGAGGGCTTTGGTCTCAGCCTCTTCTCAAACGGAGAAGGTTTGCGGGTTGGCGATCTCAAACTTACAATTAGAGATTGTAAGCTCCGGTTTCCTCATGATGTTCATCGTTTGTCAGTAACGTCTAAACTATCTTAGAAAGTACATATATCTCGGAAAATGTCACATAGACGTTAGCAGGTACTTACTTGCCATTTGTAAGTTTTGAACTCGCACCCTCATGCATAAGTACTGCCTTCACATGTTTATATAATATTACGTTAATAACTTCAACTCAAATAGGTTTATGGACGGCAGCAGAAGGAAAAGTATCAAATGATAATAAATAGAAGACTGAATTTTTATTTTTCTGAGTAAGTGTGATAGTTATTATTTGTATTAAAATATTCGTGAATTAATTATTATGTTTTCGGTTTACTCACGTAAGTGTTTGACGAGTAACTTGACTAGTTTTAGGCCATGCTGGAGGCTCATGTTCAGCAGCAGTATTCTGCGACCCGCGACACGGCGATTGTCAAAGTCAAAGTCAAAATCATTTATTTCAATTAGACCAGGATGGCACTTTTGAACGTCAAACAACAAAAATTTATAAGTGAATATATGATGGTTACTGTATTGGAAAATACTTATATTATAGGTAATAAATGTTTAATTATAAGTTATTTGTTGTATGTACATATTGTCGTATTATAATCTTACTTTTAAACATAATATTTTGTGCTTTCTGGAGTTTAACGTGTAAGTCCAAGATAGAAAATTTAAAACCTACAATGGTTGGAAGTTGCAATGCGATTGTCAGCTAGAAACACCGGGTTCTCGACTTACGACTTGGCTAAAGTATTATTCTATTTTATTATTGAGAGAGTTGTAAAACCACCTTTGACATCGATTGGAAATACAATAATTTGGTTCCAAAAATTGGTGTGACATATAATCACCTATTATCACACAAAACGGTCTCTTTTCAAATGTCTTTGTTTTTAAATTACCAATTCTCGTCCGGAATAGACACAGTGCGATAATTCAGACATTGTTATTGTCTAACTTAATAGCTATTTAAGAAATAATATAACATGTTACAAATATACCTACTGAATGTCAACCACATAGTTTCAATAAATTCTATTGATGTTAAGAGTTCACAGTTTTTCTATTACCTAATTTCTTTTCACATTTAATGAGTGCTATTCTTATTGTTGTTAAATTTTATGGCAATTATGTATTAAGTGCCAGTCTTTCGATTATCCGTCTTTCGGTTTGTCTGCACATAGAACTTTACCGTTTTGTAATAAAGCCTAGAATCGATTGAAGAAATATGGTACATTCAGAATGCCAATCACGAATAACTATCGCATTCGTATCGTAATAATATCGAGTGTGTGCGGCGTTTGGATTGGTTAATTCACTAGAGACGGTCAATCAGAGCGCCGAAAGCGCTCGATACCTTTACGTTATGAATGCTATAATTATTCGTGCTTGGCACTCTGAGGCCTTAGAACGAGTTTGTTTTACGTTTAAAGTAATCGTAAGGAGTACGCGTTCAGCGCTTTGATTGGTTGGTTCATTAGCGCCGGCCAATCATATTGCCGAACGCGTACTCGTTTCGAATACTTTAGACGTAAATGAAATTCGTACTAAGGCCTCTGTACAAGTCTGTTTTTCGTTTAACGATTTTATGTTCATCTTGTAGAAAAATTGTTGTTTGCGGAGATTTCAACATTGACGTACTTAAGCAAAGTAGAGAAGCGACTGAATTAGAATGTTTTTTAATGAGTTACAATATGAAACTTGCCTTAAAAGAACCAACTCGCATGGCTAGCTTATCATGCATAGACAACTTTGCACATAACTTTAATACATGTAAGACTGAAGTGTTTGAATGGGCGACGGGCGTTATCGGATCATACGGCACAACTGCTTAAATGTCCCGTACAAAAACTATGCTGTATTAAGTATTGGTATGCAACTAGAAGGGACTACAATACGGAAAATATTATAAAATTTAAAAACCATCTCAAGAGTCTTACTTTTTCAGAAATTTATGAAACGGATGACCCAAATGTAGCTTATAATTGTTTCGCCGCGATTTTCAAGTTACTGTACGACCTGTGTTTTCCATTTATAGCGGTTAAAATAAATGCGATACGACGTACTAAGTGGGTGTCAAAAGGCATTAAATTATGCAGTAAAAAGAAAAGAAAACTTCTATGGCAGTTTCGACTAAATCGAAGCCATAATAACAAAAACTTATTATATAATTACTCAAAAATTTACAAAAAAATCATACGGCTAACTCAAAAAGCACAAAACAATTACAATATAAAAACATCTGAAAACAAAGCTAAAACCGCGTGGCAAATAATTAATCGTGCAAAGTATAACGTACCTAAATCTAACATAAATAGAATTAAAATAGGTGACTGCATCATGACACATCACAGTACTATTGCAGAAGCATTTAATAATTTTTTCATTGATAAGGTGCAACCAAAGCAGGGTATAGCGAGGTCTGCACCTAGGGGATTTACTGTAGACCACAATAATAAAACTATGTTTATGGCCCCTAGTATGCCAACCGAGATTAAAAAAATAATAATGTCCTTAAATAATACAAGTAGTGTTTTTTTTTTTTTTTTTTTTTTTTTTTTAAGGGGGGAAAATCATCGAATGACTGCCCCCGCCTGGGTGAGGCGGGAGGGAGTGTCAGACTCTTACTGACTAAAAACCACCCCGTTCCTTCTCCTGCACGTCGAGCCGGAGCCCCGGTTACCCGTTAGGTTCTCCGCGACAATACAAGTAGTGTAGGATATGATGGTATTGCTACGGGTATACTGAAACAAGTTGCGGACGAAATCTGCGGTCACTTGAGTCATGTTATAAATCTCAGCATTAGTGCGGGCGTCTATCCTGATGCCCTAAAAGTATCAATAGTTAAGCCACTATTTAAGAAAGCAGATAGGGAATTAATGGAGAATTATAGACCTATATCACTAATACCTATAATTTCTAAAATATTTGAAAAATACATTTGCAAGGAATTAAATTCATTTATAGAAAAACATAATATTCTATGCAAAGAACAGAAAGGATTTAGAGTGGGTAAAACTATTAACATGGCCATCTATGATTTTTTACATAATGTTATACATAATGTTGATAAGAGAAAACCGGTCTGTGGCGTATTTTGTGATATGACTCAAGCCTTTGACTATGTACACTACGGGACACTCTTAAATAAACTTGAGACGTATGGAGTCAGAGGAAATGTAAACAATCTCATTAAATCTTATTTAAATAACAGGACTCAAATTACACACATAAACGCAATTGACATGAAAAGTAAACATGACAACGTGTATCAGTCTAGAGAACGTACAGTTTCATTTGGTGTGCCACAAGGGAGTGTTTTGGGGCCTCTCTTATTCATTTTGTATATAAATGATCTGCCAAAAGGCATCCCTCAACCCCTGACACTATTTGCCGATGATAGCACCATAGCAATACCGTGTGAAAGTATCGATACTTATGAGAGTGACATAAATGTATCTATAAATTTAATGGTAAAGTGGCTAGATGATAATAATCTAAAAATTAATCTGACTAAAACTAAATTAATACACTTTAGTCAAAGGATCAATACCAAAAGCAGTCTCAATGTACACTACGCTGACCAACCTATAGAAGAGGTAGAAACAACTAAATTTTTAGGGCTCTACATTGATAAAAAGCTAAACTGGAAGGCCCATATCGAAATCTTATGCAGGAAGTTAAGTAAGTCTGCCTACGCCCTACACACGTTATCGTCTATAATAGGTGTAGAGGCATTACTTGCTGCTTACTATGGGTTAACTGAATCCCACCTACGCTATGGTGTAATTTTCTGGGGTAACTCGGCAGAAAAAGACACGATATTCAAGGCTCAAAAGAGATGCGTACGTTCAATATTCAAAATTAAACCCACTGATAGTTGCCTGCCATACTTTAAGAAAAATAAAATACTCACTTTGCCATGTCTGTACATTTTGGATGTAGCTGTATTTGTCAAAACGAATCCACACCGATTTAAACTATTAAATGAAATAGTCCCACGTAACAGGCGCGATAACAGTAGGATATGCACGCATACTGCGAGAACTTCCCTCATGCGTAAAAGTATTTTCTGTATGGCGCCTGTGATATTTAATAAATTACCAAAAATTTTGAGAGAACTACCCTTGTCACATTTTAAAAATAAGCTGAGAAGGTTTTTAGTTAATAAAGCCTATTACAGTGTTCAGGACTTTTTGAATGAGAAAGACTTTCTAATTCAGGCTTCGTATAACATATTTAATGGTGAAGAATAATAATAATACAATGTACATTTTTTATAAATTTCTTGTATACCTACTGGACATAATAATATAATTTAGTATTGATTTGTAAATAAATTGACTTATTGTAAGGACCACTATTTGACTGCGTAATAATGAAATTGAATATAATCTTTACACCTATAAAATTTGTATGCCACTATTGGCGAAACATGGACGCACAATCATATTATTTAACATCTTGCATGTCTGATTACTCGATTTATGTATACGCATGTTTTACAAATAAACAATCTTTCTTTCTTTCTTTCTTTCAACGAGATCGATACTTCATCGTGTTTAGCTCTGTAATTCAAAAACCTAGAGAGTGTCCTAGGCAAGCACTTCATTGGCGCTCCTAATTTTTTTTATTGGCGCCGCGGCCCCTCTTTCTTTCGTTTCGTGGGTCTCGCGGCGCCCGTCTGTGGCCTGGCGCCCTAGACACTTGTCTAGTTTGCCTTAGAGATAATACGGCTCTGGTTAGTTCATTGCAGCAGCTACAGACCGCATTCGGTGTTCTGAGGTTACTCTTGAGTCCAATTCCGATCGATCGACATTGGTAATGTGAAACCTACTCTTGAGTTGCAACACTAGCGCCCATTGCATTCGTATTGCGTGAATATTTAATGAACTAAATGGTATCGAGTTCTTTATATTCCGTATTCTAAATGCTACTTTGACAGCTACGATAGGGCTTGTATAGTTTTGAAATTGGATAATTATTGAGATTTTTTTTTTGATTGGAACGGCATTGACATTGAGATTGGTTTCAAGACTAAGCACCCTGATTGGCCAGCTCTAATAAAACAACCAATCTTGAGAGCTTAGTAGAGAGAGCGAGACAACGTCCGGCGCTCTGATTGGTTGGTTCTTTGAAGTCGGCCAATCAGAGCGCCGAAGTCGTACTAAGCTGTCGGATACCAATTGGTGATTGTATTTTCTTGAAATAATAAAAATGTTTATTGTTGATCATTTCTAAATGTTATAAAGATACGTACATAAAATAAGTGCTGAGCTATATTTATGTGCAGATATATAATAAACACATTATAGTTGTATCTTGTTTTGTTTTTCATTTTATTAGATACCTACGACTGCACGGTTGGTGCGGTGGCTGGGCAACCGGCTGCCGTGCAACGTGTCGCGGGTTCGATTCCCGCACAGGACAACACTTTGTGTGATCCACAAAGTGTTGTTTCGGGTCTGGGTGTCATTGTGTAAGTGAACTTGTATGTTTGTAAACGCACCCACGACACAGGAGAAAATCCTAGTGTGGGGCAACAATTAAAAAAAAAATAATAATAACAAAAAAATAATAATAAATAATAAAAAATAATAATAAATAATAATAAATAACCTACTTTTCTTTCCTTGGATAAATGGCGAAAATGAGTACTTAACTGGATTCAATTTCTGGGGTATGAAAAGAGATTATAGAGGTAAGGTGTTTTTACAAGCTTTGATTTATCTTGTAAATGCATTACTGTAAGCTCCGGCCTGCAGACGGCGAGCATGGGTGGCTCGCCGCCCGACCAGAACCAGATTCTAGCAAACGGCGTGTCGCGTTCGGCGCGCGCCTCAAAGAGCCATCAGACCACCACAGATGGGGCCTAATAGGGCTGATGCCGATACAGAGCCGCGGAGGACTTGACGCATTGCCGGGGCTCCGGCTCGAAGTGTAGGAGTAGGAACGGAGTGGTTTTTAGTCAGTAAGAGACGGACTCTCCCTCCCGCCTCACCCAGACGGGAGAAGTCATTCGATCGATCGACATTGATATTGTAAAATTTCGTACTCTTGAGTTTCAACACTAGCGCCTCTAGCATCCATATTGCATGGATATTGAATGAACTAAATGGTATTGAGTTTTTCTTTATACTCCGTACTCTGAATGCTATTACAGTTACGATTGTGGTTGTATAGTTTTGACATTGTACAATTATTGAGATTAACTAGAAATCGTGGTTTTTTTTGTTAATTTAGTATGTCTCACGATAGTAATTATTGAGATCATATTGGATTGAAATTGCATTGAAATTGAGATTGGTTTCAAGAGTAAGCACCCTGGAGATACAGTATTCATTTTTTATAAAAAGATACATTACACTTAGATATTTATCTCTGCCTATACTTTAGACGAATACGGCAAGTATTTGTGGAACGTTTACATATTTTGCCTTTATGTGAGTGCCAACATATTCCGGGCATTGTATGTTTTGGTAACTGAAATATTCTTGTGATGCAATGAGTAATGGCTATTTAATGTACAATACCTTGCTTTCATCTCCTGTGTTATGGGTTTATGGAATATTTTAACTGGATATACTTATCTGGATGAGGCAGTCCCGTTGACCGAGTGGTCCGACGACTGCCGGGCATGGGGTCTCTGGTCCGATTCCGAAAATCCCAACAAACAATTGTTGGGCAGAAAGCCCGTCAGGCACGATCACCTCGCCTGGTCAGAGGATCCTCCTTTTCCGAACTTAGGGAACTTTCCACTCTGTTCCATAAATAACTATAAGAATCGAGTGTGGGTAAGCTTACTAGGCGCCCAATCCTCCTCTATTTTCAATCCCCAAATGTCTAACCCTCAAAGGGACGGCAACGCACTTGCATATCTCCACCGTTATTGCGGGTGTCCATGGGCGTCGCCGAATGCTTACCATCAGGCGATTCATCTCCTCGTTAGCCGCATAAAAACTCAACACCAGTATTAACAACCCTAGTAACACGTAATATGTTCCAATTTCCATCGTCAGCAAACATGACGAGCATCCGCTGGAACTGTAAACATAATTACTAAGCCATACGTCTCGATCACAAACAATTACATTTGTGACGTAATGCATTACACTACATATGACAAAATATCCGGTGTGGTAATTATTACATTATGTAACGTAAATGTAACACTCACTTTTGACCAGTTATACTATGACACACATAACATCACACCTTTTATCCCCGAAGCGGTAGGCAGTGGTGCACATTACAGCATTTAACGCCATTGAGCAAAGTAACACCCACTTTTCACTATTTATTTAACTATTTTTCAGAAAATATTTACGAAAAATATTGAATTAAATGGACGAAATTAATATAGGCACACTAACGCTTTATAAAACAAAAATAAAAATAGTAAATAAAAGACTGCCTCGTTGGCCGAGTGATCGCAAGTACGACTGCCATGCAAGGGGTCTTGTGTTAGATTCCCGGGTGGGGCAAAGTATTACTGGGTTTTTAAATGACTCTCAGTAGTACACAGTCTGGAATTGTGCCCGGTATATATATATATATATAGCCTATTGTCATGGCTCACCCCCTATTACCTACATGAGACTCATAACATAAAATAAATGAAAAGTGGGTGTTACATAAAATATAGGACAGTGGCATTAAGTGCCGTAATATGCACCTTGGGGGATAAAAGGCGTGATGTTACGTTAAATATAAAACTAGCCACGTACCTTACGTCAATATACAATACTCTTTACTAAAGTTCACACACAAGCATACATATTAAACTTATTTCTACACTATATTGGTAGAAAGAAATATATAAACAGCCAACAATTTATTTACATCTGCCGACGCCCACGCATTTTGTGGGTAGTTGAAAATAAATTAAGTAAATTATTTCGCCTATATCAAGATTTCTTTCAGCTAGATGCTGAAATGCTGAAATTAAATGGAGTCGGTTTCCGCTATCCGCTGTGGGAAATAGAGATATCTGTTCGTGCTGAAATAACAACATCACGCCTTTTATCGCCTGCCTCGTTGGCAGAGTGGTCGCAAGTGCGACTCTGCGTAGTGTCTCGGGTTCGATTCCCGGGTCGAACAAAGTATTACTGGGTTTTTAAAAATCTTAGTAGTGGCACGGAGTCTGGATATGTGTCCGGTATATGGCAATAGGCTCACCCCCTATTACATGGGCCTCATAACATAAATAGTGAAAAGTGAGGGTCACATTGTACAGTGGCATTTAGTGCCGTAATGTGCGCCTCTGCTTACCCCTTCGGGGAGAACAAGGCTTGATGTTAGGTTATGTAAATATTCTGATATACGACTTTTTTCAAATTACTTAATTAATAGGTGTGTCTTTATAATGGCCTCTATTCTCTTTGTTTACATTATTGTTTTATTATAATAATTTCTATTGTAATGCGTAACAAATAAACATATTACAACACTAGCTGTGCCCGCGACTTCGTTCGCGTAGAATAGTGACTATGAGCAGCGTTTTTTTTTTAAATATATAAGTACTTATTTTTATTTTAGATTTGGATCATAATCACAGTCATTTTGGGTAGCTAAAAAACCTACTTTACAGTAATGCTTCTCTATATACAATATTAGACGTATGGCCATCGGGGGTGAAAGCATACAGGCTGCTGGGATTGCTAACACGGGACAGAGCCACATACAATTGACCGTGCGAAAAACAGCTGATACTTAGATCTATACCCACAACTTTTAGAAATGGTCAGACGACCTTGAGCTTTATTAATTGTCATGGCGAAACATAGGCTCACTGGAAACTGAATTCGTTTAAAATTAAACGGAAAATTTTTTGGAATGAGAGGAATCTGAGGAATAAAACCACTATCACCTTTTCCGCACCCTGTTAAATATATATATATTTATAAGCCATTTCTGAGATTAGCGTGAACAGACAAACAGACAAACAGACAAAAAAAAGTTAGTTACATTTTTGGGTTCGAAATCGACATAACAATAGCCCCTGCTATTTTTTTTATTTTTATTTTCAATGTACAGACAGCACTTTTCTACAATTTTATTATATGTATAGATATATATAGATAGTGTTCGACGTGATCCTTTAATTTGACGTAACTTTTTTATTTATGAACCGATTGACATGAAACAAACACTAAAGCATAACTGAAGCATACCACAATATATTCGTGAAAACCGCATCCAACTCGGATAAGCCGTTTCTGAGATTAGCGTGAACAGACAAACAGACAAACAGACAAAAAAAAAGTTAGTTACATTTTTGGGTTCGACATCGACATAACAATAGCCCCTGCTATTTTTTTTATTTTTATTTTCAATGTACAGACAGCACTTTTCTACAATTTTATTATATGTATAGATACCAATAAATATGTCAAAATAAAACAAGGTGGAACTACTCCTTCAGTTAAAGAAAATGTGAATTCATAAGTCAAATTCCATTTAATTCATAAATAAAAGGAAATCGAACACATTTCACCAATACACAATTATCCACAAACAAACTTAATGCATCCACTCAAAATTATTAGCACATAAAATTAAACAAATCGATTGATCGAGATCCGAATTCGCATCGATACGTCACTCGATGAATCGATGCAAAATCTTGCACTCGGTTCGTTGAACTCGAATCTTGATATTAATATTACAGGCTTTCAGATCTTATGTTGATGGATTGATATAAAAGGATGAGAATATTCTGGGAACATTTTTAGGTCATTCGATTTAGTTATTTAGGTATTAAGAGATAGAGAGAGAGAGAGAGAGAGAGAGAGAGCCATGCTTCGGCGCGAATGGGCCGGCTCGACCGGAGTGATACCACGGCCTCACAGAAAACCGACGTGAAGCAACGCTTGCGTTGTGTTTCGTCGTGTGAGTGAGGTTACCGGAGGGCCAATTACCCTCCCCTTCCCCAATCTCCCCAATTCTTGAATCCCCAACGATCCTCAAACTCCTAATCCCCAAAAGGCCGGTAACGCACTTGTAACGCCTCTGGTGTTCCAGGTGTCCATGGGCGACGCCGATTGCTTACCATCAGGTGATCCATCTGCTCGTTTACCGGCTTATGATACATATAAAAATAAATAAATTGTTTTATTTAGCTTGTCCCGTTTGTTTGTTTGGTTCAAGTAATTAAAATCCAATCAGAAACATTCTGTAAAAAACTCACCAAGTGTCAATGAAGTTGCTCGTTCATCCCTAAAAAGTAATGAAATCTAGACAATGTCGTGCTAAGGCTAAGGTTCCTTACTGCAATTTATTTATTATTATAGTTAATGTCGTGTGGCTTGGCCGTTGAAGGGTACACAAGGGTGCAAGACCAGGTGCAAAACACCATTGCACCAATATGTCGCTAGAACCGGTGTTTCTTCAATCAAATTTTACCTAGTGGTAATTTTCTATCTCCAATAATAACGGTTCTTAAGTATGTGATTATAGATTACTAGATGATGAAAATTTCTGCTTTATGGTCTTATCCAGAGGTTCTCAAATAGGGGCCTGAAAATGCGGCGAAATGGTGCCAGTAAAGTATGGTATGGCAGTGTTTGCTTCGAGCTCGACTTGGAGGGGGCACTGCCGTGACCCTAGATTCTATTCCCTTCTTAACAATAGACCGATATTAACCCCATACAGTATTATAATCTATTTTTTTTTTCATAACTATATCCATTAAGGGTATTAGAAGAAAGGGCTTGATTAGCAGAATAGAACTCATTAAAACTCGTGTCTTTCACGCCGAATTTCTGTAAGTCCATGGTATCACTCTGGTCGAGCCCATTCTTCACTTACTTCAATCTATCTCTGTGCCAGATTACATTAAAAACCGTTCAGCTGTCCCGGAGTTAAGAGTGTTTAGGCACTACCATTTAGACAATCCATTTTCATTTACATCACATCATCATCTAAGTGGCCGAACCAAAGGTTTCTTCTCGCACGAAGAAGGTTCATTTACATAAAACATAGTCATCTATAAATCGAAGCCACGATTTCTCTACCAATTGCAACCACTAAACCAACGAGATAATATCAGTCATAATATTAACATCAAACTTATCATTCTATAGAGAATTTAATTTTCTAGAGAAATTCTAATAAGCTGCACTTTCTATGCAATATGCATCGAAGTAGGTCGTTGGCGCTGACGATGTACTATCGACAAAATGTTTCATCGTCTGTGTCTTTAGTTGGCGTAAATCCACGATATTATTTTTATTTTATTAACACTTTATATATGTACAATCTTCACAAGGATAGACTTAATGCCTAATGAGACTACTTGTTAATGGCAGCCATTTACTTAGAACTTTGACTTTAAGAAATTAAACTAATGGCATTTTCTTAAATGCTAACTTAAATTTATTTAATTATGTATAGTCCAATTAAAACCATGAATTCTTGTCTTATGAACGGTTTAGTTGTATATGTTTTCATTAAAACTGGTAGTTGTAGCCTGGCTTAAGGTGTGAAACCTAGATTTCGCGTTCACATGCACCTTTTTAATTTTATTTTAATAGAACAATCATCCAATGATTTCTCTCGCCCGGGTGAGGCGAGAGGGAGTATCAGACTCTTACTGACTAAAAACCATCCCGTTCCTACTCCTGCACTTGGAGCTGGAGTCCCGGCAACCCGTTAAGTCCTCCGCGGCGTATCAGCATCAGCCCTGTTGGGCCTCATCTGTGGTGGTCAGATGGCATTCACATGCAACTAATAAGTATTTACTACTATTACAAAAGATGCAGTTATGATTTTTCAGGTCCTATTTTACTTGGTCTATATGAAAATGAAACCCGTTTCCCGTTGTCACGCCATAACTTGAGAACGGCTAGACCGATTTGTCTGATCTTATTTTTTGTTGTGTATGTTATTGTCAGGAGAAGGTTCTTACGACAGAAAAAATCCTAAAAATCCTACGGGAACGGGAGAAAACGGGACTGCACAGTTCCGGTTTCTTCCGTTCGAAGTTGCGGGCAGAAGCTAGTGTTTTTTTTATGACATAAGCCGGTAAACGAGCAGACGGATCACCTGATGGTAAGCAATCGGCGTCGCCCATGGACACCTGGAACACCAGAAGCGTTACAAGTGCGTTACCGGCCTTTTGGGGATTAGGAGTTTGAGGATCGTTGGGATTCAGGAATTGGGGAGATTGGGGAAGGGGAAGGTAATTGGCCCTCCGGTAACCTTACTCACACGACGAAACACAACGCAAGCGTTGCTTCACGTCGATTTTCTGCGAGGCCGTGGTATTACTTCGGTCGAGCCGGCACAATCGTGCCGAAGCATGGCTCTCCCACACTTAAAGGTACTGCTTTGTAAAATAAAGGTTTGCTGACTAAAAAAAAAAACTGCTTTACCCGTACCTATATTTTTTATTCTCTTGGGTAGGTAAGCTATTATTTTGTCAATAGTACTTTCACGGAGGTAAAGTAATCTTATTAAAATTGTATGTTCAGAATAAAGTTTTCTTCTGCAAAAATATTGTTGGCTTCCCGTGAGATTATAAGTCGTAAAGAAAATTATATTTTGTATATAAGACTTGTTTTAACATAGTACAAAAACTTTTCTTTAGCATCCTTTGTTGCAAGGACTACATGCCACGCGAGTTTGATGCTTGATGCTCGGGTAATGATGAAAATTATGGATCATACCATAAGAATTAATTAACACTTATTAAATTAGTCTCGGGTCTCGGGTTCGACTCCCGGTTCGGGCAAAGTATTCATCAACAGCCGCAACAGCCTATAAGCACCCACTGCTGAGCAAAGCCTCTTCTCACACGGAGAAGGTTTGAGCATTAATCACCACGCTTGCTCAATGCGGGTTGGCGATTACAGACTTATAATTAGAATTAACTAAAAATTACGAGTTACTATGTAACTAGAAAAGCTCTACTAGTTTCAAGTCACAGAGGGACTTTTGCTCAGGAGCATCGTACGCAGTCGCGGCCTCTGCAGCATATCGCTTATCGCTCCTTAGTCCTTACGCACCTTTGTTACTTTTCTCTGTGACTGTGAGCCTATCTCAGTATATTTACGTGTGCATCTCGTAATTTTTAGATAATTCAGCATGTCTCATGATAGTTATTATAATTAGAAATTATTGAGGTGTACGAAGATCGGTGAGCCTGTGTCTGCGCATACAGATGTATTGTATGAGTGTTTAGATGGATGTATATGTGTGAGTGTCGCAAAGTTATGGCCGATGTCGCTAGCCGCGTGTAAACTGTTTATGTACAAATATCGTAATAAATCCTATTTAAAGTGATTTAAACCTGCGTGTTCATTTATGCCCTAACAGAAATTATGATTATGAGCCTAGGTTACCTGACAATGTTTTACTTCACCGTTTGTCAGTGGTGTCTAGATAATCTTAGAAAGTACATATAACACTAATCAATCAATGATAAGCAATTGAGCGATAATTCATAAGCGATTTCAATCGTTTACAAATCTATGACATATAACAAGCTTTGTTATAGAAAAGATTATCACGAATTACATACGGAACAAGGTTGGCAGGGTTCCAAATCCACATCAAACGGTCACTTTGTAATACTTTACGCTTTTTTTAAAAAGTGTCACTTAATAAGTTGTAGACAATCTTAAACATATAATAAAAGTGTAGAAATGTAAATTCTGTACACTGAACTTATTAAAAAAATAAATATTAGGGGGTGTTACTGGACTGCCTCATTGGCCGAGTGGTCGCAAGCGCAACTGCCGGGCAAGGGGTCTCGGGTTCGATTCCCGGGTCGGGCAAAGTATTACTGGGTTTTTAAAAAATTCTCAGTAGTAGCACGGAGTCTGTAAATGTGCCCAGTATACCTCTATGGCAATAGGCTCACCCCCTATTACATGGGACTCATAACATAAATAGTGAAAAGTGGGTGTTACTTCTGTGTGCACCTCTGCATACCCTTTCGGGGATAAAAGGCGTGATGTTATGTGTTACTGGATAGACACCGAACCGAACCTAAAATGTGATTTTTTTTGTCTGTCTGTCAGTTTGTCTGCATGTTCACGCAACACGCAAAAACTACCGGTACGATTACGATGAAACTTGGTATGATTATGCTTTAATATCCTAGGCACAACACTAAGTGTTTTTACACATTATGTCAGCCTTTATAATACTCAGTAACTCATCAAATGATTTTACAGCTTTTAGCAACTTAGGCTCGTATAGTCTTAATTTTGCATACAATTTTACAAACATTCCATGTGTCTGTCTATCTCTTAATATTGGGTGCACCCAATATTCTCTTTGCCTTTATCATCGTCTTTTATAACGACTGTAGAGGAGTCACGCACAAGCAACTTCTTCGACGCTCATTTTTGAACTTCGCTAAAAGTATATTCGCCCTACTAACGCGCGTCGAGCACCGTGCTAAGCGCGGTGTGTGTATGCGACCAACGCGCGGTGAACGCAACGCCGAACGCTCAATGTTTAATTCCAAAAAAGCATATTTTAATTGTTTGAACGCGTTTATCTCAGAAACTACGAGTCCGATTTGATAAATTCTTATTGTATTGGATAGTCCATTTATCCAGAATAATATAGCCTATAAAATATAACACTACGACCAATAGGAGCAGAGTAGAGCAGGTGAAATCACGCGCGAGTAAGTAATACCTATTATTATAAAGGTTTTGTGATAATAGAATACAATGCATATATTCAACACCTCTTGTCTTCCCGTGGGTGTGATAAGAGGTAACTGGAACTGGGTCTTCGGTAACCTCACTCACAGGACGAAACACAACACGAGCATTGTTTCAAGTATGGCTCCCCCACATTTTCTGTCAAATGTGTAGTGCCTTAGTCGGCTCTTAGGGTACCAGCGGGAGAAGTAGAAGCCTTATAGAGGTCGCAACAAACAGGTACTCTACTCTGTCGTCATCACATGACATCAATAAATCGTAATAGAACCTAGTACCATTTTTTACAGACTAGGTAATTAGTAAATTAATTATCTAATCCAATGCTAGGGCCATTTAGATCTAATATTAATATTTTTTGTTACAATAAAGTCAGTTAGGCATGCAACTGACTATCCAAAAATTACAGTGCCGAAGAAAACAGTACCCTACATTATGTCATATCTACTTAGCATTTAAGAAAAATAACACATGTAAGACAACTACTATTGACTTGTAATGAACATGGCCGCCGAAGGTATATCTGCGGCGGTAACGAAACCATAGCGAGTTTTAAATTGACTCCTAACGCCATCTATCGAGGTATATGTTAAACTTTATTTTGTACTGAAGAATTTATTTCATAAATTTAAAGAAATATATAACGTTGTGTTATTATGATAAATGATAATAAATTTATGTTAATTATGTTTTTAGCTTAGAAATTATTCAAATACTTAGAAAAAATCTCATAATCATAAAACGAACGCGAAACTGTTATACCAAAGAGATCTATTATAGGAATGAAGCCCTTTTAAACCCATAAATCTTGCCAACGTCTTGACTAATTAGGTTTTTAATGGTCGACTTTGATGTTGAGAATAAAGATTTTTCGGAGTCATCGATGTCATTCAAGTTGTGGTACTTACTGGTATTTAAAACTGGCTTCTGCCAATGCCATTACCCTCGGTCCCGATGGATAAAAAGTAATTTAAGTGTTATTCTAAATTATAATCTATCCCTGTTCCAAATTTTAATCCCATCTCTTCAGCTATTTTGATGCGAAGTAATAAACAAACAAACTGTTCAACTTTATATAATATAATATTTATCTTTATATATATAATTCCTCTGTGAGTGTGTATGTCACTGAAATTCTCTCAAGCGACTGAACCGATTTTGATGAATTTTTTTCACTTTTGTAAACATGTCACAGTGTCCAAATAGTTTTTAATAGTGAGACTATAGAGATACCTACCTGTGAGTGACAGCTGTCATTATACAGTCCACTATGTTTTGTTTAATCTGTAGTTCTGTGCCCTGGGTCTTTAGCTCTAAGCCTAATAACATCTTTTATACACATCATGGTATGCAAACAAATGAATAAATCTTTATATACCTCGATATAATTCTTCTGTGAGTGTGTAGGTATGTCACTGAACTTGTCTCAAACGACTGGACCGATTTTGATGAATTTTTTTGTGTGTCCAAGGGGATCTGGGAATGGTTTAGATTCACAAATCAGCCCGGCAGATGGCGCTGCAGTCAATGTTTAGGTTATTTATCCTAAACAGCTGAACTAATTTGAATGAATTTTTATTTACCTCTATACATTCAAGTGGATATGCAGGACAACGTCTGTTGGGTCCACTAGTAAATAAATAAATAAATGAATAATAGCGAATTAAACCGGCATTTGTGTTAAACGTTGTTTCTATAAAAAATCCCAGAAAAACACAAAATCAATCATTATAATATTGATTTTCACAAAATCAGTTCATCTTATCATCAAGCATCTCATCAATGTCTCCTTTTAGAGAAACCCCTACACTAAGATAAATAATACTTACTGTTATTTTTGTGTTCGCCTAGCTGTAACACCTAACAATACAAGAGGTTACTTTAAGTGCAACGTCATACTGAGTAATTTTTAGTTACGTGATAGTTTAAGAGGTGAGCTTATTGCCTTAGCAGAATAACTAATAACTATTTATAGTTTCAACATTTGGTCCTTCAACTTCAACCTTCCTTCACTGAAAGTCTAATTATTAAACTGAATGATCTAAAAATAATCCTTTTTAAACATTCAGTCACCAATAACACATGACAATTTATTGATGGACTGTGGGTCTTTTCTCCAGAAGAAGGGTTTCCCATAATTTTTACGCTTGGCAGGTGAATAGAAGGAAGGAAATTGGAAGATCGCAATGTCGCGATCGCAACGCAGGCTCAAATTCATCAAAGAGAACTGCGCTGTGTCTTTTAATCGCATAGTGCTCTAATCCCCTCTTACGGTAGCTGCAACCACCACTGTATCATCATATCAGCTACAGGACGTCCACTGCTGATCATAGGCCTCCCCCAATGACTTCCAGATAGGCCGGTTGGAAGCGACCTGCTTCCAGCGGCTCCCTACGGATAAAAAACGAGGAAATCCGCAAACGAACACCACTGCATACCTATATTCTGTATATTCTGCAGTCATCACCATGAACTAAAGCTTAGAATTACATAATTTTAGGTTGCAAGACTATCTGGGGTATCATCATAAGGGTGATATTTGATAAGACTATAAGGTTCCCATATGGGACTATGACTCTGGTACGGAACTGGAGTTGGAACAGGGTGGTTTTTAGTTAGTAAGTCTGACACTCTCTGACTTTTAAACGCTGGGGAGCCATGCTTTGCATTTATGGGCTAGTTCGACTAGAGTGGCCGGCAACGCACTTGCGGAAGTTCATGGACAGCACTAACTGCTTACCATCAGGTGATCCGTCTGCTGACCTATTCCATTAAAAACATATTCCATTAAGTCATTTGGTGATTTTCTACGCATAAAAAAGTTTAAATATTATCACAAAATAGCTAGTTAACTCTCAAAATCATCACTTATCGTTAGATTTGTTTCGTTGAAATCGATCACGATAAACTATAGGCAGTTGAACGGGAGCCAACAAGCCAACACGTAACGATATGGATGGATCAATGGCTGACGCTGTCTGTGTGTGGTATCGTTATTAATGCGCGTACGCATGTGATCTGGTTCCGCAAACTATTACTGATGTATGTATAAACAACGTGGTTGTTATTCAACGTAGGAATTACGAATTTTCACCAGTCACTTTGTTAAAGCCGCTGTAAGAACTGAGTTAAATCAATAAAATAACAGAAGTATTGGATCAAGATTGGTAATTAACTCGTCGAGTACAGGTTTCGTAGACACAATTATAGAACAATAGGTTGCGGTCACCGGTGACCGCTTGGTGTTTGACAGTTTAATTATGGCTTTTAACAACTTTTATCCGCGAAAGAGGAGGCACTAGGCAGAGGTACACATTGCGGCACTTAATACCACTTACATCAACACCCAGTTTTCACAATTTATATTATAAGTCCCTGGGGTGACCCTATTGCCATATACCAGGCTCGACGTGCAGGAGAAGGAACGGGGTGGTTTTTAGTCTGTAAGAGTCTGACACTCCCTCGGCGGGAGCAGTCATTCGACGACTTTCCCCCCTTAAAAACAAAAAAAAAATACGTTATACGTACACACGTTACACGCAAATACTCCGTAGTCAGGGAGGTATCGTAATGTAATGCTCAAAGTCGAATCTATAATGTTAAATTACACGTGAATGCTCCCGGCGAGGGAGCACCTTTATGGGCTGTTGGATTGATGGTCAGTGAGAAAAGCGGATTATTTTTAAACAACCTCTATAACCGATATATTACATAATGTGGGTATTGTAGAGGTAGTTTACTACAAAAACCAAACCAGGAGGAAAATTCTTATATACGTTGTAAACATACTCGTATCTTTTAGTGACCTCAAATTTTTTTATGTGTTTACATTTCAGTACATTCGGGATACCCGCTTTTAGATTGTTTGTTTGTCCTGCCCAATCTCGAAAACGGCTGGACTCATATCGAAAATTCCTTCAATGATTTATGATGTTGATAAAGTAATAACGTTTTAAAGCTGACTTTATTTCAGTGTGTTATTTCCAAAGGGCTAGCATTGAGATGAAAATTTATATCTACAGTTGTGAAATTTTTTTTGTATGAAATTTGTCGTAAAGTGATGTGGATAATGGTATTATTCTCGTCTCGTGTCGTTCTCCGTCAAACGCAAATAAAATTTACCACAAAAACAAATAATAAAAAGTAGCGTTTTAACACGTGTTGTCAACGGGATTTATATTTAAAATTTGGTGTTGTGTTAGTGGTTTCTCTTGCAGGGTTCCGCACTACATATTTTTTAATTGACACCCAGTATTCTTATGTAATATGTAATTGTGTGTGTGTGTGTGTGTGTGTTTGTTGAACACAATGATTTTGATTCTTGAATTTTAATACTTCGAATTACAATAGTTTAATGAAATAATATTACAAGTCATATATTTTTATACATATAGATATATGTTCTAGCGAGTTCACCCAGTCTGTATGTACACGGGAGGGAAAGAGCACCCAAAAACACGACTGGAAACATCTAGAAATATGATGTCAAAAAACGCCAAAACCTATGTTCTTTATATTTCACTGCTAGCCCTTTAGTCAAGGTACCCTAAAACCAAACACTCGAAGAGTGCGATGTCAACGCGAATTTAAATTTAAAAAAACGTGTTCTATTTTCGTAAAAAAGTCGTTAGTCACACTCCAAAGCCGTATTCTGGATTCTAGAAGTCATATGAAAACATTACCGAGTGAGATGACAGATAGAATAGGGCTGTTTTTAAGTGTATTCTGAATGATTGAATGAACAAAATGTTTCGAATAATGTAAAGCTTTTCGTTTGTTTGGTAACTGTTAATGTTATTCGCTTTTGAAAATTTGTTTTAGTCTGTTTACTTTTGTATGAGATTTTACGTGATGTTTGAGTAGTAATGGATATTATGTAAGGCTGCTATTTCAAATTGTAATGTAACAATTATGTTTTAAGTTTGTTTTTCCATTGTCTTGGATTAAGGAGTGTGGAATGCTGAGTAATTGTTTTGCTGACTTGGTATTGTTTCTGATTTCTGGACAAAGGAGTTTTGAAATGGCACCCGTTTATGGCAAACGTGATACGTATGTAATATGAGGGTGAATAGAAGTGGTCTATAAAACTTTATATCAGTTTTTGTCAAGCTTTCATAGCACTATTGTGCCATACGTTTACACAACATACGTAACGCCTTTTATCCCTGAAGGAGTAGGTAGAGTTGCACATTATAGGACTTAATTTATTTATTTCAATTAAATCGTATAACATTACAGTCATAAAACCAAGGCGTTATAAAAGAACATCATCAATGCTGGGATCGAACCTGTGACCCGTCATTATAATCTCATGCGATAACCATTGCGCCAAGCTTACAATAAATTAGTTGATGCCACTATACAATGTGACACCCACTTTTTACTATTTATGTTATGAATCCCATGTAATAGGGGGTGAGCGTGTTGCCATATACCGGGATGTCATACGTTTATTTATTTAAATTTACAGTCACAACGGTTGAAAACTAATTGCAGTAACAGGGCACACCTACAAAATAAGAAACGACGAAAAAATAAAACTAAAACAAAACCTACACAGTATTACATACAACGAAAAAGATTATGAAACTGAAGCTATACGCCTGATTAAATTTCATATTATTTAATCGTTACCGGACAAATTCAGTATATCTAAAGTTGATAGTAAGTTATTTAACGAATTGGGCGCAGACGCCCATATTATCGTTATATCTATATAACGATAAGATTCCTCGACTAGTTTCAAGCGACGCTAGGAGCCTATATAAGTAGCATTTTTTTTAAGGGGGGAACATCATCGAATGATTGCTCCCGCCTGGGTGAGGCGGGAGGGAGTGTCAGACTCTTACTGACTAAAAACCACCCCGTTCCTTCTCCTGCACGTCGAGCCGGAGCCCCGGTACCCGTTAGGTTCTCCGCGACATATAAGTAGCATACGTGATAACCGAGACCGTGTTTCCCATCCAACTGTAAATGCCTCGCCTTTTAATTCGCAAAAGAGTAAACCGAGTGCATAATAATACGTACAAATCTAACTGATGACTTGTTCGTCCGCAAATCATATGAGGGGCCAGTAGAATACCAGCGCAAGGCCCTGTCTTGCACATGCTGAACTGGTCCCATTTAACCGCAGACTTTGGACATGAACATGTATCCATCACTAATAAACTAACACGTCTACAATGAGCCCGGTATATAGCAATAGGCTCAGGGACTCATGACATAAATAGTGAAATGTGGGTGTTACATTGTACAGTGGCATTAAGTGCCGTAATGCGCACCTCTGCCTACCCCTTCGGGGCTAAAAGGGGCCATGTTATGTTATGTCTACAATCAGTACATGTCAATCGTGTGAAATAAATATTTTTCTTTCGTTCTTCACAATGCACCACCCACTTTTCACCTACTTAGGGGACGAATACGTAACTGTAACAATTTTCATAACATTTGGTATTCACAGAGGATCAAAGAGGAATAATGATGTTGGTAGAAGTCACTAGTTCTTATTGTAACAATTATGAATATTACCGAAACTGTTACAACATGTTGGCACGTGTGACATCAGCTGTTGGACTGTTGACGTTCATTACCGTAGTAACCCATTTGTGTTACAAACGTCGATGACCTAAAATTGTAATATATTACCTAACTCATTGTTTTGGTGAATTCTGAATGGCATAGAGTTTAATTTAGGTATATATCATTTTAGCTGAGCACTGGCCTTTTTGCACGGTGTCCATTTCGTAATGTATTTTTTTTTAACAATTTTTCTTGTTGACTGCCTCGTTGGCCGAGTGGTCGCAAGTGCGACTGCCGGGCAAGGGGTCTTGGGTTCGATTCCCAGGTCGGGCAAAGTACTACTGGGTGTTTTATAAATTCTCAGTAGTAGCATGGAGTCTGGAATTGTGCCCGGTATATGGCAATAGGCTCACCCCCTATTACATGGGACTCATAACATAAATAGTGATTAGTGATAAGTGGGTGTTGCATTGTACAGTGTCATAATGTAGGTACACCTCTGCCTACCCCTTCGGGGATAAAAGGCGTGGTGTTATGTATGTTACGCTAGTTTTCTTGTTTAATTTCTGTAACGGTGCAAATAAACTATTGTCATTCGTCTTTCTAATTCTCAAGTCCAAAATTTTGAACTTATTCAAGTGATAAGACTTCGATTGTACGATTATTTAATTCAGGGCTGTCCAAATTATTATACCCTCGGGCTATTTAAATTTCTTTCAAAAGCTGAAGCGGCAGAAAAATATTTTAACATTGTTTAATGACGTTTAACATTGTATTCATTACTCACAGACTAAACTTATAGACAAATCATACACTGCATTTTATTATTGTTGTTGCACATAAGATGAAGATGTCGAGATTAAACTGTGTGTCGCGGGCCACATGAAAAAACTCGTGGTCCTTTGTTTGGACAGCCCTGATTTAATTGAATAGGGAGTAGAACTTTAGATAACTGAGTCTAGCAGCGATTTTCTAGATAACAAAGTACCTTTATTACTAACTTTTTGTTTTGAGATCGGAATCGGGTACGATCACAATTAATTGTGACTTATTCATTATATTAATTTGGTTAGATACGAGAGGCTGGCCGGTCCCAAAAAAAGAGAAAGAGAATGGTATAGCATATAAAACATTCTTCTAGCAGGGTAGGTAAAGTAATAAGATCTAAATTCGCATAACTTCTTAACTATATCACTTGGTAACAGATTGAATAGTTCAGTTATTTGTTAGTGCCCTAGAATAGATGCACGCCAGTGACCCCGCGCATGCGCACCTCTCTATATTTACTGTTACAAAAGAATAACAATGAAAGAGATTGTTTTTGTTGACGTCCAAAATGTGGCTTTCTGGTCTGATTGAAGTAAACGATTTTGACTTTGCCTTGAAGAAGTCTAAGTGTGGGAGAGCCATGCTTCGGCACGAATGGGCCGGCTCGACCGGCCTCACAGAAAACCGACGTGAAGCAACGCTTGCGTTATGTTGCGTCGTAGGTATGAGTGAGGTTACCGGAGACCAAATTACCCTCCCCTTCCCCAATCTCCCCAATCCCTGAATCCCCAACGATCCTCAAACTCCTAATCCCCAAACGGCCGGTAACGCACTTGTAACGCCTCGGGTGTTCCGGTGTCCATGGGCGACGCCGATTGCTTTTCATCAGGTGATCCGTCTGCTCGTTTACCGGCTTATGCCATAAAAAACGAAGAGTTTCTACCAACTCAAGAATTTGCTAACAGAAATGTTACAAACATCAAAAACACGCTAAAATTCCCATACAAAAGGTTGGTACACTACATGAGCTAATAAAAGTCGTGTAATGTAATTCACTCGCAAGATTTATGGACACTGAAATAATTTTCATCTCTGAAAAAAGAACTTTGAACTTTAAATTGGTTGAAAACAAAGGGTATCGTCATTACACCTTTGGTTCAATGAGGTGGGGGGCAGTGTTGTAGATCACTTGAATACTAATCTAATTTTGTTTGTTTGTTTATTTGATTGAACGCGGTAATCTCTGGAACCATAACGTGTTTGTGTTTAATTTAAGAATAAAACTGAAAGAAAGACTGCCTCGATGGCCGAGTGGTCCCAAACGCGACTGCCGGGCAAGGGGTCTCGGGTTCGATTCCTGGGTCGGGCAAAGCATTAATGGGTTTTAAAAAAAAATCTCAGTAGCAGCACTGAGTCTGGAAATGTGCCCGGTATATGGCAATAGGCTCACCCCCTATTACATGGGACTCATAACATAAATAGTGAAAAGTGGGTGTTACTTCTGTGTACGTCTTCTAATTTACTATGTGTTTCAAGTCTAACAAAATGAATTTATAGCAAATCTATGTGCCAAACCGCATCCATTTTATTAACATCTGACCCAAATATTTTAAACCGTAAGATAAATATCGGAGTTTATTTACATTTCAACCAAACGTAATTAAAATATTATTACAAATAAATACTTTTAGTATAATAAATAGTGGAAGAAAATGTAAACATGTTCTGTCATTTGGGCTCTGCAAATAGGCCAAATGGCAATGCATAAGCCGAAAATTATATGCAATGTATTTTTAGGCACCACCCCTACTTATCCCCCGGGTGGCGTAAGAGTTGACAAAAGGTCTATTATATTAAAACAGAGATCATATAATAGGTTTCCTAGATAAACTATTACAAGTGGGGGAGAGCCATATTTCGGCGCGAATGGGCCGGCTCGACCGGAGTGATACCACGCCCTATTAGAAAACCGAAGTGAAACTACGCGTGCGTTGTGTTTCGTCGTGGGAGTGAGATTACCTAAGGACCAATTACTCCCCTTACCAGTCTCCCCAAGCCCCGAATACTCCACAATCCTCAAATTCCCAATTCCCAAAAGGCCGGTAACGCACTTGAAACGACTTGGTGCTTCAGGTGTCTATGGGCGGGGCGGCGCCGATTGCTAACCATCAGGTGATCCGTCTGCTCGTTTACCGGCAAAATGCCATAAAAAAAAAACTATTAAAACTGTACCTTCTCAACAGCGGTCTCCAACCCAACTGTGTAACGTGGTGATATGACAAACCTTCTTATGTAGAGGAGGTCCCTAGTGCTCTAGTGAATTGACACAGGCTGTTTGTGTTCATTTATATTGAAATTAGATGGTCAAAAGCGGAAGAGTTTGTTTTTTTGTTTGTTTGTTTGAACGCGCTAATCTCCGTAACTACAAGTCTGATTCGAATAATTATTTTTGTTTTGAACAGCGCATCTATCGAGGATGGCTATAGGCTATAAAACATCACGCTACAACCAATAGGAGCTGAGCAGAGCGTGTGAAACCGAGCGGAAGTAGCTAGTCTATATAATAAAAGAAAGGCGTGCTAAAGGCGTTAGTGTACCACTAAAACAGCTGCTGAATCGATTTGGTAATAAATTGTCAGGGACCGAAAATCCTACGGGAATGGGTTTGCGCATACAAATTAGCGGCCAGAAGGTCCTTTTGATAATCTACGAGTAGGTATGTCAAATACTCCTACTAGCTTTTACAGGAAACAAGTCTGACATATATCACGAATTACAGTTTCATAAAAAAAATAAATTTATTCTTTCCTCTACATTTAATGACAATATTTATGTTCGTAGAAATATATATGCTAAATTCACTCCCTGGCATTTTATCAAGGAAAAATGTAATGGTTTGGTCGTTTACAAAATACTATCACGCCTCATATATTGGGTGTGTGAGTGTGTGTCATCGACGCACAAATAGACAGACGTACTATGAAGAATATAATAAAGTTATTAAAATTGATATTTCTTAGCTAGTTTTCTCGTTAAAATTTTGAGAGAAGTGGCGTCTGAAGGATTTTTGCGGTTCGTAACTCATAAAGAAAAAAGACAGGCATCGTATTTACTTAGTTCAGTAATTTGGTAGTTAGGTACCTGGAAAGTTTTCCGAGCGTTTTGAAAATCGGCAATTTTGTTGATTTTGATGTGCTCTTTTCGATTTCCACTTTGCACCTTCGAACAGTTAACCTCCATATTTCCCATTGACTGGGGTTTGGGGTCTGGGGATTGTAGATTGGAGATGGGGATTGGGGATTGGGATTGGGGATTGGGATTGGGGATTGGGATTGGGGATTGGGATTGGGGATTGGGATTGGGGATTGGGATTGGGGATTGGGATTGGGATTGGGGATTGGGATTGGGGATTGGGATTGGGGATTGGGATTGGGGATTGGGATTGGGGATTGGGGATTGGGATTGGGGTTGGGGATTGGGGATTGGGATTGGGATTGGGATTGGGATTGGGGATTGGGATTGGGATTGGGATTGGGATTGGGATTGGGATTGGGATTGGGATTGGGATTGGGATTGGGATTGGGATTGGGATTGGGATTGGGATTGGGATTGGGATTGGGATTGGGATTGGGATTGGGATTGGGATTGGGATTGGGATTGGGATTGGGATTGGGATTGGGATTGGGATTGGGATTGGGATTGGGATTGGGATTGGGATTGGGATTGGGATTGGGATTGGGATTGGGATTGGGATTGGGGATTGGGATTGGGGATTGGGGTTTGTGATTGGGGATTGAATATTGGGGATTGTGATTTGGGGATTGGAGATATTAGGGATGGGAATAATTAACTTTCTAGTAAACTCACTCAGATGGTAAAACTTAAATGATATAATTATAGAATCTAAATAGGTAAACATACTTATAGTGTCATAGTTAAGAAGTCCGTGTAGTGATATCCATAGACTACCTATTATTATTTATTTATTTACACTTTAATGCACACAAAATAAGGTACATAAGGCGGACTTAATGCCATATGGCATTTTCTCCCAGTCAACCTTTGGGTTAATGTAAGCTCAGCGAAAATGGGCCTGTGTAATATGCAAAAAAAAAAACAAAATAAATAACTAATAGTAATAATAAATACTGTATAACATACTGTATAAAAATATATAATAAACACACAATATGTACATACATAAATAACTTCATACCTCTTTAATATAATATAAATTGACGAAGACACGAATTCAGCGTTGTAGCGCCTTTAACTCGTCGAGTACCGTCATTATAGACACAAATAGAAAAATAGGTTGCGGTCGCCGGTGACCGCTTGGCGTTTGACAGTTTAAATAGGCATCACGAACACTACGTTTAAAAGCCATTTTGTTTGGAGCCATTTTTATACTATGGGGTAGTGCATTCCATAATTTAATTACACTAACTCTGAAGGAGTTAGAAACGAAGGAAGTGTGGTGAGACGGGATCTCTAGAAGCAAACTTTCAGCTGAACGGAGATTTCGGCTGTGAGAGCTGCCCAAAATCTGAAAGCCAGATTTTAGGTATTCGGGAGCACAAGGATCATTTAGAATAGAGAAGAACATGCAGAGGGAAAGGAAGAGACGTGGTCGTATTTACGAAGTCCGAAGATAAAGCGGATACAATTATTGAGCATTCGATCCAATTTGTTAAGAAGGTCTTGGGATAAGTCAGAGTAACAAACATCAGCATAATCAATCACAGGAAGCACAAGAGACCGAACAAGCAGCGCTTTTGTATTTGGTGGAAGAAAGTTTTTAAATCTGTAGAGAGATCGCAGCGTGGCAGTGACTCTTTTACTTACCTGAGTGACATGGTGGTTCCAACTGAGCCCTCTATCCAGGCACAGTCCCAAGTCCTTTATATGAGGAGACAACGGTATGGTCACTTTATCGAGTATGATTGGCTCAAGGTGAACAGTATTTAAACAACTCAAATAGTAGGAACTACCCAACACTATGGCCTGACACTTACCAATATTTACTGTGACACCATACCTTTTAGACCAATCTTCCACAATGAGTAAGTTAGCGTTGAGTTGTTGGATACAACTCCCCATATCCGCAATGCTAGCTTGAGCATACCTCTATAGTTGCAAGTCATCGGCATACAGATGATAAGAGCATGTGAGAAGACTAGTAATAGAATTTATAAATAAAGAAAACAATAGAGGAGAGAGTATACCGCCCTGCGGTACACCAGCCGTCAGTCCGCCCCAGTCAGAGAGTTCCTGACCAACGCGAACAGACTGCTGGCGACCACGAAGATATGCTGAGAACCACTCCCGCGACCAGTGCCGGATTAGCCACGTAGCAAGAGTAGCAAATGCTACGGGCCCCGCGAATTGGAGGGCCCCGCGCTCAAATAGGTATTTCGTAATTACACCACTTCAACAGCAAGACTTTTGAAGAAAATGTTTTGTTTACAAAACTACTAGGTACCAACCTACAAGTAATTTGATTTTTTCCTTAACGAAATAAACGAAAAAAGACAAATAGTCGGTATTTTGTATGTGTAAGAAAAGGAAAGTTAGTATTTGTTCGCTTGGTTGGTGCCATTGGCGGGCGAACCAAGCTCGATTTAAACGAATTAAAAATGAGTTAAGGAAGACTATGGGTCAAGAACGTCTTAATCATCTCACAATATTGAATATAGAGCATGACTTGCATAAAGAAGTCGATATTGAAAGTGTAATCGCTAAATTTGCCCATAATAAATCCAGAAAAGTTTATTTGTAACAGTTTTGTTTTATGTAATACCCTAAATAACGACAATGACCAAATTTGTATGGAGCGTGGTGCCTTTTTATTTTTTCGCGGCAGTTTATTGGATGTGTAAAAACTGACGCAGAATAACATTACAAACAAAAAAATATATAGGGTAATAATATAGGGTCTTATAACAAAAACACAGTCCAAACCGAGTTAAATCAGTTCAAAGATGTGAAAATAGTGCTATATAATTCCTTTTATTTTGTTGATGTTGACCGTACACAACGCATATTTCTTCATTTACTTGTCAGAAATATTTTGTAATAAATGTTTATAAACGATTTCAAGGAATATAGTAAAGCTTATAGTGGACTTCTTTATCTTTTTTTATAAGGCCACGGAATCATAACAGAGTCAAACATAAACTTTACTGGCCACTGCTCAAATAAAAAAAAAACATTTTGCTTGCCTGGCTAGCGTGTTCACTTTATACCTATCTATGTATATGGTTTATGGCCTATGACAGATTTTCATATAAGTTTCAATATCACGAAATGCTATGTTTGTCAGCTGCGGCGTCGGTAGCGAATTGAGCAGTGACAATCGTCAAAACACGAAAAAATATTTTATCTGTCTACTTCTCCCGACTTACTCCCGATTAGTCACTAATTTAACTACAGTTAATACTCTTATCTACAGCTAGCATAAGATTCTGTACAAAGTATCGTCATTCAGTCACAAAGTGATGGATTATATTTCGACTGAGCACATTATATGAAAAAAATAATATGCTCATCTGACGTAGGTATATCACTTTACAAAGTCGACGGTTTCCTTTCTTCAAAAGATTATGCGAACTAAAAAGTAGATGAGTCTCCCACCACGAGTCAATGGCAAAACAAAATATACTTTATTAGATCTTCGCACGGCTACCTCCACTCAACCCACCACTGGTAACATAGCTGAGGCTCATGAAGCTTCATGACACAACTCCTAGAAGCATCCCACAAGTTATCGACTGAGAGAAATAGGTAATAAAAATTTGTGCCTGGCAATATGAATATATTGTGGTGTGATATGGTGTTCCTGTGCCCGACATAGAGTTGCGTGCAATTTAAAAGTTGGGAATTGTGACAAAAATATGAATAATTTGAATAAAAAAACCAAAGTAAAATGTTTGACTTCAGCTCCTTTCAACGCTCATAACTCAGTCCAGACTGAGATTTCCATACATGAGCCCATAGACAATTTCTTTTGTAATGTCATTTAAGAGTAAGACAATATTTTCCATAAATTATCGACTGCCGCCAGAAAAAAGAAAGGCACCAATTTTAGTCAATGCCCAAATGAGAACCGATAGCAAACCAAGGGCCCCTTGACAAAATTTGCTACAGGCCCCGCGCTTGCTTAATCCAGCACTGCCCGCGACGACGACGAGACCCCAGACTGAGTTATAATGACCACACGAACAAAACCATGTGTTACAGTTAGTATGTACTAGGTTTATAAAAATAAATAACTTTGTTGCCTGAAAAGCATTATATGATTGTTTTATTGAACAGTAAAATAACTGAAAAGCGCCGATTGTTCATGTAAACTTTATAGGCAATATATTTAACGAGCACTGAAAGTATGTGCTTAGGTATCATTAATTTATTTTTATATACGGATCTGGTATTATTCAGGTGGAGATTTTGGAGCACTAGGTCTTGCGTTTGATTTCTTAGTCGTTACTTTTTGTTGTTATCAAGTGTTACATATTGTAAGCCTATGGTGATGTGAGTACCTACAAAAAAAATCGATCATATTCCATTCTCTTCCCGTGGGTAAGAGAAAGAGCCGAAATAAGACATTCATCACCTAATGATAAGCAATCGGCGTCGCCCCCGGACACCCAGGACACCAGTGGCGTTACAAGTGCGTTACCGGCCTTTTGGGAATTAGGAATTTGAGGGCTGTTAATGATTCATGGACGGAAAGGGGTGGGGGGGTAATTGGGCCTCCGGTAACCTCACTCACACGACGAACCACAGCGTAAGCGTTGTGTCTCGTCCGTTTACTGTGAGGACGCGGTATCACTTCGGTCGAGCCTGCCCATTCGTGCCGAAGCATAGCTCTCCCACTCTTAACTCGTTGAGTACCATCATTATAGACACAATTATAGAACAATAGGTTGCGGTCACCGGTGACCGCTTGGTGTTTGACAGTTTAAATTATGTTATTACATTGAATATTTCTAAAAGTGAGATAGCAATAGTATTTCTAGCCCCTAATGGAAACTAAATCGAAACCTTGCTTGAAAATCACGCTCTTAATCCATAACTATACCTCTACTATAGTAACCTCTTTATTAATTACTAGCTACTTCCGCGCGGTTTCACACGCTCTGCTCCTATTGGTCGTAGCGTGATGTTTTATAGCCTATAGCCATCCTCGATAAATGCGCTATCCAACACAAAAATAATTATTCAAATCAGACTTGTAGTTACGGAGATTAGCGCGTTCAAACACACAAACAAAAAACAAACTCTTCCGCTTTATACATATAAGTGTATAAGATAAAGTCTTTCTTGCAAAAATGCACTTCATCAGTCGTTAACGGTCTCATTTCCCATACTAACGCACTTATGGGAAATACCATGGCGTGTCGACTGGGTCTCATAATATGACTATAGTCTATAGATATGAATATTGTAAAGTGTTTTGAAAACTCAGGTCATTGCACTTCGTCTAGTGATGCATAAATGAAACATACATCTATACATATATAAAAATCAATCCCATTTTCCCTTGGTCACGTCATCACGATAGAACGGCTGGACCGATTTGTTGTTATTAGAAGAAGGTTTTTATGACTAAACAAATCCTGAAAATCCTACGGGAACGGGATAGGCAGACGGCAGAAGCTAGTATTAGGTACATAACTTCACGCCTTTTATTATCTGAAGTAGACCAAAGGTATAAGAGCACGTGGTAGGTCACCGATGCGATAGATGGATCAAATTAAAATTGCGCTACATGGTCCATTTAACAATGCACGAGGAGGGCTGCAGTATGCGAGGATTTGCGACGAATTGTGAAGTTTGCGACCTACATGACGACCACGGCCGCTCTGTCAAGAGTGTAATGATTTGGATGAAGAAGACCAGGATCGGGAATGACGGGAATCTGGAAATACATCTGTCAAGCGCTGTGATTATAGCAAACTCTCTTTAGTTTTTTTTTATGAGGATAAGCCCGTAAACGAGCAGAAGAATCACCTGATGGTGACCAATCTTCGTCGCCCACATCTGGAACACCAGAGGCGTTACAAGTGCGTTATCGGCCTTTTGGGGATTAGGAATTTTAGGATTGTTGGAGATTCAGGGATTAGGGGAAGGGCCGTGGGTAGGTGAGACTCCGGGGTTGGGGTAGTTTAGTATAGGAGTCCTATAGTCCAGTGGACTGTCAAAAGCTGGTGATGATAACACTGATGATTTACAACTTTGAACCAATATTTCATCAGTTTTAACCAGATAATCTATGTAAGTATCAATATAATCTATTTATACTACATCTACCGACATTCCTTCTTCATGCTATTTATAAACGGTACCAGCAGATATACAGCACTTTACGCAACAAACTTTTGTATTTCCATCGATAATTGGGTTAACCTTGGCGGTTAGAATGCCATGGAAATTATAAACTTGACCTGGTTGCGATTGATGGTATTATGTTGACATGCTCTATCTAGATTAATTAAATATGTAATAGACATTTTATTCCTGATTCGTGGACGATGTATAATATTGGACAGTTTTCAGTGGTCCCATATAAATGGGACCTATTAAGATTTGAACCCGTGTACCTTCGTCAACTGCAACCAGCTACCAGGCATCATCCTTCAAATTTTCGGTGACCCATCTTCAAAGCACTTGACTGCACAGTTGGCGAGGTGGTTAGGCGACTGGCTGCCGCGCAACGTGTCGCGAGTTCGATTCCCTCACTTTGATACGATCCACAGGTTAATAAACGCACCCACGACACGAGAAAATCCTAGTGTGGGGCAACTTAGAGGTATTTTAAAAAAAGCATGATGACTTTGGCTAATCTCTTTTGGCTGATAATAAAAATCACTATATACTATTAAAACAAAGTCGCTTTCAAGTTCCACTATATGTCCCTATGTATGCTTAGAACATGAAAACTACGCAACGGATTTTGATGCGATTGGAGCAATCAAGAAACTGTACAAAACAAATGGACTACTTAATCATTACATCATGTGTACCAAAGAAACACTAACACAGGAAACTATTTAGACAGACTAGACGTATGATGGCAAACAAAAAAATCTTCGATCGACGCAAACGCATGCATAATAGTAACCAATAGTAAAACAAACGAGTTTGAATAAATTAGTACTAGATGGGTATAAAGTTGCGATCAAATTGCCGAAGGTGTTAGAGTTGTTATCCAGACGTTAACATTTCGCGTGTTTGTTTGAAATTTTTTGATACCTACATTTCCTGAACGAATGTTGTGTTAAGGCACTAGCATACCATACCATACCATAGTCGAGTAATGTGGGAAAGCCATACTTCAGCATGTATAAACTGGCTCGATATGAGTACCACGGCCTCACAGAAATCCGGCCTGAAATAATACTCCTGTTATGTTTTACCTTGTGAGTGAGGTTACAAGTGACCGAATCCTTCTTCCACCGCCTTTTTTTGAAGGGATAAATTTATCGAATGCCTTTTCCTTTTTGATGAAGCGAGAGTGAGTGTTCTGACACTCTTACTGATTAAAATCACCCCGTTCCTTCTGCTGGTTCGAGCCGGAGCTCCGGTAACCCGTTAGTTAGGTTGTTCGTCGGTTGTCCACGGGCATCAGCCCTACTGAGCCTTATCTATGGTGGTCTGATGGCTGTTACAGGCGCGCGCGGAGCGTGATGGCTTCTCCATCTGTCGTCTGTCGTCATTACTTATATCCTCAAAAATCTGCCAACGCACTTATGTGATTCCAATAGTGCTGCGCGTGTCCATGATCAGCGCAGATTCCTTACCATCATGTAATCCATCTTCTCCTTTGTTATTCCTTAACAATGTGTCATTCCTTAACAATTTGTCACTCCTTTTTTCCGACTTCAAAAAAAGGAGGAGGTACTATGTTTGGCTGATTTTTTTTTTGTTTGTTCGCTCATTACTCCACCATTTTGTCATGTCTAAAGGCAATGGTGATGATTTGGATCAGTATCAATTTATTAGTAAGAAAATTTCGTGTCAAAATTGTTTGGTTCGAGAATCTGGGATTGCTTGTGGTTTTTAGCCTCATTATACGACTGCTAATTAACCTATATTTCTATCAATGAAGAAAACAACACTGATAACTGTATTTTTGGCGCAATGATTGGACAATATGTTACTGTTCGATCCCTGCAAGTACTAAGTACTGACTCTTTCACCTGTCTTTCACCCTTTCACAAAGGCTGACACACAGTTTTATTTAAAAAAATATATATTGAAATCAATAGTTTCAAAGACCGAGAGTGTGGCAACATCTTTATAACCAGATCAACTTTGAACAGTTAAAAACGAGTTGATTTGTGTAAATTGGCGTGTGAAGGTAACCTCAGTGATTTGTTTATATTCCATGGGAACGAGGGGATTGATAGGCGATATTATTCTTTAATTATGTGTGTTTACATGTGAATATTGCTTACAACTACTGGGCTGAATATGAAGCTGTCATCATCGTGATTTTGAAGTTAACTGGAGATATAAATGTTGGTTGGAATTGATCTGATGGTAGAATTTGGAGGACCTTGGCAGTGGTAGAGCTTGTAGTTAATGGACTTTGCAATGTTATTATAGAAGGTTATTTGTGAGCAGATTTATAATAATTGAAAACTTAGTCAGACTGCCTCGTTGGTCGAGTGGTTGCAAGTGCGTTTCTTAGTTAATTTAGTATGTCTTACGATAGTTATTGTAAAAAAAAAATAGTTAAAAAAGAAACAGAACAATGTAGTATGTACACGGTGCAAAAAGGCCAGCGCTGCCGTGCCCCGAGCGCGATTGCTCGATTCACAGCGCTGATTTTCAGCACTAGCCTATAGGCTCTGATTTTTAGGATTTACTCAATAGTACTAAGGTACTAGTTTAAATTCAGATACCTAGGTTTTATTAGTAGGTAACCTAGATAACAACAATAGTTCTAACAGTTAAGCTCTAGGTAACTGCCAGTTAAGTAACTCCTAAAGTAAATCTTTCTACGTTAATGTCAGAACTAATACTAGTCGTAACCCGTATTTGCCTTAACCCGTTGATATCCATCCCCTAAATTTGGTCATACAAAAGTATTCTCTAAACATTAGAAATAAGGTCTATAATGTAATGTAATATTAGTGGAAAGCGGTCACTGGTGACCGCTTGGGGATTTATGGGTAAGTAAGGATAAGTTTAGTTTAATTCGACTGTTATAGCTTCGGTTCAGGTTATTATCGGTTTGAGAACTGCTGTTTGGTTTGTCTTTTATCTGTTTTAATAGTTTTAATGTTCTGTTTAGTAAGAACTTTTGTTTTGGTGAATAATAAGTACTTACATGTATAATAATGTACCTCTATTACTAATTAAGTGTGGGAGAGCCATGCTTCGGCACGAATGGGCCGGCTCGACCGAAGTGATATCACGGCCTCACAGAAAACTGACGACGTGAAGCAACGGTTATGTTATATTTCGTCATGTGAGTGAGGTTACCGGAGGCCCAATTACCCTCCCCTTCCCCAATCTCCCCAATTCCTGAATCCCTAACGATCCTCAAACTCCTAATTCCCCAAAAGGCTAGTAACGCACTTGTAACGCCTCTGGTGTTCCAGGTGTCCATGGGCGACGCCGATTGCTTACCATCAGGTGATCTATCTGCTCGTTTACTGGCTTATGCCATAAAAATTACCAGCTTAATCAACTAAAGTCGCGGGTTACTCACCTGAATATACTGAGAAAAGCTCTATTAGTTTTACGAGTTTTCAAGGTCAGTGAACTGCGCGACATCGCCGCAACCTCGCACGCTGCACATGAGGAAGAACCCCTCTGTGGTTCAAACTAGTAGAGCTTTTCTCAGTGATTATTCACGTGAGTAACCCGCGATTTTAGTTAATTTAGTACCTATATCTCACGATAGTAATTACAAAAATTATTACTAGCTTTCTGCTGCGGTTGCGCGTATCCAGGTTAAAGTCTATATTCTAAACAATAATCTAGTTATCCCTTTTTATAATACCTATCATGAGACAGACTAAATTAACTAAATATCACGGGTTACCCACGTGAACGTGTGAAATTTTTAGTTAATAACCAGCTGACCCGGCTAACTTTGTAAGTTTGTACAGCTTAAATTTTCTTTTTTTTCACCTTTTAAACCTTCCCGTACCTTCCACGAAAATGTCAATACCAAAATCGGTTCAATCGTTCTCGAGTTTTAGCGAGACTAACGAACGGATATTTATTTTTATTTATAACCTATCATCAGTGGGTGTGTAAGCTATAATAAGTACGTATAACCACTAATAGTTATTTTCCTTTTTAGTTTCTACTTTTTGTTTGTCATTAGTTTTTGAAGTCGGTTTTTTAAAACGCAGTTTTTTAATCGTGAAAGAGTAACAAACATACCTACCTCTATCCATAATTATAATATTAGTAGGAGTACTATAGAATTATTAATTCACAGCTGAACTTCATCATACTGCAGGATCTGAACTCCACAGACTCACTGGTACTCCAATTCATTAAATGGGCTCAAATGTAATCTTAATTGCCTTAATTCGGACCCTACAAATTCACAAACCACTCAATTAACTTGTCCAATCGCAAAGTGGACTGTCACATTCATTATTAACGCATTGCGTCCAGTTGTAATTGCCAGTTCAGGGACCCACGTGTCACTCCATTATTTCATGGGCCCCACCTGTTAAGGCCCCATGACCTGTGGGCCCCCTGATTTTTTACACTCGTAAAAAATAACTAATTCACGTAAAACTGGCGTCAAAAACTAAAACATAGCATAACATCACGCCTTTTATCCCCGAAGGGGTAGGCAGAGGTGCACATTATGCCACTGTACCTACAATGTAACACCCACTTTTCGCTATTTATGTTATGAGTCCCATGTAATAGGGGGTGAGCCTATTGCCATATACCGGGCACATTTCCAGACTCCGTGCTACTACTGAGAATTTTTTTTAAAACCCAGTAATACCTTGCCCGACCCGGGAATCGAACCCGAGACCCCTTGCCCGGCAGTCGCATTTGCGACCACTCGGCCAACGTGGCAGTCGTCAAAAACTCTTTTGTGTTCTGTTTCGCTCTGTGAGTGAGGTTACTGGAGGCTCAAAATGGTGACTTGTGTTGCGAGTGTTCATGGACGGCGTTGCCTCCTTACCATCAGGTGATCCATCTGTTAATTTGCCCCCTAAAAACTACATTTCAGAACTTCAAAGTAACAAACGTATATGAAGAATAGACTGTATGAGTAATATAAAATGTATGTGCAATGAAAAGACGATAAAAACTGATTCCTGTGACGTTTAGGCGTTCAATTTCATTATGATGATTACACAAAATCAACTCTCAATGATTAGAACTGACGTCATAGTCTTATATAGTTTTTGAATTTGAAAATTTTACGACTGGTCAGTGTTATATGATATATATTTCCGTCTAGTGGGACTAGGTAGTATTGATAAACGAGGGACGTTGTTTCCTTGGTAGATTTCCGGGTAAGGCGCTTTTGTACTTGGTTTTTTATATTGTAGTTCTTAGTAATGGAATATGATTGGTGTATGTCTAAAATAATAAATGCATGTATTTGGTGTGATGAAAGAATATATATATACAATACAAGATAAAAATCAATACACACATATATATAACTTAAAATATAAAAAAAAAATAATACTAAAATATTTACACCTTAAAAAAATAATAATAATAAAAATAAGCTTAGGAGGCTTCGGCTGGAGCAGATGATCTGAGTAGAAAGCGGTGGTAGTTTCTTAACCCTTCAGCCACTCACATTCTCGTTGCCCCTATGTTGCTATATCTAGCAACCATTCCCGGGGCCCGGTCGGTGAGTTGGCGAGTCTCCGCCTGCCATTTTTACGTGTAAAAATTACATTGTTTCGGCAGGTGCCATAGTCATCCATAGTTCCCAATTTACCAGTCCACAGCAACCCATCCATAGCCCTACCATTTTTTTTTCTCCATTATTCACAATAGTCCTACACTAACCGGGGACTGTCCTTGGGTGCATTTCCATAGTGCATACAGGGATAGTCGCCGGTTTGTGTCTCCATTACATTTAGATTAAAGTTGTCTAAAGGGCCTCTGCGCAGTTGGCTTCGGCCCCTCGTACGCCTCCCAAATGACCGGGACCCTGTGGTCCCGTGAATGGTAAAGACATACATAATAAAAATAAATCATAAGGCATCAAAGAAAACATTTTCCTCATCGCTACCGTGAGGTAGGGTGCCCAAAAGACTGGCAGCATTGCAACATTGAATGGCAATGCTTAACCTTTGCCCAAGGTAGTAGCCAGCCCTTCGATCACCTGAAGTGTCAACCATCCTCCTTACAATATCTTTGTAAAGAAGATGAGCACTTGAGCCCCACGGCCCTAAAGAATATATTGATTAAATTAATTGAAATGCATATCAGACCTAATTTTCTTAATATGATCTATCAAAAGGTTTCATAACACCCTTTATTCGTTTTTCATCTTGTTTTATTATAGGATACCTAAGTTCATATACGGCTCATAGATAGATTATATGTATGATGATATTTATATATATCTATATATATGTATGATTATATATATTATTATATACGTATTTTATCAATTAATTTTAATAATTACCACTAACATTTTTGCAGCTTACCACCTACCACATACATTTCTGCACTACCTAAAGGATGACTGGCAGAGAATGCTGTTAGCATATGCAATTGTATTGTTTAAAACTTAAATAAATAAATAAATAAAAGGTATAGGTAAGCTCGACAACTTTAAAGAGATGGGAAAACTTGAAGCTTCAATATATTTAAAGAGCATTTTTTAAATATACCTACTATTTGATGGACCGACGTTTGACTACTAACTCGCCTGGTGGTTAGCAGGGATGAATAAGCATCATAAATACCTTTGCAGGCAATTCTTATGTTAAAAACCTCCTTTGTACCGAGATAAGAAAAATAGTTACACCTAATGAAGAGAATTCGCGTTCGCGCTAAAATTCAAAATTCGAAACCCCGCCCACGCCTCGCTCGAGCGGGCTCCGCGTTCGCGCCAACCAAAGGTCGCCGCCATAGACTGTCGCCGCCGAAACGTTGAATGAGTGAGCATGTTTGAAAAAGCTCCGCGTTCCCGCCAATTTTCTCAGTTTTTTTTTAATTCCTTGTGGAAACATCCAGCCTGATGGCGGCTCCACATTAGTGACGTGAATTCACGCGCGAATTCTCGCTGTGAATTCACGGACCGACTCCATGCCCTCCACATTCACTGGATGTTCACAATCGTCCAAAACCCGCCGCGAAATGGACGTAGAAGCTGCTGCTGCGATAACTTTATTTGCTGTGTCCTTACATATACCACTAAAAATATGTCCAAAACAAGAAAGTTATTAGAAGATGACGTTCGAAAATAAGATGGTGGATGACTGAAATGCATCGTAACCGATCCAGGTACCGGAACCGGAACCCTAGAATATATAAAACATTTAGAAAATAAATATATTTATTTGTATTTTATAGTTTCCTGCAGCCCCAGAGTGATTTGAATCCCGTATCAATAATCTCGACAATCAATCAATATTCTTTATACTCACAAGAACAACATACACCAACACACCAACAGATAAAAGGGATACTAAAAAAAATACACGAAAATTATGCATACCTATTATTTTTCGATAAAAGCAATAACTGGACAGCAAAGTCTTTTATTTTTCATTTGATCGATTTCCATAGGTATACTGTGGGATGGAAAGTATACTTTCAGAATGGTAATGCTCTAAAAAGAGCATTTCAGTTTCGTTTTGCCAAACGTGCTCACGCGACGCCATAGCGCGCGCGCTGACACTGCAAACGTCCGTACGCCTTTATAGTCCGGAGTAAACTGCGCCCGGCCCGGCGCAGTTTACTCCGGACTATACACATACAATTTCAAGCATCAGTGCCGTGGTAGATCTACGTCGTACCGGGTCTGATCCCATAGATGTGATAAATGCCTGGATGGCATTTATCAAATAATGTATATGGCAAATGGAGGACTAGTTCGGCCACCCCAATTTATTACTTTATACAGCGTTTAACAAAATAAGAAGTTTACCCATATGACGTGGGTCGTACGAAATTGTGTGCATTTGTTGAAAATTTTGATTATAAAATGTCTAGATAAGGCGTCACCATACAATAGCAACAAAACTGACGTTCCAAAATTTCTTACATGTGTGCGTGCGGCTTGTGGTTTACACGGAGCCAAAATGATACCAGCTACTACAAAAATTCTCCCATCAAATTTATATCTCCCATAAATATTTGGGCACACATAGATCATTTAGAAGTAAAATAAAAAAATTTAACCATCTTTTTGAATTTGATTTTATAGTTTTTTTTATTGAACACTTTGTTGATATTTATATGTATTTTGTCATAACGAATTTATTTTCCTTAAAATCAAAAAGGAAATAAAAAGAAAGAATTTATTTTCCGTATGAAAAGAATAATTAAATAACATAACATACATAACATCACGCCTTTTATCCCCGAAGGGGTAGGCAGAGGTGCACATTCTACCACAGTACAATGTAACACCCACTTTTCACTAGTTGTTATGAGTCCCATGTAATAGGGGGTGAGCCTATTGTCATATACCGGGCACATTTCCAGACTCCGTGCTACTACTGAGAATTTTAAAAAACCCAGTAATACTTTGCCCGACCCGGGAATCGAACCCGAGACCCCTTGCCCGGCAGTCGCACTTGCGACTACTCGGCCAACGAGGCAGGCATAATTAAATAAGTATTCATATTAAGACATTTTTTACATTATTTGTATAAAACTAATTTATAAAATATTATTGCAGTTGCACCCTTTCCATCAAAAGATAATTATGACTTCGATCGACTCGAACTTAAGAAGGTTCGAAATCAACCTTCTTTTTTAAGTCGGTTCAAAAAAATAGTAGGTACATTAAAGCGTAGGTAAGTGTTAGTTCAATAAATAATAAAAATATTTTAAAATTAGGTACAAGTTTTAATAGTAGTTTCAATTTTTTATTTTGGCAAATTTTTCCCTGTTCTTGAGACCCCTAAGAAGGGAAAATTGAAAAATAAATTGGCAACACTGATAAAATATGGCGATTGAAAAACATAAAAGCGAAGGGTTAGGTACGTTAACAATCCTCAATTAACACACGAAATACAAATTATCCACAAATTAATCAATGTACAACGAGCACAATATGGCGATTTGGCGAGTTTGTCATGAAACGAAACGACAGCAAGATCTTCGAGTGTCGCCAAATGTAAACATTGTGCTAGACTTTTGAAGTCACTTAACATAAACTTCAGCTTATTACCTACCGCTGAACATAACCACGGAACATGATAATAATCGCAATCAGACTATCGCCACTGCTGCCTACTCCGCCTCCGCTGTCGCCGCGACATCGCGCTTCGATGGCGCGCCGTTGCCGCGCGTCAACATAGGTAGAAGACTAGCTGATCGAGTGCACCTCACCAGCGAGGTATCTACGTCCGCGACACCGAGTTCGTCGTCGAGTGTAGTAGTGCGGGTCACCTCACCGATTACCCGAGTGCGATAAGTTTGTGGCTAAAAGTGAAAACGAAAATTGGAATTTCCTAAAGGTCAATAAACTGTGTTTCAAGTGTGAAAAATCATTCCCGTTATCGTTATTCTGCAAAACGATGTACAAAGTGTCGTTCTCCACATCACACGCTTCTACACAACGAGAAGCCGAGAGCTACCAATGACACCGATGCCGCCGGCCGTCGCCGCCGCTACGCAGGCGGCCTATGTATGTAAGTACATTAGGTACAGTCGCCCCGCCCGCGCCCGCGTCTGAGTCGGTGATGAGTATGGGTGAGCAGTGTTGAACCACCAAAACATTGTTAAATATTTTGCGTCCTATGTATTATTGTTAATAATATTGAATTTCGTAAGCTTTGTTAGATTATGGAGCCACCGTGTCATTAGTAGATTCAAGTAGGTATATTTTAGTATACCATCATCTCCGTTAAGAATTGTTAGTGCACGCGGTATTGTTATGTATAAACATAATTCACGTAGGATGACTGCGTTAATTATTATTATTTAAATCGCGGTCCCAACGGTGATGCCATGATATTATGAGTCAATGAATCTAGCTTTCGAACACTCCGCTGGTGGTTTCACTATCAGAGGATTGGTTACCAATTCACCTTAACTCCGGAAAGAGTTACCTGTAGAGAATGTAGGCCACTCTTGAAGTTAAAAACCTCCTTTGTAGCGCGATAAGAAAAATGGTGTTCGCGCTAAAATTTAAAATTTGAATTCACCCACGCCTCGCTCGAGCGGGCCCCGCCCTCGCGCCGCCAGTCGCCGCCTAAATGTTGGGTGAGTGAGCATCTTTCAATTTTCTCAGTTTTTGAATTTGTTGTGGAAACATCCAGCACTAATCTGTTACAACCTAATTGGCTATATATTAAATTTATTTTTTATGGTATTAAACTGTCAAACACCAAACGGTCACCGGTGACCGCAACCTATTGTTCTATAATTGTGTCTACAAAACCGGTACTCGACGAGTTAAGGGATTTTTTTTTTTTTTTTTTAAGGGGGGAAAATCATCGAATGTCTGCCCCCGCCTGGGTGAGGCGGGAGGGAGTGTCAGACTCTTACTGACTAAAAACCACCCCGTTCCTTCTCCTGCACGTCGAGCCGGAGCCCCGGTTACCCGTTAGGTTCTCGACACGAGTTAAGGGATAAGAGCAGACGGACACCTCATGGTCAGTGGTGCGGTCCTCAACGCTAATAAACATCCGTAACACAAGAAGACGTCTTTCAAAAAAGCCATTTAACTTTGAGTTTCCATGAAAAGCTAATACATGATACTACAAACAAATTCCACACCTGAAACCATGAAACCACTATTCCTAAGTAGATTTATAGCAAATTTTACTACCGGAAGTACCGTATAGTCATTATAAGCACGTTCAAAGATTTGGATTCGATACAACATTAACAGGATGTTTGCAAATCAGTTATCGAGTTTACTTTATAAGTATAGTTCAGCGCTAAAATAACTTAAAGTAGGTCGTAATTGTGACCTACTTTTTGATTATAGGTTCATAGTTTTTTATCTAAGTGGTAATATTTTATGATTCTTTTAGCCGTTTCAAAGGATTTTATATGTATATTGTAGTGTACGCCCATCGACGTCATAGTGTAGGTCCTATTGAGTGTAATGATAGACTCAGGATTAAAAAAACAAATGAAATGGTAGAATATTATAAGGTTTATTATTAACATACTCTATGGCATAAGAATAGAATAAGGTCTAGAGCAGGCTTATAAAAAAACTCAATGGAGAAAAACGAAAACGAATCTGTATCGTAGTATATTGAGCGCAAATCCAGACTCCGTGCTATACTGGC